>CM038679.1:608988972-610300015 GCA_021605205.1 Aegilops longissima | reverse complement strand
TGCTACCCCAATTAGAGGAAGCAGCACCCAAACCTATATCACCAGCGAATGAAGCGGCCGACCGCCAACCCGTGGTCACGACAGAGAGGCCTCTAGACCCTCCATTCAAGCCGCACTCGGCCGCCGAAAAGTACCATGGCACGGGAAACGTGCGGACACTGCAAGACATATTGGAGGACAAGGCAAGGCAAACAAGATCGATCTACGGATCGCGTGGGCGCCTACGACACGTGATGATAACCGCCGCGCGGATACAACAACTCGGCGGGCGAACACACGAGACAAAGCTCATATGAGCTACGCCGTGATATAGCCCAATCAGAGGCGCCAAGACACCCACTATGCTTCACAGATGAAGTAATGGATCATCAAATCCCTGAGGGCTTCAAACCCGTAAACATCGAATCATACGATGGTACCACAGATCCTGCGGTCTGGATCGAGGACTATCTCCTCCATATCCACATGGCCCGTGGTGATGATCTACATGCCATCAAATATCTCCCACTCAAGCTTAAAGGACCAGCTCGACATTGGCTCAATAGCTTGCCAGCAGAATCACTTGGTTGTTGGGAGGACCTGGAAGCCGCATTCCTTGATAACTTCCAGGGCACATATGTGCGACCACCAGACGCCGATGACCTCAGCCACATAATTCAGCAGCCCGTAAGAATCGCCGGACAATTACGGACACGGTTCCTAACCAAGAAAAATCAAATCGTCGACTGTCCGGATGCAGAGGCCCTTCCAGCCTTCAAACATAACATCCGCGACGAGTGGCTAGCCCGGCACCTAGGATAGGAAAAGCCGAAATACATGACCCGCTTTTGCGCGGGAGAGGACAGCTGGCTAGCTCGAAGCAACAACTTGGCCAAACACCCTGATAGTTCGGATACCAAGGACAGCAATGGCAGGTCGCGTTGCAACAAGAACAAGCGCCACATTAACGGCGATAATGATGAAGATACGACAGTTAATGCCGGATTCAGAGGCTCTAAACCCGGTCAGCGAAAGAAGCCATTCAAAAGAAATACCCAGGGCCCGTCCAACTTGGACCGAATACTCGATCGCTTGTGCGAGATACATGACACCCGAAAAACCAGCCAATCACACCAACAGGATTGTTGGGTGTTCAAGCAAGCAGGCAAGCTAAGTGCCGAACTCAATGACAAGGGGCTGCATAGCGATGACGAGGAAGAGCCCCGGCCGCCGAACAATAGAGGGCAGAAGGCCTTTCCCACACAAGTGTGGACGGTGAACATGATATACGCGACCCATATACCCAAAAGGGAGCGGAAGCATGCACTAAGGGACGTATATGCGATGGAGCGATGCGCCCAAGTTCAACCCATGGTCTTCCTGCCCGATCACCTCGATCGAAGGACCACCCCACTAGCACCCGTCACGGCGGTTTCGCCGCATTGGTTCTTGACCCAATTATTGACGGATTTCACCTCACTAGAGTCTGATGGATGGCGGCTGCAACTGAACCTGCTTTATCGAGGATACGATGTGCAAAATGGGCATAGACCCTCAAGGATTAAACACACAAAGATGACCTTTAAAGGCGTAATACCAAATGTAGAGGCCAATTGTGCAGGCTCGCCACACTCGAAGTGGTCTTGAGATCCCGGATAACTTCCGGCGAAGAGTTAAACTTGACATAGTCCCGTTCCACAGCGGCTATCACGCCTTTGCTTTCGACGAACCGTATTTGCAAAGTTCAATGCGGTGCCGCACTACGCATACCTCAAGCTCAAGATGCCAGGCCCTCGAGGAGTAATCACGGTCAATGGAAACACCGAACGCTCTCTCCGAACGGAGGAGCACACGGCGGCCCTCGTGGCAGAGGCGCAAAGCAGCCTCTCACAGAAATTCTCGAGTCCGCCCATTAAACGACCGGACACTGTCAAGCGCGCCCGGAGTAACCTACAACAAGACCGCCTGGCACGATCCAAGCACGCGTAGCAATCCGGCCCCAACCCCAGCCCTCGCGAAATTGCGAAGCCAGTACTACGCGCACATAACTACGCTCTGGAGATACCATGGGCATAAGGGGAGGGACACGACAACGGCACGCCCAGAATGTGGCTCAACCGCACAAGGGGCTCCCGATTGTCTCATTCTTTTTCTTTTTTTTCTTTTTTACTTTCAGGACTCTGTTCTCCATAAGCCCTGCCCGGCATTCGCGCCGAATACACGATGCAACAGCCAGGGAAGCAGAAAGCTACGTCGAGTGTCCAGGTGGTCTCTATTACGAGTATTATACCTGTTTTACATACCATCCCGCAGCTTACCCCTGGAGGGGGACATGTTAAATAGTCCCATCCCTTGCTTATCGCACAATTTGTATTGTTCTGCTTTTATTTGCAGTTTCTTTTTAATAACACATATATAGCTCTTGCCTATTATTGCATTCTTTCCCATTATATATGTTCATTTATGACATTGCGCAACCGTACAATTTGGTACGGCCAATACACCAGGGGCTTAAGTACCCCAAAATTATGGTGTGATAAGTCCGAACAGTTTCACAAGTGCGGCACCCCGAACTTATAGCATTATATGCATCGGCTCCGAATCATGTCTTGGGTCAATAGTTGGGTTTGCCCGGCTCCCATGTTTTGGTACCTTACGTTCCGTTATATCGGCTAAGGTAGCACTGGGAGAACCACTGCGATTGTGCCCCGGTTGAGCTGGGTTGAGCACCTCAGTGGAGAAAGCTAAAACTGACCGTCATGATAGGGCGAGAGCTGGTCGCTGTTCGAGAGGTTTCTTCGAGTCCCTAAAGACTTATGCCGCTTAGAGCGAGGAACCGACATTGTCCGGCAAAAGCGTGGATAGCGCCCCGAACTCGGTCTTCCGAATACTAGGGGCTTCACCGAAATTTAAAATTATAGAATTCTATGGCTAAGTGAGAGTGTTCAAGCACTATAAGTCCGGTTGCCTTGTTCGTTGCGTTGGCGCCTCCTCGATGGACCCAAGAATGGGAACAAGAGCGCTCAAGTTTATCCCAACACCCCAAAGACTGTGGGCATGGGGGCTGAAGCCAACGACTTGCCATCTCTCAAATTTGACAAACGGCCGCCTGAAGGTAATATTTTAAATTAACAAGCGTTGCTTAGCGATATGAACAAGTTTTCGATTATACAGGGATAACAAATGCGAGTCTATTCAAATATTACATCTTTGGAGCACTCATCCGCTATACGGTGGGCACCCTTCTTCGGCGCCCTCATAGTACATTTCGGCGTGCGATGCTCCTTGCCCTTCGGTGGCCCGTCCGTCACAAGCTTCTCCGCATCCAGCTTGCCCTAGTGCACTTTAGCACGGGCAAGGGCCCGACGGGCACCTTCAATGCAGACGGAGCGCTTGATGACTTCAATCCATGGACAGACGTCCACCAGCCGCTGCACTAGCCCGAAGTAGCTCCCATGCATGGCTTCCAATGGCCACAGCCGAACTATGAGGCCCTTCATGGCCTGTTCGGCGACCTTGTGGAGCTCGACCAGCTGCTTAAGCTGGTCGCTCAGGGCACTGGACGTTCGGCCTCGAAGATCTTGAGACCAGAACACCTTCTCCGCCGAGCTCCCTCCTTGGCGCGGTAGAATGCGGCAAAGATCGGACACACTCTGGGCAGATCTGCGAACGCTCTGGAGAGCTCCGGATCGGGTAAGTACTAGATAATTGACTTTTACATTCTTGCTCTACATAAAGAATGCCTTACCCGCCGCGATCTTCTTTATTGCCTCAATCTCCTGGAGGGCTTTTTGGGCCTCGGCCTTAGCAGCTTTGGCACTCTCAAGAGCCGAGGCAAGCTCGGACTCTCGGGTCTTCGAGTCACGCTCCAAACCCTCGTGTTTTTCCATGAGAGCCTAGAGCTCTTGCCGTACCTCCGCCAGCTGTGCCTCCCCCTTCTCTCGCTCAGTGCGCTCCGCAGCCGCTTTGTTTTCGGCCGCGGACACCGCCTCCTTCAAGGTCGCCACCTCGCTCATGGTCCCTACAATACCCACGTTATTCCTGTCATTTTTTGCAACCGAAACCTTTCTATAAGGTATTTCTTTAATAAGGTATTACTTACCTTCCTTGTCCTTGAGCTGCTTATTGGCAAGGCCAAGCTCATTCTCGGACCGCTCGAGGCTCTGCTTCAATGCATCGACCTCCGCAGTCAGTGCGGCAGAGGTCAGCAGCGCAGCCTGCATTCCCATATTGACATACTTATGTTAGACTCCTGCGTATATATTTTTAGATCCTTAGTCCGGCTTTTCTTTCTGAACACCGAACTAAGCATCAGGGGCTACTGTCTATGCTATAATATTTTTACATATTCTAAACTTACCTCAAAGCCTGTTAGAAGGCTAGTACAGGCTTCGGTCAGCCCGCTCTTGGCGGACTGAACTTTCTGGATCACCACACTCATAACAGTGCGGTGCTCCTCCTCGATGGAGGCGTTGTTAAGCACCTCCAGTAAGCTATCTGGTGCCTCCGGTTGGACGGAGGACACCGGCGTCTTACCCTTCCTACGAAGGGACCGCTTGCCGGACTTCGGAACCACTGAAGGTTCGGGTATGGAGTACGGACAAGGGTCGGGCTTAGAGCCCCTGGGGGTCTCGCTCCCCTCGCGCCTCCTGCGCCACCTCCTCTTGACCAGGCCCCCCTCGGGGCCCCACCTCGGCGTCGTCCGCAGCGTGAGGTGAGGAGGCGGCCGGAAGTGAAGTACTCTCCACTTCTGATGAATTCAGGGACCCGCTCGACGAAGCGGCAAGCTCGCCCTTGGGCGGGCTGCATGATTGTTCGGCATTAGAGAACACTATGCAATGAAAAAAAACCATGGGTATCCGGACACTTACGATCTCGCCGGGGGCTTGGCCCTTGTTGGGCACTCCTCCTCGTCGTTATCGGCGTTGGTGGAGAAGTCCGGATGAAGGGTCCTTCCCTTCTTGGACCCTTCGGCCTCCCCAGTTGGGGCGGCCTTCCTTTTCTTCTCTCCCCCCGCTGGGAGAGAGGCTTCTTTTTCCTCCTCCTCTTCCTTAGAGGAGGATTCCGCCTCGGAGTTGTCGGGCGGTGAGTCTGACAGCACCTGGCGCCGGGAGCTCTTTCGAGTTCCCGCGGCCTCCTTCTTGGCCTTCTTCTCCGGCACCACGTGAGGTACCGGAGCCAGCAGCCCTGTCAATCAGGCGTCCGCTGGGTCTTCTGGCAAAGGGGCCGGACAGTTAATCTGTCCGGACGTCTTCAGCCAGTCCTGTCAAAGGTTAGGGAGTTTTAGATCCCGCATAGAGTCAAAACTATGAAAAAAGAGTCCCGTAAAGGGTAGAATAACTTACCTCGCTGTCTTGACACTGCGAGCTGAATCCGTGATCTTCGGTAGCGGATGTCGGAGCCTCGGCACCCTTGAACATCACCTTCCAGGCATCTTCGTACGGTAGTGTCGAAGAGCCTTTTCAGAGTTGAGTGTTGTGCCGGATCGAACTCCCACAATTTGAAGGCCCGTTGTTGGCATGGGAGAATCCGGCGGATGAGCATCACCTGGATTACGTTGACAAGCCTGAGATTCTTGTACACCAGGTTACGGACGCAGGTTTGGAGTCTGGATAGCTCGTCCGAATTCCCCCACGTCAGGCCCGTCTCTTTCCATGATGAGAGCCGTGTGGGGAAGCCAGATCGGAATTCGAGGGCCGCTGCCCATTGAGAGTCGCGCGGCTCGGTGATGTAGAACCACCCCGATTGCCACCCCTTTATGGTCTCCACAAAGGAGCCCTCGAGCCATAGGACTTTGGCCATCTTGCCAACCATGGCGCCTCCGCACTCCGGCTTTGGCGGCGCCCACTACCTTCGGCTGACATTGAAGATCTTCAGCCATAAGCGAAGTGGGGCTGGATGCGAGGAAGGCCTCGCACACCCACGATGAACGCCGAGATGTTGAGGATGAAATTGGGCCAGATCGTGCAAGTCCAGGCCGTAGTAGAACATGAGCCCCTGGACAAATGGGTGAAGTGGAAAACCTAGGCCATGGAGGAAGTGGGGAGAAACACCACCCTCTCATGGGGCACAGGGGTTGGAATGAGCTGCCCTGCGTCGGGCAGCCGGTGCGCGATGTTGCTGGACAAGTATCCGGCCTCCCGCAGCTTTTCGATGTGCCCCTCCGTGACGGAGGAGGCCATCCACCTGCCTCCCGCTCCGACATAGTTGGAGAAGGTTGAGGTGGGATGTGCGGACTTGGGCGCTGGAGCTCGAGTCTGTGAACTGGATGAGCAAAGGAGGAAGAAGGCGAGGTGAAAAGGTGGATCCTTATCCCTTATATGGACGGACGGCTATGCATCCCCGCCAGCTGGTAAAACTCGCTTACCTCCCAAGCGCCAGAATCAATGGCGTGATGGGTTACCCACGTCCGTATTGATGGGAATCTCGAATAAGGGGCACGATCGCCGCTTGATAAGACGTGCCAAGGAAACCGCCGCTAAACGCTACCGAGGTGGGACGGTAAAAACAATTCAGATAAAAGCTTGGCCGTGGTGTGATGTCACACCGCGGAATACGTCAGCAGATCCGTGCAAAAATTATTCTCTCTACGGTGGTATGTGGAACTTGTTTTGCAGAGCCGGACACTATCCTTGTGTTCAAGACCTTCTATGAAGTATTCGGAGGAGGAACCCGCCTTGCAATGCCGAAGACAATATGCGCGCCGGACTCGTCGTCATTGAAGCCTGGTTCAGGGGCTACTGAGGGAGTCCAGGACTAGGGGGTGTCCGGATAGACGAACTATCATCGTGCCCGGACTCCAAGACTATGAAGATACAAGATTGAAGAATGCGTCCCGTGTCCGGATGGGACTTTCCTTGGTGTGGAAGGCAGGCTTGGAGATACGGATATGTAGATCTCCTACCATTGTAACCGACTCTGTGTAACCCTAACCCTATCCGGTGTCCATATAAACCGGAGGGTTTTAGTCCGTAGGACGAACAACAATCATACCATAGGCTAGCTTCTAGGGTTTAGCCTCTCTGATCTCGTGGTAGATCTACTCTTGTACTATCCATATCATCAATATTAATCAAGCAGGAGTAGGGTATTACCTCCATCAAGAGGGCCCGAACCTGGGTAAAAATATCGTGTCCCTTGTCTCCTGTTACCATCCGCCTAGACGCACAGTTCAGGACCCCCTACCCGAGATCCGCCGGTTTTGACACCGACAGGTGTGTTGGGGACACAAGAGTCTCTTTGTTATTTGGTTGCAGGGTTGTTTGAGAGAGACCATCTTCATCCTATGCCTCGCACGGGTTTATAAACCTTAGGTCATCCACTTGAGGGAAATTTGCTACTATCCTACAAACCTCTGCACTTGGAGGCCCAACAACGTCTACAAGTAGAAGGTTGCGTAGTAGACATCAAGCTCTTTTCTGGCACCGTTGTCGAGGAGGTTAGTTCTTGAAGGTATATATTTGGATCTTGCAATCGAATCTTTTTGTTTCTTGTTTTATAACTAGTTTAGTCTATAAAAGAAAACTACAAAAAATGGAATTGAGGTTGCCTCATATGCTTCATCTTTTTAATGTCTTTCTTGAAAATAAGGATTCCGATAATTGTGCCGAAGTGTTAGAAGAAGAACGCAATAAAATGTTTGGCACTAAATATTTGAATGATGAGCATGATTGTAATGTTGTTAGTATGAAATCTTTTAATATCCACAGTACTAATGATGATTGCACTAGTCATGATAAAAATGTCTCTTATAAGCATGTCAAATTTTGTGGAGTGCATATAGTTTGCAAGTACACACTGAGGGAGTCCTGGATTAGGGGGTATGCGGACAGCCGGACTATATACTTTGGCCGGACTGTTGGACTATGAAGATACAAGATTGAAGACTTCGCCCCGTGTCCGGATGGGACTCTCCTTTGCGTGGTAGGCAAGCTTGGCGATTCGGATATTAGATCTCCTTCTCTGTAACTGACTCTGTGTAACCCTAGCCCCCTCCGGTGTCTATATAAACTGGAGGGTTTAGTCCGTAGGACAAGAACAACAATCATAATCATAGGCTAGCTTCTAGGGTTTAGCCTCTATGATCTCGTGGTAGATCAACTCTTGTAAATACTCATATCATCAAGATCAATCAAGCAGGAAGTAGGGTATTACCTCCATCGAGAGGGCCCGAACCTTGGTAAACATCGTGTCCCCAGCCTCCTATTACCATTAGCCTTAGACGCACAGTTCGGGACCCCCTACCCGAGATCCGCCGGTTTTGACACCGACATTGGTGCTTTCATTGAGATTTCCTCTGTGTCGTGACGATAAGGCTTGATGGCCCCTTCAATCATCAACAACAATATGGTCCAGGGTGAGACTTTTCTACCCGGACAGATCTTCGTGTTTGGCGGCTTCGCACTGCGGGCCAACTCGCTTGGCCATCTAGAGTAGATCGATAGGTACGCCCCTGGCCATCAGGTCAGATTCGGAAACTTGAACTACACGGTCGACATCCGCGGAGACTTGATCTTCGACGGGTTTGGCCCCGCATCAGGAGCGTCGAACGGTCACGACTTAGATCTGCCATCTAACGGTATACGGGTTATCGCACCTGCAGCAGCTCCGGACTCCAATCTGGAGCAGATCGCGCCAGCCAAGGGCGGGTGGAGACTTGGAGGATGACAACTATATGCCTCTCTCCGAAGACGAGGTGAGCCTCGGCGACGACGAATTTGTCGTGCCTGAGAATCCCGTCAAGCAGGAGCGCTTCAAGCGCCGGCTTATAGCCACTACAAGAAGCCTAAAGAAAAAGCAGCAGCAGCTCCAAGCTGATCAAGATCTGCTCACAGACAGATGGACTGAGGTCCTGGCAGCCGAGGAATACGGACTTGAGCGCCCAACCAAAGGTTACCCAAAGCACAAGTTGCTACCTCAACTCGAGGAGGAGGCCCTAGAGCCTACACTACCAGCACAGGACAAGGCTGACCGGCCACCACGTGGCCGAGAGAAAGCAGCATATCAACCCAGACACCAGCCTGCACCCTGACGCCAATACACTACGGACCGGGGCAATACGCAGGACCTACGAGACATACTAGAAAACAAAACAGGGCAGCCAAGATCGATCTACGGATCGCGGGGGCGAGCCACAACGCGTGACGATGACCGTCACGCCGGACATACTAACAACAAGTCCGGCCGGGCCGAACATAGCAGACCAGACTTATTCAAACTGCGTAGTGACATAGCCCGGCATAGAGGCGCCGCACACCCCCTCTGCTACACTAATCAAGTAATGGATCATGAATTCCCAGAAGGTTTTAAACCCGTAAACATCGAATCATATGATGGGACAACAGACCCCGCGGTATGGATTGAAGATTTCCTTCTCCACATTCACTTGGCCCGCGGAGATGATCCACATGCCATCAAGTATCTTCCCCTTAAGCTCAAAGGACCGGCCCGACATTGGCTGAATAGCCTGCCGGCGAACTCCATTGGCAGCTGGGAGAACCTGGAGGACGCATTCCTCGACAACTTCCAGGGCACTTACGTGCGACCACCGGATGCTGATGACTTAAGTCACATAACCCAACAGCCCGGAGAGTCAGCCAGGAAATTCTGGACTCGGTTCCTAACTAAAAAGAACCAAATCGTCGACTGTCCGGATGCCGAAGCCCTAGCGGCATTTAAGCACAACATCCGCAACGAGTGGCTTGCCCGACACCTCGGCCAATAAAAGCCAAAGTCCATGGCAGCCCTCACGACACTCATGACCCGCTTTTGCGCGGGCGAGGACAGCTGGCTAGCTCGCAGTAGCACCACGCCAAGAAACTCCGGCACTTCAGATATCCGCAACAGCGACGGCAAGCCACGGCGCAACAGACATAAGCGTCGGAACAATGGCGACAACACCGAAGACACAGCAGTCAATGCCGGATTCAGCGGCTCCAAGTCCGGTCAGCGGAAAAAGCCATTCAAAAGAAACCCCGTGTAACACCCGGATGATTAAGCAACAGTAATCACCTCGGTTACTGTGACTAACCTCACGTTGATTCGAACCCGGTCTAAAACAAATTCAAAACAAAAGCAAACGATACAAAGTTTCAAAAACTAAAACTAAAATGTTCGGGGGTTGTCTAAAATAACAAACCTAATTATGGTGGGGTCCACAAAATTTTGTAAAGTGTTTTGTTATTTTAAATAAGCTAAAACAGAAAGTAAGAAAAAGGAAAATATAAAAAAAAGAGAAGTGGGGGAAGGAATCCCCACTGGCCCAACTGGGCCAGCCCCTCCCACACTGCCCACTGGCCAACCCCAAGGCCCGCCCAACCGCCCCCACCCCACTTAACCCCCCTCCCGGGCCGAAACCCTAGCCGACCCCCCCCCCCAGCCCTCACTCTCCCCACCCCGATCCCCTTTCTCTCCCCCACCGCCTGATCTGGATCGGGCCGTCCCCCGTCCTCCCCTCATCGCTGGCCCCCCCCCGCCCCAACCATGGCGCCCTCCTCCCCTGCGCCCTCACCGCCGCTGACCCCCCCTCCCATTGCCGCCCCACGCACAGGCGCTTCGCCATGGGTCGTCCCGACCTCCCCGCCTCACGGATCCCCTCCCGACCTTGGCGGCCGCCTCCCGACTCCTCCTCGCGGTCGCCACCAGCTCCACCGCGCCGCCTCCTAGACCTCACAGACTTCGTGAGCTTCGCCTCAGGGCCCCTCGCTCCCCTCCCCTCCCGAGCGCCACTGTCGCCCAGAGCCCCCGTCGCCCGGCTCCGACCGCCTGCCCTCGCGGTCAACGCGCCCACTCGCCCAGCTGCAACTCCGTGTGCCCCGCCAGACCACGGCCGTCGCCGATCACACCTCACCCCAGCCTCTGCTCCCCGCTCCAGCCGAGGCCGGGCGCCCCACTGGGCGGCCACGCCCACTACCCGAACCCCACCTGCGTCGGGCCATGGCCTCCGCCAGTCTGCCGCCTGCCGACTCTCTCGCCCGCTCCTGCCCGGCGCCTGCAGCTCACGGCCACCTCTGCCGGTGCCTCTGGCGGCTCGGCGCCTCCCAGGCGCGTGCCCAAAGCGGGCTGGCGCCCACGCCCGCTCCACTAACCGCCCGCTCCAGTGGCCAAATGGGCCACTGCCAGCAGGGTCCCACCAGCCCCCTTTTGTTTTTTTAAAGAAAAGAGGAGAAATGTAAAGGAAAAATGAAAATTAGATAAAAATATATAAAATGAATAAAAACTAATTAATTAATTAATTAATTATTTATTTAATTAAGTAATTAATTAGTCTAATTAATTCTGATTAATTAAACCTAATCACTAATTAACCTAATTAACTACTGTTAACTAAAGTTAATTAGGTTAATTAGTTAACAGTGTATGACGAACGGGACCCACATGTCAGGGTTGACTTAGTCAACCCTGTTGACTACTGACGTCAGCATGACATCATGCTGACGTCATAAATACATTTTTGAATTAATTAAATAATTAATTAAATTCCAGAAATTATTAAAATCTTTTAAAATCATAACCTTTTATCCGTTACTTCGGATTAAAATATTTTCAACATGAAAGTTGCTCGAACGAACGAGACGAATCCGGATACGCAGTCCGTTCGTCCGCCACACACCCCTAACCTATCGAACCTGCAACTTTTCCCCTCCGGCTCCTCTGCCCGAAAACCCAAAACACCGGGATTACTTTCCCGGATGTTTCCCCCTAACCAGTACCCCTCATACCACGTTAGGGCACGCCTAGCATCGCTTCTTGGCATGTCATGCATCGATATGCATCTGTTTACTTGGTATTCATTGTTTCTTCCCCCTCTTCTCTCCGGTAGACTACGAGACCGACGCTGCTGCTGGCCAGTTCGACTACGGTGTTGACGACCCCTCTCTCTTGCCAGAGCAACCAGGCAAGCCCCCCCTTGATCACCAGATATCGCCTACTCTTATCTACACTGCTTGCATTAGAGTAGTATAGCATGTTACTGTTTTCAGATACTCCTATACTGCTGCATAGCCTGTCCTTGTAACTTCTGTTGTTACCTTACCTGCAATCCTATATGCTTAGTATAGGATGCTAGTACTTTCATCTCGTGGCCCTACTTTCTTGTCCGCGCTGCGCGTGCTATACTATCGGGCCGTGATCACTCGGGAGTTGATCACGGTATATACTATATACTTATACATGATACATGTGGAGACTAAAGTCGGGTCGGCTGATGGAGCACCCGCGAGTGGATCTTGAGGCGGAGCGACAGGCAGGTTGAGACCGCCTAGGAGAGAGTGGGCCTAGCCTGCTCGGGTTCTCGGATACTTAACACGCTTAACGAGGTCTTGGTATTTGATCTGAGTTGGCTACGAGCTTATACGCACTAACCATCTACGCTGGAGTAGTTATGGGTATCCCGCGTCGTGGTATCACCGAAATACTTCAGACGTCGGACGAGCGGCGGCTACCGGATTGGACTGGAACGCCTGTTAGGCTAGGTCTGCTTCGGCACAGACGCAACGTCTTGGTGTGCTCGTAGGCGATGGGCCTGCACCCTGCGCGCTTAGGTTTAGACCGCGTGTTGGCCTCTGTTGTGCCTAGGTGGGGCTGCGACGTGTTGATCTTCCGCGGCGGGCATGACCCAGAAAGTGTGTCCGCCAAATGGGATCAAGCGTCTTTGGGTAAGATGGTGCACCCTGCAGGGAAGTTAATCTATTCGAATAGCCGTGATCTTCGATAACAGGGACGACTTGGAGTTGTACCTTGAGCTTATGACAACTAGAACCGGATACTTGATAAAACACACCTTCCAAGTGCGGATACAACCGTGGTCGCTCTCACTCGGGGATATGAGCAGGGATTGCGGGTAGGATTATTGCTATATGATGTTACTTGGAGGACTTCGTTGTCCTCTTACTGCATTGCAAGACCGGTGTCCAGAAGCGTAGTCTTCGTTAAGACTAGCTATCCCCCTCTTATTCTGGCATTCTGCAGTTCAGTCCACTGATATGGCCTTTACTCATATATCCATGCATATGTAGTGTAGTTCCTTGCTTGCGAGTACTTTGGATGAGTACTCACGGTTGCCTTGTTCCCCCTTTTCCCCCTATCTCTACTCGATTGCTGCAACCAGACGATGGAGCCCAGGAGCCAGACGGCACCGCCTATGACGACTACTAATGCGGAGGTGCCTACTACTACGCAGCAGCCCACGACGACGACCGGAGTGACCTAGGAGGATCCTGTGCAGGAGGCCTGCTCCTCTTCGATCTCAGATCCCGCTTTGTGCTAGCCATCTTATGGCACCTTGTTTAACTTATGTCTATACTCAGATATTGTTTGCTTCCGCTGACTCGCCTATGATCGAGCACTTGTATTCGAGCCCTCGAGGCCCTGGCTTGTATTATGATGCTTGTATGACTTATTTTATTTGTAGAGTTGTGTTGTGATATCTTCCGTGAGTCCTCGATCTTGATCTTACACATTTGCGTGCATGATTAGTGTACGATTGAATCGGGGCGCCACAAGTTGGTATCGAGCCGATCGCTGTAGGAATCCCCTTCCACACTCCTTGGCGAAGTCGAGTCTAGACATTGCAAAACTTTTACTAACTTGGCTGTGTGCCTTACGGGCCCGCCGCCATCGGGTGGTACTAGGATCTTTTACTCCTCGACCTTTACTCGACTCAACTCTCTTCTACCGGGTTAACGATTTTACTAACTATCACTAGGATCCCGTGACCGCATTCACCCCAAAGTTGGATATAGCCTTAGTTGTTTTTGGAATTGTATTTGAGCAATTTCCACACCGTCATTTGACTCCTTTGAAACGCCTTTGTTTTCAGATGGAACCCACGAGGCAGGTTATGCGCCACACGACGGCCATTGGTGCCTCGGGATCACCTGCGGTGCTAGCCGAGATGATGACCTATCCGGGTTATCGCTGCACCCCGAGTACACCGCCTATGAGGAGTACCAGACTATAACCGGAGAGCAGATGCCGCGCCATCGCCCACCTCTACTCTCGGAGTACGAGTCCACTCTCGTCTGCACACCGCACATGGTGTTGGAGTGACTATCGATATGGCAGTCCACGATGTCGCTTATGCTGCTCGACACGCCTTCGCAGAGTATCGAGAGTTGGACACCTCCCCCTTCAGGCACATTGCTATCGCGTCTGATGTTGGTGAGGAGGGTTACTACACTGCTGCCTACTCCACTGTCACCAGAGAGCCCTTCTACCATCAGAACTTTGTTCTGCATGCTGATGGGCTGGATCGAGCTAACCGAGCTCTTCGCCACGAGTTGTACATCACCCGTCAGCACCTTTACCGTGCTCTGACGCTGATGCACCCCTTTGTCCGATCCGGAGAGCTGCCGCGTTCTTCGATCTACCCAGCCAGGACCGTGATGCCTCAGGGTGTCGGTTGGCCAGACGTGGGAGGCTACTCTCCGCGACTTGGCCCTTTTCTCGCCACCGGGGCGCCGGATTCAGCACCGAGTATCCGCGCCCCTGTGTCACCGACGTGGAGGACTATCCGCTGCCGCACTATCAGCTTTCAGCTACAGCTACCTCCGCATGCAGCGTGGGACCTGATGTAGACTTGCTTGTTAGTGTTTGATGTATTCGCCGTGAGCTCAAGCGTGCGCCTATGATGTAGTACTCTATGTACTGGACTCTATGTATCGAACTCTATGCATGATTCCTTTTGTAAGATATGCCAACTACTATGTAGTTCCCATCATGCTGCTTTCATTATGCATGTTTCATCATGAATGATTCCTGTCTCTTGCTTAATTTCTCAAATGCTGAACTACCCCTATTATATAATAGCAGGATGGTTAGGCCAGCAGGTCGAGGTCGTGGTGCCAACTTCCCACCACCGCCTGAGTACATGGCTGGTATGATCCAACAGCTCAAGATGAATCGCCACCATGGAGAACATGATGGCTCGGTTCCTCGCCCCAATATGAACCAAAGACCCAAACGGAACAACTCGCAGGATTTCATACGCTGAACCCAGCGTGTACCGCAGCTCAACCCAGCCATTGGATGTCGATGATCGCTCCGTGACATCACCTATGAGATGGAGTCTGCTGATGTAGCCCCCGCCAGCTATGTCACCTTTGCTTCCTTCTTCCTGAAGGGACCCGCAGCTCAATGGTGGGACAGCCACGGCGTACTCTGCCAGCTTGGAACACTCATCACCGCCGACTTCCAGGCTGCCTTCCGTGCCCGCTTCATCCCTCAAGGGTCATGGACCGAAGAAGCGTGAGTTCCGCAACCTCACCCAAGGCAACAAGACTGTTGAAGCCTATCGGTGAGAGTTCTTGGACTTGTCTCGCTATGTCAAGAGGATATTGCAACCGATGCACGCAGACAGAGAAGTTCCGTGACGGTCTTCAAGTCGACATCAAGCTCGCACTTCTAGTGCACGACTTTGCTGATTTCGCCACCTTGGTGAACAAAGCTATCAATGTCGAAACTGGTCTGCAGGAATACCAGAGCTCTAACAGCGAAACCGTGACACGGCTCATCTTGGGCCCGTCCTCGCAGGCGCAAGATATGGATTCCCAACAAGATGTACCAAATTAATGCACCGCTTCAAGGCGAACTATGCTACACCTCGCCCGCCTACAACTAAGCAGCCAAAGCTTCCAGCTCCACCACCCCAAGCTCCTGCTCCCACTCCCAATAATGGCTTGTGCTTCAAAGGACAACCAGGGCACCGTGCTAGAGAATGCAACGAACCGAATCACTGGCCCTTCCAAAGAGCTGGCCGTGGAAACACCTGACCATAACAACACCGCCAAGTCTTATGGGCAAGCTCAGGCCAACCATGTTGATCTGAACGAAGCTCAAGACCAGCCTGCTACTGTGATGGGTACACTCCTCGTAAATTCAGTACCTCCATCTATTTTATTCGATTCAGGAGCATCGCATTCATTCATGTCTCAAGACTTTGCATACAAGCACGACGTTAAGTGTGAGGAGATGAACTCTTCGGTAGTGGTAAAACCCCATTGGGACAATGTCAAACCTCCATGGTTGGCGCCGACGCCCCGTGGAAATCAAGGGCTGGAATTCTATGCCTCCCCATTATCCTCAAGACGCCTAACATCGACCTCATTTTGGGGATGGATTGGTTGAAAGCGCATACGCGTCAATCGCTTGCGCCACTAAGACCGTCCATCTGCTACACCCTTCGATGAAATAATAAGCTACAATGCTCGCGGTTCAAGATGCCGAGGCAAGGCTCTATGCATTGAATGCATTGAACGCCGCACCCTCGAGGGAATTGAAAACATTCACTGCTCGCTTATGCATTTCCAAGACGCTCTTTCTGAAGAACTTCCAGGATTCCCCTGCTAGAGCTGTCGAATTCGTCATCGACTTGAAACCGTGCACCACTCCTATAGCCAAGCGACCATACAAGATGCCGCCGCATGAACTCCTTGAACTAAAGGAGGAAATCGACAAATCTCTTCAAAGCGGCTTCATTCGCCCAAGTTGCTCACCTTGGGGAGCACCTTCTCTTTGTCAAGAAGAAGGATGGGACAAACCGATTGGTCCAAGACTACCGTCCCATAAATCAAGCTACCATTCAGAATAAGTATCCTCTTCCTCGGAGCAATGATCTTTATGATCAATTGGCTGGTTCGTCAGTGTTCTCGAAACTCGACTTGAGGTTGGGTTACCACCAGATCCGTGTTCGCGAAGAAGACATCCCAAAGACCTCCTTTGTGACTCGTTATGGTTCATACGAGTACACCGTCATGTCTTTCGGCTTAACCAATGCTCCAGCCACCTTCTCTCGCCTGATGAACTATATATTCATGGATTACCTCGACAAGTTTGTCGTGGTTTACCTGGATGATATCCTGATCTTTTCCAAGAATGAAGAAGAACATGCTGAACATCTTCGTCTTGTGCTGGAAAAGTTACGAGAGCATCAACTCTATGCCAAGTTCTCCAAATGTGAATTCTGGCTTCCCGAAGTAACCTATCTTGGGCATGTCATTTCTAAGGATGGTATTGCCGTCAACCTGAACGAGTTCAGGCTATTCTCGATTGACTCCTCCAAGAACGTTAAACAAGTCGAAGTTTTCTCGGTCTCGCTAGCTATTGCCGCCGATTCGCCGAGAACTTCTCCAAGATTGCCAGCCTCGACTAACTTTGTTGTATAAGGGCGCCAAATTCCAATGGATGATAAGTGTCGGAAAGTTTCCGGGCACTCAAAGACAAGTTGACTTCTGCCCCATGCTAGCTCCTCCCGATACTAAGAAGGACTTCATCATTTATCGCGACGCTTCACGCCAAGGATTAGGCGGTGTCCTAATGCAAGAGCGCAAAGTGGTTGCTTATGCCTCTCGACAATTGCGCCCTCACGAAGAGAACTACCCAGTTCACGACCTCGAACTTGCTGCTGTCATTCATGCATCAAGCAAAGGCGACATTACCTTCTCGGTAATCGCTATGAGATCTTCACCGACCACCAAAGTCTGAAGTATCTGCTTACTCAGCCAGACCTGAACCTCCGTCGCAGAGATGGATGGAGACTATTGCAGACTTTGATTTGGGTATTTCCTATACGCCGTGCAAGGCTAATGTAATGGCTGATGCCTTGAGCCGCAAGTCTTCAAGCAACCACCTTCAGTTCACAAAGTTCAGCCACAAGAATTCAGAAAGCTGAACCTCCATATTGTTCCTCCGGTGCACTCGCTCCCCTCCTCCGAGTTCCACAAGATGAATCTCCGTGTTGTTCCCCGGGTTCCCTCTATACCCTGGCTGTTGAACCCGATCTCGTGGGCACCATAAAGACAATGCAGGATTTGACTCAAGTCTACAAGATTAAGCAAGACATCAAAAAGGAAATCCTCATCCTTCACTATTGCCGATGATGGCGCCTTGTACTTCAAAGGCCGCTTAGTGGTGCCGTGTAAGAAGGAAAACCTGAATATGACTCGAAGGTTATGAAAGAAGCTCATGATACACCTCTATGTATCCTCCCGGCAGTACAAAGATGTATCAAGACATTCGCCGAGATTCGTGGTCTAATATGAAGCAAGACATCGCTCGCTATGTTGTTGAGTGTGACGCTTGCCGTCAGATCAAAGCGAACATCAAAGGCCTGCTGAACTCGCAACCTATCTCTATTCCTGAATGGAAATGGGACCATGTTGAAATGGACTTCGCCACTGGTTTTCCCAAATCGCAGAAAGGTAATGATGCAATTCTTGTCGCCATTGACCGGCTTTCTAAAGTTGCACATTTTCGGCGGTCAAAGAAACGATCACGCTAGCCAGCTTGCAACGCCTATATGTCCGAATTGTTTCACTTCACGGTATCCATTGGTTATCGCTCGGACCGTGGCAGCTTATTCACTTCAAGATTCGGGCAAGTTTTCAAGAAGCTATGGGGACTCATTTATCTTTCAAGATCTGCGCTTCATCCGCAGTCACAAGGGCAAGTTGAACGTGTCAGCAAATTCTCAAGACATGCTTCGAGATTGTGTCGCTTCTTCGCAAGAAATGGGAGGAATCTCTCCGTATGCTGAGTTCTCTTATAATAATAGCTATCAAGCTAGTCTCAAGATGGCCCCTTCGAAGTGTTATATGGACGAAAGTGCCGAACCCTCCGAACTGGTCGAAACTGGGAACGCCCACTCTTCGTCCGGATATTATCCAACATGCCAAGAACAAGTTCGCATTATTCGCGAGAATCTCAAGACCGCTCATCCCGCCAAAAGAGTAATTATGACCGCATCACAAAGACATGGTCTATCAACTTTGGCGAAAAGGCCTATCTTCGCTACACCAATGAAGGGTGCTCACCGCCGGATCAAGGCAAGTTAGCTCCTCGCTATATTGGCCCATTCACTATTCTCGAAAGGCGGGAAAAGTGGCATATCAATCGAGCTTCCGCGAACCTTTCTCGGAGTTCACGATGTGTTCCACGTGTCCCAACTCCGACGCTGCTTCAAGGACCCAATCCGAGCAGTGGACCATGAAGTGCTCGAATTGCAACAGACCTCTCCTATAAAGAGCATCCGTCCGCATTCTCGACCAAGCTGAACGCCGCACACGCCGGAAGGCGATCAAGTTCCTCAAAGTCCAATGGTCGAATCACTCAAGACGGCCACCGGGAACGCGAGGATCGCCTTGAGATGAATACCCGCACTCTTTCCTTCTACCTCCTAAATC
Organism: Aegilops longissima; assembly: GCA_021605205.1. Taxonomy (NCBI): domain Eukaryota; kingdom Viridiplantae; phylum Streptophyta; class Magnoliopsida; order Poales; family Poaceae; genus Aegilops; species Aegilops longissima. The sequence continues at coordinate 610,280,858 of CM038679.1, read as the reverse complement.
TCGGACGAGATTTCTTGTAGTGGAGGAGATTTGTAACACCGGATGATTAAGCAACAAGAATCACCTCGATTCTTCGTGACTAACCTCACGTTGATTCCAACCCGGTCTAAAACAAATTCAAAACAAAAGCAAATGATACAAAGTTTCAAAAACCAAAACTAAAATGTTCGGGGGTTGTCTAAAATAACAAACCTAATTATGGTGGGGTGCACAAAATTTTGTAAAGTGTTTTGTTATTTTAAATAAGCTAAAACAGAAAGTAAGAAAAAGGAAAAGATAAAAAGAGAAGTGGGGAAGGAATCCCATCGCCCAACTGGGCCAGCCCTCCCCACCGCCCAACGGCCAACCCCAAGGCCCGCCCAACCGCCCCCACCCCACTTAACCCCCTCCCGCTGGCCGGAAACACTAGCCGACCCCCCCAGCCCCTCACTCTCCCCACCCCGATCCCTTTCTCCCCCGCCTGCTTCGGATCGGGCGGTCCCTCGCTCCTCCTCATCGCTGGCGCCCCGCCGCCCCCAACCAAGCGCCCCTCCTCCCCTGCGCCCTCGCCCCCGCCTCGACCCTCCCGCTCGCCCCATCGCCCACAGGCGCTGGCCTTCTGCTGGGTCGTCCCGACCTCCCCCGCCTCACCGGATCCCCTCCCCGACGCCGGCGGCCGCCTCCCCGACTCCCTCCTCGCCGGTCGCCACCAAGCTCCACCGCGCCCGCCTCCTAGACCCCGCGCACCCCTGTGAGCTTCGCCCTCGGGCCCCTCGCTCCCCTCTCCCCTCCCGAGCGCCACCGTCGCCCCGAGCCCCCGTCGCCCGGCTCCGACCGCCTCTCCCCTCGCGGTCAACGCGCCCCCCTCGCCTCACCCCAACTCCGGTGCCCCCACTGCCACACGCGGCCGTCGACCAGCCCCACACCCCAGCCTCTGCTCCCCGCTCCGAATCGCCGCCGAGGCCGGCGCCTAATCGGGCGCCCACGCCCACTACCCGAACCCCAAGGCGTGGGCCATGGCCTCCGCTGCAGCGCCCTGCCGACTCTCTCGCTGCTCCGGCGGCCCTGCAGCCCAGCCACCTGCCGGGCGCCTGCATGGCTCAAGCGCTCTCCTGGCGCGTGCCCAAAGCGGTGGCGCCACGCCCGCCTCCACTAATCGCCATTTCGGGGCCAAATGGGCCATCGCCAAGTAGGTCCCACCAACCCCTTTTTTTTTTTTAAGAAAAGAGGAGAAATGTAAAGGAAAAATGAAAATTAGATAAAAATAAATAAAATGAATAAAAACTAATTAATTAATTAATTAATTAATTAATTAATTAAGTAATTAATTAATCTAATTAATTCTGATAAATTAAACCTAATCACTAATTAACCTAATTAACTACCGTTAACTAAACTTAATTAGGTTAATTAGTTAACAGTGTATGACGAACGGGACCCACATGTCAGGGTTGACTTAGTCAACCCTGTTGACTGCTGACGTCAGCATGACATCATGCTGACGTCATAAATACATTTTCAATTAATTAAATAATTAATTAAATTCCGAAATTATTAAAATCTTTTAAAATCATATCTTTTAATCCGTAACTTCGGATTAAAATATTTTCAACATGAAAGTTGCTCGAACGACGAGATGAATCCGGATCGCAGTCCGCTCGTCCGCCACACACCCCTAACCTATCGAACCTACAACTTTTCCCTCCGCCCTCCTGCTCAAAACCCAAAACACCGGATTACTTTCCGGATGTTTCCCTAACCAAGACCCCTCATACCACGTTAGGGCACGCCTAGCATCGCTTCTTGGCATGTCATGCATCGATATGCATCTGCTTACTTGGTATTCATTGTTTCTTCCCCTCTTCTCTCCGGTAGAGACTACGAGACCGACGCCGCTGGCGGCGCCTTCGACTACGGTGTTGACGACCCCTCTCTCTTGCCAGAGCAACCAGGCAAGCCCCCCTTGATCACCAGATATCGCCTACTCTTATCTACACTGCTTGCATTAGAGTAGTATAGCATGTTACTGTTTTCAGATACTCCTATACTGCTGCATAGCCTGCCCTTGTAACTTCTGTTGTTACCTTACCTGCAATCCTATATGCTTAGTATAGGATGCTAGTACTTTCATCTGTGGCCCTACTTTCTTGTCCGTCTGCCGTGCTATACTATCGGGCCGTGATCACTCGGGAGTTGATCACGGTATATACTATATACTTATACATGATACATGTGGAGACTAAAGTCGGTCGGCTAATGGAGCACCCATGAGTGGATCTTGAGGCGGAGCGACAGGCAGGTTGAGACCGCCTAGGAGAGAGGTGGGCCTAGCCTGTTCGGCGCTTATGGATACTTAACACGCTTAACGAGGTCTTGGTATTTGATCTGAGTTGGCTACTGAGCTTATACGCACTAACCATCTACGCTGGAGTAGTTATGGGTATCCCGCCGTGGTATCACCGGCACTTCAGACGTCAACGACGAGCGGCGCGCCGGATTGGACTGAACGCCTATTAGGCTAGGTCTGCTTCCGGCACAGTCGCGAACGTGCAGGTGTGCTCGTAGGCGATGGGCCTGCACTCCTGCGCTTAGGTTTAGACCGGCGTGTTGGCCTCTCTGTTGTGCCTAGGTGGGCTGCGACGTGTTGATCTTCCGCGGCGGGCATGACCCAGAAAGTGTGTCCGCCAAATGGGATCAAGCGTGCTGGGTAAGATGGTGCACCCTGCAGGAAGTTAATCTATTCGAATAGCCGTGATCTTCGTAACAGGACGACTTGGAGTTGTACCTTGAGCTTATGACAACTAGAACCGGATACTTGATAAAACACACCCTTCCAAGTGCCAGATATAACCGGTGGTCGCTCTCGCTCAGGGATATGAGCAGGGATTGCCGGGTAGGATTATTGCTATATGATGTTACTTGGAGGACTTCCGTTGTCCTCTTCTCATCTCATTGCAAGACCGGTGTCCGAAGCGTAGTCTTCGTTAAGACTAGCTATCCCCTCTTATTCTCGGCATTCTGCAGATTCAGTCCACCGATATGGCCTTTACTCATATATCCATGCATATGTAGTGTAGTTCTTGCTTGCAGTACTTTGATGAGTACTCATGGTTGCCTTGTTCCCCTTTTCCCCTATCTCTACTCGATTGTTGCAACTGCACGATGGAGCCCAGTGAGCCGACGCCACCGCCTATGACGACTACTACTCGAGGTGCCTACTACTACGTGCAGCCCACCGACGATTTACCAGAGTGACCTAGGAGGATCCTGTGCAGAGGCCCGCTCCTCTTCGATCCAGATCCCAGCTTTGTGCTAGCCATCTTATGGCACCTTGTTTAACTTATGTCCAGATCAGATATTGTTTGCTTCCGCTGACTTCGCCTATGATCGAGCACTTGTATTCGAGCCCTCGAGGCCCCTGGCTTGTATTATGATGCTTGTATGACTTATTTTATTTGTAGAGTTGTGTTGTGATATCTTCCCGTGAGTCCCTGATCTTGATCTTACACATTTGCGTGCATGATTAGTGTACGATTGAATCAGGGGCGTCACACCCCGGCAGATAGTAACCCAGTTCCAGTTGACACATCACCATCTCCACCACAGAGCACCCAAACACAAGCAGTTAGTAAGGGAACTGGAGTGCCCAAAGCACGAGGACCACCACTCCGAATCCCAACTAAACGCTTAAAGGAGAAGAAGATTTGTTCTCAGGTCAGGTTCTGTAGCTATGGGTGGTACTCCTTTGCCCTTGCATTACTGTATTTACTCATACCAACTATTTTCAAATTTGAAGGATGGAATTGAAACTCCAATGGCGCAACATGTATGTTTTAAACCTGTTTCTTTAACTGGTTTGCATTTGTAACCTGCTCTATGTTGATTTCAGTTTCAATTGAATAAAGAGTTATGTTCTCATGTCATGCACATTACAAGTGTTGTTATTGCTCTATAGTTTCCCACACTTATATTCTGTCCATTCTGCTTTGTCTTGAACAAATATTATTTGAACTGTGTCTCTATCTTGATTTGGCAACAAAAACTAGAATTATATAGACCATAAAGTGACCATGGTACATAGATATATGTTTGTTTCATGTTGTTATCCTGTCCACTTTACTACTGAACTCATTTACCAAAATGAGTTTCATATACAACATGGTAAACATGTGATGTGTCTGCTTGTTTCTCTTTTAGAATGCGGACAAAATATTGGAGAACAAGATGCCGCGTTATCCAATGGTAAAGTAAGTAATGCGATAAGGTTCAAGATAGTGAGACATCCCTGTTGATCTCCAAGAAAGTTGATAAAACTATCTTGACGATAGTGAGGAACCCAAAAGTCATGTCTTGATGTATTGTTCGAAAGCATCGCTACTATCGCTGGCACAAGCTCTTCAACTCATTGCTGAATCAGTTCGTCTTCTTGAGTCTCAACTTCAAGTTGAAAGACATCGATCAGATGTCTTTGCGACAGAAGCGAAGGACTAAGGAAGTCCCCGAGAATTCAGATGCATATTTCTGGTGTAACAACAAGCTACTGGAGGATTTAGGCGCCAAACAAGAGAAAGTTAATAAGCTTGCTAAGCATCTTGCCAAACATTTTGGGTACCTGTGATATTGTTTCTTGAGATCTTCAAGTGGTTTCAGTTCTCGATTTGTTTTGTCGGCGTTTATTTGCGCTTGGTCGCCAACTTTGACAACCAAAGGTATATGATATGCTGCTTTGTTCCCTATATTTGCACTGGTGGCGAACTTTGATGCCCAGTGGATGTAATATGTGTAATAGCCGTGATAGCCTAGCGTTAGTTGCTTGCTTATATATTTCCTTGTCTTGTTTATTTGTTTGCTTGTAGTCATTGTAGTTCTTTTTCTGCGGTTTGCTAGTGGCTGCAATAACCTATTTTTTAATACTAGGCCACTATGACCATGGGCTAATATTTACTATAGTGACACTGGGCCTCCTACGGGCTGAAGAAACAGTGGGCCTTCTACGGGCCGTAGAAACAATGGTCCTTCTACGGGCCGTAGAAACAATGGGCCTTCTGCGGGCCGTATCATCAATGGGCCTTATGCGGGCCGTATGATCGATTGGCCAAACATGGGCCAAACAGACCGCATTATGACCGTAAACGGGCTAGAGTTGGAATCCTCCATTCATGGGCCGACCATGACGGGCCATCGTTAATAGGCCGAATTTGATGACGCTATGAAAACGGCCCAACGTATTAACGGGCCACAAATGGGCCGACTGTAACCACATGCTAAATTTGGCCCACAAGCAGAAAACGACAGTAACGGGCCGTAAGTAAACGAATGCTGGAAATGAGCCCAAGAATAAATGGGCTCTGAGAAGGCCGAAAGATAAATGGGCTGGAAACGGCCCAACGGAATAACGGGCCGTTAATGGGTATAAGGTGATACACTGTTCATTACGGGCCAGTTTCACCACGGGCCGTTAATGGGTGTAAAGTGATACAGTGTTCATTACGGGCCAGTTTCACCACGGGCCCTTAATAGGCCAAGCGTTACAAAGGGCGTCATATAGGCCGAAAGACGTCATGGGCCATAAGTGAAAATGGGCTGGAATCATATTGGATGGCCCAGTTGACGCTATTGGGCCTAATTCGGATAGGGCGTAAAGGGCCTTGGGTTAGCGGGCTGTAAATGGGCTATATGCGGACAAGCCGTTAACAAGCTTTCAATGGGCCGGCCCGCCACCTTTTGACCAAGTCAAACGAGCCTGCCTTTTCACAGGAATGGGCCTCTGTTGGGTCGTGCCATGTGTCGAAGTATCATAGGCGCCTTCTGTCCAATGAGTGGATGACATCTGTCCCAACGATGAGCCGACACGTGTTTCCCCCAGCCAATGATGATTTTACACATGGAAAATCTGCATTGGTCGGGTCTGTTAACGGGTTATCGGATCCAAAACCCGACCCGATAGCTTAACGGCGTTCCGTTACGGTGGATGCCACGTGTCGGTCACCCTTGACGAAAAGCACTTGCGGACGCCATGATTTATCATCATGGAAGTGGACACTTCCATGATGATAATTTTGGTAATGTCATGGAACACTTCTACGACAACATAGGTATGACTATCTTGATTCTTGTAACACCCTCGATGCGGCTATATCTCCCACGTGTCGAAGCACGACTTAGAGGCATAACCGCATTGAAAGCAATGTCGCAAGTGAGGTAATCTTCACACAACCCATGTAATACATAAGGAAAGAGATACATAGTTGGCTTACAATGCCACTTCACGGAATACATAAATAAACATCCATCATCCAGATTACACTCAAGGTCCGACTACGGAACCAAAATAAAAGAAGACTACCCCAAATGCTACACAGATCCCGATCGTCCCAACTGGCTCCACTATCGATCATCGGGAAAAGACACATAGTAACGACCACGTTCCTCATCGAACTCCCACTTGAGCTCGGTTCGTCACCTGCACCGCATCGCCGCACTGCAACTGTTTTGGTAGAATCTGTGAGTCACGGGACTCAGCAATCTCACACCAGCGAGATCAAGACTATTTAAGCTTATAGGAAGGACAGAGTTGTGAGGTGGAGCTGCAGCAAGCGACTAGCATATATGGTGGCTACATTACGCAAAAGAGAGCGTGAGGAGAAGCAAGGCACGGTCGTGAAGCTAGTAGCGATCAAGAAGTGATCCTGAACTACTTCGTCAAGCATAACTCCAACACTGTGTTCACTTCCGGACTCCGCGAGAAGAGACCATCACGGTTACACACGCCGTTGATGTGTATTTTAATTTAGGTCAACTTCGGTTTTCTACAACCGGCATTAACAAATTCCCATCGCCTCATAACCGGGCATGGCTTTGAAAGATAATACCTGCAGGGTGTCCCAACTTAGCCCATTATAAGCTCTCATGGTCAACGAAGGATATTCCTTCTACCGGGAAGACCCGATCAGTCTCGGAATCCCAGACTACAAGACATTTCGACAGCAATAAAACAAGTCCAGCAAAGCCGCCCGAATGTGCCGACAAATACCGATAGGAGCTGCACATATCTCGTTCTCAGGGCACACCGGATGAGCAGTCCGTACAACTAAAACCAGACCTCAAGTTTCCTTGAGGGGGCGCTGCAAAGCGCTCTAGTTTGGGCGAACACTCAGAGGAGCATTGGCCCGGGGGGTTAAATAAAGATGACCCTCGGGCTCGCGAAAACCCGGGGGAAAAGGCTTAGGTGGCAAATGGTAAAACCAAAGTTGGGCCTTCTTGGAGGAGTCTTATTCAAAGCGAACTGTCAAGGGGTCCCATAAATCACCCAACCGTAAGGAACGCTAAATCAAGGAACATAACACGGTATGACGGAAAACTAGGGCGGCAAGAGTGGAACAAAACACCAGGCATAAGGCCGAGCCTTCCGCCCTTTACCAAGTATATAGATGCATTAATTAAACAATAGATATATTGTGATATCCCCAACAAGTAAACATGTTCCAACAAGGAACAACATCTCCATGTTCCAACAAGGAACAACCTTCAACTTCACCTGCAACTAGCAACGCTATAAGAGGGGCTGAGCAAAGCGGTAACATAGCCAATCAATGGTTTGCTAGGAAAGGATGGTTAGGGGCTTGACATGGCAATATGGGAGGCATGATAAGCAAGTGATAGGCATCGTAGCATAGGCATAGCAAAAGTGCGAGCATCTAGCAAGCAAAGATAGAAGTGATTTCGAGGGTATGGTCATCTTGCCTGCAAGGTTCTCAGAGTTGTCGAAAGCTTGATCCTCGTAAGCGTTCTCAACAGGTTCCTCGTTCACGTACTCGTCTCCTGTCTCTACCCAAAGCAAGAACACAAACAATGGAACCACAATAAATCACAGTGCAATGCACAAGCAACATGGTGCAATACATGGCATGATATGCGAGATGTGATATGCAATGCGTATGCGTGCTCCGGAAGGAAAATGATGAAGTAGGCATCAACTTGGCAAACCAAGTATGCCGCTGGAAAGGTGAGATGATTTCGGTTGAAATCGATATAAAGATCACCGGAATCGGATGCACGGTTTGCAAATGACAAGCAAAACAAGAACGGCACAAATCTGCCATTAACAGCATGATGCCACATAGCAAGCAACAAGAAATTAAGCTACTGCACCGAAACGTACCAACAAAGCATATGGAAGTGATCTACTCAAGATGCTTGACAAAAGATGAACACTGAGCTACGGCTAAATCACAACATAACAGGACCAAACAAGCATGGCAAAAGTGCAAAATATATCAGCTTCACAGACTTGGGAAAATACTGAACATGGCAGAATCAACATCAGGAAGCAATGTTCAGAGCAAGAAAACAACATGCTACAGGAACTTATAGTAACAAAACAAGACAGGGCATGAATCTACTCAAAGCATAGAACAAAAGTCCCTTACTGACCATGATCCAAAAGGGATCATAAAATGTAATAGCACCCAAGTCAATATAGCAAGTTTCGTTACAGATTCAGCAAACAGGGCATGACAAAAACAGATAACAAGTAGGCATGTTTAAGAGCTCGATGCACTCACTACAGAGCTTCTCATGATAAACTAAGCATACATCCATCAAGAAGACATGGCATAGAAGCTACACATGGCATGAACAACATCATAGCATACACGGATCAACTACAACAACCTTGGCAAAATTGAATAACATGTAAACAATCTGCCAGGAAAACATTTTATAGCAAAAGTAGAGCTTGATTGACTCAAGCTATGGCACTCCATAATTGCAAAAAGGGCATGGATGGATAGAGAATAACCATATGTTCAAAACATCCTTACTGAAGTATCTCAAAATATGCATGGATCTCTCGGTAGCATCAAGTTAACATGGCATAAAAATATCAGCAAAACAGGGGCTGAAATCAGCAACGTCATGAAGCCTAGTTTGCATGCTTGTGCTAGTCACCACAGAGATCACAAAAATAAATAGAATACACCCCTGTAAAGATGGCATGGCATATTACAAAACACATGTAGGACTCAAGATCATAGGGTGCACACATCAATCATGGCAGAAATGACAAAAGTGCATGTTCTGATAATAATCTGAAACTAACATCACATAGCCCTCTTCCAACAGCATTTAGGGCATCAAGATGAGCTAAAATGAAAATGATTCAATGGAATGAAATGATCTACTCTTCGAGGCGAACATTTCAGTATGCTATACGCCCAAAACGGAGCCACGAGTGCAAAGTTATGGCATGATGAAAATCCAACAATTTACTAACAGAAAAAGACTTAGAGGATATATTGGGGCTCGGGGAAAGTCAACCGTTCATGGATCTGAGATCCGGGCGCGGACTCCGAGGCGAGGCCGGCGGCGGCTCGAGGTTTGCCGGCCGGAGTTGAGGCCGGGGAGGAGAGGAGAGGCTGGGCGGAGGCGGCACGCTGGGCGCCGCCTTGGGCGCCGCCGGGCGGCGCTGTAGGCTGGCGCGGGCGGGGCAGGCCGGGCAGGCCAAGGCGGCGGCAGAGCAGAGGCTGGCGCGGCGGGCGGCGGCCGGTCGGGCGAGCGGGGCGGCGGCCGCCAATGAGCGGGCGCCGGCGCGGGCGCGGCGGCTGAGGGCGGGCCATGGGCTCGGCGGGCTGGCGGGCGCTGTGCTGTGGCAGGTGCCACGTGGCAGCCTCCGGCTGGGCGGGCGGCGGCGGGGCCGCGTCCGGGCGCCGTCCGGGCGTGTCCGATCTTGTGAGGAAGACGAGGCTAGGGTTAGGGGTGGAATGATCCGGGATTTTCGGGGAGGCTATATTTATAGGTAGAAGGAGCTAGGAAGCTCCAAATGGAGTGTAGTTTTACGCCCACGATCGTGATCCGACGACGGAGAGCATGGAAGTGACTTAGATGGGTTATTGGGCTGTTTTGGAGGGGTGTTGGGCTGCAACTTAAAGAGGCCTTTCTCGAGTCGCGGTTAACCGTTGGAGTACCAAGCGAGCTCCAAATGACCCGAAACTTGACAGGTGGTCTACGGTGGTGTACCAGGGCCACTTGGCAAGGCTTGGTCCATTCGAGAAAGTTTAGTACCGCTCACGGAAAAATGTAAAAGGGGCGCTGGGGACATAGGAGTGCTTGGATTGCAAAACGGACAACGGGAAAATGCTGGAATCATGAGACGAACACGTATGCAAATCGATGCACATGATGACATGATATGAGATGCATGACATGGACAAAATGCAAAATGAAGAAAAACCCAACCACGGAGGGAATATCATATCACAATGCCGAAAATGGCAAGAGTTGGAGTTACAAATATGGAAAGTTACATCCGGGGTGTTACAATTCTGTCATAAATTTGTCATGGATGTACATGCATGAAAAAAAACGCGACCTACTATGAAAAACATGTATCATCACGGAAGTGTATTTTTTTGTAGTGACATCACTCCGAAGAGGTGCACTTGTCAGAGTGGGTGCGAGAGGTCCTACCAGTTACCTTCCCTCCCGGGGCTTCAGCGGCAGGAGAAAGTGCCTTGGCGGCAGTCGCTGCAAGTGCTTGTCGATAGAGTTGATCAGCAGATCAACGCGTCTTTCTCGCCAGAGGGGACGGTGATGATGGTCATCGGCCCAGGCATCTTCAATGTGTTGTAGGCGTAGTGTGACGCCGCCATGAACTTGGGTAGTGCCGGGCGGCCGAGGATCCCGTTGTAGCGCAAGGGGATCTCGGCTATGTCGAAGACAATCCTCTCCGTCATGTAGTTCAACTCACTTCCAAATGTCACGGATAGCATGACCTTTCCCTTTGGCTGGCTTCTTCCCGGGTTGACCCCTTGAAACATGCCCGTTTCTTCGAGGTCTCCATCAGGAATCTGCAGCCTTTTGATCACGACTGGCGAGATCATGTTCAGGCTGACCCCGCCATCGACTAGCATCTTCGTCACCTTGAAGTTGCATATTGTTAGTGAAACCAACAACGACAAGCACCCGACCACTGTTGTGCGATTAGGGTGGTCCTCGGTGTTGAAAATGATAGGTGTACTGGACCACTTCAGTGGCTTCCGAGCGTTGACCGATGGCGCCGCTGCCGCAATCTCATGAGCCCACTGCTTGAGCTGGCGGTGAGAGGTGTGCAGCAAGGCGCCATCGTCGACGCACATGGCCTCCATAGCTTTTTGGAACTCATGGTCACCAGACTCGTCGTCCTCGTCATGATCATCATCTTCTTGTTTCTTGTCACGGCCCCTAGTGGGCCTCTCTTCCTGGTTAACCTTGCCGCTGCGGCCTCCTTGGTCACCACGCTTCTTGCCGGACCCTCCCGCACCGTCTTGACCCTTCTCCTTGTCCCGCCTCTCATAGTCAGCTTTCTGCTTCTCAGCAAGCAGCTCAACTTGTCGGCAGTTCTGGAGGTCATGGCCTTTGGTGCGGTGGATCTTACAGTACTGCTTGTCGGAGCTTCCCGTCTTGTCGGTGGCCGCCAAGGCCCGGCAAGCGGCACACCCGACAACCTCCTTGCCGGGGTCACTTGCCTTGGCCTTCTTGGCAGCGCCGGTGTCGTCAGATCCCTCGACAACAAGCACAACCTTGCCCTTGCGCTTTCTATTACAGCGCCGACCATTCTTCGTCGGGGCGGCGGTGTCGTCTGTGGAGTCAGTTTCTGCACCGGCATCCTCGCCGGGGTACTTCCTCCCCTCCTTAGCCTGAGCGCACTTATCGGCCAAAACATAGAGTTCAACCACATCCTTGATCTTGTTCATCGCCAGCTCCTCACGCATCTTGCGGTTGCAAACATTCTGATGGAATGCACTGATCACGGCGGCAGGATGGACATCTGGGATGTTGTATTGCACCCGGCTGAACCTCTGGATGTACTTGCGGAGGCTTTCTCCTTCCTTCTGGGGAATGATATGTAGATCACTCGCCTGGCCATGAGCTTGATGGCCTCCAGTAAAGGCGCCAACAAACTCATGACACAGATCCAACCAAGAAGAAATGGAATCCTCCGGCAAGTGCATCAACCATGACATGACATTGGGCTTAAGCGCCAACGGGAAGTAATTGGCAAGCACCTTGTCGTCGCGCGCCCCAGCAGCCTGCATCGCGATGGTGTAGATGCTGAGGAACTCCGACGGGTGAGTCTTGTCGTTGTACTTCTCGCCCACGTCAAGCTTGAACATACGGTGAGAAGGCCACTTGAACTGCCGCAGCGCTCGGGTAAAAGCTGGGCAACCGACCTCATAAGGTAAGCCACCATAGCCTCCCGGCACCGGGTGGTCCACAGTGGGTCCTGCCCGCCTATCTGATTGATGGCGAGCCCCATATCGGTGCTCTATGGTAGTTCGAGCGTCTTCATGGCCTCGCTCCTGAAGAACTTGACGCTAATCACGGTGGGTCCGTGGGTCGGACGATGCTATGGACATGTTGTCACAAGCGTCATCACGACGGACCGACACCCACGGCGGTTGGCGTGGGGGAGGAGAGTGCACCGTGGCTGCATCACCCCGGCCCTTCCTTCACTAGGATGTGGTGGCTCGACGGAGCGTCGGTCATGGGCGCCGCTGGCCGCGGCTCATCTCTGTTGGCGATGCCAACGAGGCTCCGGACGGTGGCTCTCCACTCGTCAAGATTCTCCGCAGCAGGAGGGAAATCGAGGAGCAACTGCGCATGCGCCAAAGCTTCTGCTGGCGTGGGTGGTGGTGAAAGCTGCATGGACCGTGACACACTCTGACCTCTAACCATGTTAGAAGGAGCTCTATCACGGTCCTGCGGTCATACGCCATTTCCGCCAGCGCTCCAGCGTGCATGCTGGCCTTCCTCCTCCCGCGAATGGTGCGCGGGGCTCTTCCCACGGCGGCTCCCGGGTTCTCCTCCGTGGTGACGTTGCTCGTTGCGCGCAACTTGAGAGGAGCGCGTGGTAGGCGCCGACGTGGGTGTCTTGGAAGTCGCCGCGCCACCAGCAGGCGGCACGGTGACGGCTCTGGAGGGCCCCGCGCCGCCTGCGGGGGGCACAACTCCATCTCTGGATCCAGTGGCGCGCGACTCGTCCTCGTGTTCACGAGTGACGCCGCTCGCCAGGGTCTGGCTACCAAAGCAATGCGAGTGTTCGCGGGCCGCGCCCCGGGATCTGTCCGCGATGGCCCCGCTCCCCGCTTGCACTAGCACAGGCAGTCTGGCTCCGGATGAGCCGATCGCCGTCGTCGTCTTCCTCTTGGGAGCCATGACGATGAAGAACTACTGAACTAGATACTGAACCAGATTCTCTCAACAGGTGCGTGCCCCCTACCTGGTGCGCTAAAGATGTGGGCGGAAACGACACCTATGGGATCAATGGGATCCCTACTACGGTTGCGGGGCTCGGGGTAAAGAGAAGAGCGGGATCAATAGTCAGTCCAAGCACAAAGATCCTTTACCCAGGTTCGGGCCGCGACGTGCATAATACCCTAGTCCTGCTTTGGTGTCTATTTGAGTATTGGAGTTCTTGAGCTAGCTACGACGAGTAACTTGTCAAGGGGTACGAATCCCTCTCCAGTATGCCCCGGGCCTCCTTTTATAGCCAAGGGGATCGCCATAGTGGCACCCAGGAGGTGGCATCGGTGTATAGAGGCTAAGCTTATCGCTAGCCATTACGGGACACGATGCATTTAATGCGTCCCTTAGGTGTCCCTCACTTTATCGGGGGTTGAAACTAACCCCCGTCCCGTCCGTTGCCGCTCCGCCCTGCTCCAATACGCGTCCATGCCAGCGGGGCACATGGTGCCATGTAAGCTGGTAGGCAGCTGAGGTGGCGCGGTGGTAGGGTCTTCACGAAGATTTGCATGCCGCCACGTAGGTGTCGCTGAGCTGGCCTAAAGGCCTCCTGTTGACACGCAGGTGCCTGCCCGACTGGTGAGCTGTCAGTTGCATGGGAGCGGCGGTGGGACCTTGGCAGGCGTGGGCCTGGTTGCGGTCCTGCGGATGTCCTCGGCAAGGGCCTTGTCAGGGCCCCGGCAAGGGTCTTGCCACGGCACCGTGGTCGTCACCGACAAGGATTATGTCAGAGGTCTTGTGGGTTTCCTTGGCAAGGATCTCGCCAACGGTCGTTGTCTTTTATTAGTTGTCTTCACAAAGATCGGCATGCCACCACAGAATTGCCTCCCGAGCCCTTGTTCCAATGAGATTGACGATGTTTGGAAACCTTGGGCTCAGAGGTGGCGTGTTCTGCTAGCATGGGATTGGGCAAGTTGCCCCGGCAAGGCTCCTGCCGGGGCCGCGGAGGCTGCCCCAGCAAGGACCTTGCCGGGGAGAAACACCTCACCTCCTTGCCCTTCTGGTCTTGGCGTTGCTCTGACCGTCCTGCGGCTTTGACTCCTCCCTCTGCCCTGCTTAGTGTGGTCGTGGGCGCGGCTCTGAATGCTCGTGCACTTAGTAAGGGGTACAAAGTAGTGCCCCTGCTTTAGTACACCGACAGGATTGGACTGTGCAAATGCAATTGGAGACACGAAGATTTTTGGCGTGGTTCCGATAGGTGGTGCTATCGTACGTCCACATTGGTGGACACTTCAACCCACGAAGGGTAACGACTGCGCGAGTCCATGGAGAGCTCCACCCACGAAGGGTCCATGAAGAAGCAACCTTGTCTATCCCACCATGGCCATCGCCCATGAAGGACTTGCATCTCTAGGGTAGATCTTCACGAAGTAGGCGATCTCCTTGCCCTTACAAACTCCTTGGTTCAACTCCACAATCTTAACAGAGGCTCCCAAGTGACACCTAACCAATATAGGAGACATCTTTCTCCAAAAGGTAATAGATGGTGTGTTGATGATGAACTCCTTGCTCTTGTGCTTCAAATGATAGTCTCCCCAACACTCCACTCTCTCTCATAGATTTGGCTATGGTGGAAAGATGATTTGAGTGGAAAGTAACTTGGGGAAGGCTAGAGATCAAGATTCTTGTGGTTGGATTGGAATGTCTTGGTCTCAACACATGAGTAGGTGGTTATCTCTCAGAAAATGAGTAGTGGAAGTGTAGGCACGTTCTGATGGCTCTCTCACTGATGGAGAAGGGGGTGGAGGGGTATATATAGCCTCCACACAAAATCTAACCGTTACACAGAAATTCCCAAACTCGGTGGTACCGAATGGTTAATCTCGGTCAGACCGACTTGGTTTAAGATGTGAACGTTAGGCATTTTGGTGGGACCAACAAGGTCAACTTGGTGGGACCAATGTGCTAGGGTTAGGGCAAAACCTCATCTCGGTGAGACCGATTGCGTGAACTCAGTGAGACCGGTTTCAGCAATAATCAAACCGAGACTTGGTCAAGCAAACTCGGTGGGACCAACTGCGGATCTCGGTGAGATCGAAATAACTGCAATAGGTAAGAAAAAGTTTGCAAGGCCATCTCGGTGAGACCTTGTTCCCATCAATGAGACCGAACCGATTAGGGTTTGTGGCAATGGCTATGAAAAGTGAACTCGGTGGCGCCGAATAATCAAATCGGTGGGGCCGAGTTTGACTTTAGGTTTAGGACATATGTGGAAATGAGAAAGTGGTTGAGGGCTTTGGAGCATATCACTAAGCATTTTGAGCAAGCAAGCCATTAAGCAACACCTCATCCCCTTTTAATAGTATTGACTTTCCTATAGACTCAATGTAATCTTGGATCACTAAAATGAAAATGTAGAGTCTTGAGCTTTTGCCAATGTTTGTCCTTAGCATCTTGAAGGGGTTCCACATCCTCTTGTCCTGCCACTCCAATGTTGAACTCATCTGAAATATACTAGGTAGAAGTATTAGTCCAACAAGAGATATGTTGATATTAATTACCAAAATCACCCAGGGAGCACTTGTGCTTTCAGATTGACAACCCCTTTTTTGCGTTGGGTGAAAGTTTGTTTGATTGTTTGTGCAGGAGAACTAAAACTATGTTGTGGGTATGAAAGTGCATATTGTTGTGGTTCTAAGTCTGACAGTAGAATGGGGGGTAGGTATGGAGAGGCAAGATCCTAGCTATGGAGTAGTTGTATACACACGAGTTTTACGAGTTCAGGCCCTTCTCGGAGGAAGTAACAGCCCTACGTCTCGGAGCCGGAGGCGGTCGATTGTATTATGCGTGTATAGATTACAGGGGTGTGAACCCTTTACCTTGAGGAGGGTGGCTTATATAAATCATGGACCCTCCGCCCTTAGTTATCACGAGGTTTAAGGTACATTAAGGTCGGGCGTTACTGGTAACGCCACAAATAAAGTGCTATGATGACCATAAAGGCTACATAATGACCGACCGTTACATGCAGATTGACTTTAGATCTCCTAGCTGTCGAGTGGTTGGCTTCGTGGTCGAGTGGTTGGCTTCATGGTCGAGTGTCTTCGAGTCTGTCGAGTGGAACACTTCTGCGTCGATTGAAAGGTGGTTTCTTCTAGAGATGTCCTTGGGGAGGGTATCTTGGACAGGTCCATGACCCTACCCTAGGTACATAGCTTCATCATTAGCCCCCTAATGGATCGAGGTTTGAGTGGGGAAGGAGTTGAACACACTTTCGACCCATTTTTCATGCTATGAGTATACCTTGCTGTGGATCAATGAACTTAGGTGATGATACCAACTTATTTTTCAGTCGCCTTGATCCATTCTTCATATTTGTCGAGTGAGTTTCTTTACTTGAAGAGCTTTGAGTGACAAAGCGGAGGAGATCTTCCGTCGGCGAATTGTTACGCAGCTCCGCGGTTTGGGATTTGAATTTGAAGCGGCGGGCGGAGGAGGCCGCATTAATCGGATGGGCTAAGGCAGGGACTCCTCGATCTCCGTGTCGCCTTTTAAGCCACGTATCGCGCGCACGACTGTTGCGGGATTTGACATGATCGCCCGAGCCTACAAGTCAGTCACTCGAAAGTAACCTCATATAAGGCGTCGGACCAGGGTTTTTGAACAGTGCGTTCTCATTTCCTCCCCTCTTCCCCAGATTCATCCGCCATGCTCGCTCTCGTCTCAGCGCCACTGCTCTGTGCGCGCCTCACCGTCGACAATGGTGAAAGAGAAGGCAGCGGCCACAGGCAGGCGGCGGCAGCGAAGGCAAGGGAGGGCGACCAGTCGGGCGGAACTTCATCAAGGGCGATGCGCATGAGGCTGGATCGAGGCGGCTGGATCCGCTCGATGATTAGCCAAGAAGACCTCGACGACCTGGCCAATGGAGGACTGATCCCCCATGCATCGGCACGGCTTCCGGGGAAGGAGTCCGAGCCACAGCCTCAGGAGGGTGAGTGTCTTCTCTTGGCCACCCATGTCGACCGCGGGTTTTCCTTGCCTCCCCACCCTTTCTTTCGGGGATTTCTGAATTTCCTTGGGGCTCAACTCCATCACTTCACTCCCAACACAATCGTGTATCTTGCTGCTTTCGTGTCTCTGTGCGAGAATTTCCTGGGCTGTCGGCCTCATTTGGGGCTTTTCAAGCACATTTTCACCTGTCGCTCCCAGACAGTGAAAAAGGCCAATCCGAGTGACGAGAGAACACAAGTGATTCAGATGTGTGGGGGTCTTGGAGTCCAAATGAGAGGGAAAAGTTCTTTTCCAGCCATGATCCTTCCCGACTCAGTCCGTGGATGGCAGTCGACCTAGTTTTACTGCAAAGACCAGCCGACGACAGGGCAGTCGACTGGACTCCCTCCTTTTTCTATGGACCGAGTGAGGAAGCCCTCCTATTTGAAGGTGCTCCCGGAAGAGAAGGTGCAAGTTAAGATACTGGTCGAACGTGTTGTCCAGCTTATCCGTGACGGGGTGACCGGTATGGACCTCTTAGAGGTCTTCCTTTGGCGACGCATCCAGCCACTTCAAGCTCGAGACCATCCGATGTGGATGTACTCGGGCGCCGATAACACCACTCGGATCCACCCGGAGGAGGTTGAGGATGCCACGCTGGAGGGTGGCTGACGAGCATCACAGGGAACAGAGACAATCCTAGGGGAGCCAGGAGAATTCCTCCGCTGGACCAGTCTCACGTGCGAGCGAGGTCCAACTCTGAGTTTCAAGCGTAATTTTGCCCATGCGATTACCTATGCTCCGTCGACCGACTTTTGTTACATTAGTTTTTCTGCTAGGCTCTTCTCGACATGTACTCCATGCCCAGCGGGAGCAAGAGCAAGACCGAAAGGGGGCGGCGGCGAGGCGGCGAATGGCATTCGATTGAAAAGAGGCGAGGAAAGTGGCGAATCAGCGATGAAGAAGAAGCTGAGTCACCTCCTCGCGGGGAGAGGCGATCAAGCTCGACCAGGACCGGCGAGTGCCGTGGCGCGATCGTCGGTGGCCCGTCTTCAAGGCGCCCACGGGTGTCCTCACCGGCTCCGACTGAAAAAGCGTCCAAGAAGCCCAAGGTTGTAGTGCAGAGGCCTCGGAAGGCATTGCCGAAGATTAAGATTGACATCCCCGTCGCTTCTGCGTGAGTGTCTCTGTATTCACCCGACGCTCTGTGTTGTTTGCTTTTTCCTTGATTTGACCAGATAAACTTTGGAACTGGCAGCGCTGGTACTTCTGGGACTTCAGCTTACAGGGATGAGGATGAGGCAATGGAGGATGCGGTCACCTCTAACCTGGGTACGATTCCTGTCGTTCTGTCTTTATTTGGTCGACTCAACTGTAACATATACCATTGGGTGATGCAAATTTTGGCGACATATCTTTGAACAGCTCCCAACGTTATTGACCTCCCTGATGATGACGATGAAGAGCCCGAGAGGCCTTTGGCGAGGAAAAATAGGAAAACTCCTGCAGACAAGGCGCCACAATCGACACCGATAGTTGAACCAATCGTTCAGGACGCTGGTGATGCCAATCGGGCTTCTATTACTTTTGTCGTACCACCGTCGAGTGCCCGGCCTTCTTCCTCGACTGCTCAAGCTCCTGCCGACTCACCTTCAGTTTTTGCTACCCATCACGTCCCAGAGGACGAAGTGAATGTTGCCAAGGAAGCCATACGCCAAGCAGGTATTATGATGGAGAAGATGAAGATGGTGCGGGACGTTAGTCAAGCCGCCTATGATGCCAGCTCGGCTCTCCAAAGCAATGTTCAGGTCAGCAACACGTCGACTGATTTTCTTGACTTGCTCTGTTAGGATATGCTACCTGCAAACTCTCTTTCCAAAGATCTTTGCGTCTGTGCACCCAGTGGGTGTTTCGACTTGTCACTAAGCAAATCCATACTTTGAGCTGAATTTTGTCATTGAAGTTTTGTACTAGTAGGGGCACGCTGAGTGCACCCACTGGGTGTAGTCCCCGAGACTACGGTGGACTGCGGGCAGTCGACTATAGTCTTGACATTTTAATTCCTTCACTCGGTCTGGTCTGGCCATGTCAAGTGTAACTGAACCAGTGGGAGCACGCTAGGTGCACCCACTGGGTGTAGTCCTCAAGACCGTGGTCGACTGCTGGCAGTCAACTATGGTCTGAAGAACTTGTTTGCTTCTATCTTTTTTTTACACACACTCGCGCCGAAAAGGTCTCGTCGAGTGTAACTGAACTAGTGGGGGCACGCTAAGTGCACCCACTGGGTGTAGTCCCCGAGACTATGGTGGACTGCGGGCAGTCAACCTAGTCTTAGTGCTTATTGTCTTTGTCATTTTCCTCTGTAAAATAACCCATCCTCTCTGTCTGCAGAAATCTTGTGACCTTGGAGCTCGCTTTGCTGATTTGGATAAGCAGCAAATTCAACTCAATATTGATCTGGAGTTGGCCAAGACAGAGTTGCAGAAGGCCAAAAATGATGCCAATGGTAAGGAAGCTTTGTTGACTGGTTTGTCTTAGATCTGGATTTCATTCTGCTCTTCCTGAACTGAGCGTTGTTTCTTTTCAGAGAAACTGAACCAGGCTCTGGCGAAGAAGGATCGAGATCTGGCTGCTGCACAAAACAAGGCCGACGACCAAACCGCTCTGGCTGAACAGAAGCTGGCTTCAGTCGGCGCACTGGAGGAGGAGAACGCAAAGATGAAATCCGCTCTGGCCGAAGCCAACAAGGATGTAACCCTCTTGAAGAGGGACAAGGTTAGCCTGAACGAGAAGATGGAAAGCATTGCTCGCAGGAGAGACGATCTGGAAAGCTATCTGAGGAGCCTCGCCAAAAAGTTATTCATCAAGCTTGAAGGTACATATCTTGTTCTGACTTATTTGTCTTTGTCGACTCGGAATATGAATATTGACTCATCCTTGGACTGTGCATGCAGAGCTTTGCCAAGACTTTGAGGAGGAGACTGTAAGAATCGAGCCAAATTTGTATCCTATCAACTCCCCCGTGAAGGACAAAACTGCTATGAACCTGCTCCGACTGGAATCCCGCATCGACGACATTGTTGGCTATTTGGCTCGACTGAAAGCCGCCACGTCGCGGATCGACACGGCACTTTGGCTAGGGGTAATACTCCAGAACGATCTCGAGTCACTGATGCTTCAACTTAACGAGATCCCTGGTCGAGTGCAGGAGTGGAAAAAGTCCTCTGCTCGAGGCGGCACTGACGTGGCTCTGTCTTTGGTTCGTGTCCACTGTAAGGAGGCGCAAGAAGACAAGCTGGCAGCTATCAAGGTCGCCAACACCAAGAAGCACGATTTCTGATCCTTTATGGAGACTTTCATTGCTGCTGCCACTCGGATCGCCGATGGTGTCAACCTGGACGAGTTCGTCGAGCCTGCCAGCCCTCCCCCCGCGGAGTGAACAAACTTTCATGGCCCCACCTTAAATTTGCCTCGGAATGCCGAGTGGATTTTGTAACCATTAAACTCTTTCGGGCTGAGTGTCGTGGTTCTAAGTCGACAGTAGAATGGGGGTAGGTGTGGAGAGGCAAGATCCTAGCTATGGAGTAGTTGTATCGCAAAGGGATTTACTGAGTTCAGCCCTTCTCGGAGAAGTAATAGCCCTCGTCTGGAGCCGGGCGGTCGACTGGATTATCTGTGTATGTGTTACTGAGTGCGAACCCTTCTACCTGTGGAGGGGTGGCTTATATAGAGTCGCCGGGACCCCAGCCAGCCCACGTAGTAGAGGGTTTAAGGTGCGTTAAAGCTAGGCGTTCTTGGTAGCATGCCATAAAGTTTCATTAAGGTCATAAAGACTATTTAACTACACACCGTTTGGATACCGAGTGGCTCTTGGACTCCTGGTGGTCGGGTGGCTCTTCATAGTCGAGTGTCTTTGAATCTATCGAGTGGATACCTACACGGTCGACTGGAAGGTTGCTTCTCTTGTGAGTCTCCTTGTGTAGGGTACCTTTGGGCAGGTCTATGACCCTACCCCAGGTACATGACTTCATCATTAGCCCC
Organism: Aegilops longissima; assembly: GCA_021605205.1. NCBI lineage: Eukaryota > Viridiplantae > Streptophyta > Magnoliopsida > Poales > Poaceae > Aegilops > Aegilops longissima. The sequence continues at coordinate 610,259,627 of CM038679.1, read as the reverse complement.
CGAATGGATCGAGGTTTGAGTGAGGAAGGAGTTGATAATCTTTCCGACCCATATAAAGCGCTGGTCAGGGTATTTTGAACAGTTCGACCTCAGACTTCCCTTCTCTCCGCCTCCAAACCTTCTCGCCGCGCTCTTTGTCTATCCAGCGCTGAAGCTCGGTATTTTTCTCGCCGGCGACCATGGTGAAGGACAAGACCCCATACAGAAGCAGGTGAAGAAGGCGGCGGCGAAGGCCAAGGGAGAGTGCCCGGTCGGGCGGTTCCTCTTCAGCGGTCAAGCTGCCCTGGGGCTGGGTCCAAGGAGGCTGGATCGATCGACCATCACAGAAAGATCTCACCGATCGGCCAATGAAGGACTGATCCCCCATGGGTCGGCGAGGCTTCGGAGGCACGCGGTGGCAACCGCAGCCTTTGAAGAGGTGAGTACATCCTCCTGGCCACCCACGTAGATGGGGGTTTTCTCTGCCGCCAAATCCTTTTTTCGGGGTTTCTGAACTTTTTGGGCGCAACTCCACCATTTCCTCAAACTCCATTGTGTATCTTGCTGCTTTCGTTTAAGCTCTGCGAAATTTCTTGGGTTGTCGACCGCATTGGGGTCTCTTCAAGCACATATTCACCTGTCGCTCTCATACGGTGAAGAAAACGAGCCCGAATGATAAGAGGACCCAAGTAATCCAGATGTGTGGGGGACTCGGGGTCCAGATGAGGGGGAAGAGCGCCTTTCCAGCTATGACTCTTCCTGACTTGGTTAGAGGGTGGCAGTCGACCTGGTTTTACTGCCAAGACCAGCCGACGCCGGGGTAGTCGACTAGGCTCCCTCCTTTCTCCATGAGTCGAGTAAACAAGCCATCTTCCCTGAAGATGTTACCAGAGGAGAACGCCCAAGTAAAGCTGCTGATGGAGCGTGTAGTCCAGCTTATTTGCGATGGGGTGACCGGCATGGATCTCCTGGAGGATTTTCTCCGACGGCGTATTCAGCCACTCCAATACCGAGGACATCCGATGTGGATGTACTGCAGTGCGGATGATACCACTCGGGTCCATCCGGAAGAGGTCGATGGTGCCACATTTGGAGAAGTGGATGACTGCTATCACGAAACAAGGACAATCCTCGCGGAGCTGGGAGGATTCCACCACTTGACGAGTAACCAACGGACAAGGTATAACCGCTTATCTCCGACTGTGATTCTGCTGCATTCATTCTGTTTTGATGCCAATTAAATCGACTAACTTTCACCTTGTTTTGTTGTCTTCTAGGTCACCAGAGATGTACTCGATGCCCAGCAGCGCAAGAAACAGTCGAAGAAGAAGAAGGAAGTGGAGGTGAGAGTCGGAGGAATGGGAGTCAACGGCGAGGAGGATGAGGAGGATGATGGCTCGATGATGAAGAGGAGGAGGAGGAAGGAGGGAAGACGTCGATCCTCCTCGCTTGGAGGAAGGTCAAGTTGAAGCTTACGACCCGGCGGCGGGCGTGGTAAAGCTGTTGTGCCCACCGGTCGGTCGGCAAGCGACCTAGGACAACTCCTCCCGCGCCGACCGAGAAACCGCCCGAAGCAACCTCGGCGGCGTCGTCGAGCCGGCGAAGGCCACCCCTAAGATGCAAATGGTCATCCCTACCATCTCCGGGTAACTAATGAACCTTGTATTTCCTTATTCAACATGAGTGAACTTTTGGTCGACTTGATGACTGATCAACCGATTCTTGAAATCTCTGGTAGCCGCTACCTCGAGACTTCAATAAGCAGGAAGATCAGGAAATGGAGGATCGGTCACCTCTAACCTTGGTAAGATCTTTTGAGGTTTACGCTTTTAGTCATTGGAGATTTTAGTCGATTGGACTTCCATGTTTACTTCTGAATATTTCTTGTAGTTTACCACCGTCATTGATCTCCCGATGATGGCGAGGAAGCGCCATTAAGGAAGAGGAGCGGCAAGAAAGCTTCTTGGCAAGGCTGCTCAAGTCATGGCGATTCTGAGGCGCTGATTTCGAGGAGGCAACCCCACTCGGACTTCGTGTCTTTATTGTACGACAAGTGCTCAACCCACTTCGTCGACCGCTGATCCACCATCTCTCTTTGCTACCCACCACGTCCGGAAGACCAAGCAAGTGCTGCTAAGGAGGCCATCGCCGGAGCAGGGATCATGATGGAGCGGTGAAAGCGGCTCGAGAGGCTAGTCGGCGACCTATGATGCAGTTCAGCTCTCGAGCAATGTCGAAATAAGTCGATTAAATCGCTTGCTTTGTTAGGATATACTATCTGAAACTGCTTTCTTACGGAGATTTACATATCTGTACACCCTTGGGTGTGTGTGTCGATTGAACTTTTGTGGGGGCACGCTGAGTGCACCCAGGTGTAGTCCCGAGGCTATGGTCGATTGCGTGCGATCGGCTATAATCTTTATGCTGTGATCTTCTTCACTCGACCTGGGCGGACCAAGTCGAATGGAACTATAAAACCGGTGGGGGCACGCTAAGTGCACCCAGGTGTAATCCCGAGACTATGGTCATTGCGTCTGCGATCGACTATAGTCTAAAGAACTGTGTTTTTTTTTGCGGTGACGACAATTAGCCATGTTTTTAGAATCATAACCTTTTTGCCTCTTTTGGTCGATTGATCGAACCAAATTGGTAAACCAGTGGGGACACGCTGAGTGCACCCGCTGGGTGTAATCCCGAGACTCTTGTCGAATGTTTTATTAGACCTTAGTCTTAGAAATGCTACTATTTTTCCTTAGTCACTCGGAAGTGATCTGTCTTTGATGTCTTTCGTTGGTTGACTCTTTGTAGAAATCTTGCGAGCTTGTGGCTCGCTATACTGAGTTAGAGAAAAAGCAGATTCAGCTCAACCTCGATTTGAAGCTTGCTCAGGAGAATTCGCAGAAGGCAAAGGATGAAGCAAAAGGTATGGCTGGTGAGAATTTTGACGCCTCTGTTTTCTGCTCATTCTCAACTCTGTTCTCATTGTTGCTTTGCAGATAAACTGGAAGAGACTTTGAAGAAGAAGGACCTTGACCTTGCGGAGGCACGAGAAGGCTTTGGAAAAACCAAGCTCGCTGAAGAAAGCTTGCCTCGATCGACAAACTCGAAGATGAAAATGCCAAGCTGAAAGCCTCTCTTGTGCGGCTAACAAGGAAGTCGGTCGTTGAAGAACGACAAGAATGTTACATCGACAAGGTTGGCCAACTGGCGGGAAGCGAAAGCGACACGGAGATTTATCTTGGAGGGTTCGCCAAGAAGCTATTTCTCATGCTTGAAGGTAATCTCTTTTATCCGATTGTCTTGCTCTCACGGCTCATCACATGATCTTTATTTTGAGTCGAGTTGTGTTTTCAGAATTCTGCCAAAACTTTGAAGAAGAAACCAATCAGTGGAAACCAGCTTGGACCCCATCAACTCTCCTGTGAAGGACGAAGCTGCTATGAATGTGCTCCGACTAGAGTCTCGTGTTGCTAGCGTGGTGGATTATCATGCTCGACTGAAAGTTGCAGTGTCGCGGATCGACTCGACTCTCTGGCATGAACAGACTCTCTAGAATGATCTTGAATCCCTGATGACTCGACTGAATGAGATTCCAAGTCGAGTGCAAGAATGGAAAAAGTCATCTGCCAGGTATGGTGCCGATGTTGCTCTATCTCTGGTTCGTGTCCACTGCAAAGAAGCGCAAGAGGACAAGCTGGTGTCTCTCAAGGTTGCCAATACCAGGAAGCACGACTTCAGATCTTTCATGGAGACTTTCATCGCTGCTGCTACCCGTATTCTTGTGGAATCGACCTCGACCAGTTTGTTGCACCTTCCGGTCCTCCGCGGGAGGTAAAAACTTCTAAGTCCACTTTAAATTTGCCTCGGAATGCCGAGTGGTTTACGTAACCGATAAACTTTAACGGGCTAAGCGCTGAGCACCTTTGGATCCGTGGGACATTTATCCGAACTTGATTTTTCCTTTAACATGCTTTGCTTGCCTTCGAGAGAACTTTATTCCTCATTCGGAAGATATTCCGTTGAAATTCCAATCGACTTGTGCTTCATCTATCCTGCAGGTAGAGGTGGAACACAGACTGCGACTGACCTTGTCGTCCTTAGGATCGGGACGAACTGCACGTTGTGCTTGTGGCGAAGCTCCGAAGGAGGAGGTTGCAGTCAACCTGCACCTCGTCGTCCTTGTGGATTGGGATGGACCGCACGTTGTTCTTGTGGCGAAGCTCCGAAGGAGGAGGCAGCAGTCGACCTACACCTCGTCGTCCTTGCGGTTTGGGATGGACCGCACGTTGTACTTGTGGCGAAGCTCCGAAGGAGGAGGCAGAAGTCGACCTGCACCTCGTCGTCCTTGCGGACTGGGATGAATTCCTTACTTAGGCGAGCACTGGGCTGCAGCTAAGCCCCCGAGTGGGAGGTTTGCTCTCGACGCGGTAGGATTTTTATTACTTAGGCGAGCACGGGGCTGCAGCTAAGCCCCCGAGTGGGAGGTTTGCTCTCCACTCGGTAGGATTTTTATTACTTAGGCGTGTACTAGGCTGCAGCTAAGCCCCCGAGTGGGAGGTTTGCTCTCCACTCAGTAGGATTTTTATTACTTAGGCGAGCACTGGGCTGCAGCTAAGCCCCCAAGTGGGAGGTTTGCTCTCCACTCGGTAGGATTTCTATTACTTTGGATGTTTTAAGGCGAATCCTTGGGCTGTTATAAGCCCCCAGTGGGAGGCTGGCTCACCACTCGGTGGGATTTGAATACTTGGCGAGTACTTGACTGCAGCTAAGCCTCCGGTGGGAGTCTGGCTCACCACTCGGTGGAATTTGAATACTTAGGCGAGTGCTTGGATTGCAGCTAAGCCTCAGGGTGGGCTGGCTGCATGTGGGTAGGATTTTGTATACTTAGGCGAGTACTTGGACTGCAGCTAAGGCTCCGAGTGGGAGGCTGGCTCGCCACTCGGTAGGATTTTGTATACTTAGGCGAGTACTTGGACTGCAGCTAAGCCTCCGAGTGGGAGGCAGGCTCGCCACTCGGTAGGATTTTGTATACTTAGGCGAACCGGATTCGTAGCTAAGCCCCCGAGTGAGAGACTGGCTCACACTCGGAAAGGATTTTTTTTTACAAGCTTAGGCGAATCGGATTCGCGACTAAGCCACCCACTGGGGGAAATTTCAACAAAAAAGCAATAACAATCACTGGGAAAATTATAACATTCTTGTCTTGGATAAACAAACTTCAAAAGCACTTTTATTACATCTCAACCGAGTGAGTTTTTAAGTGTAAAAGGGGCGGAGCAGCTCTGCGTTCCAAGTTCGAGGCTCGTCGATCTGGCGATCAACGTTGTAGAGATGATATGCTCCGTTGTGGAGGACTCTCGTGACGATAAAGGGACCTTCCCAAGTGGGTGCAAGCTTGTGTGGTTTCTGTTGATCCACTCGGAGGACCAAATCACCCTCTTGGAAGGCTCGACTCTTCACATTTCTGGCATGGAATTGACGCAAGTCTTGCTGATAGATAGTCGAGCGGATCAAGGCCATATCTTTCTCCTCTTCCAAGAGGTCGAATGCATCTTGCCGGGCTTGTTCCGCTTCTTCTTCAGAGTATAGCTCGACTCGAGGCGCATTGTGAAGCAGGTCACTCGGCAGAACTGCTTCGGCTCCATGACCGGGAAGAATGGAGTTCTCGATCGACCGATTAGGAGTGGTCCTCAATCCCGGAGAGGCGATGGAAGTTAAATGGACCCAAGCTCTGCTGCGTGTTTGAGATCACGCATCAGCGAGTTTTAGCCCTTTGAGAATGAGGCCGTTTGCGTTACCTTGTCCATTCGGTGAGGATGAGCCACTAAAGCATAGTCGACCCACGTGCCTTGAGGCGCGAAGGCTTTGAACTTGTCATTATCGAAGTTTGACCCATTGTCGGTGATGATGCTATGCGGAACTCCATATCTGAATATCAACTCTCGATGAAAGCGATAGCGATTGCATGCATCGAGGTTCTTGATGGGCTTGGCTTGATCCACTTGGTGAACTTGTCATTGCTACTATCAAATGGGTGAAACCGTTTCGCCAGTTCTCAATGGTCCAATCATGTCAATCCCCAAACAGCGAAGGGCCAAGCAGTGGAATGGTCTTCAAGGCTGAGGCTGGCTTGTGCGACATGTTGGAATAGAATGACATCCTTCACACTTGTCGACTATTTCTTTTGCCATTTCATTTGCTTTCGGCGATAAAATCCCTTTCGGTATGCTTTAGCCACAATGGTGGGAAGGGCGCATGATGGCCACAGGTCCCAGTGGATATCTTCAAAATTATCGACCTTCTTACGGCGTGATACACTTGGCCGACTCGATCGCGCTTTCTCTGTACAATTGTCCCTTGATTCTGTGTAAAGGCCTTGGATCGACGGACAATCTGTCGAGCCTCTTCTTCATTCTCTGGGAGCTCTTTCCTTAGGATATATGCGATGTCAGGCCTTTGTCGATCGGGGAGTGATGACCACAACTTCCATAATCAGGTCGACCACGGCTGGGACCTCAACTTCAGTCGGATCATTGGCACTCTTTTGCTGCGGGGCTTCTTACGTGAAAGGATCCTCCTGCGATGGAACATGAATGTGTTCCAAAATACATCACTTGGAATGGCTTCCCTCTTGGACCCTATCTTCGCCAAATCATCCAGCTTGATTTTTCGTCGGGTATATGATGAAGCTCTAACCCTCGAATTTCTTCTCCAGCTTTCTCACTACATTACAATAACCTGTCATAGCTGGGCTTCGACATCCCACTCCTTCATCACTTGATTAACAACCAGATCCGAGTCGCCATAGACCATAAAGCGCGGCGCTTGATGAAATGGCCATGTGCAACCCATACAGGAGTGCTTCATATTCTGCTTCGTTGTTGGAAGAATCAAAGTGAATCTGGAGAACATACTTGAGCCTATCTCCTCGGAAACCAATACAACCCCGCACGAACCGTTCAGCATCTTGGAACCATCGAAAAACATAGTCCGGTGTTCGAGTGAACTTGGGTCGGAAGTTGCTGTTCGATCCACTCGGCGAGAAATCTGCTATTGCTTGGGACTTGATGGCTTTCTTTGCCTCGAATTTGATATCAAGGGAAGGAGTTCAATCGCCCATTTGCCACTCGACCAGTTGCATCTCTGTTATGAAGAATTTCCGACATAGGGGCGTCGGCGGCTGTAATGGAATGATCGGAGAAATAAGGAGCAACCTTCTTCGTGGTCATATAGATCCCATAAAAAGCTTACGATAGTGAGGTATCTTTGCTTTGATGGGGTCGATTACTTGAGAAAGATAATAAAGCTGGGCGTTGAACTTTGAAGGTTTTCCTTCTTCTTCCGCTTCGATCGTAAATGCAGTCTTGACGACTTGTCCGATGGCTGCAATGTAAAGCAGCAAAGGCTCCTTGCTGATTGGAGCAGCAAGCACCGGCTGGAGTGGAAGCGAGCTTTGAGCTCTGCAAGCGCTGCATCAGCTTCTAGAGTCCACTCGAACTTGTCGACTTCTTCATCGATCGGTAAAGAGGCAATGCCTTTTCACGGCGAGAGATGAATCGACTTAAAGCGGCCAAGCATCCGATAAGTTTACGGACATCATGCACATCATGCAGGCGCTTCATTGGAGTATGGTGCCAACCTTTTACGGGTTAGCATCGATTCCTCGCTCGAAGCGAAAACCGAGTAACTTTCCACGGGAACTCAAATGTACACTTTGATGGATTAAGCGATATCATACCTCCTGAGATTGGCAAATGTTTCAGCAAGGTCGGTCAACAGGTGGGAACCCTTTAGTGACTTGACCACTATATCATCCATGTATGCTTCCACATTCCGACTGATTTGGTGAGCAAACACTTCGAATCATCCTCATGAATGTGGCTCCGGCATTCTTGAGACCGAATGGCATGGTGACATAACGAAGCACGTGAATGGAGTGATGAGCGCTGTTTTAATCTCATCGGGTCCATCTGAGACGGATCTGATGGTACCGGAATAGGCGTCTAAAAAGACAACCTCTCGCATCCGCAGATTGAGTCGACTATTTGGTCGATGCGAGGAAGAGGAAATGATCTTCGGGCAGGCCCGATTGATATGCTTGAAATCGATGCACATGCATAGCGACTTGTCCTTCTTGGGGACCATGACAGCGTTGGCGAGCCACTCGGAGTGGTAGATCTCTCGGATGAACTCTGCTGCTAAGAGCGAGCCACCTCCTGCGCCAATGGCGTTTCTCTTACTGACGGCGGACCGCCGAAGATACTCTTTAACTGGTTTGAATTTTGGGTCGACTCGTGGCGATGCTCAGCCAGCCCCAGGAACACCGGCATGTCGTGAGGCTTCCATGCAAAGATGTCCCGTTCTCACGGAGGAACTGGATGGCGCTTCTTCCTATTTTGAGTTGAGTGTTGTTGAGATGTTGGTCGAACAGCATCGGGATCGGTCGGGTGAATGTGAACCTGTTTACGTCTCGCCCGATCGGCGGAATCTTGACTCCGTGGCGGGCTTCTTAGCTCACAACAAATCACTCGGATCTGCGATTTTCGATACTCTTGTAGCTCTACCACTGCTAACCGAGCATCGGCGATCTTAGAGCCTTTGGAAGCACTCTTACGCCTTCTTCCGATTGCCGTGGCGGTGATCACGCCCTTGGGACCAGGCATCTTGAGTTTAAGATACACGTAACATGGTCGGCCCATGAAAGCGCGCGCATAAGCTGGTCTCCCGAATAGCGTGATAAGCGCTCTGAAATCCACGACCTCAAAGGTCAACTTTTCTTTCGAAATGCTTTGAATCACCAAAACTACATCAAAACAATTTGGCGAGTGACTCAGCCTTCTTTCCGGGAATGACTCCGTGGAAGCTCATATTCTTGGTGCTGAGTGCGGACATCGAATGCCCATCCATTTCAACGTCTCCGCGTATAATATGTTCAAGCCACTACCACCATCCATCGGGACTTTGGTCGATCGAGTGCCTTCGACAATGGGTGCGACCACCAATGCTTGCCTCCCGGGGGTGGCAATGTCGTCGGGTGATCGGTGGTCGAATGTGATGGAGGTCTAGGACCATTCAGATAATTGGGAGTCGCGAGCAACCAAGTTTACTTCCCGATTGATAACCTTCAATCGACTTTTGCTTTCGACGTCGGCCAAAAATCATCGAGTGGAATTGACACAGGGATATCCACCATCATTGTCATCTCTGTCCTCAACTTTGTCTCTCCTTATCCTTATCCTTGGGCGTTTCCTTGGGCTAGCTGAATCAAGAGCCGACAACTTTGTCGAGTGGTATGTTTCGGGTAAATGAGTTTACCCTCTTCATCTTTCTTTGTATGAATATGACATGGTAAATCCAACACGTCGTTCCCATCCTGGTCTTTCACCTTCTTAGGGTTCCAAGGACCCTTGGGTTTCCCCTTGAACTTTCACAGGGTCCTTTGCCAAGGCCTCTCCGGGAGCCCGGCTGGCTCGACTTCGCTTCTACTTCGATGGAATTTCCTCCACGGTCTCATTGGCGGCGATTTATATTTACCACTCGGGCCGATCCTCTTCTTCACCATTTGCATATTTGGTGGCAATCTCCATCATCCGACTCAGGGTCATATCTCGGTTCGACCAAATTTCAAACTCAATTCTCTGTTCTTGACACCTTCCTTGAAGCCTGATCACTTTGTGATCAGATACATTCTCGACTGTGTGGTGCAAAGTGATCCACCTCTGGATATAATCTCTCAAAGTTTCACTCGACTTTTGCACGCACGACTGCAACTCTGTCAAACCTGCTGGTCATTTGCAAGTTCCTTCAAATGTCCTGACAAACACTCGGGCAAGATCTTCCCAAGTGTAAATACTGCTGGGTGCTAACTGATTCAACCACGCCCTGGCTGAACCCTCCAACATAAGAGGTAAATGCTTCATGGCTACCTCATCGTTGCCACCGCCGATCTGAACCGCCACTCGGTAATCTTCAGGCCAAGTGTCAGGCTTGGATTCTCTAGTGAACTTGCTGACTCCAGTTGCCAACCTGAAGTTGGGAGGAATCACTGCGGCCCTGATGGCTCTGCTGAAACACTCTGGTCCCGAGACATGAACTCTACTACTGGAAGGAACATCTCTATCATGGCCGTCTCGGTGAGCTCTGTTCCTGTCGACCAAACCTTGAACGATAATAGATCTCGCATCAAAGCCTGGTTCCACAGGGTCATTGGAACTCTTAAGCCCAACACTGTTTTGGCGTCTGTCGTCCTGCTGCCGAGGAGCGTATGATCCACCCCTTGGGGGAGGAGTGGGCACTCGACGTCGATCGTTGCGATCGAATCGGTGCTCATACTGCTCGCGGCCCTTGTATTGATCATCACGCCGGCCCCCACGTTCCTCACGCCTCGGGCGATCTTGGAGTATGGGCCGATTTGGAATGAATTCGCAGCGACGGATCGGCTGTGAACCCTGTTCGCGATTGGGATACAACTGAGTTTTGATCTCCTGCCGCCGGAGCAAATCCTGATTTGCTGCAAACCTCTACGCCTCCGGTGGGAAGGCTGAATCGACTACGCTATCTGGTGACAGCTGCTAAATTCTGAATCGGAGTTCGATATACCTGGGTTGGCGGTTGAAAGAGCTGGCGTCGACGGATTCTAGAACCCTCGATCGCGTCGCTCGTCGAGAACTTCGCTGAAGATTCTCGGTCGAGTGCGCTCAGCCAGGTTATTGGCGCGCATCCTCAAAGCGCGAGCCTCGGGGTTTCTCCAGCGATAGGAGTGTGAAGTGCATCCATGTTCGGCGTGAAGCTCCTCCCTGCGGAGGCGAAGTGAGGGGCTCGAGCAAGTACTCTTCATGGGCTTGCGGATCGCATCAACCGCCACCTTCGTTGGTGCGGGTGAATCCAGGGGGACTTGGCGGTCCATCGACCATCGAACCTCTGCCGTCGGGTCACTTTGCTATCGCATTAAGCACGATCTCTATGGAGCGGTCGGCGGTCGAACAGGCCGTAGAGATTCGTCGGGCTCGATCGCCGAGACTTGGGGATGGCCGTTGGCGGGCCACCGCATGCCTCACCCACGCTGAAGCCTCGACCGGCCGGAGCGCTTGCGCGGTGGGAGGCTGGGAGTGAAGACAGCGCGAGCCGACCCATCTTGGGTCGACGGTTGCCGCAGGAGGCGCCCATGGACACCGCAGCGCAAAGTCGTCGCCCAGCGGATGGGGAGCGCGTCCACGTCGAGTGGAGCCTCCTGAAGCCAGGTCGTCGGGCGTGACGTGGCGCACCGAGATGGATCTCGTGGCCGTCGACCAGAACTCCACCTGAAACCATGATGCCGGAGATCGAAAGAATCCCAACTTCTCCAACAATTCGCTAGAACACCTGCCCCACGGTGGCGCCAACTGTCGTGGTTCTAAGTCTGTCAGTAGAATGGGGGGTAGGTGTGGAGAGGCAAGATCCTAGCTATGGAGTAGTTGTATATGCAAGGGATTTACGAGTTCAGGCCCTTCTCGGAGGAAGTAACAGCCCTACGTCTCGGGCCGGAGGCGGTCATTGGATTATCTGCGTATGTGTTACGAGTGCGAACCCTTCTACTGTGGAGGGGTGGCTTATATAGAGTGCGCGGGACCCCAGCCAGCGTAGTAGAGGGTTTAAAGTGCGTTAAAGCTAGGCGTTCTTGGTAGCATGCCTTACATAAAGTGTCATTAAGGTCATAAAGACTATTTAACTACAGACCGTTTGGATACCGAGTGGCTCTTGGACTCCTGGTGGTCGAGTGGCTCTTCGTAGTCAAGTGTCTTTGAATCTGTCGAGTGGATACCTACACGGTCGACTGGAAGGTTGCTTCTCTTGTGAGTCTCCTTGTGGAGGGTACCTTTGGGCAGGTCTATGACCCTACCCCAGGTACATGACTTCATCACTGAGTGCCTGAGTACTTTGATCTATGGTTTGAAACCTTTGAGATTTATCTGAATTTCCGTTAAACTCTTTTTGTTACTTCTGAATATGCTTGCATTTGCCTTCGAGTGGTTTTTACCCTTCACTCGGAATAGGCTTGGTGTTTGAGATGCAGCTTCGGTGGAAGATCCGGTCGACCTACATCTAAATGCGTCCTTGCGGATCGGAATGGCACGTACGTTGTACTTGTGGCGTAGCTCCGAAGGAGAAGGTAGCAGTCGTCCTGCACCTCGTCGTCCTTACGGATCGAGACGGAGCACGTTGTACTTGTGGCGTAGCTCCGAAGGAGAAGGTAGCAGTCGACCGGCACCTCGTCGTCCTTACTGATCGAGACGGAGTATGTTGTACTTATGGTGTATCTCCGAAGGAGAAGGTAGCAGTCGACCTGCACCTCGTCGTCCTTACCGATCGGGATGGTTTAGAACTTAGGCGAGTGTTTGGACTGCAGCTAAGCCTCCGAGTGAGAGGATCGCTCTTCACTCGGTAGGATTTTTCAAACTTAGGCGAGTACTGGACTGCAGCTAAGCCTCCGAGTGAGAGGATCGCTCTTCACTCAGTAGGATTTTTCAAACTTAGGCTTGTACTGGACTGCAGCTAAGCCCCCGAGTGAGAGGATCGCTCTTCACTCGGTAGGATTTTTCAAACTTAAGCGAGTACTTGGACCGCAGCTAAGCCCCCGAGTGAGAGGATCGCTCTCCACTCGGTATGATTTTTTAAATACTTAGGCGAGTACTTGGACTGCAGCTAAGCCCCCGAGTGGGAGGCTGGCTCACCACTCGGTAGGATTTTTTAAATACTTAGGCGAGTACTTGGACTGCAGCTAAGCCCCCGAGTGGGAGGCTGGCTCACCACTCGGTAGGATTTTTAAATACTTAGGTGAGTACTTGAACTGCAGCTAAGCCCCCGAGTGGGAGGCTGGCTCACCACTGGATAGGATTTTTTAAATACTTAGGCGAGTACTTGGACTGCAGCTAAGCCCCCGAGTGGGAGGCTGGCTCACCACTCGGTAGGATTATTTAAATACTTAGGTGAGTACTTGGACTGCAGCTAAGCCCCCGAGTGGAAGGCTGGCTCACCACTCGGTAGGAATTTTTAAATACTTAGGTGAGTACTTGGACTACAGCTAAGCCCCCGATTGGGAGGCTGGCTCACCACTCGGTAGGATTTTTTAAATACTTAGGCGAGTACTTGGACTGCAGCTAAGCCCCCGAGTGGGAGGCTGGCTCACCACTCGGTAGGAGTTTTTAAATACTTAGCCGAGTACTTGGACTGTAGCTAAGCCCCCGAGTGGGAGGCTGGCTCACCACTCGGTAGGATTTTTTAAATTCTTAGGCGAGTAATTGGACTGCAGCTAAGCCCCCAAGTGGGAGGCTGGCTCACCACTCCGTAGGATTTTTTAAATACTTAGGCGAAACGTATTCGCAGCTAAGCCCCCGAGTGGGAGGCTGGCTCACCACTCGGTAGGAAGCTTTTTTTACAAACTTAGGTGAAACGGATTCGCAGCTAAGCTACCCACTGGGGGGTTTCTCACGTAAACAAAAGCAACAACAATCACTGGGAAAATTATAATATTCTTGTCTTTGATAAATAAACTACAGAGGTATTTCTTATTACATCTCATCCGAGTGAGTACTTAAGTAAAAAAGGCGAAGCAGCTCCGCATTCAAGCTCATGGCTCATCAATCAGCGTCGACATTGTAAAGGTGGTACGCTCCATTGTGGAGAACTCTGGTGACGATGAAGGGGCCTTTCCATCTGGGAGCGAGCTTGTGTGGCTTCTGTTGATCTACTCGGAGGACCAAGTCTCCTTCTTGGAAGGCTCGACTCTTCACACTTCTGGCATGGAATCGACGCAAGTCTTGCTGGTAGATAGTCGATCGGACCAGGGCCATCTCTCTTTCCTCTTCTAGGAGATCGACTGCGTCCTGCTGGGCTTGTTTTGCTTCATCTTCAGAGTAGAGCTCGACTCGGGGTGCATTGTGAAGCAAGTCACTCGGCAGAACTGCTTCAGCCCCATAGACCAAAAAGAATGGAGTTCGTCCAGTTGATCGGTTAGGGGTGGTCCTTAATCCCCAAAGAACTGATGGAAGTTCGTCGACCCACGCACCTGCTGCGTGCTTGACATCGCGCATCAATCTGGGTTTCAGCCCTTTGAGAATTAGACCGTTTGCTCTTTCTGCTTGTCCATTCGACTGGCGGTGAGCGACTGAAGCGTAGTCGACTCGTGTGCCTTGAGAGGCGCAAAAGGCTCTGAATTTATCGGAATCGAAGTTTGACCCATTATCTGCGATGATGCTATGCGGTACTCCATATCTGAATATCAACTCTCTAATGAAACTAATAGCAGTGCATGCATCGAGATTCTTGATAGGCTTAGCTTCGATCCATTTCGTAAATTTGTCGACTACTACTAGCACGTGAGTCAAGCCGCTCCTGCCAGTTCTCAGTGGTCCAATCATATCCAATCCCCAAACAGGAAAGGGCCAGACGAGTGGAATGGTCTTCAAGGCTAAGGCTGGTTTGTCTGACATATTGGAATAGAACTGACAGCCTTCACGCTTATCGACTATCTCTTTCGCCATTTCATTTGCTCTTGGCCTGTAAAACCCCGCTCGGTATGCTTTAGCCACAATGGTCTGAGAGGACGCATGGTGACCACAGCTCCCTGAGTGGATATCATCAAGAATTATCTGACCTTCTTCTGGTGTTATACACTTCTGTCCGACTCCAGTCGCGCTTTCTCTGTATAACTGTTCCTTTATCACAGTAAAGGCCTTGGATCGACGGACGATCTGTCGAGCCTCTTCTTCATTCTCTGGGAGTTCTTTCCTTAGGATGTACGCGATGTACGGCACCGTCCAGTCGGGAGTGATGACCAAGACTTCCATGATCAGGTCGACCACCGCTGGAACCTCAACCTCAGTCTGATCCGTGGCACTTTTTGGTTGCGGAACTTCTTCAGTGAATGGATCCTCTTGAACTAATGGTGTGTGAATGTGTTCCAAAAACACATTGCTGGGAATGGCTTCTCTCTTGGAACCTATTTTCGCCAATTCATCAGCTGCTTGATTTTTCAGTCGGGGTATATGATGAAGCTCTAACCCCTCGAATTTCTTCTCTAGCTTTCTCACTGCATTGCAGTAACCAGTCATGGTCGGACTTCTGAAGTCCCATTACTTCATCACTTGATTAACCACTAAATCTGAGTCGCCATAGACCATAAGGCGACGGACGCCGAGTGAAATGGCCATACACAACCCATACAAAAGTGCTTCATATTCTGCTTCGTTGTTGGAGGAATCAAAGTGAATTTGAAGAACATATCTGAGCTTATCTCCTCGGGGGGAAACTAACACTACCCCAGCACCGGAACCATTCAGCATCTTGGAACCGTCAAAGAACATTGTCCAGTGCTCCGGGTGAACTTGAATCGGCAGTTGTTGTTCAATCCACTCGGTGACGAAATCTGCTATTGCTTGGGACTTGATGGCTTTCTTTGCCTCAAACTTGTTATCTCGGGGAAGGAGTTCAATCGCCCATTTTGCCACTCGACCAGTTGCATCTCTGTTGTGTAGAATCTCTGACAATGGAGCATCGCTGACAACTGTAATGGAATGATCAGAGAAGTAATGAGCAACCTTCTTAGTGGTCATATAAATCCCATATACAAGCTTCTGATAATGAGGGTATCTTTGCTTTGATGGGGTCAAAACTTCAGAAACATAATATACTGGGCGCTAAACTTTAAAGGCTTTTCCTTCTTCTTCCCGCTCGACCGTAAGTACTGTACTGACAACTTGTCCCGTGGCTGCAATGTAAAGAAGCAAAGGCTCTTTGCTGATTGGGGTAGCAAGCACCGGCTGGGTGGAAAGCAGAGTTTTTAACTCTCCAAACGCTGCATCGACTTCAGGTGTCCTCGAACTTGTCGACTTCTTCACCAATCGGTAGAGAGGCAATGCCTTTTCACGAGTCGAGATGAATCGACTTAAGCGGCCAAGCAACGGTAAGCTTCGGACATCGTGCACATGCACAGGACGTTTCATTCGGAGTATAGTACCAACTTTTTCTGGATTGGCGTCGATTCCTTGTTCGGAAACGAGAAAACCGAGTAGCTTTCCGCCAGGAACTCCAAATGTGCACTTTGATGGATTAAGCTTGATATCATACCTCCTGAGTTTGGCAAATGTCTCAGCAAGGTCAGTTAGCAGGTCGGAACCCTTCCGTGACTTGACCACAATATCATCCATGTATGCTTCCACATTCCGATTGATTTGAGTGAGCAAACACTTCTGAATCATCCTCATGAATGTGGCTCCGGCATTCTTGAGGCCAAATGGCATGGTGACATAGCAGAAGCACCCGAATGGAGTGATGAAAGTTGTTTTGATCTCGTCGGGTCCATACAGACGGATCTGCTGGTAACCGGAATAGGCGTCTAAAAAAGACAGGCGCTCACATCCTGCAGTCAAGTCGACTATTTGGTCGATGCGGGGGAGAGGAAAATGATCTTTCGAGCAGGCCCGATTGATATGTTTGAAGTCAATGCACATGCGGAGCGACTTGTCCATCTTGGGGACCATGACAACATTGGCGAGCCACTTGGAGTGGTAAATTTCTCGGATAAACTCCGCTGGAAGGAGTCGAGCCACTTCTTCACCGATTGCTTTTCTCTTCTGTACGGCGGACCGTCGAAGATGTTCCTTGACCGGTTTTGCCTTCGCGTCGACTCGTAAACGATGCTCAGCCAGTCCCCTGGGAACACCTGGCATGTCAGAAGGTTTTCATGCGAAGATGTCCCAGTTCTCACGGAGGAACTGGCTGAGCGCTTCTTCCTATTTAGAGTCTAGTGTTGTTGAGATATGAGTCGGAGCAGCATCGGGATCGATCGGGTGAATGTGAATCGGCTTTGTCTCACCGGACGACTGAAACGCTGATTCCGTAGAGGGCTTCTTGGCTCGCAACAAATCACTCGGGTCTGCAGTTTTCTGGTATTCCTGCAGCTCTACCACTGCCATCTGAGCATCGGCGATCTTTGAGCCTTTCTGGAAACACTCTTCCGCTTTTTTCTGATTGCCGGTGATAGTGATCACACCTTTGGGGCCCGGCATCTCAGCTTAAGGTATACATAACATGGTCGAGCCATGAAACGTGCGTACACTGGCCTTCCCAGAATAGCGTGATAAGCACTCTGAAAATCCACTACTTCAAACGTCAACTTTTCTTTGGGGAAATTCTTGTGATCTCCGAAAACCACATCAAGAGCAATCTAACCGAGTGACTCGGCTTTCTTTCCGGGAATGACTCCATGGAAGCTCATGTTCTTTGGTCTTGAGTCAGTCATCGAATGCCCATCCCTTTTAGCGTCTCTGCATACAGAATATTCAGACCACTGCCACCATCCATCAAAACTTTAGTCAGTCGAGTGCCTTCGATGACTGGGTCGACCACCAGAGCTTGCCTCCCAGGGTTGGCTATGTGCGTCGGGTGATCAGACTGGTCAAATGTGATGGCAGTCTGAGTCCATTTTAAATAGCTGGGCGTCGCCGGAGCGACCATATTCACTTCTCGGTTGATAACTTTCAATCGACTTTTGCTCTCAACGTCAGCAAAAATCATCAAGGTGGAATTGACCTGGGGGTATCCATCATCACCTCCTTGTTCTCAACTTTGTCTGACTCCTTTTCCTTATCCTTGAGCTACTTCCCCTGGAACTGCTGGATCAGGAGCCGACACTGTCGAGTGCTATGCTTTGGGTAAATGAGCTTACCCTCTTCATCTTTCTTTGTGTGAATGTGGCATGGCAAGTCCAATACATTATTTCTGTCTTGATCTTTCACTTTTTTGGGGTTCCAAGGCCCCTTGGGCTTCCCCTTAAACTTTCCTTGAGTCACAGCCAAGGCTTCTCCAGGAGCAGCTGGCTCGGCTTTCCGCTTCTGCTTCCGACTGGAATTTCCTCTGGTCTCATGAGCGATTGACTTATGCTTACCACTCCGGAGCCGATCCTCCTCTTTGCCATTAGCATACTTGGTGCCAATCTCCATCATTCGACTCAAAGTCATGTCTCCAGTTCGACCGAATTTCAAATTCAATTCTCTGTACTTAACGCCTTCCTTGAAGGCACAAACTGCCTGGTGATCCGACACGTTCTCCACTGTGTGATGCAATGTGATCCATCTCTGGATGTAATCCCTCAAAGTTTCATTTTTCTTCTGCATGCAGGTTTGCAATTCTGTCAACCCTGCTGGTCGCTTGCAGGTTCCTTCAAATGTTTTGACAAACACTCGGGAAAGATCTTCCCAAGTGTAAATGCTGCTGGGTGCTAACTGGTTCAGCCATGCTCTGGCCGAGCCCTCCAACATAAGAGATAAGTGCTTCATGGCCACTTCATCATTGCCGCCGCCGATCTGAACAACCACTCGGTAGTCCTCAAGCCAAGTATCAGGTTTGGACTCACTAGTGAACTTGCTGACTCTAGTCGCCAACCTGAAGTTGGGAGGAATCACTGCGGCACTGATGGCTCTACTGAAGCACTCTGATCCTAAGACGTGCGCTCTGCTGCTGGTGGGGGCATCTCTGTCACGACCTCCTCGGTGAGCTCTGTTCCTGTCGACCAAACCCTGAACGAGAATGGATCTCGCATAAAAGCCTGGTTCTCTGGGGTCAACTGGAATCCTTCGCCCAACACTGCGAGGGTGTCTGTCATCCTGTTGCCGAGGCACGTATGACCCACTCCTTGGGGGAGGGGTGGGCACTCGACGTTGATCGTCGCGATTGAATCGGTGATCATACTGCTCACGGTTCCTATACTGATCTCGTCGGTCCTCGCGTCCCTCACGCCTCGGGGGCGATCTTGGGCTGTGAGCCGACTGGATTGTATCTACAACAACGGATTTGCTGTGGATCCTGTTCCGCGACTGCGAAACAGCTGAATTCTGGTTTCCTGCTGCCCAAAGTAAATCTCTGATCTGCAACAAGCCTCTGCCAGCCTTGGACTGGGAAGGCTGAATCGACTCTGCTATACGGCCCGCGGCTGCTAAATTTTGAAACGGGTTTTGATATACCTGAGTCGGTGGTTGAAAGAGCTGACGTCGACTAGATGATGGGACCCGTTGTTGCGCTTGCTCGTCGAGTGCTCGCTGGAAATTCTCGAGTCGAGTGCGCTCAGCCAAGTTATTAACCGCGTCTTCCAAGGCACGGGCCTCGGGGTTTCTCAACGATAGGAGTGTGAAGTGCATCCATGTTCCGTGGCGAAGTTCTTCCCTCTCAGTAGGAGGTGAGGGCTCGGGAGATACTATTCATGGGCGTGCGACGGTCGCATCCGCCCGATGCCTCCGTCGGTCTTGAAAACCGGGAGGCCTGCATGGTGCATCGACCATCGATACCTCCGCCGCTGGATCCTTGTTGTCGCCTTTCGGATCACGATCTCTGCGAGCCGGTCGACAGTCGAACATGCGTAGAGATTCGTCGGGCTCGATCGCGCGACTTGGGGTGTGGCCGGTCGGCGAGCCACCGCGTGCCTCACCCACCGCTGAAGCCTCGACCGACCGGAACGCTTGCGCCGGCGGTCGACGAGGAAAACGGCCACAGAGCCGGCGATATCTTGGGTCGGCGGTTGCCGCGAAAGGGCGCCACGGATGCATGCGCGAAGTGCGTTGCCCCGCAGACGGGAAGCACATCAATGTCGAGTGGTGCCTCCACGAAGCCAGCGGAGTCATCGGCGAACGAACACTTGGCTGCGAGATGGATCTCATGACCCTCGCCCAAACTTCCGCCAAACCAGGATGGAGGGATCGGAAAAACTGTAACTTCTCCAACAAGTCACTAAGACACCCTGCCCACAAGTGGGCCAAGCTGTCGTGGTTCTAAGTCCGCAAGAGAATGGGGGTAGGTATGGAGAGGCAAGATCCTAGCTATGGAGTAGTTGTATACACATGAGTTTTGAGTTCAGGCCCTTCTCGGAGGAAGTAACAGCCCTCGTCTCGAGCCGGGGCGGTGTTCAGTATTATGCGTGTATAGATTACAGGGGTGCGAACCCTTTACACTGAGGAGGCGGGTGGCTTATATAGAGTTTGCCAGACCCCTCCAGCCCTCAGTTATGCAGGGTTTAAGGAACATTAAGGTCGGGGAGTTCTTGTAGCATACAAATAAAGTGCTATGATGACCATAAAGGCTACTTAATGACCGACCGTTAGCGTGCAGAGTGACTTTAGATCTCCTGGCTGTTGAGTGGTTGGCTTCGTGGTCGAGTGGTTGGCTTCATGGTCGAGTGTCTTCGAGTCTGTCGAGTGGAACACTTCTGCGTCGATTGAAAGGTGGTTTCTTCTAGAGATGTCCTTGGGGAGGGTATCTTGGACAGGTCCATGACCCTACCCTAGGTACATAGCTTCATCACATATGATCCAAGAAGAGAAAGTATGTTAGCTTATGCCTCTCCCTCATATGAAATTGCAATATGAAACAAGATCGGTAATCATTATTGTAAATTCATATGAGGGAGTGTGACAACCTGGTTTTTGCCCTCTCTTCCTTGCCTGGTTTTCGGTTGATTTGGATTTGAGTTTGGAGTTTTTGAATCATTTCATTTGGACTTAACCACTTGGGTACCCCTTGACTTTCACCCAAGTGCTTCTACTCCTTATCAAACCACCACTTCACCTCTGGATCATCTTAAAATATCACTTGGAATATATTTTTCTTAAAGGAAAAATATTCATTTTGCCCTCCAAAACCCAAGCTAGCCCTTTGTGCTCCAAAGCAACCCTAATTTTTCTTACCCCTAAAATCCTGAGGAAAATCCCAATTATTCTTTGAACCTTAGGGCACCTTTCTGAGCAAAAATATTTCATCACTCTTGGAATATTTTGGCTCAGAAAAATATTTTCATTACGGACAGAAATGGCGGTTTCTCTGACAACTACCATTTTAGTAGCTCCTTTGTAGCTGGTTTTTCTTGTGCCTCTTTACCTTAGTAAGTGTTGGCTAGCCTCCAAAGCTCAGCCCTCAACTCCTAGTTGTTTGATGTAACGCCCCGGATCCGATGCGCCAGGTGTCTTCCAGTTATTCGCCGTCGTTGCCATGTCATTTGCTTGCGTGTTGCACTTTGCCATGTCATCATCTGCATTTCATATCATGTCATGATGTGCATTTCATTTGGCATACGTGTTCGTCTCATGCATCCGAGCATTTTCCCCGTTGTCCGTTTTGCAATCCGGCACTCCTATGCTCCCCGGCGCCCCCCTTTACCTCTTTTCGTGTGTGGATGTTAAACGTTCTCGGAATGGACCGAGGTTTGTCAAGCGGCCTTAGTATAGCACGGTGAACCGCTGTCAAGTTTAAATGCCATTTGGAGGTCGTTTGGTACTCCAACGGTTAACCGGGTAACCACAAAAGCCTCTTTTGTTGCATCCCAACACCCCTTCCAAAGTGGCCCAAAACCCAGCAAACTCCCCTCCATGCTCTCGGTCGTTCGATCACGATCGCGTGGCCGAAAACCGCACCTCATTTGGACTCTCCTAGCTCCCTCTACCTATAAATATGCCCCCCCTTCCATTTTCGCGGTTGAATCCTACCCCAAACCCTAATTTCCCCTCGCGCGCGCGGACATATCCAGGCCCAGGACGGACCGTCCAGCCGCCGCCCGCGCCAACCAGCTTCCGACACGTGTCGCCGCGCCTCCCTCCGCGCTGGGCCCGCTGAGCCCGAGGTCTGTCAACCCAGCGCCGTGCCGCGCGCCCGCCCGCCGCCCCGACCGGCGCCCGCCGCCGCCGCCCGTCGCCTACTGCCCGACCCTGCCGCCGGCGACCTCGGCGCCCGCCCGCCTACGCCCCGCCGCCGCTGGCTCCGCCCGGCCGCCTCCCTCCGCCGCCCGTTACGCGGCCTCCCTCTCTCTCCCGCCCGCGTGCCGACCAGCGCGCCCGCATCTCCGGGAGCTCCACACTGCCGCCCCTTGGCGACCTCGGCCCAGCGCCGTTCGCCGCCTCCCAGCTGCGGATCCGGTCGGGCCGGACGGATCCGGCCGGCCCAGCTCCCCGGCCTCCTCCGGCGCCTCCCCTGCCCTCCGGCGGCTCGTCCCCGTCCAACTCCGGCCACCGACGCCGCGGATCCGGCGAGATCCGCCGCCGCTTCGATTTCCGTGCACGAGGTTGACCCCGAAATATCCTAAGTCCCCCAGATATTTTGCATAATGTTGCATTTTCATCGCATCATATCTCTGCATCCGTAGCTCTGTTTCCTGCGTGTAATATGTCAAATTGTTCGTCTCGACGAGTGCATCATTTCATCGCATTGCATAATTTTCATTTAAGCTCATCTTGGTGCCCGAAATGCTGTTAGAAGAGGGCTATGTGATGTTAGTTTCAGATTCTTATTAGAACTTGCACTTTTGTCATTTTTCCATGATTGATGTGTGCACCCTATGAACTTGAGTCCTACATGTGTTTTGTAATATGCCATGCCATCTTTACAGGGGTGTATGCCATGTATTTTTGTGATCTCTGTGGTGACTAGCACAAGCATGCAAACTAGGCTTCATGATGTTGCTGATTTCAGCCCCTGTTCTACTGATATTTTTATGCCATGTAAACTTGATGCTACCGAGAGATCCATGCTTATTTTGAGATACTTCAGTAAGAATGTTTTGAACATATGGTTATGCTCTATCCATCCATGCCCTTGTTTGCAATTATGGAGTGCCATAGCTTGAGTCAATCGAGCTCTACTTTTGCTATAAAATGTTTCCTGGCAGGTTGTTTACATGTTATTCAATTTTGCCAAGGTTGTTGTAGTTGATCCTTGTATGCTATGATGTTGTTCTTACCATTTCTAGCTTCTATGCCATGTCTAGTTGCTGGGTGTATGCTTAGTTTGTCATTCAATGCCTCATAGTGAGTGCATCGAGCTCGTAAACATGCCTACTTGTTATCTGTTTATGCCATGCTCCAGTTTTGCACCAAGTCTGAATCTGTAATATATCTTGCCATGTTTACATGGGTGCCATCATATTTTCTGATCCCTTTTGGCTTATGGTCACTAAGGGACTTTTGTTATATGCCTTGAGTAGATTCATGCCATGCCTTTGTTTGCCATGTTAAGTTCACGTAACATGTTGTTTCATAGCTCTAAACATGTTAACTTTGATGTTATTTACGCCATGTCCTGTAAATTACATTAAGTCTGTGAAACTGTTATTATTTGCAATCTTGCCATGTCCTTTTGAGCATGTTCTAGTGATTTATGGAGATAGCTCAGTGTTCATGTTTTGTAATGCTTTACCTGTACTTCATGCCCATGCCTTTTGTTTTCATATTGAGGTGCTGTAGCATATTGTTTTGATGCTTGCAATATGCCTACTTGCTGTTATGGACAGATTGTTGTCATGACTTGTATTGTGTGTATGTGTTGAACCGTTGCTCCGTTTTGAGTGTGCTCTATATGAAACTTGCTTGATATTATCATGTTGCATCCATGTTTTAAGGTATTTGCTTGATGTTTATATGCATTTTGCATCAATGCCATGCTTATCTTGTTTTGCTCATATCTTCTAGGCCGTAGCTCCGAATCTAATGAACTTTATATGTAACTTGACTAGAATTTCGTGTAGATCATCGTGGTGCATCTTAACTTGCTGGTTAACAACTTGAACATAAGTATTATTCAGATCTGGACCAATTTTAAAATTTGCATATGAGGACTTACCGGAATTGTTCTATGTTGTCCCCGGCCTCATTTAAACTTGCTTTGATGTGTTGCTCTTGTATGCATCATCTCTTGCCATGAGTAGCTTCATGTAGCCTCGTCATGCATCATGCTTGTTGTGCATCATGTATTGTTGTCGGGGAAGCTGATCGTGTCCCGCGAACACCTATGGGACCTGGTCCCTTGTGGTTCGGAGGGGGAGCGGAGGATGCACAAAGAGCGGATCGAAGCGATGCACACGAGCAGATTTACCCAGCGGAGCTCTCCGGAGATAATACTCCTACTGCTGCTTTGTGGATTATATTGTGTTCTTGCTAGGGAGCAATGGGAGCTACAAAACCTAGCTTGAGTGAGTGTGGCCGTTATGAGTCGAATGAACTAAGCGGGCAGAACCGAACCCTTTCGTTGCACTTGGGCCTCCTTTTATAGGCACAAGGGGTCACCACAGTGGCAAGTAGACAAGGGTAAGATAGTAACAACAGAGGTTGGTACACGCTCTGTCAGATGTCAGATGATCTATACCTAACTCGGCGGCAAGGGACAAGAGTCATAAATGCGGCTCGATCGCTGAACGATTATAACGGGACCGTCAAGTGCGCCTCCGTTTGCCACGATGGTAGCTTGTCGTGCCGCTTATCGCTGCTCCCCAGCGGCTGCACAGCCCATCGACCGCGTTCTGGGAAAGCCCAGCGGCAACACGTTGGCGGATGAGCTGGAAGCGGAGATGAAGAGAGTTGCTGCGCGGCAAGCGCCTGCCTTGGCCCAGAACCTTGTCGCGCTTGGGAGCTCGGCGCTCACCAAGCCTTCCGGCAAGCTCCTCTTGCGGGGCCTTATTCCTTCGTGCCTTGAGTGGTCTTCCGGCAAGCTCCTCTTGCCGGGGCCTTGATTACTTTGTTCTCGAATGGCTCCAAAGGGCAGCGGAAGATCTTGATAGTCACCAGGCCAGCCTGCGGCGAGGTGCTGCAACTGCCCGTGCGAGTTCGAGGTGCTAGGGGTACCCCTACTCTAGTACACCGGCAGGAGCCCCGGGCCTAGGCCACCTGGCGCCAAGCTCATTTGGGCCAGGCCCAATCGATCTGCAGGCACACGCGTGTGGGATTACGCCATTACTGCCTGGATCCACCACGCCTCCCACGAGCGTCACGCACGGACGTGGCGTCGTGGGGAGATCGTGGGCTTTCTTTAATGGAAAAATCGGGCGCCCACACCTCTCCCTCTTTATAAGCAGAAGTGCAGGGCGGGGCGCCCACTTGCCATTCTGTCACATCGAAACCCCGCCGCTTCCACCTTTCTTCTCGAGCCCAAAGGGCGGCGCTCCGCCCCTCCATTGCCACGGTGCCACCAGCGCCGTCGACCTCCTCCACCACCTCTCCCCATGGCTCCGAAGGCCGACAAGGGAAAAGGTGTGAAATCGGCCGGCTGTGCGCTGTGGCCTGTGGAAGGAGAGGGCCCTCTTGATCCCACAGCTTGACGGAAGGAGCTGCGGGAGCTGTACTATCTTTTCAGTCGGCGGAGACCAGGCGCACCCCTTTGAGAGAGTCATCTCCGCCGCCACATCCGAAAGTTTCCATTGGGTACCCTTTCTTGGCTTTTCTTCCCTGCTTGGCTCTGCCGCCCTTTTCAATTCTTTTGCGATGTCATGAACACATATGGCCTCCGCCTCCTTGATTTCACCCCCAACGCCGTCCTCACCTTGGCGTTTCGCACCTCTGCGAGAACTTTGTCGGGAATCCACCCAAATGTAGCACTCTTCCGCCATTACTTCATGCCCCGCGTAGAGAGAGGAGAGCCGCTTGCCGGAGGGATTGCATGGGTCTCCAGGATCGGCAAGAAGGAAGCATATCTTGACGGAGAGCTACGTAGCAAGTGGGAGGAGTGGAGAGCTGACTGTTGTTGGATCTTAGAGGAGGAGCCACAGCCTTTAACCACCCTGCGCCAAACTCCCATAGTGCGCGGCAATGATTGGAGCAACTTGGCACCGGAGGACGACAAGTTGAAGATTGCCGTGACAAGGATTTTGCGTCTCCGGCAAGCAGGGCTTACCGTAGGAGCTGTTGGCGCGAACTTCATTCGCCGCCGCATTGCGCCCTTGCAGGAGAGGAGGAGGCCTGCTTGGAATTCAAAATCGGCCGGACATCATGAGGCTGCACCGGGTCTGAACTGGAATTTTCTTGTCTTGGAGCTGGGCGGCATGCTTTGCGGGGCTGTTCAAGCTGATCGGATCACCCAGTGGTGCATGTTGCGAGGGAGTTGTGCCTTGTGCAACAACTTGTCGCTTGGCATCCAGCGCGATGATGCCGTTGTGCGATTGCCATGGAATCATTCCAACTTGGCGAGAGCCGCCCGGCGGCGTCGTCAGCAGATTCTTCGACAACTTGGCGGAAGTGCCGATCCGCGCCGAGCAGAAAGCGGCTCACCGCGACACCACGATCGGGAGATGGCGGCGCGCCATACAAGGTTGGAGGCGGCGAAGCTGCCGCCGCCGGCGTGTTTGGGTTTACCGTCGAGGCGGAAACAGCTGAAGCGGCAAGTCTCACCGGCGAAAGAGCTTCGCCCGGTGAGGAGGAGCAGGCTGAGCCGACATCAATCCGGAAGAGCCGGCGGCGCTTCCCTCCGCCGTCAAGCAGCTTGCGCGGGAGGAGCCAGCGGCCCGCCAAGGAGAGCGCCTCCGCAAGACCGGAGAAGTGGCGGGCGGCGAGCGGCCCAACAGCCGCCTCGCCGCCCGACCACGCTCTACAACTGCAAGCATTATTGCTGCGGGGCGCCCCATGCCGCCATGGCGGCAGGAGCGGGGTCTTCAGGTCGCGGCCCTGCATCCGCCAAGCGTTGAGGGAATCTTCTCCTCCAATTAAATCGCGCGGGCCGAATTTGATCTCTCCGCCCTCAGCTCGAGGAAGAAGAGGAAGAGTAAGATCTTGTCGCTGTTACTTGTAATCCTCCAATTTATTGCTTTATTTTATATCTGGTGGCTTCACTCTGAACCTTCTCCTTCTTCAGGGCCTAGCTCGGAGGGCGTCGAAGAGGGCCAAGACCCGGTGGTTGTCGTCTCGAGATGATTCCCACAATGGCGGACAGAGACACGTCTGGGACTCCCTTGCGGACCCGGCAACCCTTCAACAGAGCAGCCCCGGCTGGCCCCCAGCGTAAGTGTTTGGTTTACTTCTAATGGTTAGGTGTGCTTGGGTGCTTCTCCATCACTGATATCTGGTTTGTTGAATTATGTAGGAGCAGAGCAGCCTCATCAGGAAGCACCGGAGGTTACTCCCGAAGTTCTGCTTGCTTAAACTACGTCGCCAAGGGAGAACTCTCCGCCAAGGGAGCGCTCTCCGGCAAGGGAGGCCTCTCCGACAAGGGGATCTTCCCCGGCAAGGGGCAGCGCCAACAACCCTCCAGTGGTGGATACCGCAGCAACAAACCCTACTGCAGGTAATCTTCTTGTTTGAGAATTTCCCTTGGGTTCTTTTCTTACATTCTTCTTTTTGAACATTTGCTTGACTTGTTCTTTCTTTTTCGACCATCAAATCCATCGCTAGAGAACGATGGAGCCCGAGGCTACCGGCGAGAGGATGCTCATGACAACAATGTCGGCGCCGCCAACATGGAGGAGGAGGCGCGCGATGGGTCCGCCCGGCGAGGCCGCCAAGGCTCTGGGTGCGAGGCTGGGAAGGATCCAGCGATCGCCTTGGCCCTGAGGCCTTGAGGCGCCAGCGCTACGATCGACCGCCAAATCCTCCGCCACCGATGCCGCACCAGGACTCAAGAGCCCCAGCCAGCGCGCCTATCTGAAGGCGGCGAGGTGTCTTTATCAAGCTCCCATGGGCATCAAGCTCGAGGCACCGGCGAAGGGAGACTTTCGGCCAGAACTGCTTGCCTCCGCCGGGCTGTCGCTGGTCGGCGCTCAGCACAGCAGCAGTGAGCTGAGGAGGAGCAGCTGCTAAAGAGGTTGTTGTCGCTCTACCGCGCCCGACAAGCCAAGCTGGAGTCGAGGCGCTTGTCGCGGCGGGAGCTGACTTTGAAAGCGCCGAAGAGCTCCGTGGCCAACAAAAAACTCTCCGGGATATAGCGAGGCGGGGAGCAGCTTGCTGAGGCGCCTGGCCTTCATCTCGGAGAAGGCGAGGTCGAGGCAGCAGCGAGAGGCTTGCGGTGAGAAGCTCTCAGCGCAAGAAGGTGAGCTGGCGCAGCGGAAGATCAACCTCGACAACTATGAGGAAGATCTCGTCGTGCTGTGAGCAATCGATTGGCGGGCCGCCGGAGGCAAAGGATGCTGTTGCGGTTGCCGAGGCCGCCAAGAAGGAATGGAGGCGAGGGTGGCTCAGCTGAGTCCACCCTCCTAAAAAGCGCCGAGGAGGTCGCGGGTTGAAGCCTTGGCCGAGAAGGACGCCTACACCCTCGGCGAGTTGCAAATCGCTTATTTGAAAAGATCAAGAGCTCGATGCCGCCAAGGACTCCAAGGCGGATCTGGGCTAAGCTGACCACCACAGCAGAGGCAGCTGAGGGCGCCAAGGAGGCGGAAAGCAGGCCTGCTTGGAGAAGATTAAAGCCAATGAGGCTGTTGGCGAATGCATGTTGCCAGAATGATCTCGGAGGTAGCATAATGCCTTTGGATAGAAGGTCTTGTGGACACCGCCACGGCATCCATAATGAGCTGATGGAGCTGGGAATGGTGGATCTTGGGTACTCCACCGCGAGAACCTCCAACCCAGCGTCAAGCTCAGCCTATTCTTCAAGGCGTCTTGTGGGTCTCCAGCTGACTCGGGAGGAAATCCCAAAGCAAGCTGGCGGAGGAGTCGCGCAAGTTTGCTGGGGCTCTCGGAAGGTCTTGATGAAAGTGGCCTTCCTCAACCCAGGCGTCGACTTCACCAAAGTTCTCAAGTCCACCCCTCCATCTGCTGGCGTTAGGCGCTCAAGGCCCTTGTCGCACCCATTGTGGACAGGGTGGCGGAGTCAAGAAGGCTCGATGGCGACCAGCGTGAACTAGGCCGCCAAGCTTATCTTTCTCTTGTTCTTGTAGATCATGTTTAGGCGAAAAATTTATTAGATCTGCGACAAGTTATTATGTAATATACACTATCTTAGGCAATCGAATGCAATGTTATTTCCTTTACTTGATTTTTCCCTTGTATGTTTATGCCCTCGCTTTTAGGGGACTTGTCGGTGCAAACACCTTTGCATCGCGCCCGAATCTGAACTTCAGCAACCTCTGGCGATGCCGCCTCCGACAAGCAACCTTGTGCAACTAGTTCAGCACACTTAAGTTGTTGGCGGACTCGAAACAAAGTAAGAGCGCAAGCTAATCGCGAGTCGGTTCCTCAGCGCACATGGTTTTCCATACAAAGTACTATCGTTCGAGGAAGATAACTTAAAAATTTAAAACTGATTGTTTAAACTTAGCAACTTAGTTTTTTGTTGTTTGCTACCGGCAAGGTGATACTTCCTCGGCGACACTTGGTGGCCCATCCTTATCTTCTCCTTCCCCCGGTTAACTTGTGGGTGGATGAACCTTGCCCTCTTTTGAGAAGAAGAAGAAAATAAAGTTATGGAGCCTAGTGGCTCATTATAAGCTTACGGGTGTGAATGCTGCACAAAATGTTAGATAACACATGCATATAAGATGATGAAAGCATGTATTGACAAGTTGTCGCAACACATAGACTTTCTTGATGCACGCAGTGCGCGCCCGGCTTTGTACAAAGGATTATATGCAACAGCGGCAAGACTTGTACAAAAGGGTGGTTGCGGAGCAGGTTCGGCAACAGCGCCTCATAGGTAAAACTTGAAGATGCTCTATATTCCAGGAATTGCTCAGCGAGCGCCATCTTGGTCTCAAAGCGGACAGCGCCGGGCCTAGTGACTCGTTTCACCCGATAAAGGGCCTTCCCTTGGCGTCAACTTGTTGGAATTCTTGGCGGATTGAGCGCGCGAAGAACAAGTCGCCTTCCTCGAAGCTTCGGCATTAACTGCGGCTATGGTAGCGACACAAAGCTTCTTGGTAACGAGCAGCTCGTAGAGCAGCTGAAGGCGATCCTCCTCGAGGAGCAGCGCGTCATCTTGTCACAGCTGCTCTTGCTCAAGCTCATCATAAGCGAGCACTCGAGGTGACCGATATCTGAGTTTCGTGGGGAGAACTGCCTCTGCTACATAGACTAGGCGAAAGGTGTGCGGCGGTGGCTCGATTTGGCGTCGTCTGATCGACCAAGAACCACCGGCAGCTCCTCGATCCGATTTCTTCCGCGCCGCGCGCTGCCGAAAGTTCGGTCTTGAGTCCCGCAGCACTTCGCCGTTTGCTCTCTCGCTTGACCGTTGCTTCTCGGATGAGCAGCGAAGCAAAGCAGATCTTGGCGCCAAGATCTTGGGCGTCTTGCGTGAAGGTGCGGCTTGTGAGCTGTGTGCGTTGTCGGTGATGATCCGGTTAGGAATCCCAAAATGGCAAACAATTGACTGAAGAACTTATTTGCTTGTTGCTGCCACCTTCCTCCTGGTTCCACTTCCGGCCACTTTGTGAACTTGTCGATTGTGGCGTACAAGTACTCAAAGCCCCAAACAGCTCGGGGAAGGGGCGAGATGTCGAGCCCAGACGAAAGGGCCAGGATAAAGGGATCATCTGGAGAGCTTGAGCTGGTTGGTGTATCTGTTTGGAATGGGCCTGCACGCTTCACACTTGGTTTACTTCTGCGGTTGCATCTGGAGGGCTTCGGCGGAAGAAACCTTGCGGAAAAGCTTTGCGGCAAGTGCTCTTCGCCAATGTGGTGACCACATATGCCTCCATGTATCTCTGCCAACAGCTTATGTCCATCTTCCGGCAAATACACTTCAATTTCACACCGTTGAGTCTTCTTACATGCAGGGATGTTGTCAACAAACTGGTACATACTTATTGCCGGGCTACTTTTCCGCTTCTTCTTGCTCTTGAGAAGTTCTCTGTCAATGAAGGAAATGGAGCGATTTGCTGCGCCCATCTTTGGAGCACGTGGCTCGACAACAAGGACTAAAGGCTCATCTACCACTGCGGGAACATTAGCTTCACGGCAAGAACACGTGGTTCCGCCGGAGCTTGATGGTCTCGGCAAGCTTGCGGAGCAAAGCTTGTCGGGGCGTCGCTTCAGCAAAACAAACCACGGGTTTTAGCCGGACGGAACTGCTCCTCGATGATATTCGTTGATTTTAGGGACCTTCTTGGCGGCGGCTCCGGGGAGCTCTGCGGAAAGTAGTCGCCGGAAACCAATTTTCTCTTCTTGCTCTGTCTGTTGATGGTGTTACGGTTGGCTGAGTCAGCTTGAGCACAAAATTCCTGGTTCCACAGGTAACTTAAGTGCGGCACATTTGGAGAGGCCATCAGCTATACCATTCGAGCTCTTGGAGCGTGTTCCATTTGCAGAGCCTTCAAAGTGCTCTTCTAGCTTTCTCACTTCATCGGCGTGAGGCTTCCATCAGCGGACTCGATAATCTTTATTTACTTGGCGGACGACAAGTTGCGAGTCCCCGACAATGAGCTTCTTGATCCCAAGGTCTACCGCAATCCTGAGACCCGCAAGCAAACCTTCATACTCTGCGGTATTGTTTGTTGCTTGTTCCTTGGGAAAGTGCATCTGGACTATGTACTTGAGGTGCTCTCCGGTGGGTGCGATAAGCAACTGCCGCGGCACCGGTGCCTTGCAGCGAAGGCACCATCAAAGTACATCAACCACTCTTTATTTGCCTCCTTGGAGGGGATGCTTGTCTACGGAGTTTCTTCATCTTGCGTTGGCGTCCACTCTGCTATGAATTCTGCCAATGCTGCTTTGGATAGTTGAAGTGCTTTCAAACTTGAG
This sequence comes from Aegilops longissima, assembly GCA_021605205.1. Classification (NCBI taxonomy): domain Eukaryota; kingdom Viridiplantae; phylum Streptophyta; class Magnoliopsida; order Poales; family Poaceae; genus Aegilops; species Aegilops longissima. The sequence goes on along the minus strand of CM038679.1, from coordinate 610,228,209 downwards.
ACCAAAGCAGCAGGTTCGATGCCCACTCGACAATTACTTTTGTTGCTACGGATTTTGCAAAATCCTCTTGATGAAGCGGTGACAACTATTATCTCATGTGCTTGGAAGTAATGGCGCAGCTTTCTCGAGGCCATGAGGAGGCAAAAGCAACTTCGCATGCAGTACCTTGACCTAGCCCCCTGCGAAGGAGGCCCGACAAAAAGTAGGCTGGCGCTGCACATCCTTTTCATATCTTGTCGCAATTCTGCAAAGATCCGTCCTTATCGGGACCAGATCTTGTGGCAAAGCCCCACCTTGTCGCTGGATACTGCCTTGGTTTGTCGGCTCATCATCCGCCTCCCTCTCCGCTACTAACGCAGCACTAACCACTTGATTGGTAGCGCTATATATAGCAGCAACTTCTCTTGTGGCCTAGGTGCGACAAGTATTGGAGTGGAGGACAGTATCTCTTCAAGTCCTGCAGGCGCAGCCTCCGCCGAGTCCATTTCATTGGACCTGCCTTTTCAAAATCTTGAAAAATGGAAGGCGCGCTCAGCGAGACTTAGAGATAAACCTCTTGAGAGCAGCCCGCGCAGCCGCGAGCCTTCGACATCCTTGGCGCTTTGGTGCTTCAATCTGCTCAATGGCCTTGATCTTGTCGGGATTGGCTTCAATTCCCGCTGAGACACAAAGAACCGAGAAGCTTGCGGAAGGGACTCCAAACACGCACTTCTCGGGGTTGAGCTTGAGGTTGATCTTGCAGATTTGCAAATGTCTCATCAAATCCTGAACGAGAGTTGCTTTGTCCTTGCTCTTGACCACTATGTCATCCATGTAGGCTTCTACATTTCTGCGTATTTGTGGCTCAAAAGCATCATGGACTACTCTTGCAAAAGTTGAACCAGCATTCTTCAAACCGAAAGGCATCCGTATGAAGCGATCGTGCCACATGGTGTAATGAATGTGGTTTCTCTTCATCCTCTTACGCCATGAAGATCTGATGATACCCTGAATATGCATCAAGAAATGAAAGCAAATCACATCCGGTGTGGAGTCAACAATCTGGTCTATCGTGGCAAGGGAAATGGGTCTTTGGGACAAGCTTTATTAACATCTGTGAAGTCAATACAAAGTCTCCATTTCCCATTTGCCTTGCGTACAACTACCGGATTGGCCAAACACGTGGGATGGAGGACTCCTCTGACAAGGCCTGCTGCTTCCAACTTCTTGATTTATTCTGCTACAAATTCTTGGCGCTCCACTTTGTTTCCTAACTTTTTGCTTGACGGGCGGGCGTGAGGACAGACAGCTAGGTGGTGCTCAATTACTTTCACAGGAACACGGGGATGTCGGATGGTTGCCATGCAAACACATCGACATTCGCCCTTGAGAAAGCAACGAGCTCGCCTTCCTATTTAGGGTCAAGCGTGGCTTGATGGTGAAGGTACCACCGTGCCGTCCTCCTTAAGCGGGCACCTTCTTGGTCTTGGCGGAGCTGCCATCATCTTCTTGCACTTGCGGTGGAGCTCGATGGTGCGTCCTCGTGATAGCGCAGCACTACGAAGAGGTGCGCTTGCGGAGTGGGCATCGAGAACTCTTGCGGACTTGGTGGTCTTCTTTTTCCCCGGGAGCTTCGGTGACAAGTGGTTTGCTATCTGTCGCGCTGCTGCATCCCGGTAAATCTTGTCGGCGCAGATAAGCGCATCCTTCTTGTTGCCATGGACAGAAATGACGCTTATCGGACCGGGCATCTTGAGTAAATTGTAGGCGTAATGAGAGGCTGCCATGAACTTGGCAAGCGCTGGACGGCCAAGTATGCCATTGTAGGGCAATGGGAAATCGGCAACGTCGAATGTGACCTTCTCAGTTCTGAAGTTTAGCACACTGCCAAATGTTACCGGCAATGTGATATTCCCTTTCGGCTTGCTCCTTCCTGGGTTGATTCCTTGGAATGTGCCAGTCTCTTCTAGCTCGCTGTCAGGGATTTGAAGTATCTGAAGCACTGCAGAGGAGATCAGTTCAGGCCGGCCCCGCCGTCAACCAACATCTTTGTGACCTTGAGGTTGCGGATAGTTGGTGATACCAACATCGGCAAGCACCCGACCGCGATGATGCGATCGGGTGATCCTCAATGTCAAAGATGATGGGCGTCTTCAGACCACATTAGAGGTTCTTGCGACTCTATGGATGGTTCTGCTGCATTAACCTCACGCATCCATTGCTTGAGTTGGCGGTCTGAGGTATGCGAGAAAGCACCACCGTCAACATAAAGGATCTCCGTTGCCTTACGAAACTCTTGCTCATCGGCTTCGCCGTCTTCCATGTCTTCGTCTTCTTCCTTGTCGCGGCCGGGAGGTCTGTCTCCTTGCCGCTGCTTGGCCTTGCAGCGGCGTCCTCCCGACGGGTCTCTTCTTACTAGCTGCTGCACCTTCCGGGCCTTCTCCTTGTCTGCGCTCGTATTCAGCCCTCTCAGTAGCTCAACAAGCTGCTCGACTTTCTTGCAGCTCACGGAGATCGTGGCCCTTAGTGCGGTGGATCTTCTGATCTTGCTTGTTGGAGCTGTCGGGCTTATCGGCGGCCGCCACAACTTGGCGGTCGTTGTCAGCGGCAACCTCCTTGCGAGCCACCAGCCTTGACTTTGTTGGCGGCACCATCCTTGCGGACTGCTCGACAACTAGTACTTCTTGGTTTTCTTCTTTACATTGTTTCGCCCGGCTCTTCCTTGCAGGCGGTCTCCTCAACTGTCGGACTCTGCTCCCACATTCTCTCACAGGAGTCTTCTTCCTTCTTCGTAGCGTGCACACTTGTCGGCCAGGCGTAGAGCTTCGCTGGCGTCTTTCACTTTGCACATCGCCATCTCCTCCCTCATTCTGCGGTTTAGCACATTACGATGAAATGCACTGATCACCGCGGTAGGGTGGACATCACGGGATGTTGTAATGCACACGGCTGAATCTCGGATGAATTTGCTTGAGGACTCTCCTTCCTTCAGGCGGCGGTGAAGGTCACTCTCTTGGCCATGAGGCTTGTGGCACTTTGTGAAGCGCCGACAAACTGGTGGCACAAATCCATGAAGAAATAGAGCTGTCCGGCAAGTGCATGAGCCAAGACACAGCGTTTGGTTTGAGTACGGAGGAAATAGTTGGCGAGGATCTTGTCGTCTCGTCCCCCGCAGCCTGCTGCGATGGTGTAGATCTTTGAGGAACTCGGATGGGTGTGTCCTGCCATCATACTTCTCGGCACATCGGCTTGAAGTTTTTCTTGTCGGACCATGGACTTGCCGCAGCTCACGAGTGAGCAGGGGCAACCTACAGCGTCTGACAAGTCGCTGGTTCCCCAAGGCGCATGCATATCTGATGGGCCCGGCGCTGGTCGGATTGGCGCGCGCTTCTCTTGGCCTTCGTCTGGTTCGGCGTCTTCTTCTTGCTGTTCTCGAAGAACTTGGCGCTGGTCGCGGCGAGCTCGCGGATCCGGCGATCTGTGGAGTCGCTGTCGAGGTGGATCCGGCGAGTCGGCGATCTTAGCCTTCGGGAAGGAGTGTCGGTGGCTGCACCCCCGCAAGTCTGGTCGCCATCGGCTCGTGCCTTGTTGCCTTGCCCGCGGCTGCGGCGCTTAGTTGCCGGGGCGTCGCTGTTGGCAAAGCCGATGAGGAGTGCGGATGGTGGCCCTCCATTCGTCGATCTTGTCGGCCGTTGGAGGTAGTCTAAAGTAGCTGAGCTCTTGCCAAGGCTTCTGCTGGTGTGGTGGGTGGCAATGGTGTGCGGGCGAAGAGCGAGGCGTGCTCGGACTCCTAACCAAGTTAGGAGGAGCAGCGTCCGCCCAGCGACCGTACTCCGCTGGTACCGGCATCTTTGGCGTGCATCACGGGTCTCGAGGTCCCTGGATCCTCCGGCAGCCTTGATCTATCGGACGTATGGTGCTGCGAGCACCATGGCGCTATCTTTCCGCACCTATTGAGAAGGGCAGTGCGGTGCTGGCTTTCGGACGCCAAGCTTGCGCCGTCTTGTCCTTGGATCTGGCAGCGCCGTGGGCTCTTCGGCGGCGCCCGTTCCTCACTTGACGTCTTGTCCACCACTCGTCGGCTCCGGTGGTGGTGGGTTTAGCGGACGGCTCTGCTACCGCCGGAAGCCTTCTTCTTTGGTGGCATGTTGTGAAGGTGTTGATGAAAGAAACTGCTCGTGTGAGCGCGGATCGGGTTCACACAGCCTCGGCGCCTACAGCGCGCCAAAGATGTCGAGGAAGCTGATGTGTCCCGCGAACACCTATGGGACCTGGTCCTTGTGGTTCGGAGGGGCGGAGGATGCACAAAGGCGGATCGAGCGATGCACACGAGCAGATTTACCCACTTGGAGCTCTCCGGAGATAATACTCCTCTGCTGCTTTGTGGATTATATTGTGTTCTTGCTAGGGAGCAATGGGAGCTACAAAACCTAGCACGAGTGAGTGTGGCCGTATGGTCGAATGAACTAAGCGGAGCAGACCAAACCCTTTCTACGTTGCACTTGGGCCTCCTTTTATAGGCACAAGGGGTCACCACAGTGGCAAGTAGACAAGGGTATGATAAATAACTGCAGAGGTTGGTACACGCTCTGCATGTCTGATGATCTATACCTAACTCGATGACAAGGGACAAGAGTCATAAATGCCGTCTCGATCGCTGAGCGATTATAGAGGGACCGTCAAGTGCGCCTCCGTTTGCCACGATGGTAGCTTGTCGGCGCCGCTTATCGCTGCTCCCGCTGGCTGCACAGCCCATCGACATGCGTTCTGGGAAAGCCCAGCGGCGACACGTTGGCGGATGAGCTGGGCGGAGATGAAGAGAGGTTGCTGCGCGGCAGCGCCTTGCCGCGGAGACCCTGTCGCGCTTTGGGCTCGGCGCTCACCAAGCCTTCCGGCAAGCTCCTCTTGCGGGGCCTTATTCCTTCGTGCCTTGAGTGGTCTTCCTGCGGGGCCTTGATTACTTTGTTCTCGAATGGCTCCAAAGGAGCCGCGGAAGATCTTGATGGTCACCAGGCCAGCCCTGCCGTGGGGTGCTGCAACTGCCCGTGCACGAGTTCGGGGTGCTAGGGGTACCCCTACTCTAGTACACCGACACTTGTTCATGTGTGGTGTGTTTACTATGTTGTGTGCTTCTTCTTGTTAGTTCCTGTTTCGTTGCGATCGTGAGGATTAGTTCGTCTCGCTTGGTTAACTTCATCTGTTTGTCTTCTTCATGGACTCGTTCTTCTTCCTTGCGGGATTTCGGGCAAGATGACCGCTACTACTGGATCTCACTACTATCATTGCTATGCTAGTTGCTTCGTTATATCGCTATGCTGCGCTACCTATTACCTGTTTATCAAGCCATCCCAAATTGCCATGTCAGCCTCTAACCTTTTGCACCCTTCCTAGCAAACCGTTGTTTGGCTATGTTACCGCTTTGCTCAGCCCTCTTATAGCGTTGTTAGTTGCGGTGAATATGAAGGTTGTTCCTTGTTGGAACATGGAGATGTTGTTCCTTGTTGGAACATGTTTACTTGTTGGGATATCACAATATATCTTATTTAATTAATGCATCTATATACTTGGTAAAGGGTGGAAGGCTCGGCCTTATGCAGTGTTTTGTTCCACTCTTGCCGCCCTAGTTTCCGTCATATCGGTGTTATGTTCCCAGATTTTGCGTCCCTAACGGTCGGGTGATTTATGGGACCCCCTTGACAGTTCGCTTTGAATAAGACTTTTCCAGCAAGGCCCAACATTGGTTTTACCATTTGCCTCACCACCACCTACTTTTACCTTGGGAGTCGCTCTCTCGAGGGTCATCTTTATTTAGCCCCCCCCCCGGGCCAATGCTTGTCTAAGTGTTGGCCCGAACCGAGTAGACTGCGGGGCCCCCTCGTGGCAACTCGAGGTCTGGTTTTACTCGTAGGATGTCTCATCCGGTGTTGCCCTAAGAACGAGATATGTGCAGCTCCTATCGGGATTGTCGGCGCATCGGGCGGCTTTGCTGGTCTTGTTTTATTCTTTGTCGAAATGTCTTGTAGCGGGATTCCTAGACTGATCGGGTCTTCCGGGAGAAGAATATCCTTAGATTGATCGCGAGAGCTTATCATGGGCTAAGTTGGGACACCCTTGCAGGGTATAAACTTTCGAGAGTCGTGCCCGCGGTTATGTGGCAGATGGGAATTTGTTAATATCCGGTTGTAGTAAACTTGAAGCAAACTCTTCTAAAATACACCAACCGTGTGCGTAACCGTGAGTGTCTCTTTTCGGGGTTGATCGAGAGGAGAACACGGTTTCTGGTTTATGTCTGACGTAAGTAGGAGTTCAGGATCACTTCTTGATCATTACTAGTTTTCGGCCGTTCCTTTGTTTCTCTTCTCCCTCTCATTTGCGTATGTTAGCCACCATATATGCTTAGTCGCTGCTGCAACCTCACCACTTTACCCCTTCCTTTCCCATTAAGCTTTGCTAGTCTTGATACCCATGGTAATGGGATTGCTGAGCCCTCGTGGCTCACAGATTACTACACCATCAGTTGCAGGTGCAGGTTTCGCGATGATCATGGCCAGGAGAGCGATGTTTGCTTACTTTGGAGTTCTTCTTACGCTTCTTCTTGATCGGGGATAGGTTCGGTCGGCAGCCTGGGCTAGCAGGGTGGATGTCGTTTGAGCTTCTGTTTATGTTTCATCCGTAGTCGAATATTGATCTTGTATATGATGTTGATGTATTCTTGTGGCATTTGTGCCTTATGTATGTATCCCCATCTATTATGTAATGTTGATGTAATGATATCCACCTTGCAAAAGCGTTTCAATATGCAGGTCTATCCTTGGTGGGACCGTCGAGTTCCTTTTGGATAGGGTCGCATATTGGGCGTGACATTTGACCACAGTAAACCTCCAAAGTTACTGTCCAGAAACTTGCTTGGAGTACAAATTAATTTCCACTGCACCTAGAACCAAACCCAACCATGGTAACACTCCAAACTACCAAAGAATACACGCCAGACATGAAGTTAGCGCTTAGGCTGGCCCGATGTCATAGTTAGCCGCGTGATCGCGTTAAATCGAGCGTCTTTGGCATGCAAAACACGCGCTCTGAGTGCTGCCGAGCGCTCTGTTTCGTGCGTGCTCGCTGCCCAGCCTGCCTGAGTGTGCCAAACTGCGCCACCATCTCCGTCTCCATGCCCTTAACTCCTCCCTGGCACTCGCCGACACCGGAGCTCGCTGGAGCGGGCACGGGCACGGTCCGGCTAACGACACAGTGTGTGGCGCACTGTGTTTGTCGTCTTCCCCCTCGCCCCTATGCTCGTCCACGCTCGCCAATAGTTCCCGCGTGAGCTTCGTTCTCTTCCCCCTCTCTCACTGGCGCCGTTCGTCGTCGGGCGCCGTGGACAGGTGTCCTCCGGCGGAGCCCGAACCCCCCTCGCCGCTCGATTATAAATGGTGCCACCCCCAGCCTCCTCGAGCACCCGCAGCCACTCCCACACTCACCCCAACCTAGTAGGAAGCCGCAGGCCGGCCGGGCAGGCCGCGGGTTGCCGTCTCTGAGCCCGAGCTTGTCAGCGATCCCCTCGGATCGTACCCACAGCTCCAGCCCCTCCCAGGCTAGGGCAACCCTGCCAGGGCCTCCGCCACTCTTCGGTGAAGCCGTTCCGCCCTGTTGGAGCCCTTGGAGCCACCCCTAGCCGCCGTCGTCTTCGTCTCCGACGACCGCTGCCCTCTGCCTCCGCTGGAGAGGCTGTTTCAGACGCCGTCCGACCACCCCTAGCCACGCTACAGGTACGGGCAGATGCGCCATCATCTTCTCCTTTGATTCCCCCCTCTCGTTTGGCCCCAAGAGCCCTCGCCGCCGGCGTGCACTCCGGCGAAGCTCCGCCACCCTCTGTTTCCATCTCCCCCTCGTTCTCACCTGACTAGCGAGGGCCGCTAGTCAGCCACTCACTCAGCAGCATAAGCGGTGCAGTGGTGGCGCCTGGGCTTTTACGACTTGGCGTCGATCTTTTATTTTATTTAAATTCATTTAAATCCAAAGAACTTCGAACAACCACAACTTTTTATCTATAAGTCCAAATGCATTGATTCTTTTTGCATTCTGTTCTTTGTCCAAAAATCTAGCAGCCCCCAAAAGATGGGATTTTTCCTTGCTGTCTAGATTTTCTGGTGAATTTCAGAAGGTTTCTTGATGTTTTCTTTTCATGTTTTATTTATTTTCAGAAGAGCAGGCTTGTCTTGAGGATCACCAGGAGGCTTGTGAACCTCATCTGCACTAAGGCAAGCCACAACAACATCTTCATAGTGCCACTTCAATATTTGTGATTTTCCTACTTGAACTTATGATTATTCATGCATTTAAATTATTAATATGATAATTATATTCTGTTAGATGATTGTTATATTAAATATGCTTGATTTATAGAAAGTTTGAAGTGAATCTTGTTGATAAGCTAACAAAGATTTAGTTATGAGTAATGATAAGATAATATGGCTATGGAGATAGATAATTAGAGAAATCATTTTTGCATGATGAAAAATGATGAGTTTGCTAGAAAAGATTCTGTTTTAAGTGAGGTTTGATCTTAACCAGAGGAGTATCATGAGTTGATGATTGCTCCGTGGGAGCGTAGTTGACTTAGTTATTTTCGTTGATATGTGATGCATATGTTGGTGATGCATGTCATGGCATTATGACACCGGTTACTTTCACTTTAAGTTGAACCTGATAAATAACTCAACTTGAATATGTTGTTGACCGGGTCATGCTGCCGCTGAAATGAGTCTTTCCCAGTGCAACCACATTTGCCGGTATGGGACGACCTTAATGCGTTTCATTGTCGTGCCTCTGGTTGGTACCTCCATCTAGGGAAGGTTATGGGCGTGTTGTACCCTGGCCCGGCAAGCAGGCGTAACCTTGTGAGCCTGTTGTTAAGTTTTTGGTACCGGGTCCCATAGTGGATCGTGGCCACGAGGTGGTCGATCTGTCTTGAGGTAGACACGGGGCCACCCAGGACTAGCCCGATGGGGATTGAGTCGGAGTGGCCGGGAGAGTGTCATGGCAATGAAGTGGTTTCGTCGGAATGTCGTTGGTCCACCCGAATGGGAGTGCGAGGCCATGGGTTCCATAGTGTGGGTTCAGTGTGCTACCTCTGCAGAGTGTACTAATCTATCGATAGCCGAGTCCATGGTTACGGACACGCTCGAAAGTATGGTACACCATGGGTCAACACTTAATAAATATGCACACTAAGTATGCACTGAGATGATGGAAGAAAGGCCATCGTGTCAAGTTGGGCCATTTATTGGTCGGGTTGTGATCGCCGTAAGGATCACCGGCCATTTATTGGTCGGGTTGTGATCGTCGTAAGGATCACGTGCCATTTATTGGTCGGGTTGTGATCGCCGTAAGGATCACTGGCCATTCGCTAGTCGGGTTGTGATCGTCATAAGGATCACGGGCCATTTATTGGTCGGGTTGTGATCGCCGTAAGGATCACGAGTTTGTCTCTGTGTTCATCACGTTTGTGGTCTGGAACTGATCACATCCGGTAAGCCAGTCCAAGGGACGAGTACCACTTGAGCATGGTCACAGCATGTTGGATATATTGTTGCATTGTTATTAATTGGTTAAATATCACGATATGGTTTATCATTATGTTTATGCTTGTTGTGAGCTTGCAAGTGCATTCAATGTACTGACCTGGCGTGTCATGCCAGATTTCAGGAAAGTCTCTTTGGAAAGGAGAGCTGTCCGAGTCTAGATCGTGTCCACATCAGTGTCCCTGTGCTATGGAGTTCCGCTACGACGTTGTTCCGCTGCCGCGAAGTTGTCATGATCGAGGCCCCCTTTATGTTCACTAAATAATGTACATATTGTTCAGCCGCACCGTGTGTGCCGCCTGGCCTCGCTAACTGTTGTAATATAAACTCTGATCATCTAGCATCAATAAAGCGGTTGCTTTTCTGTACCAAGTTGTTGTGTGTTGCTAGAAGACTAGGTCTCCGGGCTGGCAATGCATGGTAAACCGGTCGCTCTGAGCCGGGGTGCCACAGGGAGAGGCATAAGCTAACGTACTTTCTCTTCTTGGATCATATGCACTTATGATTGGAACTCTAGCAAGCATCCGCACCTACTAAAGATCATTAAGGTAAGACCCAACTGTCGGTGTCAAAACCGGCGGATCTCGGGTAGGGGGTCCCGAACTGTGCGTCTAGGCGGATGGTAACAGGAGACAAGGGACACGATGTTTTTACCCAGGTTTGGGCCCTCTCGATGGAGGTAATACCCTACTCCTGCTTGATTAATATTGATGATATGGGTAGTACAAGAGTAGATCTACCACGAGATCAAGGAGGCTAAACCCTAGAAGCTAGCCTATGGTATGATTGTTGTTCGTCCTACGGACTAAAACCCTCCGGTTTATATAGACACCGGATAGGTTAGGGTTACACAGAGTCGGTTACAATGGTAGGAGATCTACATATCCGTATCGCCAAGCTTGCCTTCCACGCCAAGGAAAGTCCCATCCGGACACGGGACGAAGTCTTCAATCTTGTATCTTCATAGTCTTGGAGTCCGGCCGTGATGATAGTTCGGCTATCCGGACACCCCCTAGTCCAGCACTCCCTCAGTAGCCCCTGCACCAGGCTTCAATGATGACGAGTCCGGCGCGCATATTGTCTTCGGCATTGCAAGGCGGGTTCCTCCTCTGAATACTTCATAGAAGGTTTTGAACACCAGGATAGTGTCCGGCTCCGCAAAATAAGTTCCACATAACCCGTAGAGAGAATAATTTTTGCACAGAACTGCTGACGTATTCCGCGGCGTGACATCACACCCCGGCCAGGCCTTTATATGAATCGTTTTTTACCGTTCCACCTTAGCGCGTTTAGCGAGGCGGTTTCCTTAGCACGTCTTATCAAAGCATAGATCGTGCCCCCTTATTCGGGATTCTCATCAATACGGGGCGTGGGTAACCCATCCGCTCCATTGATTACGGCGCTTGGGAGATAAGCGAGTTTTACCAGGGCTGGTGGGGGCGCTTAACCCGTCCGTCCATATAAGGGATAAGGATCCACCTTTTCACCTCGCCTTCTTCCTCCTTTGCTCATCCATTTCACGCGCCGAGCTCCAGGCGCCCAAGTCCGCACAAACCACCTCAACCTTCTCCAACCATGTCGGGAGGCGGGAGGCAGGTGGATGGCCTCCTCCGTCACGGAGGGCACATCACAAGACTGCGGAGGCGGATATTCATTCGGCGACATCAGCGCCAGAGCTGCCCGGCAGCAGGCAGCTCATTCCAACCCCTGGCCCCATGAGAGGTGGTATTTCTCCCCACTTCCTTGGCGTAATAGGTTTTCCACTTCACCCATTTGTCAGGGGCTCATGTTCTACTACGGCCGGACTTCCACGACCTGGCCCGAATTTTATCCTCAACATCTCGGCGTTTATCGTGCGTGTGCGAAACCTTCCTCGACATCCAGCCCCACTTCGGCCTATGGCTGAAGATCTTCAATGTCAGGCCGAAGGTAGTGGGCGTCCGTCAAGCGGAGTGCGGAGGCGCCTTGGTCGGCAAGATGGCCAAGGTCCAATGGCTCGAGGGCGCCTTTGTGGAGACAATAAAGGGCTGGCAATCGGGGTGGTTCTACATCACCGATCCACGCGACCCCGAATGGGTGGCGGCCCCCGAATTCAGATCTGGCTTCCCCACACAGCTCTCATCATGGAAAGAGACGGGCCTGACGTGGGGGAATTCGGACGAGCTCTCCGGACTCCAAACATGCGTCCGAAACCTGGTGGACAAGAATCTCAGGCTTGTCGACGTAATCCTGGTGATGCTCATCCGCCGGATTCTCCCATGCAAACAACGGCCTTTAATTTGTGGGAGTTTGATCCGGCACAACACCGAACCTTGAGCCGGCTGTTCGACACTACGTACGAAGATGCCTGGAAGGTGCTGTTCAAGGGCGCTGAAGCCCCAGCATCCGCTAACAAAGATCGCGGATACAGCTCGCGGCGTCAAGCGGCGAGTAAGTTATTTACCCTTTACGGGACTCTTTTTTCATAGATTGACTCTATGTGGATGTAAAACTCCCTAATCTTTGACAGGACTAGCTGAAGGCGTCGAACAGATTAACTGTCCGCTCCTTTGCCGGAAGACCCAGCGGACGCCTGATTGTGGGGCTGCTGGCTCCGGTACCCATGTGGTGCGGAGAAGAAGGCCAGAAGGAGGCCACGGGAACTCGAAGGAGCTCCGGCGCCAGTCTTGTCGATTCTGAAGCAGAATCTTCTCCCGAGGGCGAGGAGGAGGAAAAAAGCTTCTCCCCGGCGAAGAGAGGAGAAAAGGAAGGCCGCCCCAGCCCGGGAGGCGGAGGGTCAAGAAGGAAAGAACCCTTCCCGGACTTCTCCACCAACGTCGGCTGACGACGAGGAGGATTGGCCAACAAGGGCCAAGCCCCTGGCGAGATCGTAAGTTTCTGGATACCAAGGGGCGAGTTCGCCACTTCGTCGAGTGGGTCCCACGAGTCCGCCGGAAATGGAAGTACTTCACTTCGACCGCCTCCTCACCTCACGCTGCAGACGGCCTTGGTGGGGCCCCAAGGGGCTTGGTCAAGAGGAGGTGGCGCGGGAGGCGCCACAAGGCAACCTCCGGACTCGAGTAGCGTGGGGGCAAGATCCCGGGGCTCTAAGCCCGACCCTTGTCCGGACTCGATGCGGAACCTTCAGCGATTCTTGAGTCAGCAGCGGTCCCTTCGTAAGAAGGGTAAGGCAGTGTCCTCCGTCCAACCGAGGCACGGATAGCTTCTTGGCGCTTAACAGCGCCTCCATCGAAGGAAACACCGCCTTTATTATGAGTGCGGTGCTCCGACAGTCAGTCCGCCAAGAGCGGGCTGACGGCTTATACCAGCCTTCTAACAGGCTTTGAGGTAAGTTTAGAATATGTAAAAATATTACCGCATAGACGGTAGCCCTGATGCTTGGTTGGTGTTAGGAAAGAAAAGCCGACCAAGGATCTAAAAGATATCGCAGGAGTCTAACATAAGTATATCAATATGGGAATCTGAGGCTGCCACTCTTGACCTCTGCCGCCTTGATCTGCGGAGGTCAATGCATTGAAGCGAGCCTCGGCGGTCGAGAAAGAGCTCGGCCAAGCCAAGAAGCAGCTCGAGGACAAGGAAGGTAAGTAGTACCTTATTAAACAAATACCTTATAGAAAGGTTTCGGTTGCAAAAAATAACAGGAATAACATGGGTACTGCAGGGGCCACGAACGATGTGGCGACCCTGAAGGAAGCGGTGTCCGTGGACGAAAACAAAGCGGTTGCGGAACGCACCGAGCGAGAGAAGGGGGAGGTGCAGCTGGCAAGGTACGGCAAGAGCTCCAAGCTCTCGTGGAAAAACACGAGAATTTGGAGCGTGACTCGAAGACTCGAGAGTCCGAGCTCGCCTCGGCTCTTGAGACTGCCAAAGCTACTAAGGCCGAGGCCCAAAAAGCCCTCCAAGAAATTGAATCATTAAAGAAGATAGCGGCGGGTAAGGTATTCTTTATGCAAAGCAAACATGTGAAAGTGAATTACCTATTACTTACCCGATTCGAGTTCTCGGGAGCATTCATAGATTTGCCCGTGGTGTGTCCGATCTTTGCGCATTCTACAGCGCCAGGAGGGCTCGGCGGATAAGGTGTTCGGTCTCGGTATGCTAAGGCGGACATCCGGTGCCTGAGCGACCAGCTGAAGCAGCTGGTCGAGCTCCACAAGGTCGCCGAACAGGCCATGAAGGGCCTGATAAGCGGTATGTGGCCATTGGAAGCCATGCACAGGAGCTACTTGTCTTAGTGCAGCGGCTGGTGGGCCTTTGTCCACGGATTGAAGTCATCAAGCGCTCCGTCTGCATTAAAGGTGTCTGTCGGGCCCTTGCCCGTGCTAAAGTGCTGCTGGGGCAAGCTGGATGCGGAGAAGCTTGTGACGGACGGGCCACGAAGGGCAAGGAGCATCGCATCGCCCGAAATGTACTATGAGGGCCTCTTGAAGGGTGCCGCCGAATAGCGGATGAGTGCTCCAAAGATGTAATTTTGAATAGGCTCGCATTTGTTATCACTGCATGAAAACTTTTTCATATCGCTAAGCAACGATTGTTAATTTAAAATATTACCTTCATGCAGCTGTTTATCAAATTTGAGAGATGGCAAGTCGTTGGCTTCAGCCCCATGCCACAGTCTTTGGGGTGTTCGGGATAAACTTGAGCACTCTTGTTCCCATTCTTGGGTCCATCTGGGGCGCTCAACACAACGAACAAGGCAACCGGACTTATAATGCTTGAACACTCTCACTTAGCCATAGAATTCTATAATTTTAAATTTCGTGAAGCCCCTAGTATTCGGAAGACCGAGTTCGGGCGCTATCACGCCTTGGCGGACAATTCTGGTTCCTCGCTCTAAGCGGCATAAGTCTTTAGGGACCGAAAAAACCTCTCGGACAGCGACCGGCTCTCGCCCTATCATGACGGTCAGTTTTAGCTTTCTCCAGGAGGTGCTCGATCCAGCTCAAGCTGAGGCACAATCGCGATGGTTCTCCCGGTGCTACCTTAGCGATATAATGGAGCGTAAGGTACCAAAACACGGTGGCAGGCAAACCCAACTATTGACCCAAGACATGATTGAGCCGATTCATATAATGTTATAAGTTCGGGTGCCGCACTTGTGAAAGTGTTCGGACTTATCACACCATAATTTTGGGATACTTAAGCCCCTGGTGTATTAGCCGTACCAAAGTGTACGGTTGCAACATGTCATGAAATGAACATATGTATAGATAAAGGAAGTAGTGCAATAATAAGCAAAAGCTATGTATTGTTTATTCAAAAAGGTACTACGATGAAAGCAGAGCGATACAAATTGTGCGATAAGCAAGGGATGGGACTATCTAACATGTCCCCCTCGAGGGGTAGCTGCGGGATGGTATGTAAAACAGGTATAATGCTCGTAATAGAGACCACACGAACACTTGGCGGCTTTACGCTTCCAGGCTGTTGCATCGTGAGTTGGCGATTCTAGTGCGGACAGGACTTGAAAGGCGGGGTCTGAAAGTAAGAAAAAGGAAGAAAAAGGAAAAAGAAAGGAATGACACAATAGGGGCCCACAGTGCGGTCGAGCCGCATTCTTGGCGTGTCGTGGTCTTGCCTCTCCCATATGCCCATCGTATCTCGGGCGTAATTATATGCGCGTGTCTGAGCTTCATAATTCGCGAGGGCTGGGGTTGGGGCGGATTACTATGCATGCTTGAATCGTGCAGGCGGTCTTGTTGTAGGTTACTCCGGCGCGCTTGCGGTGTCTGGGCGCTTAGTGGCGGACTCGAGAATTGCTGTGAGAGGCTGCTTTGTACCTCCGCCGCGAGGGCCGCCGTGTGCTCCTCCATTTGGAGAGAGCGTTCGGTGTTTCCATTGACCGTGATTACTCCTCGAGGGCCTGGCATCTTGAGCTTGAGGTATGTGTAGTGTGGCACCGCATTGAACTTTGCAAATGCGGTTCGTCCGAGCAGTGCATGATAGCCGCTGCGGAATGGGACGATGTCAAAGATTAACTCTTCGCTTCAGAAGTTATCCGGGGATCCGAAGACCACTTCGAGTGTAACTGAGCCCGTACAGCTAGCCTCTACGCCCGGTATGACGCCTTTAAAGGTCGTCTTTGTGGGCTTAATCCTTGAGGGGTCTACGCCCACTTTGCAAACTGTATCCTGATAAAGCAGGTTCAGGTTGCTGCCGTCGTCCATCAGGACTCTGGTTAGGTGAAATCCGTCAATAATTGGGTCAAGAACCAATGCGACGAAACCGCCGTGACGAATGCTAGTGGGGTGGTCCCTTCGATCGAAGGTGATCGGGCAGGAAGACCAGGGGTTGAACTTTGGGGCGACTGGCTCCATTGCATATACGTCCATTAGTGCACGCTTCCGCTCCCTTTTGGGTATGTGGGTTGCGTATATCATGTTCACCGTCCGCACTTGTGTAGGAAAACCCTTCTGCCCTCTATTGTTCGGCGGACGGGGCTTTTCCTCGTCATCGCTATGCAGCCCCTTTTCATTGAGTTCGGCACTTAACTTGCCTGCTTGCTTGAACACCCAACAATCCCTGTTGGTGTGATTGGCTGGTTTTTCGGGCGTGCCATGTATCTGGCACAAGCGATCGAGTATTCGTTCCAAGTTGGACGGGCCCTGGGTAGTTCTTTTGAATGGCTTCTTCCGCTGACCGGGTTTAGAGCCTCTGAATCCGGCATTGACGGTCGTATCTTCAGTATTATCGCCGTTAATGCGGCGCTTGTTCTTGTTGTAACGCGACCTGCCATTGCTGTCCTTGGTATCCGAACTATCAGGATGTTTGGCCAAGTTGTTGCTTCGATCTAGCCAGCTGTCCTCTCCCGCACAA
This sequence comes from Aegilops longissima, assembly GCA_021605205.1. Taxonomy (NCBI): domain Eukaryota; kingdom Viridiplantae; phylum Streptophyta; class Magnoliopsida; order Poales; family Poaceae; genus Aegilops; species Aegilops longissima. Next base: position 610,211,836 of record CM038679.1, on the reverse strand, counting down.
AAGCGGGTCATGAGTGTTGTGAGGGCTGCCATGGATTTTGGCTTTTCCTGTCCTAGGTGCCGGGCAAGCCACTCGTCGCGGATGTTATGTTTGAAGGCTGCAAGGGCCTCTGCATCCGGACAGTCAACAATTGATTTTTCTTTGTTAGGAACCGTGTCGAGAATTGTCGGCGATTCTTCAGCTGCTGAATTATGTGGCTAAGGTCATCGGCGTCTGGTGGTCACACATATGTGCCTGGAAGTTATCAAGGAGTGCGGCTTCGGGTCCTCCCAACAACCAATTGATTCTCTTTGGCAAGCTGTTGAGCCAATGCCGAGCTGGTCCTTTAAGCTTGAGTGGGAGGTATTTGATGGCATGTAGATCATCACCAAGGGCCATGTGGATATGGAGGAGATAGTCCTCGATCCGGACCGCAGGATCTGTGGTACCATCGTATGATTCGATGTTTACGGGTTTGAAACCCTCGAGGATTTGATGATCCATTACTTCATCATGAAGCATAATGGGTGTCTTGGCGCCTCTGTATTGGGCTATATCACGACGTAACTCATATGAGCTTTGTCTACTGTGTTCGGCCCGGCCGGGTTTGCTGTATCCGGCGTGACGGTAATCATCTCGTGTCGTTGGGCGCCCACGCGATCCGTAGATCGATCTCGTATATTTTGCCTTGTCCTCAATATATCTACAAGTCCGGTGTGTTTTCCGTGCCTTGGTACTTTTGGCGGCGCGGGGTGTGGCTTGGCGGAGGGCGAGAGGCTTCTCTGTCGCGACCACGGGGTGGCGGTTTGCCATGTCGTCTTGCTGGTGACTTGGGTGCTTCCTCCTCGATCGAGGCAACAGCCTGCGTTTGGGGTAGCTTTTGAGGCGTTCGAGTTCATACTCTTGGCTGTAGGGACTTCGGTCCATCTGTCATTAGCAGTCTTGGTCAGCTCTAAGCTGTTGCTGCTTTTTCTTGAGGCTGCTTGCCGTGGCTATAAGCCTGCGTTTGAAAGCAGCTCTTGTTCGGCGGGATCCTCGAGCACGATAAATTCATCGTCGTCGAGGCTTGCCTCATCTTGGAGGGCGCGATAATTATCGTCCTCGACCTCTCTTTCTGCCGCACTATCGTGCGGACTTGCTCTCCCTCCTCCTGCGCTGAGTCACGCTAGGGGGTTGTCTTGATCTTGTCCGGGGTGTTATTATCTCCGTGCGGAATCACCATTTCTGCTGTGGCGGGATTTAAGCGGCGCCCGCGAGCGTCGGCGCCGGTTGCTTTGGAGGTGTCATCCTCCGTTGTTCCATCGCCGTTCCCATCTTTTGGGATATCCACCATGTATATGTCGTATGACGAGGTGGCCTTCCAGTGCCCTGTAGGTGCTGGGTCTTGGTCGTCTCCGGCATCGTCGTCCATACCGTCGATGTCTTCGGAGTTGAAGTCGAGCATGTCGGTTAAATCATCGACAGTGGCTACAAAGTGGGTGGTGGGTGGGCGTTGAATTTCCTCGTCGTCCGTATCCCAACCTTCCTGTCCGTAGTCCGGGCAGGGCTCTCCGGATAAAGAGAGAGACTTTAGTGAATTCAGTATGTCGCCAAAGGGCGAGTGCAAAAAATGTCATGCGCAGTGAACTCCATGACCGGCGTAATCGGATTCGATTAGCGGGCGCGAGAGGTTCGGTCCGGAGGAGTCCGGCACCTGAGTCGAGGTCTTCGCAAGGACAGGGATGGAGTTCGGCTCAATCGCCGTAGAGATTGTAGCCCCCGAGGCGGTGTCCAACCACTCGTCCTCGATAAGGGAATCCGGCTCCGGATTAAGGGTCGGAGCGGATGCTGGCGCGGCCTCTAGGGCACTGTTCGTCTGCAGAGCTAGATCATGCCCATCGAGACAGTGCGGCACGCTTGGCCGCGGCTCGAATCCGTCGAAGATCAAGTCTCCGCGGATGTCGGCCGTATAGTTCCAACTTCCAAATCTGACTTGATGGCCAGGGGCGTAGCTTTCAATCTGCTCCAGATGGCCAAGCGAATTGGCTCACAGTGCAAAGCCGCCGAATACAAAGATCTGTCAGGGGAGAAATGTCTCACCCTGGATCGCGTCGTTGTTGATGATCGAAGGAGCCATCGGGCCTATCGGTGACGACACAGAGGAACTCTCAATGAAAGCACCAATGTCGGTGTCAAAACCGGCGGATCTCGGGTAGGGGATCCCGAACTGTGCGTCTAGGCGGATGGTAACAGGAGACAAGGGACACGATGTTTTTACCCAGGTTCGGGCCCTCTCGATGGATGTAATACCCTACTCTTGCTTGATTAATATTGACGATATGGGTAGTACAAGAGTAGATCTACCACGAGATCAAGGAGGCTAATCCCTAGAAGCTAGCCTATGGTATGATTGTTGTTCGTCCTAAGGACTAAAACCCTCCGGTTTATATAGACACCGGATAGGTTAGGGTTACACAGAGTCGGTTACAATGGTAGGAGATCTACATATCCGTATCGCCAAGCTTTCCTTCCACGCCAAGGAAAGTCCCATCCGGACACGGGACGAAGTCTTCAATCTTGTATCTTCATAGTCTTGGAGTCCGGCCGTGATGATAGTTCGGCTATCCGGACACCCCTAGTCCAGGACTCCCTCACCAACCATAGAATTAAAGTATCAAGTCCCCTTTATCCCATACTCGGGTTTAAGCTTCTATCACTCTAGCAACCCACTATAATTGAATCATGAACGGATTGCAACACCCTACATCGGGAATCCTTCACGTGTGCGCAGCACGGAAGGCACCATAGGACAGCACCAAAATAAAACATACAACTCAAACCAATCTAGATCATCAATCAACCCAAAAGACAAAAAGAAATCTACAAAACATCATAGGATGGCAACATGAAGGAAATATGCCCTAGAGGCAATAATAAAGTTGTTATTTCATATTTCCTTATATCATGATAAATGTTTATTATTCATGCTAGAACTGTATTAAGCAGAAACTTGATACATGCGTGGATACATAGACAAAACATAGTGTCCCTAGTAAGCCTCTACTAGACTAGCTCGTTAAATCAAAGATGGTTAAGTTTCCTAACCATAAACATGTGTTGTCATTTGATGAACGGGACCACATCATTAGGAGAATGATCTGATGGACATGACCCATCCGTTAGCTTAGCATAATGATCATTAAGTTTTATTGCTATTGCTTTCTTCATGGCATATACATATTCGTTTGACTATGAGATTATGCAACTCCCAGATACCGGAGGAATACCTTATGTGCTATCAAGCGTCACTGGCGTAATGGGTGATTATAATGATGCTCTCATGGTATCTCTGAAGGTGTTTGTTGGGTTGGCATAGATCGAGATTAGGATTTGTCACTTCGAGTATTGGAGAGGTATCTCTGGGACCTCTTGGTAATGCACATCATAATAAGCCTTGCAAGGAATGTGACTAATGAGTTAGTTGCGGGATGATGTATTACGGAATGAGTAAAGATACTTGCCAGTAACGAGATTGAACTAGCTAAGAAGATACCAACGATCGAATCTCGGTCCAGTAACATACCGATAACAAACGGAATTACGTACATTGTCATTACGGTACAACCAATAAAGATCTTCATAGAATATGTGGGAGCCAATATGAGCATCCAGGTCCCTCTATTGGTTATTGACCAGAGAGGACTCTCGGTCATGTCTACATAGTTCTCGAACCCGTAGGGTCCGCACGCTTAACGTTCGATGACAATCTGTATTATATGAGTTATGTGATTTGGTGACCGAATGTTGTTCGGAGTCCCGGATGAGATCACGGACATGAAGAAGAGTCTCGAAATGGTCGAGAGGTAAAGATTCATATATAGGACGATGATATTCGCACACCGGAAGTGTTCCGGGGGTACCGGGTACATATCGGGTCACCGAAAGGGGTTCCGGGCACCCCCAGGCAAAGATATGGGCCTATTAGGCCTTATTCAAATGCATTGTTAAACGCTTCCTCTTTTGGTCTACGAGGGTACATGGACACTCTCTCCCCCTCTCATTGCTATGCATCTCCTAGATCGATCTTGCGTGAGCATAGGAATTTTTTGGATTGTATGCTATGTTTCCCAAACAACACATCATTGGATCATAATATGTGTCATAAATCACCATGTTCAAGTAGGGATTACAGTGGGGTGCGGGAGAGTGGACCGCGTAAAAGAGATGAGGATGGTGATGAAGATGGTGATGTTGATGAAGACGATCACCGCGGTGACGGTTCCCCCGATGGAACTCCGGCGCCACCGAGAGAGAGGGGGAGAGGTTGACCCCCTTTGTGCTTCCTCCTCCGTGGCCTTCCCCCTAGATAGGGAGAGATTCTCCCTCTGGACCTTGGCCTCCATGGCGATGATGGCTGAGGGAGTCCTGGATTCGAGGGTCTTGAGGTGTCCGGCCTAGGAGTATGGGCTGGGTTGGATGGGCCATACAAGATCAAGCTGAAGATTATCCTCCGTGTTCGGATGGGACTTCTCAATATGTAGACGGCAAGATTAGAGTCCGGAAGCTTCCTTCCCCGATGAACCGACCTTGTACAGACCCTAGGCCTCTCCAGTGTGTATATAAATTGGAGGGGTTAGTCCGTAGAGGCCATCTTCTTTACCTTCATTGGAATACTCATAGGCTAGACATATAGGGTTTAGCCATTATTATCTCGAGGTTGATCAACTCTTGTAATCTTCACACTCGTCAAATATAATCAAGCATGAGTAGGGTTTTACCTCCCTTAAGAGGGCCCGAACCTGGGTAAACACTGTGTCCCCTGGTCCCCTGTCACCATTGATCCTTAGACGCACGGCTTGGGCCCCCTACCTGAAATCTGCCGGTTTTGACACCGACATTAGTGCTTTCATTGAGAGCTCTGTCGTGCTGTCTGCAAAAAGCGATCTATGGCTCGCCTAGTCATCAACAACAATATCACTTCTGGAGGGTGCCTAGTTTCTGGGCAGACCCTCCAGTTTAGCGGCTTCACCATAAGGGCTTGCACGGCCCTCGAGCCCGCAACTCCCCCATGGTCGTCGAACACCATCTTTGCATCGGCCCTAAGTACTACGAAAATCTAGATCCAGCAGACGTTTCGTCTTTAAACGAACTGCTGGACCGCATCGCCGCCCTGGGGGTCTCAAAGGACTATGATCAGATCGGGTTCAAGCCCGACCAGAGGGAAATTAATCGCCCGCCGATCACCCACCTTGTAGCGGTCGTTGAGTAACCGGCCGAAGACACTTCCCTCCCCATATTGAAAACCAAGTATGTTTGGGTCTCCGAATCCCCTGAGCCGGATACTCCCCCTTCGGGCGGGTGTCGGTGTCAAAACTGGCAGATCTCGGGTAGGGGGTCTCGAAATGTGCGCCTAAGGATCGAAGGTAACAAGGAGGCATGGGGCATGATGTTTACCCAGGTTCATGCCCTCTTTATGGAGGAAATACCCTACTTCCTGCTTGATTGACTTAGATGAGTATTGGGGTTAAAAGAGATGATCTACCTCGAGATCGTAATGGCTAAACCCTTGATGTCTAGCTTGTATGATTGTTATTGCCCCTAAGGACTAAACCCTCTGTTTTATATAGGCACCGGAGGGGACTAGGGTTGTACAAAGTCGGTTGACAGAGGAAGGAAACTACACATCCGGACGCCAAGCTTGTCGTCCACGCAAAGGAGAGTCCCATCCGGACATGAGAGAAGACCTTCTATCTCGTATCTTCGCAGCCCATCAATCCGGCCCATGTCACATAGGTCGGCTCCCCGAGGACCCCACGGTCCAGGACTCCCTCAGTAGCCCCTGAATCGGGCTTCAATGGCGATGTATTCGGCGCGTAGATTGACTTCGGCATTGCAAGGCAGGGTCCTTCTCCGAATACTCCAATGCAGTCCTCCACACAAAATAGTTGTATCCGGCTCTGTCAAATAATTATAGCCTTAAGTTGTAAGGGAAAAAAATTCGACACAAAGTAAGTTACGCCCATATGCGATTTTTCCGGTGAGGCGATATGTCCTGGCCTTGTTATTATGCTGAACCGTGTCACAACCTTCACTTCGTGTTTCGGGGCACAGCCATAGGCACATCTTGTCAAGACAGAGATCGTGTCCCCTTATCACGGGATTCTCATTAATAGGGGTTTGGGTAATCCAACCGTGTCGTTCACACGTTCCCTTGGGAATAGGAAAGATTTAAGGCTTGTGAGGGGGTGCTTGACATCCACTGCCTCTATAAGAAGATAAGGATCTGTGTTTTTACCCCACGCCTTCTTCATCCTCAGCATATCTTCCATTTGAGCTCCAGCACCCAAGTCCCAATCTTTTCCATTGCCACCAAACACCCTAGCCATGTCCAGATCTGGAGCGCAGGGCAAGTGGATGGCTTCCTCTGTTACAGAGGAGAACATCAAGGAGCTCCAGGAAGCTGGGTACCTGGCCGCGGATATAATCCACCGGCTCCCTGCCAAAAAGCATATTATTCCCACTCCTAAGCCTAATGAGAGGGTAGTGTTCATCCCCCATTTCCTTCACGGACTAGGGTTTCCCCTTCATCCTTTTATCTGCGGTCTTATGTTTTACTATGGGTTAGACTTTCATGATCTAGCCCCAAATTCCTTTCTCAACCTTTCGGCATTCATCGTCGTGTGCTAGCCATTCCTCCGTGTCCCTCCATACTTCGGCCTATGGCTCAAGGTCTTCAATGTGAAGCCGAAGGTGGTCGAAGGCCAATACGCGGAGTGTGGCGGCGCCATGATGAGCAAACTCCCCAACGTCACCTGGCCAAAGGGGACCTTTGTGGAATCCGTCAAGGGATGGCAGCAGGGGTGGTTCTACATCACAGAACCCCACGATACCACATGGGCCGCCGCTCCTGAGTTCAAGTCCGGGCCGCCAATGCGGCTTACATCCTGGCTCATTAAGGGCCTAGATTGGGAGTCGCCTGACGAGGTTACGACGCTGGAGAGCCGCGTCAAGGGCATGATAAACAAGAACACCAGCCTTGCCAGCGTGATCCAGGTGATGCTTTTTCGCCGGATTCTCCCTTGTCAACACCGGACTCAACATATGTGGGAATTCGACCCAGCCGGTCCTCGGACCCTGCAGCGGTTCTTCGACACGACGCACGAAGACATATCGAAGCTGCTAGGGATGGCAATTTTATCCATGGATCTGGATACCCATGGATACCCGACCAGGTTGGGCAAGGGTATGGAGCGCATTTCTGCCCATGGGTCCATGGATATGGATACCCACGAACAGTCGGGTTGGGCACGGTTGTAGTTTGTGCTCCATGGATATCCAATGGATACCTGTATGACATGCGGGGCCATATGCCAGTGAAAATAGAAAGAACGGGTCAATGGGAAATGGCATCCAATATGCAACCGGTGCCATAATCTATATGCTGCAGAATCCACTTGTTGCCTACTTATGCATGTACCTTATGTTGACATTTTTGAGTGAATGCTGATGAGTTAATTTGATCTTTGGGAAGGCTTCATGCTGACTTTTCTATGCCCATGGAGCTCCATGGGTATGTGGGTATCCAGCGGGTTTGGGCGTGGGCACAAGTTGTGCCCATGGATAATTTGGTGGATGGGCAGAGGGTAGGAAGATGGGTCATGGGTTGGATTTGGACCAGCTCCACCCGCCCCAAACCCGGCCCATTGCCATCCCTAGAAGCTGCTCTTCACAGCTCAAAAGTTGTGGCCGGAGACAACCGAAGACCGCGGCCTTGACTGCGCACGTCCGGCCACTCCCGTAGGTTTTATGATAACTTTTATTTGCAAATCCAAGGAGTATACTGAACTTTCTTACTCCCATAGGGCTAGACAAAGAAGGCGGAGCAAATCAAATTTCTGGCTCCGCTGCCCGAGGACCAGGCCACCCCCTTGCTGACAAAGATGTTAGTTCTGGCGCCGTATCAGGCGCTAGAGAAGAGGGCCAAGAACAAGGGCAAGGAGGCCAGATGTGGCCTCCATTGTAAAGGTGCTTCAGATGCCGTGTCCGAAGACACCGAGACCTCCCCCTCTCATGACGAAGATGTAAAAGCGAAAGAGAGCAACTCTCCCCCTAAGGGGGGGAAGAAGAAAAGAGCAGCTTCCACGGACTTGGAGGCGGAGGCGACCAAGAAGGGAAAACCCTCCCTTTCAAACGATTCTGAAACGGATGCCCATGCCATCCCTGAGTGGCACCCGAGGCCGAAGCCCTTGGCCGGATCGTAAGTATCCGAAGACACCATACATATATCCAAATTTATGCCTTGTTATTTTAACATACTTAATTGCGTATTGCAGTCCAGCTCGCGATCTTCCCCTGCGATCGTCATCATCTGGGAATTCGCTAGGACCGAACGTGATGGAGAGCGAGTCACCTCCGCAGATCTCTCCACCAACTGCTACGAACAACTCCGAAGTTTTGTCCGAAAGAAAAGCTCTAGTTCACGGGGAGGTGTAGGAGGTCATGAAGGTGGCGACGGAGGGTAATACCTCTATTGCCGAAGAGAGGGGAAAATCAACCCCCATGGAGACCGGCGATGGGGGGCCATGCTCAATTCGGCCCCCAACCGAATATTATTCCGGAGACCCATATGGCTCCAGAATTGGACCAGCGGCCTTCTTCGAGGGAAGGGGCGCACCATCTCCACCGGCGTCCCTTGTCAATCCGGAGGCGCCGAACACCCTGGTGGAAGCACTTTAGAGTGCTTCATTGTGGAGGAACACCGTACCCTTATGGGTATGGTGGTTGAAAAGGTTCGATCTGCTAAGAGCGGATTGAACCAAGCCTATACCAGCCATCTAACAGGGTTTGAGGTATGTGACGTAATATATTTTTAGCCATTTGCAAAAGGAATACCACTTTATAGATAGTAGCCCCTGAGACTTTGTTCGCGAAGAAAGGCCGAATAGAGGATCGAACAATACTGCATAGGAGCTAACGTATACGTCTCTTTTGATGAACAGGCTGCGAAGCTAGCAGCAACCTCGGATGCTGCAAAAGTGTCAGAACTAAAGCGGAGGTTGGAGGAAAAGCAAGGTATGTGATACCGAAGCATATCTTGAAATGATAAGAGTTCCAATTTGCTATCTAACTGAGCTTTGTGATTATGCTCATAGTTGACACGTCTAAGGTCGAAGCCCTATAGAGCGCGCTGGCTGAGGCCAAGAAGGAGGCGAGTGAGGAATGGACCGCCCGCCAAAAACATGAAGCAAGGTTGGAGGAAGTCAACAAGAGCTCACTGATGCTATAAGAAAATGTGAGTCCTTTGAGTACAAGGTGTCGGATCGAGACTCCGAACTTGCTACGACGCTCCAAAGTGCAAAGGAGGCCCGTGTTGAAGCTCAAGGCGCTTGTCAGGAGATCCGAAAAGCCAAGCAGATTGCAACGGGTAAGGCCTTTAATATGTAGAGCAAATTCATAAGGAGAAAGTACGCCTTTCTGACACGCATTTGGAGTTCTCCAGGAGCGTTTGTGGATCTGCCCCGAAGTATTGCAGATGCTGCAGATTTCTTCCGAGCCGAAGAGGGGAGCTCAACAGAGAAGTTGTTCTGGTCATAGTACCTTGCGCCAGAGCATCCTGTGCCCCTCAGTGATCAGATAAAACAGCTGACCGAGCTACATAGGGTGGCCGAACTGGCCATGAAGGATGTCATAGTCCAGCTTTGTCCAGCCAAACGCATACCTAGTAGCTACTTTGGGCTTGTGAAGCGGCTAGTCGATGCCTGCCCACGGCTTGACGCTATAAAGCAGCCAGTCTATATTGAAGGTGCCCGGATGGCCTTTGCCCGTATCAAGGTGCAGTGGGCGAAGATGAATGCCACCAGTCTTGCAATCGAGGGACCGCCCGCAGGCAAGGAGCATCGTACGCCGGAGCGATACTTCAACGACGTTCTTGAAGGATCCCGTATTATAGAGTGCTTGTGTTCGAAGGACATCATTTTTGAATGAATGTATCTGTGCTACCCAAACTTTGCATAATGAAAACAAGGCATTTGTATAATTTTAGTCATGTTTCATCTGAAATTATTTATCCTCCGTTTGTGGCCATTTGTTGAATCTGAGAGTTGGCCAGTCGTCGGCTTAAGCCCCTCACGTAGATACTACGGGGGTGTTCAGAACAGCACAAAAACACACTTAAACCAATGACTTGGTCCTTGAAGAAGGTGCTAGTGCGGCGAACCAGGCAATCAGACTATGCGGCTTTATCACTCTCACTTAGCCATAGGAGTTTGACAATAAGATTGTAGGCGCAGCCCCTGGTATTGTTCGGTGATCCAAACTTGGGTATTGTAGACACCCGACCAGGTAAAAACCAGTCCTCCGTGTGACATGGAAAAAATCTCAAGGGATTTATACTGAGTCACAGAATAGTTGACCAGCTCTCGCCGCATCATGATAGTCAGTTTTCGGCTTTCTCTACTGAGGTGTTTATCTGGCTAACCAGAAACACAATCACAGTAGTTCTCCCTTTACTTCCTTAGCCAAACAATCAGAACGTAAGGTAGTAACCACAGGGGCCGGGCAACCCTACTATTGACCCAAGACATGATTCAGAGCTGATGCATATAATGCTAGATTCGGGATGCCGAATTGCACTTGTAAAAGTGATCGGACTTATGGTATATTTAAGAAATGTACGTGGCTGAGTGGAGCCCCTGGCAATTTAGCTCGTGCCAAGGTGTACATGACAATCAGACGAAAGAGAAGAAGGAATACAGATAAGGAAATAAGCCAGTACCGAGTAGTTTGGGCAGAAAACTGTTTCCATTATAGTCTGATTGATACGTGGAAGCGTATAGATAATGCTATAAGCATCGAGGATATTTTACATGCCTGGCGAAAGAGAAGGTTGCGTACAGATGGTAAAAAAGGGGAAGAGGTGATCTTAAAAGATCCTTTAGGTACTCCGCCACACATCTGCGCTGCTTTTGGCCTTGGTGTGTGATCCTTTGAGAGGATTAATGGATAGGTTTTCATAAGGGGTCGGCAAAAAGGCCCTTGACACCATAAAAAGGTGATGTGGGTTGTAAGGAACCTGGAAAGGAAAAATGAAGTTAAGAAAAAGATAAATGGGGGTCCAGGTACGGTTGAGCCGTATTGTGGACTTTATCCTCGATATGCCTCCATCGTCGCCCATGGTACTTTTAGTGCGTAGTTATGAGCATGCGGTACATACGCCGCTGCTTGGTTGGGGCGAAGACAGAGGCCGGATTGCTAATCGAGCTCCTGACAAGCTGGACTATCATTCTGCAGGGTAGTCCGGACTCGTTTGACAGGGTCCGGTGGCTTGACTGCCGATTTGGAGTTCAGCTTGATAAGGCCGACAGGCACTTCCGCTGCGAGGGCCACGGTGTGTTCCTCAGTACGGAGGGAGCGATCCATGTTTCCATGGACTGTTATAACACTGCGTGGTCCTGGCATTTTGAGTTTTAGATTACAATAGTGCGGAACCGCATTGAAGCGGGCAAACGCAATTCGTTCGAGCAGTGCGTGATAGCCACTGCAGCAAGGGATGATGTCGAAGATCAAGCCTTCGCTTCGGAAGTTGTCCGGCGAACCGAAGACGACCTCCAATGTGATCGAGCCCGTGCAGCGGGCCTCTACACCATGTATTACTTCTTTAAAGGTAGTTTTGGTGGGTTTGAATCTTGAGTCAATACCCATTTTCCAGACCGTGTCCTGATAGAGGAGGTTAAGACTGCTGCCGCCATCCATGAGGACTCTCGTGAGGCGGAATCTGTCTACAATTGGGTCGAGGGCCAATGCGGCTGAACCTCCATGACAGATACTGGTCGGATGGTCCCTGCAATCAAAAGTGATTGGGCATGCTGACCATGGGTTGAATTTTCGGGCGACTGGCTCTATCGTGTAGACGTCCCTTAACGCGCGCTTGCACTCCCTTTTGGGGATGTGAGTAGCATATATCATGTTCACTGTCTTGACCTCGGGGGGAAATTTCTTCTGTCCCCCTGATGTCCAACTGCAGAGGTTTGTAGGACAGTAGCAAATTTACCTCAAGTGGATGACCTAAGGTTTATCAATCCGTGGGAGGCGTAGGATGAAGATGGTCTCTCTCAAACAACCCTGCAACCAAATAACAAAGAGTCTCTTGTGTCCCCTACACACCCAATACAATGGTAAATTTTATAGGTGCACTAGTTCGGCGAAGAGATGGTGATACAAGTGCAATATGGATGGTAGATAAATGTATTTGTAATCTGAAATTATAAAAACAGCAAAGTAGCAAGCGATAAAAGTGAGCGTAAACGGTATTGCAATGGTAGGAAACAAGGCCTAAGGTTCATACTTTCACTAGTGCAAGTTCTCTCAACAATAATAACATAATTGGATCACATAACAATCCCTCAACATGCAACAAAGAGCCACTGCAAAGTCACTAATAGTGGAGAACAAACGAATAGATTATGGTAGGATACGAAACCACCTCAAAGTTATCCTTTATGATCTATCTATTCACGAGTCCGTAGTAAAATAACATGAAACTATTCTTTCCGTTCGATCTATCATAGAGTTCGTACTAGAATAACACCTTAAGACACAAATCAACCAAACCCCTAACGTCACCTAGATACTCCATTGTCACCTCAAGTATCCATGGGCATGATTATACGATATGCATCACACAATCTTAGATTCATCTATTCAACCAACACAAAGTACTTCAAAGAGTGCCCCAAAGTTTCTACCGGAGAGTCAAGACGAAAACGTGTGCCAACCCCTATGCATAAGTTCATGGAACCCGCAAGTTGATCACCAAAACATACATCAAGTAGATCACGTGAATATCCCATTGTCACCACAAATAAGGATGGCAAGACATACATCAAGTGTTCTCAAATCCTTAAAGACTCAATTTGATAAGATAACTTCGAAGGTAAAACTCAATCCATTACAAGAGAGTAGAGGGGGAGAAACATCATAAGATCCAACTATAATAGCAAAGCTCGCGATACATCAAGATCGTGCCAAATCAAGAACACGAGATAGAGAGAGAGAGAGATCAACAACATAGCTACTGGTACATACCCTCAGCCCCGAGGGTGAACTACTCCCTCCTCCTCATGGAGAGAGCCGAAATGATGAAGATGGCCACTGGTGAGGGATCCCCCCTCCGGTAGGGTGCCGGAACAGGGTCCCGATTGGTTTTTGGTGGCTACATAGGATTGCAACGGCGGAACTCCCGATCTATTGTGTTTCTCGGTCTTTTTAGGGTATATGGACATATAGAGGCGAAAGAAGTCGGTCAGGGGAGCCACGAGGGTGGAGGGCGCGCCCAGGGGGGTGGGCGCGCCCCCTGCCTCGTGCCCTCCTCCAAGCTTTCCTGACTTCAACTCCACGTCTCTTGGATCACGTTCATTCCAAAAATCACGCTCCCGAAGGTTTCATTCCGTTTGGACTCCATTTGATATTCCTTTTCTTCGAAACACTAAAATAGGCAAGAAAATAGCAATATGGGTTGGGCCTCCGGTTAATAGGTTAGTCCCAAAAATAATATAAAAGTGTATAATAAAGCCCGTAAACATCCAAAACAGATAATATAATAGCATGAATGCTTCATAAATTATAGATACGTTGGAGACGTATCACCCCCTATGTTCGGTGGGGAGGCTCCTCGTCGTCATCCTCGCTGGGCGACCCTTTCCCCGTGTGCTCAGTGTTTAATTTATCGGCCTGTTTAAAGACCCAACAGCTTCTGTTGGTATGGTTAGCAGGCTTGTCGGGGGTGCCGTGAATTTCACAAGGTCGATCGAGTATTCAGTCCAGGCTAGATGAACCGTCTTTGTTTCTTTTGAATGGCCTCTTCCGTTGACCGGGCTTTGAGCCACTGAATCTGGCGTTGACCATCGTGTCTTCGGCATTTTCAGTGTTGCTCCGATGCTTGTTTTTGTTGCGTCGGGGCCTGCCGTTTTCGTTCCTTGCTTCGGAAGTGCCAGGATCGCTGGTACTATTGCTGCTATGGGCAAGCCAGCTATCCTCACATGCGCAAAAGTGGGTCATGAGTGATGTGAGGGCTTCCATGGACTTCGGCTTTTCTTGGCCGAGGTGTCGGGCAAGCCATTCATCGCGGATCTGTGTTTAAAGGTAGCTAGAGCCAGGTCCAGAATAGTCAACAATTTGGTTCCTTTTTATTAGGAACTAGGTCCAAAATTTTTTGGCTGACTCTCCGGGCTGCTAGACTATGCGACTAAGATTATTGGCGTCCGGAGGCTGGATATAAGTGCCCTGGAAGTTGTCTTTAAAGGCATCCTCTAGGTCTTCCCAGCTTCCAATAGATTTTTCTGGGAGGCTGTTTAACCAGTGCCGAGCTGGTCCCTTAAGTTTGAGGGGGAGGTATTTGATGGCATGTAGATCGTCACCGTGAGCCATGTGAATGTGGAGAAGGAAATCTTCAATCCACACTGCAGGATCTGTTGTGCCATCGTATGACTCGATGTTCACGAGTTTAAACCCTTCTCGAACTGGTGCTCCATTACCTCGTCAATAGAGCATAGGGGGTGTGCGGCGCCTCTATATCAGGTCATGTGATGACGCAGTTCGGATGGAGTCCGTATGCGGTTTTCAGCCCGGGTGAAGTTGTGCTTGTCGTGCCAGGCTTGATGGCCATCTTCTCGCGATGGGGCCCGCCCCCTTGATCCATATATTGATCTGGTCTGACCGGCGCTATTATCCAGGTCCTTTCATAGGTCGTAAGTGTATCCTGCAGCTGTTGTCTCTCTACCTTTATGGTGGGGTGGTGCAGGCGGGTGTTCGGCTAGAGTTGCCACTCTGTCTCGGCCACATGGTGTTCGGTCAGGTCCATCGGCACCATTATGCATGGGCGGTATAGGCTCTGGGGCCTCGTTGTCGAATTGGGGTAGTAGCTTGCACTTCGGGTAACTCTTGGTTGGGCGTTCGAGGCTGTATTCCACGGCCGCCAAGACATCAGTCCATCTGTCATTGAGAAAATCCTGATCAGCTTGAATTTGCTGCTGCTTCTTTTTCAGGCTTCTTGAAGTGGCTACTAGCCGGTGCTTAAAGCTCTCTTGTTTGAGGGTTCCTCTGGTACGATGAATTCTTCGTCGCCGAGGCTCTCGTCCTCTTCGGAGGTCGGTAAGTAGTTACTATCCTCCGAGCCCTTGTTCCCGATGGGATGGTCGGGGTTGACTTTGCAATCATCATGTTCGGATGTCGGTTCGATAGGGGATTCTTGATCTTTGGTGTTATCCGGAGTATTATTGTCTTCGGTGCCGGTATTTCTGTCCTTTTGTAGACGCGATTTCGAGCGGCGTCACTAACGTCGACGCTTTGGTGGTGCCACGGGGGGCTTGTCCACGACCGGGTTTTTACCACCATCACCATCGTCCTCTTTAGGTGTGTCCACAATGTACACATCGTACGTGGAAGTAGCCGTCCAGCGTCTGGTAAACGGTGGGTTCTGGCTTTGTTCTTCTCTGGCATCGTCGTCCATGCCGCTGATGTCTTCGGAGGCGTAATCGAGCATGTCTGTTAAGTCCTTGACAGTGGCTATGAAGTGGGTGGTGGGTGGGACGTAAAATTCCCCGCCCTCACCCCCTAGTGTGGGCTAGGCGTACTTTGGCAGCGATCCTTCTGTAATGGCGAGGGATTGCATTAAGTCCAGGGCCTCATTTAAGAGTGAGGTTTGGACATGGAAGCGAGAGCCCGTGGAGCAGGGCGGGACAGGAGTTCCTCGGCCGAGCTCGCATAACATGGACCTCGAGAGTTCGGATCTGGTGTTCTAGGATGAGTTTGACTCGATGAAGATAGAGGGAGCCTGGCATGACTCCCGACCTGCCGGTGATGCAATCCCCTCCAATTTTCCAGTGCAAGGCTCTATTGCCACAGAGAGTCCGGCGGGCTTTAAACTCCCATCTTCGGACCTGGTGGTGCGCTCTGGATCTTCAGCCAGAGTGGTGATCGGGGCCGTGAACCCTTGGAAGATCATGTCTCCTCGGATATCGGCGACATGTTTTAGATTTCCAAACCTGATCTCATGACCGAGGTGTAGCTGTCGATCTGCTCCAGATGGCCAATCAAGTTGACACGCAGTGCGAAGCCGCCGAATACAAAAATTTGGCCGGGGAGAAAAGTCTCCCTTAAGGCTGTATTGGTGTAGATGATTGATGGAGCCATCGAGCCTTCTAGTGACGACACAATGGAACTCTCAATGAAAGGACCAATATCGGTGTCAAAACCGGCAGATCCTGGGTAGGGGGTCCCGAACTGTGCGCCTATGGATCGAAGGTAACAAGGAGGCAGGGGACACAATGTTTACCCAGGTTCGGCCCTCTTAATGAAGGTAATACCCGACTTCCTGCTTGATTGACTTAGATGAGTATAGGGGTTACAAGAGTTGATCTACCTCGAGATCATAATGGCTAAACCCTAGATGTCTAGTATGTATGATTGTTATTGCCCCTAAGGACTAAACCCTCCGGTTTATATAGGCATCGGAGGGGACAAGGGTTGTACAAAGTCGGTTTACAGAGGAAGGAAACTACACATTCAGACGTCAAGCTTGCCGTCCACGCAAAGGAGAGTCCCATCCGAACACGGGAGAAGACCTTCTATCTCGTATCTTCGCGGCCCATCAATCCGACCCATTTCACATAGGTCGGCTCCCTGAGGACCCCACAATCCAGGACTCCCTCAGCGGGACCTTACGCCCTCCGGACTCTGGCTCAAACGTACGATTGCAAGAGCCCTCGTGCCTCCCCGGACCCGAGCCTATCGCCTTGGAGACCGTTCTAGCTCCGAACACAGATGTTGGACATGATCTAAAATTTGATCCACCCACCCACCACAATCTATATTCTCCAAGCAACTCAGGTCCCCCTGATATATACGACCTGATGTATGTGCGACAGCAGCCTCATGAAATGGTCCAGCACTTTTGGGCCAGATTCCTGCTTGTTAAAAACATGATAGAAGACTGCTCGGACGACGACGTGGTTTCGGATTTCCATCGCAACTGCACCGACGAGGGAATATTGAATGCCCTCGACCATCGCCACATACAAAGCTTCACGGAATTATCACAAGTAGTGCAAAAGTACTGTGCGATGGAAAGCACATGGAGGGCCCAGAAAACTCAACTAGAGCCTGCTGCCTTAAAGTAGTGTGCGGCCCGAGCTAAAGGATACTTCCTGGCGAGTCACCCGACCACCAGTCTATGGGCAGGAAACATAAACCCTTCACGGGACACAAGTTCGTTCTTGATGAACTGCTGGACAAGCCCTGCCTGATTCACGCCACTCTGTGCACAGTCCCAACCCATAGCCTCCGAGCATGCTGGGTACTCTGACAAGTAGCAAAAAGTGGAGATGCAATCCTCACTATTACTCTAGAGAAATACTCTATGGAGAGGACAACTTCAACGTCCTAACAGTCTTCAAGACCTTCTCTTCGAACAATCGGTGCAAACGGGCGCTCCGTGACCTCGCCAAAGTCCACCAAGTTACCGCATTGAGCCCATGGAACGACACGGCAATAACCTTTACGGCCGAAGACGAACCAAAGGCTCGGTCAGTCCGAGCACCCGTCGCCTTAGTATTAAACCCCATCATTGATGGTTTTCGGCTTACTGAAGTGCACATGGATGGCGGAAGCATACTTAACCTCATCTATGAGGACACGCTTGACAAAATGCAGATGGATAGATCACGCATCGAGCAAAGCAATACCACCTTTGGAGGTATTATCCCTAGTCGAGAAGCACACTGCTCAGGAAAAATTAAACTGGATGTGGTGTCCGGCATGCTTGAGAACTACAGATCCGAAGAGTTGCTCTTTCATGTGGTCCCCTTTAACAGTGGGTCTCACGCCATCCTCGGCTGGTACAGCTTTCTCACGCTTTCAAGCTATACCCCATTACGGGTATGTGAAACTCAAAATGCCGGACCTAATGGAATTATCACAATTTCGAGCAACCCGAACAAAGCCCTTCGTGCCGAAAACAAGACTGCATCCTTAGCCCTCGAGGCACTATCCGAAGCCTAGCGATTGGAGGAACTAAGCACCCTACAGTCCACGGTGGATAGGGACGATGTGATCCTCGATAAGAGATCCAAATCTACCTCTTTCAAGCCAGCCGAGGAAATAGTCAAATTCCAAGTGCACCCGACGGACCCTAACAAAACAACATCTAACGGAGCACAGTTGGATCCGGCAGTGGACGCCGCCCTACACACATTCTTGCGAGAGAATTGGGATATATTTGCCTGGCACCCTTCAGACACGCCCGGCATCCCGTGAAGTCTGGCCGAACACAGTCTTAATGTAATCAAGGGATTCAAACCCATGAAGCCATGGGAGAAGAGCTAACCAAATTATTAGAGGCTGGGTTTATCAGGGAAATTAAACATCCGGATTGGTTAGCCAACTTGGTTATGGTACCAAAGATGGATAAATCCTAGCGCATGTGTGTCTATTTCAAGGACCTCAATAAGCCTTGCCCTAAAGACCCCTTCCCATTGCCTCGCATCGACCAAATTATTGACGCAATAGCAGGGCACGACTCTTTGTGTTTCCTCGATGCCTACTACCGATACCATCAGATTAAGATGAAGGAATCGGACCAGGCTGCAACCGCGTTCATCACCCCTTATGGTCCCTTTTGCTTCAACACTATGCCCTTCGGACTCAAAAACACTGGGGCTACCTACCAGCGTATGATTCAAACTTTCCTGGGAAAACAAATAGGCAAAACTGTCGAAGCATATGTGGACGACGTGGTCATCAAGACAAAACACGTCGAGACGCTGGTGGACGATCTCTACCTCACCTTCGACAACCTCCGAACATACGACATACGGCTTAATCCGAAAAAATGTGTCTTCGAAGACCCAGCCAAAAAATTGCTCGGGTTTATTGTTTCTCATAGAGGAATTGAAGCAAACCCAGCTAAGATCCGAGCGTTGTCACAATTGGCCATACCAACAGACCTAAAACAAGTCCAGAAACTAGTTGGGTGCATCGCGGCCTTAAGACACTTTATCTCCAAATAGGGAGAGAAAGCGCTACCACTTTACAAGCTATTAAGGCGCACAGACAACTTCAAATGGACGGACGCTGGCACTGCCGGGCTGGAAGAAACTAAAACCCTCCTGGCAAGCAACCCAATCCTAGTGACACCAGGTGTTGGCGAGCCCATGTTATTATATATTTCGGCAACTAACCAAGTGGTTAGTGTTGTGCTCGTCGTCGAACGAGGGGAAGAGGGACATAAATTCTCCACCCAAAAACCAGTCTATTATGTATCGGAGGTCCTCACACCTTGCAAATCCTGATACCCCACTACCAGAAGATAGCCTACACAGTCTTCATGGCATCCCGTAAACTGCGACACTACTTTCAAGAGTGTTCCATCACAATGGCATCTGAAGTACCACTCAATGGCATTATCAATAACAGGGACACCACTAGCCGCATAGCCAAATGGGGCATCGAGCTTTTACCGTTCAAAATTGTATACAAGCCACGCCGGGCTATTAAATAACAGATATTGTCTGACTTTGTCATTGAATGGACGGAAGACGAACTCCCTGAAGAGTATAGCTCATACTCCAATTGGATTATGTACTTCGATGACTCTAAAATGCTAGTCGGACTGGGGGCTGGCGTCATCCTGACATCCCCTACTGGGGACACATTCCGCTATGTACTACAAATTATGTATACAGGCTCCAACAATGCAGCCGAATACGAGGCGCTGCTACATGGTCTTGGCATGGTCGTCTCCATGGGTATATAACGCCTGGAGGTGTGCGGTGATTCCAACCTCACATTTTCCCAGGTCAATGGAGAGTTCGATGCAAAGGACCCAAAAATGGCGGCATATCGAGACGCCATATTAAAAATATCAGCCCGGTTTGAAGGACTAGAATTTCATCACGTTGCTCGAGAGAGCAATCAGGCAGTTGACATCCTCGCTCTTATGGGTGCTAAGCGCGACCCTGTGCCACCGAACACCTTTGTGGAAAGGCTCTTTAAGCCATCCGTTGTGTGGCAGGGTTAGAGCGGAGAAGATAATACGAACCTGATCACACCTAGCCGCCGAACACAATGCAAACACCGTCGGGGGTCCGGATATCGAGATAACACCCTCTACTCATGAGATCATGGCGGTTATCGCTCCCTGGACCGAACCATTCCTGGCCTACCTTAATAGGCAGGAGCTTCCCGATGATCAAAATGAAGCTCGATGCATAGTTCAGCGCCCTAAAGCCTTTAAAGTGCATGAGGGTGAACTATATAAAAGAAGTACTACCAGAGTCCTTCAAAGATGTATCTCCGAAGAAGAGGGAAGGCAGCTCTTGGTAGAATTACATGCTGGCCTCGGCGGTCACCATGCCGCAGCTCGAGCCCTCGTAAGCAAGGCATTCCGGACAGGGTTTTTCTGGCCCACGGCTCGAGCAGACGCTCAAGCCCTTGTCCAACGTTGTGTGGGCTATCAACTTTTCGCCAATCAAAGCCACATGCCTCCCACCGCATTAAGAACAATCCCCATTACTTGGCCCTTTCCGGTCTGGGGGCTTGATATGGTTGGACCCCTTAAAGGGGGAAGACACAAAAAGAAATACTTGCTGGTAATGGTTGATAAATTCACTAAATGGATAGAGGTCAAACCAATAAAAGCAGCTGAGGCCGGACCAGTGATTGACTTTATATCCGGCGTAGTCCACCATTATGGTGTCCCGCACAGTATCATCACTGATAATGGCTCTAACTTCACAGCTGATGAGGTGAAAACTTGGTGTGCTAAGTTGGGCATTAAACTCGACTATGCATCCGTATACCACCCTCAAACAAACGTCCAAGTCGAAAGGGCCAATGGTCGATCATGAGTGGTATTAAGCCTAGACTAGTGCGCTCTGCGAGAATCGGATAAGCCTTGGGTTGAGAACTTCGATTCCGTACTTTGGGGACTCGGACCACGCCCATTGAACGACCGGATACATACCTTTCTTTATGGTGTACGGCGCAGAGGCTGTATTGCCCTGTGATATTATTCATGACTCACCTAGAGTGCGCATGTACGGAGAGATCGAAGCCGAACTAGATCGGCAGGATGACCTAGACGGACTCGAAGAGGGCGCGATGTTGCTAAAGCCCGTTCCGCATTCTATCAACAACATGCCAGGTGTTACCAAAGTAGAGAAATGCGGGCTAAGACATACAATGTCAGAGAACTTGTTCTATGCCTCCCGGATAAGAGAAAGGATAAGCTCAAACCCAAACGGGAAGGCCCCTTCGTCATAGATGAAGTCCTTACCGGAGGAGCCTATCGCCTTCGCAATGCAGAGGATAATCACCTTGAGCCGAACCCATGGAACGCTGCTCGGCTCCGAAGATTTTACGCGAAGTTCGGCCTTCTTAGGTTTGATTTTAAACTAGGTTTTTTTCCTTTTTTTTCTCTCCTTTTTTTTCCTTTTCTTCTCAAATATATGTTCGGATCAACCGCATTGTTCTGGGTACACATCTTTAAATGTATACACCCCACCATACATGGGGGCTTCTTTTAAAGAAGCATTTTATTGAAAAGCTTATAAAGCTTCTTTTGTCCATAACGGTTGTTGCTTATGCCATTTTATGCACCTCTATGACTTCAATTTTTGCCAAGCTGGGTTGCCTTGCTCCTGTGTTTATACACTACGTCCCAGATTGTTCAGCTAGGGTGTAAAGGGAGTACCTCTGTGATTGCTACAACCGGGTTATCCGGACCTGTACCTCAGACGGGTGAAGCCGAAATCTAGCGTTCTTAAGGGAATTATTGGTCGGTAAGTATAAAACAGACTATTTTTGGAAAAACTATGGAATTGGCTGCCCGTACTCCGGATACGAGCCTAGGCATGCACCATTTGGCATGCTAGCCCAAGGAAAGGAACCTCTAATGGAACAATTTTTCTTGGAAGATGTTTCTTACGTTAAATAGTAATATAACATAACTCCCCAAACACATTTTGTCTGTTCGAGCAGTATGACCAGATTGCCTAGTTTCCAAAGATACTAAAAGTATCTTAGTTAAACACAATATAAGGAAACACTCCAACTTCTTGGTTCGAAGGTGGAAGCCGAAGGTCTGCGATGACAAAAAAATTATAAGTCCAGCAGGAGATAGGTTCGTTCATAAAGTACATTGATACATAGAATCAAACACCTACTCTCTTTCTACGCCATCTAGTAGGTTGTCTAGTTTAGAATCTTGTTGCAAATATTTCGCCACTGCCATTACTTAGTCATATACCAAGCTTACATGAGTTTCCTTCCCGTCAGGTCCTTGAGGTCCAACTCGGGCCATATGATTTGGATCAAGTCCGGTGTAGTGTGTCTTCACCATGGCCTATGCCTCTCGTGCACCTTCACGGCATGAAGACGTCTTCCACAGCTCGGAGCGACGTCGATCACCCTTGAATAGATCTGCCAACCCCTCCATGCTTTCTGGAGGGGTATCGTATGGCCATAAGGCTTTGGTCATATTCTTCATGGCCTTCCAGGCACGCTCGTGCAACTTTGATCATTCTTTTAGAACGTCGCTTTGCAGCCCGGACACTTTCTCCTCATGGCGGCCGGTCAACATACCTGCATCAACCGAACTATAAAATTCCATATTATATGATTACATCAATACTTCGGATGGTTCAAAAGGCATACCGAATATGCTACCCTTCAGCTTCTTGTTTTCCTGTTGTGCATCCAAGAGTTGAGCCTTTAAGCTCTTTATCTCTTTGGCCTGCTTTTTCACTTCTTCTTCTAGTTTTTTATCTTTGCCAAAGTACATTGGGACACTCTTCATTTCTTGAAGCTCGGCGACAACGGCATTTAGCTATGTCCGGCTTGTCTCGAGCTCCAGGGACAATGCGCTGTTTTTCTACTTAAGAACCCGCGGTCATAAACGATCGTTAAATCGGTTGGTTCCTACCACTTTAAGTCTCGGGGGCTACTGCTATCTATGTACTAAATCTACATAAATTTATACATGTATATCTTTTGAGAACACGCAAGCAACTCCTGTAAGTCTGTCCTGGGCAGCTCGGATGTATGCGTCCATTGTGCTAAGGGCGATAAATTCTGGTTTTGTTAAAGTAGGGGTGCGCAGGGCTTATTTCAAGTGTCGATGATTCATCGCACTTTCGACTTCGAGTTGGTGACGGACACCTCATCTGGCTCTTGATGGGGCAGATGAGTCTGCGCCGCACCAACGTGCCCCGGTCCTAGTTGACATCTCCGGCACCGGGTTGGCTGCGGCTCGGCTGGCCGGGATCTTGTTTACGGTCCGCCGGGTACCCCTCCTGAGATAATAGAAGGAGGATGAAAAATGACAATGAAATAAGGCACATACCTTTTTGGTGATGGAGCAGCCTCAGTGGCGCTCTCAGTTTCCTTTCCCTTCGCAAGACCACCCCTTGAGGGTGCCGTCCTTCTTCTTATTGCCCGTTGTCGGATCAATATCTGGCGTATCTCGTAGTAGGGGTCCTAAGCTAGGCGTCTTGGAGCGATGGTAACATGGACACGGGGTTTTACCCACCTTCGGGCTCTCTTGATGAGATAATACCCTACATGCTGCTTTTGATTGTATTCATATGGGTGTAGTACAGAGTACATGTGTCTACCACGAGATTGTAGTAATGAATATGAGATTGTCTATTGACTAGCCTGGCCTCGGTTTATATAAGACACCGGAGGCCTAGGGTTTAGGAGAGTCCTTGTCTTGGGCGCCAAGTCTTGTGGAGTCTTCCTTGTATGCGGCAGGGGTTGTTCGAACTGGCCCATGAGTATACGGCCATGGGGGTCCTCGGCCCAATCCAACTAATCGGGAGACGACGTGGTGAGTACCCCCTAGTCCAGGACACCATCACCCGTCCTTGGGTACAGTTTGTTGAGCGTCGATCATGCAAAGTACGGTTCAGTGCGGAGAGTAAGTTATGTGCGGAAATGTCACTCCTTTTTGACTTCCAGACACTTACCTTGACGAAAGGGTAGAGATCTGGGTAATCAGCCATGATGGCTACCTCTGAGCCATCAAGGCTCGCCTGGTAATACACTCCGTCTTCAAACTCCACAAATATATCCGGATCTTCATGGAATCCAGAGTCTTCGCGACGTGCGTGGTCTTGTGGTTGGGAAGGAGGGCAATGGATGTTCTCGACTACCTTCCTCCACGACTGTTTTTGAAACAACCAGAATATTCAGTTAATGCACCCCAATGATAAAGAAGGTGTTGAATGATTAAACTTACCTAGTCAACGGGGTTGTACATGGAGAAACTGTCCCGGCATTGTAGACAGATGAAGTCTTCTTCCTCTCCCTTATAAAGGTCCATAAGCATGGCGGCCAATGCGGCTTGGTTGTCCGGACCCTTTTGCGTATAGCGAGACGCGTCGTCCTCCCCGTTGAAGTTCCATAAAGGACCCACTTTGGACTGAAGAGGCTAGATACATCGCTTTATTGCAATAGCCATGACTTCAACGATGGACAGTCCGGAATGGGTCAATAATCTGACCTTGCTGACCAATCTCATTACTTCTGCACTATCCTCTTGTCTAGGGGACTTGGTGCGCCAGCTGAACAACTTCTTTAAAGGAGTGCTGGAGAATTCAGGAAGCCCGCACCAAACAGGGTCCAGAAGAGGAACATCCTCAATGTAGAACCATTCCGAAGACCATTTGTCGGACCCCCTCTTTGGAATCCCGACTAGGTAACCGGATCCGGCTATGCGCCATACTTCGGCCGCTCACTTCAAATATGGACTCTCCGCCCTGGTGGCGGGGGTCGAGGCAGAAGAACTTCTTCCATAGTTCAAAATGAGCCTCACAGCCTAAAAATAACTCACAAAGGGCGACAAAACCGGAAATGTGCAAAATAGAACCAGGTGTGAGGTTGTGCAGTTGGATCCCATAATATTCCAGTAGACCCCTGAGGAAGGGCTGGATTGGGAATCCCATGCCCCTCAGAAGGAACAGATGAAGCACACCCTCTCTCCTTGACTAGGATTGGGGAAATTCTCTGCTAATGCATCATCGCCCATAGAAGTTAACCCTGCCCGGACGGAGACTAGAACCGCGGGGGGAAGATATCCTTGCATCTGGAGTCAATTGAGCTAGAGATGGGATATGGAGCAACTCTGCCAATCCCCCTCTTGAGGGCCATGAGGACGCGAGGAGGAGCCAGGGAGACTAGCCATGGTTTGAATTTTTTTTCATGGTTTGCTCTGTTGCTCTTAGGTGCGAGATGGCGTTTTGAAGATCTAACCTCGTTATATAGGCGCTGCTAGTGCCTATTAGAAATATTAAAATACAAGGGTAATGGACCGTTCACATTCACTCAGACGCATGGAAATCGAGGCGACGACAGGAAGGAATCATAAAGACTGGTCGCAGAAACGGATGCCGGACTATCATCAATCCGGAATATGATGGAGAACCCGCCTAGCAAAGCCGAAGACTAACGTCCGCACACTACATCGTCATTGACGGCAAGTTCGGGGGCTACTGAGGAAGTCCTGGATTAGGGGGTCCTCAGGTGTCCGGCCTAGGAGTATGGGCCGGGTTGGATGGGCTGTACAAGATCAAGCTGAAGATTATCCTCTGTGTCTGGATGGGACTTCTCAATACGTAGACGGCAAGATTAGAGTCGGAAGCTTCCTTCGCTGCTGAACCGACCTTGTACAAATCCTAGGCCTCTCCGGTGTGTATATAAACTAGAGGGGTTAGTCCGTAGAGGCCATCTACTTTACCGTCATTGAAATACTCATAGGCTAGACATCTAGGGTTTAGCCATTACGATCTCAAGGTAGATCAACTCTTGTAATCTTCACACTCATCGAATATAATCAAGGAGTAGGGTTTTACCTCCCTTCAGAGGGCCCGAACCTGGTTAAACACCGTGTCCCCTGGTCCCCTGGTTTCGTCGATCCTTAGACACACGGCTTGGGCCCCCTACCCGAGATCTGCCGGTTTTGACACCGACAATGGCCCCCTCCAGGATCCTCCTCCATAGGCTTTGGTGATGATGGCCCCCTCCGGCAGGGTGGCAGAGAGGGCCTAGGTGATTTCTCGTGGCTACAGAGGCTTGATACATCTCCAACGTATCTATAACTTTTTATTGTTCCATGCATCTTGGATGTTTTATATGCATTTATATGCTATTTTACATGATTTATGGGACTTACCTATTAACCTAGAGCCTAGTGCCAGTTTTTGTTTTTCCTTGTTTTTGAGTTTTACAGAAAAGGAATACCAAATGGAGTCCAATTGACCTTCCAATTTACGGAGATTTTTTATGGACCAGAAGAAGCCCCTGAAGTAAAAGAGTTGGGCCAGAAGAGTCCCGAGTCATCCACGAGGGTGGAGGGCGCACCCTACTCGAAGTAAAAGAGTTGGGACTGAATAGTCCCGAGTCATCCACGAGGGTGGAGGGCACACCCTACCCCCCTGGGCGCGCCCCTTACCTCGTGGCTGACTCGGAGACCCCCTGACGTGAAACCGACGCCAAAAATTCCTATAAATACAGAAACCCCCGAAAAGAAACCTAGATCGGGAGTTCTGCCGCCGCAAGCCTCGGTAGCCACCAAAAACCAATCAGGACCCTATTCTGGCACCCTTCCAGACGGGGGATCCATCACTGGTAGCCATCTTCATCATCTCGACGCTCTCCATGACGAGGATGGAGTAGTTCACCCTCGGGGATGAGGGTATGTACTAGTAGCTATGTGTTTGATATCTCTCTCTATCTCTCGTGTTCTTGATCTGGCACGATCTTGATGTACCGCGAGCTTTGCTATTATAGCTGGGTCTTATGGTGTTTCTCCCTGTCTACCTTCTGGTAATGGATTGAGTTTTCCCTTTGAAGTAATCCTATCGGATTGAGTCTTTAAGGAATTGAGAACACTTGATGTATATCTTGCATGTGCTTATCTGTGGTGACAGTGGGATATTCACGTGATCTACTTGATGTATGTTTTGGTGATCAACTTGCGAGTTCAGTGGCCTTGTGAATGTATGCATAGGGGTTGGCACACGTTTTCATCTTGACTCTTTGGTAGGAACTTTTGGGCGCTCTTTGAAGTTCTTTGTGTTGGTTTGAATAGATGAATATGAGATTGTGTGATGCATATTGTAACCATACCCGCGGATACTTGAGGTGACATTGGAGTATCAAGGTGATATTAGAGTTTTGGTTGATGTGTGTCTTAAGGTGTTATTTTACTACGAACTCTAGGATTGTTTCTCACACTATTAGGAATAGCCCAATGGATTGATCGGAAAGAATAACGTTGAGGTGGTTTCGTGCCCTACAATCATCTCTTTGTTTATTCTTCGGTATTAGTGACTTTGGAGTGACTCTTTGTTTCATGTTGAGGGATTGTTATATGATCTAATTATGTTATTATTATTGAGAGAACTTGCACTAGTGAAAGTATGAACCCTGTGCCTTGTTTCAAAGCATTGCAATGCCGTTTTCGCTCACTTTTGTTAGTAGTTACCTTGCTGTTTTTATAATTTCAGATTACAAAAACCTATATGTACCATCCATATTGCACTTGTATCACCATCTCTTCGCCGAACTAGTGCACCTATACAATATACCATTGTATTGGGTGTGTTGCGGACACAAGAGTCTCTTTGTTATTTGGTTGCAGGGTTGTTTGAGAGAGACCATCTTCATCCTATGCCTCACACGGGTTTATAAACCTTAGGTCATCCACTTGAGGGAAATTTGCTACTGTCCTACAAACCTCTGCACTTGGAGGCCCAACAACGTCTACAAGCAGAAGGTTGCGTAGTAGAAATCAAGCTCTTTTCTGGCACCGTTGCCGAGGAGGTTAGTTCTTGAAGGTATATCTTTGGATCTTGCAGTCGAATCTTTTCGTTTCTTGTTTTATAAGTAGTTTAGTCTATAAAAGAAAACTACAAAAAACCGGAATTGAGGTTGCCTCATATGCTTCATCTTTTTAATGGCTTTCGTGAAAATAAGGATTCCGATAATTGTGCCGAAGTGTTAGAAGAAGAACGCAATAAAATGTTTGGCACTAAATATTTGAATGATGAGCATGATTGTAATGTTGTTAGTTTGAAATCTTTTAATATCCATAGTAGTAATGATGATTGCACTAGTCATGATAAAAATGTCTCTTATAAGCATGTCAACTTTTGTGGAGTGCATAGAGTTTGCAAGTACACACTGAGGGAGTCCTGGATTAGGAGGTATCACGGACAGCGGACTATATACTTTGGCGGACTGTTGGACTATGAAGATACAAGATTGAAGACTTAGCCCGATGTGCAGGTGGGACTCTCCTTTGCGTGGAAGGCAAGCTTGGCGGTCGGATATTAGATCTCCTTCTCATGGCCCGACTCTGTGTAACCCTAGCCCCTCTGGTGTCTATATAAAGCTGGAGGGTTTAGTGCATGGGACAAGAACAACAATCATTATCATAGGCTAGCTTCTAGGGTTTAGCCTTTACGATCTCGTGGTAGATTAACTTGTAAATACTCATATCATCAAGATCAATCAAGCAGGAAATAGGGTATTACCTCCATCGAGAGGGCCCGAACCTTGGTAAACATCGTGTCCCCAGCCTCCTATTACCATTAGCCTTAGACGCACAGTTCGAGACCCCCTACCCGAGATCTGCCGTGACACCGACATTGGTGCTTTCATTGATATTTCCTCTGTGTCGTCACGATAAGGCTTGATGGCTCCTTCAATCATCAACAACAATATGGTCCAGGGTGAGACTTTTCTCCCAGGATAGATCGTCGTGTTCGGTGGCTTCGCACTGCGGGCCAACTCGCTTGGCCATCTAGAGCAGATCGACAGCTATGCCCCTGGCCATCAGGTCAGATTCAGAAACTTGAACTACATGGTCGACATCCACGGAGACTTGATCTTCGACGGGTTTGGGCCTGCATCAGGAGCGTCAAACGGTCATGAATTAGATCTGCCATCGAACGGTATTCGGGATATCGCACCTGCAGCAGCTCCAGACTCCAATCTGGAGCAGATCGCGCCAGCCAAGGGCGGGTGGATGGACCCGCCACGGAGGCCGCACACTCAGCGGCGTTGGAGTCGAACACAGACTCCACCTCTAAGGAAATGTGTGTCACCGGACCCCCGGACTTGTGTCCGATCTTAGGTTCCGGACCGCGTGCATCCGTGCCCATCGGATCTGATTGGGCACCGATCATGGAGTTCACCACCGCGGACATCTTTCAGCACTAACCCTTCGGTGACGTGCTAAACTCATTAAGGTCTCTCTCTTTGT
Organism: Aegilops longissima; assembly: GCA_021605205.1. Taxonomy (NCBI): domain Eukaryota; kingdom Viridiplantae; phylum Streptophyta; class Magnoliopsida; order Poales; family Poaceae; genus Aegilops; species Aegilops longissima. The sequence goes on along the minus strand of CM038679.1, from coordinate 610,182,558 downwards.
CAGGAGACTCTTGGCCGAACTATGTCCGACTCGAGTGGGAAGCGGATGACGAAGAAATTCGTTGCCCACCCACCACCCACTTAATTGCCACTATCGATGACTGAACCGACATACTCAACTTCGACTCCGAAGACATCGACAGTATGGACGACGATGCAGGAGAAGAATAGGAACCACCGCCCACAGGGTGCTGGACAGCCACCTCTTCATATGATATATATATATATATATATATATATATATATATATATATATATATATATATATATATATATATATATATATATATATATATATATAGTGGACACCCCAAAAGCTTGATGGCGATGAGGCAACAGAAGATAACACCTTAGGGAAGCAATCAAAGCATGGGCATCATCGGCACCGCTCTAAGCCCGCCATAGCAATAACGGAACAGGAGATGATAGCCATTCGGATGGTGCCGACGACTAATACAATCCCGACCAGCCTAACTACGAGCAGGACGAACAGGAGGACGGGCAAGCTAGCCCAGATGAACAGGCGACGGACGGAGACTTGGAGGATGACAACTATATGCCTCTCTCGAAGGCGAGGTGAGCCTCGGCGATGATGAATTTAATGTGCACGAGGATCCGTCAAGCGGGAGGCGCTTCAAGTGCCGGCTTATAGCCACTACAAAAGCCTAAAGAAAAAGCAGCAGCAGCTCCAAGCTGATCAAGATCTGCTCATAGACAGATGGACTGAGGTCCTGGCAGCCGAAGAATACGGACTCGAGCGCCCAACCAAAGGTTACCCAAAGCACAAGTTGCTACCTCAACTCGAGGAGAAGGCCCTAGAGCCTACACTACCAGCACAGGACAAGGCTGTCCGGCCACCTCGTGGCCGAGAGAAAGCGGAGTATCAACCCGAACACCATCCTGCACCCCGACGCCAATACACTACAGACCGGGGCAATACGCAGGACCTGCGAGACATACTAGAAAACAAAACAGGATAGCCAAGATCGATCTACGGATCACGGGGGCGCACCACAACGCGTGACGATGACCGTCACGCCGGACATACGAACAACAAGTCCGGCCGGGCCGAACACAGCAGACCAGACTTATTCGAACTGCGTCGTGACATAGCCCGGCATAGAGGCGCCGCACACCCCCTCATCTTCACTGATCAAGTAATGGATCATGAATTCCCAGAAGGGTTTAAACCCGTAAACATCGAATCATATGATGGCACAACAGACCCCGCGGTATGGATTGAAGATTTCCTTCTCCACATTCACTTGGCTCGCGGTGATGACCCACATGCCATCAAGTATCTTCCCCTTAAGCTCAAAGGACCAGCCCGACATTGGCTGAATAGCCTACCGGCGAACTCCATTGGCAGTTGGGAAAACGTGGAGGACGCGTTCCTTGACAACTTCCAGGGCACTAACGTGCGACCACCGGATGCTGATGACTTAAGTCACATAACCCAACAGCCGGGAGAGTCAGCCAGGAAATTCTGGACTCGGTTCCTAACTAAAAAGAACCAAATCGTCAACTGTCCGGATGCCGAAGCCCTAGCGGCCTTTAAGCACAACATCCGCAATGAGTGGCTTGCCCGACACCTCGGCCAAGAAAAGCCAAAGTCCATGGCATCCCTCACGACACTCATGACCCGCTTTTGCGCGGGCGAGGACAGCTGGCTAGCTCGCAGTAGCACCACGCCAAGAAACTCCGGCACTTCAGATATCTGTGATAGCGGTGGCAAGCCACGGCGCAACAGACATAAGCGTCGGAACAATGGCGACAACACCGAAGAAACGGCAGTCAATGCCAGATTCAGCGGCTCCAAGTCCGGTCAGCGGAAAAAGCCATTCAAAAGAAACTGTCGGTGTACTAGAGTAGGGGTACCCTAGTATCCCGAACTTCGTGCCGCAGGCGATTCTGACACTGTGGCGAGGCTGCCTAGTGACCGCCAAGGTCCTCCACGGTTCCTTTGGAGCCATTCAAGAACAAAGTATTTAAACCGAGAAGACAAGGCCCCGGGAAGAGGAGCTTGCCGGGAAGGCCACTCAGGGCACGCAGAAGACAAGACCCCGGCAAGAGGACATTGCCGGGAAGGCTTGGCGGCGACAAGCTCCGGCGCGACAAGGATTCAGCAGCGGCAAGGTGCTTGCAGCGCCCGAGCAACTCTCTTCATCTCGCTCCAGCTCATCCACCAGCGATGTCGCCATGGAGCCACTCGGCGTCGCGTGTCAAGAAATTTGTGCAGCGGCGAGAAGCGTGATGCTGGCGGCGAAGTGCCGTCGTGGCAAGTATGGCGCCCAGCGGTCCTTTACTGCCTTATTGAGGCGACATGGGCGGGCATTTATTACTCTTGTCCCTTGCCGTCGAGTTAGGTAGAATACAATGTACAAAGTAGCTGTACCAACGCAACTCATTTTCCCATTTTGCCCTCGTTCGTTGCCACTGTGGTGACCCCTTGAGCCTATAAAAGGAGGCCCATGCATAGCGTAGAAAGGGTTCGGCCAGTTCGACTCATTCGAGACTAGAGACACTCAAGCTAGGTTTTGTAGCTCTCATTGCTCCCTAGCAAGAACACAAGAAAATCAGACAAGCAGCGGTAGGAGTATTATCTCTCGGAGAGCTCGAAGCTGGGTAAACTGCTTTCGTGTGCATCGCCTCGATCTGCTCTTCGTGCAATCTCCGCCCCTCACCCGAATCAAAAGGGACTCGGTCCGCCAGGTCCCATAGGTGTTAGCGAGTCACGATCAACTTCCCGACATCTTTGGCGCGCCCGGTAGAAGCGTCGAGGCTGTGTGAACCTGATCCGGCGTTATACGAAACATCTTCATCATCTTCATCAATATTCCATCGAAGAAGAAGGCTTGGCGGCGAAACCCGTCCGTCGATCCGCCACCGGAACAATCGGATGGCGGGGAAGCGCTAGCGGAAGGGCGAGGCGTCGGCGAAGCGCTCATGGCGCTGCCAAGTCAAGGACAAGGCCGCGCGAACTTGGCGTCCGTGCGTACCGCGCCCATCTCGGAGGCGGGGACCGGCAAGCGTCATGGTATTCATAGTACCATCGCTCGTTGGATCAAAAGCCAAGCTGGAGGCTCCGAAGCCCTCGAGACCAGCATGCGCTAGCATGCTGGCGCAGCGAATACGATTGCTGGGCGGGATGCTGCTCCTTCTAACTTGGTTAGAAGTCCGAGCATATCCACTCCTCGCACCGTCGCCTTTGCCACCCACCACTCCAGCGAAGCCTTGGCGAGAGCTCAGCCCTTCTAGACTACCCTCCAGCGGCCGACAAAATTCGGCGAATGGAGGCCACCATCAAGTCTCATCGGCTTTGCCAGCAGCGTACTCATGACAACCAACTGCATCCTTGCGCGGCGAGGCGACAAAACACGAGCGGTGGCGGCAGAAACCTGCGAAGTGCAACCACCATGCACTCTCCACCCGAAGGCCAAGATCGCCGACTCGTCGGATCCACCTCAACAACGACTCCACGCGTCATCAGATCCATGAGCTCGCCGTGATCAGCGCCAAGTTCTTCAAGAACGCAACAAGAAGACACTCGAACTTCGCATCGGCGCCCGAAGAAGCAGCGGCGTCAATCCGACCAGCGCTTGGGCCCGCTGTCGATATGCAAGCGCCAGGGAAGCGAGGTGACTTGCCGTACGCGGTGGATTGCCCTGCGTTCACTCATGAGCTGCGGCAAGTCCAGTGGCCCGACAAGAAAAATTTCAAGCGGGCGTGCGGAGAAGTATGATGGCAGGGCGCATCCATCGGAGTTCCTCGGCATCTACACCATCGCGGTGCAAGCTGCGGGGGGCGAGCGACAAGATCCTGCCAACTACTTCCTTTGGTACTCAAGCCAAATGTCGAGATCTTGGCTCATGCACTTGCGGACAGCTCCATATCCTCTTGGGCAGATCTATGCCATCAGTTTGTCGGCGCCTTCACAGGCGGCCACAAGCCTCATGGCCAGGAAAGTGACCTTCATCTGCTCGCCCAGAAAGAAGGAGAGTCCCTGCGCAAGTTCATCCAAAGATTCAGCTGTGTGCACTACAACATCCGAGATGTCCACCCTGCCGCGGTGATCGGCGCGTTTCATTAGAACGTCGCGGAACCGCGGGATGAGGAAGAGATGGCGATGTGCAAAGTTAAGGGCGTCGATGAGCTGTATGCCTGGCCGACAAGTGTGCGTCTTGAGGAAGGAAGAAGACTCCGGGAGAGAATCACGGAAGCAGGATCGATAGTGAGAGACCGCCCGGCGAAGAAGAGCGACGGAACAGCGAAGGAAGAAGGGCAAAGAAGTGCTAGTTGTCGAGCAGTCCGGCAGCGGTGGTGCCGCCAAAAAGCCAAAGCTGGTGGCTCCGGCAAGGAGGTTGCGCTTACACCAACCGCCAAGCTGTGGCTGCCGCCCGACAAGCAGGACAGCTCAACAAACAATCTTGCAAGATTCACGCACCAAGGGCCACGACCTCGAGCTGCAAGAAGGTCGAGCAGCTCGTTGAGCGAAAAAGCTGAGTCTGGCGCGACAAGGAGAAGGCCAGGGAAGGTCTGGGGCAGCTAGCAAGCGACCGGCGGGGGGGCCTTGGCAAAGGCCAAGCAATGACAAGGAGACAGACCTCCCGGCCGTGACAAGGATGAAAGGCGATGATGGCGATGAAGATATGGAGGGCAATGAAACTGATGAGTAGGAGTTTGAGAAACAGAGGTCCTCTGTGTTGGCGGTGCTTCTCTACATGCCTCACACCACCAACTCAAGCAATGGATGCGGGAGGTTAATGCAGCAGAACCATCCGGTGGGTCGCGCGGGCCTCACGAAGTGGTCAACCGCGCCTATCATATTTGATATTGAGGACCACCCTGATCGCATAACTGCGGTCGGGTGCTTGCCGATGTTGGTCTCACCAACTATCCGCAACCTCAAGGTCACCAAGATGCTAGTTGACGACGGGGCCGGCTTAAACCTGATCTCCTCCGTAGTGCTCCAGAAGCTTCAAATCCCTGACAGCGGGCTCGAAGAGACTGGCACATTTCAAGGAATTAATCCGGGAAGGAGCAAGTCGAAGGGGAAGATCACGTTGCCGGTAACATTTGGCAGCGAGCTAAACTTCAGGACTGAGAGGGTCACGTTCGACGTTGCTGATTTTCCATTACCTTATAATGGGATACTTGGCCGTCCAGCACTTGCCAAGTTCATGGCAGCCTCTCATTATGCATACAACTTGCTCAAGATGCCAGGCCCGATAAGTGTCATTTCTGTTCACGGCGACAAGAAAGATGCTCTTATCTGCGCCGACAAGATTTACCGGGAGGCAGCAGCTGCGACAGATAGCAAATCACTTGCCGCTGAAGCTCCCGGGGGGAAGAAGAAGACCAAGTCCGGCAAGAACTCTGATGCCCACTCCGGCAAGCGCACCTCTTCGGAGTTCTGCGCTACCGTCGAGGACGCACCATCGAGCTCCACCGGCAAGTGCAAGAAGATGATGGCAGCTCCACCGAAGACCAAGAAGGTGCCCGCCAAGGAGGACAGCACTGGTGGTACCTTCACTTCACAGATGGTGGTACCTTCACTTCACAGATGGTTACTGGGGTAGAAGAGATCAAGAAGTTGGAAGCAGCAGGCCCAGTCTGAGGAGTGCTCCATCCTACGTGGTTGGCCAATCCTGTAGTTGTTCGCAAGGCCAATGGGAAATGGAGACTCTGTATCGACTTCACAGATGTTAATAAAGCTTGTCCCAAAGACCCATTTCCCTTGCCACGCATCGACCAGATTGTTGACTCCACGGCTGGATGTGATTTGCTTTCATTTCTTGATGCATACTCAGGATATCATCAGATCTTCATGGCAGAAGAGGATGAAGAGAAAACCGCATTCATCACCCCATGTGGGACCTATTGCTTTGTACGGATGCCTTTTGGGCTAAAGAATGCTGGTTCAACGTTTGCAAGAGTAGTCCATGATGCTTTTGAGCCACAAATGCACAGAAATGTAGAAGCCTACATGGATGACATAGTGGTCAAGAGCAAGGACAAAGCAACTCTGGTTCAAGATTTAGATGAGACCTTTGCAAATCTGCGCAAGATCAACCTCAAGCTCATCCCCGAGAAGTGTGTGTTTGGAGTTCCTTCCGGCAAGCTTCTCGGGTTCTTCGTGTCTCGGCGAAATTGAAGCCAATCCCGACAAGATCAAGGCCATTGAGCAGATTGAAGCACCAAAGCACGTCAAGGATGTCGAAGACTTCCGGTTGCGTGGCTGCTCTCGGCAGGTTTATCTATAGGTCTGCTGAAGGCGCCATACCGCCGTTTTCAAGATTTTGAAAAAGGCAGGTCAATGAAATGGACTCGAAGCGGAGGCTGCGCTGCAGGACTTAAAGAAGTACCTGTCCTCCACTCCAATACTTATCGCACCTAGGCCACAAGAGAAGTTGCTGCTATACATAGCGGCAACCAATCAAGTGGTTAGTGCTGCGTTAGTAGCGGAGAGGAGGCAGATGAGAGCCGACAACCGGGCGGATGCATCCAGCGACAAGCGAGGGCTTCACCGACAAGCTCTGGTCCCGACAAGGACGGATCTGCTGAGACGGCGAGAAGATCACGAGAAAGGATGGTGCAGCGCCCGAGTTTACTTTTCAGTTCCTTCTCTGAGGGGCTAGGTCAAGGTACTCGGTGTGCAGAAATTGCTTTTCGGCCTCCTCATGGCCTCGAGAAAGCTGCGCCATTACTTCCAAGCACATGAGATCACAGTTTTCACTCGCTTTCCGCTGAAGAGGATCTGCAAAATCCGAAGCAACAGGCAGGATTGTCAAGTGGAGCCTTTGGAACTGTCAAGCTTTGGCCTCAAGTTTGAAAGCACTTCAACTATCGAGGCGAGCATTGGCAGAATTTATAGCGAGAATCGGCCTTGACGCAAGATGAAGAAATTCGAGAGCGAGCATCCCGTCAAGGAGGCAAGCAAGTAATGGCTGATGTACTTTGATGGTGCCTTTTCACTGCAAAGGCGCCCGGTGCGGCATGCTGCTATCGCACCCACGGAGAACACCTCAAGTACATGGTTCAAATGCACTTTCCCAAGGAGCAAGCAACAAATAATCTGCAGTATGAAGGCTTGCTTGCGGACTCGAGGATAGCAGTGGACCTTGGGATCAAGAAGCTCATTGTCGGGGGTGACTCGCAGCTTGTCGTCCGCCAAGTGAACAAAGATTATCGAGTCCGTTGATGGAAGCCTCGTCGATGAAGTGAGAAAGCTAGAAGAACACTTTGAAGGCCTGCAAATGGAACATGTTCCAAGAGCTCGAGAATGATATTGCTGATGGCTGTCAAAGTGCGCCGCCTCAAGTTACACATGGAACCAGGGATTTTGTGCTCAAGCTGACTCAACCGACTATAACGCCATCAACTGGACAGAACAAGAAGAGGAAGATGATTTACGGCGACTATTTTCGGCGAGCTACCCGAAGCCGCCGCCATAAAGGTCCCCAAGATCAACACCAAAGAGTCTTTGAGGAGCAGTCTGCTCCGACAAACCCTGAGGTTTGTTTCGTTGAAGCGAGCGCTCCCGACAAGTTTTGCTCCGGCAAGCTTTTGGGGAACATCAAGCTCCAGCCGAGCCGCGAGTTCTTGCCGTCGAAGCTGATGTTCCGACAGCAGAATGTGCCTTTAGTCCTTGTTGTCGAGCCGCAAGCTCCAACATGGGCAAGCAGATTGTCCATTTCCTTCAAACAGGAGAACTCCCGAAGAGCAAGAAGAAGCGGAGAAAGTAGCCCGGCAGTCAAGTATGTACCAGTTAAATCGACAACACGCTGTGCTGAAGAAGACTCAACGGTGTGAAATTGAAGTGTATTCACGGAAAGATGGATGAAGCTGTTGGCGAGAGATACATGGAGGCATATGTGGTCACCACATTGGTGCAAAGCACTTGCCGCAAAGCTTTCCGGCAAGGTTTCTTCGGCCGACAGCCCTCCGAGATGCAACTGCACAAGTAACCAAGTGTGAAGCATGCAGGTTCCATTCAAGCGAGATACACCAGCCAGCTCAAGCTCTCGGGCGATCCCTTTATCCTGGCCATTTTGATGCGGGGCTCGACATCTCGGCCCCTTCCCCGAGCTATCGGGGCTTTGAAATACTTATGCGTCGCAATCGACAAGTTCACAAAGTGGCGGAAGTGGAAGCGATGAAGAAGGTGACAACACAATCGGCGGTCAAGTTCTTGGTCAATTGTTTGCCGTTTTGGGATACCTAACGGGATCATCACCGACAACGGCACACAATTCCGAGTCGCACCTTCATGCAATCGTCCAAGATCTTGGCGCCAAGGTCTCTTTGCTTCTGTTGCTCACCCAAGGAGCAGCGGTCAAGCAGAGAGGGCAAACGCTGAAGTGCTGCAAGGACTCAAGACCAGAACTTTCGACAGGCTACGCAAGTGCGGAAGAAACTGGATTGAGGAGCTGCCGGTGGTTCTTTGGTCGATCAGAACGATGCCAAATTGAGCCACTGGCCATACACCTTTCGCTCTAGTCTATGGAGCAGAGGCAGTTCTCCCCACGGAACTCGTATACGGGTCCCCTCGAGTACTCGCTTATGATGAGCTTGAGCAAGAGCAGCTGCGACAAGATGACGCTCTGCTCCTCGAGGAGGACCATCTTCAGGCTGCTGTACGAGCTGCTCGTTATCAGCAAGCTTTGCGCCGCTACCATAGCCGCAAAGTTAGTGCCAGAAGTTTCGAGGAAGGCGACCTTGTTCTTCGGCGCGTTCAATCCGCCAAGAATTCCAACAAGTTGACGCCGAAGTGGGAAGGCCCTTATCGGGTGAACCGAGTCACTAGGCCTGGCGCTGTCCGCCTTGGGACCGAAGATGGCATTCAAGTGAGCAACTCCTGGAACATTGAGCATCTTCGTAAGTTTTACCCATAGGGCGCGGTTGCCGGAACCAGTTCCGGCAACCACCTTTTGTACAAGTCTTGCCGATGTTGCATGTAATCCTTTGTACAAAGCGGTATGAGACCCGATGCATCAGTAAAGCTCATGTGTTGCGCAAACTTGTCAAATACATGCTTTCATAATCCTTTTTTGCATGTGTTATCTAACATTTAGTGCAGCACCCACACCCGTAAGCAATAACGAGCCACAAGGCTCCATAACTTTATTTTCTCTTCTTTCTCTTTCTCAAAGAAAGGAAGGTTCATCCACCCACAAGTTAGCCGGGGAAGGAGAAGATAATGGTGTGGGCCTGGCGTCGCTCGAGGAAGTATCGCCTTGCCGGAAGCGAGCGACGAAAAGCTAAGTTGCCAAAGTTTGAGCAATCAGTTTTAAATTTTAAGTTATCTTCCTCGAGCGATAGCACTTTGTATGGAAAACCTGTGCGGAGGAACCAACTCGTAGCTGGTCGGCGCCCTTACTTTGTTTGAGTCCGCTCAACAACTTAAGTGAGCTGCAACTAGTTCACGACAAGGTTACTTGTCGGGCGGCACCGCCAGCAGGCTGCTGACGTTCCGCACTCAGCGCTCGCGGCAAAGGTGCCCGCACCGACAAGTTCCCTAAAAGCGTAGGGCACAAACATACAAAGGAAGGAATCAAGTAAAGGAAATAACGTTGCAATCGTTGCCTAAGATAGAGTATATTACAAAATAACTTGTCGCAGATCTAATAAATTGTTCTCCTAAACATGATCAGCAGCGACAAGGGAAAGATAAATTTGACGGCCTAGTCCACGCGGTGCCATCGACCCTCTTGACCCGCTCACCCTGTCCACAATGGAGTGCGACAAGGGCCTTGGCGCTTCAACGTCGGCGATCGGCGGCAAGGACTTGAGGGCGTTGGCGAAGCTTAACGTGGATTGCGGAAGGCCACCTTCATCGGCACCTTGAAGAGCCCTGCACAGATTTGGCGCGACTCGTCGGCCAGCTGCTGGGATCTCTTCCGGAGCAGCTGGAGAGCCGCCACCACGCCTTGAAGAACAGGCGAGCTTGGCGCTGGGTTGGAGATGCTCGTCGGTGGAGTACCGAGATCCACCATCCCAGCTCCATCAGCTCCTTGTCGATGGCGGCGGTATCCACAAGACCCTCCGTCCGATGCATCACATTCTCTTTGAAGGTGTTATGGCGGTCGTGGCATTCGCCGACAGCTCCTCGTTAGCCTTGATCTTCTCCAACAGACCCGCTTCCCGCTCCTTGGCGCCGTCCAGTGTCTCTATCAAGGTGGTCAGCTTCAGCTCAAGATCTGCCTTGGAGTCCTTGGCGGCGTCGAGATCTTTGATCCTCTCAGCGAGACGGCCCTGCAACTCGCCAAGAGTGTAGGCGTCCTTCTCGTGCTCGTGCTTCAGCGCGGTGAGCTCTTCGCCGCTCTTCTGCAGACTGGCCTCCAGCTGCGTCACTTTTGTCTCCAACTCCTTCTTGGCGGCCTCGGCAGCTGCGGCAGCGTCCTTTGCTTCCTTGAGAGCTCCGCCAAGTGATTGCTTTCGCCGCAAGCTCTTCCTCATAGCTGTCAAGGTTGATCTTCCATGCGCCAGCTTCGCCTTCTTCTTGAGATAGCTTCTCGCCGGCAAGCTTTTGCTGCTCCTCGACCTCAGCCTTCTCAAGGATGAAGGCTGTGCGCTCTTCGGAGAGTTGCTCCCGCGCTTCTGCTACATTCCGGAGAGCTTCTTGATTGGCGCCCCGGAGCTCTTCTGCGCGCTTCTCCATGTCTGCTCCCACCCTCGCGACAAGTGCCTCCCGGGACTCCAGCTTAGCTTGTCGAGGCGCCGTGAGGCGACAACAGCTTCTTGACAGACTGTTCCTCCTCGGACTTCGCCACTTGCTGCTGCTTGGCGCGTCAACCAGCGACAGCCCAGCGGAGGCGAGCAGCTCTTCGTCGAAGGTCTCTCCCTCGACCGGCGCCCTGGAGCCCATGGGAGCTTGATGAAGAGCGCGATCGCCGGCCTTGAGATAGGCGCCCGGGCTGGGGCTCTTGAACTGATGCTGCATCGGTGGCGGAGGATGGGCGGTCGGTGTAGCGCTGGCGCTCCTGCGACCTCGGGGTTGTCGATCGATCGCGGACCCTCGCCAGCCTTTGCGGCGGCAGCCTGGCGGCCTCCTCGCAGGCGGACCCATCGGCGCCGGCCTCTACCTCCACGGTGGCGGCGTCGTCAGTGTTGCCGTGCGCGACCTCCTCACCGGCGACCTCAGTCTCCATCGGATCTGCGGCAGATGGATCTGACGATCAGAAAAAAAAAGAACAGCCAAGCAAATGTTCGAAAAGAAGAACAGAAGAAAAAAAAGAACCCAAGGGAATTGACACGCAAAGGGTTACCTGCGATGGGATCTGTGGCGCGGTCTCCACCACCGGAGGATCGCCGCGCTGCCCCTTGCGGGAGGCGCTCCTTGCCGGAGAATTCTCCTTGGCGCGTGAATTGAAGCGAGGCGGAATTTGGGGAGGCGACTTCCGGCCTCTCTGATGAGGCTGCTCTGCTCCTACACAAATCAACAAATCAGATATCAGCAAAGAAGGAGCACCCATGCACACCTAACCGTAAGAAATAAACCAAATACTTACGCTGGGGCTGTCTTTGGGGGCTGCTCTGAGAAGGGTTGCGGGTCCGGCAAGGGGGTCTCGAGACAGCGCCTCCACAGCCACGGGGGATCGTCTTCGATGACAACCACCGGGGTCTTGGCTCTCTTGACGCTCTGAGCCAGCGTCACGAAAAAGAAAAGAGTTCAGAATGAAGCAAATCAGATACAAGACAAAGCAGCAAATTGAAGAATTACAAGTAAGGCGACAAGATCTTACTCTTCTTCTTCCTCGGGCTGGCGGAGAAGTCGATTCAGTCCGCCTCGGTGCGACGGGCTGGAAGAGTAGGCTCCCTCAGACGCTTGGCGGGTGCAGGGGCCGTGGTCCCGGAAGGCCCCGCTCCCGTTGTTGTGGCGACGTGAGGCGCTCCCGCGGCAACAATGCTTGCCGCGGTGGAGCGCGTCGCGCGGCGCGACGGCTGTTGGCTCGTCTGCCGCCCCGCCACTTCCCCGGTCTTGCGGAGGCGCCTTCTTGATGGAGTTGCGGGCTCCTCCCGCGGCAAGCTACTTGAAGGTGGGGGGGAGGCGCCCCCGGCAGGCTCGTTCGGCTCAGCTTCAAGTTCGGCCTGCTCCTCCGCGCCGGCAAGCTCCTCTCGATCGGCAAGGCTTGCCGCCTCGGCTGCCTCTGCCTCCTCCACGGTGAACCCGAATTCACCAGCGGCAGCAGCTTCTGCCGCCTCCTCCAGCCTGGTGGCGATGCGATGCAGCTCGGCGTCGGTGGTGTCGCGTGTGACCTACTTCTGCTCGTCGGGGCGGATCGGCACTTCTTCCAGGCTGTCGAAGAACTGCTGCACGACGTCATCGGCGGGCTCTTGCCAAGTTGGAACGATCCCATGGGAGTCACTGGCGGCATCATTGCCGGATGCGGTCGGCGAAGAGTTGTTGCACAAAGGCGACCCCCTTGGCAACATGAACCACTCGGGGTGATCTGGTGCGTGCTTGAACAGCTCTAGCAGCATCGCATCCAGCTCCAAGACGGTGAAATTCCAGTTGAGGCCTGGGCGCAGCCTCATGATATCCGCCGCATTTTGGAACTCCCAAGCAGGCCTCCTCCTCTCCTGCAAGAGAAGCGTCTGGCGGCGAAGAAATCTGCGCCAACGGCGCCTCTGATGAGTCCGGCATGCACGAGGCGCAAGATCCGGGTCACGGCAATCTTCAACCGAGCATCCTCCGGTGCCAAGTTGCTCCAATCGTTGCCACGCACTATGGGAGTTTGGCGCTGGGCAGTGAAGGGCTGCGGGTTTTCCTCGATGATCCAACACCAATCGGCTCTCCACTCCTCCCACTTGCTGCGGAGCTCTCCTTCCAGATATGCTTCTTTCTTGCCGATCCTGGAGATCCAAGTAATCCCTCCGGCAAGTGGCTCTCCTCTCTCAACGCGGGGCATGAAGAAGTGGCGGAAGAGGGCTACGTTTGGGTGGACTCCGACAAAGTTTTCGCAAAGGTGTGGGAAAACCGCCATGGTAAGGACAACATTGGGGGTGAAATCAAGGAGGCGAAGCCCGTAGGTGTTCATGATATCGCAAAAGAACTCAGAGAAGGGCGGGCAGAGCCCGCAATAGAAGAAGAGCGAAGAAGGGTACCCGCGAAACCAACTCTGATGTGGCGGCAGAGATTACCTCGTCTTGCGGATGCGCTCGCGTCTCCGTCGACCGAAGAGGTAGTACCCTCTCTCAGCTCCTTTGCGTCGAGCTGGGGTCAAGGTGGCCCGCTCCTTTCATGGCGCCATGAGCTGCGCCTCGGCGACTTCACGCCTTCCCTTGTCGGCTTCGGATCCATGGCGGAGGTGGTGGAGGAGGCCGGCGTTGATGGCGCTGGTGGCAATGGGGCGGGCGTCGCTCTCTTCGAGACTCGAGAAGGAGGGAGGGAGCGGCGGTGGTTTTGAGATGTGACAGCAATGGCGAGGTGGGCGACCTGCCCTATTTCCCTGCTTATAAGGAGGAGAGGGGCGGACGTTCTGCTTTTCAATTAAAGAAAGCCCCACGATCTCTCCCACGGCGCCACGTTCGGCGCGTGCTGTTCGTGGGGGGCGTGGTGGAGTACATGGCGAAAGTAACGGCGCGATCTGGGCAGCGTGCCCGTGCAGACTGTTTTGGGCCTGGCCCAACAGCGCTTTCGGCGCAGTGTGTGCCCGAGCCGAGGCTCCTGCCGGTGTACTAGGTAGGGGTACCCTAGTATCCCGAACTCGTGCACGGGCAGTTGCAGCACCCCGCGGCAGGGCTGCCTAGTGACCGCCAAGGTCCTCCGCGGTTCCTTTGGAGCCATTCAAGAACAAAGTATTTAAACCGAGAAGACAAGGCCCCGGCAAGAGGAGCTTGCCGGGAAGGCCACTCAGGGCACGCAGAAGACAAGACCCCGGCAAGAGGAGCTTGCCAGGAAGGCTTGGCGAGCGACAAGCTCCCGAGCGCGACAAGGATTCAGCCGCGGCAAGGTGCTTGCCGCGGCAGGCAACCTCTCTTCATCTCCGCTCCAGCTCATCCACCAACGTGTCGCCATGGAGCCACTCCAGGCGTGCGTGTCAAGAGGTTGTGCAACCAGCGGAGAGCAGCGGTAAGCGGCGCTGACAGGGTGTCGTCGTGGCAAGCTGTAGCGCCCCTGACGGTCCCTTTCTGCACTGTTTAGGCGACATGGACGGGCATTTATTACTCTTGTCCCTTGCCGTCAGAGTTAGGTAGAATACACTGTACAAAGTAGCTGTACCAACCGCAACTCATTTTTCCCATTTTGCCCTCGTTTACGTTGCCACCTGTGGTGACCCCTTGAGCCTATAAAAGGAGGACCATGCGCAACGTGGAAAGGGTTCGGCCAGTTCGACTCATTCGAGACTAGAGACACTCAAGCTAGGTTTTGTAGCTCTCATTGCTCCCTAGCAAGAACACAAGAAAATCAGACAAGCAGCAGTAGGAGTATTATCTCTCCGGAGAGCTCTGAAGCTGGGTAAACTGCTCGTGTGCATCGCCTCGATCTGCTCTTCGTGCAATCTCCGCCCCTCACCGAATCAAAAGGGACTCGGTCCGCCAGGTCCCATAGGTGTTCGTGGGTCACGATCAGCTTCCCCGACAGAAACCCCGGCAGATAGTAACCCAGTTCCAGTTGACATAGCACCATCTCCACCACAGAGCACCCAAACACGAGCAGTTAGTAAGGGAACTGCAGTGCCCAAAGCGCGAGGACCACCACTCCGAATCCCAACTCAAAGCTTAAAAGAGAAGAAGATTTGTTCTCTGGTCAGGTTCTATAGCTATGGTTCGTACTCCTTTGCCCTTGCATTACTGTATTTACTCATACCAACTATTTTCAAATTTGAAGGAAGGAATTGAAACTCCAATGGCGCAACAGGTATGTTTTAAACCTGTTTCTTTAACTGGTTTGCATTTGTAACCTACTCTATGTTGATTTCAGTTTCAATTGAATAAAGAGTTATGTTGTCATGTCATGCACATTACAAGTGTTGTTATTGCTCTATAGTTTCCCACACTTATATTCTGTCCATTCTGCTTTGTCTTGAACAAATATTATTTGAACTGTGTCTCTATCTTGATTTGGCAACAAAAACTAGAATTATATAGACCATAAAGTGACCATGGTACATAGATATATGTTTGTTTCATGTTGTTATCTGTCCACTTTACTACTGAACTCATTTACCAAAATGAGTTTCATATACAACATGGTAAACATGTGATGTGTCTGCTTGTTTCTCTTTTAGAATGCGGACAAAATATTGGAGAACGATGACGCGTTATCCAATGGTAAAGTAAATAATGCAGATAAGGTTCAAGATAGTGAGACATCCTGTTGGTCTCCAAGAGAGCTGATAAAACTATCTTGACGACGGTGAGGGAACCCAAAAGTCCTGTCTTGATGTAGTCTTGAGTTCTTGGCTACTCTCTGCTGGCACAAGCTCTTGAACTCGCTGCTGAATCAGTTTGTCTTCTTGAGTCTCAACTTCAAGTTGAAAGAAATCAATCGATGTGCTTTCTGCGACGAGGAAGCAAGGACCGAGGAAGTCCTGTAGAATTCAGATGCATATTTCACGGTTGCAACAAAGCAAAGCTGGAGGATTTAAGCGCCAAACAAGAGAAAGTTAATAAGCTTGCTAAGCATCTTGCCAGCATTTTGGGTACCCGTGATATTGTTTCTGAGATCTTACAAGTGGTTTCAGTTCTGGATTTGTTTTGCTTTGCGCGTTTATTTGCGTTGGTCGCCAACTTTGACAACCAAAGGTATATGATATGCTGCTTTGTTCCCTATATTTGCCTTTGGTGGCGAACTTTGATGCCCAGTGGATGTAATATGTGTAATAGCCGTGATAGCCTAGCGTTAGTTGCTTGCTTATATATTTCCTTGTCTTGTTTATTTGTTTGCTTGTAGCCATTGCAGTTCTTTTTCCACGGTTTGCTAGTGGCTGCAATAACCTATTTTTTAATACTAGGCCACAATAACCATGGGCTAATATTTACTATAGTGACACTGGGCCTCCTACAGGCCGAAGAAACAGTGGGCCTTCTACGGGCCGTAGAAACAATGGGCCTTCTACGGGCCATAGAAACAATGGGCCTTCTGCGGGCCGTATCATCAATGGGCCTTATGTGGGCCCACTAGTAGAAAAAGGGTCATATGTGAAGCACAATAGTGCCGGTTTGAATTTCAGCCGGCACTAATGTGTACACTAGTGCCGGTTCGTGGCGGCGATCAATAGCACCGGTTCAGTGGCAAACCTTTAGTACGGTTCATGCCACGAACCGGTACTAAAGAGGCTGTCACTGCGGTCGAAGCTATGGCCCCACCATCACCATTTAGTGCGGTTCGTACCACGAACCGGTACTAATGAGGTTATGGCAAGCTGTTTTTAGTCCCACCTCGCTCTCCTAACAAGCCTTTTACCACCTTAAATATGTTATTTCTCAAACTATCACAAGCACTTGGTCTTCATTGAACTCTATGTGTAGAATTTGTGGCCGCAATATGAGTATTCATCGGTTTATAAATCATTGATGACTCATATTGACAATTCAGATTGTACACACAAAGATCATTGATGATCAAAGTATTTTTGATGTTATAAGATCATATTGACAATTTAGACTGTAAAGAAATATAAGATCATGATCTAAATGCTCTTCTATTTTTTGCGTTCAGTATGCACCATTCAAAGCGACGCCATCAACTTTCAACCGTTTATGCCTTCATTTGCTATTTTCATGCATTTAATGATTTGTTTTGAGAACTAAATGACCTGGTAATTGAAAAGCACTACAAATGAACTCTAAAAAAGTTGAAACTTGACATGGTATCATCATTTCTCCCACATATCATGTTCAAAGTAGAGAGGGTTACGGCAAAAACTGGATGCACTTCGTTTACAAACTGGACAATCTCTTTTGAAGTATTCGGGTTTATGACGAAATTAAACTCATGTGTTACAAAAGCATTTCATTTTTTAAACTTATTACAACTCCAGACTTTTTTTGCATTCAGTATGCACCATTCAACTGCTAGGCGGGAGGAGCTCTTAAGTACCGGTTCTAACTGCTAGGCGGGAGGAGCTGTTTAGTACCGGTTCGTGCCACGAACTGGTACTAATGAGGTTGTGTCAGGTAAGGCTGGGGCCCCACGAGCACCTTTAGTACTGGTTCATGGATGAACCATTACTACAGTTTCTTATTAAGCTGTTTTTTATTTCCACCTCGCGAAGAGAGAGGGACTAGGAGCGGTTTATAAGCCACGAGTGCGAGACGATGAAGAAGAGGCTCAATGCTCAAGTTGCTTAGCTTCAAGCCTTGAGAATATGGTAGACTGCGGAGCTATGCGCAGATGCAGTTTACTATTCAAAGGCTTGAAACAAATTAACGAGCATTGCACCTCTTTTTATTTTTAATAACTTATTACAACTCCGGACTTCTTTGTTATGGCAAAAACTAATTGCGTCGGCATTTTTTAAAACTTTGGTTATAACTCCAGACTTTGACCATCAAGTTTTGCGTAAAAGAAAAAATAGCAGAAAAAAAAATAGCAGAAAAAAAAACTATAGCTGAAAAGAAAAAACTATATAAAATGACCGTGAAATTGAAAATCACTACAAAATGTTGAATTTTGGCAAACTAGATGAAAAACTACTCACAAATAAATAGAAGAAAATAAATATAACCGAAAAGAAAAAACTATACAAAAACTACATGAGAAATAAATATAAGAAAATAAAGCAGAAAAGAAAAAACTATAAAAATTGGGCGCTGCCTGTGGGCCTGCTAGGCCACGCAGGCGTGCAATTACTGAGCCTTAAAGGGCCAGTGAGACTCACAGGCGCAGCATGAGATTTTAGGCCCACAAGCCTGCTATATAGAGGAGTTCAAAGAGGTAGCCGCGGCTGGGTTTATAAACCAGTGCGGCTGCCCTTCGCCCGGCGAGGTGGGACTAAACTTTGGGGTGGCAGCGCGAGGCCTTTAGTACCGGTTGGTGGCTACAACGGTACTAAAATCACCTTTAGTACCGGTTGGAGCCACCAACGGTACTAAAACCTCTTTCCGCCTCTTGGCCTGGCCAAAGTTGGCCTTTAGTACCGGTTGGTGGCGCCAACCGGTACTAAACCCATCAATATATATAGCACTTACGAAAATTTCAGTTCGTCTCCCCACCGTCTCCAACCTCTCGCGACATCGCCGCGCCCTCCGATCCCGTCGTCGCCGCCCGTCGCCGTCGTCCGTCGTCGTCATCGCTGTCCCCGCCGCCGCCGTCGTCGTCCGTTGTCTCGCGCGCCGCCGCCAAACGCCGCCGCCGTCCGTCATCGTCGCTTCTTGGTCCCGTCGTCTCTCGCGCCCCGCCCGTCACGCTTGGCGCCCCCGCGTGTCGCTTCCGCCCGCCCTTACGCTGGCGCCCCGCCCGTCGTCTGGGCGGCGCGCGCATCTGGGCGTAATACACACACATACACACATACACACATATATATATACACACATACACACACTACACACACACACACACATTTTTTTTACTTATTTTCTGTTTTCTGTTTTTTAGAAAATTTAATCAGATATTAATTAGCTAGGTATGTGAGATTTGAACTAGTTGAATAATTAATATAACTAGTTTATTTTAGTAAGAAAATTGTCGAACTAGTTTATTTAGGTATATATGAGATTTGAACTAGTTGAATAATTAATATAACTAGTTTATTTTAGTAAGAAAATGTCAAACTAGTTTATTTAGGTATTTGAGATTTGAACTAGTTGAATAATTAATATAACTAGTTTATTTTAGTAAGAAAATTGTCGAACTAGTTTATTTAGGTATATGAGATTTGAACTAGTTGAATAATTAATAGAACTAGTTTATTTTTAGTAAGAAAATTGTCGAACTAGTTTATTTAGGTATTTGAGATTTGAACTAGTTGAATAATTAATAGTAATGTCAATTGTTAGAGATGAATATAGTTAGATATATATTTGAATTGGCTAGATATTAATTAATGTTAGATAGTAATAAGTGTTTAATGTTTCACCTATATGAACATATAGGAAATGTCATCTGACGACGAAAAAGATTTCATTATGTGCGAACACTGTGAAGACCAAGCGGCTGTCGCGATAGAAATTTCCTTGTTGATGGTAGGCGCTTGACATCAAGCTGAATGAGACATTGAAGTGGATACAGTAAGTCACAACGGCAATTATTATTTGAATGCAAAACATATGCTTCATTTGCTTCAACTTATAATTTTAAAGCATGACTTATGCTTCATTTGCTTCAACTTATAATTTTAAATTTTCACTATTCTACTAAGCGCATCCCTGCCGTGCAAGAATTTTGTCTTGGATAAGATAGGTTTTAGTGCTATAGATGATATGGAGGTAAAGAGAGTTTACTTGAAGGCGGAGACATGGGTATACTTTCAACGTCAAATTATATAATGGAGACACATACACCCATTTTGAATGCAAAACTTGGCAAGCACTATGCAAGGCTTATGCATTTGAGCCTGATATGGTTATCACCTTTGATATTCGTCCGAAGATGATATTGAAGGTAATATAGACATCTAGGTTGATGTGCAAACGCCTCAGTTCTACCATTATGTGAGTTTTCTCAACCACATGCATGCATATGTTTATGTCTTTGATACAGTTTATTCAAAAATAGTTGACAACTAATTTGTATTGTCAGCTTATTTCGGTTCAAGCAAACATGTCCGGCGCTTGGTAGACAGGACCTACTACTGCCCCGGGGCTCAACTAAACTGCGAGGAGATAAGTCATTATGTTTCATGGCTTGAGGATCTTAATACTGTCAAGACAAATTTTTTTCCTGAACTTAGAAATGTTAGTACTCAAAACGTGCGACCAATGGTGATCATATTGAACTACGGTCACATCTATAATCGAAAGATGGTAAGATTTTAACTATTTGTCCTTAATTAGTGCATCTTTGCATACATTATTTTTGAAGCTAAACTTTCATTGCTTAGTATATTAATTACTATCGATGTTCTTTCATCAACAGGGACTTCGATGACAGTTGTGCCTTAGTGGATCGAGACAAAAGGTCGCATGTCAATGGTTAGCTTCGACCAAGATTTCCTACATTACACATGAGTGCATTCAGGATTTCTGAAAGCGAAGAATGCT
Source organism: Aegilops longissima (assembly GCA_021605205.1). NCBI lineage: Eukaryota > Viridiplantae > Streptophyta > Magnoliopsida > Poales > Poaceae > Aegilops > Aegilops longissima. The sequence goes on along the minus strand of CM038679.1, from coordinate 610,162,411 downwards.
TAATAGTGAAAGATTGGAGCAAAATTGTATCGATCGCAGAGAAGTACTAGGGGCAACAAGGAGAAGCGCAACCCAAGATTAGGAGACAGATTCATCTGCATGCTCCAGTATGATGAAGATGGAGAGCTATACATGTTCTATGCTATTCTACCTGAGAGGGAGCAACAGGAGTAGCTAGTTCATGCTCTTAATTAATTAGTACTTGTCCTCTCTCATGCATGTCCGTATTGTCCTGAACTTCGATGTTGGTGATGATTATGTTGAACTCGATGATATATTTGCTACATTACAAAGTGAACTCGATGATTATGTTGGTGATTAGATAGCTAGCGGTAATGACTATGATGATTAGATAGTAGTGGTAACTATAATGACGACTATGATGATTTTTAGCTAGCTAAAGTTTATTTATTTATTAATATGCGATGATGATGATGATAATGATGATGACCACTACAACTCACTATAACGTAAAACAATCCTAAATTAAATTGATAACACAAATTTAATTGAAAATAAAAATAAAACAAAACCCACAAACATTTAGTACGGTTGGTGTTACCAACCGGTACTAAAACTCCCGCCCGGAGCTGCCTCGTGCCACGTGGTTGGCCTTTAGCACCGGTTCGTGCTGAACCGGTACTAAAGGGGGGCTTTAGTGACCACACTTTAGTGCCGGTTGTGGAACCGGCACTAAAGAACCTTACTGAACCGTGCTATTGCCCGGTTCTGCACTAGTGGCCGTATGATCGATTGGCCAAACATGGGCCAAACAGACCGCATTATGGCGGTAAACGAGCTAGAGTTGGAATCGTCTGTTCATGGGCCGACCATGACGGGCCATCATTAATAGGCCGAATTTGATGACGCTACAAAAACGTCCCAACGTATTAACGGACCACAAATGGGCCGACTGTAACCACGGGCTGAATTTGGCCCACAAGCAGAAAACGACAGTAACGGACCGTAAGTAAACGAATGCTGGAAATGAGCCCAATAATAAATGGGCTCTGAGAAGGCCGGAAGATAAATGGGCTGGAAACGGCCCAACGGAATAACGGGCCGTTAATGGGTATAAGGTGATACACTGTTCATTACGGGCCAGTTTCACAACGGGCCGTTAATGGGTGTAATGTGATACACTGTTCATTACGGGCCAGTTTCACCACGGGCCGTTAATAGGCCAAAAGTTACAAAGGGCCTCATATAGGCCGAAAGACGTCATGGGCCATAAGTGGAAACAGGCTGGAATCATATTGGATGGCCCAGTTGACGCTATTGGGCCTAATTCGGATAGGGCGTAAAGGGCCTTGGGTTAGCGGGCTGTAAATGGGCTATATGCGAACAAGCCGTTAAACCCTAGGTACATAGCTTCATCATTAGTCCCCGAATGGATCGGGGTTTGAGTGGGGAAGGAGTTGAACACACTTTCGACCCATTTTTCGTGCTATGAGTATACCTTGCTCTGGATCAATGAACTTAGGTGATGATACCAACTTCTTTTTCAGTCGCCTTGATCCATTCTTCATATTCGTCGACTGAGTTTCTTTACTTGAAGAGCTTTGAGTGATAGAGCGGAGGAGATCTTCCGTCTGACGAATTGTTCTGCAGCTCGCGGATTTCGCAGGATTTGAATTTCGAGAAGCACGTGGGGCGGAGGAGGCCACATTAATCGGATGGGATAAGGCAGGGATGCCTCGATCTCTCCGCCTCCTTTTTCGACACGTATCGCGCGCGCGACTGTTGCGGGATTTGACATGATCGCCCGGGCCTACAAGTCAGTTACTCGAAAGTAACCTCATATAAGGCGTCGGACCAGGGTTTTTGAACAATGCCCTCTCATTTCCTCCCCTCTTCCCCAGATTCATCCGCCGCGCTCGCTCTCGTCTCAGCGCCGCTGCTCTGTGCGCGCCTCGCCGTCGATGATGGTGAAAGAGAAGATGGCAGCCCTGGAGCGGGCGAAGAAAGCGACGGCGAAGGCAAAGGGGAGGACGACCAGTCGGGGCGGAACTTCATCAAGGGCCGGTCTGCCGCAGGGCTGGATCTAGGGCGACTGGATCCGCTCGGCGATTAGCCGAGAAGACCTCGACGACCTGGCCAATTGAGACTGATTCCCCATGGATCGGCACGGCTTGCTGGGAAGGAGTCCGAGCCGCAGCCTCAGGAGGGTGAGTGTGTTCTCTTGGCCACCCATGTCGACCGCGGGTTTTCCTTGCCTCCCCACCCTTTCTTTCGGGGATTTCTGAATTTCTTTGGGGCTCAACTCCATCACTTCACTCCCAACACAATCGTGTATCTTGCTTCTTTCGTGTCTCTGTGCGAGAATTTCCTGGGCTGTCGGCCTCATTTGGGGCTTTTCAAGCACATTTTCACCTGTCGCTCCCAGACGGTGAAAAAGGCCAATCCGAGTGACGAGAGAACACAAGTGATTGAGATGTGTGGGGGTCTTGGGGTCCAGATGAGAGGGAAAAGATCTTTTCCAGCCATGATCCTTCCCGACTCAGTCCGTGGATGGCAGTCGACCTGGTTTTACTGCAAAGACCAGCTGACGCCAGGGCAGTCGACTGGACTCCCTCCTTTTTCTATGGACCGAGTGAGGAAGCCCTCCTCTTTGAAGGTGCTCCCGGAAGAGAAGGTGCAAGTTAAGATACTGTTCGAACGCATTGTCCAGCTTATCCGTGACGGGGTGACCGGTATGGACCTCTTAGTGGTCTTCCTTCAGCGATGCATCCAGCCACTTCAAGCTCGAGACCATCCGATGTGGATGTACTCGGGCGCCGATGACACCACTCGGATCCACCCGGAGGAGGTCAAGGATGCCACGCTGGAGGGGTGGCTGACAAGCATCACAGGGAACAGAGACAATCCTAGGGGAGCTAGGAGAATTCCTCCGCTGGACCAGTCTCACGTACCGGACGAGGTTCAACTTTGAGTTTCCGACTGTAATTTTGCCCATGCGGTTACCTATGCTCCGTCGACTGACTTTTGTTCTGTTTGTTTTTCTGCTAGGCTCTTCTCGACATGTACCATGCCCAACGCGGACCAAGAGCAAGACCCGGTAGGGGAGGCGAGCGGCGGCGAGAGCGGCGAATGGCATTCTGATGGAAAAGAGAGCGAGGAAGTGACGAATCAAGCGATGAGGAAGAAGCCGAGTCACCTCCTCGCAGGGAGAGGCGATCCAAGCTCGACCAGGACCGGCCGACTGCCCGTGAAAAAGCGACTGCTCAGACTGGCCCGTCTTCAAAGCGCCCTTGGGCGTCCTCACCGGCTCCGACTGAAAAACCGTCCAAGCAGCCCAAGGTTGCAGTGCAGAGGCCTTAGAAGGCGTTGCCGAAGATTAAGATTGACATCCCCGTCGCTTATGCATGAGTGTCTCTCTTTGTATTCACCCGACGTTCTGTGATGTTTGCTTTTTCCTTGATTTGACTAGATAAACTTTGGAACTGGCAGCGCTGCTACTTCTGGGACTTTAGCTTACAGGGATGAGGATGAGGCAATGGAGGATGCAGTCACCTCTAACCTGGGTACGATTCCTGTCGTTCTTTCTTTATTTGGTCGACTCAACTGTAACATATACCATTGGGTGATGCAAATTTTGGCGACTGATCTTTGAACAGCTCCCAACGTTATTGACCTCCCTGATGATGACGATGAAGAGCCCGAGAGGCCTTTGGCGAGGAAAAATAGGAAAACTCCTGCAGACAAGGCGCCACAATCGACACCGATAGTTGAACCAGTCGTTCAGGATGCTGGTGATGCTAATCGGGCTTCTGTTACTTTTGTCGTACCACCGTCAAGTGCCCGGCCTTCTTCCTCGACTGCTCAAGCTCCTGCCGAATCACCTTCAGTTTTTGCTACCCATCACGTCCCAGAGGACGAAGTGAATGCTGCCAAGGAAACCATACACCAAGCAGGTATTATGATGGAGAAGATGAAGATGGTGCGGGATGTCAGTCAAGCCGCCTATGATGCCAGCTCGGCTCTCCAAAGCAATGTTCAGGTCAGCAACACGCCGACTGATTTTCTTGACTTGCTCTATTAGGATATGCTACCTGAAAACCCTCTTTCCAAAGATCTTTGCGTCTGTGCACCCAGTGGGTGTTTCGACTTGTCACTAAGCAAATCCATACTTTGAGCTGAATTTTGTTATTGAAGTTTTGCACTGGTAGGGGCACGCTGAGTGCACCCACTGGGTGTAGTCCCCGAGACTACGGTGGACTGCGAGCGATCGTGATCGTAGTCTTGACATTTTAATTCCTTCACTCGGTCTGGTCTGGCCATGTCGAGTGTAACTGAACCAGTGGGAGCACACTAAGTGCACCCACTGGGTGTAGTCCCCGAGACCATGGTCGACTGCTGGCAGTCAACTATGGTCTGAAGAACTTGTTTCCTGCTATCTTTTTTTACACACACTCGCGCCGAAAAGGTCTCGTCAAGTGTAACTGAACTAGTGGGGGCATGCTAAGTGCACCCACTGGGTGTAGTCCCCGAGACTATGGTGGACTGTGGGCAGTCGACCGTAGTCTTAGTGCTTATTGTCTTTGTCATTTTCCTCTGTAAAATAACCCATCCTCTCTGTATGCAGAAATCTTGTGACCTTGGAGCTCGCTTTGCTGATTTGGAAAAGCAGCAAATTCAACTCAATCTTGATTTGGAGTTGGCCGAGACAGAGTTGCAGAAGGCCAAAGATGATGCCAATGGTAAGGAAGCTTTGTTGACTGGTTTGTCTTAGATCTGGATTTCATTCTGCTCTTCCTGAACTGAGCATTGTTTCTTTTCAGAAAAACTGAAGCAGGCTCTGGCGAAGAAGGATCGAGATCTGGCTGCTGCAGAAAAGAAGGCCGAGGACCAAACAACTCTGTCTGAACAGAAGCTGGCTTCAGTCGGCGCACTGGAGGAGGAGAACGCGAAGATGAAATCCGCTCTGGATGAAGCCAACAAGGAGGTAACCCGCTTGAAGGGGGACAAGGTTAGCCTGAAAGAGAAGATGGAAAGCATTGCTCGCAGGAGAGACGATCTGGAAAGCTATCTGAGGAGTCTCGCCAAAAAGTTATTCGTCAAGCTTGAAGGTACATATCTTGTTCCGACTGATTTGTCTTTGTCGACTCGGCATATGAATATTGACTCATCCTTGGACTGTGCATGCAGAGCTTTGCCAAGACTTTGAGGAGGAGACTGGGAGAATCGAGCCAAATTTGGATCCTATCAACTCCTCCGTGAAGGACAAAACTGCTATGAACCTGCTCCGACTGGAATCCCGCATCGACGGCGTTGTTGACTATTTGGCTCGACTGAAAGCCGCCACGTCGTGGATCGACACGGCACTTTGGCCAGGGGAAATACTCCAGAACGATCTCGAGTCACTGATGACTCGAGTTAACGAGATCCCTGGTCGAGTGCAGGAGTGGAAGAAGTCCTCTGCTCGGTGCGGTGCTGACGTGGCTCTGTCTTTGGTTCGTGTCCACTGTAAGGAGGCGCGAGAAGATAAGCTGGTAGCTATCAAGGTCGCCAACACCAAGAAGCACGATTTCTGATCCTTTATGGAGACTTTCATTGCTGCTGCCACTCGGATCGCCGATGGTGTCGAGCTGGACGAGTTCGTCGAGCCTGCCAGCCCTCCCCCCGCGGAGTGAACAAACTTTCATGGCCCCACCTTAAATTTTCCTCGGAATGCCGAGTGGATTTTGTAACCGTTAAACTCTTTCGGGCTGAGTGCCTGAGTACTTTGATCTTTGGTTTGAAACCTTTGAGATTTATCTGAATTTCCGTTAAACTCTTTTTGTTACTTCTGTATATGCTTGCATTTGCCTTCGAGTGGTTTTTACCCTTCACTCGGAATAGTCTTGGTGTTTGAGATGCAGCTCAGAGGTGGAAGATCCAGTCGACCTGCATCTCGCCGTCCTTGCGGATCGGAATGGCACGTACGTTGTACTTGTGGCGTAGCTCAGAAGGAGAAGGTAGCAGTCGTCATGCACCTCGTCGTCCTTACGGATCGAGACGGAGCACGTTGTACTTGTGGCGTAGCTCCTAAGGAGAAGGTAGAAGTCGACCTGCAACTCGTCGTACTTACGGATCGAGACGGAGTACGTTGTACTTGTGGCGTAGCTCCGAAGGAGAAGGTAGCAGTCGACCTGCACCTCGTCGTCCTTACGGATCGGGATGGTTTAGAACTTAGGCGAGTACTTGGACTGCAGCTAAGCCTCCGAGTGAGAGGATTGCCCTTCACTCGGTAGGATTTTTCAAACTTAGGCGAGTACTGGATTGCAGCTAAGCCTCCGAGTGAGAGGATCGCTCTTCACTCGGTAGGATTTTTCAAACTTGGGCGAGTACTGGACTGCAGCTAAGCCCCCGAGTGAGAGGATCGCTCTTCACTCGGTAGGAATTTTCAAACTTAGGAGAGTACTTGAACTGCAACTAAGCCCCCAAGTGAGAGGATCGCTCTTCACTCGGTAGGATTTTTTAATTACTTAGGCGAGTACTTGGACTGCAGCTAAGCCCCTGAGTGGGAGGCTGGCTCACCACTCGGTAGGATTTTTTAAATACTTAGGCGAGTACTTGGACTGCAGCTAAGCCCCCGTGTGGGAGGCTGGCTCACCACTCGATAGGATTTTTTAAATACTTAGGCGAGTACTTGGACTGCAGCTAAGCCCCCGAGTGGGAGGCTGGCTCACCACTCGGTAGGATTTTTTAAATACTTAGGTGAGTACTTGGACTGCAGCTAAGCCCCCGAGTGGGAGGCTGGCTCACCACTCGGTAGGATTTTTTAAATACTTAGGGGAGTACTTGGACTACAGCTAAGCCTTCGAGTGGTAGGCTGGATCACCACTAGGTAGGATTTTTTAAATACTTAGGCGAGTACTTGGACTGCAGCTAAGCCCCCGAGTGGGAGGCTGGCTCACCACTCGATAGGATTTTTTAAATACTTAGGCGAGTACTTGGACTGCAGCTAAGCCCCCGAGTGGGAGGCTGGCTCACCACTCGGTAGGATTTTTTAAATACTTAGGTGAGTACTTGGACTGTAGCTAAGCCCCAGAGTGGGAGGCTGGCTCACCACTCGGTAGGATTTTTTAAATACTTAGGGGAGTACTTGGACTGCAGCTAAGCCTTCGAGTGGGAGGCTGGCTCACCACTCGGTAGGATTTTTTAAATACTTAGGCGAGTACTTGGAATGGAGCTAAGCCCCCGAGTGGGAGGCTGGGTCACCACTCGGTAGGATTTTTTAAATACTTAGGCGAGTACTTGGACTGCAGCTAAGCCCCCGAGTGGGAGGCTGGGTCACCACTCGGTAGGAATTTTTAAATACTTAGCCGAGTACTTGGACTGCAGCTAAGCCCTCGAGTGGGAGGCTGGCTCACCACTCGGTAGGATTTTTTAAATACTTAGGCGAGTACTTGGATTGCAGCTAAGCCCCCGAGTGGGAGGCTGGCTCACCACTCTGTTGGATTTTTTAAATACTTAGGCGAAACGGATTCGCAGCTAAGCCCCCGAGTGGGAGGCTGGCTCACCACTCGGTAGGAAACTTTTTTTTACAAACTTAGGTGAAACGGATTCGCAGCTAAGCTACCCACTAGGGGTTTCTCACGTGAACAAAATTAACAACAATCACTAGGAAAATTATAATACTCTTGTCTTTGATAAATAAACTACGGAGGTATTTCTTGTTACATCTCATCCGAGTGAGTACTTAAGTAAAAAAGGGGCGGAGCAGCTCCGCATTACAAGCTCGTGGCTCATCAATCTGGCGATCGACATTGTAAAGGTGGTACGCTCCATTGTGGAGAACTCTGGTGACGATGAAGGGGCCTTCCCAACTGGGAGCGAGCTTGTGTGGCTTCTGTTGATCTACTCGGAGGACCAAGTCACCTTCTTGGAAGGCTCGACTCTTCACACTTATGGCATGGAATCGATGCAAGTCTTGCTGGTAGATAGTCGATCGGACCAGGGCCATCTCTCTTTCATCTTCTAGGAGGTCGACTACGTCCTGCCGGGCTTGTTCTGCTTCATCTTCAGAGTAGAGCTCGACTCGGGGTGCATTGTGAAGCAAGTCACTCGGCAGAACTGCTTCAGCCCCATAGACCAAAAAGAATGGAGTTCGTCCAGTTGATTGGTTAGGGGTGGTCCTTAATCCCCAAAGAACTGATGGAAGTTCGTCGACCCACGCACCTGCTACGTGCTTGAGATCGCGCATCAATCTGGGTTTCAGCCCTTTGAGAATTAGACCGTTTTCTCTTTCCGCTTGTCCATTCGACTAGGGGTGAGCGACTGAAGTGTAGTCGACTCGTGTGCCTTGAGAGGCGCAAAAGGCTCTGAATTTATCGGAATCGAAGTTCGACCCATTACCTGTGATGATGCTATGCGGTACTCCATATCTGAATATCAACTCTCTAATGAAACTGATAGTAGTGCACGCATCGAGATTCTTGATAGGCTTAGCTTCGATCCATTTCGTAAATTTGTCGACTGCTACTAGCACGTGAGTCAAGCCGCTCCTGCCAGTTCTCAGCGGTCCAATCATATCCAATCCCCAAACAGCGAAGGGCCATACGAGTGGAATGGTCTTCAAGGCTGAGGCTGGTTTGTGTGACATATTGGAATAGAACTGACAACCTTCACACTTATCGAATATCTCTTTTGCCATTTCATTTGCTCTTGGCCAGTAAAACCCCGCTCGGTATGCTTTAGCCACAATGGTCCAAGAGGACGCATGGTGACCACAGGTCCCCGAGTGGATATCATCAAGAATTATCTGACCTTCTTCTGGTGTTATACACTTCTGTCCGACTCCAGTCGCGCTTTCTCTGTATAACTCTCCCTTTATCACAGTAAAGGCCTTGGATCGACGGACGATCTGTCGAGCCTCTTCTTCATTCTCTGGGAGTTCTTTCCTTAGGATGTATGTGATGTACGGCACCGTCCAGTCGGGAGTGATGACCAAGACTTCCATGATCAGGTCGACCACCGCTGGAACCTCAATCTCAGTCAGATCCGTGGCACTTTTTGGTTGCGGAACTTCTTCAGTGAATGGATCCTCTTGAACTGATGGTGTGTAAATGTGTTCCAAAACACATTGCTGGGAATGGCTTCTCTGTTGGAACCTATTTTCGCCAAATCATCAGCTGCTTGATTTTTCAATCGGGGTATATGATGAAGCTCTAACCCCTCGAATTTCTTCTCTGGCTTTCTCACTACATTGCAGTAACCAGTCATGGCTGGACTTCTGACGTCCCATTGCTTCATCACTTGATTAACCACCAAATCTGAGTCGCCATAGACCATAAGGCGACGGACGCCGAGTGAAATGGCCATACGCAACCCATACAAAAGTGCTTCATATTCTGCTTCGTTGTTAGAGGAATCAAAGTGAATTTGAAGAACATATCTGAGCTTATCTCCTTGGGGGGAGACTAACACTACCCCAGCACCGGAACCATTCCGCATCTTGGAACCGTCAAAGAACATGGTCCAGTGCTCCGGGTGAACTTGAGTCGGCAGTTGTTGTTCAATCCACTCAGTGACGAAATCTGCTATTGCTTGGGACTTGATGGCTTTCTTTGCCTCAAACTTGATATCTAGGGGAAGGAGTTCAATCGCCCATTTTGCCACTCGACCAGTTGCATCTCTGTTGTGTAGAATCTCTGACAATGGAGCGTCGCTGATGACTGTAATGGAATGATCAGAGAAGTAATGAGCAACCTTCTTAGTGGTCATATAAATCCCATATAAAAGCTTCTGATAAACTTTAAAGGCTTTTCCTTCTTCTTCCCGCTCGACCATAAGTACTGTACTGACAACTTGTCCCGTGGCTGCAATGTAAAGTAGCAAAGGCTCTTTGCTGATTGGGGCAGCAAGCACCGGCTGGGTGGAAAGCAGAGTTTTCAACTCTGCAAACGCTGCATCAGCTTCAGGAGTCCACTCGAACTTGTCTGACTTCTTCATCAATCGGTAGAGAGGCAATGCCTTTTCACCGAGTCGAGAGATGAATCGACTTAAAGCGGCCAAGCAACCAGTAAGCTTCTGGACATCGTGCACACGCACAAGACGTTTCATTCGGAGTATAGTACCAACTTTTTCTGGATTGGCGTCGATTCCTTGTTCGGAAATGAGAAAACCGAGTAGCTTTCCGCCAGGAACTCCAAAAGTGCACTTTGATGGATTAAGCTTGATATCATACCTCCTGAGGTTCGCAAATGTCTCAACAAGGTCAGTCAGCAGGTCAGAACCCTTCCGTGACTTGACCACAATATCATCCATGTATGCTTCCACATTCCGATTGATTTGAGTGAGCAAACAATTGTGAATCATCCTCATGAACGTCGCTCCGGCATTCTTGAGGCCGAATGGCATGGTGACATAGCAGAAGCACCCGAATGGAGTGATGAAAGTTGTTTTGATCTCGTAGGGTCCATACAGACGGATCCGATGGTAACCGGAATAGGTGTCTAAAAAGACAGGCACTCACATCCCGCAGTCGAGTCGACTATTTGGTCGATGCGTGGGAGAGGAAAATGATCTTTCGAGCAGGCCCGATTGATATGTTTGAAGTCAATGCACGTGCGGAGCAACTTGTCCTTCTTGGGGACCATGACAACATTGGCGAGCCACTCGGAGAGGTAAATTTCTCGGATAAACTCCGCTGCAAGGACTCGAGCCACTTCTTCACCGATTGCTTTTCTCTTCTGTACGGCGGACCGTCGAAGATGTTCCTTGACCGGTTTTTCCTTCGCGTCGACTCGTAAACGATGCTCAGCCAGTCCCCTGGGAACACCTGCCATGTCAGAAAGTTTCCATGCGAAGATGTCCCAGTTCTCACGGAGGAACTAGGTGAGCGCTTCTTCCTATTTAGAGTCGAGTGTTGTTGAGATATGAGTCGGAGCAGCATCGGGATCGGTCGGGTGAATGTGAATCGGCTTTGTCTCACCGGACGACTGAAACACTGATTCTGTAGCGGGCTTCTTGGCTCGCAACAAATCACTCGGGTCTGCAATTTTCTGGTATTCCTGCAGCTCTACCACTGCCATCTGAGCATCGGTGATCTTTGAGCCTTTCTGGAAACACTCTTCCGATTTCTTCCGATTGCCGGTGAAAGTGATCACACCTTTGGGGCCCGACATCTTCAGCTTAAGGTATACATAACATGGTTGAGCCATGAAACGTGCGTATGCTGGCCTTCCCAGAATAGCGTGATAAGCAATCTGAAAATCCACTACTTCAAACGTCAACTTTTCTTTGCGATAATTCTTGTGATCTCCGAAAACCACATCAAGAGCAATCTGGCAGAGTGACTCGGCTTTCTTTCCAGGAATGACTCCATGGAAGCTCATGTTGCTGGTACTGAGTCTGGACATCGGAATGCCCATCCCTTTTAGCGTCTCTGCATACAGAATATTCAGACCACTGCCACCATCCATCAAAACTTTAGTCAGCCGAGTGCCTTCGACGACTGGGACGACCACCAGAGCTCGCCTCCCAGGGGTGGCTATGTGTGTCGGGTGATCAGACTGGTCAAATGTGATGGCAGTCTGAGACCATTTCAAATAGCTAGGCGTCGCTGGAGCGACCATATTCACTTCTCGGTTGATAACTTTCAATGGACTTTTGCTCTCAACGTCAGCAAAAATCATCAGGGTGGAATTGACCTGGGGGAATCCATCGTCACCTCCTTGTTCTCAACTTTGTCCGACTCCTTTTCCTTATCATTGAGCTGCTTCCCCTGGAACTGTTGGATCAGGAGCCCACACTGTGGAGTGGTATGCTTTGTGTAAATGATCTTACCGTCTTCATCTTTCTTTGTGTGAATGTGGCATGGAAAGTCCAATACATCATTTCCGTCTTGATCTTTCACTTTTTTTGGGTTCCAAGGCCCCTTGGGCTTCCCCTTAAACTTTCCTTGAGTCACAGCCAAGGCTTCTCCAGGAGCAGCTGGCTCGGCTTTCCGCTTCTGCTTCCGACTGGAATTTCCTCCGGTCTCATGAGCGATTGACTTATGCTTACCACTCCGGAGCCGATCCTCCTCTTCGCCATTAGCATACTTGGTGGCAATCTCCATCATTCGACTCAAAGTCATGTCTCCGGTTCGACCGAATTTCGAATTCAATTCTCTGTACTTAACGCCTTCTTTGAAGGCACAAACTGCCTGGTGATCCGACACGTTCTCCATAGTGCGATGCAATGTGATCCATCTCTGGATGTAATCCCTCAAAGTTTCATTTGTCTTCTGCACGCAGGTTCGCAATTCTGTCAACCCTGCTGGTCACTTGCAGGTTCCTTCAAATGTTTTGACAAACACTCGGAAAAAGATCTTCCCAAGTGTAAATGCTGCTGGGTGCTAACTGGTTCAGCCATGCTCTGGCCGAGCCCTCCAACATAAGAGGTAAGTGCTTCATGGCCACTTCATCATTGCCGCCGATCTGAACAGCCACCGGTAGTCCTCAAGCCAAGTATCAGGTTTGACTCACCGTGAACTTGCCGACTCAGCCGCCAACTTTGAAGCCGGAGGAATCATCGCGGCCTCGATGGCTCTACTAAAGCACTCTGGTCCTGAGACGTGCGCTCTGCTGCTGGTGGGGGCATCTCTGTCACGACCTCCTTGGTGAGCTCTGTTCCTGTCGACCAAACCCTGAACGAGAAGGGATCTCGCATCAAAGCCTGGTTCTCTGGGGTCGATTGGAATCCTTCGCCCAGCACTGTGAGGGTGTATGTCATCCTGTTGCCGAGGCACGTATGACCCACTACTTGGGGGACGGGTGGGCACTCGACGTCGCTCGTCGCGATCGAATCGGTGATCATACTTCTCACGGTTCCTATACTGATCTCGTCGGTCCTCGCGTCCCTCACGCCTCGGGGGCGATCTAGGGCTATGAGCCGACTGAACTGTATCTGCAACAACGGATTTGCTGTGGATCCTGTTTCGCGACTACGAAACAGCTCAATTATGCTTTCCTGCTGCCCGAAGTAAATCTCTGATCTGCAACAAGCCTCTGCTAGCCTCGGACTGGTAAGGCTGAATCGACTCTGCTATACGGGCCGCAGCTGCTAAATTTTGAATCGGAGTTCGATATACCTGAGTCGGTGGTTGAAAGAGCTGACGTCGACTAGATGATGGGACCGTTGTCGCTTGCTTTCGCCGAAAGTGCTCGCTGGAAATTCTCCAGTCGAGTGCGCTCAGCCAAGTTGGCTGGCTGCGTCTTCCAAGGCACGGGCCTCGGGGGTTTCTCCAACGATAGGAGTGTGAAGTGCATCCATGTTCCGGTGGCAAAGTTCTTCTCTGCGGTGAGATGAGGGGCTCGGGGAGACACTCTTCATGGGCGTGCGACGGGTCGCCCCCGCCGATGCCTCCGTCGGTGCAGGGAAAATCGGGAGGACTGCGTGGTCCATCGACCATCGTAACCTCGCCATCGGATCATCGCCGTCGCACTTCGGATGCGAGTCTGCGAGCCACGACAAGTCGAACAGGCCGTAGAGAGATTCGTCGGGCTCGATCGCCGCGACTTGGGGTGTGGCCTACTAGCGAGCCACCGCGTGCCTCACCCACCGCTGAAGCCTCGACCGACCAGAACGCTTGGGCCGGCGGTCGGCGGGGAGGTAGGAGGCCACTCGAGCCGACCGATACTGGGTCGACAGTTGCCGCAAAAGGACGCCACGAATGCATTAACGAAAGTGCGTTGCCTCGCGGACGGGAAGCGCATCGATGTCGAGTGGTGCCTCCTGAAGCCAGGCGGAGTCGTCGACGATGAACACGAGCGCGCCGAGACGGATCTCGTGGCCCTCAGCCAAACCTCCGCCTGAAACCATGATGGAGGGGATCGGAAAAACTGCAACTTCTCCAACAAGTCGCTAAGACACCTGCCCCATGGTGGGCGCCAACTGTCGTGGTTCTAAGTCTGACAGTAGAATGGGGGGTAGGTATGGAGAGGCAAGATCCAAGCTATGGAGCAGTTGTATACACACGAGTTTTGTGAGTTCAGGCCCTTCTCGGAGGAAGTAACAGCCCTACGTCTCGGAGCCCGGAGGCGGTCGACTGTATTATGCGTGTATAGATTACAGGGGTGCGAACCCTTTACACTGAGGAGGGGGTGGCTTATATAGAGTTCGCCAGACCCCTCCGGCCCTCAGTTATGCAGGGTTTAAGGTACATTAAGGTCGGGCGTTACTGGTAACGCCACAAATAAAGTGCTATGATGACCATAAAGGCTACTTAATGACCGACCGTTAGCGTGCAGAGTGACTTTAGATCTCCTGGCTATCGAGTGGTTGGCTTCGTGGTCGAGTGGTTGGCTTCATGGTCGAGTGTCTTCGAGTCTGTCGAGTGGAACACTTCTGCGTCGATTGAAAGGTGGTTTCTTCTAGAGATGTCCTTGGGGAGGGTATCTTGGACAGGTCCATGACCCTACCCTAGGTACATAGCTTCATCACATATGATCCAAGAAGAGAAAGTATGTTAGCTTATGCCTCTCCCTCATATGAAATTGCAATATGAAACAAGATCGGTAATCATTATTGCAAATTCATATGAGGGAGTGTGACAACCTGGTTTTTGCCCTCTCTTCCTTGCCTTGTTTTCGGTTGATTTGGATTTGAGTTTGGAGTTTTTGTGTCAGGACCTCGATTCCAAGTCACATTGATCTAGCCGGTAACACCTCATATCACTTTGCGGCCTCACGCACGGTATTCCCACGGGTGTCGCCTTACCATGGCCCGGGACCGTTTGCGCCTTTTGGCTCAGGTATATGATAGTGTCGCTAGCATCCATATGACAGAGAACCCGGGCCGACATGGCTAGTCGTGAACATAAAGCGGCACTAACCCATGGGGACAGGCATACATGAATCACATCGAGCATGTCGGTCAGCAGTGCAGAATTGGCTGTAGCATCGGGCTAACAGACTCGGGAACCCGGCTGTAGCAGGCTAGGCAGGACTCGGATGTCACCAAGTGACATTTCCCGAAGGGATGACATCGGGAACGAAGTGAAACAGATGCCGGCCAGTCAAGTGTCCTGAGCAGTAGTGCTGGGCTAACAGGACTCCGGTGAACCGGGCTGTAGCGGACTACTATGGCTCAAGGAAGCACTAGACTACTAGATTGTCGGATCCCACACATACCAAGCATTTCAATCATACACACAATATGCTCGATATGTGTAAATACAACATGGCATCACAACATAACCCTACGACTCAAGTATTTATTCATTAGGCTCCGAGGAGCCAAGATATTACAAACATGGGTCTCATGACCCAACATTCAGAGCATACAAGTCAAAGCACAAGCGGAAGCTTAACATGACTGAGTACAAACATCTACAAATGAAAAAGCTTAGAAGCCTGACTATCTACCGGGATCCTGCTGAGGGCACAGGATCGTAGCTGAGGTAACAAGCTAAACGTCGAAGTCCATGCGGAACTACTAGCGAGACTGACGTCTCTCTGCAAAACATAAAATAAGCAAACATGAGTACAAATGTACTCAGCAAGACATACATCAGAACTAACTATATATGCATCATTATCAACAAAGGGGGTGGTGGAGTTTGACTGCAGCAAGCCATCTTTGACTCGGTGGCTATCCTGAACTATGACTGCAAGTAACTCTTTTGAGGTGGCGCACACGAGTCCACATATTCACCATATCAATACACCACTATGGATCCACTCCCGTCTCCCTACGAGAACGCCATCCATAGCACTCACGCTTATCTTGCGCATTTTAGAGTATCCACTTTCACTTGTCTATGAACTGTTATAGGCAACCCAGAAGTCCTTTACCGCGGACACGGCTATTCGAATAGATCATTTATAACCCTGCAGGGGTGTACTTCTTCACACACGCTCTCACCATTTACCGCCACGTACACGTCATGTATCTCGGCAACCTTCAAGCGGAAGCCTGGCGAGGGTGTCGGCCACGGCCTACCTAAACACTCAAGTCCCTAGTCCAGGTTTATCGCCTATTCGGGTTCCATCCGCAGGGAGTCCGGCCGAGGTTTCCACTAACGGCCCCGAACGATGTGTGCAGGGTTCCCGAGACACCAAACGGGCGACTTGGTACACCGTGCCACGTGCCTACCGCAACACAGCCCACCCATAAGGTCAGCGCTGCGTGCGGCCCCCAGCATGCTACAAACACTAGAAACTACTTTGCAACTCCCGGACAGGGGACAAGGGTGGTTAAGAAACCGAGTGAGTCAATTAAGGATCCCAATGTGTGGTAGTAACTGTTTCATGGATCACAAACACAGAACTCAGTTCCTGAGGACGGTTTCAATGAGACAACCCACCATGTACTCCTACATGGCCTCTCACCGCTACCTTTACCAAATCGTGTTCACACACTTAGCTCTCAACAATAGGACATGTTTACACACCTCCGATTCATTCCCGATGAATCAGACCCGGCTCAACTCTAAGCAGTAGCAGGCATGAAAAACAAGCATGAATGAGTAGGCCCAACAAGGCTCAAACAACTCCTACTCATGCTAGTGGGTTTCATCTACTTACTGTGGAATGACAGGTCATGCAGAGGATAAACGGGTTCAGCTACCGCAGCAAGTAACAGATGAATCGTTGTTGTCCTAATGCAGTAAAAGAGGGCAGGAGCGAGAGAGTGGGATTATATCGGAATGAACAAGGAGGTTTTGCTTGCCTGGCACTTCTGAAGATAGCATTGAGTCTTCATCAGTGTCAACGATCACAACGTCGGAATATCGTCTACCGAGAGGGGACAAATACCGGCAACAGAGAAGGAAACACAATCAATGCAATGCACAATATGATGCATGCTCATGACATGGCAATATGAGTGTGTTAGCCTAATGCAAGTACAACCAGATGGATTTGGGTCATATTGAACCAAAGGTTCAACCCCAAATTCAAATTATGAATTCAAATAGTGCCTTATAATGTTTTGCACTAAACAGCAAGGTTAAGTTGTTTAAACAAGCATGAAAAAGGTACAGATGGATATATTATATTTTTCTGATCATTTTTCATATATAACTTGTTTGATTTGGAGCTATGGTTGATTTTCTATGATTTTTAGAAGTTTTGGCTATTTTCTGGAATTTCCTGAATAAGAACAAATCCAGAAAATAATTAACTGCGTCAGCATGACGTTGGTGTGACGTCAGCAGGTCAATAGGGGCTGGTCCGGGTCAAACCTGACCAGTGGGGTCCACTGGGCAGTGACACAGTGCTGGTTTGTGTGGTCGACGGTGGGACCAGTCAACGGCCACGCTGCCATCAATCTTGTGGCGCAGGTCCATAGATTTTATTAGTTAATCTAACTATTTTGGTTAGCCGGTAACCTAACTAAGTGGGTCCCATTGTCAGTGTCTAAATGTTAATCTAGAGGTTGGTTAGCCCCTAATCTAATGACGGCCACGTCGGCTAACCGACGATTAGCCGCCGGCGCTAAACAGGACACGGCGGCGCTCCTTGTCCGGGCGACTCCGGCGACGAGAGCGTGCGCGCCTGGTCTCGTTGGAATGGCCGTGATGCGGTGCGTCCAACGGTGGTGGTTGCAAGGGCTGGGGCGGCCAGAGACATAGTCGAGGAGCTCGGCCGTGGCGGCCGGCGTTCGGGTGTGCGCGGTGATGCGGTTGCGGTGGCCGTAGCGGCGCGAGCGTGGTACCTACGGGCTCTATGCAGCACGGCGAGCAGGTTGGGCACGACGGCCGGTCCATTAGTTGGCCGGGAACACGTCGGCGATGAGGGCAGGCGGCGGCGCGTGCGGGTGAGCGTGGTGCAGCAGCTACGGCGTGCAACAGAGGGAGCGGAGAAGGGGAGCAGGGGCAGGAGCTCACTACGGTTGCGACGAGGCCAACGGCGAGCTCGGGGAGGAACAGGAGCGAAGCGGTGCTGCGAGGGGATCTTCGGCGGTCGAAGCTTCAAGACGAGGTCGGGGGAGACGATGCGGGGCTTCCAACGTCGCGTGAGTCGGCAATGAGGAAGAGGGAGTCGCGGCGGACCTCGGGAACAGCTCGGAGAGGCGAGTAGGTGGCTGTGGACGCGGTGGCTTTGGACGGCGGCGACGAACGCGTTCGGTCCGGGCGAGGGAGAGGGAGCAAAGGAGAGAATGAGCGCAAGAGAGAGTGAGAGCGGTCGAGGGGAGCGCGTGGCGTCGTGGAGGCGCCCAGGCCCTCGTCGGCAAGCAGGAGGTGGCGGCGGTGCCGGCGCTGCGGGCACGCCATTGCCCTCCTGGCAGAGGAGGAAGACGACAGGGGAGGAGGCGATGGTGGGCTGGGCCAGCCAGCTGCAGTGATGGTCCGGTTGGTGGGCGCCAGGTAAGACCAGGTAGTTTCCTCCCTCTTTATTACCCTTTCTGTTTTCTATTTTCTGCAACTGTTTGGGCTTATTAAAAATACTAAAACGTTTCCAGAAATCCTGAAAATAATTATGTGGCTAGAACTAAAATATACCAAACCACATAAAATGTTCCAGAATTATTGGACATATATTAATTATATATAAAATATATATCCAATGCAAATAGTTATTGAATTAATTCAAATGGCCAGAATAAATACTTCTGTGACTCCAAAAATATTGGTTTGAATTTCACCTCATGACAATATTTTCACAGAGTAACAAGAACATTTTCTTGGACTCATTTGATGAGATTTAAATGTTGGTTATTTTTAGGGGTTTTCTGAGGCTTTGACAATTCTTCAATTAAATTTCATTTGAATTTAAACATGATGCACACATGGAAGCTCGCATAGGCCAAAGCAGGATTAGGGATGTGACATTTTGAATCATTTCATTTGGACTTAACCACTTGGGTACCCCTTGACTTTCACCCAAGTGCTTCTACTCCTTCTCAAACCACCACTTCACCTCTGGATCATCTTAAAATATCACTTGGAATATATTTTTTCTTAAAGGAAAAATATACATTTTGCCCTCCAAAACCCTAGCTAGCCCTTTGTGCTCCAAAGCAAACCAAATTTTTCTTACCCCTAAAATCCTGAGGAAAATCCCAATTATTCTTTGAACCTTAGGGCACCTTTCTGAGAAAAAATATTTCATAACTCTTCAGAATATTTTGGCTACAGAAAATATTTTCATTTCTGGACAGAAATTGCAGTTTCTACAGCAACTACCATTTTACTAGCTCCTTTGTAGCTGGTTTTTCTTGTGCCTCTTTACCTTAGTAAGTGTTGGCTAGCCTCCAAAGCTCAGCCCTCAACTCCTAGTTGTTTGACCACAGTAAACCTCCAAAGTTACTGTCCAGAAACTTGCTTGGAGTACAAATTCATTTCTACTGCACCAAGAACCAAACTCAACCATGGTAACACTCCAAACTACCAAAGACTACACGCCAGACATGAAGTTAGCGCTTAGGCTGGCCTGATGTCATAGTTGACGCAGTGACTGCGTTCGTCCAGGCGTGCTGGCATGCAAAACACGCGCTCTGAGTGTTGCCGAGCGCTGTGTTGCGCGCGTGCTCGCTGCCCAGCCTGCCCGAGCGTGCCAAACTGCGCCACCATCTCCGTCTCCACGCCCTTAACTCCTCCCTGGCAATCGCCGACACATGAGCTCGCCGGAGCGGGCACGGGCACGGTCCGGCTAACGACACAGTGTGTGGCGCACTATGCTTGTCGTCTCCCCCCTCGCCCCTATGCTCGTCCACGCTCGCCAATAGTTCCCACGTGAGCTTTCTTCTTCCCCTCTCATCGGGCGCTGCTCACGCCGGGCGCCGTGGACAGGTGTCCTCAGGCGGAGCCCGAACCCCCCTCGCCGCTCACCTATAAATGCCACCACCCACAGCCTCCTCGAGTACCCGCAGCCACTCCCACACTCACCCCAACCTAGTAGGAAGCCGCAGCCCGGCCGGGCAGGCCGCGGGCTACCCTCTCCGAGCCCGAGCTTGCCGGTGATCCCCTCGGATCGTCCCCACAGCTCCAGCCCCTCCCATGCCAGGGCAACCCTGCCAGGGCCTCCGCCACTCTTTGGTGAAGCCGTTCCGCCCTGTCGGAGCCCTTGGAGCCACCCCGAGCCGCCGCCGTCTTCGTCTCCGACGACCGCTGCCCTCTGCCTCCGCTGGAGAGGCTGTTTCCGACGCCGTCCGACCACCCCTAGCCACGCTACGGGTACGGGCAGGTGCGCCATCATCTTCACCTTCGATTCCCCCCTCTCGTTTGGCCCCAAGAGCCCTCGCCGCCGGCGTGCGCTCCCGCGAAGCTCCGCCACCCTCTGTTTCCATCTCCCCCTCCTTCTCACCTGACTAGCAGGGGCCGCTAGTCAGCCACTCTGTACGTGCGCGAAGCGGTACGAGTGATGGCGCCCTGGGCTTTTACGACTTCGACGTCAGTCTGTTTTATTTTTATTTAAATTCATTTAAATCCAGAGAACTTCAAACAACCACAACTTTTTATCTATAAGTCCAAATGCATTGATTCTTTTTGCATTGTGTTCTTTGTCCAAAAATATAGCAGCCCCCAAAAGATAGGATTTTTCCTCGCTATCTAGATTTTATAGTGAATTTCAGAAGGTTTCTTGATGTTTTATTTTCATGGTTTTATTTATTTTCAGAAGAGCAGGCTTGTCTTGAGGATCACCAGGAGGCTTGTGTACCTCATCTGCACTAAGGCAAGCCACAACAACAACTTCATAGTGCCACTTCAATATTTGTGATTTTCCTACTTGAACTTATGATTATTCATGCATTTAAATTATTAATATGATAATTATATTCTGTAAGATGCTTATTATATTAAATATGCTTGATTTACATAAAGTTTGAAGTGAATCTTGTTGATAAGCTAACAAGGATTTAGTTATGAGTAATGATAAGATAATATGGTTATGGAGATAGATAATTAGAGAAATCATTTTTGCATGATGAAAAATGATGAGTTTGCTAGAAAAGATTCTGGTTTAAGTGAGGTTTGATCTTAACCAGAGGAGTATCATGAGTTGATGATTGCTCCGTGGGAGCGTAGTTGACTTAGTTATTTTCGTTGATATGTGATGCATATGTTGGTGATGCATGTCATGGCATTATGACACCGGTTACTTTCACTTTAAGTTGAACCTGGTCATGGTGCCGCTGAAACGAGTCTTTCCCAGTGCAACCACATTTGCCGGTATGGGACGACCTTAATGCGTTTCATTGTCGTGCCTCTGGTTGGTACCTCCATCTAGGGAAGGTTATGGGCGTGTTGTACCCTGGCCCGGCAAGCAGGCGTAACCTTGTGAGCCTGTTGTTTAGTTTTTGGTACCGGGTCCCAGAGTGGATCGTGGCCACGAGGTGGTCGATGTGTCTTGAGGTAGACACGGGGCCACCCAGGACTAGCCCGATGGGGATTGAGTCGGAGTGGCCGGGAGAGTGTCATGGCAATGAAGTGGTTTCGTCGGAATGCCGTTGGTCCACCCGAATGGGAGTGCGAGGCCATGGGTTCTGTAGTGTGGGTCCAGTGCGCTACCTCTGCAGAGTATATTAATCTATCGATAGCCGAGTCCATGGTTACGGACACGCTCGAAAGTACGGTACACCATGGGTCAACACTTAATAAATATGCACACTAAGTATGCACTGAGATGATGGCAGAAAGGCCATCGTGTCGAGTTGGCCATTTATTGGTCGGGTTGTGATCGCCGTAAGGATCACCGGCCATTTATTGGTCGGGTTGTGATCGCCGTAAGGATCACGTGCCATTTATTGGTCGGGTTGTGATCGCCGTAAGGATCACTGGCCATTCGCTAGTCGGGTTGTGATCGCCGTAAGGATCACGGGCCATTTATTGGTCAGGTTGTGATCGCCGTAAGGATCACGAGTTTGTCTCTGTGTTCATCACGTTTGTGGTCTGGAACTGATCACATCCGGTAAGCCAGTCCAAGGGACGAGTACCACTTGAGCATGGTCATCACATGTTGGATATATTGTTGCATTGTTATTAATTGGTTAAATATCATGATATGGTTTAGCATTATGTTTATGCTTGTTGTGAGCTTGCAAGTACATTCAATGTACTGACCTGGCATGTCATGCCAGATTTCAGGGAAGTCTCGTTGGAAAGGAGAGATGTCTGAGTCTAGATCGTGTCCACATCGGTGTCCCTGTGCTATGGAGTTCCTCTACGACGTTGTTCCACTGCCGCGTAGTAGTCATGATCGAGGCCCCCTTTATGTTCACTAAATAATGTACACATTGTTTAGCCGCACCGTATGTGCCGCCTGGCCTCGCTAACTTTTGTAATATAAACTCTGATCCTCTAGCATCAATAAAGCGGTTGCTTTTCTGTACCAAGTTGTTGTGTGTTGCCAGAAGACTAGGTCTCCGGGCTGGCAATGCATGGTAAACCGGTCGCTCTGAGCCGGGGTACCACAGGGAGAGGCATAAGCTAACATACTTTCTCTTCTTGGATCATATGCACTTATGATGGGAACTCTAGCAAGCATCCGCAACTACTAAAGATCATTAAGGTAAAACCCAACCATAGAATTAAAGTATCAAGTCCCCTTTATCCCATACACAACAACCCCCTTACTCGGGTTTAAGCTTCTATCACTCTAGCAACCCACTATAAGTGAATCATGAACGTATTGCAACACCCTACAGCGGGAATCCTTCACGTGTGCGCAGCACGGAAGGCACCATAGGACAGCACCAAAATAAAACATACAACTCAAACCAATCTAGATCATCAATCAACCCAAAAGACAAAAGAAATCTACTCGAAACATCATAGGATGGCAACATTGAAGGAAATATGCCCTAGAGGCAATAATAAAGTTGTTATTTCATATTTCCTTATATCATGATAAATGTTTATTATTCATGCTAGAACTGTATTAAGCAGAAACTTGATACATGCGTGGATACATAGACAAAACATAGTGTCCCTAGTAAGCCTCTACTAGACTAGGTCGTTAAATCAAAGATGGTTAAGTTTCCTAACTATAGACATGTGTTGTCATTTGATGAACGGGACCACATCATTAGGAGAATGATGTGATGGACATGACCCATCCGTTAGCTTAGCATAATGATCATTAAGTTTTATTGCTATTGCTTTCTTCATGGCATATACATATTCGTTTGACTATGAGATTATGCAACTCCCAGATACCGGAGGAATACCTTATGTGCTATCAAACGTCACAACGTAACTGGGTGATTATAAAGATGCTCTACAGGTATCACTGAAGGTGTTTGTTGGGTTGGCATAGATCGAGATTAGGATTTGTCACTTCGAGTATTGGAGAGGTATCTCTGGGACCTTTTGGTAATGCACATCATAATAAGCCTTGCAAGCAATGTGAATAATGAGTTAGTTGCGGGATGATGTATTACGGAATGAGTAAAGAGACTTGCCAGTAACGAGATTGAACTAGCTAAGAAGATACCAACGATCGAATCTCGGGCCAGTAACATACCGATGACAAAGGGAATTACGTGCATTGTCATTACGGACGACCAATAAAGATCTTCACAGAATATGTGGGAGCCAATATGAGCATCCAGGTCCCGCTATTGGTTATTGACCGAAGAGGACTCTCGGTCATGTCTACATAGTTCTCGAACCCGTAGGGTCCGCACGCTTAACGTTTGATGACAATTTGTATTATATGAGTTATGTGATCTAGTGGCCGAATGTTGTTTGGAGTCCCGGATGAGAGCACGGACATGAAGAAGAGTCTCGAAATGGTCGAGAGGTAAATATTCATATATAGGACGATGATATTCGCACAATGGAAGTGTTCCGGGGGTACCGGGTACATATCGGGTCACCGAAAGGGGTTTCGGGCACCCCCCCGGCAAAGATATGGGCCTATTTGGCCTTATTCGGAATGAGAATAAGTTCGACTACATCAAACGCATTGTCAAACGCTTCCGCTTTTGGTCTACGAGGGTACATGGACACCCTCTCCCCCTCTCGTTGCTATGCATCTCCTAGATCGATCTTGCGTGAGCATAGGAATTTTTTTGATTGTATGCTATGTTTCCCAAACAACACATCATTGGATCATAATATGTGTCGTAAAGCACCATGTTCAAGTAGGGATTACAGCGGGGTGCGGGCGAGTGAACCGCGTAAAAGAGATGAGGATGGTGATGAAGATGGTGATATTGATGAAGACGATCACCGCGGTGATGGTTCCCCCGATGGAACTCCGGCGCCACCGAGAGAGAGGGGGAGAGGTTGACCCCCTTTGTGCTTCCTCCTCCATGGCCTTCCCCCTAGATAGGGAGAGATTCTCCCTCTGGACCTTGGCCTCCATGGTGATGATGGCTGAGGGAGTCCTGGATTCGGGGGTCCTGAGGTGTCCGGCCTAGGAGTATGGGCTGGGTTGGATGGGCCGTACAAGATCAAGATGAAGATTATACTCCGTGTTCGGATGGGACTTCTCAATACGTAGACGACAAGATTAGAGTCCGGAAGATTCCTTCCCTGACGAACCGACCTTGTACAAACCCTAGGCCTCTCCAGTGTGTATATAAACTGGAGGGGTTAGTCCGTAGAGGCCATCTTCTTTACCTTCATTGGAATACTCATAGGCTAGACATCTAGGGTTTAGCCATTATTATCTCGAGGTAGATCAACTCTTGTAATCTTCACACTCGTCAAATATAATCAAGCATGAGTAGGGTTTTACCTCCCTTAAGAGGGCCCGAACCTGGGTAAACACTGTGTCCCCTGGTCCCATGTTACCATTGATCCTTAGACGCACGGCTTGGGCCCCCTACCCGAGATCTGCCGGTTTTGACACCGACATAGTGCTTTCATTGAGAGCTTTGTCGTGCTGTCTGCAAAAAGCGATCTATGGCTCGCCTAGTCATCAACAACAATATCACTTCTGGAGGGTGCCTAGCTTCTGGGCAGATCCTCCAGTTTAGCGGCTTCACCATAAGGGCTTGCACGGCCCTCGAGCCCGCAACTCCCCCATGGTCGTCGAACACCATCTTCGCATCAGCCCCAAGTACTCCAAAAATCTAGATCTAGCAAACGTTTCGTCTTTAAAAGAACTGCTGGACCGCATCGCCGCCCTGGGGGTCTCAAAGGACTATGATCAGATCGGGCTGAAGCCCGACCAGAGGGAAATTAATCGCCCGCCGATCACCCACCTCGTAGCGGTCGTTGAGTAACCGGCCGAAGACACTTCCCTCCCCATATTGAAAACCAAGTATGTTTGGGTCTCCAAATCCCCTGAGCCGGATACTCCCCCTTCGGGCGGGTGTCGGTGTTAAAACTGGCAGATCTCGGGTAGGGGGTCTCGAAATGTGTGCCTAAGGATCGAAGGTAACAAGGAGGCATGGGGCACGATGTTTACCCAGGTTCAGGCCCTCTTAATGGAGGTACTACCCTACTTCCTGCTTGATTGACTTAGATGAGTATTGGGGTTAAAATAGTTGATCTACCTCGAGATCGTAATGGCTAAACCCTAGATGTCTTGCCTGTATGATTGTTATTGCCCCTAAGGTCTAAACCCTCCGGTTTATATAGGCACCGGAGGGGACTAGGGTTGTACAAAGTCAGTTGACAGAGGAAGGAAGCTACACATCCGTACGCCAAGCTTGTCGTCCACGCAAAGGAGAGTCCCATCTGGACATGGGAGAAGACCTTCTATCTCGTATCTTCGCAGCCCATCAATCTGGCCCATGTCACATAGGCCGGCTCCCCGAGGACCCCATGGTCCAGGACTCCCTTAGTAGCCCCTGAATCGGGCTTCAATGGCGATGTATTCGGTGCGTAGATTGACTTCGGCATTGCAAGGCAGGTTCCTTCTCCGAATACTCCAATGCAGTCCTCCACACAAAATAGTTGTATCCGGCTCTGTCAAATAATTATAGCCTTAAGTTGTAAGGGAAAAAAATTTGAAACAAAGTAAGTTACGCCCATATGCGATTTTCCGGTGAGGCGATATGTCCTGGCCTTGTTATTATGCTGAACCGTGTCACAACCTTCGCTTCGTGTTTCGGGGCACGGCCATAGGCACATCTTGTCAAGGCAGAGATCGTGTCCCCTTATCACGGGATTCTCATTAATAGGGGTTTGGGTAATCCAACCGTGCCGTTCACACGTCCCCTTGGGAATAGGAAAGATTTAAGGCTTGTGAGGGGGCGCTTGACATCCACTGCCTCTATAAGAAGATAAGGATCTGTCTTTTTACCCCACGCCTTCTTCCTCCTCAGCATATCTTCCATTTGAGCTCCAGCACCCAAGTCCCAATCTTTTCCATTGCCACCAAAGACCCTAGCCATGTCCAGATCTGGAGCACAGGGCAAGTGGATGGCTTCCTCTGTTACAGAGGTGAACATCAATGAGCTCCAGGAAGCTGGGTACCTGGCCGCGGATATAATCCACCGGCTCCCTACCAAAAAGCAGATTATTCCCACTCCTAAGCCTAATGAGAGGGTAGTGTTGATCCCCCATTTCCTTCACGGACTAGGGTTTCCCCTTCATCCTTTCATCTGCGGTCTTATGTTTTACTATGGGTTAGACTTTCGTGATCTAGCCCCAAATTCCTTTCTCAACCTTTCGGCGTTCATCGTCGTGTGCGCGCCATTCCTCCGCTTCCCTCCCCACTTCGACCTATGGCTCAAGGTCTTCAATGTGAAGCCGAAGGTGGTCGAAGGCCAACACGCGGAGTGCGGCGGTGCCATGCTGAGCAAACTCCCCAACGTCACCTGGCCAAAGGGGACCTTTGTGGAATCCGTCAAGGGATGGCAGCAGGGGTAGTTCTACATCACGGAACCCCACGATACCACATGGGCCGCCGCTCCTGAGTTCAAGTCCGGGCCCCCGATGCGGCTTACATCCTGGCTCAGTAAGGGCCTAGATTGGGAGTCCCCTGACGATGTGACGATGCTGGAGAGCCGCGACAAGGGCATGATAAACAAGATCACCAGCCTTGCCAGCGTGATCCAGGTGATGCTTTTTCGCTGGATTCTCCCTTGTCAACACCGGACTCAACATATGTGGGAATTCGACCCAGCCAGTCCTCGGACCCTGCAGTGGTTCTTCGACACGACGCACGAAGACATATGGAAGCTGCTCTTCAAGGCTCAAAAGTTGTGGCCGGAGACAACCGAAGACCACGGCCTTGACTACGCACGTCCGGCCACTCCTGTAAGTTTTATGATAACTTTTATTTGCAAATCCAAGGAGTATATTGAACTTTCTTACTCCCACAGGGCTAGACAAAGAAGGCGGAGGAAATCAAATGTCTGGCTCCGCTGCCCGAGGACCAGGCCACCCCCTTGCTGACAAAGATGTTGGTTCTGGCGCCGTATCAGGCGCTAGAGAAGAGAGCCAAGAACAAGGGCAAGGAGGCGAGAGGTCGCCTCCATCGCAAAGGTGCTTCAGATGCCGTGTCTGAAGACACCGAGACCTCCTCCTCTCATGGCGAAGATGTAGAAGAGGAAGAGAGCAACTCTCCCCCTAAGGGGGGGGGGGGAAGAAGAAAAGAGCGGCTTCCACGGACCTGGAGGCGGAGGCGACCAAGAAGGGAAAACCCTCCCATGCCATCCCTGAGTGGCACCCGAGGCCGAAGCCCTTGGCCGGATCATAAGTATCCGAAGACACCATACATATATCCGAATTTATGCCTTGTTATTTTAACATACTGAATTGCGTATTGCAGTCCGGCTCGCGATCTTCCCCTGCTATCGTCGTCGTCTGGGAATTCGCTAGGACCGAACGTGATGGAGAGCGAGTCACCTCCGCAGATCTCTCCATCAACTGCTACGAACAACTCCGAAGTTTTGTCCCGAAGAAAAGCTCTAGTTCACGGCAAGATGTAGGTGGTTGTGAAGGTGGCGACGGAGGATAATACCTTCGTTGCCGAAAAGAGGGGAAAATCAACCCCCATGGAGACCGGCGACGGGGGCCATGCTCAATTCGGCCCCCAACCGAATATTATTCCGGAGACCCATATGGCTCCAGAATAGGACCAGCGGCCTTCTTCGAGGGAAGGGGGCGCACCGTCTCCACCGGCGTCCCTTGTCAATCCGGAGGCGCCGAACACCCTGGTGGAAGCACTTTAGAGTGCTTCCATTGTGGAGGAATACCGTACCCTTATGGGTACGGTGGTTGAAAAGGTTCGATCTGCTAAGAGCGGATTGAACCAAGCCTATACCAGCCATCTAACAGGGTTTGAGGTATGTGACATAATATATTTTTAGCCATTTGCAAAGGAATACCAGTGTATAGATAGTAGCCCCTGAGACTTTGTTCGCGAAGAAAGGCCGAATAGAGGATCGAACAATACTGCGTAGGAGCTATCATATACGTCTCTTTTGATGAACAGTCTGCGAAGCTAGCAGCAACCTCGGATGCTGCCAAAGTGTCAGAACTAAAGCGGAGGTTGGAGGAAAAGCAAGGTATGTGATACCGAAGCATATCTTGAAATGATAATAGTTCCAATTTGCTATCTAACTGAGCTTTGTGATTATGCTCATAATTGACACGTCTGAGGTTGAAGCCCTATAGAGCGCTGGCCGAGGCCAAGAAGGAGGCGAACAAGGAGTGGACTGCCCGCCAAAAACATGAAGCAAGGTTGGAGGAAGTCCAACAAGAGCTCACTGATGCTATAAGAAAATGTGAGTCCTTCGAGCACAAGGTGTCGGATCGAGACTCCGAACTTGCTACTACGCTCCAAAGTGCAAAGGAGGCCCTGGTTGAAGCTCAAGGCGCTTGTCAGGAGATCCGAGAAGCCAAGCAGATTGCGACGGGTAAGGCCTTTAATATGCAGAGCAAATTCATAAGGAGAAAGTACGCCTTTCTGACACGCATTTGGAGTTCTCCACGAGTGTTTATGGATCTGCCCCGAAGTATTGCAGATGCTGCAGATTTCTTCCGAGCCGAAGAGGGGAGCTCAACAGAGAAGTTGTTCTGGTCGCAGAACCTTGCACCAGAGCATCCTGTGCCCCTCAGTGATCGACTAAAACAGCTGACCGAGCTACATAGGGTGGCCGAACTTGCCATAAAGGATGTCATAGTCCATCTTTGGCCAGCCAAACCCATACCTAGTAGCTACTTTGGGCTTGTGAAGCGGCTAGTCGATGCCTGCCCACGGCTTGACGCTATAAACCAGCCAGTCTATATCGAAGGTGCCCGGATGGCCTTTGCCCGTGTCAAGGTGCAGTGGGCGAAGATGAATGCCACCAGTCTTGCAACCAAGGGACCGCCCGCAGGCAAGGAGCATCGTACGCTGCAGCGATACTTCAACGACGTTCTTGAAGGATCCCGTATTATAGAGTGCATGTGTTCGAAGGACATCATTTTTGAATGAATGTATCTGTGCTACCCAAACTTTGCATAATGAAAACAAGGCGTTTGTATAATTTTAGTCATGTTGAAGGAAATATGCCCTAGAGGCAATAATAATGTTATTATTTATTTCCTTATATCATGATAAATGTTTATTATTCATGCTAGAATTGTATTAACCGGAAACATAATACATGTGTGAATACATAAACCTACAGAGTGTCACTAGTATGCCTCTACTTGACTAGCTCGTTAATCAAAGATGGTTATGTTTCCTAACCATGAACAAGGAGTTGTTATTTGATTAACGGGATCACATCATTGGTTGAATGATCTGATTGACATGACCCATTCCATTAGCATAGCACCTGATCGTATAGTTTGTTGCTAGTGCTTTTCTTCATGACTTATACATGTTCCTATGACTATGAGATTATGCAACTCCCGCTTTGCCCGAGGAACACTTTGGTGCTACCAAACGTCACAACGTAATCGGGTGATTATAAAGGTACATTACAGGTGTCTCCGAAGGTACATGTTGGGTTGGCATATTTCGAGATTAGGATTTGTCACTCCGATTGTCGGAGAGGTATCTCTGGCCCTCTCGTAATGCACATCACATAAGCCTTGCAAGCATTGCAACTAAATGTGTTAGTTGTGAGATGATGTATTACGGAACGAGAAAAGAGACTTGCCAAGAACGAGATTGAACTAGGTATTGATACCAACGATCGAATCTCGGCAAGTAACATACCGATGACAAAGGAACAACGATGTTGTTATGCGGTCCGACCGATAAAGATCTTCGTAGAATATGTAGGAACCAATATGGGCATCCAGGTCCCGCTATTGGTTATTGACCAGAGAGGTGTCTCGGTCATGTCTACATAGTTCTCGAACCCGTAGGGTCCGCACGCTTAACGCTTCGATGACAGCTTATTATGAGTTTATATGATATTGATGTACCAAGGTTGTTCGAGTCCCGGATGAGATCACGGACATGACGAGGAGTCTCAAATGGTCGAGACATAAAGATTGATATATTGGAAGCCTATGTTTGATTCCGGAATCACTCCGGTGAAATTGGGAATTTTACCGAGTACCGGGGTTACCGGAACCTCCCGGGGGTCAATGGGCCTTGATGGGCCTTAGTGGAAAGGAGGAAAGGGGCCCAAGTGCTGGTCAGACCTTCCCCCTTCCCTAGTCCTATTAGGACTAGGAGAAGGGGCGCCTCTCTCCCTTCCCACTTGGCCAATCCTAGTTGGACTAGGATTGGGAGGAATCCTACTCCCGGTGGGAGTAGGACTCCCAGCGCAGCCCTTGGTGGCCGGCCAGCCCTCCCCTTCCCTCCTTTATATACAGGGGCAGAGGCACCCCATGACACGCAAGTTGATCATTGAGATCGCCTCAGCCTGCAGCGGTGCCCCTTCCACCAAACTACACCTCGAATATACCGCTATGAGCTTAGGCGAAGCCCTCGCGCCGTGGAACATCATCATCGCCACCACGCCGTCAGGTCGACGTAAACTCTCCTCAACACTCGCTGGATCGGAGTTCGAGGGACGCCATCGAGCTGAACGTGTGCAGAACTCGGAGGTGCCGTGACGCTCGTACTTGGATCGGTTGGATCGGGAAGAAGTACGACTACTTCCTCTACGCTATGCCAACGCTTCCGCTGCTGGTCTACGAGGGTACGAGACAACACTCTCATCTCGTTGCTATGCATCACCATGGTCTTGCGTGATCGTAGGAAAATTTTTGAAATTACTACGTTCCCCAACACATGTTTCATCTGAAATTATTTATCCTCCGTTTGTGGTCGTTTGTTGAATCTGAGAGTTGGCCAGTCGTCGGCTTAAGCCCCTCACGTAGATACTACGGGGGTGTTTGGAACAGTACAAAAACACACTTAACCCAACGACCTGGTCCTTGAAGGATGTGCTAGTGCGGCAAACCAGGCAATCAGACTATGCGGCTTTATCACTCTCACTTAGCCATAGGAGTTGGACAATAAGATTGTAGGCGCAGCCCCTGGTATTGTTCGGTGATCCAAACTTGGGTATTGTAGACACCCGACCAGGTAAAAACCAGTCCTTCGTGTGACACGGAAAAAATCACAAGGGATTTATACTGAGTCACAGAATAGTTGACCAGCTCTCGCCGCATCATGATAGTCAGTTTTCGGCTTTCTCTACTGAGGTGTTTATCTGGCTAACAAGAAACACAATCGCAGTAGTTCTCCCTTTACTTCCTTAGCCAAACAATCGGAACGTAAGGTAGTAACCACAGGAGCAGGGAAACCCTACTATTGACCCAAGACATGATTCGGAGCTGATGCATATAATGCTAGATTCGGGATGCCGAATTGCTCTTGTAATAGTGTTCGGACTTATGGTATATTTAAGAAATGTACGTGGCTGAGTGGAGCCCCTGGCAATTTAGGTCGTGCCAAGGTGTACATGACAATCAGACGAAAGAGAAGAAGGAATACAAATTAGGAAATAAGCCAGTACCGAGTAGTTTGGGCAAAAAACTGTTTCCATTATAGTCTGATTGATACGTCGAAACGTATAGATAATGCTATAAGCATGGAGGCTATTTTACATGCCGGGTGAAAGAGAAGGTTGCGTACAGATGGTAAAAAAGGGGAAGAGGTGATCTTAAAAGATCCTCTAGGTACTCCGCCACACATCTGCGCTACTTTTGGCCTTGGTGTGTGATCATTTGAGAGGATTAATGGATAGGTTTTCATTAGGGGTCGGCAAAAGGGCCCTTGACACCATAAAAATGTGATGTGGGTTGTAAGGAACCTGAAAAGGAAAAATGAAGTTAAGAAAAAGATAAATGGGGTCCAGTGCGGTTGAGCCAGACAGGACTTTATCCTCGATATGCCTCCATCATCGCCCATGGTACTTTTAGTGCGTAGTTATGAGCATGCGGTACATACGCCGCTGCTTGGTTGGGGCGAAGACAGAGGCCGTATTGCTAATTGAGCTCCTGACAAGCTGGACTATCATTCTGTGGGGTAGTCCAGACTTGTTTGACAAGGTCCGGTGGCTTGACTGCCAATGTGGAGTTCAGCTTGATAAGGCCGACCTGCACTTCCGCTGCGAGGGCCATGGTGTGTGCCTCAGTACGGAGGGAGCGATCCATGTTTCCATGGACTGTTATAACACTGCGTGGTCCTGGCATTTTGAGTTTTAGATAAGCATAGTGCGGAACCGCATTGAAGCGAGCAAACGCAATTCGTTCGAGCAGTGCGTGATAGCCACTGCAGCAAGGGACGATGTCGAAGATCAAGCCTTCGCTTTGGAAGTTGTCCGGCGAACCGAAGACGACCTCCAATGTGATTGAGCCCGTGCAGCGGGCCTCTACACCATGTATTACTCCTTTAAAGGTAGTTTTGGTGGGTTTGAATCTTGACGAGTCAATACCCATTTTCCAGACTGTGTCCTGATAGAGGTTAAGACTGCTGCCGCCATCCATGAGGACTCTCGTGAGGCGGAATCCGTCGACAATTGGGTCGAGGGCCAATGCGGCTGAACCTCGATGACAGATACTGGTCGGATGGTCCCTGCGATCAAAAGTGATCGGGCATTCTAACCATGGGTCGAATTTTGGGTCGACTGGCTCTATCGCGTAGACGTCACTTAACGCGCGATTGCGCTCCCTTTTGGGGATGTGAGTAGTGTATATCATGTTCACTGTCTTGACCTCGGTGGGAAATTTCTTCTGTCCCCCTGATGTCTACTACACAACCTTCTTCTTGTAGACGTTGTTGGGCCTCCAACTGCAGAGGTTTGTAGGAGAGTAGCAAATTTACCTCAAGTGGATGACCTAAGGTTTATCAATCTGTGGGAGGCGTAGGATGAAGATGGTCTCTCTCAAACAACCCTACAACCAAATAACAGAGAGTCTCTTGTGTCCCCAACACACCCAATACAATGGTAAATTGTATAGGTGCACTAGTTCGGCGAAGAGATGGTGATACAAGTGCAATATGGATGGTAGATAAAGGTATTTGTAATCTGAAATTATAAAAACAGCAAAGTAGCAAGCGATAAAAGTGAGCATAAACGGTATTGAAATGGTAGGAAACAAGGCCTAAGGTTCATACTCGATGAAGATAGAGGGAGCCTGGCATGACTCCCGACCTGCCGGTGATGCAATCCCCTCCAATTTTCCAGTGCAAGGCTCTATTGCCACAGAGAGTCCGGCGGGCTTTAAACTTGTCGGCTTCGGGAACGGGGTCCCTGACTTGCTCGCTCATGCCTCATGCGGTGGGCTCCAAAGGAGGCCCAGGACGCCCATCTTCATCAACGCCAGCTCAAGACCTCGAGGGGCCTGAGATGCTGGGCGGATGACTGTGAGCTTCTCAGCGGCCTCGCCAGCTGGCTCATGAGGAGGCGGAGAGTTCAAGGCAGGGTACTCGCGAGGTGCCCATGACGCAAGCCATGACGCACTAAGGGCGCCATGGCCGGGCGCCAGCTCACAGAGCGCCCTCCTTACCTCTTTGGTGCAAAGGGAGCAAGCGCAGCGAGAGCATCAAGCAAAGGCACCTGCTTCAAAGGCAACAAGACCAAGACCAGCCCCAACGGCTGGAAGGGAGTCATCGTGGAGCCCAAGCAAAGGCCATCACCAGAGCCTTTGGCAAGCGAGGACCAACTTTAGTCAGATAAGTGTACCTGTTCCCTTCAAAATGGCCAATTGTTGGCGCCCTTCCCACTCAATATTTGGGGAGAGGCCCAGGGCCTTCGTCTATATAAGTAGAGCTAGCCACCAAAGTAGGAGGGCGGGCATTTGGAATCCAGAGAGAGAGATAGAGACCCGATCCTCAAGCTAGAGCGACGGAACACCACCTAGCATTTCATCACATCCACCAAGAACAGACCCTCCCGAGGCTGTTCTTCCCTGTACTGTTCCTCAATAGCCCCAGAGGCAATCCACCACACCACAAACTACAGTAGGGTATTACACCACAACGGTGGCCCGAACTAGTATAAATCTCGTGTCTCTTGTGCTGTTCTTTCGAGCAGTTTAGGTCCCTGCGATTCGGTGAGGTACGAGACGGTGGAGGGTTGGATCTCCGCGCGCACCCCAGAGTTCGAACCTTAAGGGTCTGCCGGAACCCAAAATCCGACATTTGGCGCGCTAGGTAGGGGTGCGCCGGAATCCGCCTTCCGCCACCCCGTGTCCCGTCGCATCGCCATCACCATGTCCGCAACCAAGCTGGCAACCCAGATCTCTGGGCGGCGTGGCTCGCCCACGCAGAGCCGCCACGGGCGACCCTGCGTTTCAGTAGCTCGCGGGTCCGCAGGGCGCTGAGGGTCCGGGCAATGCGGACAGGCTTCGACGGTTTCACACCGCGGCAGCGCGGGTCGGCAGCAAGATCCTCCAACCACGCCATGACCACATCACCGCACACCCGCCGAGCAGGCGAACTCGAGGGCCGCGCCACAGTGGGCCCGAGAGCTGCTGCAGTGCAGGCTGCCGGAGAGCGGCCGCGACGTGCTGCTGGAGCGAGTGGCGGAGTTTGGGCCGCCGCCTGGGCCTCACCCCTTCTACACCCAACTTCCATCTCAGGCCAAGGGCGGCCCGCACGGGGTCTCCACGTGCGCCCACGGGCTCCAAAGCTACTCCAACACCGGGCGAGTTGTCGCGCGCCGGGTCAAGGGCGGGTTGCCCGCACCGCCCGGGAGAAGAAGGACTCGACGCAACTCACGGCCCTGTTGGACCGCCGCGCCACCACCCCACGGCGGGCGCATCAAGCAGAGCAGCAAGGCACGCTCAGCAAAACGGCGTGGCCTTCGGGATGACGGCGCCGGAAGAATGCCTGCCCCACATGATGGACCAAGGGCACCCGCATGAGGGAGAACAAGAATCGCTCCTCAGCCCAAGCTGGGGGGATGAGGCGCCAGAAGCCGCGCTCTTCCAGGAGCCTCTCGACGGTCCCACTGGTCACGCCGGGGGCGACGATTATCGGGTACCGCTACTTCCTCAAGAGCAAACATACGCTAACCATAGGTCGCAGGAGGTACCGGTCGCCACGAGAGCGGCTGCCCCGCTCCCGCAGTCTCCTACCCCTCGGGAGGGTGGCGCAGGGGGCTGCTGGAGAGGGGCAGGGATCCGACACCACCACCACGGTGTTCGGAGCAAGGCGTTCTCAGGAGGTAGGCCCTCTGCTGGGGAGGTGCCTCAGGGCCTGCCTCGGGCGGAGGACCCGTGGTCGCTGGGGAACTGGCCTGGCGACCGCTTACTCCTCACCGGGCGCGCCCTGGTTTCAAATGCCGCTGGTGGCACTAGAGTGTGGCGCATATGGGCCTCAGATGGCGACATGAAGCAAGGCCGGTACCTGTGAAGAAGCCCCAGACTGTGAAGCTCGCCGTGACACTCTCACGTAATAATGAGTGGGGCTGTACACGCCTCGAGTCTCAGGGTGCCGCCTCAGCCCCGGGCTCCCTCCCACGCCCAAAGGCAGCACTTAGCTCTACTGGTGAGAAGACGCCCAAGACCAGACTAGGTGCCGACGCGCTTTTCTTCTCGCTTTTGCCTTCCATTTGGTTGTCGCTACCCCACTGGATTTACATTGATTCAATTTGAGATTTGCGTGTGTTCGGGAAGGTGGTTAGTCTCGCTCGAGCAAATCTCTCGCTTTCGTTACAACTCCGCTCAGCTGCCTCCCTCATGAAGCCGGCCAGGCCAGGCTTGCAAGAGCCCAAATTGCCGCCACCGATCCTCTCCGGAGGGTTTTACTGCAGGTCCTACGGATTCGATCAAGAGACACTCAGATCGCTTCAGCCTCCCACAGGCTATCTTGGGGCTCAGACAAACAAAGGTAAACCATCCAACTAGCACGTTGTTTAGCCAACCACTTGGCGCGGGCGATGGGCGATGTAACACCGCTATCAATGAAGAACACAAGTTTTACATGAGGGCTCCTCCCAAAATGCTCTCACCTCCATCAGGCCAAAACCTGAGTTCTATTCATGCAGGGTAATGGAACAAGGACAATACATGATCAGTCGGATAAATCCTCAATGCATCCTCAGAGCACCTCCCGAGCCGTTGCCGGCGTCCGCTGGCCTCGCTGCCGCTGTCTCGCGCGGGTCGCCGGCGGCGCTCGGGCCGCTCACCACGCCGCCTCATCGGGCGGCCACGACACGCTGCCGCCGTCCGAGCGAAGGCCCGGACGAGGGCATCCACGTTGTCTTCCACCTGGCGCCAGATCGCCTGGACGGCCCGGGAATCGGGGCGATGGCTGCGCTAAAATCAAGTGGGGTCCATGTCCCGAGATGGCTGAAGACACGAGAAAAGGCGCGCCCAAGCAGCACGCTGCCCTCTCCTACACCAACCTGTTGGCCCTGACCGATCAAGGCCCAGCCGCGCCACCACGCCGGTGAAGAACTGAAGGTTGCCGCGCGAGTTAACCACGCATGGCGCGCCTACTGCCGCCTCAGATATTATCCAAGGCTGCGTTAGATCTTTCCTGAGCGTGGCGCAGCATGGGACCGTGCTCATGTTCCAGATTCGCCACGACGATCTTGTCCGTGATTCTCGGCGACGGCCTCGGCCTCCTCCACCTGCTGGCAAAGAAGGAGCCCTTGGCTTGAGAGGTGGTGGATTCTCCGCGCCACCTCGAGGGTGGCTCAAGAGCAGCGGCCCGCCGTCGCCTCCTCTAGTTTGGCCTCAAGGCAGCAGTCCTGCCTCAGCCTCGGCCTTGATCAACCCCAACCTCTTCAAACTCAAGGCCGAGGTTCGAGCGCCCACAAAGCGTCCGACCTCCTCCAGACGCTGGCTTCCTGCTGCGACTCTCATCCTCCCGCCGCCGCCAAGCGCCTCCTCGCTCCAAGCGCCAGACAGACGCACGCTCGGGCGGCTTCAAGCCGCCGCCTCACGCTTCTCGAGCTCCGCCGAGTCGCTGGAGGCCACCTTCATCGACGCAGGGCTGCCTCGCAGCTCCGCTTGCTCCTCCAACGAGTGACACCGGCAAGGAGTTCCTGCGCTCGCCTCCGCCGCCTCGCCTGCATATCTGCCTGGCCTCCTCGACGGCCCGAGAATAGGCCTCCCGAGAGGCTGCCAGCGACGCCTTTGGCCTCTTCATCATCAAGATCGCTGGCGGCGCGCGCAAGGGCGGCAGCGCTCCAGCTCGCGCCTCTGGGCCAGCGCAGGCCTCGGCCTCAAGGCGACGCTCACAAGAAGTTTTCACCAAGAAGGCTTACCGCTGGCCGCCTCTTTGAAGAAATCTCATGGCGGGCGCGGGCGCGCCCCGGCGCGCCGCACGCCCTCCACATCATCAACCGCCCAGCGGGCGCCGGAGCCACGAAGTCAACACTCTCCTCCGGCAGGGGCTGGGGCTGGCACTCGCGACGGGCCGGGCGACTGCGCCAAGCCCGCCCGAGCCAGCCCATCCCTCAGACGAGGGGCGCAGGAAGCGCCAGCCAATCGCCGCCCACGACCAGGCGAGAAGCCCACGGCAAGCTAGCTATGCCACGGGAAGGTTCATGAGGAAGGATCGCGAGGCGCCGCAGGGCCACGACGCGCCACAGACGGCTCACCTCCCGGTCGCCTCACCACAAGGGCTCCACCGCTTGGAGCACTCGAGGATCGGGAGGGGCGGCTGGGAGGACGGCTCTCACCTGCCTCCGTGAGCTCGGCAGAAGGGCCTGCAGGCAAGGATCGAATGAGCAGCAGAAGAATCAGGAGCCGGAGAAGGAGAAGGCTTACTCATCAAGGTGAAGTCTTCCCACGCTTCAAGAAGCACAAGGGTAATCATCGCCAGGCCTCCCTTCTTCCGGAGGGCCTCAAGTTCACGCGAAACGACCCAAGATTTGAGCGCAGGGATCAGCCACGGCGAGGGAGAAGCATCAAGGTGGCTTGCGCCAAGGCGTCGCCTGACGCTGCTGCTAGTCGCCTCACCAAGAGAACCAGCAGGGCCTCGGGGCTCCATCCGCTGGCGCTGCGGGCGGCTGCTCGCCGCCCGCAGCAGAGCTGCATGAGCCTCAGAGCTGCCCCTCACGAGCATCGCCTCGCGCTGCCACCCGGCGGGGGTCCTTCAGCTTCGGGCGGCTCAGGCCTCCCTCGCTCCGCCACTTGAGGAGGAGCCGCTTTGGCCGACCGGAAGGACTGCTACCACCACCGGATTCTCGCGAGGCCCTCGAGACCATGGGGCGCGCCCCATTCGTCAAGATAGGCATCTGTTCACCAAATCACCCCTGCTTCGGGCAGAGGTACAACAAGGCCCTTGATGCCGGATGCCACCGGGTTAGGGTCGCCAACAGACCAGGAGCACTTTCCTTAGCGCTTCAGCGCCAGTCTTCTTCTTGGAGCCTCATACGATCGCCAGTTCACAAGGCCCACATCCGTGGGAATGGCGTTGAGAGGAGCAATGCGGCGATCAGGAACTCCTTCACCACCTTGGGCGCTGTCACAGCAAGCGACCTCTGGAACGCGAAGCGGCGCCAGACAAAGATGAGCCGAGGGCTTGAAAGCGTCTCCTGGCCCCAGCCTAAATTGGGGACAGCAGGCGAGGTTGGCTCCGATAGCAGGGGGCTGGGCACCCCCACATCCATGTGCAACCACCTCTCGCGGAACTCAGCCGCGGGCGGAGGCAAGCTAAAGTCAATCCCTGAGGCCGCTGTCTCGGGCGTGGCGACGAAGCGCACGCACGCCGAGCATTGAGTGGGGTCGACAAGACGCAGAGAGAAGAAGTGGTGCAGCAAGGCAACCGAGGGAAGGATGCCCATCATTGCCTCACAAACGAAGGAGAAGACCGAGAGGAGAGTAATGGACTCAGGACCCAGCCCCGCCCACAGGGCATCAGCGAAATACCGGACCTCGGTGACTATCCTGTCGATGGAGAGGTGGGACGCGGGCCGAGCCGTCGTCCTCCCGCTTTCGTTGAAGGAGGTAGCCAGAGCCGAGCTAACCTTGCCCAAGCCCTCTAGATTGAGTATGATCGACGGGTCGACGGGCGGAGGCCGGCCGGGCGGCGGCGAAGCGAGGCGGAGGCATGTGTTTTTCCCTTTCCTTTCTTCGCCGGAGCCATGGCGATCGAAAGGGGGGGATATTCGGGATTGGATTGAAAATGGAAGCTGGAGTTCGAGAGGGGGAAGGACTGGAGCGCACAAGCAGCAGAGAGGGGAACGGATGAGTGCAGCAGCATGTCCGCCTAGCAAGGCATGAAATAAGGAGGCGTGGGGGAACAGTGTCGCCCACGTCCAATCAACCGCCACTCGTCGCCCAAGGCCGCAGGCTGTTAGGGCCCGCGACGCTTCGACTTGCCTTTCGCCTCTGCCCGCCAAGTGCGGGCGCTGCCAGGCCCGGGCTATCGTCGGTGTTCTCGGGAACGGGGTCCCAGACTTGCTCGCCAAATGCCTGCGCGTGGCTCAAAGGAGGCCCAGGACGGCCCATCTTCATCAACGCCAGCTCAAGACCCTCGCGAGGGGCCAAGCCTCGTGGGGCGGACGACCATGAGCTTCCTCAGGCGCGGCCTCGTCAGGCTGGCTCATGAGGAGGCGGAGAGTTCAAGGCAGGGTACCTCGTGAGGTGCCCATGACGCAAGCCATGACGACCAAGGGCGCCAGTCGCCCCGTGGACGGAACCATCCCTAGCCTACCTAACTAGGCAGGAACTCCCCGAAGACCAAAATGAGGCTCGCTGCATAGTATGGCGCTCTAAAGCCTATAAAGTCCATGAGGGAGAGCTTTATAAGAAAAGCACTACCGAGTCCTTCAAAGGTGTATCTCCAAGAGGAAGGGCGAAACCTCTTGGCTGAAATTCATGCCGGACTGGTGGGCACCACGCCGCAGCCCGGCCCTTGTAGGCAAGGCCTTCCATACAGGATTTTATTGACGACGGCCCGGCAGATGCGCAGGACTTAGTCCAACGATGCGCTCGGTTGCCAGCTTTTTGCTAACCAAAGCCACATGCCACCCACTGCCCTTAAAACTATACCCATCACCGGCCGTCATGGGTCCGGGGCTTGACATGGTTGGACCCCTCAAGGAGGAACCCACAAGCAAAAATACCTATTGGTCATGGTGGACAAATTCACCAAATGGATAGAGGCCAAGCTCGTTAAAACGGCCGAATCCGACCAGTGATAGACTTCATCTCGGGGTAGTGCAATCACACGTTGTCGCCCATAGTATCATCACCGATAATGGTACCAACTTCACGGCCGATGAGGTCAAATCATGGTGCAAAACATGGGCATCAAGCTCGACACGCCTCGCCTATCACCCTCAAACCAACGGCCAAGTCGAACGGGCAAATGGTCTAATCATGAGCGCATTAAACCCGCACTAGTGCGGTCCTCAAGGAATCTAACACGACCGGGTTGAGGAGCTCGACCAGACTGGGGCTGCGGACCACGCCAATCAGATTACCGGATTCACACCATTCTTCATGGTGTACGGTGCAGAGGCAGTCTTGCCTCAGCGACATAATACATGACTCACCTCGCGGCGCATGTAATGAAGAAAGAGAAGCCGAGCTCGATCGCAGGATAGTTTGGACATATTGAGGAGGAGCGCGACGGGCAAAAGCTCGCTCCGCATTCTATCAACAACAGGCTCAAGATATCAAAGCAGGGAAGTACGGGCCAAAGCTTATAACGCTGGCGAACTAGTTCTACGCCGCCGGACAAGAAAAAGGACAAACCAAGCCCAAATGGAAGGTCCATTCATCATCGACCAGGTCCCGACCGTGGAGCATACCGCTCTGCTAAACGATCGATAACCGACTCGAGCCGGACCCATGGAACGCAGCCCGTCTAAGAAGATTCTACGCCTAAGTGCCGGACTCCAAGTTCGTCTCCTTCCTCCGTTCGCATTCTTTATTTTTGCTTTTGCTGTCTTTTATCTCTCTCCTTCCTCCTCCTTCTTCTTGTAGCCTCTACAGGCTGCTTGGCGCTTTTTTCGCAACATTATACCTGGGGCTTCTTTAATGTAAGTTTATTTATACGGGCTTATGCCCAACACATGCTAAACTTCTGCATGTACCTTTTATTCACCATTATATGCATCGATATGACTTAAGTTTTGGCCAAGCTGGGTTGTTCGGCCTCTGTGCTTACCCCTACGCTCACGATTGTTCGCTAGGTGGTAAAGGAGCACCTCTGCGATTGTTACGCTGGTCAGCCGGATGTGTACCTCAGACTGGGTGAAGCCGAAAGCTAGCGTTCTTAAGGGAATATTCGGTCGGTGAACTGAAAGATGATTTTTAACTATTTACCCATCTGCCCCCAGATGATTTTCTGCTTTCCTAGCAGCTTTGACATGCACTTTAGGGCATGCATCCCAGCGAAAGGAACCCTTAACGGAACTATTCTCCCTGGAAGATGTTTCTTACTACCCATGTAATATAACATAACTAGTTGGGCACTTGTCTGATACAGCAACAATGACCCCTACGCCTTGTCTCCATGCATACCACGGTTCTTATATAACCACGAAGATATTCGACACACCCGGACTATTGGGTCCGGAGGTCGGGTTAAAAGGTCTGCTATGACAAATGATCTACAATCCGGTAGAAGACATTTTTTCATGTCATATTTTTACATAGTCAACTCGACTCATTGTATTCCTCCTCAATGCCATCTAATAGGCTATCTAATTTAGAATCTTGCTGAAATACTTAGCGCCAATTCTACTTGACCGATACTAAGCTTACAGGATCTCCATCCCGTCCGCCCCACAAAGCGACCTCGCCATGTGGTTTGGGTCAGCCTTCGTACCACGCCTTTACCATGGCCCAGCCTCCTGGCGCTTTGACGGCAGGCCGATATCTTGCACAGTCGGAAGCGCCGCCGTGCTCCTTGAAGCCGCTCTGCCAGCTCCCCAATGCCTTCGGGCAGGGAGATAGATGGCCACAAGGCCTGGCCGATGCTTTTCATCACCTGCCGGACTCGTTCGTGCAGCTGCCGCAGTTTGGGAAGAAGATCACCATAAGAATTGGGCATCTCCTCCTCAGGATGACCTGTGAGCAAACCTACATACATGTTTATGTTAGTCGCCTTCCTCGCCGAACTCTTTCAAAGTTCGCTCAAGCACTTACTGAAGATGCCGCGACGAAGCCGCCAGCTCTCCTTTACGGAGTCAGATAACTAGGCACGAACATCCTTTAGTTCCTCACCCAGCTTGGTGTTGGCGTCTTGGAGGTTATTCTACTCCTGCCGCACCCTCGTAAGCACGCTCTCGCCGGCCTTTAACTGGCGTAAGAGTTGTTGCTTGTCCGGATCTAGTCCGGCGCCATCTGCAATGTTTTTGTCACATTTACACACCCGCCGCACTTCATAAATTATTTATCTTCAAGCGATATTACCAGAGGGGTCTCAGGCTCCCCTCAGAGCGGCTAGTGCGGCCTCAAGTTGGGCCCTGCACTCTTCCAGCTCCTGGGACAGTCGGGTATTCTTTTCTGTAAGATCCTGCATAACAAATGAACCTTAAATCAGTTATTCTAAGTATTTTAAGTCTCGGGCTACTGCATAT
The DNA here is from genome assembly GCA_021605205.1 of Aegilops longissima. Classification (NCBI taxonomy): domain Eukaryota; kingdom Viridiplantae; phylum Streptophyta; class Magnoliopsida; order Poales; family Poaceae; genus Aegilops; species Aegilops longissima. Next base: position 610,119,703 of record CM038679.1, on the reverse strand, counting down.
ATAATCACTGATTTCTTACTCGTATGTCCTTCACATACTGCCCGTGGCTCGCTAGACCATCTTGAGCGGCATGGAGGTGCGCATCTCCCGAATCAAAGGCATTCAAGGCCTCTTGGGAGAAACATGCGTCATGAAGAACTGTCCGGCGGCGCCTGTGATTCAAGGCGCTCTCCACCTCGGAGTTGGTGGCGGACAACCTGTCGGCATCCTCTATCGGAGGAGCATCCGACGCACGCCTTGTGCTCGCCTCAGCCTCCGCATCCGCTTTGAAGCTTGTCCGGTGAAGGTTCGATCGGCAACCTCTCCGGACTCAGTCCGGCGAGCGCTCTTTTTCCTGAAAAGAGCATCAACGTTAGTACGCCTTCCAGGAATCAATCCTGGGAGTATGGTTACATGCCATACCGTTGCAGCGGAGATTCGATATGGACCGCACTTCTTTTTAGCCTGCGGGGCCGCAGTGCCCTTTGTTGGCCAGCCGCCGCGGGCTCGGCTTCCTGCCTCGAAGGTACCCCCTGCGAAGCACCATTGGTATACGGTGAGCAAAAATAAGCATGGGTCATTATCAGGCTTTTGGGATCTCGATCTCATTTACCTGTGAGGCTGGAAGTATTCCGGGGTAATCAGCCGTAATGGCAACCAACGCATTGTCAATGCTAAGTTGGTGGAATACCCCGTCGATCAACTCCACCTTTATATCCGGATCCTCTTCGGGGGTCGGATCGAGGGACCGTTCCGGATCCTCGGGTTGTGGGGGCGGCTGTGTATCTTCTCCACAGTCCGGCGCAGCCTCGCAGTAAACCACGAAATGAGATATTTAACCATGGGAACATGGATCGACAGGTCACAAAGATGTTTGCTTACCCAGCTTCGAGGATTATTCAAGAAACCTCCTTCGATGGATTGACACGGAGGAAATCCTCCTCCTCCCTTTATACATGGCGCACAAGATTTTTACCAGTTCGGTGATCGATCCTCGCCCTTTGCGGCCATGGCGGGTGGCATCGCCTTCCCGTTGAAGTCCCACATGGGTGGCCTCTGTATTGAGCGGCTGCACTCCCCTCATAATGTAGATTGCCATGACTCCTGTCATGGTCAATCCGCATGAGCCAAGAACCTTATTCGCTCATCAAATAACGGACATCCCGGTCATCTTCTCCGGGGCTCCGAGGGCGCCAGCTTAGGCACTTCTTCGAGGAGCATTGCTAAACTCCGAAGGCCGATCCAATAGGATCCGCAGCGGACGCCCTCCATGTAAAACCATTCAAGGCCAGTCTTGGACGCTTTCTTTGGGGTTCCGGATAGGTACCCGGTCCCGGCGATGCGCCATAGCTCGGCTCCGCCCACTTGATATATTGACCCCTCATGAGAACGGGGTACTAGGCAGAATATTCTCTTCCACAGCCCAAATGAGCCTCGACGCCAAGAATAGTTCGCAAAGGGCCACGAAGCCCGCGATGTGCAGGATGGAGGCAGGGGTAAGGTGGTGCAATTGGAGGCCGAGAACTCCAAGAGCCCCGGAGAAATGGATGGATTGGAAACCGAGTCCTCTTACTAGATAAGAGATGAAGCATACCCGCCTCCTTTAGAAGGATCGGGACGCCTCCGCTTGCTTTCCGCCTCTTGTAGGTGGAAAGTCCGGTTCGAACTGAACCATGAAGGCCGGGGAGAAATCCTTGGCTTGAGTATAACTAGCTCGCTATGCGGGACTGAGCATCTCTCCCACTTCTGGCTAAGGGCTGGGAGCGAGAAGAGGAGCCGCGACCGTCCATGATGGAATGGGCTTTGGTCGAGGCGCCCGATGAAAGCTCGAAAGGGGGATTGTCGGTGTCAAAACCGGCGGATCTCGGGTAGGGGGTCCCGAACTGTGCGTCTAGGCGGATGGTAACAGGAGACAAGGGACACGATGTTTTACCCAGGTTCGGGCCCTCTTGATGGAGGTAAAACCCTACGTCATGCTCGGTCGATATTGATATTGTGGATGTTTACAAGAGTGGATCTACCACGAGATCAAGGAGGCTAAACCCTAGAAGCTAGCCTATGGTATGATTGTAAGGGTTGTTGATGATGTTCTGATCTTGTCCTACGGACTAGAGCCATCCGGTTTATATAGACACCGGAGAGGGCTAGGGTTACATAGAGTCGGTTATAATGGTAGGAGATCTACATATCCGTATCGCCAAGCTTGCCCTCCACGCCAAGGAAAGTCCCATCCGGACACGGGGAGAAGTCTTCAATCTTGTATCTTCATAGTCTTGGAGTCCGGTCGATGATGATAGTCCGGAAAATGATAGTTCGGCTGATGATGGTAGTCCGCTATCCGACACCCCTAATCCTGACTCCTCAAGAGCTCCCTCGAACCAGGCTTCAATGATGATAAGTCCGCGCAGTATGTTGCTTGGCATTGCAAGGCGGGTTCCTCCTCCGAATGATAGAAGATTGTGAACACCAGATAGTGTCCGCTCGCAAAATAAATTCCACATTCCATCGAGAGAATAATAATATATACACAAGTTCAATCTGCCGACGCTTTTTGTGGCATGACGCCACACCACTACCAAGCCATTACTCAATTGTTTTTACTTTACCACATCAGCGCATTTAGCGAGGCGGTTTCCTTGGCACGCCTTTTGTCGAAGCAGAGATCGTGTTTCCCTTAATCCGGATTCTCATCAATACGGACGTGGGTAACCCAACCGCGCCTGCTCGCCATGCCCCTCTATCGGGCGAGTCCCAAACGGTCACGGAGACGGCTCTTGGTATTCTCCTCTTATAATGGGACCAAGGCTCGCTTTTTTCTTCAATCCTTCATCGAATCCTCTCCCGCCCAAGTTCCAGCACCTAGAGCTCCAGATTCGAGCGCTGCGGACTTCCAACGATGTCCGGTTCCGACCTCCGTGGTCGGTGGATGCCCTCCTCCGCCACGGAGGAGGATGTGCTAAAGTTATGGGAGGCCAAGTACTGCTTACGAGATTTCGCAGACAGGTTGCCCGCCAAGGGCAGGCCATCCCCACACCCGAGCCTGGCGAGTATGTCGTTTTTTTATCCCACCTCCGTCGGGGTTTAGGCTTCCCGATGGATCCTTTTGTGAGAGGGCTCATGTTCTATTATGGGTTGGAATTCCACGATTTGGCTCCAGAGTCCATCCTCCATATCTCCGATTTATTGTCGTCTCATGAAGCCTTCCTCCGCCACCCTCACTTCGGCCTGTGGCTGAAGACCTTCAATGTGGCGCCGAAGATGATCGGGGGGGCATCAAGCGGAGTGTGGTGGGGCGACCATAAGTAGGAGGACCGATGCCCCGTGGCCCGCGGGCTCCTTCCAAGAGGAGCTCGGCCTGTGGCAGCAAGAGTGGTTCTATATTACCGTTCCGAGGGGCCGCAGACAAAAGCCACCGCCTTATTCCGCCGGGACCTCCACGACGATTGATGTCGGGTCAACCAAGGGCTTAACTGGGGCCGCCAAAGGACGTGCCCCTACTGCAGGGCCGGATTCGACATCTCCAAACGAGGGAGGTCGATATGGTGGTGGTGATGCAGGTTATGCTGATTAGGCATTTCCTGCCCTGCAAACGCCGCCCTCTCCGGCTGTGGGAGTTCAATCCGGAGGGTCCACGGATTCTTCAACACTTCATGGGTATGACACCCCTGGATATGTACAAATTATTCTTCGGATCGCAAGAGGTGCATCCGGAATTGACCGAGGATGCTGGCCTAAGCTGCAATCGCCCGGATACTCAAGTAAGTAGTTCCAAGTCCGGACATACCGTTTGTTTGCCCTTCGATGATTCGCTTTATGACCAACTTCCTTCTACACAGGAGTGGATAGCGGAAGCAAAACTGATATGGTGTCCGGCCCCCCTCCCCGAGACCGCGCCGGATCTCGTGCTGGTCCGGATGTTGGAGGTTGCGCCTTCAGAGGAAGGCGAAGGGGAAAGCAAGAAAGCTACTGCCTCACCTAAGGAGGCTCTTGAAAGAGGGGGGATCGAGAATCCCTCCCTCCAAGGGGAGAAGAGGACTGCCTCCGAGGACCCGGGGAGAAAAGCCCCTAAACGAGGGAAGAAATCTTCGCCAGAGGGTCCTGCGTCCGGGGAGGCCCCGGCCGTACAATCTCCCTTAATGAGTCAGCCCTCCAACGAGCCGTAAGTAGAAAGAAAGGAGTTTTATAATAAGGGACATCCCTATTTGTGCTTCTGAGGATAACTAAAGTTTTTACCTTGTAGTTCGGATCTCCGTCCTTCGCAGATGAGCTCGTCTTCGGGGGACCTTTGTCCGGAGATGATAGAGAGCGAGAGGCCTCCGTCTGGGGCGCCGTCGGATAGGGCGGACGAGCCTGAAGTGTCATCACGGAGGGAGCCCCCGGGTTTGGCAAAGCCGGATAGTTCGGCGTCAACTGGTGTACGGCTGAAGGATCTGCTTGAGAAGGCGTCTATCTCAGAAGATCAGCACGCATTGATGAGCGTGGTGATTGAAAGGATTTCGTCCGCCGAAGGCGGGTTGCACGATGCCGTCAGGAGTTTGCTGGCGGGGTTTGAGGTACGTAAAAATGACACATCTTTTAACAGTTTTGCATATAGAATGCGACCTGTATAGATAGTAGCCCCTGAGACTCGGTAGGTTGTCGAAATCGACAGCGTGCCGAGGATCAAAATCGCAGGTTGAAATTCCCGTCATGCCGATGCAGGTGGCGGGTCGTCCGGAGGCCAGCCGGACTGATGGAGTTGCCGAACTAAAGCGGCAACTTGATGCTGCGGATGCGGACATCACGCTGATCAACGGGCGACTTGATGAGTCGCAAGGTAAGCGTTACTGCGCGGTCACTAGGTAAGGGAGCCGAAGCCATCCCCTTACAACATGTGCGTGAAATGTAGATAGTGCCGCTGCCGTGGAGAGCCTTCGGGCCGAACTTGCTCAAGCCAAGGAGCAGGCCAGAAGGAGTAATGCGGCGGCCTCGATGGCGGCCGAGGAGTTAGCGAATCGAAGGGTCGCACACGCCGAGCAGGAAGAGATAGCCGAAATGGCCGTGAAGTTAAAAGATGCTACCGACCGCAATGAGGCTCTTGGGAAGGAGCGCCTAGCGGGCAAGAAGACCTGCGGAAGGCCACCGCCGGCAAGAATGCCCGCTCGCAATGCGGGCTATGAAGGAAGAGCTGCGCCAGGCGGGATATTGTAGCCGGTAAGCCGTTTTCGCTGCGCCAAGGTTTACGGATCCAAAATATGCTCAGCTGGGCTAACTGTGTTGTCCGGAGGACCTTTATATGGACTTAGCAGCGAAAAGCGGCGGATGCCGCCAGCATTTTCGAAGCCGTAAGGATCACAAGACGGAAGAGTTGTTTTGGTCTCAATTCCATAGTCCGGAGCGCTCACTTCCGCTGACCGACCGCTTGGCTGAGTGGGCTGAGCTAAATAGGTTGTCCGGCTTGCGATGACGGATATAGTGACTCATATCCGCCGGATAGGCCCCACCAAGAGTTACTTTGGCTTATTGCAGCAATTTCTTGGGGCGGTGCCGTATATCAAGGCGATGAAGCGGTCGGCCTGCATAGAGGGTGCGCGGATGGCGCTCGCCCGTGTGAAGACACATTGGACAGAGATGGATGCCACCGCTGTTGCGACCTCGGGTTCGGATGATAACCGGTTACCCGTCGAGCACTATTTTGGTGAAGTACTGCGTGGTGCTCGTGTAATAGAGTCACAGTGCTCGAAAAATGTTACGTTCGAATGAACGTTTATTATGATGTAAAACGATATGTAAGCACCTTTTATACTTGTGCGTCCAAGTAATAGAATATCTCCTATGCGGCCGTTCATGTATACGTGTGTATAACCTGAAAAATGGCAGTCATCGGCTTCAGCCCCCACGCACAAGGTGCGGGGGTGTTCGCAAAAAATAGCATGTTTTCACACTTAATCCGACGTCTCGGTCCTGTAAAGGAGGTGGCAGCATAGCAAACGAGGCAACCGGACTATAATGCTTTATCACTTTCACTTAGCCATGGAGTTCGAGGGTGGGGCTACGACATAGCCCATGGGGGCACTGCGCTCTCCGAATTCGGGGCGTGTATGTGCCTGGCCGGGAAACGGCGCTTGGTCAAAGCGGAGGAATCCTAAACATTCCCATAGTCGATCGAGTGGTTGACCAGTCTCTCGTTGTATCATGACAGCCAGTTTCGGGCTTTCATCGAAGTGCTCGCCAAATTAACCGGGGCACAATCACAGAGTTCTCCGGAGCCGCGTTAGCCGATGATACGGAAGATAAGGCAGCAAAACACGTGGAGCCGGGCAAACCCAACATTTGACCAAAGACATGATTCGAGCTGATGCATATAAGGCCTAACTCGAGGCGCCAACACTCCTGAAGGTGTTCGGTCTTTATAATAGCGGCAAAACAAAGCCCGAAGCCCCTTGTGTCCGTGCACGGCAGGTTCTTACAGCGCGGCCGATGCCAAAACGCCAGGCTCCACTCTGGTTATAATTATAAACCAGGGATTATAGCAACAAGAGACAGTAAGAAAGGTTTACGTGGGTCTTAGTCTGAAAAGAGTCCTTACAACGGGTCCCTATCTGCACGCTCGCTACTGTGTCTCCGTTGTGCCGTATCCTGGACGGGTGTACACGCTGGTTGGAAAAGAAATCGTGCGAGAAAGTGCATAAAAAATTGAAATATAGATTAAGAAAGCTGAGCCTATGCTAGCTCATTATGGCTTATATGTGCAAACCCTTGTGGAGGGATGTGCGGCTAGGTAGCCCCTAGCTTATTTATTCCGGACTCGTCCAGCCGTGTCCGGGGTCTCAAGCGACCTTTTAATGAAATGATGCCACGTGGACCGGGCATTTTAAGCGTAAGAGACGCGTAATGTGGTATTGCATTGAAGCGGACGAAAGCTTCCCGTCCCAGTGATGCTTGATAGCTGGCGTAAGGGCCTGGCGCCACTCCTTTGAAGGAAGTGCGGCTATGCCGAATTGTAGTAGGGTCTATCCCAACTTGCGGATTGTGTCCGGAAATAGCAGCAAGCCACTGCCGCCGTCCATCAAAAGCCTGCGTTAGTTGCAGTCTGTCTATTATGGGATCCAATATCAGGGCAGTCTATCCTGTGCTCCGGATATTTTTGGACTAATCCAGATGGTCGAAAGTGATTGGTTTTGACATCCAATCTCGGTCCACTGGGGTGGATCGTGCGACACTTGTCTTAGCGAGTGCCGTGTTGGCTTTCCGTACTATCACGTGAAGCGAGTTTACTGTTTTGACTTCTTGTGGGAAAGTCTTTTGACTTCCGTGCTCTCTGCTGGTGGGGTTCGTCATCGCCCTCACTTGGCGATCGAGTTCCTTGTGTCCGGGCGTTGAGTCTGCGGACTGTTTAAAAACCCAACAATTTCGCTTGGTATGGTTTGCAGGCCTTCCGGAGTATCGTGGATTTGACATATCCGATCTAGAATTTTGTTTAAATTTGATAGCTCGTCTCTGTTCTCCTTAAGAGGCCGTGTTGTATTTTTTGGTCATGAAGTTTTGAATCCGGCGTTGACCGCCGTGTCTTTGGGCTTTTTTTTTATTTCGCGCTGGTCTTTCCTGCGCCGTGACTATCCGCTTCCATCTCGATCTCGGATGTACTCGGTCGCTGGTGCTGCATCTTGCTAGCCAGCTGTCTTCTCCTCGCGCAAAAGCGCCATGAGGCTTGTTAGCGCGGCCATTGTTCTTGCCTTCTCTTGGCCGAGGTGTCCGGCGAGCCATTCGCCTCGGACGTTGTGTTTAAAAGCTGCTAGGGCTTCTGCGTCCGGACAATCGACTATTTGGTTCTTTTGGTAAGGAACCTGTTCCAGAATTCTGCTACTGACTCTCCGAGCTGTTGGGTTATATGACTCAGATCGTGCAGATCCGGAGGGCGGACATAAGTCCCTTGAAAATTTGTTCTAAACGCGCTCTCAAGCTCTTCCCAACTTCCAACAGTATTTTCTCGGGAGGCTTTTGAGCCAATGCCGAGCTGGCCCTTTGAGCTTGAGGGTAGGTATTTTATGGCGTGAGATCATCTCCTCTAGCCATGTGTATGTGTAGTATATAATCTTCTATCCGCATCCGGGTCTGTAGTGCCGTCAGATGCCTCTATGTTTATGGGTTTGAACCTTGCTGGAAATTCATGATCCAGCACCTCATCGGTAAGACATAGCGGGTGTGCGGCGCCCCTGTATTTGGGTGTGCCGCTGTCTTCGAACACTTTTCGTGGTGTGTTACTTCTTGGGGTCCTCTTTTTTGGCCCGTAGATGGACCTAGTTGGGCCGTCCGTTTTCCCAGGATTATAATTCGCTTGTGTGCAGCCCGCTTGTCGCTTTGGGCCTGTCATCTAGTTGCCTATCCGCCAGCGGCCTCTTTATTTTTTGACCGTGAAGGCTCTATGGCTTCCTCGTCAAATTCTAGCAGCAACTTGCGCTCGGGTAGCTCTTAGTTTGATGGCCATTGCCATATTTGTCTGCGCAGTCTTGAATACTTTGCTCCATTTCATTCTCGAGCGTGTCTTACGCTGTTTTGAGCTTCCGTTTCGCCTTCTTCAAACTTCTTGCAGTGGCGACGAGTTTTTTGTGTATGTTCTTATGCTCCGGTGTTGTGTCCGGACCGTTGATTGCTCCGTGAAGGGGTTGATTATCCGGCTTGTCCTGTTCGTCGCCCGCTGGTTTGCCCCGCTCTATCGCTGGGTCGTTAGGAAGGCTGCTTTGATCGATGTGGGACTTAGGGCGGCGTCTACGTCGCCGTTTTGGTTCTTTATCGGCGAGATTATCCTCTGCCGCGTCCCGTTGTTCCTCGTTATCGCTTCCCTTTGGCGTGTCCACCATGTATATGTGGTATGACGAGGTGGTCTTCCAGTGTCTTGTAGGCACTGGTTCTTGGTAGTCTCCGGCATCGTCGTCCATACCGTCGATGTCTTCGGAGTCGTAGTCGAGTATGTCGGTTAAATCGTCGACGGCGGCTACGAAGTGGGTGGTGGGTGGGGTCTGAATTTCTTCGTCGTCCGCATCCCAACCATCCTGGCCATAGTTCGGCCAGGGCTCTCTGGATAGCGAGAGATGCTTCATGAATTTACGATATCGCCAAGGGCGAAGTGCTGAAAGATGTCCGCCGCGAATTCCATGATCGGCGCCCGTCGAATTCGACCGGCAGGGCGCAGGAGGTTCGAGTCCGCAGGAGTCCGGCACCTCGAGTCATGAGCTTTATGCGGGACAAGGTAAGTGTTCGGCTCCATCGCCGTAGAAGTTGCGGCTCCCGAGGCGGTGTCCAGCCATCCGTCCTCGATCCGAGCGATCGGCTCCGGACTATGGGTCGGATCGGACTCGTGTGCGGCCTCCAAGGTGCTGTCCGGCGGCAGAGTTAGGTCATGCCCATCATGACAGCGTGGCACGCTCGGCTGTGGCTCAGATCCATCGAAGATCAAGTCTCCTCGGATATCGGCCGTGAAGTTTAGGCTTCCAAACCTGACCTGACGGCCAGGGGCGTAGCTTTCGATCTGCTCCAGATGGCCAAGCGAGTTGGCCCGCAGTGCGAAGCCGCCGAATACGAAGATCTGTCCGGGGAGAAAAGTCTCACCCAGGATTGCGTCGTTATCGATTGAAGAGGCCATCACGCCTATCGGTGACGACACAGAGGAACTCTCAATGAAAGCACCAATGTCGGTGTCAAAACCGGCGGATCTCGGGTAGGGGTCCCGAATGTGCGTCTAGGCGGATGGTAACAGGAGACAAGGGACACGATGTTTTACCCAGGTTCGGGCCCTCTTGATGGAGGTAAAACCCTACGTCCTGCTCAATTGATATTGATATTGTGGATGTTTACAAGAGTGGATCTACCACGAGATCAAGGAGGCTAAACCCTAGAAGCTAGCCTATGGTGTGATTGTAAGGGTTGTTGATGATGTTCTGATCTTGTCCTACGGACTAGAGCCATCCGGTTTATATAGACACCGGAGAGGGCTAGGGTTACATAGAGTTGATTATAATGGTAGGAGATCTACATATCCGTATCGCCAAGCTTGCCCTCCACGCCAAGGAAAGTCCCATCCGGACACGGGGAGAAGTCTTCAATCTTGTATCTTCATAGTCTTGGAGTCCGGTCGATGATGATAGTCCGGCAAATGATAGTTCGGCTGATGATGGTAGTCCGGCTATCCGAACACCCCCTAATCCAGGACTCCCTCAGGTATGGTGTGACTCAGATCAAGATCCTTGCCCCTTTTATAGGCGGCTCATTTGCGCGGCTAGGGGGGTAATTGTAAAAATACCCTGGCTTTTCGCATTCATTCAAACACGTGGAAGATGGACATTATTGGGCGTAGAAGCCGAGGAGCGCAGCATTTATCAGTAGCCGGATGCCATTCGACAAGTATATGGAATTTGGAGAAGAACCCGCCTCGCAATGCCGAAGACAATCAATGCGTCGGACTCATCGTAATTGAAGCCTGGTTCGGGGGCTACTGAGGGAGTCCTGGACTAGGGGGTGTCCGGATAGCCGGACTATCGTCACGGCCAGGACTCCAAGACTATGAAGATACAAGATTGAAGACTTCGTCCCGTGTCCGGATGGGACTTTCCTTGGCGTGGAAGGCAAGCTTGGCGATACGGATATGTAGGTCTCCTACCATTGTAAGCGACTCTATGTAACCCTAACCTATCCTGTGTCTATATAAACCGGAGGGTTTTAGTCCGTAGGACGAACAACAATCATACCATAGGCTAGCTTTTAGGGTTTAGCCTCCTTGATCTCGTGGTAGATCTACTCTTGTACTACCCATATCATCAATATTAATCAAGCAGGAGTAGGGTATTACCTCCATCGAGAGGACCCGAACCTGGTTAAAAACATCGTGCCCCTTGTCTCCCCGTTACCATCCGCCTAGACGCACAGTTCAGGACCCCCTACCCGAGATCCGCCGGTTTCGACACCGACAGACCCAAAAATGGCGGCATATCGAAACGCCATATTAAAAATATCAGCCCGGTTCGAAGGACTAGAATTTCATCACGTTGCTCGAGAGAGTAATCAGTAAGTTGACATCCTCGCTCTTATTGGCGCTAAGCGCGACCCTGTGCCACCGAACACCTTTGTGGAAAGGCTCTTTAGGCCATCCGTTGTGTGGCAGGGTTAGAGCGGAGAAGATAATACGAACCTGATCACACCCCTAGCCGCCGAACACAATGCAAACACCGTCGGGGGTCCGGATATCGAGATAACACCCTCTACTCATGGGATCATGGCTGTTATCGCTCCCTGGACCGAACCATTCCTGGCCTACCTTAATAGGCAGGAGCTTCCCGATGATCAAAATGAAGCTCGATTCATAGTTCAGCGCCTTAAAGCCTTTAAAGTGCATGAGGGTGAAATATATAAAAGAAGTCCTACCAGAGTCCTTCAAAGATGTATCTCCGAAGAAGAGGGAAGGCAGCTCTTGGCAGAATTACATGCTGGCCTCGGCGGTCATCATGCCGCAGCTCGAGCCCTCGTAAGCAAGGCATTCCGGGCAGGGTTTGTCTGGCCCACGGCTCGAGCAGATGCTCAAGCCCTTGTCCAACGTTGCGTGGGCTATCAACTTTTCGCCAATCAAAGCCACATGCCTCCCACCGCATTAAGAACAATCCCCATTACTTGGCCCTTTCCGGTCTGGGGGCTTGATATGGTTGGACCCCTTAAAGGGGGAAGACACAAAAAGAAATACTTGCTGGTAATGGTTGCTAAATTCACTAAATGGATAGAGGGCAAACCAGTAAAAACAGCTGAGGCCGGACTAGTGATTGACTTTATATCCAGCATAGTCCATCATTACGGTGTCCCGCAGAGTATCATCACTGATAATGGCTCTAACTTCACAGCTGATGAGGTGAAAACTTGGTGCGCTAAGTTGGGCATTAAACTCGACTATGCATCCGTATACCACCCTCAAACAAACGTCCAAGTCGAAAGGGCCAATGGTCTGATCATGAGTGGTATTAAGCCTAGACTAGTGTGCTCTGTACGAGAATCAGATAAGCACTTGGTTGAGGAACTCGATTCCGTACTTTGGGGACTCCGGACCACGCCCATTCGAACGACCGGATACATACCTTTCTATATGGTGTACGGCGTAGAGGCTGTATTGCCCTGTGATATTATTCATGACTCACCTAGAGTGCGCATGTACGGAGAGATCGAAGCCGAACTAGATCGGCAGGATGACCTAGACAGACTCGAAGAGGGCGCGATGTTGCTAAAGCCCGTTCCGCATTCTATCAACAACAAGCCAGGTGTTACCAAAGCAGAGAAGTGCGGGCTAAGACATACAATGTTGGAGAACATGTTCTATGCCTCCCGAATAAGAAAAAGGATAAGATCAAACCCAAACAGGAAGGCCCCTTCGTCATAGATGAAGTCCTTACCAGAGGAGCCTATCGCCTTCGCAATGCAGAGGATAATCACCTTGAGCCGAACCCATGGAACGCTGCCCGGCTCCGAAGATTTTACGCGTAGTTCGGCCTGCTTAGGTTTCATTTTAAACTAGGTTTTTTCCTTTTTTTTCTCTCCTTTTTTCCTTTTCTTCTCAAATATATGTTCGGATCAACCGCATTGTTCTGTGTACACATCTTTAAATGTATACACCCCACCATACATGGGGGCTTCTTTTGTCCATAACGGTTGTTGCTTATGCCATTTTATGCACCTCTATGACTTAAGTTTTTGCCAAGCTGGGTTGCCTTGCTCCTGTGTTTATACCCTATGTCCCAGATTGTTCGGCTAGAGTGTAAAGGGAGTACCTCTGCGATTGCTACAACCGGGTTATCCGGACCTGTACCTCAGACGGGTGAAGCCGAAAGCTAGCGTTCTTAAGGGAATTATTGGTCAGTAAGTATACAACAGACTATTTTTGGAAAAACTATGGAATTGGCTGCCTGTACTCCGGATATGAGCCTCGGCATGCACCATTTGGCATGCTAGCCCAAGGAAAGGAACCTCTAACGGAACTATTTTTCTTGGAAGATGTTTCTTACGTTAAATAGTAATATAACATAGCTCCCCAAACACATTTTGTCTGTTCGAGCAATATGACCAGATTGCCTGGTTTCCAAAGATACTAAAAGTTTCTTAGTTAAACACAGTATAAGGAAACACTCCAACTTCTTGGTTCGAAGGTGGAAGCCGAAGGTCTGCGATGACAAAAAAATTATAAGTCCAACAGGAGATAGGTTCGTTCATAAAGTACATTAATACATAGAATCAAACACCTACTCTCTTTCTACGTCATCTAGTAGGCTGTCTAGTTTAGACTCTTGTTGCAAATATTTCGCCACTGCCATTACTTAGTCATATACCAAGCTTACAGGAGTTTCCTTCCCGTCAGGTCCTTGAGGTCCAACTCGGGCCATAGGATTTGGATCAAGTCCGGTGTAGTGTGTCTTCACCATGGCCTATACCTCTCGTGCACCTTCATGGCATGCAGACATCTTCCACAGCTCGAAGCGACGCCGATCACCCTTGAACAGATCTGCCAACCCCTCCATGCTTTCTGGAGGGGTATCGGATGGCCATAAGGCTTTGGCCATATTCTTCATGGCCTTCCAGGCACGCTCGTGCAACTTTGATCATTCTTTTAGAATATCGCTTTGCAGCCCGTACACTTCCTCCTCATGGCGGTCGGTCAACATACCTGCATCAACCGAACTATAAAATTCCGTATTATATGATTACATCAATACTTCGGATGGTTCAAAAGGCATACCGAATATGCTGCCCTTCAGCTTCTGGTTTTCCTGTTGTGCATCCAATAGTTGAGCCTTTAAGCCCATTATCTCTTCGGCCTGCTTTTTCACTTCTTCTTCTAGTTTTTTATCTTTGCCAAAGTACATTGGGACACTCTTCATTTCTTCAAGCTCGGCGACAACGGAATTTAGCTGTGTCCGGCTTGTCTCGAGCTCCTGGGACAATGCGTTGTTCTTCTCCTGAAGAACCTGCGGTCATAAACGATCATCAAATCGGTTGGTTCCTACCAGTTTAAGTCTCGGGGGCTACTGCTATCTATGTACTAAATCTACATAAATTTATACATGTATATCTTTTGAGAACATGCAAGCAACTCCTGTAAGTCTGTCCTGGGCAGCTCGGATGCATGCGCCCACTTTGCTAAGGGCAATAAATTCTGGTTTTGCTAAAGCAGGGGTGCGCAGGGCTTTTTTCAAGTGTCGATGATTCATCGCACTTTGAACTTCGGAGTTGGTGATGAACACCTCATCCGACTCTTGATGGGGCAGATGAGTCTGCGCCGCGCCAACATACGCCCCGGTCCTAGTTGACATCTCCGGCACCGGGTTGGCTGCGGCTCGGCTGGCCAGGATCTTTTTTATGGTCCGCCGGGTACCCCTCCTGAGATAATAGAAGGAGGATGAAAAATGACAATTTGGCTTCACACCTAAATATGAAATAAGGCACATACCTTTTTGGTGATGGAGCAGCCTCAGTGGCGCTCCCAGTTTCCTTTCGCTTCGCACGACCACCCCTTGAGGGTGCCGTCCTTCTTCTTGTTGCCCGTTGTTGGTTCAATATCCGGCATATCTCGTAGTAGGGGTCGTAAGCTAGGCATCTTGGAGCGATGGTAACATGGACACGGGGTTTTACCCACCTTCGGGCTCTCTTGATGAGATAATACCCTACATGCTGCTTTTGATTGTATTCATATGGGTGTAGTACAGAGTACATGTGTCTACCACGAGATTGTAGTAATGAATATGAGATTGTCTATTGACTAGCCTGGCCTCGGTTTATATAAGACACCGGAGGCCTAGGGTTTAGGAGATTCCTTGTCTTGGGCGCCAAGTCTTGTGGAGTCTTCCTTGTATGCGGCAGGGGTTGTCCGAACTGGCCCATGAGTATACGGCCATGGGGGTCCTCGGCCCAATCCAACTGATCAGGAGACGACATGGTGAGTACCCCCTAGTCCATGACACCGTCACCCGTCCTTGGGTACAGTTCGTTGAGCGCCGATCATGCAAAGTACGGTTCAGTGCGGAGAGTAAGTTATGTGCAAAAATGTCACTCTTTTTTGACTTCCAGACACTTACCTTGACGAAAGGGTAGAGATCTGGGTAATCGGCCATGATGGCTACCTCCGAGCCATCAAGGCTCGCCTGGTAATACACTTCGTCTTCAAACTCCACAAATATATCTGGATCTTCATGGAATCCGGGGTCTTCGTGACGTGCGTGGTCTTGTGGTTGGGGAGGAGGGCAATGGATGTTCTTGACTACCTTCCTCCACGACTATTTAGGAAACAACCAGAATATTCAGTTAATGCACCCCAATGATAAAGAAGGTGTTGAATGATTAAACTTACCTAGTCAACGGGGTTGTACATGGAGAAACCGTCCCGGCATTGTAGACGGACGTAGTCTTCTTCCTCTCCCTTATAAAGGTCCATAAGCATGGCGGCCAATGCGGCTTGGTTGTCCGGACCCTTTTGCGTATAGCGATACACGTCGTCCTCCCCGTTGAAGTTCCATCAAGGACCCACTTTGGACTGAAGAGGCTGGATACATCGCTTTATTGCAATAGCCATGACTTCAACGATGGACGGTCCGGAATGGGTCAATAATCTGACCTTGCTGACCAATCTCATTACTTCTGCACTATCCTCTTGTCTAGGGGACTTGGGGCGCCAGCTGAACAACTTCTTTAAAGGAGCACTGGAGAATTTAGGAAGCCCGCACCGAACATGGTCCAAAAGAGGAACATCCTCAATGTAGAACCATTCCGAAGACCATTCGTCGGACCCCCTCTTTGGAGTCCCGACTGGGTAACCGGATCCGGCTATGCGCCATACTTCGGCCGCCCACTTCAAATATGGACTCTCCGCACTGGTGGTGGGGGACGAGGCAGAACAACTTCTTCCATAGTTCAAAATGAGCCTCGCAGCCCAGAAATAACTCATAAAGGGCGACAAAACCGGAAATGTGCAAAATAGAACCTGGTGTGAGGTTGTGCAGTTGGATCCTGTAATATTCTAGTAGACCCCTGAGGAAGGGCTGGATTGGGAATCCCATGCCCCTCAGAAGGAATAGATGAAGCACACCCTCTCTCCTTGACTAGGATTGGGGAAATTCTCTGCTAATGCATCATCACCCACAGAAGTTAACCCTTCCCGGACGGAGACTAGAACCGAGGGGGGAAGATATCCTTGCATCTGGAGTCAATTGAGCTGGAGATGGGATATGGAGCAACTCTGCCAATCGCCCTCTTGAGGGCCATGAGGACGCGAGGAGGAGCCAGGGAGACTAGCCATGGTTTGAGTTATGGTTTGCTCTGTTGCTCTTGGGTACGAGAAGGCGTTTTGAAGATCTAACCTCGTTATATAGGCGCTGCTAGTGCCTGTTAGAAATATTAAAATACAAGGGTAATGGACCATTCGCATTCACTCAGACGCATGGAAATCGAGGCGACGGCAGGAAGGAATTATAAAGACTGGACACAGAAACGGATGCCGGACTATCATCAATCCGGAATATGATGGAGAACCCGCCTTGCAAAGCCGAAGACTAACGTCCGCACACTACATTGTCATTGACGGCAAGTTCGGGGGCTACTGAGGGAGTCCTGGATTCGGGGGTCCTCAGGTGTCCGGCCTAGGAGTACGGGTCGGGTTGGATGGGCTGTACAAGATCAAGCTGAAGATTATCCTCCGTGTCTGGATGGGACTTCTCAATACGTAGACGGAAAGATTAGAGTCCGAAAGCTTCCTTCGCTTCTGAACTGACCTTGTACAAATCCTAGGCCTCTCCGGTGTGTATATAAACTAGAGGGGTTAGTCCATAGAGGCCATCTACTTTACCGTCATTGGAATACTCATAGGCTAGACATCTAGGGTTTAGCCATTACGATCTCATAGATCAACTCTTGTAATCTTCACACTCATCGAATATAATCAAGCAGGAGTTGGGTTTTACCTCCCTTAAGAGGGCCCGAACCTGGTTAAACACCGTGTCCCCTGGTCCCCTGTTGCCGTTGATCCTTAGACACACGGCTTGGGCCCCCCTACCCGAGATCTGCCGGTTTTGACACCGACAATGTCCCCCTCCGGGATCCTCCTCCATAGGCTTCGGTGATGATGGCCCCCTTCGGCAGGGTGGCAGAGAAGGCCTAGGTGATTTCTCGTGGCTACAGAGGCTTGATACATCTCCAACGTATCTATAACTTTTTATTGTTCCATGCTATTATATTATCCATCTTGGATGTTTTATATGCATTTATATGCTATATTTTATGATTTATGGGACTAGCCTATTAACCTAGAGCCCAGTGCCAGTTTCTGTTTTCCCTTGTTTTTGAGTTTTACAGAAAAGGAATACCAAATGGAGTCCAATTGACCTGCCAATTTACGGAAATTTTTTATGGACCAGAAGAAGCCCCTGAAGTAAAAGAGTTGGGCCAAAAGAGTCCCGAGTCATCCACGAGGGTGGAGGGCGCACCCTACTCGAAGTAAAAGAGTTGGGACAGAAGAGTCCCGAGTCATCCACGAGGGTGGAGGGTGCACCCTACCCCCCTGGGCGCGCCCCTTACCTCGTGGCTGACTCAGAGACCCCCCTGACGTGAAACCGATGCCAAAAATTCCTATAAATACAGAAACCCCCGAAAAGTAACCTAGATCGGGAGTTCTGCCGCCGCAAGCCTCGGTTGCCACCAAAAACCAATCAGGACCCTGTTCCGGCACCCTTCCAGATGGGGGATCCATCACTGGTGGCCATCTTCATCATCCCGACGCTCTCCATGACGAGGAGGGAGTAGTTCACCCTCGGGGCTGAGGGTATGTACCAGTAGCTATGTGTTTGATATCTCTCTCTATCTCGTGTTCTTGATCTGGCACGATCTTGATGTACCGCGAGCTTTGCTATTATAGTTGGGTCTTATGGTGTTTCTCCCTGTCTACCTTCTTGTTATGGATTGAGTTTTTCCTTTGAAGTAATCTTATCGGATTGAGTCTTTAAGGATTTGAGAACACTTGATGTATGTCTTGCATGTGCTTATCTGTGGTGACAATGGGATATTCACGTGATCTACTTGATGTATGTTTTGGTGATCAACTTGCGAGTTCAGTGACCTTGTGAATGTATGCATAGGGGTTGGCACACGTTTTCGTCTTGACTCTTTGGTAGAAACTTTTGGGCGCTCTTTGAAGTTCTTTGTGTTGGTTTGAATAGATGAATATGAGATTGTGTGATGCATATCGTAACCATACCCGCGGATACTTGAGGTGACATTGGAGTATCTAGGTGACATTAGGGTTTTGGTTGATGTGTGTCTTAAGGTGTTATTTTACTACTGAACTCTAGGGTTGTTTGTGACACTATTAGGAATAGCCCAATGGATTGATCGGAAAGAATAACTTTGAGGTGGTTTCATACCCTACAATAATCTCTTCGTTCGTTCTCCGGTATTAGTGACTTTGGAGTGACTCTTTGTTGCATGTTGAGGGATTTTTATATGATCCAATTATGTTATTATTATTGAGAGAACTTGCACTAGTGAAAGTATGAACCCTAGGCCTTGTTTCAAAGCATTGCAATGCCGTTTTCGCTCACTTTTGTCACTAGTTACCTTGCTGTTTTTATAATTTCAAATTACAAAAACCTATATCTGCCATCCATATTGCACTTGTATCACCATCTCTTCATCGAACTAGTGCACCTATACAATATACCATTGTATTGGGTGTGTTGGGGACACAAGAGTCTCTTTGTTATTTGGTTGCAGGGTTGTTTCAGAGAGACCATCTTCATCCTATGCCTCGCACGGGTTTATAAACCTTAGGTCATCCACTTGAGGGAAATTTGCTGATGTCCTACAAACCTCTGCACTTGGAGGCCCAACAACGTCTACAAGCAGAAGGTTGCGTAGTAGACATCAAGCTCTTTTCTGGCACCATTGCCGAGGAGGTTAGTGCTTGAAGGTATATCTTCGGATCTTGCAATCGAATCTTTTTGTTTCTTGTTTTATAACTAGTTTAGTCCATAAAAGAAAACTACAAAAAAATGGAATTGAGGGTGCCTCATATGCTTCATCTTTTTAATGTCTTTCGTGAAATAAGGATTCCGATAATTGTGCCGAAGTGTTAGAAGAAGAATGCAATAAAATGTTTGGCACTAAATATTTGAATGATGAGCATGATTGTAATGTTGTTAGTATGAAATCTTTTAATATCCATAGTACTAATGATGATTGCACTAGTCATGATAAAAATGTCTCTTATAAGCATGTCAACTTTTGTGGAGTGCATAGAGTTTGGAAGTACACACTAAGGGAGTCCTGGATTAGGGGGTATGCGGACAGCCGGACTATATACTTTGGCCGGACTGTTGGACAATGAAGATACAAGATTGAAGACTTCGCCCCGTGTCCGGATGGGGCTCTCCTTTTCGTGGAAGGCAAGCTTGGCGATTCGGATATTAGATCTCCTTCTCTGTAACCGACTCTGTGTAACCCTAGCCCCCTCCGGTGTCTACATAAACTGGACGGTTTAGTCCGTAGGACAAGAACAACAATCATAATCATAGGCTAGCTTCTAGGGTTTAGCCTCTACGATCTCGTGGTAGATCAACTCTTGTAAATACTCATATCATCAAGATCAATCAAGCAGGAAGTAGGGTATTACCTCCATCGAGAGGGCCCGAACTTGGGTAAACATCATGTCCCCAGCCTCCTATTACCATTAGCCTTAGACGCACAGTTCGGGACCCCCTACCCGAGATCTGCCGGTTTTGACACCGACATTGGTGCTTTAATTGAGAGTTCCTCTGTGTCATCACGATAAGACTTGATGGCTCCTTCAATCATCAACAACAATATGGTCCAGGGTGAGAATTTTCTCCCCGGACAGATCTTCGTGTTCGGCGGCCGCTTCGCTGACCAACTTCGCTTAGCCATCTGGAGCGATCGACGCCTATGCCCACAGCTATCGAGTCAGATTCGGAAACTTGAACTACACGGTCGACATCCGCGAATACTTGATCTTCGACAGGTTCGGGCCCGCATCAGGAGCGTCGAATGGTCACGACAAGCACGACTTAGATCTGCCATCGAACGGTATTCGGGATATCGCACCTGCAGCAGCTCCGGACTCCAGTCTGGAGCAGATCGCGCCAGCCAAGGGCGGGTGAATGGACCCCGCCACGGAGGCCGCACACTCAGCGGTGTTGGAGCCGAACACAGACTCCACCTCTAAGGAAATCTGTGTCACCGGACCCCCGGACTTGTCTCCGATCTTAGGTTCCGGACCGCGTGCATCCATGCCCATCGAATCTGATTGGGCACCGATCATGGAGTTCACCGCCGCGGACATCTTTCAGCACTCACCCTTCGTTGACGTGCTCATTAAGGTCTCTCTCTTTGTCAGGAGACTCTTGGCGGAACTATGTCCGGCTCGAGTGGGAAGCGGATGACGAAGAAATTCGTTGCCCACCCACCACCCACTTAATTGCCACTATCGATGACTTAACCGACATACTCAACTTCGACTCCGAAGACATCGACAGTATGGACGACGATGCAGGAGAAGAACAGGAACCACCGCCCACAGGGCGCTGGACAGCCACCTCTTCATATGATATATATATATAATATATATATATATGGTGGACACCCCCAAAGAAAACAATGGCAATGAGGAAAGAGAAGATAACCCCTTAGGGAAGCAATCAAAGCATGGGCGTCATCGGCACCGCTCTAAGCCCGCCATAGCAATACCAGCACAGGAGATGATAGCAATCCAGATGGTGCCGAAGACGAATACAATCCCGACCAGCCTAACTTCTAGCAGGACGAACAGGAGGACGGGCAAGCTAGCCCAGATGAACAGGCGACGGACGGAGACTTGGAGGATGACAACTATATGCCTCTCTCCGAAGACGAGGTGAGCCTCGGCGATGATGAATTTGTCGTGCCTGAGGAACCCGTCGAGCAGGAGCGCTTCAAGCGCCGGCTTATAGCCACTACAAGAAGCCTAAAGAAAAAGCAGCAGCAGCTCCAAGCTGATCAAGATCTGCTCACAGACAGATGGACTGAGGTCCTGGCAGCCGAGGAATACGGACTTGAGCGCCCAACCAAAGGTTACCCAAAGCACAAGTTGCTACCTCAACTCGAGGAGGAGGCCCTAGAGCCTACACTAGCAGCACAGGACAAGGCTGACCGGCCTCGTGGCCGAGAGAAAGCAGCATATCAACCTGAACACCAGCCTGCACCCCGACGACAATACACTACGGACCGGGGCAATACGCAGGACCTGCGAGACATACTAGAAAACAAAACAGGACAGCCAAGATCGATCTATGGATCGCGGGGGCGCGCCACAACGCGTGACGATGACCATCATGCCGGACATACTAACAACAAGTCCGGCCGGGCCGAACACAGCAGACCAGACTTATTCAAACTGCATCGTGACATAGCCCGGCATAGAGGCGCCGCACACCCCCTCTCCTTCACTGATGAAGTAATGGATCATGAATTCCCAGAAGGGTTTAAACCTGTAAACATCGAATCATATGATGGCCCAACAGACCCTGCGGTATGGATTGAAGATTTCCTTCTCCACATTCACTTGGCCCACGGTGATGATCCACATGCCATCAAGTATCTTCCCCTTAAGCTCAAAGGACCGGCCCGACACTGGCTGAATAGCCTGCGGGCGAACTCCATTGGCAGTTGGGAAAACCTGGAGGACGCATTCCTTGACAACTTCTAGGGCACTTACGTGCGACCACCGTATGCTGATGACTTAAGTCACATAACCCAATAGCCCGGAGAGTCAGCCAGGAAATTCTGGACTCGGTTCCTAACTAAAAAGAACCAAGTCATCGACTGTCTAGATGCCGAAGCCCTGGCGGCCTTTAAGCACAACATCCGCAATGAGTGGCTTGCCCGACACCTCGGCCAAGAAAAGCCAAAGTCCATGGCAGCCCTCACGACAGTCATGACCCACTTTTGCGCGGGCGAGGACAGCTGGCTAGCTCGCAGTAGCACCACACCAAGAAACTCCAGCACTTCAGATATCCGTGACAGCGACGGCAAGCCATGGCGCAACAGACATAAGCGTCGGAACAATGGCGACAACACCGAAGACACGACAGTCAATGCTGGATTCAGCGGCTCCAAGTCCGGTCAGCAGAAAAAGCCATTCAAAAGAAACAATCTGGGATCATCCAGTCTGGACCGCATACTCGACCGCTCGTGTCAAATTCACGACACCCCTGATAAACCAACCAACCACACTAACAGAGAATGTTGGGTGTTCAAACATGCCGGCAAGTTGAATGCCGAAAACAAGGACGAGGAGCCCCGGCGGCCGAACACAGGGGGACAGAAGAAATTTTCCCCCATGTGAAAACGGTAAATATGATCTATGCCACCCACATTCCCAAGCGGGAACGAAAGCATGCACTACGGGACGTCTATGCGATGGAGCCAGTCGCCCCAAAGTTCAACCCATGGTCATCCTGCCTGATCACTTTTGATCGCATGGATCATCCTACCTGTATCCATCATGGCGGTTCAGCCGCATTGGTCCTAGACCCAATCATTGTTGGATTCCACCTCACGCGAGTCCTCATGGACGGTGGCAGCAGCCTGAACCTGCTTTATTAGGACACAGTGCGTAAAATGGGCATCGATCCCTCAAGGATCAAACCCACCAAAACCACCTTTAAAGGTGTAATCCCAGGTGTAGAGGCCTGTTGTACGGGCTCAATAACACTGGAAGTGGTCTTCAGATCTCCGGATAACTTTCGGAGCGAGGAGTTAATCTTTGATATCGTCCTTTTCTGTAGTGGCTATCATGCACTACTTGGACGAACCGCATTCGCTCGATTCAATGCGGTACCACACTATGCATACCTCAAGCTCAAGATGCCAGGACCTCGCGATGTTATAACAGTCAATGGAAAGACAGACTGCTCTCTCCGTACGGAGGAGCACACTGTGGCCCTCGCAGCAGAAGTACAAAGCAGCCCAGCCTTCTTCGGCAAACCGTCAACTCGGCGATAAAAACCCCGGACACTGTTAAGCGAGTCCGGAGTACTCTGCAACAGGACCATCCGGCGCGACTAGAGCTCGACTAGCAATTTGGCCTCCATCCTAGTACCATACAGGTGGCATTTGTGCCGCGCGCACACAATTACGCACTCAAAATACCATGGGCATAGGCGGAGGCACGACGATGATGCGGTCCACAGTGCGGCTCAACCGTCACGAGACCCGCATACGCTCATCCTCTTCTTTCTTTTCAGGACCCTACTTTCGGGCAGTCCCTTCAGAGAACCTGATCATCAGACTCATCACGGGAAGG
This sequence comes from Aegilops longissima, assembly GCA_021605205.1. Taxonomy (NCBI): domain Eukaryota; kingdom Viridiplantae; phylum Streptophyta; class Magnoliopsida; order Poales; family Poaceae; genus Aegilops; species Aegilops longissima. Next base: position 610,096,377 of record CM038679.1, on the reverse strand, counting down.
AAAACCAAGGAGGCAAGAGGCTTTGCGTACAAGGGAATACCCAGGTGGTCTCTGTTAACGATCGTCATACCTGTTTTACATACGCACACGCGGCCTGCCCTTGGATAGGACATGTCAAATAGTCCTATTTTTGCTTATCACATTAGTTGTACACATACGTTTTGACGTATTATTTAAATAACAACGGGAAACAATGTACAACATTAGCTTATTATTACTTTCTTCGTATTTTCCCTTGACTGTTTATTTAATATTGCACCCGTACACCTTGGTAAGTTCAGTTTGCCAGGGGCTTTATTACGCCCCATAACACAGCAAGAAAAGTACGAACACTTTCGACAATGCGGCACTCTGAACTTATAGCATTATATGCATCAGCTTCGAATCATGTCTTGGGTCAATAGTTGGGTTTGCCCGGCTTCCTTGTTTTGGTACCTTACGTTCCATTATATGGGCTAAGGTAACAGAGGGAGAACTACTGCAATTGTGTCCCGGTTCTTCTGGACGATCACCTTAGTAGAGAAAGCTGAAAACTGACTGTCATGATGCGGCGAGAGCTGGTCGCTGTTCGAGAGGTCTTAAATACTTAAAGATTTTTTCCGCTTCAGGCGAGGAATTGGCCTTGTCCGATTTAGGCGTGTATAGCGCCCCAAGTTCGGCCTTCCGAATACTAGGGGCTTCGCCGAAATTTAAAAGTGAGAGTGATAAAGCCAAATAGTCTGATTGCCTTGTTCGCTGTGCTAAACACCTTAAAGGATCAAAAATTTGGATAAAGAGTGTTTGGGTTTTCCACGAACACCCCAGTACTAGTTACACGGGGGCGGAAGCCGACGACTGGCCAACTTTCAGAATTTTATAAACGGCCGCATAGAAGGTAAGATTTTAAATCAAAAAGCGTTATATAGCGCACGCGAACTTGTTTTCATATAACAAGACGACATGAGTACATTCACTCGAAAATTACATGCTTAGTACATTCATCGGCCACAAGGCGGGCGCCTTTCATAACGTCGTCATATTACTTCTTGGGATGACGATATGCCTTGCCCTCCGGCGGTCCATCCTTTACCAGCTTCTCTGCATCCATTTTGGCCCAATGCATTTTCGCGCGAGCAAAGGCACAGCGGCACCCTCAATACAGACGGAGTGCTTAATAACTTCCAGCCGCGGACAGGCATTTACCATCCGCTTTATCAGGCCGAAGTAGCTGTCGGGTAGGGGCTCGCCAGGCCACAGCCGGACTATGAAGTCCTTCATGGCCAGTTCCGCCGCCTTGTGGAGTTTGACCAATTGCTTCAGTTGGTCACTCAAGGGCATTGGGTGTTCGGCCACAGCATACTGGGACCAGAACAACTTTTCCGTCGAGCTCCCCTCTTTGGCACGGTAGAACTCCATGGCATCTGATATGCTGCATGGCAGATCTGCGAATGCCCCTGGAGAGCTCTGAATTCGGGTAAGTAAAAGAAATGTCTCCTCCACATGCTTGCTTTGCATAATGAATGCCTTACCCGCCACTATCTATTTGGCCGCCTGAATTTTCCTGGAGGGCCTTTTGGGCTTCGGCCTTGGCGTCTCTCGCGCCCTGGAGGGCCTTCGCAAGCTTGGACTCTTGCGTCTTGAAGTCATGCTCCAAGGACTTGAATTTTTTGCCGAATTCCTGGAGCTCTTGTTGTACCTCACCCACCGAGCATCCTGGTTCTCACGCTCGGTGTGCTCCTGGGCTGCCTTGTCTTTGGCCTCGGACAATGCTTTCTTCAAGGCCGCCACTTCGGTCGTGGCCCCTATGAAAAATCATGATGCTTTTGTTAGCATCCCCAATTTTTTTCCCTTTATATGACACACGAACGGGGTATCACTTACCTTTGTTCTCTTCGAACTGCCTCTTCCTGAGGCTGAGCTCTTCTTCAACCTGCTTCAGGTCCCGCTTGAGTCTGGTGACCTCCGCAGTACGGGCGGCAGCGGCCAGCAGCAGCGCTTGCTTATTCACATAGACATTTACTGTTAGACTCCTGCGGATAAAAGTTGACCCTCCGTTTGGCTTTTCTTTCCGAACACCAAACAGAGTATCAGGGGCTACTGTCTATCGGGTGATATTTTCTTACACTTTTGATTACTTACCTCAAAGCCTGTTAGGAGGCTGGTGCAGGCTTTGGTCAATCCGCTTTTGGCAGACCGAACCTTCTCAATCACCGTACTCATAAGAGTACGGTGCTCTTCGTCAATGGAAGCGCCGCGAAGCACTTCCAGCAAATTATCCAATGCCTCCGGCTGGACGGAGGTCATCAGCACGGCCGGCTCGCCCTCCTTAGCGAGGGGCTGCCAACTTGAATTTGGAACCTTTGGAGGTTCCGGTGCAGTATCCGACTGGGAGCCAGACTTGCTGCGACTCCTGTCAGCGTAATCCATGGGGATCTTACCCCCCATGTGCCCAGCGTCTGGGATTTCGCCCTGGGGCGTCTCTAGAAGCGTCGCCCCCTGTTCCGGTATCCTTTGGGACAACACCTCGGTGTCATCCGTAGGCCGTGGTGAGGTGGCCGTCGGGAGTGAATCGCTATTCATCTTCGATTCACTCAAGGACCCATCTGAAGAGGATACCTCGAGGTGGGACCCAGGCGGACTGCATATGCGTGTTCGGCGTTATAACAAACAATGAAGCTAAGACGCATTAAACGTACTATAGAGTATGGATACTTACGATTTCGCCAGGGGCTTGCCCCTGGGCAACCACTCCTCCTCGTTGTAGGCGGCCGTGGTGGAGTAGTCCGGAAGGGATGTCTTTCCCTTCTTAGGCATCCTAGCCTCCCCCTACGGGGCGGCTTTTCTCTTCTTCTCCTCCCCGTCTCCGTGGGAGGAATCTGCCTCGGCGTCCTCGGACGACGAGTCTATTACGGCCCTGCGCCTGAGACCTTTTGTCGGTGTCAAAACTGGCGGATCTCGGGTAGGGGGTCCCGAACTGTGCGTCTAAGCGGATGGTAATAGGAGAGAAGGGACACGATGTTTTTACCCAGGTTCGGGCCCTCTCGATGGAGGTAAAACCCTACTCCTGCTTGATTAATATTGATGATATGGGCAGTACAAGAGTAGATCTACCACGAGATCAGAGAGGCTAAACCCTAGAAGCTAGCCTATGGTATGATTGTTGTTCGTCCTACAGACTAAACCCCTACGGTTTATATAGACACCGGAGAGGGCTAGGGTTACACAGAGTCGGTTACAATGGGAGGAGAACTACGTATCCGTATTGCCAAGCTTGCCTTCCACGCCAAGGAAAGTCCCATCCGGACACGGGACGAAGTCTTCAATCTTGTATCTTCATAGTCCAGGAGTCCGGCCGAAGGTTATAGTTCGGCTATCCGGGCACCCCCTAATCCGGGACTCCCTCAGTATCCCCCGAACCAGGCTTCAATGATGATGAGTCCGGCGCACAGATTTGTCTTCGGCATTGCAAGGCGGGTTCTTCTCCAAATTCTGTGTACCTGTTGAATAGTGTCCGGCTTCTCGCGAATATTGTGCTCCTTGGCTTCCACACCCAATAATAGTCGTCTTCCATGTGTCAAACGAATGCGAAAAGCCAGGGTGTTTTTACTTTTACCCCCCTAGCTGCGCAAATAAGCTGCCTTATAAAAGAGGCGAGGATTCAGGTCCGAATCACACCATCTTCCCTTCACGAGCATTCATCGGGCGCATCAAGGCAAATCCATTCCATCATGGCGGTCGGCGCAGCTCCTCCTCTCGCCCTCCCAGCCCTCAGCCTGGAGATTGGGAGAGATGTTCCGTCCCACATAGAGAGCTAGTGACGCTCCAAACCAAGGGATTTCTTCCCCCGGCCTTTATGGTCCTGGTTCGAGCTGGACTCGCCACCTATAATGGCGGAAAGCAGGAGGAGAGCGTCCCCAATCCCTCCAAAGGAAGGCAGGTATGCCTTGTCCCTTATTTAATAAGATGGCTCGGATTTCCAATTCATCCGTTTCTCCGGGGGCTCCTGGAGTTCTACGGCCTCCAGCTGCACAACTTTACGCCTGCCTCCATATTGCATATTGCGGGCTTCGTAGCCCTTTGCGAGCTGTTCTTGGGCGTCGAGGCTCATTTCGTGCTGTGGAAGAAGTTGTTCTGCCTAGTGGCCCGTTCTCAGGAGGGGTCAATATATCAAGTGGGTGGAGCCGAACTATGGCGCATCGCCGGGACCGGATATCTATCCGGAACCCCGAAGAAGGCGTCCGAAGACTGGCCTTCAGAATGGTTTTATATAGAAGATGTCCCCCTGCCGGACCCTGTTCGGATCGGCCTTCCTGAGTTCAATAATGCTCCTTTGAAGCAGCGCCTAAGCTGGCGCCCAAGGAGCCCTCAGAAGGAAAACGACAGGGACGTCCTTTACCTGATGAGCCGGATAAGATTATTAGCTCATTCCGGACTGACCATGACCGGGGTCATGGCCACATGCATTGTGAGGGGGGTGCAGCTGCTTCAGTATAGAGGCCACCCCATGTGGGATTTCAACGAGGAGGATGATGCCACCCGCTGCGGCCGTAAGGGGCCGGGATCGGTTGCTACTCTGACGAAAGCCTTGTCCGCATTGTACAAGGGAGAGGAGGAGGAGTTCCTCCGCGTCAATCCACAGGGCGGATTTTCTATGTATGATCCTCCAAGCTGGGTAAGCGGGCACTTCTTTATGCCCATCTATTCCATATTCCCATAGTTAAGTACCTTATTTTGTGATTTCGACGCAGGAATTGCGCCGGGCCGTAAAGGATATAAACAGCCCTCCTCCACAACCCGGGGATCCGGAACGGTCCCTCGATCCGGCCTCCCAAGAGGATCCAGACATATACGTGGAGCTGATCGATGGGGTATTTTACCAACGAGCATCGACAATGCCTTGAGTAGCCATTACGGCCGATTACCCGGAATATTTCCAGCCTCACAGGTAACTGAGACCGAAGTCCCAATACTTTGAAAATGATCCATCTGTGCTTATCTTTCATCACCGTATATCAATGGTGTTTTGCGGGGGGCCCTTGAGGCGGGAGGCCGAGCCTGCGGTGGCTAGCCAACAAGGGGCAGCAAGGCCCAGCAGGCTGAAAAGAAGTGCGGTCCGGATTGAGACGCCGGTGCATTGGTATGGCATGCCATCTTGTTCCCGTGTTTTATTCCGGGAAGGTATACTAACGCTCGTGCTGCCTTCAGGAAAAAGAGCGCTCGCCGGACTATATCCGGCGAGGCTGCCAATCGAGCCTCCACCAGCCAGGCTCCAAAGCCAGGTCCAGAAGAGGAGGCGAACATGACGCGTGCGTCAGAGACTCCTCCGACAGAGGATGCAGACGGACTATCTGCCACCAATTCTGAGGTGGAGAGTGCCATGAATCACAGGCGTCGCCGGACAGTTCTTCGTGGCGCATGTTTCTCCCAAGAGGCATTGGATGCCTTCAATTCGGGAGATGCGCACCTCCGTGACGCTCAAAATGGTCTAGCCAGGGCCACGGAGCAGTATGTGAAAGACATAGGGGTGAGAAAATTTAATGGTTATATATACCAGTAGCCCCGGAGACATGAAATAGTTAGAATAACTGATTTAAGGATCATTTGTTATGCAGGATCTTACAAAAAAGAATGCCCAACTGTCCCAGGAGCTGGAAGAGTGCAAAGCCCAACTTGAGGCTGCACTAGCCGCTGCAGGGAGGCCAAGAGACCCCTCTGGTAATATCGCTTGAAAGATAAGTATGTTGTGAAGTCTTGGCGTGTGTGTAAATCTCACAATATCATTGCAGATGGCGCGGAGTAGATCCGGACAAGCAACAACTCTTGCGCGGTTAAAGGCCGAGGAGGCGTGCTTCGAGGTGAGGCGAGGAAAGAATAATCTCCAAGATGCCAACACCCAGCTAGGCGAGGAAGTAAAGGATGTTCGTGCCCAGCTGTCGGACTCCGTGAAGGAGAATCGATGGCTTAGACGCGACATTTTTAGTAAGTGCTTGAATGAACTTTGAAAAAGAGTTCGGCGAGGAAGTCGACTAACACAGTTATGTCTGTAGGTATCCTCACAGGTCGTCCTGCAGAGGAAATGCCCGGTTCTACGGGTGACCTTCTTCCCGAGCTCTTACAACTGCACGAACGAGTTCGGAAGGTGATGAAAGGCGTCGCTCAGGCCTTGCGGCCATCTGTCTCTTTGCCCGAAGGCCTTGGAGAGCTTGCGGAGAGGCTTAAGGGAGCACGGCAGTGCTTCCGATTGTGGAATACATCGGCCTGCCGTCAAGGCGCCAGGGAGGCCTAGGCCATGGTGAAGACGCGGTACACGAAGGCCGACCCAAACCACATGGCCGAGGTCGGACCTGTGGGGCCCGATGGGAAGGAGATCCCTGTGAGCTTAGTGTACGGCCAAGTAGAATTGGCCGCAAAGTATTCCCAACAAGACTGTAAACTAGACAGCCTATTAGATGGTATTGAGGAGGAATACACCCAGTCAAATTGACTATGTAATTAAAGATGACATGTAAAAATGCCTTCTAGCCGGATTGTAGATCGTCTGTCATGGCGGACCTTTTCGCTTCAACCTCGGGACCCTATAGTGCAGGTGTGTCCGAATACCCTCATGGTTATGTAGGCGAGGCATGCGTGGAGACCAGGCGTAGGGGTCATTAGTGCTTGAACAGACAAGTGCCCTACTAGTTATGTTATATTACATGGTTAGTAAGAAACATCTTCCAGGGAGATAGTTCCGTTAGGGGTTCCTTTCCCTAGGAGGCATGCCTTAAAGTGCATGTCCGGATTGCGAAAAATGCAGAAAAGCATCTGGGGGCAGGTAAATAGATAAGCAAGAAATCATCTTTAGTTCACCGACCGAATATTCCCTTAAGAACGCTAGCTTTCGGCTTCACCCAGTCTGAGGTACACATCCGGCTGACCCGGCAGTAACAATCGCAGAGGTGCTCCCATTACCACCTAGCCAAACAATCGGGAACGTAGGGGTAAGCACAGGAGCCAGGCAACCCAGCTTGGCGAAAACTTAAGTCATATCAGTGCATATAATGGTGAATAAAAGGTACATGCGGAAGCGTTACACATGTGTTAGGCATAAACCCCGTAAAAATAAGCTTCTGTTAAAGAAGCCCCCAGGTATGATGAGCCCAGATAGCGCGTCAAGTTTGTGCGAACAATGCGCGAACGAGCCTTTAAAGGCTGTAAGAGAAAAAGAGGGAGACGGAGAGAAATATAAGGCAGCTAATGTGTAAAAAAAATAGACAGAGGAAGGAGATGAACTCAGAATCCGGCGCTAGGCGTAGAATCTTCGGAGACGGGCTGCGTTCCATGGGTTTGGCTCGAGTCGGTTATCGGATGCATCTCGCAGACGGTAGCTCCACCGGTCAGGACTTGGTCGATAATAAAGGGACCTTCCCATTTGGGCTTGAGTTTGTCCTTTTTCTTGTCCGGCAGGCGTAGAACTAACTCGCCAACGTTGTAAGCTTTGACCCGTACTTCTCTGCTTTGATATCGTCGAGTCTGCTGTTGATAGAATGCGGAACGGGCTTTTGCCATGTCACGCTCCTCCTCCAAGGCGTCCAAACTGTCCTGCCGATCGAGCTCGGCTTCTCTTTCTTCGTACATGCACACGCGAGGTGAGTCATGAATTATGTCGCAGGGTAGAACTGCCTCTGCGCTGTATACCATAAAGAATGGTGTGAATTCGGTGGTGCGATTCGGCGTGGTCCGCAGCCCTAGAGTACGGAGTCGAGCTCCTCTACCCAGTGCGTGTTAGATTCCTTGAGGGACTGCAATAATTTGGGTTTGATGCCGCTCATGATTAGATCGTTTGCTCGCTCGACTTGACCGTTAGTTTGAGGGTGATAGACTGAAGCATAGTCGAGCTTGATGCTCATGTTTTTGCACCAGATTTTGACCTTGTCGGCCGTGAAGTTCGTGCCGTTATCAGTGATGATGCTGTGGGGGACGCCGTAACGGTGTACGACCCCTGATATGAAGTCTATCACCTGTCCGGATTCGGCCGTCTTAACAGGCTTGGCCTCTATCCATTTGGTGAATTTATCCACCATGACCAGTAGATATTTTTGCTTGTGGGTTCCTCCTTTAAGGGGTCCAACCATGGCAAGCCCCCAGACCACGAAGGGCCAGGTGATGGGTATAGTTTGGAGGGCGGTGGGTGGCATGTGGCTTTGATTAGCAAAGAGCTGGCAACCGACGCATCGTTGGACTAAGTCCTGAGCATCTGCCCGGGCCGTCGGCCAATAAAATCATGTACGGAAGGCCTTGCTTACAAGGGCCCGAGCTGCGGCGTGGTGCCCGCCGAGTCCGGCATGAATTTCAGCCAGAAGATTCCGCCCTTCCTCTTCGGAGATACACCTTTGAAGGACTCCGGTCGTGCTTTTCTTATAAAGCTCTCCCTCATGGACTTTATAGGCTTTAGATCGCCGCACTATGTAGCGTGCCTCTTTTTGGTCCTCGGGAAGTTCCTGCCTGGTTAGGTAGGCTAGGAATGGTTCCGTCCACGGGGCAATGACTGCCATTATTACATGGGCTGCAGATGTTACTTCGTTGGCAGAGCCTCCAATTGTGTCAGAATGTTCGGTGTCAGGCAGTGATGTTGGGTCCGGGCTGTTATTTCGGACTCCTTCCCATATCGGATGGCTTGAATAGCCTCTCTAAGAAGATATTGGGGGGGGCGGCACCGCTTTATGCCAATCGTGCCAAGGCGTCTGCTGCTGATTGTTTTCCGGGCTATATTGTGAAATTCGAGCCCTTCGAACCGAGCTGACATTTTTAGGACGGTGTTGCGATAAGCTGCCATTTTAGGATCCCTGGCATCAAAGTCTCCATTTATTTGGGATATCGCGAGGTTCGAATCCCCGCGCACCTATAGGCGTTGAATGCCCATGGATACCGCCATCCGGAGACCATGTAGAAGGGCCTCATATTCGGCTGCATTGTTGGAGTCCGTATACATTATCTGGAGTGTGTATTGAACTGTTTCTCCTGTCGAGGACGTCAGAACGACGCCAGCCCCCAGGCCAGCCAACATTTTGGAGCCGTCAAAGTGCATGATCCAGTTGGAATATGTGTCGTACTCTTTAGGGAATTCGGCTTCAGTCCATTCGGCGATGAAGTCGGCCAAAACTTGCGACTTAATGGCTCGCCGTGGCTTATAGGTTATGTCGAACAGGAGGAGCTCAATGGCCCATTTGGCAATCCGGCCCGTCGTGTCGCGGTTGTATATAATGTCGTTAAGAGGTAGTCTGTAGCGACTCCCAGGGCGGCGATGCGATCCAAGAGCTCGTTTAAAGAAGAGAGCTCCTTCGGATCTAACTGCTCGGCGAGTTCCGAGTTGACGTGAAGATTGCTTTTGATGACCCGAGAAGTCATCGTCGGCGCGGCGGCCGAACAGGCGGTCATAAGAAAACCGCCCAGCCGGAGAGTTTGGCCGATAGCCAAAGCTCCTTTAGCAACAGTGTCGTCTTCAAAGATAGGATGAGGCATCCTTCACGATGGCGGCAACGCGAGGAACTCTCAATGAAAGCACCAATGTCGGTGTCAAAACCGGCGGATCTCGGGTAGGGGGTCCCGAACTATGCGTCTAGGCGGATGGTAACAGGAGACAAGGGACACGATGTTTTTACCCAAGTTCGGGCCCTCTCGACGGAGGTAAAACCCTACTCCTGCTTGATTAAAATTGATGATATGGGTAGTACAAGAGTAGATCTACCACGAGATCAGAGAGGCTAAACCCTAGAAGCTAGCCTATGGTATGATTGTTGTTCGTCCTACAGACTAAAACCCTCCGGTTTATATAGACACCAGAGAGGGCTAGGGTTACACAGAGTCGGTTACAATGGGACGAGATCTACGTATCTGTATTGCCAAGCTTGCCTTCCACGGCAAGAAAGTCCCATCCGGACACGGGACGAAGTCTTCAATCTTGTATCTTCATAGTCCAGGAGTCCGGCCGAAGGTTATAGTTCGGCTATCCGGACACCCCCTAATCCGGGACTCCCTCACCTTTCCTGGTCCCCGTGGCCGCCTTCTTGGACCCTCCGGCCTCCCCAGATGGGGCGGTCTTCCTTTTCTTCTCCTCCCTGGCCGGGGGAGGAATTTCCTCTCCCTCCCCCTCGTCTTCGGACGAGGCATCTGATGTAGCATTGCGCCGGAGACCTTTCCTGGTCCTCGTAGCCTTATTTTCGGCCTTCTTCTCCGGCATCTTGTAAGGTGCCGGAACCAGCATCTCCGTCAGGAGTGCGGTCGCTGGATCTTCAGGCAGCGGAGCCGGACAGTCGATCCACTCCGTCGTTCCCACATAATCCTGTTTTGTCCGCATGGTGGCTTAAAATCCACCCACAAATGTACTGGGAAAGGCACGTTTTGCGATATTTAGAGAGCTTACCGGATTGGCGGGGCGCTTTGTGCTGAGTCTGCGGTCCTCGAAAGTGGGAGGAGGTACTTCGGCGGCTTTGAACAACACCTTCCAGACGTCTTTATGCGTCATGTCGAAGAGCTCTCGCAGCGTCTGGTGTTCGGCCGGATCGAACTCCCACATATTGAACGCCCGTCTTTGACACAGGAGGATCCGGAGGAAGAGTATGACCTGGACCACATTGACAAGCTTGATCTTCTTGTATATCATATTTTTGATGCAGTTCTGGAGTCCGGTCAGCTCCGCAGGTATGCCCCAGGCCAGGCCTTGTTTTCCTAGGAGGTGAGCCGCATGGGGATGTCGGATCGGAATTCGGGGGCCGCCGCCCAGTTGGCGTCGCGCGGCTCGGTGATGTAGAACCACCCCGATTGCCACCCCTTCACGGTCTCCACGAAGGAGCCTTCAAGCCTGGTAATGTTGGGCATCTTGCCCACCATGGCACCTCTGCACTCCACTTGCTGGTCGCTCACTATCTTTGGTTTCACGTTGAAGATTTGTAGCCACAGGCCGAAGTGGGGCTTGATGCGGAGGAAGGCCTCGCACACGACGATAAACGTCGAGATGTTGAGGACGAAATTTGGGGCTAGATCATGAAAATCTAGCCCATAGTAAAACATGAGCCCGCGGACAAATGGGTGAAGTCGAAATCCCAGTCCGCGGACGAAATGAGAGAGGAACACTACTCTCTCCCGAGATTTCGGAGTGGGGGTGATCTGCCCCTTCGCTGGAAGCCTGTGCGCGATGTTCGCGGCCAGGTATCCGGCCTCCCGAAGCTTGGTAATGTCCTCCTCCGTAACAGAGGAGGCCATCCACTTGCCTCCCGCTCCGGACATATTGCGAATGGTCTTACGAAGAAGGTGAGAACTTGGGCACTGGGGCTCGAGGGTGTGAGAATGGATGAGTAAAGGAGGAAGAAGGCGTGGGTGAAAATGGGGGATCCTTATCTCTTTATAAGGCGGTAGAAACTGTGCGCCTCCCCACTTGCCTGTTAAATCACTTATTTTCCAAAGCTCCACGATCGATGGCACGGTTGGGTTACCCATACCCGTATTGATGAGAATCCCCTGATAAGGGGACACGATCTCTGCTTTGACAAGACGTGCCGAGGAAACCGCCACGCAATATGTGAGGTGGCTGGTTGTGAGAAAATGGTTCGAATAATGTCCGGGCCGTGGTGTGATGTCACGCTATGAAAAGTTGTCAGCAGATTAGATTCGTGGGATATTGTTCTCTCTACGGTGGTATGTGAAATTTGTTTTGCAGAGCCGGACACAATTCAAGTGTTCGAAATTTATTTTGAAGTATTCGGAGATGGAACCCGCCTTGCAATGCGGACGACAATCTGCGCGCCGGACTCATCATCATTGAAGCCTGGTTCAGGGGCTACTGAGGGAGTCCTGGATTAGGGGGTATGCGGACAGCCGAACTATATACTTTGGCCGGACTGTTGGACTATGAAGATACAAGATTGAAGATTTCGCCCCGTGTCCGGATGGGACTCTCCTTTGCGTGGAAGGCAAGCTTCACGATCCTTGATTAGAGGGTTTAGTCCGTAGGACCAGAACAACAATCATAATCATAGGCTAGCTTCTAGGGTTTAGCCTCTATGATCTCGTGGTAGATCAACTCTTGTAAATACTCATATCATCAAGATCATCAAGAAGGAAGTAGGGTATTACCTCCATCGAGAGGGCCCGAACCTGGGTAAACATCGTGTCCCCAGCCTCCTGTTACCATTAGCCTTAGACGCACAGTTCGGGAACCCCTACCAGAGATCCGCCGGTTTTGACACCGACACACACCAAATAGGGAAGATAGATTTTACAAGAGTTATAAGTATTTAGAAACTAAATGTTTGCAAGGGAGGCTAGCTTCTTGTCTTGAACAATTTAATGTTTTTAGCCATCCTTGTGAACTTTGCAATGAACATGGTCATTTAAATCTCCAATGCAAATTATTTCATGATCGAATCGTGTCAAAAAATTGTGATGACTTGATTTCCCTTACGCATCATAATGAACTTAGTTTGCTTCTGGGATATGAAGAAATGAAACGTATAACTAAGGGCATTCCAGGATATAACCTTTAGATATTTCTTGCTTTTGATCTAGAGGAAATTTATATGTATTGTGCGGTGAATTGCATTGAAAATCCTTATTTTGCCAATTACATAAAGACAAGGAAACAAATAGAAGATGAAGATAATACTAATGGAAGGGAAGAGGTTTCTGAATATCTTGCTATTATTTCTTATGATAAATCAGGTAACGAGGAGGAGCTTTCTATTCAACCAATCTCATTAATAAGAAGCTCGAAAAAGAGGATTAAACCCACACATGATGCAAAGAAGAAAAAGAAAAGATGGAGAAGCAAAGGTAAAAAGGTATCCCTCCCAAATGATGTTGCTCCTATTACTCATTGTGATGATGATAATTGCCATACTATTGGTGCTATCCATACAATTAATGATGAGAGTGATTATGCTTATGATATGCAAAGGCCCAAGCTTGGGGATGCTATGTTTGATGAGAATGACATGTTTGAGAATTTATTTGCTACTATTAATGTTTGTCCCAAGCTTGGGGATGCTATGTTCAATGAAAATGATATTTTTAGTCTCCCAAGTTTTGATATGCAAATTTATTATGATGATAGCATGCCTCCTATTTATGATGATTATATTGATGAAAGTGGGTTTGGAAGAGTGTCAACTTTAGTAAGTAATGATCCCACTATTTTGGAGGGTGTTGAAACTTATTGTGACAATTATGAAAGTGGATTTGGAGAGGTCATGACTTTATTTAGTAATGATTCCACTATCTTGGAAGAGGTTTCAATTGATTTTGATGAGAACAAAGTTGCTACTTATGATGATTATTGTGATTATACTTATGTTATAAAAAGTAGTGATGATTACATTTATAAAACTTGTCATGATTATGATTACCCGATTTCTGAACATTACTCTTTTAATGTGGAAACAATTTATAGTAATCGAGTTTCTAACGATACTCCCACTATTCCGGATGAGAAGAATTTTGCTTATGTGGAGAGTAATAAAACTTCTATGCTTGTGGTTCAAGAAAAGAATGCTTTATGTGATAGTTATATTTTTGAATTTATTCATGATGCTACTGAAAATTATTATGAGGGAGGAATATATGCTTGTAGGAATTGCAATAATATCAAGTTTCCTCTCTATGTGTTGAAAATCTTGAAGTTATGCTTGTTTTGCCTTCCTATGCTAGTTGATTCTTGTTCCCATAAGTTGTTTGCTCACAAAATCCCTATGCATAGGAAGTTGGTTAGACTTAAATGTGCTAGTCATACGCTTCATGATGCTCCCATTATGTTTCAATTCTTATCTTTTATGTGAGCATCATTGAAATCATCATGCCTAGCTAGAAAGGCATTAAAGAAAAGCGCTTGTTGGGAGACAACCAATTATTTACCCCTACTGTCTTTGTGTGTACACATGATTAATCTACTGTAGTAATCATGTTTTATAACTTTTGTTTCAGTAAAGTGCCAAGTAAAGCCTTTAGGATAGCTTGTGGTGATAGTTGTGTTGATCTTGCTGAAAATCAGAAACTTTTGCGCTCGGTAAATAATTTCCAGAATCTTATTGAAACGTGATTTTTAAGTCATTCTTTTTGCTATGGATTGGTGAACAAATTTATCATGTGGAACTATTTTTTAGAATTTTTGGAGTTACAGAAGTATTTGAGAGGTACAGATTACTGCAGACTGTTTTGTTTTTGACAGATTCTGTTTTCTATGTCTTGTTTGCTTATTTTGATGAATCTATGAATAGTATCGGAGGGTATGAACCATGGAGAAGTTGGAATACAGTAGATACAACACCAATATGAATTTAGAATGAGTTCACAATAGTACCTAAGTGGTGATTTATTTTCCTGTACTAACGGATCTTACGAGTTTTCTGTTGAGTTTTGTGTTGTGAAGTTTTCAAGTTTTGCGTAAAGATTCGATGGACTATGGAATAAGGAGTGGCAATAGCCTAAGCTTGGGGATTCCCAAGGCACCCCAAGGAAATATTCAAGGACAACCAAGAGCCTAAGCTTGGGGATGCCCCGGATGGCATGCCCTCTTTCGTCTTCGTTCATCGGTAACTTTACTTGGAGCTATATTTTTATTCACCACATGATATGTATTTTGCTTGGAGTGTCATTTTATTTTATTTTGTTTTGCTTGCTGTTTGAATAAAGTACTTAAGATCTGAAATTCCTAAATGTTAGAGTGTCTTCACATAGTTGCATAATTATTCGACCACTCATTGATGTTCACTTATATCTTTTGGAATAGTTTGTCATTTGCTCTAGTGCTTCACTTATATCTTTTAGAGCATGGTGGTGGTTTTATTTTGAAGAAATAGATGAACTCTTATGTGCTTCACTTATATTATTTTGAGAGTCCTAAAAAACATGCTAATTTGCTTTGGTTATGAATTTAGTCCTAATATGATAGGCATCCAAGAGGGATATAATAAAAACTTTCATATAAAGTGCATTGAATACTATGAGAAGTTTGATTCCTTATGATTTTTTTGAGATATGAGGATGGTAATATTAGAGTCATGCTAGTGAGTAATTGTGGATTGTATAAATACTAGTGTTGAAGTTTGTGATTCCCGTAGCATGCACGTATGGTGAACCGTTATGTGATGAAGTTGGAGCATGATTTATTTTTTGATTGTCTTCCTTTGTGTGGAGGTCGGGATCGTGCGATGGTTAACTCCTACCAACCCTTCCCCTAGGAGCATGTGCGTAGTGCTTGGTTTCAATGACTAATAGATTTTTGCAATAAGTATGTGAGTTCTTTATGACTAATGTTGAGTCCATGGATTATACGCACTCTCACCCTTCCACCATTGCTAGCCTCTCTAGTGTCGTGCTACTTTCGCCGGTACCATACACCCACCATATACCTTCCTCAAGACAGCCGCCATACCTACCTATTATGGCATTTGCATAGCCATTCCGAGATATATTGCCATGCAACTTTCCACTGTTCCGTTTATTATGACATGCTCATTCATCATCATATTTCTTTGCATGATCATGTAGTTGACATCATATTTGTGGCAAAGCCATTGTTAATAATTATTTCATACATGTCACTCTTGATTCATTGCACATCCCGGTACACTGCCGAAGGCATTCATATAGAGTAATATTTTGTTCTAAGTATTGAGTTGTACTTCTTGAGTTGTAAGTAAATAAAAGTGTGATGATCTTCATTATTAGAGCATGGTCCCAGTGGGGAAAGGATGATGGAGACTATGATTCCCCCACAAGTCGGGATGAGACTCCGGACGAAAAATAAAAATAAAAAATAAAAAATATAAAGGGGCCAAAAAAAAGAGAAGGCCCAAAAAAATGAGAGAAAAAGAGAGAAGGGGAAATGCTACTATCCTTTTACCACACTTGTGCTTCAAAGTAGCACCATGATCTTCATGATAGAGAGTCTCTCATTTTGTCACTTTCATATACTAGTGGGAATTTTTCATTATAGAACTTGGCTTGTATATTCCAACGATGGGCTTCCTCAAATGCCCTAGGTCTTCATGAGCAAGCAAGTTGGATGCACACCCACTTAGTTTATTTTTGAGCTTTCACAAACTTTTAGCTCTAGTGCATCCGTTGCATGGCAATCCCTACTCACTCACATTGATATGTAATGATGGGCATCTCCATAGCCCATTGATATGCCTAGTTGATGTGAGACTATCTCCTTCTTTTTTATCTTCTCCACAACCACTATATTCTATTCCACCTATAGTGCTATCTCCATGGCTCACGCTCATGTATTGCGTGAAAGTTGAAAAGGTTTGAGAATACTAAAGTATGAAACAATTGCTTGGCTGAAACCGGGGTTATGCATGATTTGAATATTTTGTGTGATGAAGATGGAGTATAGCCAGACTATATGATTTTGTAGGGATAAGCTTTCTTTGGCCATGTTATTTTGAGAAGACATAATTGCCTTGTTAGTATGCTTGAAGTATTATTGTTTTTATGTCAATATTAAACTTTTGTTTTGAATCTTATGGTTCTGAATATTCTGTCCACAATAGAGAAAATTACATGGATAAATATGTTAGGTAGCATTCCACATCAAAAAATTTGTTTTTATCATTTACATACTTGAGGAATAGGAGGAACTAAGCTTGGGGATGCTTGATACGTCTCCAATGTATCTATAATTTTTTATTGTTCCATGCTATTATATTATCCATCTTGGATGTTTTATATGCATTTATATGCCATTTTATATGATTTTTGGGACTAACCTATTAACCTGGAGCCTAGTGCAGTTTCTGTTTTTTCCTTGTTATTGAGTTTTACAGAAAAGGAGTACCGAACGGAGTGCAATTGTCCTGCCAATTTACGAAGATTTTTTATGGACCAGAAGAAGCCCCCGAAGTAAAAGAGTTGGGCCAAAAGATTCCCGAGTCATCCACGAGGGTGGAGGGCGCACCCCCTACCTCATGGCTCACTAGGAGACCCCCTGACCTGAAACCAACGCTAAAAATTCCTATAAATACAGCAACCCCCGAAAAGAAACCTAGATCGGGAGTTCCACCGCCGCAAGCCTCTGTAGCCACCAAAAACCAATCAGGACCCTGTTCCGGCACCCTGTTGGAGGGGGGATCCATCACCGGTGGTCATCTTCATCATCCCGTCGCTCTCCATGACGAGGAGGGAGTAGTTCACCCTCGGGGTTGAGGGTATGTACCAGTAGCTATGTGTTTGATCTCTCTCTCTCTCTCTCTCTCTCTCTCTCTCTCTCTCTCTCTCTCTCTCGTGTTCTTGATTTGGCATGATCTTGATGTACTGCGAGCTATGCTATTATAGTTGGATCTTATGATGTTTCTCCCCCTCTACCTTCTTGTAATGGATTGAGTTTTCTCTTTAAAGTTATCTTATCGGATTGAGTCTTTAAGGAATTGATAACACTTGATGTATGTCTTGCATATGCTTATCTGTGGTGACAATGAGATATTCACATGATCTACTAGATGTATGTTTTGGTGATCAACTTGCGGGTTCAGTGACCTTGTGAACGTATGCATAGGGGTTGGCACACATCTTCGTCTTGACTCTCTGGTAGAAACTTTGGGGCACTCTTTGAAGTTCTTTGTGTTGGTTTGAATAGATGAATATAAGATTGTGTGATGCATATCGTATATTCATACCCGCGGATACTTGAGGTGACATTGGAGTATCTAGGTGACATTAGGGATTTGGTTGATGTGTGTCTTAAGGTGTTATTTTAGTACGAACGCTAGGGTTGTTTGTGACACTATTAGGAATAGCCCAATGGATTGATCGGAAAGAATAACTTTGAGATTGTTTCGTACCCTACAATAATATCTTCGTTTGTTCTCCGCTATTACTGACTTTGGAGTGACTCTTTCTTGCATGTTGAGGGATTGTTATATGATCTAATTATGTTATTATTGTTGAGAGAACTTGCACTAGTGAAAGTATGAACCCTAGGCCTTGTTTCGAAGCATTGCAATACCGTTTTCGCTCACTTTTGTTACTAGTTACCTTGTTGTTTTTATAATTTCATATTACAAAAACCTATATCTACCATCCATATTGCACGTGTATCATCATCTCTTCGCCGAACTAGTGCACCTATACAATATACCATTGTATTGGGTGTGTTGGGGACACAAGATACTAATTGTTATTTGGTTCCAGGGTTGGTTGAGAGAGACCATCTTCATCCTATGCCTCCCACGGATTGATTAACCTTCGGTCATCCACTTGAGGGAAATTTGCTACTGTCCTACAAACCTCTACACTTGGAGGCCCAACAACGTCTACAAGAAAAAGGTTGTGTAGTAGACATCAAGGCTTAAGGCGGCAGAACTTCCGCTCTAGGTTTAGTTATGAGGTTTTTGGGTTTGATAGAAGGTGTCAGCGTTGGGGACAAGTCAAGGGGGCCCGCGAGGTGATGACAAGGCAGGGTGTAACAGCCCCAAAATTGGGTTATCAATTTTTGTGCTGTTATTCCTTCCTGGCACTCATTTTCAAAATCTTTCCTTGAGTTTTGCTGGATGACTCTGAGAATTCTTGTCATTTCCAACCTTTCAAAACTTGCTCATGTCTTTTTTAGTGGGCAAGACCTAGTTGCATCATCTCAAACCCTCTCAAACCCTATTTCCAAAAAATTTGGAATTTGAATGTGGCCTTTGTGATTACAAAGGAGCTATCATTTTCCTTGATCTGTTGGTCATCCCATCTATTCCTAGAGATCCTCCTATCCTTTTCAACCTTGGATATACAAAAATATTGCTAAGTCCCATACAATATTTTTGAATTATGATTTATTCCTTGTCTGGCATTTCTGAGGAATAAAATCCAAAGGCATAGCTATCCATCTCTCAAATTCATGTGAATTGGTAGAATTGATATTTATGCCTAATCCAATCTCTGGCAAATATATTGGCCAAATTTAAATATGGAAAATTGCCTTTTCCTATTTAATGCTAATATTCCATTTCTGCCATGTTTCTAAAGGAGCTATTATTTTTATAGCAGAGAAAATTACCACATAAATTGTGGAGCTTTTCCTTGCTATATAGTCACTAGTTCCCTCCTCATCTCATGTTCCTCAGTTCAAAAATTGGGCACATGATCCAATGCAAGTTCATGCCTTCTCTGAAATTTTTGCAAAGGAAGTGCTTTATTCCTAATTCCTTCTTAGCTGCAATTTGGCAGGGTGATTAACCTTGATAAATAACCCGTGGAGACCAAAGATGAGCTCAATCCAATCATCCTAGCTCCCTGTGCAATTTTCCAAAGTGCTGACCAGATTAAAATTTTGTGAAGGAAATACCTTCATAGAATTTCCAAATGGGATGAAACTTTGCAATCTTCTAAAGTATCCCAAATAATTAGCCTCCACCCAAATTCAGATCATTTCATTGATCTATGTGAGCACAGTAGCAATTCTTGTTTTCTGTCCATATTTTCAGGTTGTGAGGCAAGTATATTTTATCTTGCTCCATTATGGCTGAAAATATTCACAAGCATTCTACTATCCATATAACCAACCTACCCAAGAGTTTGGCTCATTTCATGTAGCCAATATATTCCTAGAAGTTTTCCAAATTTTTGGTCAGGGATGATGCTTGTGAAGCAAGTACCAATTTGGCAAGCCCATTTGGTATGATCTCTTTGCAGCATCTAAATATGACCAAATCATGAGGATTTGCCAAGTCATAGCTCAAGAAAACAATCCTAGTAAGTGATCCTTCATCATTTGTTTTCTGGACCAGGTTTAGCAGTTGCACTGCAACTATGCTAAATATTTATCCTAATGACCTCATAACCCCCAGGATCGTAGTCCTTGCTACCCTAAGCCTCCTAGACATCAATTCTACCTTTTACCCTCTCTGGTTTACTCTCTAGAGTGTGGCCAAGTTTGCAACAGCAAACTTGTGGAGCTTGGTTTACTCAGCTCCATTTGTCCCTTCCCGATTCTGTACCGTAGTAACACCCCACTCTGGAAGGACTACGCGGTAGACATGAGCTGGCATCAGTAAAAACTCCAGAGCGCACCATGTCCGTGATGATCACGAGGGAAGCCAGCCAAAACGGTTGTCTGGCCACTGTTCTCGTTGGCAGCGCTGCTCCGACCGGCTCTGGTCTCGCCATTAATGTCCTACAGCACCACGGCAGCGTCCTCTTCCCCCTGTACCTCTGCCCCCTCCGTTTTCTTCTCCGATGAGCCGTTCCAAAGGTCGAACAGTGCGCTCCCGTGAGCTCGGCTGCTTCCTTGCCCCTATCCTCTTCCTCCGTTCGTATCTGAGCGCTACCCGTCTCCGTGAGCCTCTGGCGCTCGTCCGTGTCCTCCTCGTCGCCTTCCCGTGCACCCCCGTGACTGCTGCGGCCGGCAGAGCCATTGTTGGAAAAATGAGCAAATTACTACGAGATTTAATCCGAATAAATAGGAAATAGATCATGACAGCAATAGCAGAGATTAAACTAATCATGTGAACTAGCATAGCAGATGAACAGATCACATCTAGGGCACATACTAGAAACATGAATTCTACCACGATCTCGAACAGGAAGGATAGAATCACATACGGTGCAGCGGGAGCAGCACCGCCGGCGTTAGCGTTATCGCCCATGTCGTCGAGGATGAGGTTGCCGAGGTCGGGAAGAAGTCATCGTTCAGCGAAGTTGTCCTTGCCGGTGATCGCATGAGTCGCTCCCCAAAACCTGATCGCCCCTCTCCCGTCTGGGATCACGAGAGGCGGGGTTCCGGAGGCCTGCTGTCTATTCTCCCGGTGCACGCCGAAAGGAGGGATGGAGAAGACTTGCTTGGCGGCGCAATGATCTGGAGCGCTGGTGAGAAACCATACGAAGCGGCGGCGGCTAGGGTAGACGTCTGCCTGACTATATAGTGCGGGTCGGGTAGGTCGTGGGAGTAAACCCCACGTCTGAGTCGTCACGATCCAAAAGAATCGGAAACTGTTCATTAATTAACGCGTCCGTTAATTATTGATTAATGACTCATTAATTTTTCCCGAGCAGCAAAAATATAGACAACGTGCATAGCTCTGTCCTCGGCTCGGCTCGGCTCAATCCCGCAACCCGCGGCGCGTCGTGACGAAGCGAGGCATGGCGTGGCGAGGCGAGCGAGGAGGAGGAGCGCGCGAGTAGGTCTCCTCTTATCATGCTCATACAAGTGGTAGAAGAGCTCACCTTATAAAGAGGTGCAACTCTCTCTCAACTTATGAGGTGGGACTAAACTTTAGTCTCACTCACTCCACTCACATGTGTGCATGAATGGGCCAAGAGAATTTCAGAATTTTAGTTGGGCTTTGGGCCAAATGCCCACTAGCAAATTCCAACAATCCCCCACAAAGTCTCATTGGCACATTTCACCATTTATTTCCAAAACATTGTTTATATACCGGTGCTTAGTGGAGACTGTGAAGTTGAACTTCCACTTAAAGATTTATGCTACACTAGATCACAACTTGAATAGTGGACTATGCCTTGAACTACAAGTTTTCTGCGAGACTAGTTTCACACAAACTCTTGACCAATCTTGGGCTGCCGCAAGGCTTCCCATGACTGGGCGTATCGTCATACTCCGGGGCCTTTCATGAATTTATTAGAGAACACCCAATTCTCACAGACTGCGACGTTAACATTCAAATTCATATAGGTGTGTTCCTCAGAAGATGTTCTGCAGGACAACATCTCTGCTTACCCGAATAAGCCACTTGGAACACATTAAGATAAGTATCAACCTGCCATGCAGATCAGGAGAGTATTGCATCTTCACGGAGTGGGATAATTAATATAGGGATACTCTCCTCCCAGCTGACCAACAGCTTGTCTCCCACTTCTACTTCACGGGATCTCCGATCACATAGAGTGGGTTACCACTATGGACAACTCATGCGGTGGGTCTCAGACCCATCTCCATCGATGCATTATCTACCACATTACGTGATAGACCCTTTGTGAAGGGATCTGCCAAGTTTTTCGACGTTTGGATATAACCAAATGTAATAACTCCGGAGTTCCTTAGTTTCCTGACAGATTTTAATCTCCTCTTCACATGCCTTGAGGACTCCATATTGTCCTTAGAACTGTTTATCTTGACAATCACAGTTTGATTATCACAGTTCATCAAGATAGGGGGTATTGGTTTTTCAACCATAGGTAAGTCCATCAATAGCTCATGAAGCCACTCTGCTTCAACAGTGGCAGTGTCTAATGCTGTGAGTTCTGCTTCCATAGTTGACCTCGTTAAGATGGTCTGCTTGCAATACTTCCAGGAAACAGCGCCACCACCAAGTGTAAAAACATAACCACTTGTGGCCTTAATCTCATCAAGATCCGATATCCATTCGAGTCACTATAACCCTCCAAACCCTTGGATATCCGGTGTAGTGAATCCCATAGCTCGCAGATGCCCTTCAAGTAGCGCATAACTCTCTCAAGCGCCGCCAATGATCATCTCCGGTTTTGACACAAACCGCCTCAGCTTGCTCACAGCAAAGGAGATGTCAGCCTCGTGGCACTCGCCAAATACATAAGCGAGCCAATAATCTGAGAATACCTCGGTTGATCTCTAGCAATCCGTCGATTCTTTCAAGCAGACACTAGCATCATATGGAGTTGGAGAAGGCGTGCGATCGCTATACCCAAAACGACTCAAGACCTTTTACACATAGTGAGGCCAAGCGGTGTGATCCCACCATTCTCATCTCTCAACAGCTTGATGTTTAAGATAACATCAGCTACTCCTAGATCCTTCATCTCAAAACAGCGAGATAAGAAATCCTTAACCTCCTTGATTAAATCAAGTTTGGTTCCAAAGATCAATATGTCGTCGACATACAGACAAAGAATAACTCCTTTGCCCCCACCATAGCGATAGTACACGCACTTGTCACCATCGTTTACTACAAAGCCGGCAGCAGTTAATGTTCTTTTAAACTTATCATGCCACTCCTTAGGAGCTTGCTTAAGGCCATATAAAGACTTTAACAACTTGCACACCTTTCCTTCCTGACCAGGTACTACAAAACCATCTAGCTGATCCATGTAAATTTCCTCCTTCAACTCTCCATTGAGGGAAGCCGTCTTAACGTCCATTTGATGAGCGAGAAGACCATGTGAGGCAACCAAAGGATAGTAGCACCAATTGTGGTCATCTAGCCACGGTGAGTAAGTATCAAAGAAGTCTTCACCTTCTTTATGGGTATAACCCTTAGCCACAAGCCGTGCCTTGTACTTTTCAATCGAACCATCGGGTCTAAGCTTCTTCTTGAACACCCACTTACATCCTACAGGTTTGCACCCATAAGGACGGTCGGTGATCTCCCGTGTTCCGTTAGATAAGATGGAATCCATCTACGCCTGAACAGCTTCCTTCGATGAGTCGACATCGAGATGCATAGGCTTCGACAGTCTGGGTGTGTCATCCACAAGGTACACAATGAAATCATCACCAAAGGACTTTGCAGTCCTCTGTCTCTTACTCCTTATAGGAGTTTCATTATCACCCTCAACTGGATTCTCAACGTGTTCCATCGCAATGGTGGGTTCAGGAATTACAGTGAGTAGATGGAATAGGTATCTCCTGATTTGATGAACTTGACATATCCTTCATAGGAAATATGTCCTCAAAGAAAGTTGCATCATTAGACTCCATAATCGTACCAACATGCATGTCGGATACCTCGGATTGTATTATCAAAAATCTATAGCCAATGCTATGAAAAGCATAGCCCAGAAGAACACAATCCACGGTTTTTGGTCCAAACTTGCGCTTCTTGGGAATTGGTATATTGACTTTCGCCAAACAACCCCAAGAACGTAGGTAAGAGAGTTTCAACCTTTTCCTTTCCCATTCCTCAAATGGAGTCATGGTCTTATGCTTTGTGGGAACTCGTTTTAGGACATGACACGCGGTCATTAGCGCCTCCCCCCACCATTCCTTGGAAAGACCCAATGTGTCTAACATGGCGTTAACCAAATCAGTTAGAGTTCGGTTCTTTCTTTCGGCCACCCTGTCGGTGTCAAAACCGGCGGATCTCGGGTAGGGGGTCTCGGACTGTTCGTCTAGGCGGATGGTAACAGGAGACGAGGGACACGATGTTTTTACCCAGGTTCGGGCCCTCTTGATGGAGGTAAAACCCTACATCCTGCTTGATTGATATTGATATTGTGGATGTTTACAAGAGTAGATCTACCACGAGATCAAGGAGGCTAAACCCTAGAAGCTAGCCTATGGTATGATTGTAAGGGTTGTTGTATGTTGTCTATTGACTAGCCTGGCCCCGGTTTATATAATGCACCGGAGGCCTAGGATAACAAGAGTCCTAGCCGAATACGCCGGTGGGGAGGAGTCCTTGTCTTGATCGCCAAGTCTTGTTGATTCTTCCTTGTATCGGCAGCTGTCCGGACTGGCCCATGAGTATCGCCATGGGGTCCTCGGCCTAATCAAACGATCGGGAGACGGCGTGGTGAGTACCCCTAGTCCGGGACACCTTGATAGCCTCTGAACCGGTCTTCAAGTTAGGGGCGCTCCTCGATTCTTCGAACTGTTCTTCATCTTGATCGTCGGTCTTGAAAACTGGTTCAACAAATCTTCTCATCTTCGATCTTGAGGATCGCGAAATGCATTCGACGAGTTTACACGCCGGTATCCGAGGAGCCTTTAAGTTTCCGGCCTTTATCAATGCCTTGTTATTTTTGTGCCACGCCTCGGGTTTGAAGTTGTTCCCGGTGGCAAGGTCCTCTTCGTCCGAGCTCCAACGCCGGACTGCATTCGAGGTATCTTTGCAGCCGAGCACCAATGCCGGACTGCTTCCCAGCTCTAACGCCGGACTATGTATCCGAGCTACAACGTCGGACTGTATCCGAGCTCCAACGCCGGATTATGTATCCGAGCTCCAACGCCGGACTTTATCCGAGGTGTCATAAATCACCTTGGTTCAAAGAAGTTTGAAGGAGTTTAACCGAGCTTAATGCCGGAAATGCCCTCTAAGGAGCCAGCCACTTGCATCCGAGCTATATGTCGAATCGCTTCGAGGTGGTTAAGCACCTCGGTCGTGGGCTGATTTTTGGTCAATGTTTTTATTGATGTAATTTATTCTCGACGAGATATATAGCCATAGCCCTCAAGGTATGTATCGGTCTAAAACCGAGATGCACTGAAGGATGACATAAGACCGCTGATCCCGTGGCACGAGACTCAAAGTTGATTTGCAAAATCGATCCGAGGATCAAGTCCTAACTCGGCGTAACACTTCGGGACACAAAAAGCGGCATGCTCAGTCCTCGAGACTCAGGTTGGGTGCGGCCGACCAACCTGAGGATCAAAATCTCCTCGGAAACTGTATTGCACTTAAGATTTTCTGCATAGAACAAGCAATGCAGTAGCCCCGAGACACTTGGTCGGGTGGCAACACGGATCGGGATCAATGTGCCCTTTAATATTTGTAAGTAATAAGCACGAAGCCCAAGAGCCCCGAGCCTTAATGCGGCACGGGTGGCGAATTAAGGATCAATATCCATAGTAAAATCACAAATTATGTGTAATGACTCAATGTATCCAAGTACTTTATGTCATTAAAGCTCGGATCCTCATTGTACAAAACTTTGTTGACCGACCATCGGCTTCAACCTCCTCGGCCAGTAGCCGAGGAGTGTTTGTCCTACTTTATAAAGCCTTTATGAGGGCAAGGATTTACGACAAACAAGGCAATCTGGCCATACGGTTTTATAAACAAAGGTACGCGGAGAGACATGTTATATTACTGTTTAATAGAAGAAATGTCTTCCAAAGAAAATAGTCCGGCTATCGGTTCCTTTCTTTGGTTGTCATGCTAAGCATGATCATGAAACCTCAGCTCCAATGCAAGAGCAAAATATCAAGGATTTAGTTTGGGAGGCCAGTTAATAGCCCCCGGTAGTGTTCGGCGACAGTCGAGGTCAAGCCGTAAACACTTCGGCCATTGTTATGAATGGCCCTTCATTTAATATAGTCATCGGATCGCTGACCAGTTTACACCTATTGTGACAGTCAGTTTTTGGCTTCCTCCACTGAGGTGCTTGACCATGCGAGCTGGAAGCACAATCGCAGTGGTTCTCCCTTTGCACACCTAGCGAACAAAGCGGAACATAGGAGGCAAGCGGGAGCCGGGCAACCCAACTATTGATGAAGACACAATTGAAACTGATGCATATATAGCAATATCCGAGAATGTTTTGCGAATCTCTAAAGGTGTCCGGCGTTGCACTGCGAGACTTGTGCTGAAAACACACAAATATTTTAAAAGTGCCAAAAGCTTGGAAAACCAAAAAACTTCAGTAAAAACATGACGTCCGAACAAGATCAAGTGTTCGGTGCCAATCCGAAAATTGGACTTTTAGAAAAAAAGTGCTTCATGGTGCTTTAACTTTGCAACGACTAAGAAGAAAAACCCTTAGTATGAAACGGCTCAAATAAACATAAGAGCCCCCAAGTGACTTGGGTAAAAGTTGACTATAAAATGTAAGGTGACATGTAGAATGCCTTCTAGCGGATTGTAGATCGTTTGTCGTGGCGGACCTTTTCGCTTCAACCTCTGGACCCAATAGTCCGGAGTGTGTCCGAATACCCTCGCGGTTATAAAAACCGGGCATGCGTGGAGACCAAAGCGTAGGGGTCATTAGTGCTTTATCGGACAAGTGCCCAACTAGTTATGTTATATTACATGGTTAGTAAGAAACATCTTCCAGGGAGAATAGTTCCGTTAGGGGTTCCTTTCCCTAGGAGGCATGCCCTAAAGTTCATGTCCGGACTACGAAAAGAGCAGAAAAACATCTGGGGGCAGGTAAATAAATAGGTAAGAAATCATCTTTTAGTTCACCGACCGAGTATTCCCTTAAGAACGCTAGCTTTCGGCTTCACCCACCGAGGTACACATCCAAATGACCCGGCGGTAACAATCGCAGAGGTGCTCCTTTACCACCTAGCTGAACAATCGGGAACGTAGGGTAAGCACAGGAGCCAGGCAACCCAGCTTGGCCAAAACTTAAGTCATATCGATGCATATAATGGTGAATAAAAGGTACATGCGGAAGTGTGACACATGTGTTGGGCATAAAGCCCGAATTAATAAGCTTCTGTTAAAGAAGCCCCTAGGTATAATGAGCGCGGGTAGCGCGTCAAGTGTGTGCAAACAAAGTTTCGACAAGGAAAATTTTTACAAGCAACTTTTTTCCAAAAAGGTATAATGCTTGGTCGAACCGTACACAAGTTAGAAATTTAAAACTTTGAGCATGAAGGCAACTTAGCTGGTTAATGTGTTCGGTATTGACGACGCGGTCCGAGCTTGATGCGGACAAGGTTCCATCCCCAAGCCGATCCCGAGATGGCGGAGTAAAAGAGCTCGACACTCAAGTGGTGACATAGCACGGTCAATGCAGGACGGCAGAGTGATGCGAAGTCCCCGCATGGGGTAATGAAGTGTTGACGAAGCCCCGTCCAGCGAGGTGGCGCTAAAGGATATAGTCCGCTAGATCATTTTCCTGTGCGCAAAAAATAGTGCAGACCGGGGATAATAGTAATAATAAGAATTAAAAAAAATGTTGCATAATAAATAATTTATGCAAAGTGAGTAATGACAGAAATATGGCCTGGCGCCGAAGTCAATGTCGGTGCAGGGCGTCGATGTGATGCGGTAAAGGCGTGGCCAAGCCTGAATTCACAGGTCGGTTCGAGTTCCGGATGCGGCGTTCGCCGGACTATGTACGAACCACATTGATAGACCTGCACGTATGACGGACAAACCAGAGTAATAATTCCTTCAGAAAAATGAGCCCAAACAAGCAAAAAATACTAGGATTAATAGCACCTGGTTCCTTTGTAGCAATCCGAAGGAAGGTGATTCCCAAAATTGGGACTCGATCCGCGCACCCATTGCCTGGTCGGCTAGTGACGCCGAAGTGTCCGAAGTAGGTCGATGAAGAGATTGCGAGGCCCCCGGTCCGGCCGAGATGTCGAAGTAGCTCGGCGTGATGGACACCAGCTTGAAGAAGAAATAGTGCGGCCCTGCCGATGCAGGTCGTGACGTGGTCGATGCTGGCTTGATGAAGGGACCGTGCGGCGATGCTGGTATGCCCGCTCCGTGTAATCCGTGGGGCGGCGATGTTGGTGATGATTTATCCTTCGCGATGCCGGACTCTTGTTCGGCTTGCCAAGATGATGATCCGAAGAAGTTGAGCTTGGCTCAACAAAGTGACGATGTGTCTAGCGTGGGTCGGCAGCCGTGGAGCAATATTGCCGGACTGGTTTGACACCAGCATGATGTTGAAGATCATGTTCAAAAAGATCTTAAAGTTAGTGGGATGTGTCCGGGAACAAAACACAATACCCTATACAAAACTTCCTTCAAAAAGGATGTCCGAAATCCCATTCATAAAAAAGATGAACCCGGGTCGGATTCGTTTTCGCGCAGAAGACAGATCCGAAAAGTGATGCACTAATCGGAAGGTTCCCGGAGTTTGGACGGTCGGATCGAGCTGAAATTTTGAGGGGTGGTAGATATAGGAATTGCGAAGCCGATCAACGGTTGGATCTT
The DNA here is from genome assembly GCA_021605205.1 of Aegilops longissima. Lineage (NCBI taxonomy): Eukaryota > Viridiplantae > Streptophyta > Magnoliopsida > Poales > Poaceae > Aegilops > Aegilops longissima. The sequence goes on along the minus strand of CM038679.1, from coordinate 610,067,827 downwards.
CCAAAGGAAGTCCGAGCTAGAAGCTGGACACCACGCCCTAAGCTCGTCCGGATTCTCGTCCAGATTCGATGCGGCTTCGGTATACCGGAGATTGCCAGAGATTCCTCCATCGGAACTCGACGAAATTTTCCAGGGTTGTTGTAGACTCAATTCCGCACAATTCCACCGAAGCAATCGTTAAAACGACACCTGAGGAGGCGGCGGTGGCGGACACAAGTCCGCTGTCCAGAAATACAGTACGGTCGCCCGAGGGCAATGTTGACGTTGAGCCCCCGGGCTCCCTGGATGATTCCTCTGTGATCTTGATAGAGATCGGAGTTGATGTTGATGAAGGCCCTCATCCGAACATGACGATCGGAGATAGGGCGCAGCCCTTGGTTGAACCAAGGTGACCAGTCGAGCTGGTGACGAAGATGCCGAAGTTGCAGTTGACCTGCGGGCGAGCCATCGACCTTTTGCCGGACACACAGAGGAACTCTCAATGAAAGCACCAATGTCGGTGTCAAAACCGGCGGATCTCGGGTAGGGGGTCCCGGACTGTGCGTCTAGGCGGATGGTAACAGGAGACGAGGGACACGATGTTTTTACCCAGGTTCGGGCCCTCTTGATGGAGGTAAAACCCTACGTCCTGCTTGATTGATATTGATATTGTGGATGTTTACAAGAGTAGATCTACCACGAGATCAAGGAGGCTAAACCCTAGAAGCTAGCCTATGGTATGATTGTAAGGGTTGTTGTATGTTGTCTATTGACTAGCCTGGTCCCGGTTTATATAATGCACCGGAGGCCTAGGATAACAAGAGTCCTAGCCGAATACGCCGGTGGGGGAGGAGTCCTTGTCTTGATCGCCAAGTCTTGTTGATTCTTCCTTGTATGCGGCAGCTGTCCGGACTGGCCCATGAGTATACGGCCATGGGGGTCCTCGGCCCAATCCAACTGATCGGGAGATGACGTGGTGAGTACCCCCTAGTCCAGGACACCGTCACACCCCATTAGACTGAGGTGAGTAGGGAGGCGTCCTCTCATGGATTATACCATGTTCCGCACAAAACAGATCAAATTCATTGGAAAAATACTCTCCACCATGATCGGACCTAAGCCGTTTAATTTTTCGATCAAGTTGGTTCTCTGCCTCAGATTTATAGTTTTTGAAGAAAGTTAAAACCTCATCTTTTGATTTCAGAAGATACACATAACAATATCTAGTGGAGTCATCAATCAACGTCATGAAATATCTCTTTCCACCTTTTGTCAACACGCCATTCATCTCACAAAGATCAGAATGTATAAGCTCTAGTGGTGCCAAGTCTCTTGCCTCTGCAGTCTTATGGGACTTGCGAGGTTGCTTAGCTTGCACACATACTTGGCACTTAGAGCCTTTGACAGCAGAGATTTTCGGAATTAAATTCAGATCGGCTAGCCGCGTCATGCAACCAAAGTTAATGTGACAAAGTCGTGAATGACAAATATCAGAATCATTGTTGTGGCAAACATTATTAATAACTTTAGTGCAAATATTTGACAAAGATAGGCGGAACAAGCCTCTGCACTCATAGCCTTTTCCAACAAATTGTCCACACTTGGAAATTACAACTTTATTGGACTCAAAAACCAACTTAAAACCATCTCGACATAAACGGGAACCGCTAACGAGATTTTTATTGATGGACGGCACATGATGAACGTTCTTGAGACGCACGGTCTTCCCAAGTAAACTTCAGATCGACCGTACCAACACCTCGAGCGATGGCATGTGACCCGTTCCCCATCAGCACGGGAGAAGTCCTGTGGCCTGGTAAGAAGAAAACATGGGCGTCGGCACAAACATGTACATTGGCACGGTGTCAATTAACCAATCGAGGATTGAAATACTGAAAGGATGGTAGGAAAAATACCGTACCCTGATTCCTTCATATCAGTATCACCGATGACAACATTAGCGGACTTGCCTTTCTTCTTATGTTCGCGCTCCTCAAAGTGGTTAGGACACTTCGGAGCCCAGTGATTAGGATCACCGCAGACATGGCAAAGTCCCTTCCCCTTCTTATGAGAATTCTTCTTGAAGTTGGTAGAATATGATGGCTTGTTCTTTGTATCAAACTTGCCTTTGCCCTGAGTTTTGTTCTTGTTGTTTTTGAACTTGTTGGGCTGGAAGTTCTTATTCTGTACCATGTGGGCACTAGAAGCTCCCTCAGCAACTCGAGCACGTGTGTCTTTTGCTCTCGCCTTCTCTTCAACATCAAGAGTACCAATGAGATCCATAACGGAAAACTCATGTCTCTTGTGTTTCAGGGAAGTAGCAAAATTGTTCCACGAAGGTGGAAGCTTGGCAATAATGCCTCCGCAACAAATTTGTCGTGCAACACACACTTGAAGTGCTCAAGTTCTTTTCTGAAGCGATCAGATCTCATGAGCCTGCTGTACAACAGGCGCTCATCACCATCTTGTAGTCATAGAATTGCTCCATGACGTACAACTCGCTACTGGCGTTCGAGGCACCAAACTTGGCCTCGGCGCAGCCCACATGTCCTTGCTGTTGTCAAACAACATATCTGAATCCACAATGGAATCATCAAGAACACCCGAAGAGCGCCTTTAAAGAGAGTATCGATCTTCTCAAAAGCTTCCAGCTGTGCTGGATTAAGATCGCCCTCAGGCTTGCCCTTAATGGCGTCATAGCAGCCCATGGTCTGAAACCAGTAGACTGCTCTCGTGCGCCACCTCTTATATTGCGCCCCATTAAAGGCAGGCGGCTTCAGATGCGCAGCAAAACCACTCGAAGTAAATTGCCTATAATCAGGTTTTTGGATTGTTGGAAAAATGAGAAAATTACTACGAGATTTAATCCGAATAAATAGGAAATAGATCATGACAGCAATAGTAGAGATTAAACTAATCATGTGAACTAGCATAGCAGATGAACAGATCACATCTAGGGCACATACTAGAAACATGAATTCTACCACGATCTCGAACAGGAAGGATAGAATCACATACGGTGGAGCGGGAGCAGCACCGCCGGGCGTTAACGTTATCGCCCATGTCGCCGAGGATGAGGTTGCTTTGAGGTCGGGAAGAAGTCGTCGTTCAGCGAAGTCGTCGCTGCCGCCCGATCATGAGTCGCTCCCAAAACCTGATCGCCCCTCTCCCATACAGGATCACGAGGCGGGATCCAGAGGCCTCTGTCCCTTCTCCGGTGCACGCCGAAAGGAGGGATGGAGAAGACTTGCTTGGCGGCGCAATGATCTCGAGCGCTGGTGAGAAACCATACGGGCGGCGGCGGCTAGGGTAGACGTCTGCTGACTATATAGTGCGGGCGGGTAGGTCGTGGGAGTAAACCCCACGTCCGAGTCGTCCACGATCCAAAAGAATCGGAAATGGTTCAGTAATTAACGCGTCCGTTAATTATTAATTAATGACTCATTAATTTTTCCCGCGCAGCAAAAATATAGACAACGTGCATAGCTCTGTCCTCGGCTCGGCTCAATCCCGCAACCCACGGCGCGGCGCGGCGCGGCGTGACGAGGCGAGCGAGGAGGAGGAGCGCGCGTGTAGGTCTCCTCTTCTCATGCTCATACAAGTGGTAGAAGAGCTCACCTTGTAAAGTGGTGCAACTCTCTCTCAACTTATGAGGTGGGACTAAACTTTAGCCTCACTCACTCCACTCACATGTGTGCATGAATGGGCCAAGAGAATTTCAGAATTTTAGTTGGGCTTTGGGCCAAAAGCCCACTAGAAAATTCCAACAGCCATGGCTGGACTCGCTCGGTGGAGCCCGGTGCCGCTGCTCCTCGTCCGGCTATAAATAGCCAGCCCGAGCCCTCCTGGAGCAAGCCAGTCATCTCAAGCCCCCTCCCCCTCCCTCCAGAGCACCCCAGTGCCCGTGCTCGGCTGAATCCCTTGGCGGAGCCCGGCAATTTAGCCAGAGTTCGCCCACGGCCTCCATGCCCAACCCCTCTCTCCGGCCGTCCCCTGCCCGTCCAAGCCCTCCACTGGGTGCGCCACTCTGCGGCGACACTTCCCGACCCGTCGCCCGTCCGTTTCCCCCACTGTAGCTTCCCTGTCTCCGGTGGCCGAAGCCCTCCTCCATCGCGGGCCCTGCTGCTCCCGCTATGGTGCTCCTCAACGGCAGCCGACTCCAGCCCGGGATGTGCCTCTCCCTCATGAGCATCTGGGTAGGTCGGCCATCACGAGCGGTGGCAGGAGTCGCCGGCTATCGCCGTCTGGGAGGATGCCTCCGTCGACCAGGCGCGCGCAAGAGCGGGAGGAAGAAGAAGCCAGGCCAGGCGGGCCCCCTCACAGGCCCCACCTGTCGGCAACCAAGGGGCTGGCCAGTACCCGCGTGGATAAGTGGGCGCTACCAAGCCAAGCCGTTTCCCCGTGCTGAAAACGTATTCTTCCCGGAGTACGTTTCCCAGGTTAGAAAGCATATTCTTTTGTTCTTTTAGAAGAAAATACGTTTTCACTTCTCAGAAAGGCGTTTTCTCCTTTTTCAGCTCAGCCGGCCGAAGTGCTTACTTTGTGAACGTTCACTGCTTTAGTTGATTTTCTACCTAAAAAGTGAACGGCCACAACTTTGCGCTCGTAACTCCGATTGAGGTGATTCTAGCGCTCACATTTTCTGCTCGTAGAGCTCTTTGCGTTGGTATCATTTCAATAATGTTTTCACACACTGAAAATGACCATTTTTCCCTTGTCGTAAACAGCCCCCTCTGAGAGAGAACTGTTTCCGGCAAATCTTTCCGCGATCGTTTCACGCTTCTTCCCGGAGTATTTGTCCACCCCCAGGCAAGCCAACCTCCTATCATGAGACCCGAACCTGCATGTTGACTTTGCTTGCACCTTGTGTGTGTGTAGTTGCAGTTGTTTCTTATCGTTTTCATCTGCAGTTATCCGTTTTGCTTACCATTCATGCTTGTGTTTTCTTGATATCTTTTGATATGCTAGTTAGAATGTTGTTATTGATAATGCCCTGTCACTACTCTACTTTATTTTCATGTCATTGTTATAAATGCTATGATGATTGTAATGCACTGTGGTATGCTAGTACTTGGTACTGTCATGTTCTTTATGTTGTAGTTGTTCACTTGAGAAGCTCAATATTTTATTAAAGCATTTGAATGATGCTTGCTCATTGTTGCATTCATGTTAATGATGACGGGGAACGTGATAAAATGACTTAATAATAACAAACCTCCTCCATCATCGATGGGATCGAGTCATAGTGCCGCCAAATCATACTTTTTCAGTGCAGCCACATTTGCCGGTGTGGGTACAGTGCGCTACCTCACAGAGTGTTTCTTGAGTCTATCGATAGCACACAGTTCGTAGTAGGTCACACTATCAGGTCTTGGTCGAAATGGAGGATAAATCTGAACTAACTAAGTTGATTAATGTGAAACACATAATGTGGTGACTTGGACTATGAGATAGTCGTGAGAAGTCACGACAATGTTTTGATATGATCACAAGACGAGGTCTCGGCGAGTGTTGGAGACCAAGTGTTGGTCCTGGTAGTGATCGCCGGAAAGATCACCGTTTGGTTACGGTAACCCGTTGAACCGAGCATGGTTCCATTTGTGATCTATGAGTGATCACCGTTTGGTTGCGAGGCAACCCGTTGGTAAGAGAGTCCGGAGGACTCGGTGCACAAGTTTGGTTGCATTGCATGAGTAATATGTTTGCATTTAACGAACCGTGGCAGAACAGAAGCTGGTTGCATAAAGTTAACATGTTATGTCTGCATTGGATATGACCGGTAGTTATTTTCAGCATAGTTTCTTGATGCCATGCCATGTTTTGTTTGATATGTTAATTATGTCATGAGGGAGATGATATGCTTTACTGTTGCCATGTTAGAAGCATCTTTTGATATGGCATGTTACTGCCATGTTAGTAGATGCTATGATGTTGTTCATGCTTAATTGGTCTACTTCATGCCATGTTTAGTAATTGATATGAGATAGGTTGTTGCATGTAGTTGGCTCTTGCTTTGTCTTATGTTTGTTTGGATGCTATGTATTTGGTTATCTTGCAAGTACATTCAATGTACTGACCAGGCGTGGCATGCCAGTTTTGTAGGTCATTCACTTGTTCCGTCGTGCTAGGCCGTAATCTTGCTAGTCCTGTGAGTTGTGGAGCCCAGCTAGAGTGATATGCTGCCAAGACTGCCGCCGCCTTTTAAATAGATTTCCGCTGTCATGTAAATAGCCTTAGGGCTATGCCAGAAGATTATATTCATCACTGATGTAATCATATATACGTATGTAATTGATGAATACTCTTGTACCTGGAATGTTGTATCATGGACCCGTCGTGCGTCAGGTGTTATCCTGGGCTGACGTGTGAAGGCCCCCTGCTGCATGCGAATCGGGGTGCCTCAGGACATGGTGTCAGAGCAGCCAGGCTGGCATAGATTATCCTAGCATTAGATCACCGCTACCTGCAACCCGTAATGACCCTTAGGGAATTGACCCGTCCCTAGCGTCCGGCATGGCCACTGTTAATCAACAGGTGGCGCAGTCGGGACCGACACGTCCTCACCCCGCTGTGTCCGCCTAGTTATCCGTGGAACGTGTAGCAATCCTATCCTTTCTGGTCGGACGCACCGCTTTCCTTTCGCCATTAAGGGAAAGGGCCACGCCCTGCGGGCCTGTCCCGCATAGCTGCCTATAAAACTCCTTTCCACTAGTCGTATCGCTCGCCCCTCAGTCAGCCATGTCCCTGCAGAGAAGCTTAGCTAGTAGCTCTCCAGCCATGACTAGCAGCTTCAAAACTTCCACGTATTACACGCCACCTATGCCGTCAACCACCCTGGCTTCCCACCCCTTCTTGTCGAGATGATCACCAAAGCCTTTGGCTGTAAGGCTAGCCCCGATTACCTGGTGTTCCAATCGACGTCCATCCCTCACCTTCATCGCTTTGAGGCAAGAGTGCACATCAGCCTAGGTCCTGCAGTAGATGGCCAGCCTTTGGTTTTACAGGGTAGAGCCATGCCTACCTCTGATTTAGCCATTCAAGCCGCTGCTGTGGAGGCTATCCTACACCTCTGAACCAAGTTCCCGCATGTCACAACAAGGCGGGAGTTCTGCTTTTTCCCCACTGTGGCAGAAGCAGTAATGCAGCCTTCTTTTGTTAGCGAAGGAGATGACCCGGCAATCGCTCGCCTGGTGCAATACATCACTGCCCACGGGATGCTGATTTCAAAGATGCTTGTCGAGTTTAGAACCATGGACAATAATGTGGTACGAGTCGTCAAGGAAGCTTACCGTGAGGCTCGTAAGTTCGCATCTCAAGCTGTTTGCCCAACGCCATCCAAACCAGTGCTATCCTCTCAGCCTGTGATGTGGCCCAAGCCAAACATCATCGCCCTCGACAAGGCTCTTCTCCGGATCCACTAGCAGCATTTTGCTGGATCAATTTCAGCCACACCTCCAGCAGTAGAGCCCCAATTCATAGAAGTGCCAGCCGATGAAGATGGAGATTGGCTCAGTCTTCGTCCTCCCGGAGAGCCCCAGCAAGGCCAGTCTTCTGCATGACCTCAGTCTTGTAGTCAGTGGGTTCTGCTAGTAGGTCGGTCTATCGATTCGTCCCCGGTATGAGGATAGAACCATGTATCCCGCAGCGAGTAGTTTCGATTAGCGCGTAGCGCGTTTGTGCTTTGATGTATGCTCGTACTGTTGTAACCCGTATGTTGTGTTATTTGCTTGCTTGCTTTTGTTTGTGAGTTTGTTTTTGCTTATCTCTCTGTCAAACAGAAATGTTTGACAAGGTTTGCAATGTGTGCTAACAAGATTTTAATCAGTAGAACACATACACTAAAAACAACATTGACTCGTTCCGAGTCTCTAATAAAATGCGCGCTGGTGTAGGTATATGTATACCAGGATTACATATACCCACTAGCATTAAAACACTTTAGTATGATTTGTCTGGTGCGTATTTCTGTTGCATGTGTTTGCATCTGCCTATTTGTTTAGATTTTACTGCATACTACACGCATACCTGGTTCACCCACGAGTACAACTGAGCAGTACTCGGGGGAATGCAAAGTCACATATCCCTCTCTATCTGTGCTTACCCCGTGTGCCAAATTTTCCAAACCCAGAACCTCAAAGATGCCATTTTCATCTGGCCATTTCTCGTCCCTGATTCTTTTTCGTGAACCCAATTGTGTTTCAGGAGAAACACTGCCAGCTTTATTTCTCGCGATCCATTACAACTCCCCCAATACATATTTCAACTCCGATTCTACCTTGACACCTGCATTTCGTGGAGCAATCCGCGAAATTTTTCCCGTTCCCTAGTTTGACTCCTGAGCTGGCATAGCCACCTCACCTACATCTAGACCCCATCATCCACCTCCATCACTGCCTTGTGTGGCGCCACAAGTCGCCATCACCGCTCCATCGCAGCACGCGATTACTCCGCCGGCGCAAAGCAACGGAGGATCAAGCGTGGCGGAGGACCCCAAGCCACCACACCCGTGCACTGTCTTCTTACACACCCCAAGCCACCACACCCAGTCACGCGTTGTCTCGAGCCCGCTCGTTCCTAATGAGTATCACCAGGAGGAACAACGAGCCGATCAGCGTGCCCAGCAGTGCCGCGAGGAACAACCGTAGCGCCACTAAGAACACCTCCTCGTCGAAGGAGCTCGGCTCCATCTCTCCCAAACCTAAGAGGTAGTGGAGTGGCATTGTGTTTGCGTGTTGTAAGCGAACCGTGTTGCCGTTTGTACAGCCCAACCCCGGTGTACGGTGAGCGAAGTCCAGGGAACTCACTCGTCGCCCGATCACCGGCGTCCAGGAGGCGAATCTGTGAGCAGTGCCGACAAGGTGCTAACCCGCGACGTGAGTGCTCGCTGCACCAGCGCCGTGCACGCCGCGCACTATGTCTCTAGTGTCCTCATCGCCCTAGGAGCTAGATGCCCGTTGCGCCAAGCCACATGCGTAGCAGTAGCACAGGAGAAGCAACTAGCCGGAGGTAGAAGAAGGAGGCTGCCAGTGGGCTCTGGACCCACGTGTCAGCAGGTGAATCCACTATTCATTGGGGTGCATCTAGCAATTTTTCGAGAGTTTGATCTCGAGTGCCCCTAGCCGTGGATATAACCGTTTTTGCCATATCTCTCCCTGGGTGTACCAATTATCGGTGCCCCAACTCGTTTGAATTTGACCAAAGGGTTAAAATTTACCCAGAGGTTTTCCCCGGAGTGGTTATCTTTTTGTTTGTGTTGTAACCCTAGGAATCTCGAGGACGAGATTCTTTTAAGGGGGAAGGTTTGTAATAGCCCAAAAATTGGGTTATCAATTATTGTGCTGTTATTCCTTCCTGGCACTCATTTTCAAAATCTTTCCCTGAGTTTTGCTGGATGACTATGAGAATTCTTGTCATTTCCAACCTTTCAAAACTTGCTCATGCCTTTTTCAGTGGGCAAGACCTCAGTTGCATCATCTCAAACCCTCTCAAAGCCTATTTCCAAATAAAATTGGAATTTGAATGTGGCCTTTGTGATTAAAAAGGAGCTATCATTTTCCTTGATCTGTTGGTCATCCCATCTGTTCCTAGAGACCCTCCTATCCTTTTCAACCTTGGATATACAAAAATATTGCTAAGTCCCATACAATATTTTTGAATTATGATTTATTCCTTGTGTGGCATTTCTGAGGAATAAAATTCAAAGGCATAGCTATCCATCTCTCAAATTCATGTGAATTGGTAGAATTGATATTTATGCCTAATCCAATCTCTGGCAAATATATGGGCCAAATTTAAATATGGAAAATTGCCTTTTCCTATTTAATGTCAATATTCCATTTCTGCCATGTTTCTAAAGGAACTATTATTTTTATAGCAGGGAAAATTCCCACATAAATTGTGGAGCTTGTCCTTGCTATATAATCACTGGTTCCCTCCTCATCTCATGTTCCTCAGTTCAAATATTGGGCACATGATCCAATGCAAGTTTCTGCCTTCTCTGAAATTTTTGCAAAGGAAGTGCTTTATTCCTAATTCCTTTTTTTCTGCAATTTGGCAGGGTGATTAACCTTGATAAATAACCAATGGAAACCAAATATGAGCTCAATTCAATCATCCTAGCTCCCTGTGCAATTTTCCAATGTTTCTAACCAGATTAAAATTTTGTGAACGAAGTACCTTCATAGAGTTTCCAAATGGGATGAAACTTTCCAATCTTCTCAAGTGTCCCAAATAATTAGCCTCCACCCAAATTCAGATCATTTCATTGATCTATCTGAGCACAGTAGCAATTCTTGTTTTCTGACCATATTTTCAGGTTGTGAAGCAACTATATTTTATCTTGCTCCATTATGGCTGAAAATATTCCCAAGCATTCTCCTATCCATATAAAATACCTACCCAAGAGTTTGGATCATTTCATGTAGCCAACATTTTCCTAGAATTTTTCAAAATTTTTGGTCAGGGCTGATGCTTGTGAGGCAACTACCAATTTGGCAAGCCCATTTGGTATGATCTCTTTGCAGCATCTAAATATGACCAAATCATTAGGCTTTGCCAAGTTATAGCTCAAGCCAACAATCCTAGTAAGTGCTCCTTCATCATTTGTTTTCTGGACCAGGTTTAGCAGTTGCGCTGCAACTATGCTAAATATTTATCCTAATGACCTCATGACCCCCAGGACCGTAGTCCTTGCTACCCTAAGAATCCTAGACATCAATTCTACCTTTTACCCTCTCTGGTTTACTCTCTAGAGTGTGGCCAAGTTTGCAACAGCAAACTTGTGGAGCTTGGTTTACTCAGCTCCATTTGTCCCTGCCTGATTCTTTACCGTAGTAACACTCCACTCTGGAAGTACTACGCGATAGACATGAGCTGGCATCAGTAAAAACTCCAGAGCGCACGATGTCCGTGGTGATCACGAGGGAAGCCAGCCAAAACGATGGTCTGGTCACTGTTCTTGTCGGCAGCGCTGCTCCGACCGGCTCTGGCCTCTCCACTAATGTCCTGTAGCACCACGGCGGCATCCTCTTCCCCCTGGACCTCTGGCCCCCTCCGTTTTCTTCTCCGATTAGCCGTGCCAAAGGTCGAACAGTGCGCTCCCGTGAGCTCGACTACTTCCTTTCCCCTGTCCTCTTCCTTCGTTCGTCTCCGAGCGCTGCCCGTCTCCGTGAGCCTCTGGCGCTCGTCCGCGCCCTCCTTCTCGCCTTCCCGTGCACCCCCGTGACTAGTGCGGCCGGTAGAGCTGTGGATGGACTCGCTCAGTGGAGCCCGGCGCGGCTACTCCTCGTCCGGCTATAAATAGCCAGCCCGAGCCCTCCCCAAGCAAGCCAGTCATCTCAATCCCCCTCCCCCTCCCTCCAGAGCACCCCAGTGCCCGTGCCCGGCCGAATCCCTTGGTGGAGCTCGTCAATTTAGCCGGAGTTCTCCCATGGCCTCCAAGCCCAACCCCTCTCTCCGTCCGTCCCGTGCCCCATCCGAGCCCTCCACTGGGTGCGCCACTCTCCGGCGACCCTTCCCGACCCGTCGCCCGTCCGTTTTCCCCGTTGTAGCTTCCCTGTCTTCGATGGCCGAAGCCCTCCTCCATCGCGGGCTCTACTGCTCCCGCTATGGTGCTCCTCAACGGCAGCCGACTCCAGCCCGGGATGCGCCTCTCCCTCATGAGCATCTGGGTAGGTCGGCCATCATGAGCGGTGGCAGGAGTCGCCGGCTATCGCCGTCTGGGAGGATGCCTCCGTCGACCAGGCGCGCGCAAGAGCGGGAGGAAGAAGAAGCCAGGCCAGGCGGGCCCCTCCCCGCGCGGCCCCACCTGTCGGCAACCAAGGGGCTGGCCCAGCGCCACGTGGATAAGTGGACGCGCCCGAAGCCGAAGCCGTTTCCCCGTGCTGAAAACGTATTCTTCCCGGAGTACGTTTCCCAGGTTAGAAAGCATATTCTTTTGTTCTTTTAGAAGAAAATACGTTTTCACTTCTCAGAAAGGCGTTTTCTCCTTTTTCAGCTCAGCCGGCCGAAGTGCTTACTTTTTGAACGTTCACTGCTTTAGTTGATTTTCTACCTAAAAAGTGAACGGCCACAACTTTGCGCTCGTAACTCCGATTGAGGTGATTCTAGCGCTCACATTTTCTGCTCATAGAGCTCTTTGCGTTGGTATCATTTCAATAATGTTTTCACACAGTGAAAATGACCATTTTCCTTTGTAAGTAAACAGCCCCTCTCGAGAGAGAACTGTTTCCGGCAAATCTTTCCGCGATCGTTTCACGCTTCTTCCCGGAGTATTTGTCCACCCCGAGGCAAGCCAACCTCCTATCATGAGACCCGAACCTGCATGTTGACTTTGCTTGCACCTTGTGTGTGTGTAGTTGCAGTTGTTTCTTATCGTTTTCATCTGCAGTTATCCGTTTTGCTTACCATTCATGCTTGTGTTTTCTTGATATCTTTTGATATGCTAGTTAGAATGTTGTTATTGATAATGCCCTGTCACTACTCTACTTTATTTTCATGTCATTGTTATAAATGCTATGATGATTGTAATGCACTGTGGTATGCTAGTACTTGGTACTGTCATGTTCTTTATGTTGTAGTTGTTCACTTGACAAGCTCAATATTTTATTAAAGCATTTGAATGATGCTTGCTCATTGTTGCACTCATGTTAATGATGACGGGGAACGTGATAAAATGACTTAATAATAACAAACCTCCTCCATCATCGATGGGATCGAGTCATAGTGCCGCCAAATCAAACTTTTTCAGTGCAGCCACATTTGCCGGTATGGGACGGCCCTAATGCGATCTATTGTCATGCCTCTCACCGGTGCCTCCAACTAGGGAAGGTTATGGGCGCGCGCTACGCTGATCAGGTAGGCGGACATAAGCCTTGTGTGCCCGTTGTTGAGATTATTGGTATCGGGTCCCCGTGTGGGATCGTTTATGTTTTGGCCACGAGGGTGGTCGTTCTGTCTTTGGTAGACACGGGGCCACCCATGACTTAGCCCAGATGGGAGTTAGTCGGAGTGGCCGGGAGAGTGTCGTGGCAGAAGGTCGGTTTTGTCGGAATGCCGTTGGTCCACCCGAATGGGAGTGCGAGGCCATGGGTTCCGTGGTGTGGGTACAGTACGCTACCTCTGCAGAGTGTTTCTAGAGTCTATCGATAGCACACAGTTCGTAGTAGGTCACACTATCAGGTCTTGGTCGAAATGGAGGTAAATCTGAACTAATTAAGTTGATTAATGTGAAACACATAATGTGGTGACTTGGACTATGAGATAGTTGTGACAAGTCACTGCAATGTTTTGATATGATCACGAGACGAGGTGTCGGTGAGTGTTGGAGACCAAGTGTTGGTCGTGGTAGTGATCGCCGGAAAGATCACCGTTTGGTTACGGCAACCCGTTGAACTGAGTATGGTTCCATTTGTGATCCGTGAGTGATCACCGTTTGGTTGCGGGGAAACCCATTGGTAAGAGAGTCTGAAGGACTCGGTGCACAAGTTTGGTTGCATTGCATGAGTAATATGTTTGCATTTAACGAACCGTGGCAGAACAGAAGCTGGTTGCATAAAGTTAACATGTTATGTATGGATTGGATATGACCGGTAGTTATTTTCAGCAGAGTTTCTTGATGCCATGCCATGTTTTGTTTGATATGTTAAATTATGCCATGAGGGAGATGATATGCTTTACTATTTCCATGTTAGAAGCATGTTTTGATATGCCATGTTACTTCCATGTTAGTAGATGCTATGATGTTGTTCATGCTTAATTGGTCTACTTCATGCCATGTTTAGTAATTTATATGAGATAGGTTATCGCATGCAGTTTGCTCTTGCTTTGTCTTATGTTTGTTTGGATGCTATGTATTTGGTTGTCTTGCAAGTACATTCAATGTACTGACCTGGCGTGTCATGCCAGTTTTGTAGGTCGTTTACTTGTTCCGTCGTGCTAGGCCGTAATCTTGCCAGTCCTGTGAGTTGTGGAGCCCAGCCAGAGTGATATGCTGCCAAGAATTCCGCCGCCTTTTAAATAGACTTCCGCTGTCATGTAAATAGCCTTAGGGCTATGCCAGAAGATTATATTCATCATTGATGTAATCATATACGCATGTAATTGATGAATATTCTTGTACCTGGAATGCTGTATCATGGACATGTCGTGCGTCAGGTGTTATCCTGGGCTGACGTGCGAAGGCCCCCTGCTCCATGCGGATCGGGGTGCCACACAGGGGGCGCGCCCTAAGGGGGGCACCCTTGTGGTTGCCCCGGGACTCCTCTTTGGTATCTTTTTGCTCCAGTATTTTTTATATTTTCCAAAAATATTCTCCGTAAATTTTCAGCCATTCCGAGAACTTTTATTTCTGCACAAAAACAACACCACGGTAGTTCTGCTGAAAACAACGTCAGTCCGGGTTAGTTCTAATCAAATCATACCAAAATCATGTTGAATTGTTGTAAACATGGAATAAATACTTCATAAATTATAGATACGTTGGAGACGTATCAGCATCCCCAAGATTAATTCCTGCTTGTCCTCTAGTAGGTACATGATAAAAGAGATAATTTATGAAGTGTGAATGCTAGCATAGTGTATAAGTTTGATCAATGATAGTTCTAAACACTTTTTATAGCATCATTATATATCATAAATAGTAGCTCATCTCATAAAACTTCTCATGATCAAGTAGCAAGCTATTCACAAGTTAAAGTATAGACCGTAAAGTTTCTTGAAAACTAACAAACTATGTTCTTATTCATCAAACAATTGCAATTCATCTTATTTTCAGGAAGGGTCTATGTAAGAGCTTTGATTTAGCAAATTCCACATACTCAACCATCATATAGTCTTCAATGATTTCTAACACTCAAAGCATATTTTCGAACAAATAGCATCTGTCAAACACAGAGAAAGATAGGGGCTTAATGTTTCGCTTCCAACTTATTTATCATATAGATAATTGTCAACAATAATAATTCATGATCAAATATATTTGAATGGCCATATATGCTTGGATCTTTCCCCACCACATGATGCTTGCAACTAAATAATAATTGAGGTTGGAATAGGAAGGGATACTATGGACTCTTGCATAAAAGTAAATACATGAAAGTAAAAGATAGGCCCTTCGCAGAGGGAACGTCACGTTTAAATGTTGGATGTGCAAACCCTTAAAGCAAAGGAACGTCACGTTTTATTGCCCTTTTGAAGGAAATATGCCCTAGAGGCAATAATACAGTTGTTATTTTATATTTCCTTATATCATGATAAATGTTTATTATTCATGCTAGAATTTTATTAACCGGGAACTTGATACATGTGTGGATACCTAGACAAAACACCGTGTCCCTAGTAAGCCTCTACTAGACTAGCTCGATATTCAAAGATGGTTAAGCTTCCTAACCATAGACATGTGTTGTCATTTTATGAATGGGATCACATCATTAGGAGAATGATGTGACGGACAAGACCCATCCGTTAGCATAGCATATTGATCATTCAGTTTTATTGCTATTTCTTTCTTCATGTCAAATACATATTCCTTCGACTATGAGATTATGAAACACCCGGATACCTGAGGAATACCTTGTGTGCTATCAAATGTCACAACGTAACTAGGTGATTATAAAGATTCTCTACAGGTATCTCTTAAGGTGTCTATTGGGTTGGCATAGATCGAGATTAGGCTTTGTCACTCTGAGTATCTGAGAGGTATCTTTGGGCCCTCTCGGTAATACACATCATAAGAAGCCTTGCAAGCAAAGGGACTAATGAGTTAGTTGCGGGATGATGTATTACAGAACGAATAAAGAGACTTACCGGTAATGAGATTGAACTAGGTATGAAGATTCCGACGATCGAATCTCGGGCAAGTAACATACCGATGACAAAGGGAATAACGTATGTTGACATAACGGTTCGACCAATAAAGATCTTCGTAGAATATGTGGGACCCAATATGAGCATCTAGGTTCCGCTATTGGTTATTGACCGGAGAGGTGTCTCAGTCATGTCTACATAGTTCTCGAACCCGTAGGGTCCGCACCCTTAACGTTTGATGATTATTTTGTATTATATGAGTTATGTGATTTGGTGATTGAATGTTGTTCGGAGTCCGGAGTCTAAAAATGGTCGAGAGGTAAATATTGATATATATAGGATGATAGTATTAAGACACCAGAAGTGTTTCGGGAGGTACCAGGTACTTATCGGGTCACCGGAAGGGGTTCCGGGCACCCTCGGCAAAAGATATGGGCCGTATGGGCCAAGAGGGGAAACGCACCAGCCACAAGGGGGCTGGTGCGCTCCCCATATGGGCCTACTAATGAGGAGAAGGAAAGGTGGGAAGGGAATTAGGAAGTACTACTTCTACTTCCTTCACTCTCCCCCTCTTTCCTTCCCCCTCCGGCAAATATGGTAGGGGGCGAATTGGACAAGTGTCCCAAGTAGGATTCCTCCTAATTGGGGTGCCCCTTTTGGCTGCTCCCTCTCCCTCCCACCTATATATATGAGGGGGGAGGCGCCTAAAAGACAAAACCGACAATTGTTAGCCGTATGCGGCGCCCCCCTCCACAGATTACACCCTCGGTCATATTCTCCTGGTGCTTAGGCAAAGCCCTGCGTGGATCACTTCACCATCACCGTCACCACACCGTTGTGCTGACAGAACTCATCTACTTACTCGACACTTTGCTGGATCAAGAGTTGGAGGGATGTCATCGAGCTGAACGTGTGCATAATTTGGAGGTGTCGTACATTCAGTACTTGATCGGTCAGAACGAGAAGAAGTTCGACTACATCAACCGCGTTGTCAAACGCTTCCACTTTCGGTCTACGAGGGTACGTATACACACTCTCCCCTCTCGCTTCTATGCATCTCCTAGATAGATCTTGCGTGAGCGTAGGAATTTTTTTGAAATTGCATGCTATGTTTCCCAAGAGTGGCATCCAAGCTAGGTCTATGCATAGATGATATGCACAAGTAGAACACAAAGAGTAGTGGGCGGTGATAGTCATATTGCTTACCACCAACATCTTATTTTGATTCGGCGGTATTGTTGGATGAAGTGGACCAGACCAACCTTACATGACCACGTTCATGAGACCGGTTCCACCGATAGACATACAACTAGTTTTGCATAAAGGTGGTTGGCGGTTGTCTGTTTCTCTTACTTTAGTTGAATCGAATTTGACTGTGGCCAGTCCTTGTTGAATGTTAAAACAACAAATTTGATAACTCACCATTATGGTTTTGATGCGTAGGTAAGAACTGTTCTTACTAGAAGCCCGTAGCAGCCACGTAAAACTTGCAACAACAAAGTAGAGGACATCTAACTTGTTTTTGCAGGGCATGTTGTGATGTGATATGGTCAAGACATGATGTGATATACGATATTGTATGAGATGGTCATGTTTTGTAAAAGTTATGAGCAACTGGCAGGAGCCTTATGGTTGTTGCTTTATTATTTGAAATGCAAACGCCATGTAATTTCTTTTACTTTATCACTATGCATTAGCAATAGTTGTAGAAGCAATAGTTGGCAAGACGCCCACGACGCTACGATGGAGATCAAGGTATCAAGCCGATGACGATGGAGATCATGGCGGTGCTTTGGAGATGGAGAAAAAGGCACAAGATGATGATGGCCATATCATGTCACATATTTTGATTGCATGTGATGTTTATCTTTTATGCATCTTATTTTGCTTAGTACGGTGGTAGCATTATAAGATGATCACTTACTAAAATTTCAAGGTATAAGTGTTCTCCCTGAGTATGCACCATTGCGACAGTTCGTCGTGTTGAGACACCACGTGATGATCGGGTGTGATAGGCTCTACATTCACATACAACGGGTGCAAGACAGTTTTGCACATGCGGAATACTCGGGTTAAACTTGACAGCCTAGCATGTACAAACATGGCCTCGGAACACTGGAGACCGAAAGTTCAAACATGAATCATATAGTAGATATGATCAACATAGAGATGTTCACCATTGATGACTACTCCATCCCACGTGATGATCGGACATGGTTTAGTCGATTTGGATCACGTGATCATTTAGAAGACTCGAGGGATGTCTATCTAAGTGGGAGTTCTTAAGTAATTTGATTAACTCAACTTAATTTATCATGAACTTAGTCCTGATAGTATTTGCAAATTATATTGTAGATCAATAGCTCGCGACGTAGCTCCCCATTTATTTTTTGATATGTTCCTAAAGAAAAAATAAGTTGAAATATGATAGTAGCAATGATGCGGACTGGGTCCATGATCTGAGGATAATCCTCATTGCTGCACAGAAGAATTATGTCCTTGATGCACCGCTAGGTGACAGACCTATTGCAGGAGTAGACGTAGACATTCTGAATGTTTGGCAAGCTCAATATGATGACTACTTGATAGTTCAGTGCGCCATGCTTTACGGCTTAGAACCGGGACATCAAAAACGTTTTGAACGCCACAGAGCATATGAGATGTTCCAAGAGTTGAAATTGGTATTTCAGACTCATGCCCATGTCAAGAGGTATGAGACCTCTGACAAGTACTTTGCATACAAGATGGAGGAGAATATCTCAACCAGTGAGCATGTGCTTAGAATGTCTGGGTACTATAATCACTTGAATCAAGTGGGAGTTAATCTTCCGGATAAGATAGTGATTGACAGAGTTCTCTAGTCACTATCACCAAGCTAATAGAACTTCATGATGAACTATAATATGCAAGGGATGACAAAAACAATTCCCAAGCACTTTGCGATGTTGAAATCGGCGAAGGTAGAAATCAAGAAAGAGCATCAAGTGTTGATGGTTAACAAGACCACTAGTTTCAAGAAAATAGGCAAAGGAAAAGAAAGTGAACTTCAAGAAGAATGACAAGCAAGTTGCCACTCCTATGAAGAAGCCCAAAGCTAGACCTAAGCATGAAACTGAGTGCTTCTACTGCAAAGGGAATGGTCACTAGAAGCGGAACTACCCCAAATACTTGGGAGATAAGAAGGATGGCAAAGTGAATAAAAGTATATTTGATATACATGTTATTGATGTGTACTTTACTAGTGTTCATAGTAACCCCTAGGTATTTGATACCGGTTCAGTTGCTAAGATTGGTAACTCAAAATAGGAGTTGCAAAATGAACATAAGCTAGTTAAGGGCAAGGTGACAATGTGTGTTGGAAGTGATTCCAAGGTTGATGAGATCACCATCGCACACTCCCTCTACCTTCGGGATTAGTGTTGGACCTAAATAAATGTTATTTGGTGTTTGCATTGAGCATGAATATGATTGGATCATGTTTGTTGTGATACGGTTATCAATTTAAGTCAGAGAATAATTGTTGTTCTGTTTACATGAATAAAACCTTATATGGTCATCCAACCAATGTAATGGTTTATTGAATCTCGATCGTAGTGATACACGTATTCATAATATTGATGCCAAAAGATGCAAAGTTGATAATGATAGTGCAACATATTTGTGGCACTGCCGTTTAGGTCATATTGGTGTAAAGCGCATGAAGAAACTCCATGCGGATGGACTTTTGGAATCACTTGATTATGAATCATTTGATGCTTGTGAACCATGCTTCATGAGCAAGATGACTAAAACTCCGTTCTCCGGAACAATGGAGCGAGCCACTGACTTATTGGAGATAATACATACTGATGTATGCGGTCCGATGAGTGTTGAGGCTCACGGCGGGTATTGTTATTTTCAGACCTTCACAGATGATTTGAGCAAATATGGGTATATCTACTTAATGAAACACAAGTATGAAACATTTGAAAAGTACAAAGAATTTCAGAGTGAAGTGCAGAATCGTCGTAACAAGAAAATAAAGTTTCTATGATCTGATCGCAGAGGCAAATTTTTGAGTTATGAGTTTGGCCTTCATTTAAAACAATGTGGAATAGTTTCACAACTCACGCCACCTGGCCCACCACAACGTAATGGTGTGTCCGAACATCATAACCACACTTTATTAGATATGGTGTGATCTATGATGGCTCTTATCGATTTACCGCTATCATTTGGGGGTTATGCATTAGAGAAAGCTGCATTCACGTTAAATAGGGGACCGTCTAAATCCGTTGAGATGACAGCGTATCAACTATGGTTTGGCAAGAAACCTAAGCTGTCATTTCTTAAAGTTTGGGGTTGCGACACTTGTGTCAAAAGGCTTCAGCCTGATAAGCTCAAACCCAAATCGGAGAAGTGCGTCTTCACAGGATACCCTAAAGAAACGATTGGGTACACCTTCTACCACAGATCTGAAGGCAAGATCTTTGTTGCCAAGAATGGAAACTTTCTAGAGAAGGAGTTTCTCTCGAAAGAAGTGAGTGGGAGGAAAGTAGAACTTGATGAGGTAATTGTACCTTCTCTGGAATTGGAAAGTAGCTCATCACAGAAAACCGTTCCCGTGGTGCCTACACCAACTAGAGAGGAAGTTAATGATGATCACTAGTACGCGTCGGTGCTATACAAATGGTTTTTAACCCCTTTCCGCGACGGTGTTTGGAACCGTCACCTAGTGAGTGACTGTGATAGGGGGTCCTTCCCACACGACCAAGAAACCGTTGGGGATATGCCCTCCTGGCACACACGCTCCGCAAAATAAGGTCGTGTGCGACTGGCGAGCGACCAAATATGATTATACGTATAGTAGTGCTAAACAATACATTATACAGGCAAAATCATTCCCAGTCGTAAGTACATCCCACACAGTCAGTCCCACTAAACGTTTTCGTTCGTATATACATCCCACACAGTCACTCCAAGGAAAACGTTTGCGCAAGGTGGCATAATGCAAACAGTTTTCAAGAGAATGTCGTGTGTGATTGTTCATAGATCCAACACAGTTTATCCCTAGAAACTGTGTGTGTTGCCTGAGGTCATCATCCACGGTGTTTTCTCAATAACCGTTTGCAATAGAAAAACCCAATTAGCAGGCTAATTGCCCTATTATTAGTAACCCATTTATTAATCTAATTGGCATTCATATTAAGAACATAATATATTTCATTTCTATATTAAGGAAGCAAGATTTCATAATTGAAATACATCCGAGTACAACATGATATAGCTTCAGCACTCAGCTACCCCATTACAAAACTACACCAGCACCAAGTTTCACATGCAACATCTAGAACCTTTCGAAATTAGCTCCATAGATGGTACATAGACAGATGCATCTCATCTGGAAAACTACCGAAGAGGAAGGCGAATATTGAACCTTCATTCATGTTGAAGGTCTTTGCAACTTTAGGCCAGTGTCTGTGGATGATTGACCGTTCATCCTTCGCCCTCTTCAGGAACACTTCAATATTGAACCGTGGGTGTTGTATAAAAACTTTCCTCGCCTCCTAACCATAGAGGTGGTTTGAGAGGTAATCATAAGTGAACTACTTTGGAAAGGCCTGAAAACAAAGATGTGCATAAATATCTTCTCTATATTGGAAATGGGGAAAAGGAATAAAAAAGGCAAGGTATAATAGTTAGTACCATCTTGTAAACCTCAGTGCTTCCCATTATTTCTCTGCAACACATATAAGGTAGTTAGTCATCAAGTTAAGTAAGGGTTTGCATGATATCAGTACTAGTAAATTGTACGTGCTTTGCACGTCATTTAAATATATATAAAAAGCATGGAAAAATACATTTGAATATGTATTTCCTTTTCTAGAATCGTACTGGACAAGATCCAACTTGGTTCTTACCTCTCTAGAATCCAGATTGTTCTAGCCTCTTTTTATTAGAGTATCGGATAAGCATGTGGATAGATACTTCTAGAACACATGAGATGGTAGAGTTGGGTTTTCAAATAGAAGGCCATGTGGCAGTATCCTATGAATTAAAAACTATATCCAACGGATGATAATGCTCGGATTTGCCATCTCTTGACCGTTGGATGGGCATATCCACGACTAATATTTGAAGCTATTGGCACACTATATAGTGGTATAGAAAATATGTTAATGAAAAGTAAGCACATTGCAGATTCATCAGATTAATTCAAGCCACATGGAAAACCCATTTATCCAAACCAAGCATGATTAAGAACTAGGAAATATAGCACTTGTATATGTTTCTCATGTATTAAGTGCAGCCAAATTCGATATATTCCTCACATGGTATACAATAATAGAATGCGGCCACAACAATTGAACATCGCATTGCAGAATTGCACCAAGCAGTTAACTAAACACCACAACAAATGAACCAAACATTAACTGAGCACCACATTGCACAATATAACATACTCCTAATAGAAGATCAGACAGTTAACCAAACCAAGCATGCTTAACAAATTGGAAATATAGTAATTGTATTTGTTTCTCATGTATTGAGTACAGCCAAATTCGATTTATTTCTCACATGGTATACAATAATAGAATGCAAACACAACAATTGAACATCGCATTGCAGTGAACCAAACAATTAACTAAAAAGCACAACAAACGAACCAAACGTTAACTGAGCACCACATTGCACAATATAACATACTCCTAATAGAAGATTAGGCAATTAACCAAACCAAGCATGCTTGACAACTTGGAAAATTGCACCCTAAAGAATTGAACATCACATTTGCAGAATTGAACCAAACAGTTAATTGAACACCACATTGCACGACATATAGAACATATACACTAGAGCAGAAGATTGCATGGTAAAAGCAGATAGCACCATTCACTAGAATTTCTTAAGGAAAGGCAGTAGCTAGCAAACTGAACATGGGTCCTTATAGTGAGCTAATAAGACAAGCTACTCATTGTCGGAGATATCGATGACTGTCGGTGTCAAAACCGGCGGATCTCGGGTAGGGGGTCCCGAACTGTGCGTCTAGGCGGATGGTAACAGGAAACAAGGGACACGATGTTTTTACCCAGGTTCGGGCCCTCTCGATGGAGGTAATACCCTACTCCTGCTTGATTAATATTGATGATATGGGTAGTACAAGAGTAGATCTACCACGAGATCAAGGAGGCTAAACCCTAGAAGCTAGCCTATGGTATGATTGTTGTTAGTCCTCGGACTAAAACCCTCCGGTTTATATAGACACGGATAGGTTAGGGTTACACAGAGTCGGTTACAATGGTAGGAGATCTACATATCCGCATCGCCAAGCTTGCCTTCCACGCCAAGGAAAGTCCCATCCGACACGGACGAAGTCTTCAATCTTGTATCTTCATAGTCTTGGAGTCCGGCCGTGATGATAGTTCGGCTACCGGTCACCCCTAGTCCAGGACTCCTCGGTAGCCCTGAACCAGGCTTCAATGAAGGCGAGTCCGCGCGCATATTGTCTTCGGCATTGCAAGGCGGGTTCCTCCTCGAATACTTCATAGAAGGTTTTGAACACAAAGATAGTGTCGGCTCTGCAAAACAAGTTCCACATACCACCGTAGAGAGAATAACTTTTGCACAGATCTGCTGACGTCTTCTGTGGCGTGACATTACACCACGGCCATGCCTTTATATGAATCGTTTTTTACTGTTCCACCTCAGCGCGTTTAGCGAGGTGGTTTCCTTGGCACGTCTTATCAAAGCATAGATCCTGCCCCCTTATTCCGGGATTCCCATCAATACGGACGTGGGTAACCCATCCGCGCCATTGATTACGGCGCTTGGGAGATAAGCGAGTTTTACCAGGCTGGTGGGGGACGCATAACTTTGTCCGTCCATATAAGGGGATAAGGATCCACCTTTTCGCCTACGCCTTCTTCCTCCTTTGCTCATCCATTTCCTTTTCGAGCTCCAGCGCCCAAGTCCGCACATCCCACCTCAACCTTCTCCAACCATGTCGAGAGGCGGGAGGCAGGTGGATGGCCTCCTCCATCATGGAGGGCACATCACAAGACTGCGGGAGGCGGATATTTGTCCGGCGACATCACGCCTGAGCTGCCCGACGCAGGCAGCTCATTCCAACCCCTGGCCCCATGAGAGGTGGTGTTTCTCCCCACTTCCTCCATGGACTAGGTTTTCCACTTCACACATTTGTCCGGGGGCTCATGTTCTACTACGGCCTGGACTTCCACGACCTGGCCCCGAATTTTATCCTCAACATCTCGGCGTTCATCGTTGTGTGTGAGGCCTTCCTCTGCATCCAGCCCCACTTCGGCTTATGGCTGAAGATCTTCAATGTCAGGCCGAAGGTAGTGGGCGGCCGTCAAGCGAGTCTTGGGCGCCATGGTTGGCAAGATGGCCAAAGTCCTATGGCTCGAGGGCTCCTTTGTGGAGACAATAAAGGGGTGGCAATCGGGGTGGTTCTATATCACCGAGCCGCGCGACCCCAAATGGGTGGCGGCCCCCGAATTCAGATCCGCTTCCCCACACGGCTCTCGTCATGGAAAGAGACGGGCTGGCGTGGGGAATTCGGACGAGCTATCCGGACTCCAAACATGCGTCCGAAACCTGGTGGACAAGAATCTCAGGCTTGTCAATGTAATCCAGGTGATGCTCATCCGCCGGATTCTCCCATGCCAACAACGGGCCTTCAAATTGTGGGAGTTCGATCCGGCACAGCACCCCACTCTGACAAGGCTCTTCGACACTACGTACGAAGATGCCTAGAAGGTGTTGTTCAAGGGCGCCGAGGCTCCCACATCCGCTACCGAAGATCGCGGATTCAGCTTGCAGCGTCAAGCCAACGAGGTGAGTTATTTTACCCTTTATGGGACTCTTTTTTCATAGTTTGACTCTATGTGGGATCTAAAACTCCCTAACCTTTAACAGGACTGGGCTGAAGACGTCCGGACAGGTTAGCTGTCTGGCTCCTTTGCGGAAGACCAGCCAGACGCCTTGATTGACGGGCTGCTGGCTCCGGTACCTCATGTGGTGCGGAGAAGAAAACTAAGAAGGAGGCAGCGGAACTCGAAGGAGCTCCGGCGCTGGTGTTGTCGATTCAAGGAGAATCTTCTCCGAGGGCGAGGAGGAAGAAAAAGCCTCTCCCCAGTGAAGAGGAGAGGAAAGGAAGGCCGCCCCAACCGGGAGGCACGAGGGTCAAGAAGGAAGAACCCTTCCTCCGGACTTCTCCACCAATGTCGACAATGACGAGGAGGATTGGCCAACAAGGGCCAAGCCCTTGGCGAGATCGTAAGTGTCCGGATACCCATGGCTTTTTTATCATTACATAGGGTTCTCTAATGCCGAACAATCATGCAGCCCGCCCAAGGGCGAGTTCGCCGCTTCGTCGAGCGGGTCCCTGAGTTCGTCGGAAATGGAGAGTACTTCACTTCCGACCGCCTCCTCACCTCACGCTGCGGACGACGCCGCGGTGGGGCCCCAAGGGGGGCTTGGTCAAGAGGAGGTGGTGCAGGAGGCGCCACAAGGCAACCTCCCGGACTCCAGGCGCGTGGGGGGCGAGACCCCCAGGGGCTCTAAGCCCGACCCTTGTCCAGACTCCATGCCGGAACCTTCAGCGGTTCCGGAGTCCGGCAAGCGGTCCCTTCGCAAGAAGGGTAAGACGCTGGTGTCCTCCGTCCAACCGGAGGCACCGGATAGCTTACTGGAGGCGCTTAACAGCGCTTCCATCAAGGAGGAGCACGGCACTATTATGAGTGCGGTGATCCGGACAGTTCAGTCCGCCAAGAGCGGGCTGACCGAAGCATGTACCAGCCTTCTAACAGGCTTTGAGGTAAGTTTAGAATATGTAAAAATATTACCGCATAGACAGTAGCCCCTGATGCTTAGTTCGGTGTTCGGAAGGAAAAGCCGGACTAAGGATCTAAAAAGATATCTGCAGGAGTCTAACATAAGTATGTCAATATGGGAATGCAGGCTCTGCTGCTGACCTCTGTCGCCTTGATCATGGAGGTCGATGCATTGAACCAAAGCCTCGAGCGGTCCGAGAATGAGCTCGGCCTTGCCAAGAAGCAGCTCGAGGACAAGGAAGGTAAGTAATAGCTTATGAAAGAAATACCTTATAGAAAGGTTTGGTTGCAAAAATAACAGGAATAACATGGATACTGCAGGGCCACGAGCGAGGTGGCGACCACGAAGGAAGCGGTGTCCGTGGCGAAAACATGCGGCATGAGCGCACCGAACGAGAGAAGGGGGAGGCGCAGCTGGCCAAGGTACGGCAAGAGCTCCAAGCTCTCGTGGAAAAACATGAGAGTTTGGAGCATGACTCGAAGACTTGAGAGTCCGAGCTCGCCTCGGCTCTTGAGAGTGCCAAAGCTGCTAAGGCCGAGGCCCAAAAAGCCCTTCAAGAAATTGAATCATTAAAGAAGATAGCGGCGGGTAAGGCATTCTTTATGCAAAGCAAGCATGTGAAAGTGAATTACCTATTACTTACCCGGATTTGGAGCTCTCCAGGAGCATTCGCAGATTTGCCCGTAGTGTATGCGATGCTGCCGCGTTCTACCGCGCCAAGGAGGGCTCGGCGGAAAGGTGTTCGGTCTCGGTATCTTTGAGGCGGACATCAGTTCCCACAGTGACCAGCTGAAGCAGCTGGTCGAGCTCCACAAGGTCGCCGAACAGGCCATGAAGGGCCTTATAGTGCGGCTGTGGCCATTGGAAGCAATGCCTGGGAGCTACTTCAGTTTAGTGCAGCGGCTGGTGGACGCCTGTCCACGGATTGAAGTCATCAAGCACTCCGTCTGCATTGAAGGTGTCCGTCGGCCCATGCCCGTGCTAAAGTGCCTTTGGGGCAAGCTGGATCTTGGAGAAGCTTGTGACGGACGGGCCACCGAAGGGCAAGGAGCATCGCACGCCCGAAATGTACTATGAGGGCCTCCTGAAGGGTGCCCGCCGAATAGCGGATGAGTGCTCCAAAGATGTAATTTTTGAATAGACTCGCATTTGTTATCATGTCGCTGAAAACTTGTTCATATCTGCTAAGCAACGCTTGTTAATTTAAAATATTACCTTCAATGCGGCCGTTTATCAAATTTGAGAGATGGCAAGTCATTGGCTTCAGCCCCCATGCCACAGTCTTTGGGGTGTTCGGGATAAACTTGATCACTCTTGTTCCCATTCTTGGGTCCATCTAGGGGGCGCTCAACGCAATGAACAAGGCAACGGACTTATACTGCTTGAACACTCTCACTTAGCCATAGAATTCTATAATTTTAAATTTCGTGAAGCCCCTAGTATTCGGAAGACCGAGTTGGGCGCTATCACGCCTTGGCGGACAACTCGGTTCCTCGCTCTAAGCGGCATAAGTCTTCTGGGACCCGAAAAACCTCTCGAACAGCGACCGGCTCTCGCCCTATCATGACGGTCAGTTTAGCTTTCTCCAGCGAGGTGCTCGACCCAGCTCAAGCTGGGGCACAATCACGATGGTTCTCCGGTGCTACCTTAGCCGATATAGCGGAACGTAAGGTACCAAAACACGGAGCCGGGCAAACCAACTATTGACCCAAGACATGATTCGAGCCGATTCATATAATGCTATAAGTTCAGGGTGCCGCACTTGTGAAAGTGTTCGGACTTATCACACCATAATTTTGGGGTACTTAAGCCCCTGGTGTATTGGCCGTATCAAAGTGTACGGGTGCAACATGTCATGAAATGAACATATATATAGATAAAGAAAGGAGTGCAATAATAGGCAAAAGCTATGTATTGTTTATTCAAAAAGGTACTACAATGAAGGCAGGACGATACAAATAGTGCTATAAGCAAGGGATGGGACTATCTAACATGTCCCCCTCCAGGGGTAAGCTGCGGGATGGTATGTAAAACAGGTATAATGCTCGTAATAGAGACCACTTGAACACTCCACGTAGCTTTCTGCTTCCCTGGCTGTTGCATCGTGAGTTCGGCGATTCTAGTGCCGGGCAGGGCTTCTGGAGAACGGAGTCCTGAAATTAAGAAAAATGAAGAAAAAAGAAAAAAGAAAAAGAGTGACACAATCGGGGCCCACAGTGCGGTTGAGCCGCGTGCAGGCGTGCCGTGGTCGTGCCCTCCCTTATGCCCATGGTATCTCGGGCGTAGTTATGTGCGCGTAATCTTGGCTTCGCAGTTTCGCGAGGGCTGGGGTTGGGGCGGATTACTCGCATGCTTGAATCGTGCCGCGGTCTTGTTGTAGGTTACTCGGTAGCGCTTGCGGTGTCCGGGCGCTTAGTGGCGGACTCGAGAATTGCTGTGAGAGGCTGCTTTGTACCTCCGCCGAGGGCCGCCGTGTGCTCCTCCGTTCGGAGAGAGCGTTCGGTGTTTCCATTGACCGTGATTATTCCTCGAGGGTCGGCATCTTGAGCTTGAGTTATGCGTGGTGCGGCACCGCATTGAACTTTACCGTGCGGTTCGTCCGAAAGCGATGCATGATAACCGCTTCGAGAGCGGGACTATGTCGAAGATTAACTCTTTGCTTCGGAAGTTATCCAGGGATCCGAAGACCACTTCGAGTGTAACTGAGCCCGTACAATTGGCCTCTACACCCGGTATGACGCCTTTAAAGGTCGTCTTTGTAGGCTTAATTCTTGAGGGGTCTATGCCCATTTTGCGCACTGTATCCTGATAAAGCAGGTTCAAGCTGCTACCGCCGTCCATCAGGACTCTTGTGAGGTGAAGTCCGTCAATAATTGGGTCGAGAACCAATGCGGTGAAACCGCCGTGACGGATGCTAGTGGGGTGGTCCCTTCGACCGAAGGTGATCGGGCAGGAAGACCATGGGTTGAACTTCGGGGCGACTGGCTCCATCGCATAAACGTCCCTTGGTGCACGCTTCCGCTCCCTTTTGGGTATATGGGTTGCGTATATCATGTTCACCGTCCGCACTTGTGTGGGAAAACCCTTCTGTCCTCTATTGTTCGGCGGCCGGGGCTCTTCCTCGTCATCGCTATGCAGCCCTTGTCATTGAGTTCGGCACTAAACTTGCCGCTTGATTGAACACCCAACAATCCCTGTTGGTGTGATTGGCTGGTTTTCGGGGTGCCATGTATCGCTGCGATCGAGTATTCGGTCCAAGTTGGGCGGGCCTGGTATTTATTTTGAATGGCTTCTTCCGTGACGGGTTTAGAGCCTCTGAATCCGGCATTGACGGCCGTATCTTCAGCATTATCGCCGTTAATGCGGCGCTTGTTCTTGTTGCGACGCGACCTGCCATTGCTGTCCTTGGTATCCGAACTATCAGGGTGTTTGGCCAAGTTGTTGCTTCGAGCTAGCCAGCTGTCCTCTCCCGCACAAAAGCGGGTCATGAGTGTTGTGAGGGCTGCCATGGATTTTGGCTTTTCCTGTTCTAGGTGCCGGGCAAGCCACTCGTCGCGGATGTTATGTTTGAAGGCTGCAAGGGCCTCTGCATCCGGACAGTCAACGATTTGATTTTTCTTTGTTAGGAACCGTGTCCAGAATTGTCTGGCCAATTCTTCTGGCTGCTGAATTATGTGGCTAAGGTCATCGGCGTCTGGTGGTCGCACATATGTGCCCTGGAAGTTATCAAGGAATGCGGCTTCCAGGTCCTCCCAACAACCAATTGATTCTGTTGGCAAGCTATTGAGCCAATGCCGAGCTGGTCCTTTAAGCTTGAGTGGGAGGTATTTGATGGCATGTAGATCATCAGCGCGGGCCATGTGGATATGGAGGAGATAGTCCTTGATCTAGACCGCAGGATCTGTGGTACCATCGTATGATTCGATGTTTACGGGTTTGAAGCCCTCGGGGATTTGATGATCCATTACTTCATCTGTGAAGCATAGTGGGTGTGCGGCGCCTCTATATTGGGCTATATCACGACGTAGCTCATATGAGCTTTGTCTACTGTGTTCGGCCCGGCCGGGTTTGTTGTATCCGGCGTGACGGTAATCATCCCGCATTGTTGGGAGCCCACGCGATCCGTAGATCGATCTTGTATGTTTTGCCTTATCCTCTAATATATCTACGCAAGTCGGCGCATTTTCCCATGCCTTGGTACTTTTTGGCGGCGTCGGGGTGTGGCTTGGCGGAGGGCGAGAGGCTTCTCCGCCAGCGCCACGGGTGGTCGGTCTGCCATGTCGTCGCTGGTGACTTGGGTGCTTCCTCCTCTGGTCGAGGCAGCGGCCTGCGTTTGGGGTAGCTTTTGGAGGCGTTCGAGTTCATACTCTTGGCTGCAAGGACTTGATCCATCTGTCACTAGCAGGTCTTAGTCAGCTCTAAGTTGTTGCTGCTTTTTCTTGAGGCTGCTTATCGTGGCTATAAGCATGCGTTTGAAATGCTCCTGTTGGCGGGATCCTCGGGCATGACAAATTAAATCGTCGTTGAGGCTTGCCTCATCTTCGGAGGGGCGCATAATTATCGTCCTCGACCTCTCTTTCTGCCGCACTGTCGTGCGGACTTGCTTCTCCCTCCTCCTGCGCTGAGTCCTGCTGGAGGGGGTTGTCTTCGGCACTGTCCGGGGTGTTATTATCTCCCGTGCAGGAATCACCGTTTTTATTGTGGCGGGATTTAGAGCAGCGCTGTGACCTGACCCAAAATCGGTCAAATCTCGTGTATGCATACCATCCCAAGATCATCTTTGGTACTCACGATACATCGATAAAGTAATCAAAGTTCAATCACACCTGAATATCATTAAACGATTCTCATATAGAGTCTTTATTACAAGGGAATAAATTCGCTCAAGGCCAACTCATGAGAAATAAACTAATAACACTGCGAAGCGTCGAGTAAGCGAGTCCATCCGACTCCAAAGGGCAATCGCCAAGCGCGGGCGTAGCCTCAATCTGATCGGAATATACCTCTGCAACATAAGACGTTGCAGCCATGTAGGTCAGCTTTTGGAATAAGCTGGCAAGTCATGAAGAACAACAATAATAAACTTACTATCACTATATGCATTTTGGCTGTGGGGCTCTAAGTTTCATCATTTTGCGAAAAGCAAAATTTTATCCTACTACAGTGGACTTGCTTGCAAATTACTACAATTGTTGGTAGTTATTGAGATGGTTCCGCCAACCAATATCTCATTCCCAAATTATTAAGTCATAAAACCCCTCAAATTAATTTATTAGTTTAGTGTTGAGATATCCGAATACTTCCAAGTTCCAGAGGCTCAGATTGTCCGTAACCGGGGACACGGCTAATCGATTAGATCTTTAACTCTGCAGAGGGTTGCGCACTTTCCCCGCAAGAATCATTCCCTCCCTTAAAGTCTTCGCACTTCATGGTGTTTGAAGGCGGACCAGATGAAACAGGGTCTTCCAAAGAGTTCTTCTGCTACTGCGGTACCCATCAATCCTACCGTTCTTCTACATCTCGTAGTACCGTCCAGCCAGCGTCACTACTAGGGTCAACCCGGCCAGAGCCCATAATGGCTTGCGGCTGCACAGGTAAGCTTCCGGTCATGGGGCATCCATCCTTCTCTTCGTGGCTGGGTGAAGCTTTCCGCAAGATGTCATGGCACTTCTCCATGCATCCCGCCACCACTGGTTCTCGGGGTGCCCGTCAACCGTCCTCCACCCAGTAGTGATTTTCGAAGTCCATCTTGATCCTTGTAGTTCATGGGGTTGCAATCATCATTGACTCTCACATCTTGCTTATGAATTTCACTCAACCCAAAACCGTCTCTGAGCATAGCAAAGTAACTACTTAAATCCGGGGTCATGGTAACAAGGGGATTGGTTCATCCTACCACATGATACTACTCAAGTTTAATGACTTCAAAATTCAACTACTGCATGCATGGTGGGGTGGTGACAATTCTAATGCACAAAAACATAGGTATAGAAATAACATGATCAAAACTTGCCTTGCTGATGATCCTCGTAAGCTAAAGATTCGTAGTAGCAAGCTTCGCACTCCGGAAACTCTACCGAAACAAACAATTCACAATAAGCATATAGCAATGGGATCACATGACAAAATAGCATAACAAAGTAACACAACACACCAAAACAACCAAATCAAAATCCAAAGGAAAACTCAAAGAAAAACCCATTCAAAGTTTTTCCTACTTCAAACAACAACTAAAAGTAGTTTTATATAATAAAATTTTCTAACATAACCTAATCATGGTCTTAGGTTAACTTAACAAAAAAGAATTCACTAAGCAACTAGGAGCAAAAAGAATTAATTTAAAATCTATTATGAAACTCCTATTAGGCCTAATCCAATTTCTATTAAGAAAATTAAAATAAAACTTTTATTTATTATAAATAAAAGTTCATCCTATAAAGTGACAGAAACTATCCTAGAATAATCAATCATATGTTAAAAATAAATTTATTTACTAATTAAATTAATAGGAAAACAGTAGCTAGTTAATTAATTGGGATTAATAAGATTCTGCTTAACACTAATTATTTATTAATCCTAAAATACCCAAGTTAATTTTATGGTTTAGCAATGTTAAAATAAAGTTGGGACAAAAGAATCATCCAAAAATAATTTTTCTAACTCAAGTTATAGCAGATTTACTATTCTGACTAAAACTAAATTAAAGCAATTTTAATTAATTTTAACATAGCTAAATATATATTCTACAGAAACTACATAAAATTTGCAAACCAACAAAAAAATAATCACCTAAAAATATTAAACAGAATAAAAGATATCAATTTTTCAAAACAGAAACTATTCTATTAAAACAGAAAAACAAAATTAAAAGAAAAAGGCCTAATGGGCCTAAACTACGCACTGTGCGTCAAATAGCCTAAACGGGCCTAGGGTTAAACTAAAACGGACCGGCCTAATAAAAATAAACCCTAACTAATCTAAACCGGAAAGAACCGGGCCGGTCTTTTATAAAAAACGTACCCCTTCGGGGTCTAATCCTAGCCGTTCGTGGGGATCGGACGGCGGAGGAGGTTTCGGCGGACGTCTCGGAGTTCGGCGACGGCGACGGCAGCGGCGAGAGTCTGGCGAGGTTCCGTCGTCGGGAGGTCGGGAAGTGGCGGGAGGATCTTGAGCCTGCTCGAGGAGGTTCGGTGGAGTCGGGGTGGTCGGGGTGGTCTAGGGCGGCGACGGCGGCGACTTTGGCGGCGGAGCCTCGGGTCTCAGTGAGCTCGAGCAGGAGGAGAGGGGTTCAGCGAGGCTAGGGGGAATGGGGTGCGGGGCGTCGGCTTTATAGCGAGGGGCTCAAATCTGCTTGAAGCGATCGGGATCCGGATCGCCGGGATCCGGCGATCCATGGCGGCGGCGTGGCGTGGGCGAGGAAGAAGATGGGGTGGGGTCCGCTGTCGGTGAGAGAGAGAGAGGCGAGGCGAGGCGGGCGACGATGGCGAGGGGTTGGTGCGCGGGAGGCCTGGTCGGTATTGGGCTGGCCGATTGGCGGTGTGGGCATTGGTGGGCAGTGGTGGGGGTTTAGTATTTGGTGGGCAGAGGCTGGTGGCGCTGAGGGGTTTCTTTTTGAAATTTATTTTTAAAATAAAACAAAACAGAGTATAACTTAATATATATAAATATTTTATATAGGGTATATATATACCAAAATGATCAGGGGAATATCCCCTTTCATTTGAACTTTTTTCCAAAGGCAAAATCCAAACTTTATAACAATCCATTTTTTTCAAATTCAAATAAAATTCAGATTTGAATCCAAATCTTTTGGCAATGTTTTCCTCTGATATTTTTGGAGTGTCATGTTTACTCCTCTCATACTTTTGATCAAGTATTTATCAGGCTTAGTTTTTTTTTGAAATGTTTCCCACTTGCCAAAGTTTGAATTCAAATTCAAAACTCAAAATTTCTCTGAAACTCCAAATGGCATTCAAATTCAAACAGGATGCATAGGATGCTTAGCTATAATTGTAAAACATTCCAAATAGGAAATTTGGGATGTTACAAACCTACCACCTTAAGATGAATCTAGCCCTCGAGATTCGGGTTAACTAACAAATAGGTGCGGGTGGTCTCGAAGAAGGTCTTCTTCGCGCTCCCAGGTGGCTTCTTCCTCGGTGTGGTGACTCCACAGCACCTTGCAAAATTTGATGACCTTGCTGCGGGTGACTCTGCTTGCAGTCTCGAGAATTGGACGGGTTTCTCCTTGTAAGTCAGATCCTTTGTCAAGCTGTATGGCCTCTAGGGGCACTGTGTCTCTCAACGGAACATCGGCCATGACGGCATGACACTTCTTTAGCTGAGAAACATGGAAGACATCATGAACTCCGGACAATCCTTCCGGCAATTCCAACTTGTATGCAACCTCTCCACGACGTTCGAGGATTTTGTAGGGGCCAATGAATCGGGGTGCTAACTTTCCCTTGACTCCAAACCTCTTGATTCAACGAAGTGGAGACACACGAAGATATGCTCGGTCTCCGACTTCGTAAGTCACTTCCTTGCGCTTACTGTCGGCATAACTCTTCTGTCTCGACTGTGCTATCTTGAGCCTGTCTCGAATTAGCTTGACTTTCTCTTCGGAATCCCTGATAAGGTCGGAACGAAAAGTGATCGATCTCAACACTATCCCACAAAGAATGGTGTTCTGCACCTCCTTCCGTATAGAGCTTGAAGGGGCCATCTTGATTTGGATTGATAACTGTTGTTGTATGAGAACTCTGCGTCTGGCAAATTATCATCCCAGCTAGACCCATAGTCTAGCACACAAGCTCTCAACATGTCCTCCGAATCTGATTGACTCTCTCGGTGCATCCATCATCGCGGATGAAAAGCTGTCTTGAATTCCAGCCTCGTACCCAAAGTTTCATGCAAGCTGCTTCCAAAACTTTGAGGTAAACTGCGTTCCTCTATCGACACGATTTTCCTCGGAACTCCATGCGGACATCGATCCTGGTCATGTATATCTTGGCCAACTTAGCACTGGTATAGGTAGTCTTCACGGGAATGAAGTGAGCTACCTTAGTCAAACGATCAACCACTACCCAAATAGAATCATAACCTGAACGGGTCCTGGGTAATCCTGTGATGAAATCCATTCCAAGTTTCTCCCATTTCCAATCGGGAATCGGCAAAGGTTGAAGTAACCCTGCTGGCTTCTGATGTTCTGCCTTAACCCATTGACAAACATCGCATACTGCTACGTACTCGGCAATATCCTTCTTCATACCTGTCCACCAGAAACTTTGCTTCAAATCCAGGTACATCTTGGTGTTACCAGGGTGAATCGAGTACGGTGAATCATGAGCTTCCTGAAGAATTAACTTCCTGAGTTCGGGATCATTGGGCACATAAATACGATCCTCGAACCATATAGTTCCGTGTTTAGCTTTTCCTTCATCCATCTTTTGCTTAATCTCATCAATTTCCTTGTCCGACTTCTGGGCTTCACGAATCCTTTCGGCCAAAGTGGACTGAACTTCCAGAGTTGCAACGAATCCTTTGGAACTATCTCCATCGGAGATCTCGAGGTCATCGACTAACTCCTGGGTAATCCTCCTGCTTTGTAAGAGTATTCACATAACTCTTACGGCTCAAAGCATCTGCTACAACATTAGCCTTACCGGGGTGGTAATGCAATCTCATGTCGTAGTCCTTTATCAACTCTAGCCATCTCCTCTGCCTGAGGTTCAATTCCTTCTGCGTGAAAATATACTTCAAACTCTTGTGATCTGTGTAAACATCACAACGGTTTCCGATGAGGAAATGTCTCCAGGTCTTGAGTGCATGCACTACGGCTGCTAACTCCAAATCATGTGTGGCATAATTCATCTCATGAGGTCGTAGCTGTCTGGAGGCATAAGCTACAACCTTACCTTCCTGCATTAGTACTCCTCCGAGTCCTTGACGAGAAGCGTCACAATAAACCTGGTATTCCTTATGTATTTCCGGCAAAATCAACACTGGGGCTGTGACCAACTGTTTCTTCAATTCCTGAAAACTGGCTTCACATTCCTCGGTCCAAACATACTTGGCTTCCTTCTTCAATAGCTCAGTCATGGGCTTGGCAATCTTCGAGAAGTTCTCAATGAACCTCCGATAATATCCTGCGAGTCCGAGAAAATGCGGATCTCCTTGGTGAGGTGGGTGGCGCCAATCGGTGGTGACTCAACCTTGGCGGGATCAACTGCTATTCCTTCTCTTGAAATAACATGTCCAAGGAATCCGACTTCCTTCAACCAAAATTCACATTTGCTGAACTTGGCATACAACCGATGTTCTCGAAGGTTCTCGAACTAGGCGCAAATGTTCCTTATGCTCTTCCTCGCTCTTGGAAAATCAATATATCATCGATGAACACCACGACAAACTTGTCCAGATATTCCATAAATACCTTGTTCATCAAATTCATGAAGTACGCAGGAGCATTAGTCAATCCAAATGACATGACGGTATACTCATATAAACCATACACGTAGTGAATGCTGTTTTGGGTATATCCTTTTCACGGATCTTCAATCGATGATACCACGATCAAGATCGATCTTAGAGAATACCTTGGCTCCAACTTCTGATCAAACAAGTCATTAATCATCGGCGGAGGTACTTGTTCTTGATGGTTACTTCGTTCAATGCACGATAATCCACAACCATCCTCAAGCTTCCATCCTTCTTCTCTACCAAAAGAACTGGGGCTCCCCAAGGTGATGAGCTTGGCCGAATATATCCTTTCTCCAATAACTCATTAATTTGATCCTTGATCTCTTTCAACTCATTCGGTGGCATCCGATAAGGTCTCTTGGATATTGGGGCTGTGCCGCAATAGCTCAATCAGAAATTCAATGTCCTGTCCGGTGGCATTCTGGTAATTCCTCCGGAAACACATCGGAAAATCTTGCACTCTGGCACTTCCTCTGAACAACTCCGTGAGAATGCACTGATTCTTCATCTGGCTGTGCTGGCTACATACTTGATCCTCTTACGCTCCGGGGTGGTGAGCGAGAATAGACTTCTTGAGCACAGTCTATGTTCCTTCAAACTTTGACAACCAATCCATGCCTAGGATTACATCCAAGGTGCAGGTTTCCAACACTATGAGGTCTGCGGAAATTTATGGTTCCCGATGTTGAGGTTGCATGACAGCCTAAACCTGCCATCATTTCTCCTCCTGCGGGCCCGACGAAGGGGCTTCTAAGGGTTTTAGTGGGCAACCCGTACTTTTCCACAACTACCCTTGATATGAATGAATCGTTGCACGAGATCAAAGAGTACCAAAACTGAATGTGAATTCAATAAAAACTTACCAACCACGATTATCCGGCTGATCATAGGCGTCCTCCACGTCGATGTGGTTCACCCGAGCACGAGGAGCAGATTGGGCTTCTTCACTGAGCCTCCATTGCCATTTCCATTCCTCTGCTTGGCCTCCGGGCAGTCGGTGGCATAGTGCCTGTCTTACGGCACTTGAGGCGGTGATGTGGCTCGAGATCCTTGGAGCGGGGCAGAACGGTGCTGATTGCCATTACCATTTCCATTGCCATTGCCATGGCCTGACTTGTTGTCCTGGCTGCGGTTGTTCCCATTTCCTCCATGGTTATGACCTCCATGGTTATGATGGGTGTGCCCTCCTGAGTATGGTGCATAGCGGGGCTTCTGCTGAGCTCCCGAGTTGTGCTTCCCCTGGCTGTACTTCCGCTTGCGGCTTTCTATCTGCTGCTGCTTGCCTTCAAGTATGGTGGCCTTGTCTACCAGCTCCTGGTAGTTGTTGAAGGTAGCCACAATAAGCTGCATGCTCAGTTCATCATTGAGTCCCTCAAGGAACTTCTCCTGCTTGGCGGCATCTGTGGCCACATCATCTGGGGCATAGCGAGCGAGCTTGCTGAATTCATCCACGTACTGTGCCACAGTACGGTTCCCTTGGCGTAAGTTGCGGAACTCACGCTTCTTCAGACTCATGGCTCCAGCTGAAACATGAGCAGTGCGGAAGGCCTGCTGGAATTGATCCCATGTGATGGCACCAATGGGAAAAGTGGCGGTGTAATTCTCCCACCAAGAAGCTGCAGGTCCATCAAGTTTATGCGCGGCAAAGCGCACCTTCTCAGCATCAGTGCATCCAACAGTGATTAGCTCTCTTCCGACTTTGCGGAGCCAATCATCAGCCACAATCGGCTCAGTGCTACTAGAGAACACTGGCGGATTCAGCCTCGTAAATCGAGTCAAGTTGTCCACGGGGGTGGTGGCGGTGGATTGTTGGCGTTGTTGTTACGATTCTGAATAAGTAGCTGCATCGGTGCATTACGCTGCTTTGGAGCAGCTGGGTGAGCTCGGCGGAAACCGAAGTCACGTCTCGGAGGCATCTGGTGTTTTGGAGTGGATGAGAATATTAGAATAGAACAATGGTCTATGAGAAATAACACTACCCATATGAATGCACAATCATAACACACCAATCATTTATTCATTCCACTCAAACATGGTTCAAACTCGATTACAAAAGCTCATGACTAATCGAAGGAAAATATCGGCCTAACGATCGACGAAAAAGTAAAAGATAACATGGTGGTCGACTAAAAGTCTTCATCGATGGCGCCTCCTCTTGTGGCTTCCTTGATGGTACTCCTTCAAAATCCTGATCATTGCTCACGAGGGTCCTTCATCTCCACTCGGGTAAGGTCCTCTCCCAAGTCCATCCTTTCCTCTATCGCGGCAAGCTTCATCTTCAGTCGTCATTGTCTCCATGAAGTCCGCGACTTCTTCCTCATGGCCAAGGAAGTCTGCGCGTGCCTTCTCCTCCAGTTCAGTTCACGGAACAAAAGCTTCAGTGTGTCTTGAGTTCTGGCGAGTCAGAATCTCCGTTTCACGAGAAGACACTCCAAGTCTGGATGTAAGAGAGAGTGGAATCATCCTCCACGGTGCGGATGATATCTCCATTCCTTGCCCTGCGAGAAACCATGGCGAGTCGAGGAATCGAGCTCGGCCTGTACTCCTCTCGGAGATGTCCAAGTGCTCGATAGATCGCCACGTCCCTTCCGATGATCCAGTTGAACTCGGTGAACTCAAAGTCAATCGGCTCCGTGTGTCCTCCGAAGGTTCTCCCTGGGATATGCACTTCAATCCTATAGCGGGTGTCCGTCGGAAGTGCATTGGTTGGCTTCCCGGTGATCGAGGGTAGAGTGATCTTCAGCTTCTTCACCATCTGGACCAGCTTTCTGCCGAAGGGCATCGTCTCATCGGGCTGGCAAAACTCCGGTAGCAAAACTGGGGTGAACTCGACGGCCATCTAGAATGTTGAAAATAGGAGAAGAGTCGAGAATTGAGCAGGGAGAATTACGGAATGATAAGGATAAAAGTAAATGGTCTCTGCTATGGCTTTCCGATCCTAGGGGTTACGATCCTACGGTCAGCGTGCTCGATACCATCTCTGTAGTGACCTGACCCAAAATCGGTCAAATCTACGTATGCATACCATCCCAAGATCATCTTTGGTACTCACGATTACATCGATAAAGTAATCAAAGTTCAATCACACCTGAATATCATTAAACGATTCTCATATAGAGTCTTTATTACAAGGGAATAAATTCGGCTCAAGGCCAACTCATGAGAAATAAACTAATAACACTGCGAAGCGTCGAGTAAAGCGAGTCCATCCGACTCCAAAGGGCAATCGCCAAGCGCGGGCGTAGCCTCACTCTGATCGGAATATACCTACGCAACATAAGGCGTTGCAGCCATGTAGGTCAGCTTTTGGAATAAGCTGGCAAGTCATGAAGAACAACAATAATAAACTTACCATCACTATATGCATTTTGGCTGTGGGGCTCTAAGTTTCATCATTTTGCGAAAAGCAAAATTTTATCCTACTACAAAGGACTTGCTTGCAAATTACTACAATTGTTGGTAGTTATTGAGATGGTTCCGCCAACCAATATCTCATTCCCAAATTATTAAGTCATAAAACCCTCAAATTAATTTATTAGTTTAGTGTTGAGATATCCGAATACTTCCAAGTTCGAGGCTCAGTTTGTCCGTAATCGGGGACACGGCTAATCGATTAGATCTTTAACTCTGCGAGAGGGTTGCGACTTTCCCATAAGAATCATTCCCTCCCTTAAAGTCTTCGCACTTCATGGTGTTTGAAGGCGGACCAATAAACAGGTCTTCCAAAGAGTTCTTCAGCTCTGCCGTACCCATCAATCCTACCGTTCTTCTACATCTCGTAGTACCGTCCCAGCCAGCGTCACTACTAGGGTCAACCCAGCCGAGCCCATAATGGCTTGCGGCTGCACAGTAAGCTTCGGTCATGGGGCATCCATCCTTCTCTTCGTGGCTGGGTGAAGCTTTCCGCAAGATGTCATGGCACTTCTCCATGCATCCCGCCACCACCAGGTTCTCCAGGTGCCCGTCAACAAATCCTCCACCCAGTAGTGATTTTGAAGTCCATCTTGATCCTTGTAGTTCATGGGGTTGCAATCATCATTGACTCTCACATCTTGCTTATGAATTTCACTCAACCCAAAACCCGTCTACGAGCATAGCAAAGTAACTACTTCGTCCCGGGGTCATGGTAACAAGGGGATTGGTTCATCCTACCACATGATACTACTCAAGTTTAATGACTTCAAAATTCAACTACTGCATGCATGGTGGGGTGGTGACAATTCTAATGCACAAAAACATAGGTATAGAAATAACATGATCAAAACTTGCCTTGCTGATGATCCTCGTAAGCTAAAGATTCGTAGTAGCAAGCTTCGCACTCCGGAAACTCTACCGAAACAAACAATTCACAATAAGCATATAGCAATGGGATCACATGACAAAAATAGCATAACAAAGTAACACAACACACCAAAACAACCAAATCAAAATCCAAAGGGAAAACTCAAAGAAAAACCCATTCAAAGTTTTTCCTACTTCAAACAACAACTAAAAGTAGTTTTATATAATAAAAATTTTCTAACATAACCTAATCATGGTCTTAGGTTAACTTAACAGAAAAGAATTCACTAAGCAACTAGGAGCAAAAAGAATTAATTTAAAATCTATTATGAAACTCCTATTAGGCCTAATCCAATTTCTATTAAGAAAATTAAAATAAAACTTTTATTTATTATAAATAAAAGTTCATCCTATAAAGTGACAGAAACTATCCTAGAATAATCAATCATATGTTAAAAATAAATTTATTTACTAATTAAATTAATAGGAAAACAGTAGCTAGTTAATTAATTGGGATTAATAAGATTCTGCTTAAAACTAGTTATTTATTAATCCTAAAATACCCAAGTTAATTTTATGGTTTAGCAATGTTAAAATAAAGTTGGACAAAAGAATCATCCAAAAATAATTTTTCTAACTCAAGTTATAGCAGATTTACTATTCTGACTAAAACTAAATTAAAGCAATTTTAATTAATTTTAACATAGCTAAATATATATTCTACAGAAACTACATAAACTTTGCAAACCAACAAAAAAGAATCACCTAAAAATATTAAACAGAATAAAAGATATGAATTTTTCAAAACAGAAACTATTCTGTTAAAACAGAAAAACAAAAATAAAAGAAAAAGGCCTAATGGGCCTAAACTACGCACTGTGCGTCAAATAGCCTAAACGGGCCTAGGGTTAAACTAAAACGGACCGGCCTAATAAAAATAAACCCTAACTAATCTAAACCGGAAAGAACCGGGCCGGTCTTTTATAAAAAACGTACCCCTTCGGGGTCTAATCCTAGCCGTTCGTGGGGATCGGACGGCGGAGGAGGTTTCCGGCGACGTACCGGAGTTCGGCGACGGCGGCGGCGGCGGCGAGAGTGCGGCGAGGGTTCCGGTCGTCGGGGAGGTCGGGGAAGTGGCCGGGAGGATGCGGGGGAGCTCGTGGAGGGGTTCGGTGGAGTCGGGGGTGGTCGGGGTGGTCTAGGGCTGCGACGGCGACGACTTTGGCTGCGGCGGAGCCTCGGGTCTCAGTGAGCTCGAGCAGGAGGAGAGGGGTTCAGCGAGGGCTAGGGGAATGGGGTGCGGGGCGTCGTCTTTTATAGCCGGGGGCTCGTCCTGCTTGAAGCGATCGAAGCGATCGGGATCCTGGATCCTTCGGGATCCGGCGATCCATGGCGACGGCGTGGCGTGGCGAGGAAGAAGATGGGGTGGGGTCATTGTCGGTGAGAGAGAGAGAGGCGAGGCGAGCGGCGACCGATGGCGAGGGGTTGGTAGCGGGGAGGCCTGGTCGGCTGGCTGGGCTGGCATTGGCGAGTGGGCATTGGTGGGCAGGTGGTGGGGGTTTAGTATTGGCTGGGCCAGGGGGCCTGGCTGGCGCCTGAGGGGGTTTTCTTTTTTGAAATTTATTTTTTTAAAATAAAACAAAACAGAGTATAACTTAATATATATAAATATTTTATATAGGGTATATATATACCAAAATGATCGGGAATATCCTTTCATTTGAACTTTTTCCAAAGGCAAAATCCAAACTTTATAAAAATCCATTTTTTTCAAATTCAAATAAAATTCAGAT
This sequence comes from Aegilops longissima, assembly GCA_021605205.1. NCBI lineage: Eukaryota > Viridiplantae > Streptophyta > Magnoliopsida > Poales > Poaceae > Aegilops > Aegilops longissima. The sequence continues at coordinate 610,025,654 of CM038679.1, read as the reverse complement.
TTGAATCCAAATCTTTTGGCAATGTTTTCCTCTGATATTTTTGGAGTGTCATGTTTACTCCTCTCATAATTTTGATCAAGTATTTATCAGGCTTAGTTTTTTTTTGAAATGTTTCCCACTTGCCAAAGTTTGAATTCAAATTCAAAACTCAAAATTTCTCTGAAACTCCAAATGGCATTCAAATTCAAACAGGATGCATAGGATGCTTAGCTATAATTGTAAAACATTCCAAATAGGAAATTTGGGATATTCTGAGCGCCACGACGTCGGTAACTTGTTGCTTCTTGGAGGGTCATCCTCCGTTGTTCCATCGCCGTTCCCATCTTTTGGGATGTCCACCATGTATATGTCATATGACGAGGTGGCCTTCCGATGCCCTCATGGCGCTGGGTCTTGGTCGCCTCTCGGCATCGTCATCCATACCGTCGATGTCTTGGTCGAAGTCAAGCATGTCGGTTAAATCATCGGCGATGGCTATAAAGTGGGTGGTGGGTGGGCGTTGAATTTCTTCGTCGTCCAGTATCCCAACCTTCCCGTCCGTAGTCCGGCCAGGCTCTCCGGATAAAGAGAGCGACTTTAGTGAATTCAGGATGTCGCCAAAGGGCGAGTCTTTGAAAGATGTCATGACAGTGAACTCCATGACCGGCCCAATCGGATTTGATTGGCAAGGCGTGGAGGGTTCGAGTCCGGAGAGGAGTCCGGCACCACAGAGTTGAGGTCTTCGCAAAGGACAGGAATGGAGTTCGCTCAATCCCGTAGAGATTATAGCCCCGGCGGTGTCCAACCACTCGTCCTCGATCGGGAATCGGATCCAGATTAAGGGTCGGAGCGAGATCTTTGGTGCGGCCTCCGAGGCACTGTTCGGCTGCGAGCTAGATCATGCCCATCGAGGCGATCTTGGCACGCTTATTGCTGCGGCTCGAATCCGTCGAAGATCAAGTCTCCGCGGACATCGGCCGTATAGTTCAAACTTCAAATCTGACGATGGCGGGGCGTAGCTTCGATCTGCTCTAGATGGCCAAGCGAATTGGCCCGCAATGCAAAGCCGCCGAATACGAAGATCTGTCCGGGGAGAAAAGTCTCACCCTGGACCGCGTCGTTGTTGATGATCAAAGGAGCCATCAGGCCTATCGGTGACGACACAGAGGAACTCTCAGTGAAAGCACCAATGTCGGTGTCAAAACCGGCGGATCTCGGGTAGGGGGTCCCGAACTGTGCGTCTAGGCGGATGGTAACAGGAGACAAGGGACATGATGTTTTTACCCAGGTTCGGGCCCTCTCGATGGAGGTAATACCCTACTCCTGCTTGATTAATATTGATGATATGGGTAGTACAAGTGTAGATCTACCACGAGATCAAGGAGGCTAAACCCTAGAAGCTAGCCTATGGTATGATTGTTGTTAGTCCCACGGACTAAAACCCTCCGGTTTATATAGACACGGATAGGTTAGGGTTACAGTCGGTTACAATGGTAGGAGATCTACATATCCGCATCGCCAAGCTTGCCTTCCACGCCAAGGAAAGTCCCATCCGGACACGGGACGAAGTCTTCAATCTTGTATCTTCATAGTCTTGGAGTCCGGCCATGATGATAGTTCGGCTATCCGGACACCCCCTAGTCCAGGACTCCCTCAATGACGATTGGATCCTTGGACATGGAAGAGGGCAAGGCCTCCGCATCGTGGGTGCCCTTGTTGTAGTGGTGAGTTGCCTGAGCCGCTTCGGGCACCAACCTGCTAGCTCTCAAGATGAGGTAAGCACGTGCACGCCGAGAAAACACCTCGTAGTCTTCTCATTTCAGGTACACAATTCAAAATTAAACTACATGCACATGGTCCGGTGCACCAACATGGGTTGTAAAATCATATATGTGTCCATGGGTTTATGCTTATGTCCCATGCAAGAAATGGGGATGAATATCGAACACCACGGCACCGTGGCTGTCCAGAAAACGTCGATGTACTTGCTTTTGTAATTCTAGTAAATCCAAAAGTCATCTGAAATTCATGAAATTTGGCATGCTATCATGGAGCGGCATCAACATGCCGTGGTAAAATTTTTATCTCATTTGGGGCAGGTTTGGGTATAAGCTTCTCATAAACCAGAGCTTCTCACAACAAGTGTGATGGTTTCGGTAGGGAAAGTTTCACCTTTCTGGACGAAACGATATTCGTTGCATCTTCTCGATTTCAATTTTTTTCCTAGTGTCAACATAGAACAACAGGAGTGTTGTGTCAATTTTTGGGATTTTTCGGGTTCGCTTGGACATTTTATACATTAACTGAGTTTTCTATGCATTCATGTGCATAATTCAAATTTGAACTACATGCACATGCTCTAATGCATATAAATTAGTTGAAAATTCAAATATGTGTCCTTGGTTGCATGCTTAGGTTTCATGCAAGAAATGAGAATGAGTGTCAAACACCCTGCCACCGTCACTCGGCCGCAAACATTGAGATACCTGGTTTTTAAATTCTAGTAAATCCAAAGCTCATCTAAAATTCATGAAACTTGGCATGCTATCATGGAGCAGCATCAACATGTCGTGGTAAATTTTTTGTCCCATTTGTGGCTGGTTTGGGGATATGCTTCTCACAAACCAGAGCTTCTCACGACAAGCCCGATGGTTTCGGTAGGGAAAGTTTCACCTTTCTGAACGAAATGATATGCATTGCCTCTTCTCGATTTCAATTTTTTTTGCTAGTGTCAACATAGAACAACAGGGGTGTTGTGTCAATTTTTGAGATTTTTGGGGGTTCCGCTTGGACATTTTTATACATTCACTGAGTTTTCTATGCATTCATGTGCATAATTCAAATGTGAACTACAGGCACATGCTCTAATGCATATAAATTGGTTGAAAATTAAAATTCGTGTCCTTGGTTGCATGCTTAGGTCCCATGCAAGAAATGGGAATGAATGTCAAACACCCTGCCACTGTCACTCGGCCACAAACATTGAGATACCTAGTTTTTAAATTCTAGTAAATGCAAAACCCGTCTGAAATTCATGAAACTTGGCATTCTATCATGGAGCGGCACCAACATGCCATGGTAATTTTTTTGTCCCATTTGGGGCAGGTTTGGGGGTATGCTTGTCACAAACCAGAGCTTCTCACAACAAGCCTGATGGTCTCGGTAGGGCACGTCCCACCTTTGTGGACGAAATGATATCCATTGCCTCTTATTGCTTTCAAAAAAATTTCTCGTGTCAACATAGAACAACAGGAGTGTTGTGTCAATTTTGGGATTTTTCGGGGTTCGTTTGGACATTTTTATGCATTAATTGAGTTTTTCAATGCATTTATGTGCATAATTCAAATTTGAACTACGTGCACATGCTCTAATGCACATAAATTGGCTGAAAATTCAAATATGTGTCCTTGGTTGTATGCTTATAGGTCCCATGCAAGAAATGGGAATGAATGTCAAACACCCTGCCACCGTCACTCGACCGTAAACATTGAGATACCTGGTTTTTAAATTCTAGTAAATCCAAAACTCGTCTAAAATTCATGAAACTTGGCATGATATCTTGGAGCACCATCAACATGAAGTGGTAAATTTTTTGTCCCATTTGGGGCAGGTTTGAGTATATGCTTCTTAGAAACCAGAGCTTCTCACAACAAGCATGATGGTTTCGGTAGGGAACGTCCCACCTTTGGGGATGAAACAAAATCCATTGCCTCTTATTGCTTTCAAAAAAATTCTTGTGTCAACATAGAACAACGGGAGTGTTGTGTCAATTTTTGGGATTTTTTGGGGTTCGTTTGGACATTTTTATGCATTAATTGAGTTTTCAATGCATTTATGTGCATAATTCAAATTTTAACCATTCACGTGACGCCACGTGTGTTGGTTTTAATGGATATAGGTTTTAATGGCTCTTGATCGCAAACGTTTTAGAAAGAACACTCGTATGCAAAGTGAAAACAAGATTTGTGCATCTCTTCAACGCAAACGGTTCTTTTGGATGACCCGTGTGCAACCACATACAAACAATTTGGTAAAATTTGCATTTGTCATATTGGGTATGTTGCCATTTGTAAAACTGGAAAGTTTGACATTTGTTGATCTACTAACACTGTCGTTTGTCAACCTTGTAACACTGCGATTTGTCAAAATATGAAGCTAAAAATCACTAGCAGTATCTAATCTTTGCAACTAAAATTAAGTAATTAAGCATAGATGGAGGCGAGGAGGCGTGTTCAGTCGGGTGTGGAGCGGGCAGTGCGGTACTATTCGATTTGACAGCGGGCGGCGCAGTTCCCGATACGGCTTTAATGCACACAAGGGAGAGGGTAGCGGTTCCCGAAATGTTGAATGGCCAATGATGCATCCTCCTTCAATTAGCATCATGAATGCATGAGGGGAGTAATGGGAGGAGGACCGGGAAAAGAGGCAGCATGATGTGAATGCAACGCAGTTTGCACTCATATAAAGGCGCCCCTCCATTCCAATGCATCTACCACATTGTACGCACCTAAGCATTTGCCCAAGCACCTACACTAAGCGCAAAAGTGCTCACTCCAGACCCATGGCGGCGATCTTGCTGGCGGCCAGCGGTGTGCCGAGCAGTCCACGGCCTTGACTGCGCGGCATGGCACCGAGGATCGTCTCCAGAAGATGTTGGCGACCGGCTGGTGGATGGCTGCCGTCGACGCTAGCTACGACTCTTAGTTGTACCAGATGATCGTTGCCACCACCAACACTACAAAAAAAGACACATCCGTGACATTTTGGGCCGAACGAATTTTTTCTATCATACATATGACACTTCTATGACGATAATTGTGACAAAACCCGGTATCATCATAGATGTGGTGGGCTCTACTTCTATGACAAAAATCATGACAGAAAATGGGCTTTCCGTCTGGGCGGGCGGAGACGCAGCTGCGTGACATTCTTTGGGCCGTCCATGACGGAAAAACCATGGTAGAAGCAAGGGGAGGAAAATTTGGGGAGTTCCGGTTACGGTGGGAGGTCGGGGCGGCGATGCGCGTTTCTCGTACGTCACGCAGCTGTGTGTGCGGCGTTGGCTCTAATCGAATCCGAAGCGGGCGTTGGGCTCTAATCGAACCCGGCGATAGCACTGCGAGCTACTGGCGTTCTTGAACCCGGCGATCGATTCGCCGCTCTCGCTGCTAATCAAGCCGATCGATGCTGCCTCTCTGGATGAGCAGTGGCGTTGCGGGGTTTTGGATGAGCAATGGCGGTGGGAGTGGATGAACAGGACCCGTGGCGTTGCCTCTGGATGAACAGGACCCCGTGGTGTGGAGGGCTGGATTAATAGGACGACCCCATGGAGGGCTGGATGAACAGTAGACGGTGGAAGGGTGGATGAATAGTAGCCCATGGAGGGGTGGTTGAACAGTAGCCCGTGGAGGGGTGGTTGAACAGGAGCCTGTGGAGAGGGGTGGTTGAACAGTAGCCGGTGGAGTAACGCGCGGTGGAGGCTGGATGAGCAGAGCCCGTGGATGAGCATCGCGGTGGAGGCTGGAGGAGGTCGACGGTGGATGAACAGTATCCCGTGGAGGTTGGAGGAGGTCGACGGTGGAGATGAATAGTATCCCGTGGAGTCCCGTTTTGCGGTACGCCACACCCCTCCCGATGAACAGGACCCCCGTTTTGACTTTTGTGCTCCAACACAAGTCCGTTTCGTCCGTTTTGCGGTACGCCACACCCCTCCCGATCAATAGGACCCCTGTTTCGACCGTAGGAGGTCTGTTTCCTCCGTTTTGCGATATGCCACACCCCTCCCGATCAACAGGACCCCCATTTTGACCGTAGGAGGTCCGTTTCCTCCGTTTTGCGGTACGCCAGACCTCTCCCGATGAACAGGATCCCGTTTCGAACGTGGCCGGTCGAACACAAGGCCGTTTCCTCCGTTCTGCGGTACGCCAGGCCTCGTTTCCATCGCCTGTTCCGTCCAAGCCATCTCGATGAACACGACCACGCATTCCGTTCCGACCCAGCCGATTGGCTCCCCATGAACACGACGACGTTGTTTCTCCGTTCCGACCCAGCCATGTACACGAGCCCTAGCTGTACGTATATATGCGCGAGTAGGCGTTCGAGACCCCGCCCGTATGTACACATACGTGGCCGAATTTTCTTTCTTGCACCATGGCCGCTGTACGTACGTGTACATGCTACGTGCGCGCCTCTACTACAACACGTGCGCGCCTCTACTACGACACGTGCGCGCCTCTACATCCACCAGTATGTACGTACACATTCGCGACCAGAATGACAACGCTACGTACGCTTCGACCAGGTGGGTCCCGACTGTCAGACACTTCCTTGTGTGCGAAGATGTAGCTGGTGGGTCCCAGCAGTCAGGGGAGCGAATCGTTTTTTTTTTGCCCGGACGCACTTCCTTGCGTGCGAAGGTGTGGCTGGTGGGTCCCAGTAGTCAGGGGGCGAATCGGTTTTTTCTTCGGATGCACTTCCTTGTGTGCGAAGATGTAACTGGTGGGTCCCAGCAGTCAGGGGGCGAATCGTTTTTTTCGGACGCACTTCCTTGCGTGTGAAGATGTAGCTGGTGGGTCCCAGCAGTGAGGGGGAAACGTTTTTTTCACGCAATATAGTGGCCCGTCCGGTGGGTCCCAGCTGTCAGGTGCAGGAATCATTATTTTCCGCGTAATAAGGAGGCACTTCCTTGCTGCGGCCATGGACCTAGTTGTCAGCCTCTCCACGCACAGTCCACGTCCGATGGAAGTCGTTCCTTGACCATGTTGACCACGCCACGCCGAGAGCACCACGGCGGTGGACGACGGCGAGGCCTAGGAAGGGGACGACGGGAGCCGGGAAGACGCAGCGGTGAAGCCCACGCGAGAGGAGTACGAGGTTCACTGGTTGGCTGCGTGTGAGGCTCTTTGTCGCCGCAGGCTGGCCAGCAGATGGGAATAGTAGAGGCGATGAGGCCTCCAGCGGCAGCACAGCCGCCACGGAGGCGAGAACATGCGCGCACGACCGGCGCTGGTTTGGGCGGTGGCGCAAGAAGACCAGAGGTTGAAGAAGCACTACTGACATTGGATGGACATCGTCGATCCTTTGCCGATAGAATCGTTTATATTGACTAAGTTGACAAAGCCCTTGGTTTTTTTAGCAAAGACAAAGCCCTTGGTACGCGTCAACTTAGTAGGCCCACAGCTCGGATTTGGCAGAGAACATATAGCCCATTTGCGATTTGTAAGAATGTACAGCCCATTTTTTTTAATTCTAATGGAATTTACTACAGCCCATTTACAGTTTGTTAAAAGTACAGCCCAACTTCTAGCTAGGACAACGATTAATAACTTCAAACAACCGCTCAAAACAGAATTCAAAAAAAAATCCCACATTTTGATGGGATCCGAAATATTTTTGTCCGAAATTTCTACTCACGTTAAATATAATTTCAAAATAAAGTTGTATTACGTTAAAATCCAACGAAATATTGCGCGTGCAACAAGTAATGAAATTAAAATTTTCAAATTCCAAAAATAATATATTTTCTAAACTAATTACGTGTTTGGTGCATAGTTACTGCCGAGTTATTATAATTGCATCCCATTTATTATTTCTTAAAGTCCATTTTCTTGTTAAGCGTAATGCATACCTCCTAGGAAAGTTTGCAGCCCAGCGGGGCGGAGAATAACAAGTTGACCCGGATATTGTGTACAACTGTCGGCCGAGTTGCATTGCTGAAGTTAAAAAAAAAGGCCTGTGTAGTACAGTACAACCTAACATGGTTACTCAGCCCACATTCAGCAACGCTGGAAAGGCCCAAACAAGGCTTCTGTACAACTTTTTGAAGTCACTGAGCTCAATTAATAACTTAAGAAAAAAGTTAGATCACAGTGGAACTTAATTAAAAGTTGTCACGAGCAAATAAATAATTCAATGGGTCCCACTTGTGCGTGTGCGCGTGTGTGTGTGTGTGAGAGAGAGAGATAGAGAGAGAGAGAGACCCATCGGTCGATGCTCGTAAATACATCTTTCAGCCATATGCATTGCTGATGCTCAGTAAAAACTTATATAGTTGATACAATCATATAGAACATCATAGCACACTGAACTTGCATACAAAAATTTCATGCAGGCGGCACAATCAGGATGGAAGCAGTGGATCGCTACAAGAAGGGCTATGTTGAAACCAATGAAGTCGTACATAACGGTTCATCGTCTTTATCAATGACGGGGAAATATCTTGAATGTTGTGCAAAGAAAACACACAGACAACACAATAAGTTATGCTAGCACATTAAGTTGACGTACAACCCTTTCTAAAAAAAGTTCAGGTACAAAATTAGAACAGGGCATAATCAAATGTACTGGCATATCAATGCTTCACACCCATAGCTCGGATTTAACTAGTATCTGAAAAGATTCAGTTGTTACCTCAAATTAGAGCACATCCAGGCAGCCAGCCCTGCCTCTTCTCCCAAAGAAGCAGTGGACTCCGCCGCGCGATGGAGTAGGCCCTGTGCCATCCATCGTTCCGAGCAACACGGGGAAAGTCTGACGTTGACTCCTATAATGGACGTCGTCGACGGACCCTGGCACCAGCGGCGGTGGCAGGACTTCGATTGATGGATTGACCACTTCTTCGACATGCACGAACACTCGATATAGGTACATCCCTAACGTGGTCTGCGGCGGCCTTGGTGGCGAAGAATAGTACAACCCCGGTTCCTCCACCGGTATCTCTACACCAATCACCTTCGGTATGCTGGACGGCTTCTTCATCCATGCCATAACCGTCAGAGCCCAGCTGTCTGGAGGAACAAACATACTTACAAGCTCACCTCCAAGGTCGTTCATAAGCTCGTTCATGGACTCGCTGTTCCAAGAACGTCGAGGCATGCCGTGGCAGGTAAGCTTTGTTAAAAACTCAAGCTCATAGGGCACCGAGCCCCATCCTGGGTGCCACCGATCAAAGCTCACCAGCGCGCCATCGCAGAACAAACACAGGGAATATTCGAACACATGACTGCAGTCGAAAGTTGTCCGGAACCTGACGAAGAAATCAGCCGGTGGCGGACAGACTTCGATGAGCAAGTCACTTATTTGGATGCCGTGCGCAATGCCAAGAGCTTTGACAAGGTCATCCGGCGAGACGGGAGGCCGGTCACCGTTGATGGTTACCATCAGCACTTTGCCGGCAAACTGGTCGTCAAGTACCGCCATGCCATTTGTTGGCGGCAACCGCAGCGACCAAGGCAGGGCGGACCTCGGGATCTCGGCTCGGAGATCCACGTTGACCAGCGACATGATAGTGCGCTTGAGTACAGAAGTCAGGAGGGGATTTGGGGAATCGGAGCAGGAATCGAGATTCGAGAGGTGGGGAGGGCGGAGGCGGGGATGAAAAGGTAGTATGAATTTGAGCACGCGCAATATGCTCTTAGCGCATAGCGCTGAAAACACCGGTGGCGCCCACATGTCGGCCTAAGAGTCCTTATTCTTTCTTTTTGGAGAGCCCGGCCTTTTTCAGGATCTTTTGAGAGCCCGCCTGAGAGTCATAATTGACCTGTTTGGCATTGCGTTACTACTCGCCCATATTCAACGACACCTCACTTGGCCCAAACAAGTGTACATCATCGAAAAGACACCGAGCTCAAATTATATAACTTGAAAAAGGAGATATACTCGAACATTTGGAGAATGGTGATGCCCTCATTTAGCCCACTAGTAGTTCGAGACAATAAACAGTTCGAAACAATGATATATACAACATTCAAACACTGACTAGTGACTACTACTGACATAAACAGCAAGACATGATAGTTCATAAGAAGTCTTGCTACACCACCAAAATGCACCCATCTGCAGCGCTCAGACTCTCGTGATCTAGATGAGAATGACATTCTAAACAGAAGCAACTATTACATAGTAAGAGTGACATAGACGAGGATGACCAAATGACAAGGAATATGCATAACAAAATAAAGAACTACCCATCCATAACCAGCAGCAAAGACAACAAAGTCATTCAAAGAGATGATCCAACAACATCATAATTTGTAGCCTTGCTTCAGCGACCAGTGATCCGGAGACACCAGTACTCCACCCTTTCGATGCAACAGCCCAGTTACCTATCAACCTGAAGGCTTGAACCACATCACTGCCTGTCGTAATTGAGACATCCAAGGATCAAAGTTAATCCGGATGCCTTTGTCATTCTCACCTTCTTTTGGCTGCAGGTTGTATCGTTGAAAATCAGGGGAGTTTGCTCCCGAACTCCTAGGGCTCGCAGTGTAGACACAATTTTCCATAGCAAACAGAGCCTCTCTGCCATCAAGGTCCTTGCCAACGGTGATCTCCTGGTTAATCAGATAATTGAGTCCGAGAAACAGAGAGTTTGAACCAAGGCTGTTTACCCGCCTCCAACTAAAAAATCCGGATGGCCCCAACAAGCTGGTATCCTGCTCATAGACGTAACAGCCATTGTCCGGATACTCACGTATTTCACGGTGCTTGTATACAGTGGGGTTTTTGCAATATAAATTTTCTGGCTCATGTGTCCGAATGATCATCAGTCTTTTGTCGTAAATCGATCGGCGAGGAACCAGTTGTGCTTCCTGTTTTTGGCAAAGGTGGTGTGATTACAAAGGGCGATGGCTCGTAGGGACACTGCATCATATCAAAAAGGACAGGCATTGTTAATGTAAGATCAGCATTGTTCAGAGTATGAGTAGGATAATGCAAGAAGCAGCATTGATATGTCCCTGTTGTAACTGGTAGGAAAATATAGGGAAATGTATACTGGGTTCGAAAATATAGAAGTGCCATGCATGGTTAGAATCATGTTATCTCGCAATCGATTCTTCACAGGAAACTACCATGTACCATGTCATGCATGTTATGTAATCATGTTCTGTCCTCACAAACAAATTCTTCAAGGTAACTAACAGACCATGCATTGTTATATACTCGTGTTCTGTGGGCAAAAACTTTGTGAGGATATTATTCTAGCCATTGATTGCTGAAGGGCAAATATAGGTATGTACACATCGTAAGCATTGCAGGATTTCACTACTTCCAAATATAGAGTTCTCCATATGCACATTTACTTCCCTAATGTATGGTTAGATGAAACCAATAGTGTGGTGCATGTTTCTACATCATGAATATGAGGAAAACTAACATGGCCATTGATACACACTCATATTTAGTAGTAGCATATAGATTACTGTAAAATAAAGATAATATCCATATATTCCTAACCGTTTGATTATTCAGGATACAAATTGGCCGTAGTGACATGGTCACAATCGCATGAATTAACTCATTCCAAATATAGCTGATTTACGGCGTCTCTAATACATTGCCATAGTTCTACTCAAATTCTGCTCAAACAGGGATATGCCAATCATCACAAAAAGTTCAAACAGTGTCAAGGCGTCATCATTAACATGAGACAGAAACAACTTACACGCGTCGTCCCAGCAATACGTGGTGCCATCTGCTTTGTCGATCGCGTAGATGATGTCATTGTGTTCAATAGCATCACAGAAGTGTGTATCAGCTTTGACGATGATCCACTGCGAGCTGGGTTCTCTCCAGCTAAAGAAGGCACCGACGCAAAGATAGGCGAGTCCGCGGTCGAACAAGGCAATTAGCTTGAAGTCTGCGTAATTCGCATGTCGTGTGGGCACTTGGCAGCTTACAATCTTCTGCCAAACAAGGTCCGTCCAACTGACGTGGTAATCTAGATGACTTGGACCGCAATGGTAATACTCTATATAATCCAACGGAGGAAGGATAATCTCATGGGACATCTGGAAGTTCACGAGCACCAACTTTTTACCGTCTTCTCTGAAGGCAGCCATCGATGGGAGTTCATGCCGACCCAGTACATACCTGCCAAGAAGTTTGGGGCGATGGTGATCAGATCGATGTCGAGGGAAATGATGTACGGCGACCCACTACATACCTGCAAAGAAGTTTCGGCTAATGGAGATCGGATTGAAGTCGAGGGGCATCATGTACGCCTCCGTATCAAGGTGAGCCAATCTAAGACCAGATAGCAGCAAGCAGGGTGTCTTGAAAAGCTTAGGCCTCGCTTCGATGATGGCCGTGTGCATGTCCCTCGAGCATGCAGCCAGCCGCAGGGCGCTCAACATATCCATACATGAACAACAGAGGTCGAGGATGTCACTGGGGAGATTGCTCCAATCGCGGCTCATATGGATGTTGCGCGGTTCGCGTTCGGCCATGGTGGAGTTTGAAAGGTGGGGGTTTTGGGGGGCTTGATTTATGGGGGAGAAGGCTGTCGGTGCTGGAGTGGCTAGCGAGGGAATAGTGGTACTGGGGGAGGCGAGTGAGGCGATGGTACACTGGGGCATAGTGAGATGGAGACGGAGACGGAGAAGGAGATGGAGAAGGAGATGGAGATGGTGTGGTGCTATGGGAGCGGAGAGGGAGACGAGGCGAGGCGCCAATGTGCTGTACATCGGCGGTGACAGACTGCATAGTGCACAGGGTGAGGCTGACTTTGGTAACCCGAACACGCCACCTGGACTAGTGTCAGGCGCAGGGTGTTGTCACTTCACTGTGAGGACCGGATGAATAGTATTTTGACCATCAAGTGTACCACAGTTGTACTACTACTACTAGTAGTAGGAACATGAGTACTCTAGTATTGTATAGCGGAAATAGGTCTCCCATGCTAGCATGCCTGTTCACTTCATCGTTCAGGTATCATCCATATTGCGAGCATAACCAAATTCTCGTGCATGCCCAATCAACGCCCTGGCGCGATGCATGCAGTGGTCGTTCTGGTGCATCAAGGACGGCATGCATATTGTCCACACTTGAGAAGAGGAAAAATGGAAAGGTAGAACGCGGCAGCAGAGGAAGAGAACGCTGGCTAACGAGTGCAGGAGGGATCGGCAGGAAGTTAATGCTCCACGCCTAAAGGTTTTGGGAAAACCTGATTTTCATAAGGTGACTTATACTCACCTAAAAGGAGGGAGTATTCCTTAACCAAAGAATGTTGTCTCTCCCACTCACACGCTAAAAAAAAAAGCTACGACACATTTTTTTATCTGTTTGCATAGGTCCCACCTATCAGGAAGGATGGGCACGTACACGAACAGGTACGACTCATCAGTCTACCCGCATAGCCTTTTCGTTTAGTCTACCTAGCCTTCTAATCAACTGTCTGCACGCCACTTCTCCCATTTACTTCTCCATCGGGAACCGATTCTCCTCAGCTTCTTCACCTCCCCTTCGTCTTCATTTGCATCCAAACCCCACTGCGTTCACATTGTTTTAACCTCTTTAAATAATCATCTACTACTTTAGTTAGACTAGCCATCTAATCCTAATTCTCCAAACCATAGCCCTCCGTTCCAACGGTTCCAAATGACGAAAGAGATCGAGATGCAGGTTTTAGCGTCCAACATGTCCTCGCCGAAGGATCGATGCGCATATTTTCCACCGTCACCGTCCACCCAAGGGTTGTTCGGCAGTGGATCAACAATGTATCCAACTCCCTCGAAAAGGTAGAGACAAGGGTCATCGGTCTCGACGCAGAGTACACGGAGCGTGCCGCTGGGAAGATCTAGCGCGCCGCCGTCCTTCAGCTGTGCCTCAAAGATGATGTTTTGGTGTACCACATCATACACTCGCCCTCCATACCAGGTGAACTTCACGATTTCTTGTCTCGGGAGGACGTATACTTCTGTGGGGCAGCCATCGAAGGGGACAAACAGAAGCTGGAGCCGTACAACCTTGATTTGAAAAGCATCGCTAACCTACAAACCAGAATCAAAATTCCTGTAGAAGATTGTGATAAACAGACACCATCCCTATTCGACGTAGAAAAATTTGTGCTCGGTACAAATCTTCAGAAGGGTGACGAGACGGTGGCATTAAGGTCGTCTAGATGGGAGAATTATCACTTGATGTACGTGCGGATAAAATGTGTTGCCCTCGATGCCCGTGTGAGTTTCGAGATAGCTGCAAGGTCCAAAGATCTTGTTGTGAAGCCGTCTCCCACGGAGAATGAGAACAAGAATAAGAAGAAGAAGAAGAAGAAGAAAAAAAGGCTGCACCAGCAGGAGGGCATTATGGATGGATGAACTATTTCCTCTCTTGTAAAAATAAATATTCCCTCTCGGAGTATATTGATATAGATGGACTATTTCGATGGTGTGCATGTCTTTGGAACAGAGTAGTAGCATGGGTCCGCTTGACTATAAGGAACTATTTATCTGCATATATAGCTTTCTCTGCTACTCCTTCCAGTGATCGGTATGCAGTGCATGTGTCCGTAGACATGACTGCTTGTCCATGGAAGTTCAACTACGGCGACCATCACGTTTCATCTCGCGATTTCCACGACGCCATTCCAACCCACGGCACCACGCCTCCCGACGTGCGCCTCACCCCTCTCGGCCGCACCGCCCCTCTGCCTTTGTGTGCATGACATGTGGGCCACCTAAAATGCGGCGAGCATCAAGTTTCCACCACAGCCACATGCGATTCCCACGACGCTGCTCGAAGCCATGACACCACACGTCCCCTGACCTGCGGCTCACCCCTCTTGGCCCCACTGCCCCTCTGCCTTCGAGAGCATTACATGTGGACCAGTCACCTATCGGGTCCACATGTTATTGACTCAAAGGCGCTGAAGCTCAGTCCCGACGGCCCTGAGAGCGAAATGTAACTCCTGCGCCAGGGCTTGTGGTGCTCCCGCAGCACGAACTCGTGCCAAACTCAAGATTTGTTTCTTTACTATACATGCACGCGACGATTTAATGGACATTGTAATCTCAACATGTGATGGGGAGCTTAAAATTTGAATTTGAAACTTATAAAACAAAAAGATTCAAAACAAATAAACTGGGAGAGACGGAGTATATCGTAGGATGTGTCCCATACAAAATAAGTCCCCTGGTTTGTCACCGCGAAGATGCGGTTAGAAAGGAACAAATCGGCCGCAGACAGCATGGTCCGCCTTTGACCGCCATGTGCAAGGTTCGTGCTATCTTATTCAATCTCACCATGGTTCCATCGTACCAATTCATGCGGTGGCCCATTGCATGGCTGATCCCAATGCTGGACAAAGGTTCTACGGGAACGGTGTCACCGTTGTAAATGTTGTGCAAATTGATGTTGGTACCCTCCCATACATATGCAAGCCAATCTCCACTCGCACCGAGCCTAACCTGTGAAATAGTGGGCAGGGGGAGAATTTGAAAATGGACACAGAAGTAGTCTTTAGAATGCATTTACTACGTGATCAAACTCATCTTACCTGCTCATCAAAGGAAATCCGAGTGCCCCTCAACATCGGCATCTCAAGGGGCGTCAACTTGCAACTACGGCCATGCCGCGCTGGAGAGACCCCGAAGGAAACATCCTCGTGCGTTCCACGGAACATCAAGATGCATTTGTATGAGTAGTTTATCTTGTGAGAGAAAAGGATGAATGAGGGAAGGCTTCTAGAGATAAAGATGGACACTACTACTACCAATGTGTTGGCCCGTGCATTGCAATGGATCCAAAGTAGTAGAATAATACTTGTTCACGTGCTTGAAATATAAACACTCTAGTTTTGATATACATGTGTCAACAGACATGACAGCTTGTCCATGGAAGTTGAACCACGGCGACCATCACGTTTCTTGTTTCTACCACTGCCACACCCACACGCGATTCCCACGACGCCGCTCCAACCCATGGCATGACGTCCCCCGACGTGGACATGGATCCTCTGACGTGGCTATCACTGCCTTGCCCTACCTTTCCTTCGCTGACAGGTGGGCCAGCCGCATTTAAGGTCCGCATGTCATTGACTCATAGGCCGGGCACTAAGCCACTGAAGTTCGGTCCCGTGGGCCCCGAGAGGGAAATGTAACTCCTGCGGCAGACCTTGTGGTGCTCCCGCGGTATGAGCTCGTGCCAAAACTGGAATTTGTTTCTTACTACTACCAACTAGTACTAGTAAGGTACACGTGCATTGCACGCATGAGATTCTGGTGGTTTGTGCATTATGCTTCTACATGTGGAGTTTTCTGGATTCTAACATGTGGCAAAATCTGGTGGAATGTAAGGTTAGGCAAGTTTGATTAACTTAGGTGAGTGTTTGGTTCAAACCACACCTTAGGCAAGCCACACTAAGGCCTCACATGACATACACACACAAAATGTGGCAAGATTCCCTTAGGCTTGCCAACTTGTGGCTCTCATTTTGAAGAACTAATAACTTTGCCTAAGCTTAGTTGTGGCAAAGTTAGTCTTCCAGATTATACATGTGGCAGAATCTGGTGGATGATATCCAACGACCAGTAGTGCTCGGATTTGCCATCTTTGTACCGTCGGATTGGCTTCATCCAACGACCAACTTTCAAAGTTTTTTCACACACTATATAGGGGGTATAGACATAGATGTGCCGGTCCGTTGCAATAGATCCAAAGTATATCTATTTAGTGGAGTGCACTCTAAACACATTATCTATTTATTTTTCTCTAACCTTTCGTAGCCATGCAACCAAGCCACATAAGCTTCATGGGTGCCCCCCAGATCATATTATTCATACTACGTTGATTGAAAAAAAGATAAATCACCCAAAACAAGATCTTCCCGTTTTTTGTTCCTATGAAGTTGTGTCGTGCACGTACCTACTAGTTGTATAGTGGTAGTACTAGTAATATAGTTAGGAGTACAAACTTGGTACTAGTAGGAGTAGTACTAGTACAGAATGCTCCTACTCTATCAACGAGCCCCATCTGACACCAAATTTCTTGGCTTCCGTGCTACAGCTAGATCTTCCCCTCGTTTCTGTTTTCCAACCCGTCGGCGGGTGGGGTGTCGGTTTGCTCAACGGCGGTCCCACATGAAAGTGAAAATGCTAGGAAACACGCCTTCCCTAAGCTATGTGTCGTGTCGACGGGCGTGGAGTACTCCCGATTCCCGGCGTGTGGGGGTGCGGCCTTGAGCAGCGAGGCCTTTTCCTTTTCTTGGCAATGTGTCCGTGCGTTGCGTGGATCCAAAGTAGTAGAATAGTAGTATTTGTTCACAAACTTGAAAGAAATCACTATTGTTTTGATATACTCCTAATATATTACTCCCTCCATACCTAAATATTTGTCTTTTTTGAGATTTCAAATGGACTATCACATACGGGTTATATAGACATATTCTAGTGTTTCTAGCAAGATGCCCGCGCGTTGCACGAAGTTGATGGAAAAGGTAAGCACAACTTATAAATTGACTGATGGAGTACTAGTTAAAGTGATGCATATAATTAAGCAAAGGGACCGCAAATGTCGGTATTGACTGGAACGAGAATGCAACAACACAATAAGAATTAAGGCCATGATGATGCGATCGCAGTGGTGGTTGCAGAAGGCAAGAAGAAAGATGGATCCATGAACGTACGACCTAATCCTCCTCAACTTAGTGCGCCGGGCCACCGACCGGCGGCTAAGGAGCGGCGGCTTTTGTGGCGAGGTCGAGGTGCTTCTCAGCAAAGGCATCCAAGGCTTCCAGCCGGTTGAGGAAGGGCAACGTCGAAGCGTCCTCACTGGCCTTGTAGATACCTATGTACATGATTTTCTCGTACACATGGATGTGTAGGTCGACGAATTCTTGCAGGGAGAGGTGCCTCGTGGCGAGCGCGACCTCCAGGTGGACATTCTTCATGGCGTCGGCGGGCAGTCGTAGGGCCACTAGTGCTTGAAAGAGGTTCCGGCCATGGAGGCCGATTAGGGTGGCAGGCAATGAGGAGCCCGGGCGCGCGGGCTGGAGGAGTACGGCGATGTCATCCACGAGCTTCTTGAGGACGGTGAACTTGTTGCTGGTGCCAACGATCATCTGGTCCAACTGAGAGTCGTAGTTGGCGTCGACGGCGGCCATCCACCAGCCGGTCTCCAACACCGTCTGGAGAAGATCCTCGGCGCCATGCCGCAGGCCGGCATCGTGGACCATCTGGTGCAGCCGCTGGCCGCTCACACGCATCGCCGCCATGGGTCTGGAGTGAGCTCTTTTGCGCTTAGTGTAGGTGCCTAGGCAAATGCTTAGGTGCGTACGATGTGGTAGATGCATTGGAATGGAGGGGCGCCTTTATATGAGGGCAATGAGGGCAAACTGCGTTGCATTCACATCGTGCAACCTCTTTTCCCGGACCTCCTCCCATTACTTCCCTCATGCATTAATTGAAGGAGGATGCATTGGCCGTTCAACATATCGGGAATCGCTACTCCCTCCCTCGTCTACATTAAAGCCGTATCGGGAACTGCGCCGCCCGCTGTCAAATCGGATACTCCCTCCGTCTAGGTGAGTATTAAGTCATCTTACGAAAACCAAATAGTAAACACATAGGCATGGTGCATTAACTCTCACGTTGTTTCTTATTTTTTCACATAAATAGAGGAATCAACCAATAAGAGATGTGGGGCTTGTATGCTTTTAATGACTTGAGACTATCAAACATGACATGCAGTGGTCAGTTCGTTGCACAAGAACAAATACAACACACGTCAGCACACACACATCTTATAGCATCACATCCAATGGCTATAAAAGATGATTGAGACCAAATTATATCTCATCTAGATGAGTTCTAGCAAAACTGTATTAATAATACTTAGTACTCCTGCTCCATGTATCATATATTAGTATCATGTATTACTTTATTTATTGCCATGTATGACACATAGTACTCAATTTGTCTCTTTCTTCATTTAATTCTATGACACCTCATCAAAATTGCTAAGGCTAGTACCATTACAACCAGCCTTAGCAAATACTCCCTAAACATTAAGTTCTCTCATTTTCCTCTCCACCTTGGTCACCTAGACGGGGGGAGTATACTGTGCGGGCTTTTCCTGCGCGGTAGGAGGCGGGGCAGTTCCACCTCGTCGGTTCGACAGAGACGCGATAAGACGAGGGAGTAGGCTGCTGCAAACATAGGGATGTGTGATTTGACATCGAGTTACTGCTGGACAAGTGGGGCCCCGTGATTTGACTTGCCATTATCATTTTAATCTGGGCGCTCGACTGTGTGAGTCTCGATTCTGACCACCTCCATCTGGTGCCTCTCCCAATGCTCCGCCATGTAGTAGAGGCTGGCTCTTGCATGAGAGCCCACTTCTCCACTTTTTCCTTGCCTCTCTTTCCTCCACATATGCAAAAATGCCATGTAAAGCGCACTATTGTACTCAGGTTGGTCGTAATGGAGAGTATCATATACTAGTATCATGCATATGATACTTTTGTATGATACTACATCCGTAATGCATAGTATCATGTGTTGGTATCATAGGATAGTCTATTTATTGTCATGCATGACACATAGTACCACATCATTTAATATGATACTACAGTAAGTATCATATTATGATACTCAACTCTCTCTTTTCTTCATTTAATTCGACGTCACCTCATCAAGATTGCATAGTTGGCATGCATGATACTACTCCCATTACAAGTAGCCTTACTTGCTCCTACAGGTGCTAAGCTTGCCACATAGGCATAAAGTCTGATGTGGCAAGTTAATCAAGAAGAGAGAGACTAGTTTGGTGACCCAAGGAAGAAACGGTGCTAAGCGCGTGTACCTAGGTGAAAAGACAATTTTGAGTCTATAGCTAATTAAATGAAGCAAACTTAGCAACACCATTTCATTGGAAGAGGTCACTCCTTGGCAAATGTAATAAATACAAGTACTCCATGTGTCCTAGTGTCAAAAACGTTCTTATATTATGGGGCGGAGGGAGTACGAAGAAAGAGATAGAGAGGAGTAAAAAAATAAATACACTTATACCCAACCTTATAGCTAACCTTGTTGTAGTATGAGTGACCAAGTGATGACTATGTATGACGGTCGTGGTAGGCGCGACCATGATACGGGCTGCTGGTAGCCCTCGGATCTGAGATCAAACGGTCGCATGCTAAGTTGTTGAAAATTTGCAGAATAACCCTCCAGGATAGGATATTCACCCATAGGTCTAGAATCACGCCATGCAACCGTTCGATCTCAGATCCAAGGGATCTCGGAAGCCCGTATCATGGGAGAATGGAAAGCCACTACCCTGTCGTTCGCACGCTGGAAGTTCGCTCCTACTCGTCCCCGCACGTCCTTCGATACTACGGCGGTTCGTTCCTAGTCGTCCCGTCCATTCACATTACGGCAGTTCCACTAATCCTAACCCTCCTCCCAAATCCATGGCGTCCCAAATTGATACGTCCATTTTGCATCATGCTTTTATATCAATATTTATTGCATTATGGGCTGTTATTACACATTATATCTCATTACTTATGGCTATTCTCTCTTATTTTACAAGGTTTACCATGAAGAGGGGGGATACCGGCAGCTGGAATTCTGGCTTGAAGAGCAAACGTTGGAAACCTATTCTGCACAACTCCAACAGTCCTGAAACTCCAAGAAACAACTTTTTGGAATTTATAAGAATTTCTGAGCAAAAGAAATAGGCCAGGGCCCACACCTGCCCAGAGGCAGGCGCCCCTATAGGGCGCGCCCCCTATCTCATGGGCCCCCTGGTGGGCCTCTGGCGTCCATCTTCTGCTATATCATCACTTTTACCCTCGCAAAATCGTGGGCAAGCTTACGGGACGAAACTCCGCCGCCACGAGGCGGAACCTTGGCGGAACCAATCTAGGGCTCTGGCAGAGCTGTTCTGCCGGGGACACTTCCCTCCGGGAGGGGGATTCATCACCAACGTCATCACCAACGATCCTCTCATCGGGAGGGGGTCAATCTCCATCAACATCTTCACCAGCACCATCTCCTCTCAAACCCTAGTTCATCTCTTGTATCCAATCTTGTATCCAAAACCACAAATTGGTACCTGTGGGTTGCTAATAGTGTTGATTACTCCTTGTAGTTGATACTTATTGGTTTACTTGGTGGAAGATCATATGTTCAAATCCTTCATGCATATTATTACACCTCTGATTATGAATATGGATATGCTTTGTGAGTAGTTGTGTTTGTTCCTGAGGACACGGGTGAAGTCTTGCTATTAGTAGTCATGTGAACTTGGTATTCGTTTGATATATTTATGAGATGTATGTTGTCTTCTCCTCTAATGGTGTCAGGTGAACGTCGACTACATGACACTTCACCATTATTGGGCCTAGAGGAGGGCATAGGGAAGTAATAAGTAGATGATGGGTTGCTAGAGTGACAGAAGCTTAAACCCTAGTTTATGCGTTGCTTCGTTAGGGGCTAATTTGGATCCACATGTTTCATGCTATGGTTAGGTTTACCTTAATACCTTTATTCTAGTTGTGGATGCTTGCGTTAGGGGTTAATCATAAGTGGGATGCTTGTCCAAGTAAGGGCAGTACCAAAGCACCGGTCCACCCACATATCAAATTATCAAAGTACCGAACGTGAATCATATGAGCGTGATGAAAACTAGCTTGACGATAATTCCCATGTGTCCTTGGGAGCTCCTTTCTCATTATTAGAAGTTGTACAGGCTTATCCTTTGCTACATAAAGGATTGGGCCACCTTGTTGCACCTTATTTACTTTATTTACTTGTTACTCATTACTGTTTATCTTATCATGAAACTATCTATCACCTACAATTTCAGTGCTTGCAGAAAACCTTACTGAAAACCGCTTATCATTTCCTTCTGCTCATCGTTGGGTTCGACACTCTTACTTGTCAAAAGGACTACGATAGATCCCCTACACTTGTGGGTCATCAAGTCTCTTTTCTAGCGCTGTTGCCGGGGAGTGTAGCACTTTTGGTGAGTGGAACTTGGTAAGGAAACATTTATATAGTGTGCTGAAATTTTCTGTTACTTGTCACTATGGAAACTAATCCTTTGAAGGGATTGTTTGGGGTATCTTCACCCCAACCAGAAGAGCAAAGAGTTGCTCCTCAACCTACTGAACTTTATGAAAATATTTACTTTGAGATTCCTTCGGGTATGATAGAGAAACTGCTAGCTAATCCATTTGCAGGAGATGGAACATTGCATCCCGATTTACACCTTACCTTTGTGGATGAAGTTTGTGGATTATTTAAGCTTGCAGTTATTCCCTATGATGTTGTCAAAAGGAAGGTCTTCCCTTTATCTTTGAAGGGAGATGCATTGACATGGTATAGGCTATGTGATTATACGGGATCTTGGAATTATAAGCGATTGAAGTTGGAATTTCACCAGAAGTTCTATCATATGCATCTTGTTCATCGTGATCATAATTACATATATAATTTCTGGCCTCGCGAAGGAGAAAGCATTGCTCAAGCTTGGGGGAGGCTTAAGTCAATGTTATATTCATGCCCCAATCATGAGCTCTCTCGGGAAATGATTATTCAGAATTTTTATGCTCGGCTTTCTCTTGATAATCGCAACATGCTCGATACTTCCTGTGATGGTTCTTATATGCTGAATACTATTGATTTAAAATGGGACTTATTGGAGAGAATTAAACGCAACTCTAAAGATTGGGGTTACGACGATGGTAAGGAGTCAGGTATGACATCTAAGTTTGATTGTGTTAAATCTTTTATGGATACCGATGCTTTTCGTGGATTTAGCGCTAAGTATGGACTTGACTCTGAGATAGTAGCCACTTTTTGTGAATCTTTTGCTACTCACGTTGACCTCCCTAAAGAGAAGTGGTTTAAATATAATCCTCATGTTGAAGTGAAAGTAGTTGCACCTATTACAGTCGAAGAAAAGACCATTACCTATAGTGATCCTATTGTTCCTACTGCTTATGTTGAAAAACCTCCTTTCCCTGTTAGGATAAAGGATCATGCTAAAGCTTCGACTGTTGTTCGTAAGAGTAATACTAGGACTTATACACCTCCTGAGCAAATTAATGTTGAACCTAGTATTGCTATGGTTAAAGATCTCTTGGATGAGGACTTAGATGGGCATGTCATTTCTTTCTTGGGCGAGACTGCTAATATTGCAAGACCTGATACTAAGACACGTAGACCTGTCGTAGGCACGCCTGTTATTTCTGTTAAAATAGGAGATCATTGTTATCATGGTTTATGTGATATGGGTGCTAGTGCTAGTGCGATACCTTATGATCTTTATAAAGAAATTATGCACGACATTGCACCCGTTGAATTAGAAGCCATTGATGTTAGTATTAAGCTTGCCAATAGGGATACCATTAAACCTGTTGGGATTGTTAGAGATGTTGAAGTTTTGTGTGGGAAGGTTAAATACCCTGCTTATTTTCTTGTTCTTGCTTCCCCACAAGATGCCTTTTGTCCCATTATTTTTGGTAGACCCTTCTTGAATACTGCTAGTGCTAAGATTAATTGTGAAAAGAATATTGTCACTGTTGGCTTAGATGGTATGTCTCATGAGTTTAATTTTGCTAAGTTTAGTAGACAACCTCGTGAAACGGAACCACCTAGCAAGGATGATATTATTGGTCTTGCTTCCATTGTTGTTCCTCCAACTGATCCGTTAGAACATTATTTACTAGACCATGAAAACGATATGTTTATGAAGGAAAGGGAAGAAATAGATGAGGTGTTCCTTAAACAGGAACCTATGCTGAAACATAACCTTCCCGTTGAAATTCTTGGGGATCCCCCTCCACCCAAGGGTGATCCCGTGTTTGAACTCAAACCATTACCTAATAATCTTAAGTATGCTTATCTTGATGAAAAGGAAATATATCCTATTATTATTAGTGCTAACCTTTCAGAGAAAGAAGAAGAAAGATTATTGAAAACTCTGAAGAAGCACCGAGCAGCTATTGGATATACTCTGGATGATCTTAAGGACACTAGTCCCAGATTATGTCAACACAAGATTGCAGTGGAGAAAGATGCCAAACCAGTTAGAGATCCTCAACGACGACTAAATCCTAAAATGAAAGTAGTGGTAAGAAAGGAGATACTAAAGCTCCTTGAGGCAGGTATAATTTATCCCGTTGCTGATAGTGAATGGGTAAGCCCTGTCCATTGTGTCCCTAAAAAGGGAGGTATTATCGTCGTTCCTAATGATAAAGATGAATTGATCCCGCAAAGAATTATTACATGTTATAGGATGGTAATTGATTTCCGTAAGTTAAATAAAGCTACCAAGAAAGATCATTACCCTTTACCTTTTATTGATCAAATGCTAGAAAGGCTATCCAAACACACAAATTTTTGCTTTCTAGATGGTTATTCTGGTTTCTCTCAGATACCCGTGTCAGCGAAGGATCAATCTAAAACTACTTTTACTTGCCCTTTTGGTACTTTTTCTTATAGACATATGCCTTTTGGTTTATGTAATGCACCTGCTACCTTTCAAAGATGCATGATGGCTATATTCTCTTATTTTTGTGAAAAGATTTGTGAGGTATTCATGGATGACTTCTCTGTCTATGGATCCTCTTTTGATGATTGTTTGAGCAACCTTGATCGAGTTTTGCAGAGATGCGAAGACACTAGTCTCGTCCTGAATTGGGAAAAGTGTCACTTTATGGTTAATGAAGGCATTGTCTTGGGGCACAAGATCTCCGAGAGAGGTATTGAAGTTGATAAAGCCAAAGTTGATGCTATTGAAAAGATGCCATGTCCCAAGGATATAAAAGGTATAAGAAGTTTCCTTGGTCATGCCGGTTTTTATAGGAGGTTCATTAAGGACTTTTCTAAAATCTCTAGGCCTCTGACTAATTTATTGCAAAAAGATATTCCTTTTGTCTTTGATGATGATTGTGTAGAAGCGTTTGAAGTGCTTAAGAAAGCTTTGATCACTGCACCTATTGTCCAGCCACCTGATTGGAATTTACCTTTTGAAATTATGTGTGATGCTAGTGATTATGCTGTACGTGATGTTCTAGGGCAAAGAGTTGATAAGAAATTAAATGTTATCCAGTATGCCAGTAAGACTCTTGATACTTCCCAGAGAAATTATGCTACTACTGAAAAGGAATTCTTAGCAGTTGTGTTTGCATGTGATAAGTTTAGACCTTATATTGTTAATTCCAAAGTTACTCTTCACACTGATCATGCTGCTATTAAATATCTTATGGAAAAGAAAGATGCTAAGCCTAGACTCATTAGATGGGTTCTCTTGCTCCAAGAATTTGACTTGCATATTATTGATACAAAGGGAGCTGAGAACCCCGTTGCAGATAACTTGTCTAGGTTAGAGAATGTTCTTTATGACCCACTGCCTATTAATGATAGCTTTCCTGATGAACAATTAGCGGTCGTCAATGCTTCTCGTACTGCTCCTTGGTATGCTGATTATGTTAATTACATTGTTGCTAAATATTTACCGCCTAGTTTCACATACCAGCAAAAGAAAAAGTTCTTTTATGATTTAAGACATTACTTCTGGGATGATCCACACCTTTATAAATAAGGAGTAGATGGTGTTATTAGACGTTGTGTGCCTGAGCATGAACAGGAACAGATTCTACGTAAGTGTCACTCTGAATCTTATGGAGGACACCACGCTGGAGATAGAACTGCACAGAAGGTACTACAATCTGGTTTTTATTGGCCTACTCTCTTCAAAGATGCTCGTAAGTTTGTCTTATCTTGTGACGAATGTCAAAGAATAGGTAACATTAGTAGACGTCAAGAAATGCCTATGAGTTATTCTCTTGTTATTGAACCATTTGATGTTTGGGGCTTTGACTATATGGGACCTTTTCCTGCCTCTAATGGTTATACACATATTTTAGTTGATGTTGATTACGTTACTAAGTGGGTAGAAGCTATTCCAACTAGTAGTGTTGATCATAACACTTCTATTAAAATGCTTAAAGAAGTTACTTTTCCGAGGTTTGGAGTCCCTAGATATCTTATGACTGATGGTGGTTCACATTTTATTCATGGTGCTTTCCGTAAGATGCTTGCTAAGTATGATGTCAATCATAGAATCGCATCCCGCTATCACCCGCAGTCTAGTGGTCAAGTAGAGTTGAGCAACAGAGAGCTCAAATTAATTTTGCAAAAGACTGTTAATAGATCTAGGAAGAATTGGTCCAAAAAACTTGATGATGCATTATGGGCCTATAGAACTTCATACAAAAATCCTATGGGTATGTCTCCGTATAAAATGGTCTATGGAAAAGCATGTCATATACCTCTTGAAATTGAACATAAAGCATATTGTGCTATTAAAGAGCTCAATTATGACTTCAAGCTTGTCGGTGAGGAGAGGTTATTTGATATTAGCTCACTTGATGAATGGAGAACCCAAGCCTATGAGAATGCCAAGCTTTTCAAAGAAAAAGTCAAACGCTGGCATGATAAGAGAATACAAAAGCGTGAGTTTAACGTAGGAGATTATGTGTTATTATTCAACTCTCGCTTAAGATTTTTTGCAGGAAAACTTCTCTCAAAATGGGAACGTCCCTACGTTATCGAGGAGGTCTATCATTCTGGTGCCATAAAAATTAACAACTTCGAAGGCACAAATCCGAGGGTGGTAAACGGTCAAAGAATTAAACACTATATTTCAGGTAATCCTATCAATGTTGAAACTAATATTATTGAAACCGTAACCCCTGAGCAATACATAAGGGACACTTTCCAGAACGTTCCAGACTCCGAAAAGGCATAGGTATGTGGTACGGTAAGTAAACCGACTCCAAAACAACTCCAATGGCAATTTTTATCAGTTTTGGAATATTTAAGAATTTTAGGAAGAAAGAAGTAGTTTGAAAGGGACACGAGACTCCCACGAGAGTGGAGGGCGCCCCCGTAGGGCGCGCCCCCTGTCTCGTGGGCACCTCGTGTGCCTCCCGGACTCTGTTTTCTTGCACGTTACGTATTTTGGTCGGTAAAAAATCATTATATATACTCCCGAAGGTTTTGAACACCGTATCATGCAAATTTCCTCTATTTTCATTTCGAGCTGTTTCTGTTTCAGATCTAAGAGCGTCATGTCGTCTCCAAGCGCTCCCAAGGACAAGTTTTTCGAGAGGGTTATCAAACCCTATCTTGCGGAGGTGCTGCAACACCCTCAAACCATTGAGATGCATGAGGGGGTGCTGCACATCCGCGATGTGGAGGGACCATGGCGTACCGGAAGCGTGGAGACAAAGCTCGAAGCCGTGGAGCAGCAAGTTTTCAAGTGCCAAGGGATGGTGGAGCGTGGACTCAACGCTAACCAGATGATGATCACGGAGTTCACCAATAACCACAAGCTGGATGCCAAAGTCATTGGGGATACCATCTTCAAGCTTCAAGAGAAAATCAAGCACCTCCAAGCCTAGATCTATTACCTGCAGAACCAGAACTGTGAGTATGAATATAGATTCAAGAGGATGAGTTTGGCTGCAGATTTAAGTATCCCGGAGACTCGATCATCCTTCTATGATGGAGAACCTATGCCTTGGAAGACGGATGACAAGCCTACATCATCAACAACTCCTACTTCACCACCTCCGAGGACATAATCACATGGGTATGTGCACTCCCCTTGGCAACTGCCAAGCTTGGGGGAGGTGCCCCGGTATCGTATCACCATCACACTCCTATCTTTACCGCTTTATTTAGTTCGATCCTTTTAGTAGTATCTTGATCTAGTAGATTGAAGTTTTGATATCGAGTAGTTTGAGTTCTGCATTGTGATCTCTTTTTGTATTCGAGCCCGCGAGTTATCTATAATAAAGATTAGTGTTGAAGTCAAGGGCTTTGCTTTGTTGCCATGATCTTCAGAAAAATAGAAAGAATAAAAAGAATAAAAGAGTTCATATTGATCTTATGGATAATGATAACTTCACACATAGAAAGTATGAGGCATAAAAATTGTTGGGAGTTGATGAACGTAGCCTTGGTCATCGTTGCAATTAATAGGAAGTAATAAGGGAAGGGAGGTTCGCATATAAATACACTATCTTGGACATCTTTTATGGTTGTGAGCAGTCATTAAGTATGACATGCTGAAAGAGTTGATGATGGACAAGGAAGACAACGTAATAGTTTATGTTTTCTCATATCTCAGTTAAAGTATGTTGTTATTGACCTTCCGAACATGTTGAGCTTGACTTTCCCCCTCATGCTAGCCAAATTCCTTGCACCAAGTAGAGATACTACTTGTGCTTCCAATTACCCTTAAACCCAGTTTTGCCATGAGAGTCCACCATACCTACCTATGGATTGAGTAAGATCCTTCAAGTAGGTTGTCATCGGTGCAAGCAATAAAAATTGCTCTCTAATTATGTATGACTTATTAGTGCGGAAAAAATAAGCTTTGTACAAACTTGTTGTGGAAGTAATAAAAGCGACGGACTGCATAATAAATTTCCACACACAAGGGGCAATATAAAGTGACGTTCTTTCGCATTAAGATTTTATGCATCAACCCTAAAAGAGCATGACAACCTCTGCTTCCCTCTGCGAAGGGCCTATCTTTTACTTCATGTTCTTACTTTATGCTTTTATTTTTGTGCTTGAGTCAAGATGATCTCCACCTTTCCCTTTTTCATTTTATCCTTTGGCAAGCTCTTCATGTTTGAAAGATCGTGATATACATATCCAATTGGATGTTCGTTAGCATGGGCTATTATTGTTGACATCACCTAAAGGTGAATACGTTGGGAGGCAACATAATAAGCCCCTATCTTTCTCAGCGTCCGTATGAAACTCCATAACCACAAGTATTGCGTGAGTGTTAGCAATTGTAGAAGACTATATGATAGTTGAGTATGTGGACTTGCTGGAAAGTTGTATTGTTGACTCTTTCTGATTTTATGTTAAATTGCGATTGCTTCAATGACTGAGATTATAGTTTGTTAGTTCTTAATGAGGTTTGTGAACCATATTTGATATTGTGAATTGATTGTTACTTGAGCATAAGAAATTATTTAATGGAATCTTTATATGTTGCTGTTATAAGAATGATCATGATGCCCTCATGTCCGTATTTTATTTTTATCAACACCTCTACCTCTAAACATGTGGACATATTTTTCAATATCGGCTTCCGCTTGAGGACAAGCGAGGTCTAAGCTTGGGGGAGTTGATACGACCATTTTGCATCATGCTTTTATATCAATATTTATTGCATTATGGGCTGTTATTACACATTATATCTCATTACTTATGGCTATTCTCTCTTATTTTACAAGGTTTACCATGAAGAGGGGGGATGCCGGCAGCTGGAATTCTGGCTGGAAAAGGAGCAAACGTTGGAAACCTATTCTGCACAACTCCAAAAGTCCTGAAACTCCACGAAACAACTTTTTGGAATTTATAAGAATTTCTGAGCGAAAGAAATAGGCCAGGGGGCCCACACCATATCCAGGAGATAGGGGGGCGCACCCCCCTATAGGGCGCGCCCCCCTATCTCCTAGGCCCCCTGGTGGGCCTCTAGCGTCCATCTTCTGCTATATCATCACTTGTACCCTGGAAAAAATCGTGGGCAAGCTTACGGGAGAAACTCCGCCGCCACGAGGCAGGGACACTTCCTTCCGGGAGGGGGAAATCATCACCAACGTCATCACCAACGATCCTCTCATCGAAGTCAATCTCCATCAACATCTTCACCAGCACCATCTCCTCTCAAACCCTAGTTCATCTCTTGTATCCAATCTTGTATCCAAAACCACAAATTGGTACCTGTGGGTTGCTAGTAGTGTTGATTACTCCTTGTAGTTGATACCTATTGGTTTACTTGGTGGAAGATCATATGTTCAGGTCCTTCATGCATATTATTACACCTCTGATTATGAACATGAATATGCTTTCGGAGTAGTTGCGTTTGTTCCTGAGGACATGGGTGAAGTCTTGCTATTAGTAGTCATGTGAACTTGGTATTCGTTTGATATTTTGATGAGATGTATGTTGTCTTCTCCTCTATTGGTGTCATGTGAACGTCGACTACATGACACTTCACCATTATTGGGCCTAGAGGAGGGCATAGGGAAGTAATAAGTAGATGATGGGTTGCTAGAGTGACAGAAGCTTAAACCCTAGTTTATGCGTTGCTTCGTTAGGGGCTGATTTGGATCCACATGTTTCATGCTATGGTTAGGTTTACCTTAATACCTTTGTTGTAGTTGCGGATGCTTGCGTTAGGGTTAATCATAAGTGGGATGCTTGTCCAAGTAAGGGCAGTACCCAAGCACCGGTCCACCCACATATCAAATTATCAAAGTACCGAACGCAAACCATATGAGCGTGATGAAAACTAGCTTGACGATAATTCCCATGTGTCCTCGGGAGCTCCTTTCTCATTATTAGAAGTTGTCCAGGCTTATCCTTTGCTACATAAAGGATTGGGCCACCTTGCTGCACCTTATTTACTTTATTTACTTGTTACTCGTTACTATTTATCTTATCATAAAACTATCTATCACCTACAATTTCAGTGCTTGCAGAAAACCTTACTGAAAACCGCTTATCATTTCCTTCTGCTCCTCGTTGGGTTCGACACTCTTACTTATCGAAAGGACTACGATAGATCCCCTACACTTGTGGGTCATCACAAATCTCCATGATCGGCGGTGAGTACAAGGTTAGAACCATCACCGGCGATGAGTTCGACGTCATCTACACTCGTTCTTCCGCGGCTGTGAAAGGATGCCTTTCTCGCTTCAGACGCATGTTCGAAGACTCAGATGATGAGCGGGTCGCTGGGCTAGATGTTGAGTACACCAAAGTCCTGGGACGAGAGAAGGATCTAAAGGACGAAGAGAGGAAGAAGCCCGCCGTGATCCAGGTTTTCATGCATGACTTATGCTTGGTCTACCACATATGCCATGCCGACGTTGAATGCCTGGATTTTAAGGACTTCCTCGAGAGCAACCTAGTCAAATTCATTACTGTAGACTTTGGTAACGACAAAGAAGTACTGGGTCGGATAGGCCTCGTTGTAGGCAACACCTTCGACCTCCAGAAGAATCGGCTGGTGTCCTCTCGTCAGCCTTCAATGTTGACCATGGCAGGAGCCATGGTTCATCCTTCGTACGGTAAGCTGGAGAAACCTCCATACACGTTTCATCGTTATGCATGGCAGCGGAATGTACTAGATATAGACCGCATCCACTATGCTGCAATGGATGGCTGAAGAGCAAAGAAGTATCGGCCAAGAGGAAGAGGGACAAGGACGAAGTCGAGGACGTGGACGAGGACGAGGACTCCGAGTAAGGTGGCAGTGTCGTTGCTCATGGTGGTTCTAATGCAGTGTCTGCCGGAATAGTTGCAAAGTTTAATTCGGTGTGCTTAATTTAATTTGAGGGTGTGTTGTCTTTGAGCCCCAGCAGAACTATGTTATGTTTCTTCTCGTTACTTTAACTCTTGATGCGTACATACTAGTATTTCTTACATTTTATCTTTTAGTTGGTATAGTACTACCACTCGTTTCTTCACATTATATACGTACAATATATATGGCCAACATCATATAGCCAGTAGTTTAGTTGTCAAAGAATTTCAGGGTGCTTAGTTTTGTCAAAGAATTCCAGGATGCTTAGTTTTATTTGAGGGGTGGGTTGTGCTGGACACCATTATTGTGACTAGCCTTTTTAATAGTACTATATGCATAATTTGGTGACGAGAGCTCTCTATACGTACCACCTTTTTTTTATTTCAAGTTTTGCTCCATGGCGCAATCCATCGATACTACTGATGTACAAAAGTATACATTTTTTTAAAAGGCTAGAGGGCGGGGCAGTCTAGCTCGGTTGG
The DNA here is from genome assembly GCA_021605205.1 of Aegilops longissima. Lineage (NCBI taxonomy): Eukaryota > Viridiplantae > Streptophyta > Magnoliopsida > Poales > Poaceae > Aegilops > Aegilops longissima. The sequence goes on along the minus strand of CM038679.1, from coordinate 609,994,065 downwards.
TTTCACGAGAGGCGAGGGTCTTTGTGATTTGACGGCTCATTAATGCTGTCAAATCGAATAATCTTCTTGCCGCCGCTGCACGCCCGGCGCCTCCATTAAACCCCTCCGTTAAATCCGCATGCAAACCGAGAATCCTACTCCGGCCACACGTCTGTTCATGAGCGGGCCAGAATTAAATGCAACACCGGCCGAGCTCCTCCCGTCCGCCCTCAGTTTAAACAAGGCCAGACGCCGGCCAAGCTCCTACCGTCCGCCCTCTATTTACACGAGACCAGACAGACAGCGGGCAAGAATCTCACCCCTCCGCCGCTCCCCCATCTCCTCCTTCACCATTTTCTCCACTCTTCCGATGGCTTCCGATGAGCCATTCTCCGGCATATTACCCGGCTGGGTGGCCCGCCGAGCCCTCCGGATATGGGCGAGGCCGCTCGGTGCTTCACCAACCTCGCTTGGCCCGGCGGAGCGATTGCCGCTAAGCGGCAGCGTGGTTCAGCAACTTCGCCGCTCAGTTCAGCTCGATGAGGAGTAGCGAGTTGCTCCACGCCCGGCGGCAGCGAAACACGCCGCACGGGCACCATCGCTGCCGCGTCGTACCGCCACCAGTGTCTGATGGCGCGCCTCCCGTGTCGTGGCGCGCCTCCCGTGCTGCGGCAGCGCCATGCGGCGAGAGCGAAGCCGGGTGCGTGGAGAGTGGCGAGTCGGTGGCCAGCTTCTCCGTGTCCGCCGCCATCATCGAGGAGAAGTAGAACACGGGAGGCCGCCGCCACTTGGGACCCATGAAGGACACCGCCGAGGCGACGACCGCGGATTCAGGTGGTTTCTTTGCTGCTTCGTCTCTTCCGAGGACCTTCATCGACCCCGCAAGTGTCTGGCGGACATGAGGAAGACAAAGGGATCCGAGGGCGGCCATTTAGAACTAAAATAAGTCTAGATACATCCATTTCTAGGACAAGTATTTCCAGACGGAGGGAGTATTAATTATACAAAAGAGCCGGATTGGCACCTCTTAGTTCATGTAAATGTAATGAAATCCATCATGTTTATATGAAGATCCGGCTTTTTATACGAAATCGTTCATGCTTATATGATATCAGTCCGTGTTTGCACGAATTTCATCTGGTTGGTTAGAGTTGTAAAAATGTATGCCGCTGGCGTTTGATGTCGTCCTCCGTGGAAGGAAGCGGGAGGAAATTTGTCGGCTGCCGTTGGAGATGCTCTTTATGCTGGAAATAATAGAGTGACATCCAATCCATTTGAGTTAATTGCCTGTATGATTGTCCCTTTATAAAAAGTTAATTGCATGTACAGTGTACACGTGACTTGCAGGGTGGCTACAGCTTCGTACAGAAAGTTAAAAAGAAACAAGTCCGTCCTTAATCTTGTATTCTAAGTACTCTGTGGGTTTCATTGTCAGTACAGTAGTGAAAGAAGTATATATTAAATAAGTAGAGTAATATATAATATAAAAATCTAAAGTTAAAAGACAGAATTCGAACTCATGTCATCGCGTTGCAAGCATCCGGCACTAACCAGCCCAACACATTTTTGTTGTAGACCATGCAGGAGATATATCTCCATGTCTACTCTTATATATACTCCATTCGTACCTAAATATTTGTCTTTTTCAGATTTCAAATGGACTACCACATAAGGATGTGTATGTAGACATATTTTAGGGTGTAAATTCACTCATTTTGCTCTGTATGTCTTTTCAGGAAGGGGTCAGATTTGTCCTTGATTTATTTATGAGGTATCCAGATGGCCTGCACCGCCAAGAAAAGAGGGTAACATCAAAATTATGGACTACTTTTTTGAGTATGTTGGTAAGGTCTGGTCATAGTCACTTGTTGAAATCTCTAAAAAGACAAATACTCCCTCCGTCCGGAAATACTTGTCATCAAAATGGATAAAAGGAATGTATCTAGACGTATTTTAGTTTTAGATACATCTCTTTTTATCCATTTTGATGACAAGTATTTTCGGACGGAGGGAGTAGAAAATAGAGTTGGTGATGATGGTGTGCGTGACATCCTGCAATATAGGCCGTCGGATTTATATCTAACGGATAGGAAAAAAAACTATGGTTTGCAAAAATATACCCACACGTCTCTCCATGTTTGCAAATAAGGCCTTCCCTCATTCAGCCTTTTCTCTCACAAGATAAACTACTCATACAAATGCATCTTGATGTTCCGTGCAACGCACGGGCAGCTAGCTAATTTCTTTTAAAATAGTTGCTGCGGTAATTGGGTTGAAGTGATATATTTTATGTCTGCCCGAATGATTTCAGATTCACTAGTAGTAACAAAGAAAAGGTTGCCTTGTTAATTAACAGAAAACAGGGTGAAAACTATCACATGAGGCCGGTAAAAACAAGGCACACTGGGTTCAGCGTCATTGTCACTACAGTTGTGCGCGCGCGAGAAGTCTACATATCGAGGGCGCTACCGAGCGAGGCACCGAGACACAATGTTTGAGAGAGAAACCAATTGACAGATTATGATCAGATCGAGTTGTCACCCTTCTGCTGTCATTGTTGGGGGGGAGAAAGACGTATCGAGAGTGTGTGTGTAGGCACAGAGGCACAACTAAGCGAGTGTGTGTGTGTGTGTGTGTGTGTGTGTGTGTGTGTGTGTGTGTGTGTGTGTGTGCGTGTGTTTGAAAGAGGAGTAGATAGATTATTATCAAGATCGATGTGCCACCCTACTCCTTCAGTGCCGGGTTGTGTGTGTGTGTGTGTGTGTGTGTGTGAGAGAGAGAGAGAGAGAAGCTAGTCGATAGATTTAGTATCAAGATCGAGGTGTCACCCTACTCCTTCGGTGTTGGGAAGTGTGGGTGTGTGGGTGTGTGGGGGGGGGGGCAGTGACACTCACATATCTCTACTCTTATAAAAAACAGAGTTGGTGATGATGGTGTTCCTGCCATCCTGCAATATAGGCCATCCGATTTATATCCGACGGATAGGAAGGAAACTATGGCAATTTTGCAAAAAGATACCCACGCCCCTCTCAGTATTTGCAAATAAGGCATTCCGTCGTTCATCCTTTTGTCCCACAAGATAAACTTCTCATACAAATGCATCTTGACGTTCCGTGCAACGCATGGGCATCTTGCTAGTAGGGAGAAGGAGTTTGTGTGACACATATCTAGCTATATTAAGGGATAGGTAGATAGCATATGTGTGAGAGACAGTATTATACTTTGAGACATTAGTGGTTGTGGGTGGGCGGAATTAAAGGGGTGGGCGTGTTAGACATAGAGAGCGTGTGTGTTTCTGTGTGAGAGACTTGTAGGACGGGTAGAAAGGCGAATTTAACCCTGACGGAGGAGAGAAATACACGAAGTGCGCGTGTGTGATTCCGATGCCCACATGGAAATGAGATATGTATGCGTGAGAGAGATTGCACAATTCATTCACGTATCACTATCTAGCGATCGTGGACGTGCATCGCTTGAACATAAGTCAATATCTACTTCATATCGTGGCCAAAGGTACAATATCGATTCAACGCTATAAAGATTGGACGCTCACATATCACATTTTTTCTATTTAAACCTTTTCAGTTGTGCATGCCAAAGTTACAGTGATGTTTCTTCAAACAACCAATGTAGATATAAAGTACATGCACCATTGTTACTCTTGCATTCAAATTCATTAGTCTTGGATGATTTAAGTTTCTATTTTGAAGTAATTTATGTAATATTCATATATGTATTCAACGGGTACGCAATTTATGAAATGGAGGCTATGTAATAATATGAGGTAACACTTTTAAGTAGTTGACTACAATATCCATTTCTTTTTGTGCGCGTCTACACTAACACGTCAATGCATTAGGTTTAAAGTAAATAACCAATGGCACTAAATTATCTATTTACACGAGAAATACATAGGCTGAGCATTTGATCCCTTTTTTTGTGAACGCGCCACTACACCCGTACGATTGGCCGCGCCCGTGTGAACGTCCAAGTTATCGGCGCATCATCCCGAGTTATTGTATTTTTTCTGGTGTGGACTTCACACCAGTTATTAACTGCTGACGCGTGCCCCCTGTACACAGTCTAGCATGACCTTCCCGCTAGCACGGTCCAAAATTAGTTGAAACCGGATACGAAAGATCCATGGTGACAAAATCTCCGCCTCCTTCTAAAATTTCCGCCACCTTAGTCTTTAGCATGCGAAATCCCTTTTGTCCTTGGTGCACGGAGACCAACAGTTACAATACCGCCCTCATCTACATGATAGGTCGGGCTGCTTTAGTAACTTCGGTTCCCCCACTACACGGCACCCCCATTTCCTCTCCCCCTCCCGCAAAAACGACTAACGCCACAGCACCAGAGCATCTTACATCACGACGTCCGTACTTCATCGCCCTTTCTCCCCTCCCCTCTCGAAACCCTAGACTGCTCATCCACCGGCGTACCATAGCGCACTCACTTTGCCAACAAGTCCACCTCACCGGTCTCGCCTGCGGCGCATCTACCCCTCCACCTCTCCTAGAAACAAGTAGACTGCTCATCCAGCACTCTACCACAGCCCATTCAGTGCCGGCCTTGTCCACGGCGCCGTATCTGCTTCGCCGGTACTCTCGTCAACGGACGCGCATCTGCAGCGGCTCATTCGTACTCCCCACCGGAGACGCTTCGTCCACACCCCCCAGAGCCGCCCCACCGACGCCCCCGTCGACGGCCTCTGATCCTCTTCGCCGACACCTTCCTCAACCCTACCGGAGCCGCTTCACCGACACCATCATCAACCCTACTGGAGTAGCTTTGCCTACACCATTCTCAACCCTACCGGGGCCGCTTTGCCAACTCACAAGTCCACGGCCTCAGATCCGCTTCCTCGCACCCTCATCCAACCTACCGGGCAACCGGCGCCACGTCCACGGCCGCAGATCCGCATCGTCGACACCACCCTTAACCCAACCACGGGCAACCGGCGCCCGTCCACGGCCGTAGATCCGCGTCGCCGACACCTTCCTTCACCAACCACGGGCAACCGGCGCCCCATCCACGGCCGCAGATCCGCGTCGTCGACACCGTCCTTAACCCAACCACCGGAGCAGCTTCACCTACGCCCTCGTCCACGGCTACAGATCCGCTTCGCCCACACTATAGTCCGCCCTACCGGAGCCGCTCCACAAACACCCTACTCGACGGTTCTAGATCTCCTTACCGGACCCCGTCAGCCAGCGCAGTGTCATCACCCTTGACATTTCTAACCTGATTCCCACCGTCTGGAGAGATGCCAAGCACCCGCCATGGCCTAGGTACTTGTCACCTTTAAACCCGTCCAGCATCACCTGCCCGATGTACTTCAAATATACTAACGGTCATTGTTACTGTTATGCGGTGGCAAAAACTACAAGGGCGATGTTTCTTCTGGATCTAACACCTTGGCCAACCAAGATCATGGACTGAGGCATTGCTATGATCTTGTAAGCGCATCTCTCTCTCTCTCTTGTATTGTTCTGTGCCTACCAGCGTGCTTTGCTAGGATTTTTGACCAGTAATCCCATTGTGCAGACAATGGTTTCTACTACTGGCTGCTAAATTAGATATGTAGATGTCATACATGATACTACCTCGTACCTCCGTTCCTAAATAAAAGTCTTTCTAGAGATTCCACTATAGGCTACATACGGAGCAAAATGAGTGAATCTTCACTCGATAATGCATCTATATACATCTGTATGTGGTCCATACTGGAATCTCTACAAAAACATATATTTAGGAATAGGGACAGTACATTACACAAAATCGTAGGTGGCATGTAGGAATTCCAGTGCACTACATTAGGCTCCCTTAGAGTGCCTGCTAGTCCAGCATACAGAGTCATGGCTAGTTTATGGTACACACACAATCGTTAATTAGTGGTTTAAATATGTGCAAGGGATATGCAATGTAGTATCATGTAGAGATGTCTGAAATTAGCCGTGTCAACTTGTAGATAGGGTTACATAATGAAAAAGTACAACATGTATGTGGCAATTTCATGGAACATCGCAAAAAAAGGAGAGGCAGCGGTGAGCCTATACAGTGTGCTATGGTACGTCACTCCTCCATTGCAGTTATTTGTATGCCAGTTCAATTAGCCAAGTTTCTTAGGGACAGTTATTACGAGTTATCCTAAGAAAATAAGCACCTGTGAATATAAGCTCCATGTAATAAGCCAACCAGTTCTTTTCATTGCGTTTTTAGCTTATCTTTGGTATGATCAGTGGAAAGTCTAGATTGCATTATATTTTTTTCATTTTGCTGCCCATATGGAAATTAATTTGACTTGCAAACATCAAAAATTGAACCCAGTGCAGTAATTAATATGATGGGAAAACAGACCATCACTATTTGCTCAAAATGCAAATACAAAGATACCATCTACTTGGCACAATCTACTTTGGTCAATGTTTTCCATAGAGATCCCATTGCCTAATTTAAACGAAGAACGCATGACCCACATTTAAATGAAGAACAATTATTTATTGAAATTCGATGGTCCAAGTGGCTGGTTATTATCATATAGCAGCAGCACCTGAAAGCATCATATAGCAGCAGCAGCAGCTCATAGCAACTCATCATACAGCAGCAGCAGTCTGCAATTCATCATATACCAGCAGCAGCTCATAGCAATTCATCATATAACAGCAGCAGGAGCAGCTCATAGCAATTCATCATATAGCAGCAGCAGGAGCAGCTCATAGCAATTCATCATATAGCAGCAGCAGGAGCAGCTTATAGCAACTCATCATATAGCAGCAGCAGCAGCTCATAGCAATTCATCGTATAGCAGCAGCATCTTATAGCAACTCATCATACAGTAGCAGCACCTCATAGCAATTCATCATATAGCAGCAGCAGGAGCAGCTCATAGCAATGCATCATATAGCAGCAGCAGAAGCAGCTCATAGCAATTCATCGTATAGTGGATCAGAATGAAAATTTGGCAAAATATCATAGGAGATCCTCACCTTGTTGGATGAGCTCATCCTTCAACAGCACCTCAAGGCCATGGCCTGAGAGGAGAGGAGGGGGAATAAGGTGCCTTCTGCTGCAATGTGGCATCAACCGTAGTTGTGCAGCGCCCAGCGGAGTAGTGCGTTGGACGAACCACAGTGGAGCAGCTGCTGGAGACCATGAGAATGAGGGGCGACGCCGAGGAGGAGCAGCTAGGAGATTTGCCCCCCGCCAGCCATGTAGCCTAGCTGGACATAGCATAGTCGAGGACCAGGCGAGATGGGACCCGATGGCGACGGCTCATTGGAGGAACCCTAGTCTTTGCAGGGGATCGAGTAGAAGGAAAGGGAGAGGAGATGCAAGCGGGCAGGCAATGAATGCTTGCGTGTTTGTTTTACTTGAGGGTCGGGTGTGACACGGCGTCGTGATTGCATTTTGAGTGTAATATAGGCGGAACAATGAGTCATTTCACTATTCCCCTTCCCTTCAATTTTTAGTGAGGTTCTACCCGAAATACCCCCCTCCAAAGCGAAATTAGTTAAGACCAAGCCCATAACTCAAAAATGACTTCTTTACATCTTTTATGGCTTATTTTGACAATATGCCCTGAAAAGGCGGAATCGAATTGGCCCTTAACCTGCAATTCAATTGTGCGTGCAATGATGAATCACTCCTACCTGCTATCTGTACATTTAGGCATCATCATACATGGCATAACCTAATACATGTGCATTCCATTGTAGAATCTGGAATATGCAATGTTTATGTTAGTTCATACGTTGCACATGATGTTTAAATGCCCCTTAAATCTGGTCAGTCAAGTGATGGTCTTTAAGCATCCTTCTTTGCTTCTTTTCTTGATATGTAAGATTTGCTCACACATCTGTGCAATTGCTTGTTTGCATCAGCCAGCCATACTAGTACTGTTTGCTTTGATTACTTGTTGTTCTTTCCCTAACACTCTAACAGAGCTTGTCAACGATTTAAACACTAAGGGTTGCTGTAGTGGGACCTTGTCTAACTCATAGGTGACATAAAGGTTTGGCTGTACACTATAGTAGGCTCTCCAAGAGTACCTGGAGATCCAGTTCGAAGGTATGCCTAGTTTTTACATAGTGCAGACATAGTAAATGCTCATTTCATTGTGTGCAAGTGCAAGAGATGCGGCATGTTTCATTATGTGGTGTTGTTTTGTTATAATCTCATCCTTTTGTGTTCACAGACTGGAAAATATGCATATTTATCAAGGAGACAAGTAACTAGTTTGTGTCACCTTGCAGAGGGGGTGCAATGAAGATAAGATTGAGGATTTCCAAGTACAAGATGTTAGGAAGGAGCCTTGCAAGAGAAGTAGGAGCTGCGCTGAGCCTCTTCAACCTGCTAAGGAAAGTCATTGTATGCAACTCAACAGTTCAATTCCTTGTTTGTTTCAGGCATAGTTAATTTGCTCTTTTCAACTGCTTTATTTGTCCTCAGTTAATGAGATGCCCAAATAATCATGCCTAATGTTCGGTACTTGTATAACTATTAGTTGACATAATTAAAGGCCTTACCATTTAATTACTCTACCGAAGTGTGCCTGAAGCTTTGAAGTCTATTAACCAACTATTATTGCATGAGGCTCACAATCTAGTCTATACTACGCTAATGATTGCATAGTTTTGCTCTTTGTAGTATGTTTGTATGAAACCCTCTGCTGTTCATTATGCTCCCTAAGACTTTAATTGAGATCTGAGAATGGCCAACTTGCTTGCTTATACATAGCGTCTTGTCTAAATTTGTAACTTGTCATGTTTTTGATTGGGCCCCAACATCATGCTCCTCTAGTGAACTAAGAGGATTTACGTATGCAGGCTGCCATGACTATCTTTCTTATAATTTTAAAAATATCACCTGCTTATGCTTCATGACGTGTAACATTATTGTTAGTCCTGTTTTGCCATGTAGTACAAAATAGTGTCTTGCTCGCTTCACTGTTGTAACTATATTTTTGCCCTAGTCATGTGTACTTACAGAAACATTTTAGGATGAAGTGACATCAACACAAAGATCTGTGAGCAGTGCGGCATGACCATTACCGAATGATTATGGATTGGAATTCGAATGTGTTGATGTTCTCGAGCATCAACTAGAGGTGGCAAGACAACGTGTACATGATTGTCAACATTTAATCAACAAGTTGAGACTGGACATGCAGGTATTAGATGCAGGAGTCAAAAAAATGAAACAAGACACTGAGGTAACCATGAAGGAATTGGAGATTTTGCAGACTGAAATTTGTGCTACCTAAATCCGTCCAATCGATTATAGTTCAAATGGAGTTAAGTTGATGCGCGTCCATGATGTATGAGCTGTATTTGCCCAGTGTATGTAATTTGCTGTTTGTGTATGCTTTATTAACACATGTGCCGAACCATAATGCCCAGTGGGTATAATCGGTTGTAATTTCTTTATTGTATAGTGTAGGATTATTCTACCTTTCTATGCCTTGATCTCTTTGTTGTATAGTGTATGCTTTTTAGAGGTAATAGTATTGAGTAGGATAATTCTTTGAATATGCTATATCGTTCAAACGGGGCCCAACTCGCCCGACCATGGCCCTTCACGGGCTGTAAGATCCCATGGGTCATGTACGGGCCGTCGGATCCATGGGCCTTCAATCGGCCGTCGGACCCATGTGCCTTCAATGGGCCGTCGGACCCATGGGCCTTCATTGGGCCGTAGGCTTCATGGGCCTTCAATGGGCCGTCGGATCCATGGGCCTTCTACGTCTCATAGGATCCATGGGCCTTGTAAGGGCCGACTCATTTATGGGTATTGTACGGGCCTTTAATGGGCCATAGATGGGCCTTTAATGGAAATCGTACGTTTTATGGGCTGACCATAATGGGCCGTTAATAGTCCGTATTTGGTGATGCTATGAAAATGGCCCAACAGATTAACGGTCCACAAGCGGGCCGCGATAACGACGGGCTGAATTTGGCCCTAAGCGAAAAATAGCGATGTGGGCGTCGTAACGAATCTGCAAATGAGCCCAGAATAAATGGGCCCTCGAAAGGTGAAAGATAACTTGGGCTGAAGCGGCCCAATGGAATAATGGGCGCTAATGGGTATAAAGTGATACACTGTTCATTACGGGCCAGTTTCACCACGGGCCGTTTATGGGTGTAAAGTGATACAATGTTCATTATGGGCCAGTTTCAACACGGGCCATTAATGGGGTAATAGTTACAAAGGGCCTCATATGGGCCGAAAGACGTCATGGGCCATACATGGGCCAGAAGTGAAAAGGGGCTGGAATCATATTGGATGGCCCAGATGACGCTACTGGGCCTAATTCGGATAGGGCGTAACGGGCCTTGGGTTAGCGGGCTGTAAATGGGCTATCTGCGAACGATCCGTTAACGAGCTTTCCATGGGCGGCCGCCACCTTTGACCAAGTCAAACAGGCGGCCTTTTCACGGGAATGGCCTTTGTTGGGCCGTACCACGTGTCGACGTATCATAGGCGCCTACATCCAATGAGTGGATGACATCTGTCCCAACGATGAACCGACACGTGTTTCCTCCGACCAATGATGATTTTACCGTGGAAAATCCCCATTGGTCGGGGCTGTTAACGGGTTATCGGATCCAAAACCAGACCCGATAGCTTAACGGCGTTCCGTTACGGTGGATGCCACGTGTCGGCCACCCTTGACGAAAGCACTTCTGTGACGCGTGATTTATCGTCATGGAAGTGGACACTTCCGTGATGATAATTTTGGTAATGTCATGGAACACTTCTCGACGACCGTGTATGACTATCTTGATTATGTCATAAGTTTGTCATGGATGTACAAGCATGACAAAAAATGTGACCTACTGTGACAAACACGTATCATCACGGAAGTGTATTTTTTTCTAGTGCAACAAGTTCACCGTTGTCAAGAAGCTCGCGGGCGACATCACCGTACTCCTCCAGCCCACGCGCCCGGGCTCCTCATTGCCTGCCACCCTAATCGGCCTCCATGGTCGGAACCTCTTTCAAGCACTGGTGGCCCTGCGACTGCCTGCCGAGTGCCGACGCCATGAAGAATGTCCACATGGGGGTCGTGCTCACCACGAGGCGCCTCGCCCTGCAAGAATTCGTCGACCTACACATCCACGTGTACGAGAAAATCGTGTACATAGGTATCTACAAGGCCAGTGAGGACGCTATGACGTTGGCCTTCTTCAATCGGCTGGAAGCCTTGGATGCCTTTGCTGAGAAGCACCTTGACCTCGCCACAAAAGCCGCCGCTCCTTAGCCGCCGGTCGGTGGCCCGACGCACTGAGTTGAGGACGAGGAGGTCATACGTTGATGGATGCATCTTTCTTCTTGCCTCCTGTAACCACCACTACGATCGCATCATCGTAGCCTTAATTCTTATTGTGCTATTGCATTATCGTTCCAGTCAATACAGACATGTGTGATCCCTTTGCTTAATTATATGAATCACTATAACTAGTACTCCATCCATCAATTTATAAGTTGTGTTGTCAGTGTTTGGGGACGGTGCACGACACAATAAGCACACCCATGACGACACATACAGAGAGGACATCCAGCGGTTCCAATGGAGATTTGTCAAAATATGCAGCTAAAAATCAGTAGCACTATCTATTTTTTGCAACTAAAATTCAGTAATTAAGCATAGCTTTCATTCATAGATTAAGCAGCCGTGCTTAATTTATACAAATAGTTCAACTGCTATATGCATATATATGGTAGCTCGCCGTTAGGCGCCGTGGCGCGCTCTGCTCGCGTCCGTCGGCGCGCTCGGGTTGTGGACATCTTTTCCTTGCGTGTTCAACTGCTATATGCATATATATGGTTGCTCACCATTGAGGCGACCACAGAGCGCTCTGCTCGCATCCTTCCGTGCGCGCTCTGCTAGCGGTTGGGCCTGCGCATGATCACGTCAGGGGCCCATATGCATGCGGTTGCGCCACGCGCGTTGCCATGTGATGCAGTTACGTGCGGCACAATGGAGTTATGCGCTGTGAATTAGAACTGCCATCAGGGCGTGTCGATCGATATTCCAGGCCGTCCGGCCTTCCCTTTAATTCCCGCGGCCATTATAACCTTAATCTCTTCAACCTTTCGATCGCGCCCCACAAAACAAAAAGCACACCCACGACGACACATAGAGAGGGGATGTCTAGTAGCGCTCCAATGGAGTTCGGCGAGCATAAAGTGGAGACCCACACGAGGGAGACGGATCTCTCGGTGGTGTACTGATACGTCTCCAACGTATCTATAATTTATGAAGCATTCATGCTATTTTATTATCTGTTTTGAATGATTATGGGATTTATTATACACTTTTATATTACTTTTGGGACTAACCTATTAACCGGAGGCCCAGCCCATATTGCTGTTTTATTGCCTGTTTCAGTATTTCGAAGAAAAGGAATATCAAACGGAGTCCAAACAGAATGAAACCTTCGCCAGCGTGATTTTTGGAAAGATTATGATCCAGGAGACTTGGAGTGCAAGCCGGGGGATCATCGAGGAGGCCACGAGATAGGGGGCGCGCCCACCCCCTGGGCGCGCCCTACCCTCTCGTGGGCCCCTCGAGGCTCCCCGAACCGACTTCTTTCGCCTATATAAGCCTACGTACCCTAAAAACATCGGATATGAAGATAGATCGGGAGTTCCGTCGCCCCAAGCCTCTCTAGCCACCCAAAACCTCTCGGGAGCCTGTTCCGGCACCCTGCCAGAGGGGGGATCCCTCACCGCTGGTCATCTTCATCATCCCAGCGCTCTCCATGACGAGGAGGGAGTAGTTCACCCTCGGGGCTGAGGGTATGTACCAGTAGCTATGTGTTTTATCTCTCTTTCTCGTGTTCTCTCTCGTGTTCCCTCTATGGCACGATCTTAATGTATCCCGAGCTTTGCTATTGTAGTTGGATCTTATGATGTTTCTCCCCCTCTACTCTCTTGTAATGGATTGAGTTTTCCCCTTTGAAGTTATCTTATCGGATTGAGTGTTTTATGATTTGACAACACTTGATGTATGTCTTGTCGTGATTATCTGTGATGACAATGGGATATCATGTGCCACTTGATGTATGTTTTGGTGACCAACTTGCGGGTTCCGCCCATGAACCTATGCATAGGGGTTGGCACATGTTTTCGTCTTGACTCTCTGGTAGAAACTTTGGGGCACTCTTTGAAGTACTTTGTGTTGTTTGAATAGATGAATCTGAGATTGTGTGACGCATATCATATAATCATGCCCACGGATACTTGAGGTGACAATGGAGTATCTAGGTGACATTAGGGTTTTGGTTGATTTGTGTCTTAAGGTGTTATTCTAGTATGAACTCTATGATAGATTGAGCGGAAAGAATAGCTTCATGTTATTTTACTACGAACTCTTGAATAGATAGAACAGAAAGGATAACTTTGAGGTGGTTTCGTACCCTACCATAATCTCTTCGTTCGTTCTCCGCTATTAGTGGCTTTGGAGTGACTCTTTGTTGCATGTTGAGGGATTTTTATATGATCTATCTATGTTATTATTGTTGAGAGAACTTGCACTAGTGAAAGTATGAACCTTAGGCCTTGTTTCCTACCATTGCAATACCGTTTACGCTCACTTTTACCACTTGTTACCTTGATGTTTTTATAATTTCAGATTACAAATACCTTTATCTACCATCCATATTGCACTTTATCACCATCTCTTCACCGAACCAGTGCACCTATACAATTTACCATTGTATTGGGTGTGTTGGGGACACAAGAGACTCTTTGTTATTTGGTTGCAGGGTTGTTTGAGAGAGACCATCTTCATCCTATGCCTCCTACGGATTGATAAACCTTAGGTCATCCACTTGAGGGAAATTTGCTACTGTCCTACAAACTTGTGCACTTGCAGGCCCAACAACGTCTACAAGAAGAAGGTTGTGTAGTAGACATCATGTACACCATCGACCCGTCTGTTGTGGACGACTACATCAACACCGTTGAGCAGTTGCTTGCTGGAGACAAGTACAAGGTGGTTGGCATCGACCTCCAGTACACCGTCGGTCGTCTCGGCATAGATCAGAAGGTTGCTGTCGCCCAGTTGTGCGTGCGCCATCATGTCCTCATCTACCACTACTGCATGGCCACGGAGCCTTGCAACCGTTTCAACAGGTTTTTCAACAGCAACGACTACAAGTTCACCATGGTGGAAACCACCGAAGATGTAAAAGCGCTCAGTGTTACGGGCTTGGCCTGCAAGAACCTTGTCGAAAACCGTGACCACTACAGGGTCTGGGGCAGCACGAAGAAGGACTCCCTGGTCGAACTCGCCTTGGCCATCATCGACACCTACTACGAAAAGATGAAGCAGGATGCTCAGAGAACAAGTCTCGTATCCTGGCACAGGGCCTGGATGCGGCAACTAGATGAACCTCACCTCAGGTTCACGGCCAAGAGCGTGTACACATGCTACAAGATGCCCAGGCGGATCGTTGACATGAGGAAGTGCCTCATTACCCAAATCGACGAGCCCGGATCGAGCCACAAGCTGAGCAAGCGTCACAAGCAGTAGATGATGATCACATGATCGTTTATGCTAGTTAATCATGCATGTAATATATAGTTGACTTTGGTGTGTGGAAACGGCATGTGTGTAGTAGCCACCTATGTAATTATGCATGTAATAGTTTACTTTGGTGTATACAAATGCCATGGTTATAGTAGCCACCTATGTAAGTGTGTGTGTGTGTGTGTCTATATATATATATATATATATATATATATATATATATATATATATATATATATATATATATATATATATATATATATATACAGTCTATTCTGCTAATATAACTATTCTGCACACCACTTCCATACTTTTTGCGCTGACGCATAAGTGCACTTGCATCTTCTTGACGGCAAACCTTTGCAATATAGACTAGTGAACTTGGCGTCGGAAAAAACTGCACGCATTTTATTTCGGTACTGTTTTCGCTCTAATTTTTTGATTGTTTATCAGAATGAGGCGTATAATATACCATTGAAAAGCTATGGATTAGGCGCAACTTCTCTACGTTGAACACTTTTCGAGATTCCTCGCGGTTTAAGAGCAGTTTCAAAAATGGCGCGACGGATGATGAGTGGCAGCGAGTGTTTTTTCGCGATTTCTTCTAAACCGCTCGTCGGAACGAAGCAAATGATACGCCGTTGGATAGATATCATCGAGGCGCATCTTTTTTATAACTATCATTTTCTTTAATTCGTTACGGTTTAAGAGCAGTTTCAAATTTACTAAATCGCGGAATTCTGTTTTTTTTTTTGAATTTTTTGCAATTTTTGGTACTGTTTTCGCTCTAGTTTTTGAACCGTTTGTCGAAACGAGGCGTGTAATGCGTCATTGGAAAGCTATGGACAAGGCGCAACTTTCATATGTAGGAATGGTCTTGAGATTCCTTACAGTTTTAAGTTAATTTTGAAAATCATGCAGCGGACGACAAGTGGCAGCGACCGTTTTTCTTGAAATTTTTACAAACCGGTTGTCGAAATGATTCAAATGATATGCCGTTGGAAAGATATCGACGAGACGCAACTTTTTCATATAGAACACTCTCTCTAATTCCTTACGGTTTAAGAGCAGTTTTAAAATTAGCAAAAAGCGGACACTATTTTTTCGTGACACCAAAATCGTCGTCGGACAGAAAAACGCACTGCTTCAAACTGAAAACCGCACTGCATCAAACAGTCAAGTGAACTTCATGGTTTCTTTTGTCGGATGTACATTTTTTCGAACGAGTTTTCGTTGTCTTCTTTTCAACTTTCCTTATGAAAGAGTGGACTGCAGAGACGAGGGCAAATGAACCGCGACATATGTCGAAGTGAACCTCATTGATATCTTGTTTTGTTTAAAAAAAATCACACTTTCATGTTGGGCACAAGTGAACAACACCACTCTTAAAAGTAAACCACATCCGAGGACCAAACGCACTGCAAGTGCTGTTAATGAGTCAGAAGGCGAAGTTAACTAAATTTTTTCTACACTTTCTTTACCTATTTGTGTTTTCGGTCCATATATGAAGCAAACCACACGCGAAAAAGAAGTGAGCCTCTCCGTGGATTTTTTTCGCTTACTAGACTACAAAATGTGCCACTTCAGGATTTACAACGAACAGCATTAGGGTAACTATTTTACAAACAAGCTTCTACAGTTTACATAACAAGTCTCAAACAAAATTTTCAAAAATAAATTGGGCCTCTGAATTGTTCGCGAACACCACCTCCTCTTGGTGGGTAGTCGTCCTCGCCACGCGGCCCTACTAGCGCTGTTGAATCACATGTAGTGCAATAGCAAAACTGCAGCACGGTGACGACGACCAAGACAGGCCACCGGAGTCGACCATGGGGCGACGTGAACTAGAGTGATACCATTGAACATACTACAAATCGCCGGCGAACCGACTTGCTAACACAGTATGTGCTCGGGACTCATTTCTTTCTCTTTTTTTGTCCCCACATCTCCTGCAAAAACTGGTAAACTGGACAACAAGAACAACGGATAGAATACTTCATTGCACCGATGATACCCATTTAAGAAAAGAGTAAAGTGATACGAATGAGAGAAGTGAAATGCAGCAAAATACACCAAACCACACGCTGATGTTTTGCTCCCTCAACCATGTATCGTTGCGTACTGCATGTGCCCGTGGGCAGAGCTGCATGCCCTGGCGCCGGCGAACTGCACACCGGAGATGAGTTACAGGCAATCCAACTGTGTCGCACAAAAACTACAGTAGTGAGCTGCACGCACCCATGAATTGAACCACTTGAGTAAACGACGTGGACTGCGAAGGGGAGTGGCGACCTCACCTCCATGGATTTGACCAACTTTTTGAGAGGGGATAAGTGGGTCGCTGGGAGGTGGTGTTCACCGGCGCGGCAGCGCGTCCTCCAGGGATGGACAGGGCGCTGAGGCGCGAAGAAGGCGGCGGGGTGGTTCATGCACATCGGAACACAAGGGGGAGGTGGGTGAGGAGGGAGAAGCTCGCGGCGACCTTGTCCTAGCCGGAGGCAGTGGACGCGATGCCCCATCCAGGCGGTAGGTAGAAGCAGTGGTCGACGGGGGAAATTGGTGGTCGATGGGATTCATGGTGTGGCGGCAGATCCAGGATGAGGGCGCTGGGAGGTTGAAGGTTAAAGGATGGCGCTGGGAGGTCCCAACGGTCGCGGCGGCCATGCCCCGACGGGATCCGGTGGTTGGGCGCCCTGATCCGGTGTGTCCCAACCTCCGCCGCCCCTCCTCACCACGACGAGCATAGCAACCTCACCCTGGATGGGGCGGGAGGAGAATGGGCGGGCGGGACGAGGGAGGAGGAAACCTCGAGGCGCACTTGACATCAGGCAGCTGAACCCGGCGAAGCGGGCGAACTGCACCGCGTGGGCTGCCGTCGAGGTAGGTGGTGGTGAGTAGGGGCCACAGGCCCGGATCTGGTCTTGAGCAGCGTGGGAAGGTGAGGACCGCCGAACCAGAGGGGCGTAAGGGAGTACCTCCGCCTCTGGCCATCGACGGAAGTGGAGGGGGAGGTGTTGCCTCCGCGACAGTGGCATCCATGGATGGAGAGGAGGCGGGACAGGGGAGCTAGTCCAGCCACGGCCCCGCGCGGGATGACGATGTTGGAGGCGGATCCGACTGGATCCGGCACCATGGGAGGTCGCGATGGTGTCCAGTTGGGTGAGGAAGGGTGGCGGTGCAGGGAGTCCATGACCCCAGTTGGAACGATGGTCGAGGGAAGGCGGCGGTGACGCTGGAGCTAGAGCTGGATCCTGCGGATCCCGGAATGGCCGAAAGGGGGAGGTAGGAAAGGTGTTGCTCGGGGCAGGGCAGCGCTCGGGTAGGGGGTTCGGGTGGGTTCGCGGTTGCCGGCGGCGGTGTGCCTCCGACGCGCGGTAGAAGGTGGTTGCAGGGGGGGCGCGTGGTGGTGGGTGGGTGGGGGTCACGGGGGAGAGATAAAGCACAACTAGGGGAGTGTTTGAGGTGGGTGGGTGGGGGTGCTCCTTTTTCTGCTTGCGTTGCGGTGTGCAGAATAAGCAATTCGGTGTGTAGAATAAGGTCTTAAGGGGTGTTATTAGAATAGACCCACCCTATATATATATATATATATATATATATACTAGCAAAATTGCCCGTGCATTGCAACGGGAGAAAGAAATCCTTTTATGCATAATTTCCTTCCTTGCTCTTTTATTACATGGCCTCGCGCCTCTTTAATTCCAAATCCTTCACCTTCCTGCTCATGGATTAATTTCCTTCCTTGCACTTTTATTATGTGGCCTCGCGCCTCTTTAAATCCAAATCCATCATCACCTTCCTGCTAATGGATTAATTTCCTTCCTTGCACTTTTATTATGTGGTCTCGCCTATTTAATTCTCATTGAATTAGCCAATGGCAGGGCGTCCCCCAACACTCCACCTCATGCATTAATTCCTTCCTGAAAGGTAATTATGTGTTCCCATAGGAATATAACTGAGCCGCGCCTCGTACTGCTCCTGAGCCAGCTTGTTACCTACGCCACTCGTGGACATATTAAAACATATGTGATTCAATATACGTGGGCGAGGTGGGATTATTTACCTTTTTTATGCTATCTTGCACATGTATAAA
Source organism: Aegilops longissima (assembly GCA_021605205.1). Classification (NCBI taxonomy): domain Eukaryota; kingdom Viridiplantae; phylum Streptophyta; class Magnoliopsida; order Poales; family Poaceae; genus Aegilops; species Aegilops longissima. Next base: position 609,975,454 of record CM038679.1, on the reverse strand, counting down.
TATATATATTCCCTCTATAATCAGACACACCAGGTGTTTGGCCCCGTGGCTAGAGATTGCAACACTGAAGGGGTTGGTCGTGTGTTCAACTCGTGTACGTGCCAATTTGTCATTATTATTTTTCTTTTTCCAGTAGCTGCGTGCGGCCTGTGAAAAAAACTGGAAAAACAATGAGGGAGGACGTACGAAAACTGGCCGGGGTGGACTGACCAAATTACGGTGGTAAGAAAAAAATTAAAAGCGTAAAATCACGGGAAAAAGCTGACTATTGTTTGTTTCACGGGATTTTGCTGGAACCGCATTAATTTTTTTTTGCTGGAATTGGTGTTTTGTTTTGCTATAATCAATGGCGGTTGTGTGTCGAGGGCGGGCGGACGGCGCGCGATGCAGCAGAGACGAGCGGGGGGAAGAAGATCGGGGTGAGAGAAGAGATGCTTTGACTTAAACTAACGGCCACGCATGGGCTAATCTGACGATTGGTGGTCGACCGGCCCAAAGTTGGGCCGACGGACCGTCGCCTATCAGCGCCCTCCGATGAATGATGCTCCTTTAATCACCATACAATTCCGGGGAATTATTTTCTTCCGTTCACTGTCCATCCTCCACGTGATGTGTGCATGCATGGCCCTAGGATTATTTTCCTTCATGGCAGCCTCACAATCCAATCCTTCTTGCTCGTATATTATATACCCTACAACGCATAGCGTTTGTTCCCTCTGCCTATTGATCTTTCAGGTGGCTTGCACATTTAAAGTCATAACCGTATTTAAATTGGTATGTCTAGATATGAAATAGCGAGGTGGTACTATGTTTGAATAAACCATCTTTCATAAACACATACCGGGAGCTAGCCCAGTTGTCCGCTCCTTTGACAGTTGACATCACGTCGGTTGTTTGACATCACGTCGGTTGTTTGGGCCGCCGTTTCAGCTGGGCCGTCTGCGTCGGTCATTTGGGCCGCCATTGGCTGTCAATCGTGCGTGGCGAAACTTGCTAGCGATCGATCGTTGCCTCCCGGGAGCCTGCAGGGATATAGAGATAGATTAGTACCACCTTGCATATAGAAAATAATATGGGCGAAGTGAACCGACGACGGACGAAATTACGGTGGTAAAGCGATAGCCGCTTTATTATTAGGTATATATATATATATATATATATATATATATATATATATATATATATATATATATATATATATATATATAGGGCTGGACTATTACATTACGTAAGAATATTATTCTATTAACGGGCCCTATAAACAAGCCGACGGTGATTTCCCGCTAGAAAAGAAAAAAGCAAGCGACCCAATAACCCCACGGTTCCCACTCATCTCCTCGATCCCGACCACCCCACGCCGCGCCCGCGCCTCCCATCTTGACGACGCCATGCCTTGCCTCCCGCCTCCGTCGTCGCGCGCGCCCACCTCAACCTCCGTCGCGCGCCCGCCTCCCACATCCAATGACCCGCCACACCCTTGGCTCCTCCCGGCTCTGGTGACCCGCCATAGCCCGCCTCCCACCTCCCGTGACAGTGTGCCCCGCCTCCCATCTCCCCGACCAGCCGCGCCCCGCCTCCCATCTCCCGGCGATGACCCGCGCCCCGCCTCACAACTCCCGCCTTCACACCACCTCGACAGCAACCTCCTCCCCCAGGGCGCCACCGACCGGCCCCTCGCCTATGCGCGACATCCTACCGCCGGACCAGCCACGGCGAATCCGAATTTGCCCGAAGCCGTCTTCTTCCTCATTTGAGACACGCGACAGCCACCCCAGTTCGGGCGTAGTAAGTACCTCAGTACGAGTTAAATACAGTGGTCCGTTCGGAATAAAAAAGGGCAGAAATTCAAATTGTAAAGTTCAAGCAAAAAAAGAAACCCCATGAAAATCCTGCTTAGTAAGTACCTCAGTACAAGTCGTGAAATGAGAGAAGTTCAGAATAATGTTGTCAAAAAAAATGTTGAGTTAAAAAAAAGAAACAAAACAAACACATTTTCTTTTTGAATAAAATATCATTCAGTTCAATAATACAAACAATACAAGTATAAGGGCGACGATACAGTAAACCGTTGAAAACTTAAGAGAAAAATATTACGCAAGAAAAAACAAAGTCTAGTTAGTGAAAACACGTTTAGTACAAACCCATGCAAACATCAGTACAAGTACCCTTTTTCGGAACCATTTAAAACTATTCTACAAAAAATAGCTCAGTACAAACATACACATATATTAGTACGACTACTCTGTTTTTCAGATGAGAAAACAGCAGGATCCGTCATGCCGTATTCAAAATTACTCTTAAATGGTTGCGAAGTAGAGAAAACGTTCAACATGACTAAGTTTCGCATTTTTGATAGCTATCCAACGGTATATTATTTGCATATTTCGACAAACTTTTTATTAAAATCGCGTTCAAAATCAAATTTGGTCGTATTCGAATTATTTTTTAAACCGTAAGGAATTAGAAAAACATTTATATATGAAAAAGTTGCGCATTTTCCATAGCTTTCCAACGCCGTATCACTTGCATCAATCCGACAAAACATTTGCAAAAAATCGCGAAAATATGTTTCGCCCAGAATTTCACTATTTTTTAAATTACTTTTAAATCATATAGAATTAGAAAAAACGGTACATATATGGAAGATGTGTATTTTCACCAGCTTTCCAACGCCATCTTATTTGCTCAATTCTGACAGACCGTTTAAAAATTGAGTCCAAAATACGATTCACGATTTCGGTTTTGAAAAAAACGGTTTTTTCAAAACTTCTCTTAAACCATAATGATTTTGCAAAAATGTTCAATATACTTGAAATATGGTTGTCAAGAGCTTTCCAACGATATATTACACGCCCCATTCCGACAAAAAAATTACAAAAAGTTTTTGAACTAAAGAAGACGATCATTAAACACAACTAATAGCATCGATTACAACCGCTTGAAAACATCAAGACAACCACCAAACCGGTTCAAAAGGGTATGAATAATATTACATTACAGCGTATGAATAGCCAGATGTGTGTGTGTGTGTGTGTATATATGTATATTATAATATAAACACTATTCTGATCACGGGATGAGAATAATATTCTGATCACAACTTGACCTGCCCCGCTAGTAGTACGTTGAACTTCCTTGTGAATTAGGTTGAACTTCCGCCAACATTGCCCAAATGGGGCTTGCGATATACCGTTGGAAAGCTATGAACACTAGTATCATGACCCAACTTAAATTTTTGGCAAAATGTAAGTGGTTTAAGAGCAGTTTTGAAAACTGTTTTTTCTTCACACAAAAAACGTGAATCGTATTTTCGATCGCATTTATAAACCGTTTATCGGAATGAGGCATATAATATGGCCTTGGAAAGCTGCTGCAAAACCGCTACTTCCACATGTTGAAAGTTTTCTCTAATTCTCTATGGTTAAAGAGTAATTTAAAAAAACGTAAAATTTCGCAAACTGAACAGCCGAGTTCGTATTTTCAAGGTTATTTCTAAATGGCTAATCCAATTGAGGCATATGATATGGCGTTGGAAAGCTTATGAAAATGCGCTACCCTTTCATTTTGAAGGTTTTTTCTAATTTTGAACGGTTTTTAAAAGTAATTTAGAAAACTCTACAAGTCCTACCGAGTTCGTATTTTCGAGATAATTTTTTAACCGTGCGTCCGAATGCAGCAAATGATATGGCCTTGGAAAGCTTGAACAAACGCGAAACTTTTTGTATGTATTATTTCTCCCAATTACTTACGGTTTTAAGTCAGTTTCGAAAATGGCGAAAAACGTATTTTTGCCATATTTTCTACAAACTTTATCGGAATGGCGCAAATAATATACCGCTGAAAAGCTACGGAAAATGCGAAACTTTTTCATGTTGACAGTTTTCTCCGATTCCTAGCCGTTTTCATGTAATTTTAAAAACGGCGAGATCATTAGATTACGCCTTTATCGCGAAAGCAGTTAGCCAAAATGCATCGCGTGAAGTACTGAACTTCTCGGTATGAAACCTTGAACTTCACTCTGTTTTCACGTGCTTTTTTCCTCGTATATCTCTATCCACTGCTCCTAGCTCTACATCCACTCACGGAATTGAGCAAGTGATATCTGGATGGAAAATCTCTGTAAACACGCAACTTTCCGTGTTGATCATTTTTATACTACATAGCGATTTTAAAGTTTTCATCTGAAATTCATTCAACGTAATAGTTGAACTTCATGCTATTTTCACGTTGAACTTACGTGGCGTATTTTTGTTTGTACACGCTTTGAACTTCCCTCTATACGAACCCGACCTTCGGGCTATCTTTGCAACCGTGGCTTCCCCCGCGAATTATTCTGTTTAGTAGTGTTCTATATGATGTTAGTGTAATCTAGAAAAGTTTTTTAGCAACTGAATACCGGTTTTAAAGAGAAATCACGCTCGCTGGCGTATTTTTCTCTCGGGTCGTGATGAAATTGCATTTTTTGCAATTTTACTGCCTGATTTGTTCGACCTGAACTTCCCCTAGTGCTAAGTTGAACTTCCGTCAACATTGCCCAAATGGTTCTTGCGATATACCGTTGGAAAGCTATGGACACCAGTATCATGACCCAACTTCAAATTTTGGCAAAATGTAAGTGGTTTAAGAGCAGTTTTGAAAACCATTTTCTCTTCATATAAAAAACGTGGATCGTATTTTATCACATTTCTAAACCGTTTATCGGAATGAGGCAAATAATATGGCGTTGGAAAGCTATTGTAATACCGCTCCTTCCACATGCTGAAAGTTTTTTCTAATTCCCTATGGTTAAAGAGCAATGTGGAAAATCGTAAAATTTCACAAACCGAACAACCGAGCTCGTATTCTCGTTGCCATTTCTAAACGCCTAATCTAATTGAGACAAATGATATGGCGTTGGAAAGCTTATGAAAATGCGCTTGTTTTCCATGTTGAGAGTTTTTTCTAATTTTGAATGGTTTAAGAGTAATTTAGAAAACGGTACAAGTTCTACCAAGTTTGTATTTTCGATCTATTTTTTTAATCATACGTCCAAACGTAGAAAATGATATGGCGTTGGAAAGCCTGAACAAATGCGAAACTTTTTGGTATATATTGTTTCTCCAAATTCATTTCGGTTTTACATTGATTTTGAAAATGGCTAAAAACGTATTTTCGCCTTAATTTATACAAACTTCATCGGAACGGGGAAAATAGTATACTGTTGAAAAGCTACAAAAAATGCGAAACTTTTTCATGTTGATGGTTTTCTCTGAATCCCAGACATTGTTCAAGTAATTTCAAAAACGGCGAGATCACTCGTTCTGCCTTTATCGCGAAACAAATTCGTTGAAAATGCATTGCGTGAAGTACTTGAACTTCTGTGGCATTTCTGCCTGAACTTCACTCTGTTTTTCACGTGCTTTTTTTTCTCGTAGCTCTTCATTCACTCACCGGAATTAAGCAAGTGATATACCGATGAAAAGCTGCTATAAACACGTAACTTTTCCGTGTTGATCATTTTTCATACTGCATGACGGTTTTAAAAGTTTTTCTTGTGAAATTCATTCAGTGTAGTAGTTGAACTTCCTGCTGTTTTCACGTTGGACTTCTGTGACATATTTTTGTTTGTAATTTTCCCATCCATTTTCGTCGGTGTTACACAAATGATATTCTTTTTGTACAAACATCTCTCACAATATTTTTTAACTTTTTCCGACCAGGACTTAAACTTACATAAATGATATTCCTGCCGTTTTGAAGTAAATTAGAAAACGACAAGATCATGATTTCTGCCTTCGTTGTGAATGAAAATGCATTGCGTGAAGAAGTTGAACTTCTCAGTCATGTTTGTTTCAACTTCACTCTAATTTTTGACGTGTTGTTTTCTGACGTGCTATTTTTTGCACTGCGTGAAGTAGTTGAACTTCTTGGGCATGTCTGTTTGAACTTCACTTTGTTTCACTTTATTGTATTTTTTATATGAAATACACACCATGTAGTACGTGAACTTCCGGTTGTTATCACTTTGAACTTCTCTCTAGTTTGAGAGAATTATTTTAAAACACAAAAAACAACATATTTGTTTATGTATTTTGGACATATAAATACACGGTGAACCTCTCTCACAAGAATTTTTGAACTTTCCCTCGCCGAGCACTTGAAGCTCTCCACCCACTCACCGGAATTGAGCAAGTGATATACCAATGGAAAGCTGTTGTAAACACGCAACTTTCCCGTGTTGATCATTTTTTCATACTCGCGATGGTTTTAAAGTTTTTCATCCGAAATTCATTCAGTGTAGTAATTGAACTTCTTGCTGTTTTCATGTTGAACTTCTTGTTGTTTTCACTCTGATGTATCTTTAATAAAGAGGAAAATCTGAGTTTTCTATAATCATCGAACTTCTCCATCTTTTTAATATGGTCTTCTTGGTTTTATTTCTTAATCATTTTTTATGAATAAAAATATTTTAAGACAACAAAACAATATGTTTGTGTGTGTTTTTGCATTGGTTTGCACATCAAACCGCGTTATCTTTAGAAATTGAACTTCTCCTTTTCTTTTTATTTTCTTTCAACATTGTTTAGCACGTCGAACCACGTCATCTTTAGAAATTAAACTTCTCCTTTCTTTTTGTTTTCTTTCAACATTGGGTTGCACATGGAACCGCTTCATCTTTAGAAATTGAACTTCTCATTTTCTTTTTGTTTTATTTCAACATTGGTATACACATTGAACCGTGTCATCTTTAGAAATTGAACTTCTCCCTTTTTGTTTTCTTACATGTTTAAACTTATTTTGAACTTGCTGAGATAACACACTTGACCTTCTCGAACACAACATTTTGACCTTCGCAAAACATAAATTAAAGCCAAATTTTTGACCTACAGAGCATGTATAATTTTCTTCACTTTTTCAAGAATAAGTGCTAAATCGCCCCGTTAGTTTGACTTGAACTTCTGCTGCACATGAATAAGCTGTTAAAAACACACAACTTTTCTGCTCCGTTATTTAAATTTGAACTTCTAGTTTTTTAAGAAACGGGATTTTTTAAAAACTTTTTTACTTGTTCCTTTTATTCTAATTTGAACTTCTAGTTTTTTATAACAGGGATTTTTTCATAAATTCTTTTTGAAATGTTCCTCTTTTTAATTTGGACTTCTCCAATTTTTTACAAACGATAAAATCCATTTTTATAATGGTTTTTGAAGTACTTTTTTATTTGAACTTCTTGCTCAATTTTTTTGAACTTATTGCGCTGACCGGTCTCCATTTTCCTCGTAATAATGCTCATGTGCACAGCATGCGTGCGCACATAGAAGAATTATAGGCAGCCATACACTGATGCTGATGTGTATATAACACATCGACGTGTATGTATATTTTTAAATGCTCATGTATTACATGCATGACCAACACATCAGCAAGCTTAGTACAAACATACATAAGTAGCAGCACACTAACATTATATTGTTTTTGTTCTGATCATTCAAATCTGTATCTTCCAAGAGGATGGAGAATGATATATCTACAAGAAGACCATCTGTAGAAAAGCAACATCATAATCTTTAACCATGGACAACAGCAAGTTCAAACACAAAACCAAGGACTATAGTAGCTAAACTCTCGCAGAAATCTCTCTCTAGCATTCTAGGTGAACTTCAACAGTAGCGCGCCAACATTAGCTAGAGGGCAAGGCAGGCCACAGCAACAACAGCTAGCAGCGACTAGCAAATGGAGGTTGGGTTGTGACGGCGGCACTGAGATGGAGGAGGTCTCGTGCCATGGCATTTAAAAAATAGCTGTGATTGAATAGTCTCAATCAGATAGGTAGGGGTTACAAGAAAAGAAATAGCAAGTACATCAAGTTTCATTGCCTCTTTCACACACGGATGGGCAACAAAATTGGCGTTCCTTCTTATATAGATGAACTTGAATCCCTGGAATCTTGTGAGATATGAACGCATATCTCGAAAGCCATCGACCGCCTCAGGAAAAGACTTGGCACCCTCTGACATCGTGCATCAAACTTGGCCTTCAGTCTCAACAATATTACTTCATAATCCTTTTTAAATCACTATCAACATGGTTGTCCCTGCTGGCCAACTATATTTTGGCAAAATGTGTACGAGGTACTGAAGAAATTGAAGATAGCTGCAAATAAAATACGAGGTACAGCCTAGCAATTTGCAAGTATTTGAGTGAAGGCAGCACCTTTTGTTCTTCTTGAACTTCTATTTTTTTTGATTCTGAACTTGCTGTTGTTTTTTTTTTTTTGCAACTAGCAGTGTTGGGAGACCGGCTTCGCTCCATCAGGTAGGCGCGTCCACCTCCGCACAGGACAGCGAGCAAGGGAGAAAGGAGCGACAAACCTGGAAGCAAGCGGGGGAGGAGCCGGAGCAGTGCTACGTCAGGGATACAGGGTGAACTTGAACCTGAAGTGCAGAACACACATGAAAAACACTATAAGTAATCCAAGCCATATCAATTAGCAGGCCAGGACTAAGCTAGAATGTAAAACGAACACTCAAAACTAGTACTGGTGCACTGAGACATTTTAGCCAACAATTTGCGTGCACGCACCAAAAACTAGAGAAGTGGAGACTGAAGAAGCAGAGAGGAGGCACGGTGGTAGGAACCTGCGGTGCTGCATCCGCATTCAGAGACGGGCCAGGGACGAAGGAGTTTGCTGGAGCTAGCAGCACCACCCCATTTGCGCAAAATTGGAGCCGATTGAGATGAGTTGCATCCTGGAAGGTCGCTCTGCCTCTGTGGCACGACTTGGACTGCAGCGACCCACCCAATTTTTGTTGATGCATACGCGAGGGAGGAGATGAGCAGCAGGATGAGCCGGGAGCATCGACCAGGAGGCAGAGGAGCAGTCTAGGTCTGAAGGAGCAGCGACACATCGGGCGGTGGGTGGTGGTGATCGACGGCCCGGTCCACGGCAGGAGATGACAGGTGCTCTACCTACTAGCAAAGGTGGGGGAGACCAGGGTAGCGCAGTGGGCAGGAAGTGTGGCCTGGATAGGGGCGCCATCACCGGCGGGTAGTGGGACAGCGGGTTGATTGCGGCGCCATCTCCGGTTGGAGGTGGGGCGGCGCGGCCGGTCAGGGCGCCGTCTCCGGTGAAAGGTGGTGCGACGCGATCCGTTGGGCGCCGTCGCCGGCGAGGGCGGAGTCCGGCCGGCCGCCGCGGCGGGGGATCTGGGGAGGTCGCGCCGCTGCACGCGGGGACGGGGGTGGTTCGGGGTTGCGGCGGAGTCGCCGGGTGGTGGTGGCTGCCGCGTTAGGATAGGGGAGGCCGGCGGCAGGGTGGAGGGGAGGCCGGTCGCGCAGTGGAGGAGAGGGAGTCGGGATGGAAGGGGACGGATCTGGGAAAAGTGGGTGAGTCCGACCCTGTTTCCTTCTCTCTTTCCCTCTGTCGCGCCGGTTCGACTGGATTCAGGAGCACCGCGCCGCGGGTATATAGGGAGTGCCGTGATCCAAATAATTATTCTAATTCTGGAATTAGAATAGTGCTACTATCTTTTCCTATATATATATAATATATATAATATTAGTAATATATATAAGCCAGTGCTTCTGGTCGTCTGTCGTTAGCAATTTTATACAAAAAACCCCTTTATCTTTTTGAAAATCAACCCGCTATCCAAATCGAACCGGTATGAAGGGAAAAAAACGCAGCCACGGCGCTCCGCCCCGCCCCACGCGTTGCCGGCCGCCTCCTGCCTCTCACCTCCTTCCCCACTCCGCCCAGCACCGCCCCACCGCACGCCGCCGGCTGGCTCCTGCCTCGCCAGGGTAAAAAAAAGGGTCGCCTGCATCCTACCACCCGCACGCGTCCGCTCGCCTCGCCCCCACGGCTTCATCTCTCTTGGAACCGGCGGCAAGCCATCCCGCCACCCGACTCACCCAGCCTGCACGGAGGCGGCCGATACTAGTTCGATCTCCCCTTCCCCCTCATCCGCCATCTACGACCACCATCCTCACCGCCCCCTCCTTTACCTCAGCCCTCTCTGAGCACAGCGTGTTCCGTCGGCGGCAACAGCGCCTCCTTCTGGACGGATCAAGGCGTGGAGACCCATGCTCCCCTCATCTGGTCGGACACAGCTGAGCACATATGTTCCTTGCCTTTCTACTACATGTACGAACTGGAGCTTATTGTGTACACTTCGGTTGCTTTTTTAGAGAGAAAACACTCTGGTTGCTTTTTTTAGAGAGAAAACACTCTGGTTGCAGGTAGAATCAGAAATCAAAGTCCACAGAGATGCATATGTCATGGGCGAATGCATGATGTAATAGAATCTAGAGGACCTTCAGACTTGGTTCTCTGCTGGGGTCAAAGGGTGTGAAGTGTTGTGCCGAGATGCAGATTCAGAGGCTTTTTTCTTTCCAATTTGTACATGCTCGGCAATCCAGAACTGGTTTTACTTTTCCTTAAAGGAACTGATTTAAGTTTTTTCTGTCTCCTGGAGGGCGCTGGATCAGGCTGATGTGCGCTTGGCCAAACGAAGGAGCAGACAATCACTTAGAAGAAATTCATCCAAGCTCTCAAGTTGAAGTCAAACTGGCCAGCTACGTTTCAAAGGTAACATCTACTCCCTCTGTCTCAAAGTATAAGATTTTTTGGTCGAGATATACTGAGATAGAGGGACTATATAATACAGTAACTAAGATGATAGTTTGATGTGTAGACAGGAAGAAATCACATACAATAGATGCAGTTGGTATTTTGGAATAAAGGCAGAGGTTTAAATTCAGAACTGGGACTAATTGGTTTATAATTTATACATGTCCCCAACATGAATACTGCAGTCTTTGTCATAAGATTTCCAATGGTACTGATTTTTTTCTGAATTATAATATTTTAAAAGTAGAGCAAGAACAGGATGTTGTCTATCAGTTTTAACCAAGTACAGAATTTCGTTTGGCATCAATATATCTATTTCGATATAGAAAGAATTTGAGGATCATCATGTTTCCATTATGAGACGTGGCTCAGCATAATTGCATCCCCAATGCCAAGCCCACCGAGTTCACTAAAAGCTATAAGCAGGAGATCACCATGATGCATATCGCCGTCACATTCAGACCCAAATATCTAGGAGCTGCGGTCTGGACATCATTAACAGGGCAGGGCAAAGTCAAGCCTCAGGGTGGTGGCGACAACAATGTGGCCTGCAGGCTATGGGTCTAGCAGCGTGTGGCAGGCAGTAGTGCACGTGGCCAGTGCTCGCGGCGGCTGGGATGATGAAGTACTGGATCTGCGGTGAACGACCATCCGCAAGATCTACATCATCATATTTTGGTCAGTTCACCATGAAAGCCATTCTGTGATATGCGATTGTTCCAATATTATGTTTTCTGATTATTTGCACATAGGACTATTAGTGCTGCTGCTACAACTGAAGCCTAGAAATTTCTACTTACAATGCATGACCAACTATGGTGCCAAGAGTTGACATCTAGCTTGCACACATTAGCAGTAATTTCTACACATGTTTGAAACTGTCTTATTGGGATAAAATAAACACATTTTCCACGGGTTTTTAAACTCAGTGATTCACAGTTTCCAGTGTGATGGTTTGAGGTCTGTTAGTAACTTTTTCTTAAGTGTGGTTACTGTCTCTTTAACACTGGGTGTCCCCTAATCTTCATTTTAGCTGCTCTCCTCAAAGACATGGTCACTTTTTTTTCTTGAAAGAGAGAAGACATGTCACGTCTATAAAGGTTATTAAAGTTTGGCATGGATTTCTTTTCATAAATGGGTGATCTACTATACTCCGCTGCACCTTATGTTCTCTTGTATTATCAGGAGATTTTGCTGGATGTCCCTCCAATTGCTGAATCTGGAGATAACTATTTTACACATATTGTCTACCCAGATAAACAAGATTTATGAGATCCCTGCGTTTTTGTTGTGGCACAGAACCACGGAGCGTTTCTTCGGTGTATCACCCCTCCACATCTTAATAAGAACTCATGTGAAGGTTAGCGCAATCTCCCTGAAACTTACATTCACATCACATTCTCAACTGAGATGATGCCATAGATCTTTTTATGTTATATGTGGATGAACAACAAACAGATTAAGTCTTGTTCACGTCCGTCCTCATGTATACATGCAGTTCTATTCTAGGATTTCATCTCTGCACTCTATTCTGCATCCTGAATATTCAGAGTCTCGAGTTTGCACAACATTGAGTCTCAATTTTTAATAAATGAATATGTCAAGGATAGGTTGAATAGGTCTGTATGTCTTAACCATGCTATTAGATTTTTGGGTATGGATGACACGTTGTCTTAATCTTTGGTGATTGAATTCATTGCACAATGCACCGATGCCAGTCTCATGTTTAGGCTGTTTGTGCTTATTTGGGCATGATCAATGTACAGTGAAAGTTTTAAGTCCAACAATCCACCTTAAAAAACATCTAGGCAGAAGCTAAAGCATACTTAAATGTAATGGAGAAATCTTCAAAGCAGTATGCTATCCTTTTGTGATGGTATAATTTACACGATTGTTCCAGGCAAATCAATCCGTCTAATATTTGTTTTCCTTTCATTCATTTTTTCATACAAGGTGATAACACAGAGTCATCCTCAAGGCGACAAACCTTACAGTTTCTGTATTGTCATTACATAAAACTAAAACCTTCACGAGCGCACTGATGCTCTTCCTAACGCCCAGCCGCAGCAAGTGTACATAAAACTTCGCACTTTACAGTTTACATAAATACTTGCAGTCGTTAGGTTAAAACCCATCTATACATTGTTTTATGTGTTACATATGTCGTCTCCCTACCTTATATGGATATAAATACCAAGGCAAAACTAACCTTATATGAATAAATACTAGGGCCAACACATTTTTCCTTATGGGTTCCCAGTCAATTCTATGTCATTTCTGAATTTGCTGACTCAAGGAGAAAGAATCTCCACTGTGAGAAGTGCTATATTGGTTTGGATGTACAATTCTGAATTTTCAGATATGGTGTGAGGTGACTTTGTGCTACGGTGACATCTGCAAGAAATACTAGCGCATCTATACAGGATCAAACATAAAGGCAACCGTGAAATTGGTGTGTTTTACTTTTATTTTGAGGGGATTTGTTGTATAATGGAAAAAGTCACTACTAACACAACCAAAATCAGCGTGAGACCAGATGCTTGTACCAAAAAATTCAGTTTAGTGAGCATAATTGAATCTTCTCTCCCGTTGCAACGCACGGGCATTTTTGCTAGTATATATATATAGAGAGAGAGAGAGAGAGTAGCACTATTCTGATCCAGGATCAGAATAGTTATTCTGTTCACGATCCGTCGTACGTATATAGGGCGACAGACATCCTCCCTGACTCCCGAACCGGTACCATATACTGGAGGAAAAAGAGAAAAAACGCACTCCCCTGACGATCCCCTCTGGCCCGTCCCCCACCCGATCCCCACCTTCCCCGCAGCATTGCCGGCCACTGGATCTGCCGCTACCCGTGTGTGCTGCCGGCCACCGGAGCCGCCACCCACAGCACGCACGCTGCCATCCGCCGGTCGTAGCCGTCCCTGGATCCCCTTGCACCGCTGGGCCTTGGATCCATGAACGCCACCGCCTGGTAGTGGAACCCCGCGCGCCGTCGTGGATCCCAAGTTCCCCACCGCCCAATCCGCCACCGCCATGGTCCCTAGCTTCCCTGCTGCACCATCCACCGCCATAGCTGTCACCGCCCACGCCCATCCCCCTGTTTCCATGGCACTGCCTGCACTCGGTTCCCCGTCGTTGGCGCCCGGATCCCGCCACCACCGCCGCTTGCCTCCTCAGGTAACGCTGCTGCAGGAGACCACACCACCCCGTGCCCATGACCACACCTCTCTCGACGTGGCCGACCTCCACGGCAGTAGCCGATGTGGCTCCCTTCCTGGCAGCAGTCGTGCGTCTCCCCCGGCAGTCCTCTGCACATTCGTGGCCATTGGTCACCATACGCCTCTACCCGACCTTTATGGCGTAACAGCCGGCACAAAACACATATTTGACCTGAGGACGAAAAGAATTTACAATCTGAACTCCTTTCGAAAAAATTTCACCGAGCTGACCGTCTCGAGTGGCGCCCGACAGAAAGGCACCACACTATACTGCGCAGCGCCTGGAGCTTAGGCGCTACACCCGGTCCAGCGTGGCAGCCCGGGCCCCACTCCTGGTTGTGCAGCGCCTAGCTGAAAGGAGTTGCACAGTGTAGTGCAGTGCCTAATCGAAAGGAGTTGCACTACCTTATATTAAACCTGTTGTAACTTTTAATCCGTGCATCCGATGAAAACGTGCCTTATATGAAAGTTGTACATTTTCCGTGTTCTACGCAATGGTGGCATCTTCATCTATGTTAGGATCAATTTGTGATGAAAACCCTGTTGCAAAAGTGCATCATAATATAACCGATGAGAATCATTAAAATTTACAAACTTGGCATGATGATAGCCATTCACCTATAGCTCTTACGTGTTTTCAACCTACATGAGTTTTACACTGCATAATGTGTACTTTCATGCCATGCCTATGCTTCCCATGTTAATCATCCTTAACATGTTCATTTCTTGGATCTAAGTGACTAACATGATATAAGTGAACTTCTGTTACAGAATGTTACATTTTGTAAGATCCATAGTAATTAATCCTGACATCATATGAATATGATCTAACTATGAAAGTTGGAAAAATTTATGTCTACCTTAAGTCTATGTCATTTTCATACCCACTAAATATTTGCATCACTATGTTTTGAGACACTAAAGTACCTAAGGCAATGTTCTGCCACATTGACACGTTAATTTCACCAAGACCTTTGGATGTCACCAAGCCACGACCCTGCTGATAAAATGCAAAGTTCTGCCACTTGGGTTCAACTTGTCAACCGCCTTTTGTGCGGCCGCCCACTTCGACAATCTTTGTTGATTGTCGACCACGAGAACAAAGATATCGGTCGGGCGGTCAGTTCCACTCTTGTTGTGTAGATCAAAGTGCTCCTTCATCCTGTTCCAATAAGCATCTCTACTTTCATCACCTCCAACGGATGGACCCCTCGACCCTTGCAACCAAGTATTGCATAGTAAGGCGTCTTCTTCGTTGGTGTAGTTGCCTCCTCTTCCTTTGATTAAGTCGACAATGCCCTCACCATCCTCGTCCACCTTGAACTCATGGTCATCGAAATGCATGTCATTGATTTGAGACCAATGCGAGTTGTTGGAGCCAACACCCATAGTTGACATATATGCCTCATCGTTGAAGCTACAAAGTATATACAATGAAGCAAATAAGCTATCTATATGTGTGCATTCAAAAATAACAACAACAAAAAGTTGGCGAATTTTATACTTTTGGGGCATTTCCTCAAACACCTTGTCTTGCGTCGGCCGCCCGGCTCAACAAGTGAGCTAAATCGGCACCGGTAGCCGCCGCACCGTCGCACACCCTGCAAGCTTCTTCCTCGACGGCTTCAAAGAGCCGGAGCCGTCCGCCGCCTTGTTCTTCTTCGCGGATGCCTTGCACTTCTTCAGCCGCGCCGCATTTGGTAGCTTCAAGAGGGGGTCACGTGGCTTCATGGCGGGCTAGATCATATTCATATGATGTCAGGATTAATTACTATGGATCTTAGAAAATGTAACATTCTGTAACAGAAGTTTACTTATATCATGTTAGTCACTTAGATCCAAGAAATGAACATGTTAAGGATGATTAACATGGCAAGCATAGGCATGGCGTGAAAGTACACATTATGCAGTGCAAAACTCATGTAGGTTGAAAACACGTAAGAGCTATAGGTGAATGGCTATCATCATGCCAAGTTTGTAAATTTTAACAGATTCTGTCAGTTATATTATGATGCACTTTTGCAACAGGGTTTTCATGAAGCAAATTGATCCTAACATAGATGAAGATGCCACCATTGCGTAGAACACGGAAAAATATACAACTTTCATATAAGGCACGTTTTCATCGGATGCACGGATTAGAAGTTACAACAGTTTTAATATAAGGTAGTGCAACTCCTTTCGGTTAGACGCTGCACTACACTGTGCAACTCCTTTCAGCCAGGCGTTGCACAACCAGGAGTGGGGCCCGGGCTGCCACGCTGGACCGGCGTGTAGCGCCTAAGCTCCAGGCGCTACACAGTATAGTGTGGCGTCTTTCTGTCGGGCGCCACTCGAAACGGTCAGCTCGGTGAAAAATTTTCGAAAGGAGTTCAGATTGTGAATTCTTTTCGTCCTCAGGTCAAATATGTGTTTTTTGCTGTAACAGCCCCGGCCTTCATCGCGTGCGTCCAACCACAGGCAAAACTGCAAGGAACGGCTGCAGAGGTGCGCCCATCCGCTCCGTCGAGGTCGGCGCTGCCTCCGCGATCCCATGCTCGAGCCCACATTGTTTCGGCAGCCCCATTCCGTCGCCGGCGTCCATTTTCGTGCAGCCACTGAGTCCTCGCACCCAACTAGCTGTCGCGCGGCCGCGGACCTTCGTCGAACACGCCAGCCTGCCCCAGCCCTGTCGTGCCTCTCCTCATGTCACGGCAGGCTCACTCCACGCTGCAGTTCATGATGTCGTGATCAAAGGCGCTGAATTGCAGCGGTGCACCAAGTGAACCCAGCTCATCCCTACTATTCAGTGGCAGACACATCAGTTTGAGGCGGACTGAAGTTCAAATAGTATCGGGGTTAAGGTTCAGATAGATTATTCCTTGTTTTTTGGGTGTTGTTGCTAACCATGCACTGAGTTCAAGAGGCGCATCGTGCAGGCAAAGTGGAAGCTAGTGTAAAACAACACTAGGAGCAGTGCAAATGACAGACTTTTTCTCCATTGATGTTGGGACGTCGCATATGATGGTACAACAGGTGCATAAGTTACAATCAGTTGCTGATTGTGAGTGTAACTTGATTAAGTTTGGTCTGTCGAAGAAAAAGAACAGGCTACATATACACTTGTCTGCATAGGTTCGTTCTTTCATCGCTACTAGTACCTCAATCTATAACCATCTTGAACTACGTGGCCATCAACTGGCCATATGTGGGCACAAGTGGGGGACCTCCTTTTCTATCTCTTATGCTAGTTAGCTGCAGTTTTCCATGGCCATATACACACAGTTTATTGTTTTGCCCACCCCCTTGTATGTGCATGCATGTTTCCAAGTTTTTTCCCAATTGAATTCTCATAAGCTTTTGTTTTGGAACAGATGTGCATTTGAACGTGAGAAAAATGTCTGTACAGAGAAGTTCATGTATTAGTTCGAGGAAGGTTCATGTATTACTAAGTGTGTGCACGTATAATTTCTCTCTCCATATATGTGGGTATGTCGGTTTGTGTGTGTTCTTCCAGATCTACTTTAGCATTGACCAAGGTTTCACCAATAAGGGAAACAACAGTTCAGCGCATTATTCTATTACTTATTTTGTCCCGTGTGGCTCAAAAATCAAATTGTGTTCACAACAACAGAAAAAGAAAAAAAAAAGACAAACCCAATAATGTTCGTAGGAAAAATTATGAGAAGTTCAAATTGTTCAAATATGGAAGCTCAAAAATGTTACTAAAATAAATCCAAATTTCTACTACTCGCATCCCACCTCTTTTCTCAAAAAAATAGAACCTCTCTTGAAAACAAAAATTAAGGAATTTCACAAACAAAACTTGTATGGAAAACCTAGATATTAAGAAAAAGGAAAAACAGTATGTTTTCAACCCAAAAATAAAGTTGTGAAATTCCTAATAGGGAAAAAAGATCAGTTTTATTTCCCCCATGTCTAAAAATAAATAGACAGAAGTTCAAAATAAAAAAGTTGAGAAGTTCAAATTAAAATAACAGAGTAGTTCGATGTTTAAAATAACTCAGATTTTTTTTCTTTTACTAAAGTAATGAAAAGCGAGAAGATCAAACAAAAAATATAGCACTTTAAAATTCATAAAAGGATTTTCACCGTTTTCTAAATAGAAAACTCTACAAGTTCAAATATAAATAATGGACCGGTCCTATATTTATTAAAAAACTAGGATTTTTCATTAATAAAAGAAATAAAACCAAGAAGTCCAAATTACAAAAATAGAAGTTTGATATTTATAAGAAAACTCATATTTGCCTTGTTACTAAAGAATAAAAATGACGAAGTTCAAATCGAAATAGAGGAGTAGTTCGATGTATATGGGAAACTCAAATTATTACTCGTTTCTAAGAAAAATAAAACTATGAATTCAATTTACAAAAACAAATGTTTGATGCTTATTTAAAAACATATTTCCTTTCTAAGAATATGACTAAGAAGTTGAAACTAAAATAATAGAGAAGTTCGAAGTATATAAAAAACTCAGATTTGTTGGAAGAATATCATGTGCACCTCCTTGCATGATTCAGAATTTATGATTGTGGGACGTTCGGCCTTCAATTACATGTTTTAAAAATGGCAAAACATGATGTCCGACCTTCAATTGCGTGTAATTCGACATATATACAGAAATGTGGCACAAGTTCATCGTGAAAACAACGAGAAGTTCAGGTACTGCAAGGAATGCATTTCAGATGAAAATAAAAGTGTTGACATGGATTTTGACCAAGATAAAATAAAATGCATGAAGACATAAAATATAAATATAAAACGGCAAAAATCCGTTTTATAATGAAAAGAATCAGCTAAAAAAATATAATCAGTCGCTCAAAAGGAGGACTGACAAAAATAGGCGTATGATATCCATTTGAATGTCTATTATGCATGCATTAAACCGACAATTATAAAATATGACGAAACAAATAAACAGTCATCAAGTTTTCTCCTAAGGAAAAATGGAGGACACATGGTCTACATGTACGCGCACCGACGCTGACAAAAGAAAAAAGGAAAATATAGGGGACACATGGCTCGCCTACATATACGCCGTCACCTGCATCGGAGTTCCATTGTTCATATAAATTTAAATTTTCATAGGCAGTGTTGATATTACTAAAATATCAGATCACGGAGCAAAATTGGACGTTATTCTGGAACTGATAATGAACTATCACACGACGCATATAAAAAGGAGGAGAATGTCGAAAATGTCCCATGTGACGACATACTAAAACTGAATTATCACCAAAGCCCGATATTGCATCGATTCATTTAGCTAGCACGTACATGAACTATGTGCTAAGCTAGCTAGCGTACGTACGTGCATGGCCATATGGCTCTAATCCCTTCCAGCAAGTCCTTTCATTAAGCTTTAAGCCCATGTAGACATTAATTAAGTAAATTATGGATGGGCCCAAGCCCAGACGTGCTCCATGCCTCAGAGGTTAAAATATCTGCATGCACGGAGAGAAAGTTGAGGCGTTCGCTGGCCATAACCGGCCACCAGCCCACGTCCTGCCACGATCAGCATGATGCGGACGTGACTAAATGCAAAGTTTAGCGCCCATGGAAATGGATAGGCAGCGATGCACACCCCCTGCTCCCCTATAAATACCAGGTTGCCTGACTGCTCTCGGGTCGGCCCTTAGATCGTTTTCTCCCACTGCTAGAATTACATACACACATACGACACATAAGTGATAGAAAGAAAGAGGCGTGCCGCTTGCTGGAGGTTTGAAAGGTGAGATTCAATGTCTCTTCTCTAGCCCCTGGTTTGGCCATTGTGGTACAGATCAGGGAGCTTTCTTCTTCCTCCTCTCCCAAAACTCTAACCCTTGGTTCGGCCATCATGATACAAATCAACGGGCATGTTTTATCTTCCCAAAATTCTTGTTCTTGGTTTGGCCATCATGGTACAAAACAAGGAGTATGTTCCATCTCCCAAAATTCTTGCCCTTAGTCCGGCCATTGCAGTGCAGACTAAGGTGCATGGTTTAATTTATCTCAAAATTTTGTCTTTGGTTTGGCCATTTTGGTACAGTCTAAAGAGCATGATGCATCCATCCCAAATTTTTGTCCTTCGGCTCGGCCATCGCTGTACGAGTCAAGGAGGATGCATGGTTCTTGTAAGCACGCACTAGTAGAAAAAGGACCTGTTGACCCGGTTGGTGAGGGCCTTTAGTCCCGGTTCTAATACCCTGGCCCTTTAGTCCCGGTTCAATCCGAACCGGGACTAATGGGCCTCCACATCTTTGTCCGCTGAGCCCGAGCGGGAGGCCTTTGGTCCCTTGGTGGCACCAACCGGGACCAATAAACATCCACGCGTCGACATTTCTTTAGCTCTGGTTTTTGTTTTTTGAAAGGGGGGGTTGGGGGATTTTGGGGGTTAATTTAGGTGTTTCATACATTGTGCTATAGCTAGCTAATTAATAGAGAAAATGTCCTCTCTTTTGTCCGTGCTTGGTCGGCGCTTCGTACTATACATACGTATAGAGAGGACTAACTAGACATGCTAGCTAGCTAGTAATTAAGCAAACAGAAGATCGTCATGAACATATATGCATACAGAGAGAAGTGATATCGACCACCTCTCCTTCTCAGAGAGATTGGTCGAATAACAAGTTCTCGTATATCTATCCGACACTACCGCTACATATATACAATAATTATCTTTTACAATACGGACGCGTGGTCCACATAGTATTCTCCGTCTTCAGCGATCACATGGTCAAGAAAGAATGCATAATTCCTCTTGAATTGCTGCATGCGATCTGGTGCTAGGAGTTCATCCGCTTCGAAACATCTAATTTTAAGAAAGGGTCAATACATATATATATATATATATATATATATATATATATATATATATATATATATATATATATATATATATATATATATATATATATATATATATATATATATATATATATATATATATATATATATATATATATATATATATATATATATATATATGAATGAATGAAACTCAACACAAATGATGGCAATAAAATAAAATTGTGAATATTTTTATTTACGCACTTCATATTGTTTGTCGGAGTAGCCCTCTCACAGTGTCGTGTGGCGGATGGACTATAACGTAGTTTCCACAGAAATCATTCCTTGTTCCTGCCACAACCACTTTACAAGAAACAGAGGTCAATCAAACTGATAATTAGCAAGCATGCTAAATGGTATTGATGAAACTAGCGCTTGAATCACTAGGAGATGCGCGTGGAATATGCCACTATATAGTACTTACTTTCGGGTGTCTAAATTGCAGCTTGTTCGGTAGTCCCGGAGCTTTTTTGGTGAATTTTCCCCAAGCCCTGTCATACAAAGAAAACAATTACTTGATATCAGAAATGAACAAAGTTGCTGATATGGTGGATAATGATCGATTTAACTTACTTCTCGAGCATTTCAGTCATGTCCGCATACTCCTTGGGATCTTTTCGTCTCGAGTCTAAGACAGTTACTACTCCCTGCTCAAGCTTAATCTCTAGGAGAATATAGTGGAACCTGCGCACGCATGCATAACTCATCAATATTACATTACTATAACCTGGACTAAATAAGGGAAACCGAATATGCCACAAGACAGTAACACTCACGTGTAGTTGTAAGGAAAGAGTATTATATTTTGTGTTCATTTATTTCCAATGATCGTAGTAAGTTGGCCTTGGTTTCGGTGACACGATATTTAACCTCATTTGCATCTATGAGATATGTGTTAATGAACCCAATATCACCCACTTGTTTTTTCTTCATTTCTGCGATCTTCAATCTGCATAATATAGTGAGGATATTTATAAATACATGCAATGAAAGAGTTGAGTTATATAGAGATACTTAATGACGAAGTAGTACTACTTACAGACGATGGCAGGTGACCGTTGCTTTATCGAGGCCAATTGATTGAAAAACTGATAGAACTCCTCAAATGGAATAGGCAACAGTTCAATTCCAAGGAGGTCATGCTCCTTTTAACTCTCACATACAAAGTATTCCTCCCTCGGACTCTTTGCAGGTTTTCATGTACCAATCATGCAATCTTCGCATCATCGTTGTTAGAGAGCTTTCATCTTTGTGAGAGGCTTCCGTACTCGTATCTTTGTATCTGCACCTCCAAGAAATCATAATGTACATCGTCGGGCGGGTAATCTGCAGGATTGCCATAACCGGGCACCATCCTCGGATCGGCGATGTCGCTAGCGAGCACCTTGAGCGGGGGCACGATTGCTTCGCTTGTTCGCCGAGCTGGGCAATTTGTTTCCCAGCTCGTCGTTCTTTCATCCTTTGATCAGCGACAGTACTTCCCGATCTCTCCGCTTCGGCAAATGCCTTTCCAATAATGCGCTCATAGTTGCCTTTGGCGGAGACTTGGGTGGTTTTGTCGGGGCAGCAGTCGCTTCGCTTTGACCGGATCTACCTTCTCCTCCGGTGGATGTCTCTTTGCTTTCAACCCTTGAAACCAGTCATCCACTTGATCTGCGCGATCTTCGCGTTTTCCTCCTCGCTCCTCTCAGACGGTAACTTCTGAGTCTTGAGAGAAGGACCGAATCTATCTCCTCCGCCTTTGGCTGTCTTGCTAGACGCCGGCGGAGCGAGACGGAGCGGATGTCTTCTTTCCTTGCTTACGAGGCGGAGGAGAAGGACTACGACGCCACGGAGCAGCCGGAGCGGCGGCGGGTCTCTTCCGCCCTTGCCGACGAGGCGGAGAAGGAGGAGGCTGGCTGCCGGACGCGCGGTGCAGGCGGAGAAGGAGACGGAGTGCCGCCACGCCGGAGAAGGAGCCGGCCGAGTGCCACGATCGTCACTCGCCGGAGGAGGAGGCGGTGGAGGAGGCGGAGTGCCTGACTCGCCGGAGGAGGAGGAGGAGGCGGGCGTCCGATTCGGAAGGTTGATGAGATCCTTCCGCCATAGGCATGGAGTCTTGAGCGTAACCCATCCGATACTCCCCTTCACCGGTAGGGTGGTCAAGCGGAGGTCCTCAAATCCCTCCGTTATTTCATCGACCATCACCTTAGCATATCCTTCTAGAATCGGCGGCGGTGAAAAGTTGAGTCGGGTTTAGTAGGATAAGCAGAGCCAACAACCGCCTTGACCTTCAAATTGCTCCATTGCGCCATAAGGTGGCAATTTTCAGCATCCGTGATAGCATCCACGAGATAGCTGGCGAGGAGCCGTCAAGGCATGCTGCTCTGGCTGAAGCAGCTCGGTGGAAGCCACGCTGCTTCTCCGCTGAGATGGCGGGGTAACCGGGGAAGCTTGGCGGTCGTTTGTTGTGATCTGCTGCTTCTCGTTCCTCTTCTCGTTCCTCTAGCCCCATTACCCTTTCGTGCGGCGCTTTGCATTAGGCTCTGCTCCGGTTTCTTCCTCCTCTCATGGGTTTTGTAACCCCTGCGTCCGAAATCCAGCCTTCCACGAAGCGGAGCTGGCGTGCCTCGTGTCCGTCCGAGTGCTCGAGATTCCCGAGGGCCATTGTGAGCTTGTCCTTCTCCCCATGCAGAGCGAACTTCCCTTGCTGCGCTGCTTGATATAATGCTGAAGCCTCTTGGTGGTATGTCCAATTGTTCGTCCGTCCAAATGCACTTCCCGTTATAGGGTCCAAGGATCCGCCGCCCGAAGAACCAAGTCCGCAAGCAGTCAGGCCAGTTCATTGTCTCGGGTTCGATCCCTTTATCAAGCAGATCATTCTCAGCCTTGGCCCACTTAGGCCGGACTACGAGGTAACCACCGACCCGTCGATGGTGAAGCTTCTTCTTCGCAGCATTTCTCTTGTTTGTCGCTGACATCTTTTTACTCTTTTCCGATGTCTTGTAGGCCACAAATGCGGGCGATCATCTCGATCTTCTCATATTTGCCCTTGAATTCTGGTGTCTCATTTTTTTCGACATACGTATTGAGTTCTTTCTTCCAATTCCTGAATAGTTCTGCCATCTTCTTAAGAGCAAAAGACTTGATTAATGGCTCTATTACGGCTTCTCCGGATCATCCTCTAGCGGTAGGGTAAAATTTGACTTCAGCTCGGTCCAAAGATCATTTTTCGCATATCATTGACACAAGACACCTCGGGGTCTTCGTTCTTGAGGCTTATACCATTGGTTGATGCTGATCGGGATCTTGTCCCTAACCGAACCCCGACCGAGCAACAAATGCCTTCTTTGTCCGGTAGGGTTCAATCGGTTGGCCGTCATTGCGATTTGTATGATCTCAAACTTTTCATCCAAGCTCAACTTTTTCTTGGGCCTCGTCTCTTTACCGGTTGTGCTCGATCCGGAGGGCTAGAAAAAGAACAAAGACGAGAGTTAATTAATATGTGTACATATATACCAAAACAAAGACGAGAGCTAGTCGGCACAGGCTTAACTAATATATATACCTGGCGGACTCGGTTTGGTGATCACCGGAGCCGTCCTCACGGTCTACTTCTTCACCCTCTCCTTCTTGCACGGCATTGGGTCATCAGACCATGTAAATCATAACCAGCTGCTTCTTCACCCTCTCCTTCCAGACCATCGTTGTCGTTGAGAAACATCAACGAGCGACGCATCACTTCTTTGTGCGATTATGTCCCTCAACAACGCTTCTTGTGCTTCATCTCGGGGGTGTCCATAGTTTCTACAAATATTTACAACATGGCAATTATTATTCAAACATGACAGATATGGATATATTAGTGGCAAGCGTAGAACGGCTAGCTAATCACAATAAGGAATCATATTAGTGGCCTCGGCGTTGCTTCTCTAGGGTTTGGGGTGGCCTCGACAACGCTTCAAGGGTTAGGGGTGGCCTCGAGAACGCTTCAAGCTAGGAGGGTAATATCGACCCCCACGTGTTGAAGCTATCGGGAGGGGTCGGCGTTGAACAGTACATCTATGTCCCACAAGTGGCGTGGGCATCGGCGCATGATGCGGTGAGGGTCGTGGATCGCCGGTGGTCGAGGTCAAGGGTCGAAGATCGCCGAGGTCGGGAGGTTGCCTAGTGTCAAAGATTCAACAAAACCATGTCTTCATCATTAGGCGAAAGTAACAGGTGCATGATGGTGCGAAGCTCTCCAAAGTTGTTTTGGAGCGGAGTCCCGGATAGGATAATTAGCTTTTTGGTACAAAGTTCAGCAAAAGGCAAATTATCCTATCCGGACTCCATTCGTAACAACTTTGGAGGACTTCATACCATCATGCCATGGTTACTCGGCTAATGATGAAACCATGGATTTCTTCAATATTTTGACACTATAGGAACCTCGACCACGAAACCTTCGACCCTTGACCCTTAACGACCCTCGACCCTCTACCCTAGTTCCCGACCCTCGACCCTCGGTGATCCTCGACACCCTCGTTCCCGATAAAATTAAGAAGAAGAAGAAAAAAAGAGGAGAAAAAAGGAGAAGAAGCTCCTCTATTCCTTCTTCTTCTCCTCTTTTTTTTTCTTCTTCTTTCTCTTCTTCCTCTCCTCGTCTTCTCCTTCTTCTTCTCCTTCTTTCTCTACTTATTTTCCTTTTCCTTATTTTACTTTTCCTCTCCACTAACATAAAATGCACTAACCTAAAATGCAACAAACATAAAATGCACTAAATCGATCAACTAACCTAAAATCAGTGATAAAATGCACTAACCTAAAATCGATATCTACTAACAACTTAAAAAAATAATACATATATGAAAAAATGCATATATTAAAAAAAACATCATCATATCATCAACAGAAAAAATAGTATATTTTCTAAAAATCTATCTTTTGCATATATACATCAACATATATATACACTAACCTAAAATGCACAAAAATGCTATCGGAGAGGGGGTATATCGACCCCCCTCATGTATCCACATACATACATCTATACATACATATATACTTACATATATGTATAAATTTTGCATATAGAAACTTTTGCATATATAAAGTTTTTCTAAATCTAACTTTTGCATATATGAACATATATACAGAGAACATATACATAAAATGCACAAAAAATAAGAGGAAAGGCGCGTGGGACCGGACCAAGCGACAGCGTGTGGTGGGGGCGGGGCAGCGGGGCGGCGGCGACTGGAATCGGGGCAGGGCAGGGCAGCAGAGGCGGTGGCGGCGGCGACGGCAGACAGACAGACAGTCACGTCAGCGGCGTCTTGTGGCAGCGACGGGTCGGGGCAGCGGCAGCAGCGAGCCAGCAGTGTCGAAGGCGGTCTGGTAAGCGCGGATCTGGGGTCGGGGCAGCGCAGCAGCGGCAGCAGTGTCGAAGCGATCAGGGTCGGGCAGCGAAGCCGGCGCGGCGGCAACGGCAATGGTCGGGGCGGCGGCAAGCGGCGACGACAGCGAGTGGACCAACTGACGGCGTCGAAGCGAGGGCTTCAGCGGCAGCAGCGACGAGGAGCGAAAGCGTCGGGCGAGAAAAGCAGATGAATTTTGGCGGCGCTAAGTCTTTATATATAAAGGCATTAGTCGGTTCGTGGCACCAACGGGGCTAATGCTTTTTAATCGGTTGGTGGCACCAACGGGACTAAAAGGCATTAACCGGTTGGAGCCACGAACCGATATCTGCTTTAGTCCCGGTTGGTGCCACCAACCGGGACCAAACCTGTGCTGCCCAGCGCCAAATGTTTAGTCCCACTCGCTAGTTGAGAGGGAGCCGCACCAGTTTATAAGGTGCGGTGCGGCTCCCTCTCGAGCTCCTCTCTAAGCAGCTTTGGGCCTAACTCGCCATCTGTGCCTGTGGGCCTACTGGGCCTTCCGCGGGCCTGAATCCTAGCCCATAGGGTTTCTAGTCGTATTCAGGCCGTGGGGGCCCAGTAGGTGGCACTTTTTTTTGCTTTATATTTTATTTCTTTTTGCTTTTAGTTTTAGAAAAAATATAAACTTTCTATTAGTGCCATTAGTTTTAAAATTTGAAAACACTTTTTTTGTTTTCTTTGTTGCTTTATTTATTTTATTTTGTTTCTACTTACAACAAAATACTTATTGTTGCTATTTTTATTTTTTTCAAGTTTTTTTGTTTTGTTTTCTGCATTATTTATTTTCTTTTGGTTTTTTGCTTTATTTTTTAATTCTTTTTGCTTTTAGGTCAGCAAAATTATAAACTTTCTGTTAGTGCTTTTAGTTTTAGAAAAATATAAACTTTCTGTTAGTGCCATTAGTTTTAAAATTGAAAACACTTTTTTGTTTTCTTTGTTTCTTTATTTATTTTATTTTGTTTCTACTTACAACAAAATGCTTATTGTTGCTATTTTTATTTTTTTCAAGTTTTTTGTTTTGTTTTCTGCATTATTTATTTTCTTTTGGTTTTTGCTTTATTTTTAATTCTTTTTTGCTTTTAGGTCAGCAAAATTATAAACTTTCTGTTAGTGCCATTTGTTTTAGAACAATTATAAACTTTCTGTTTGTGCCATTAGTTTTATAAAATTTGAATTCTTTGAAATTTGTGTGAATCACAAGTTTGTGAGCTCAACAAGGCGTGAGGGCGGGCTTATAAACGGTGTGGCGCCCTTGGTTGGCGAGTTTTCAAATTCATAGTTTTCAAATGAACTCTGAAAAAGTTGGCATAGCATGTTCATGAACAAAGCGGACAATGGTATCATACTGTGTGTGTTACAAAGTTGGCATGGTATCATCATAATAGTTGCGGAGAAAGTCTTCACTTTTTCTTCGCTTGTGTCGTTTGCTTATTGCGCCGTAACCATGGATAATCTTCATCGTTTATCTGGATGCTTGGGTCAGCCTTGACTTTGAAGGGGGAATTTCATGAAACTTTTCATACTCTTGAGACATGTCTGTCTTGCCCTCCACTCCCGGGATGTCCCTTTTCCCGAAAGAACTATGTGGCGCTTTGGCTCATTGTATGATGTATTAAGCTTCCTTATCTTTTCTTTTCCTCGGTCCGTAGACATGTCCTTCACATAGATAACCTGTGCCACATCATTGGCTAGGACGAGCGGTTCGTCGGTGTACCCAAGATTTTTCAGATCCACTGTTGTCATTCCGTCTTTGTGGTTCTACATGCACCCCGCCTCGACAGATTGACCCACTTGCACTTAAACAAAGGGACCTTAAAATCTACTCCGTAGTCAAGTTCCCATATGTCTACTATGTAACCATAATATGTGTCATTTCCTTGTCGGTTGCTGCATCAAAGCGGACACCGCTGTTTTAGTTGGTGCTCTTTTATCTTGGTCAATCGTGTAAAATGTATTCCCATTTATCTCAGTATCCTTTCCAAATCATTACAGATCGAAGATGGTCCCTGGACAACAAGTACAGCTCATCACAAACAGTGTTGTCACCTCACGAGGCGTGTTTCCAACCAACTGCTGAAAGTCTGATGTGTTCACATGTAATCCGATCGTCGCCTTTGCTCCGGGTGTTTGGGCGCAGATCGTTCTTGTGTTCATCGACATACGGGTCACCAAGGTAGAGTTACGTAGAAGCTGTAGTGTGCTTGAGACCAAGAATATCCGTCCTGCATATTATTGAGTCTCTTCCAAGCGTGCCTTTTCGGTCAGTCTCCCCTCATACCGCGATTTAGGGAGACCTATCTTATTAAGGCCAGGAATGAAGTCAACACAAAACCCGATGACATCCTCTGTTTGATGGCCCATGGAGATGCTTCCTTCGGCCTAGCACGATTCTGAACATATTTCTTTAGGACTCCATGAACCTCTCAAAGGGGTACATATTGTGTAGAAATCTGGGCCCCGTAATGACAATCTCGTCGACTAGATGAACTAGGGCGTGCGTCATGATATTGAAGAAGGATGGTGGGAACACCAGCTCGAAATCCGACAAGACATTGCGCCACATCACTCCTTAGCGTTGATACGATTTCTGGATCGATCACCTTCGAGATATTGCATTGAGGAATGCACATAGCTTCACAATGGCTAATCGGACGTTTTCGGTAGAAGCCCCTCAATGCAACCGGAAGCGATTGCGTCATAATCACGTGGCGATCATGAGACTTTAGGTTACGGAACTTTTCTCGGCATATTTATTATTCCCTTTATATTCGACGAGAAGCCAGTCGGGACCTTCATCTTGAGCAGGCATTGAAAGAATATTTCTTTCTCTTCTTTAAGAGCGTAGGTGGCGGGACCTTCATCTCGCTTGGAGGCATGCCCTCTTTTTCGTACAAGCGTTGCAGGTCCTCTCGTGCCTCGGTGTATCTTTTGTCTTCCCATACACGCCCAAGAAGCCTAGCAGGTTCACGCAAAGGTTCTTCGTCACGTGCATCACGTCGATCGAAGAGCGGACCTCTAGGTCTTTCGGTGAGGTAGGTCCGAAAATATAGATTTCTTCTTCCACATGGGTGCGTGATTCTCGGCGTCATTCGAACAGCTAGTCCGCCGGGACCCTTTCCAAAGATTACGTGTAAATCATTGACCATAGCAAATGCGTGATCACCGGCACGCATGGCGGGCTTCTTCCGGTGATCTGCCTCGCCTTTGAAATGCTTGCCTTTCTTTCGACATTGATGGTTGGTCGGAAGAAATCGACAATGGCCTGGTACACATTCTTCCCGCAGCTTCCCGGTATATACTATCGGTGTCAAGTAAGCAGGTGCGTGCATGCGTGGTATCCCTTGTTTGCCTGTCACGAAGGTTCTTGAGAGCGGGCCAATCGTTGATGGTCACGAACAGCAACGCCTTTAGGTTAAATTCCTCCTTTTTGTGCTCATCCCACGTATGTACACCGTTTCCATTCCACAGCTGTAAAAGTTCTTCAACTAATGGCCTTAGGTACACATCAATGTCGTTGCCGGGTTGCTTAGGGCCTTGGATGAGAACTGGCATCATAATGAACTTCCGCTTCATGCACATCCAAGGAGGAAGGTTATACATACATAGAGTCACGGGCCAGGTGCTGTGATTGCTGCTCTGCTCCCCGAAAGGATTAATGCCATCCGCGCTTAAAGCAAACCATACGTTCCTTGGGTCCTTTGCAAACTCATCCCAGTACTTTCTCTCGATTTTTCTCCACTGCGACCCGTCGTGGTGCTCTCAACTTCCGTCTTTCTTACGGTCCTCATTTGTGCCATCGCATCAACTTGGCATGCTCCCGTTTCGAAGCAGGCGTTTCAACCGTGGTATTATAGGAGCATACAACATCACCTTCGAGAATCCTCTTCACAGGGCTCGCCGTCAACATCACCGAGGTCATCTCGTCGATCTTATACGCAATGCACCGCATACCGGGCATGCGTTCAGATCCTTTAGGCACCACGGTAGAGGATGCAGATCATTAGGGCATGCATGTATCTTCTCCACCTCCAATCCTAGAGGGCATCGACCTTCTTTGCTGCGTATGTCTTTGTCGGGCAATTCGTTATCCTTTGGAAGCTTCTTCTTCATTATTTTCATAGCTTCTCAAATCCTTTATCGAGCACAACATTCTCTGCCTTCCACTGCAGCAATTCGAGTACGGTGCCGAGCTTTGTGTTGCCATCTTCGCAATTGGGGTACAACCCTTTTTGTGATCCTCTAACATGCGATCGAACTTCAGCTTCTCCTTTTGACTTTCGCATTGTGTCCTTGCATCGACAATGACCCGGCGGAGATCATCATCACCGGGCACATCGTCGGTTCCTCTTGACCTTCAGCAGCTTTGCCGTTGCAGCACCATCGTGCACATCGTGCAGTGCATCTTGATGTTCATAGCATCACCGTATTCAGGGGCACATAGTTGTCATCGTACTCTTCTTCCTCGCCGTCTTCCATCATAACCCCTATTTCTCCGTGCCTCGTCCAAACATTATAGTGTGGCATGAAACCCTTGTAAAGCAGGTGGGTGTGAAGGATTTTCCGGTCGAGTAAGACTTCAGTATTCCCACATATAGGGCATGGACAACACATAAAACCATTCTGCTTGTTTGCCTCAGCCACTTGAGAAAAGCATGCACGCCCTTAATGTACTCGGAGGTGTGTGCATCACCGTACATCCATTGCGGTTCATCTGCGTGCATTATATATAATTAAGTGTGTCAAAAATCATTACGAACATCATGAATAGATAATTAAGTGACCAAATTAATAGAAGTTCATCATCACATAAAACCAAAGTACATACATAGTTCTCATCTAACAACATAAAGCTCTGCGAGCATCTAAATTAATTAAACCATACATTGAAACTATGTAAAACATTTCAATGTGAAAACAAATACGATCATAATTGCAACCAAGGTAACAACTGATCCAACATCATAATGATACCAAGCCTCGGTATGAATGGCATATTTTCTAATCTTTCTCATCTTCAAGCGCATTGCATCCATCTTGATCTTGTGATCATCGACGACATCCGCAACATGCAACTCCAATATCATCTTCTCCTCCTCAAGTTTTTTTTATTTTTTCCTTCAAGAAATTGTTTTCTTCTTCAACTAAATTTAACCTCTCAACAATAGGGTCGGTTGGAATTTCCGGTTCAACAACCTCCTAGATAAATAAAATCTATGTCACGTTGGTCGGCATAATTTTCATAAACAATAAATGAACCAATAGTCATGAAAAGATAATATATACCACGTCCGAATCATAGACAGGACAAGGGCCGACGGGGGCGGATACCAAAACCATCGCAGTATATAAGATGCAATAATAAAATTAAGAAAATAATACAAGTAAGAATATTTTTCCTTTCAGAAAGAAGATAAGAACAAGAGGCTCACCACGGTGGTGCTGGCGATGAGATCGGCGCGGGTGATCGACGGCGGTGAAGACGGGGACGGGGCGTGACGGACCACTAAACCTAGACAATTATTAAGGAAACTGGAGGTTGGAGGTCGAGCTTGGAGAGGAGAAAGCTTAAGTAGTGTGGCTCGGGCATTTCAACGAACACCTCATGTGCATAGGAGGTTAGCTAGAGCACCACAATGCCCCCCTCGCGAAGAGAAAAAGCAGAGCAATGGAGTGCTCTGCTTTCATGACGAGGGTATATATAAACAGCACTATTGGTCCCGGTTCGTGCCATGAGCCGGGACTAAAGGGAAGCCTTTGGTCCCGGTTCATGCCACGAACCGGGACCAATAGTGGTGGGCCAGGAGCCAGGACCATTGGTCCCGGTTCGTCCCACCAACCGGGACCAAAAGGTCCGGACGAACCGGGACTAATGGCCCACGTGGCCCGGCCGGCCCCCTGGGCTCACGAACCGGGGCAAATAGCTCCATTGGTCCCGGTTCTGGATTGAACCGGGACTAATGGGCTAAACTGGCCTGGACGAAAGCCCTGTTTTCTACTAGTGACGGTTCTTTTAAATGTTGCGTGCGCTTTGTCCTATTGATCTCCGTCTTGGTTCGGTCCCTTTAGCGATACAAGCCAAGATGAACGCCTCATTCCGTGGTTTGGTCTCTATATATGGATACAAATCAAGAGAGTGTCATAGGTGCGAAAACCTTATACAAAAAATGCCTTAATTTGGTCATCATAAAAAATGGATATGACTAAGTTGGAATGAAATTACGAACGCGCTAAGCTGAACTCATGATAATCTCTTGTTTGGTTGCGCTACGGGCATTATGTGTCACGCTAGTTGCAATACAAACAAGAGCATAAAAATATATTCCCTCACTTGGTTACGCTGCACGCGGGCATTATCTTAATGCCACGCGGTGTTAGTAGTAATACGAGCAGAGCAAGACTTAATTTAAAAATGTGTTCATGATACACACCTAGAAACCAAAATCATGCAAGATGAGTGATAGAACATGTCACATCATAAAAAAAACAATCTTACTTGGTTGCGCTACACGTATCACAAACTTACTTTACGTGGGTTATGCTACACACGAGCGCCAATGAAATGACGCTATATGGAGTTAGTGCTAATACCATGTAAGGTATAAACATAAACAAAAAAATATATATGTCATATGATCATGCAACACCATAACTGCTCCACAAACCTTTACTAGGTTACGCTGCACGTGGGCATTATATTAGTGCTACGCGGTGTCAGTAGTAATACAGGTAAAGCAGAACTTAATAAAAATAGGTTCACTCCACATTCACATATGCATACAAAATTCATGCAAAATACATGATAAGGGATATTCCATGTAGCCCAGATAGGCTTTAAACAAACAAAATATCATAAGCAAACTCCACTCAGGTCAGGCTTGATACGGGGCGGACTCAGAGTCAACAAAATATGGCACATATCACATGCACCATAAAAAGTATGAAGATTGTGTCAGAAAGCTTCAATCCGTTACGCTACACGCGGGCACCACATCAGTGTCGCACGGTGATAGTAGTAATGTGATGATGCAAAACTTATTAAAATTGGCATGTCACATATATACATGCCACCAAAACCAAAGAGGTCATACAAAAATCCTAAAGGAAAATACATACCCATATCCTATGTGCCAAACATAGGATAAAACTAAGCCTAGCCAAAACCAACCTTCATTCTGCACCATCATATAGATGAGGTTGAACACGAACAAATTGTTGCATGCTAGGAAAATATATTCCCAACATCACACATGAAATCATGGAAGAGTATTTGCATGAAACAAACTTCAAGTTCAACAAGGAGTTCATCGTCGACCGCGAGGAGGAGTTCTCTTGTAGAATATTGTAATAGGCATGTAATGTAATCCTATGTAATAGATATGTTGGAATTCTTAATCAGGGGTTTTCTCTTCGGAGATGTAATTAACAGAATTTTTATGTAAATGTAAGAGTTCTGGAAATAATGTACCTGCAATGTTTGATTCTATTTTTATTTTATGCATTTAAAATTCACTCTATATCAATGACGTGGACGCGTGTCTCACGCCCGCCATTTTCCCGTCATCAGATTCTGGCACGCCCAATGGGACATATTTGTCCCCTCATCTTCGAATTCCAACATAGAATTGCAACACATGAATTTCCATAGTACATGAAACATAAAGTATTATGTACGTATACACGAAAAAAGGATGAAGAAAACTAATATATGGTTTTCTTTAGTTTGAAGGTATGGAAGGTCGGGTGCCGCAGTCAATGAGACTCCGCATTGGAGACATTTGGCTTGATGTGCCGGTTGGTCCATGTGCGACTTCAACAAATCAGCATCTGGATAATATGACTGCATCACCGACTGAACATGACCAAGGAATGGAAGTCTTCTCTCCACTCAAGTTTGGGGGAAGTATGAGGATAGACAAACAAGGAAAAGGGTAGACAATGGACAAACTCCACTATGAGCAACCTATGAATTGGGGCAATACCATGACTATATTTCGCTCCTCATCGTTGCTTCATGGAAGGACGTCAAAGGTTCAGAATAAAGGTCAAGTTGATGCTTCAGAGCCTATTCTTCCGCTGGCTGATAAATCCATTGGAGAATGCTCTGAGACTGTTCTCAAGTTTCCCCTTGAATGCAAGAAAAAGCACCCCAATTCCCATGGCTATGAAACATGTCATGCGAACCCAACGTCAACATCGTCAAGTCCTTTGTCGTCATCAACACCCATTGCGTATGATTCCTCTCAGACTTCGTTGGAGTCGGTGTGCCATCAACCTCAACAAAGAAATGTTCGCCATGTCAACCTTCACAATATTAAGGTCGGCAAAGTCCGTATCCAATTCCCCAAGAGTGTCGACAACAATCATCCAGATCGCCTTTTTCATATCAGCAAGGGTGGTATAAGAATTCATACTACGGTGACTAGCAACCTTCAACAGTTGTTGCCTTCATCAGGTTCATCTGGAAAAAGTATCTTAATCACGCCAAGTGGCGTGTTGTTGGCCTTGACTGTGAATACACTAGATATGCCCACAGCAAAGAGCGTAAGAAGCTTCCACTTGAGCAACAAGTTGTTCTCTCTAATCAAGAGCCACAACGTGCTGCTGTCTTGCAGCTTTGTGTGGGCAAGCATTGCCTAATTTACCAGCTATACCAGGCTCATGCCGAGAGTTTTATCCCTCCACTTCTGCGCAACTTCCTTGACATTGAATCAGTCGAATTTGCGGGTGCGGCCATTGGCAATGACATAGAAAAACTCAAGTTCTATAACTTGGGTATCAGAAAATCTATTGATGTGTAGGGATTGGGTATCAAGGTTCCTAACCAAAAAGCAGGCAATTTGGCTTCATTGGAGAAACTAGCAAAGAAGGTTGCAAACATAAGTCTTAACAAGGACAAAAGCATCACTGTCAGTCAGTGGGAAAAGTCCAACCTGGATCATGACCAGATCAAGTATGCATGCTTGGATGCCTATGCGAGCTTCGAGGTTTACAGGCGACATTCCAACATAACCGGTTATCTTAGAACTCGTTGAAAGGTTTGTTCCTAGGTGAAATATGTAAGAAAAAGGTTGTTCAGTCTTTATCAAAGAAAAGGATGTACATGACCATTGTTTCTTTATATTATTGCTATGACTATTTCACTAGGTGCATTTTTTTTAATATGATGATGCAGGGAATAAAATGTTCTTGTATCATCATAATTTTGTTCTCATAGAAGACAAGTGAATCTGAAGGCAAATGGCATATTTTTTGTATGCTGGCAATACAAATGTTGCAACATTATTTAAAGAAAATTGTGACACACAAAAAAAAGTCACTCCATACCCTCACGAGTCTAAACTGGGGCACCCAAAAAAGTACACTCCAATAAACTTACGAGTCTAAACTGTGATACAAAAAAATATTACTCCATACCCTCATGAGGATAAACTGGGGCACACAAAAAAATACACTCCATACCCTCACGAGTCTAAACTGGGGCACAATAGAAAACATATACTCCAACAACTTATGAGTCTAAACTGTGATGTAGAAAAAGGGAACATACTCCAATACCTCACGAGTATAAACTGTGGTATAAAACATATATTACTCCTATAACTTACGAGTATAAGCTGTGACTTAAAAGAAACATATACTCCATACCCTCAAGAGTATAAACTGGGGCACACAAAGGAAAATACTCCAATACCT
Source organism: Aegilops longissima (assembly GCA_021605205.1). Classification (NCBI taxonomy): domain Eukaryota; kingdom Viridiplantae; phylum Streptophyta; class Magnoliopsida; order Poales; family Poaceae; genus Aegilops; species Aegilops longissima. Next base: position 609,939,689 of record CM038679.1, on the reverse strand, counting down.
CACGAGTATAAACTGTGGCATAAAAGAAAATATACTCCAACAACTTATGAGTCTAAACTGTGATGAAAAAAATCATCAAACATACTCCAATACCTCACGAGTATAAATTGTGGCATAAAAACAAATATACTCCAACAACTTATGAGTCTAAACTGTGATGAAAAAAATCATCAAACATACTCCATACCCTCGTGAGTATAAACCGGGGCTCACAAGAAAAATATACTCCATACCCTCACGAGTCTAAACTGGGGAACACAAAGGAAAATACTCCAATACCTCACGAGTATGAACTATTGCATTAAAACAAATATACTCCAACAACTTATGAGTCTAAACTGTGATGAAAAAAATCATCAAACATACTCCGTACCCTCATGAGTCTAAACTGGCGCACAAAAAAATTACTCCAACAACTTACGAGTATAAACTGCGATGCAAAGAAAAGAAATCATCAAGCATACTCCATACCCTCAAGAGTATAAACTATGGCACACCACAAAAAAATAAAGACTCGCACGACTTACGAGTATAAACTGTGATGCAAAGAAAAGAAATCACCAAGCGTACTCCACACCCTTAAGAGTATAAACTGGGGCACATAAAGAAAAAAAAAATACTCCACACCCTCATGAGTATAAACTGAGGCACAATTTTTTTCCAATGAATTATGAGTATAAACTGTGATGCAGAAAAAAAAAATCAAACATACTCCATACCCTCATGAGTATAAACTAGGGCACAAAAAAAACTCCAAGGACTTACGAGTATAAACTGTGATGAAAAAAATCACGAAAGTATATATATATATATATATATATATATATATATATATATATATATATATATATATATATATATATATATATATATATATATATATATATATATATATATATATAACTCCATGCCCTCATGAGTATAGACTGGGGCACCCAAAAAACATATACTCCAATAAACTTATGAGTCTGAACTATGGCACTACAAATACAAATAAACTGATGGTTCACATACCTTAAGAGCTAACTATGGTCAACTTGAGCAAATTTATGTTGATGAGTGTAAGGTGTGGTGCACTAAGAAAGTACGGACCATGCTTAAACTATTCAAGACATAAAAATCATTTTTAATGGTTATAACAAAGGGTCGAACATAAAGAATGACATAATTGCCCATCGCAAAGTAAAATGCTATTTAATAAAAGGCAAAAAAAAATGAAACACAAATATGAGAATAACTCATTCCTATCAATTATGAAGAAGGAATGTGTGCTCCATGATGATCTCTATGCTTGAACATTGTTGGTTACTTCCATGATGGGCCCAAAGGGGATACTAGCGCCAAGAAGGCGGTGTCATAAAAGAGCACCACCATGCTCAAAAAGTTTTCAACAACCCCATGCGGATGCAACTCCACTGAAAGTAAATAAATATGCAAGTTTATGGGAGAAGATTCAAAAGAGTGCATGGAGCAAGTTTTATCCTGAATCTCCTATAGTACTAAGCATGACTTCAGAAAAATGTTCTCTACAGATGTTGGGAGAATATTCGATCCAAACATCTCCTAATATGTAGGACTTGTGAGACGTGGAAATGGAAATTTGTTATGGGTACCCCGTGGCGCGCGGGAGGGAAGCTCATCTACAACACTCCCATATATAACTTTATGCAAGCACATGAATATCCTACCCCATGAGGTTGGGGGAAAATCAACCTTACCTTATCCAATATGCTAGCAACAAACTCATCCAATGATGTCCAAGGCTAGCCGAACACATTATATTTTAAGGTTTAAGGCATCCACAAACATCACATACATATCACCTTTATATTCATGGTGAATGCCAAAACCTCTATCGAGGAATGCATGGGTAATGTTCATCTCGCATTTCAGCAAAAGTGGGAAAAGATTGTTGAATCTTGAAATCATTTGGCTACTAACATATATAACAAAACGAAATACATCATGGAGTCGAGGCGACCATCCATCTCAAGACTCATTGTGCATATAAACATGCATACTGCATCATGAGGCCGGGGTACATCAAACCCTACAACATGAGCTACATAAAACAAAATACTCCGAATCACATGAGATAGTAAGATGTTCAAGGCAACATGACTATGGATTGTTAGCCAAATGTACAAAAAATATTATATATACTCCAACATCTTAAGAATATAAACCATGCTGCAACAAATCAACGGAAATTAAATATTCATCAAAAATTTGAAGTTCAAACGTGTGCATCTAGGAGTAAATACTCCTAACATCAAATTAAATAACCATATGTCTAAAGTGCTCCATTGCTATATGATCCTAAACAATAAGAGCCATTGAAACATTTTTTACGCACATAGAAAATGCTCCAATGCTATATGAGCCTAACTATAAGCATGTTTCAAAAAATTTAAATTTGATCCAATCTTCATGAGTTTAAACTCCCAATGTTAAGTCGTGCGCTCCAAAAAGAAAGAGTTCCGAGCCTAAATTGAAATAAAAAATGCAGTGTGTAGATAAAAAAACTACACGTCCACGTATAGCTGGGATGCATGTGAATAGAAAATCAGATGCTAAAAAAGAATACTAAACAAATCATGAGCCACGTACGGAAATATTGTAAGCACAAAATAGATTGTCAAGTTTCGAGCGCTGGGTCTGAGTCAAAAAAAATTCGAACCCAGACCTCGAGGGGCATCTGTTGACATGGATTTTGACCAAGATAAAATAAAATGCATGAAGACATAAAATATAAATACAAAACGGCAAAAATCCGTTTTATAATGAAAAGAATCAGCTAAAAAAATATAATCAGTCGCTCAAAAGGAGGACTGACAAAAATAGGCGTATGATATCCATTTGAATGTCTATTATGCATGCATTAAACCGACAATTATAAAATATGACGAAACAAATAAACAGTCATCAAGTTTTCTCCTATGGAAAAATGGAGGACACATGGTCTACATGTACGCGCACCGACGCTGACAAAAAAAAAAGGAAAATATAGGGGACACATGGCTCGCCTACATATACGCCGTCACCTGCATCAGAGTTCTATTGTTCATATAAATTTAAATTTTCATAGGCAATGTTGATATTACTAAAATATCAGATCACGAAGCAAAATTGGACGTTATTCTAGAACTGATAATGAACTATCACACGACGCATATAAAAAGGAGGAGAATGTCGAAAATGTCCCATGTGACGACATACTAAAACTGAATTATCGCCAAAGCCCGATATTGCATCGATTCATTTAGCTAGCACGTACATGAACTATGTGCTAAGCTAGCTAGCTAGCGTACGTGCATGACCATATGGCCCTAATCCCTCCCAGCAAGTCCTTGCATTAAGCTTTAAGCCCATGTAGACATTAATTAAGTTAATTATGGATGGGCCCAAGCCCAGACGTGCTCCATGCCTCAGAGGTTAAAATATCTGCATGCACGGAGAGAAAGTTGAGGCGTTCGCTGGCCATAACCGGCCACCAGCCCACGTCCTGCCACGATCAGCACGATGCGGACGTGACTAAATGCAAAGTTTAGCGCCCATGGAAATGGATAGGCAGCGATGCACACCCCCTGCTCCCCTATAAATACCAGGTTGCCTGACTGCTCTCGGGTCGGCCCTTAGATCGTTTTCTCCCACTGCTAGAATTACATACACACATACGACACATAAGTGATAGAAAGAAAGAGGCGTGCCGCTTGCTGGAGGTTTGAAAGGTGAGATTCAATGTCTCTTCTCTAGCCCCTGGTTTGGCCATTGTGGTACAGATCAGGGAGCTTTCTTCTTCCTCCTCTCCCAAAACTCTAACCCTTGGTTCGGCCATCATGATACAAATCAACGGGCATGTTTTATCTTCCCAAAATTCTTGTTCTTGGTTTGGCCATCATGGTACAAAACAAGGAGTATGTTCCATCTCCCAAAAATTCTTGCCCTTAGTCCGGCCATTGCGGTACAGACTAAGGTGCATGGTTTAATTTATCTCAAAATTTTGTCTTTGGTTTGGCCATTTTGGTACAGTCTAAAGAGCATGATGCATCCATCCCAAATTTTTGTCCTTGGTTCGGCCATCGCGGTACAAACCAAGGAGCATGTTATATCTATCCCAAACTTTCGCCTTCGGCTTGGCCATCGCGGTACGAGTCAAGGAGGATGCATGGTTCTTGTAAGCACGGTTCTTTTAAATGTTGCGTGCGCTTTGTCCTATTGATCTCCGTCTTGGTTCGGTCCCTTTAACGATACAAGTCAAGATGAACGCCTCGTTCCGTGGTTTGGTCTCTATATATGGATACAAATCAAGAGTGTCATAGGTGCGAAAACCTTATATAAAAAATGCCTTAATTTGGTCATCATAAAAAATGGATATGACTAAGTTGGAATGAAATTACGAACGCGCTAAGCTGAACTCATGATAATCTCTTATTTGGTTGCGCTACGGGCATTATGTGTCACGCTAGTTGCAATACAAACAAGAGCATAAAAATTTATTCCCTCACTTGGTTACGCTGCACGCGGGCATTATCTTAATGCCACGCGGTGTTAGTATAGTAATATGAGCAGAACAAGACTTAATTTAAAAAATGTGTTCATGATACACACCTAGAAACCAAAATCATGCAAGATGAGTGATAAAACATGTCGCATCATAAAAAAAAAACAATCTTACTTGATTGCGCTACACGTATCACAAACTTACTTTACGTGGGTTATGCTACACACAAGCGCCAATGAAATGACGCTATATGGAGTTAGTGCTAATACCATGTAAGGTACAAACATAAACAAAAAATTATATATGTCATATGATCATGCAACACCATAACTGCTCCACAAACCTTTACTTGGTTACGCTGCACGCGGGCATTATATTAGTGCTACGCGGTGTCAGTAGTAATACAGGTAAAACAGAACTTAATAAAAATAGGTTCACTCCACATTCACATATGCATACAAAATTCATGCAAAATACATGATAAGGGATATTCCATGTAGCCCAGATAGGCTTTAAACAAACAAAATATCATAAGCAAACTCCACTCAGGTCAGGCTTGATACGGGGCGGACTCAGAGTCAACAAAATATGGCACATATCACATGCACCATAAAAAAGCATCAAGATTGTGTCAGAAAGCTTCAATCCGTTACGCTACACGCGGGCACCACGTCAGTGTCGCGCGGTGATAGTAGTAATGTGATGATGCAAAACTTGTTAAAATTGGCATGTCACATATATACATGCCACCAAAACCAAAGAGGTCATATAAAAATCCTAAAGGAAAATACATACCCATATCCTATGTGCCAAACGTAGGATAAAACTAAGCCTAGCCAAAACCAACCTTCATTCTGCACCATCATATAGATGAGGTTGAACACGAACAAATTGTTGCATGCTAGGAAAATATATTCCCAACATCACACATGAAATCATGGAAGAGTATTTGCATGAAACAAACTTCAAGTTCAACAAGAAGGAGTTCATCGTCGACCGCGAGGAGGAGTTCTCTTGTAGAATATTGTAATAGGCATGTAATGTAATCCTATGTAATAGATATGTTGGAATTCTTAATCAGGGGTTTTCTCTTCGGAGATGTAATTAACATATTTTTTATGTAAATGTAAGAGTTCTGGAAATAAAGTACCTGCAATGTTTGATTCTATTTTTATTTTATGCATTTAAAATTCACTCTGTATCAATGACGTGGACGCGTGTCTCACGCCCGCCATTTTCCCGTCATCAAAAAGTATAGGAAAATAAAAGCTTAAAAGGTTTGTTGAAAGAAGTTCAAGTGCTCTTTCTGGGGAAGTTCAAAAATTCTTGGAAGAGAGGTTCACCTTGTATTTCCATGTTCGAAAACACAAAAAAAGAAATTGTTTTTTACGCTTTAAAATAATTCTCTCAATCTACAAAGAACTTCAATTTATTATTTGGGAGCAATTTGATTTCAAAAAAGTAAATAAATAATTCAAATTATAAGAATGGAAAAAGTTCATGTACTACATGGTTTAATATGAGAAAAATGAATTAAAAGGCAAGGTCCAAATTTTGTTGTTGTTATAAGTTCAAGTCCTTGGCTGGAGAAAGTTAAAAAATTATTGCGAGAGAGGTTTGTACAAAAGGAATATCATTTGTGTAACACTGACGAATATATTAGAAAATTACAAACGGAAATACGTCACAGAAGTTCAACGTGAAAACAGCAGGAAGTTCAACTACTAAACTGAATGAATTTCAGATGAATTTTTTTTAAAACCGTCGCAAGTATGAAAAAATGATCAACACGGGAAAGTTTTGTGTTTATAGCAGCTTTCCATCTAAATATCATTTGCTCAATACCGGTGAGTGGATGGAGAGCTGAAAGAAAAAAAAGCACGTGAAAAACAAAGTGAAGTTCAGGTAGACATGCCGAGAAGTTCAAGTTCTTCACACGGTGCATTTTCAGAGAATCTGTTTCACGACCAAGGCAAAACACACGATCTCACTGTTTTCAAAATTACTTGAAAACAGGTAGGAGTCAGAGAAAACCATCAGCATGAAAAAGTTTCAGCTTTTCAAGGGTATATTATTTGCCCCATTCCGATAAAGTTTGTAGAAATTACGACCATAAAACATTTTTATCCATTTTCAAAATTGACTTAAAATCGTAAGGAATTGGGAGAAACTATAGATACAGAAAAGTTTTGCATTTCCTCAGACCATCCAATGCCATATCATTTGCTGCATTCGGACGTACAGTTAAAACATTAGCTCGAAAATACGAACTCGGTGGAACTTGTATCGTTTTCTAAATTACTTTTAAACAGTTCAAAATTAGAAAAAACTTTCAACATGAAAAAGTAGCACATCTTCATAAGCTTTCCAACGCCATATCATTTGCCTTATTTGGATTAGCCGTTTAGAAAGTCCATCGAAAATACGAACTCGGCTGTTCGGTATGTAAAATTTCATGATTTTCCAAATTACTCTTTAAAAATAGGGAATTACAGAAAACTATCAACATGTGGAAGGAGTGTTTTTGCAGCAGCTTTCCAACGCCATATTCTTTGCCTCATTCCGATAAACGGTTTAGAAATGCAATCGAAAATATGATTCACATTTATTGTATAAAGAAAAAACAGTTTTTAAAACTTCTCTTAAACCACTTACATTTTGCCAAAAATTCAACTTGGGTCATGATACTCGTGTCCACAGCTTTCCAACCGTATATCACAAGCACCATTTGGACACTTTTTAGCTTAAGTTCAACCTAGTACTCGGGGAAGGTTAGGTTTTGTGTGTGCGTGTGTGTGTGTGTGTGTTGTTGTTGTTGCTGTTGTTGTTCTGTATGCAATCCCATCACACAACACACATGTCTTATTAGCAGCAATCATCCGTGTTATTATCGGTCTTCGCACACATTTCTGATTACAGACCTGTTTGCCGCGTATCACACACATCTTGTTATATTGAACTGTTTATGTTCTCTTGTCTCAACACAAACAGTTCATCCGCATGAACCGCATGTCATATATCGCACACACCTTGATCTGACTGGCCGTTTCTTTTGTGTTACCTAATCACAAGCAGTTCATCCTAGTGAACCATATGCTATTTATCGCACACACCTTCATTTGGCTGCCTGTTTCTTTTGTTGCTCCTCATCGCAAACGGTTAACTGCACTGAACCGTATGCCCTACATCACACACAAGACTAAAATATGAACCGTGTTTGATGCATACCTCATCGCAAACGTTTTTCATCTTTTTTGATGGTTTTTACACCACGGTTTGCGATTAATGCATCGCACATAGTTTCGTCAAAGGGTCTCTTATCGTAGTGCCGCGTTAGCAGCATCCTGCGGTAGTGGATGATCATGAAACTTTAGATCACATTACTGCTGGACCTTGTAGGTCGAACAGAGCACGTTCCGCACCAGAGTGGTATGGTAATCCTGTCCTGGAAGTCATGTTACTTGACCATGACGAACCTACGAACTATGAAGAAGCTATGATGAGCCCAGATTCCGACAGATGGCTTGAGGCCATGAAATCAGAGATAGGATCCATGTATGGGAAAAAAGTATGGACTTTGGTGGACTTGCCTGATGATCGGCAAGCCATTGAGAATAAATGGATCTTCAAGAGGAAGACGGGCGCTGATGGTAGTGCTACTATCTACAAAGCTCGACTTGTCGCAAAAGGTTTTCGACAAGTTCAAGGTGTTGACTACGATGAGATTTTCTCACTCGTAGCGATGCTTAAGTCTGTTCGAATCATGTTAGCAATTGACACATTTTATGAAATCTGGCAAATGGATGTAAAAAATGCATTCCTTAATGGATTTCTTAAAGAAGAGTTGTATATGATGCAACCAAAAGGTTTTGTCGATACTAAAGGTGATAACAAAGTGTGTAAACTCCAGCGATCCATATATAGACTGGTGCAAGCATCTCGGAGTAGAAATATACGCTTTGATAAGGTGATCAAAGCATATTGTTTTATACAGACTTATGGTGAAGCCTGTATTTACAAGAAAGTGAGTGGGAGCTCTGTAGCATTCCTTATATTATATGTGGATGACATATTGTTGATTGGAAATGATGTAGAATTTCTGGATAGCATAAAAGGATATTTGAATAAGATTTTTTCAATGAAAGACCTCAGTGAAACTGCTTACATATTGGGCATCAAGATCTATAGAGATAGATCAAGACGCTTGATAAGAATTTCAGTGAGTACATACCTTGACAAGATTTTGAAGGAGTTCAAAATGGATCAGTCAAAGAAGGAGTTCTTGCCTGTATTTTAAGGTGCGAAGTTGAGTAAAGACTCAAAATCCGACCACGGTAGAAGATAAAGAGAGAATGAAAGTCATTCCCTATGCCTCAGCCATATGTTCTATAAAGTATGCCATGTTGTGTACCAAACCTGTTGTGTACCTTGCCATGAGTTTGGCAAGGGGGTACAATAGTGATCCAGGAATAGATCACTGGACAACGGTCAAAATTATCCTTCTTTACCTTAAAAAGGACTAAGGAAATGTTTCTCGGTTATGGAGGTGGTAAAGAGTTCGTCCTAAAGAGTTGCATCGATGCAAGCTTTGACACTGATCTAGATGACTCTAAGTCTCAATCTAGATACGCATTGAACGTGGGAGCAATTAGCTAGAGTAGCTCCATGCAGAGCATTGTAGACATAGAAATTTGCAAAATACATACAGATCTGAATGTGGCAGACCCATTGACTAAACTTCTCTCACAAGCAAAACATGGTCACACCTTAGAACTCTTTGTGTGTTAATCACATGGCGATGTGAACTAGATTATTGACTCTAGTAAACCCTTTGGGTGTTGGTCACATGGCGATGTGAACTATGGGTGTTAATCACATAAAGATGTGAACTATTGGTGTTAAATCACATGGCGATGTGAACTAGATTATTGACTGTAGTGCAAGTGGGAGACTAAAGGAAATATGCCCTAGAGGCAATAATAAAGTTGTTATTTTATATTTCCTTATATCATGATAAATGTTTATTATTCATGCTAGAATTGTATTAACCAGAAACATGATACATGTGTGGATACATAGACAAAACACCGTGTCCCTAGTAAGCCTCTACTAGACTAGCTCGTTAATCAAAGATGGTTAAGTTTCCTAATCATAGACATGTGTTGTCATTTGATGAACAAGATCACATCATTAGGAGAATGATGTGATGGACAAGACCCATCCGTTAGCATAGAATATTGATTGTTCAGTTTTATTGCTATTGCTTTCTTCATGTCAAATACATATTCCTTCGACTATGAGATTATGCAACTCCCGGGTACTTGAGGAATACCTTGTGTGATATCAAATGTCACAACGTAACTGGGTGATTATAAATATGCTCTACAGGTATCTCCGAAGGTGTCTATTTGGTTGGCATAGATCGAGATTAGGATTTGTCACTCTGAGTATCGGAGAGGTATCTCTGGGCCCTCTCGGTAATACACATCATACGAAGCCTTGCAAGCAAAGTGACTAATGAGTTAGTTGCGGGATGATGTATTACAGAATGAGTAAAGAGACTTGACGGTAATGAGATTGAACTAGGTATGAAGATACCGACGATCGAATCTCGGGCAAGTAACATACCGATGACAAAGGGAATAACGTATGTTGTCATAACAGTTCGACCGATAAAGATATTCATAGAATATGTGGGAACCAATATGAGGATCCAGGTTCCGCTATTGGTTATTGACCGGAGAGGTGTCTCGGTCATGTCTACATAGTTCTTGAACCCGTAGGGTCCGCACGCTTAACGTTCGATGACGATTTTGTATTATATGAGTTATGTGATTTGGTGACCGAATGTTGTTCGGAGTCCCGGATGAGATCACAGACATGACAAGGAGCTCAAAATGGTCAAGAGGTAAAGATTGATATATAGGATGATAGTATTCAGACACCGAAAGTGTTTCGGGAGGTACCGGGTACTTATCGGGTCACCGGAAGGGGTTCCGGGCACCGCCTGCAAAATATATATATGGGCCTTATGGGCCAAGAGGGGAAACGCACCAGCCACAAGGGGGCTAGTGCACACCCCATATGGGTCGGCCAATGAGGAGAAGGAAAGGGGGGAAAGGAATTAGGAAGCACTACTTCTACTTCCCCCTCTTCCCCTCTTTCCTCCCCCTCCGGCAAATATGGTAGGGGGGCCGAATTGGACAAGGCTCCCAAGTAGGATTCCTCCTACTTGGGGCGCCCCTTTTGGCTGCTCCCTCTCCCTCCCACCTATATATATGAGGGGGGGGGGCACCTAGAACATAAAACCAACAATTGTTAGCCGTGTGCGGTGCCCCCCTCCATAGATTACACCCTCGGTCATATTCTCGCGGTGCTCAGGCAAAGCCCTGCGTGGATCACTTCACCATCACCGTCACCACACCGTCGTGCTGACAGAACTCATCTACTTCCTTGACACTTTGCTGGATCAAGAGTTCGAGGGACGTCATCGAGCTGAACGTGTGTAGAACTCGGAGGTGTCATACATTCGGTACTTGATCGGCCAGAACGAGAAGAAGTTTGACTACATCAACCGCGTTGTCAAACGCTTCCGCTTTCGGTCTACGAGGGTGCGTAGACACACTCTCCCCATCTCGTTGCTATGCATCTCCTAGATAGATCTTGCGTGAGCGTAGGAATTTTTTGAAATTGCATGCTATGTTTCCCAACACCTTTGTGATATCAACCTTTATTATGCAGTCCTTCGCTTTTATTTCTTTACCACCACAAGTTCGTACAACACTTATTTTCCCTTACAATAAAAGATCATACATATTTAGGAGCAATTTTTATTGCTTTTTGCACCGATGACAAGTTATTGAAGGATCTTATTCAATCCATAGGTAGATATGGTGGACACTCATGGCATGAAACTAGGTTTAAGGGTTTTGGATGCACAAGTAGTATCTCTACTTAGTACAAAAAATTTTGGCTAGCAAAAGATCCTAAGCAAGCACCACATGTTAGAGGACCCATAACAATATAACTTCTATGCAAATATACCCAAACATAACTCATTACGTTGTCTTCCTTGTCCACCTTCAACTATTTTTCTCAAGTTTGAAAATAATTAATAGTGCTCACAATCATAGAAGATGTCCAAGATAGTATATTTATATGTTAAATCTCTCTTCCTTCAATATTCTTTCATGAATTGTTCAAGTGACCAATGTTGAGTTTGCTAACTTCCAATAAATTTTACCACCTACACTTCTTATAAGTGAACTCATTACTCCTCATGGGATAAGCATATGAAGCATATATAATTTCAGATCTATGATATTCAATTCATTCAACCATTTACTCATAGGATATAAGTGAAGCACACGAGTACATAACAAACTACTCCAGAAAGATATAAGTGAAGAACACTGAGTAGTCAAATAATTAACTAGCCATGGGAGGAATCTCTCTCTCATTCAAGATTTCAGATCCAATGATTTTATTCAAACAGAAAGTAAAACGAAAATACACTCCAAGCAAAACACATATCATGTGACGAATAAAAATATAGCTCCGAGTAAGGTATACTAATGGTTTTGAAGACGAAAGAGGGGATGACTTCTGAGGCATCCCCAAGCTTAGGCGCTTGATTCTTCCTTGATTATTACCTTGGGGTGCCTTGGGCATCTGCAAGCTTAGGGTCTTTCCACTCCTTATTCTCCTCATATCGATATCTCACCCAAAACTTGAAAACTTCAATCACACAAAACTTAACGAAACTTCGTGAGATGGGTTAGTTTGATAAAGAGTAAATCATTCACTTTGGTACTGTCAAGATAAGATTCATAATTGTTCTCACACAATGCCTACTGTACCATATCATCTCTACAATTTATATTGAGAAATATAAGCCATAGAAACCAGAAAACAAGCAAACTATGCACTGAAAACAGAATCTGCCAGAAACAGAACAGTCTGTAATGATCTAAACAACAACCATACTTCTGCTAATCCAAAAATTCCTAAAAATTAGGACAACCTAGGAATTTTTTTTATAAATCTTGTGTAAAAAATTCAGATCAAAAGCATGCATCTGTGATTTTTTAAAATTCTGGCAATGAGCGCAAAAAGTTTCTGTTTTTCAGCAAGATCAAATCAACTATCACCGTAAGCCATCCCAAAGGTCTTACTTGGCACTTTATTGAAACAAAAGCTATAAAACATGATCACTACAGTAGCTTAATCACGTGAGCACACAAAAACAGTAAGGATAAATATTGGGTTGTCTCCCAACAAGCGCTTTTCTTTAATGCCTTTTTAGCTAGGCATGATATTATAATGATACTCTTCCAAGCCCAATTTCGATGATAGTCTTATTCATACTACAAAAGATATAAGTGAAGTTCATGGATCATTCTACAAATCAATGAAGGGGTATCTCACACTAGCATGGGGCATAAAGGAAAAGAAAAGAGAAATAAACATAAAAGACGCATATCATGTGAACAAAACAAAAACCGAGGTATACCGATAATTGTTGAAGAAGAAAGATGGGTGCCAACCGGGGCATCGCCAAGCTTAGATGCTTTAGTATTCTTGAAATATTTACTTGGGGTGACTTGTGCATCCCCAAGCTTGAACTCTTGCCTCTCCTTATTCTTCTCATATCGGTAACTCCTCGTTCTTCGAACACTTCATCCACACAAAATTTAACAAAAAACTTTGTGAGATCCGTTAGTATAATAAAGCAAATCACTACCTTTAGGTACTGTTGTAAACTCATTCCAATTTCATATTGGCATTATATCTACTGTATTCCAACTTCACCATGGTTCATACCCCACGATACTACCCATAGATTCATCAGAATAAGTGAACAACACATAGAAAACAGAATATGTCAAAAACAGGACAGTTTGTAGTAATCTGAAAACTTTGTATACTTCTATAACTCCAAAAATTCTAAAAATGAGGATAACCTAAACAAATTTATAGAAGTACTGTGCAAAAAAGTTTCAGAAGATTTTGACATTCCAGTAAAAGATATAAATTCACGCACTACAACCAAAGTTTCTATTTTTGCACTGAACATAGCAAACAAGCAATCTAGATATCCTAAGACCAAATATTGGCACATTATTTTTATAATACAATGGATATTTACAAGGGGATAATTGTTTTTTAGAAACTTCCATGAAAAAATCTACATTATTTTCATGAGCATGAACACAAGTGTTCAAGGTCGACCCTCGCTTCTCCAATGCATAACCTTCCAATCGCTTCTCTTTTTGAAAAAGGATTTAGGCATGAGAAGGAAGTAATTTTTTTGTATTTTTCATTCTTTAATTTTTTTTGTTTCAATCACAACTAAATAAAACAAAAACAAAAGGGAAAACAAAATCTACTTAGTGAAGAAAGCAAACAAGCACACACGAGAATATCAACCCCATGTTATTGCTCCCTGGAACGGCGCCAGAAAAGAGCTTGATAATCACCAAGTGCAAGGATTCATCGTAGCAATTTTCAAAGGTGGAAGTGATGAGTATGGAGTGTTGAGATCACAAGGAGCTAAAGGTATGATGAATATTCTCTCAAGTCCTATCTGCCACTGATACGACTACGTACACTGAACGTTTGCTTCCAACTAGAAACGAGAAATAAAACTATGTTGTGGGTATAAAGAGGATAGCTTTGCGTGATATCGGAGAACTAAATTATAAAAGTAGGTGCTGTTAATATAAAGTTAGAATATATTACTATATATTATAAATAGCGAGAGTGGAATAATGATGGATCGGTGTCCGAAGTTGTCCTAGGCGATTGTTAACAAGATCGGCAATCACTATTGCAATTCCATATGAGGAAGAGGCATAAGATAACATAATTTATATTCTTGGATCATATGCACTTATGATTGGAACTCTATCAAGCATCTGCAACTACTAAAGATCATTAAGGTAAAACCCAACCATAGCATTAAAGTATCAAGTCCCCTTTATCACATACGCAACAACCCCCTTACTCGGGTTTAACCTTCTGTCACTCTAACCCACTATAAGAGAATCATGAACGTATTGCAACACCCTACAGTGGGAATCCTTCACGTGTGAGCAGCACGGAAGACACCATAGGACAGCACCAAAATAAAACATGCAACTCAAACCAATCTAGATCATCAATCAACCCAAAAGACAAAAGAAATCTACTCAAAACATCATAGGATGGCAACACATCATTGGATCATAATATATGGCATAAAGCACCATGTTCAAGTAGGGAATACAGCAGGGTGCGGGAGAGTGGACCGTGTAAAAGAGATGAGGATGCTGATGAAGATGGTGATGTTGATGAAGACGATCACCGCGGCGATGGTTCCCCCGATGGCACTCCGGCGCCACCGAGAGAGAGGGGAAGAGGTTCTCCCCCTTTGTGCTTCCTCCTCCATGGCCTTCCCTTGATGGGGAGAGGTTCTCCCTCTGGTCCTTGGCCTCCATGGTGATGAGGGGCCCCTCCGAGATCCTCCTCCATAGCCTCCGGTGATGATGGCCCCCTCCGGCAGGGTGCCAGAGAGGGCCTAGATTGATTTCTCGTAGCTCCAGAGGCTTACAGCGGCGGAACTCCCAATCTAGGTTTCGTTCTGGGTTTTGGGATTTATAGAAGGTGTTGGCGTCGGGGACAAGTTAAGGGGGCCCGTGAGGTGATGACAAGGCAGGGGGCACGCCCTAGGGGGGGTGCCCCCACCCTTGTGGTTGCCCCGGGACTCCTCTCTGGTATCTTTTTGCTCTGGTATTTTTTATATTTTCCAAAAATATTCTCCGTAAATTTTCAGCCCATTCCGAGAACTTTTATTCGTGCACAAAACCAACACCACGGTAGTTCTGCTAAAACAGCGTCAGTCCGGGTTAGTTCTAATCAAATCATACCAAAATCATGTAGAATTGTTGTAAACATGGCATGAATACTTCATAAATTATAGATACGTTGGAGACGTATCACACCCATACTTGATAGTTCCTTGAATCAAAAGCATAATTGCAATGATGTTATTATAAATTCCATTAATGTTAATTGTGTTAATGATATGCAAAACCCTAAGCTTGGGGATGCTAATTTTGCTATTTCTACTACTTGTTGCAATGATCATGATAGGGGTGATCCTTCTTATGATATTGAAAATTTATTTAAGCCCCATGATGAATATGAGTTTGATAATAATGTTTGCAATAATATTGAAAGTTGGTTTGGAAGAGTGTCAACTTTAGATCCCACATATTTGGAGAATGTTCAATCTTATGAAATTTTTGATAAAAGTGGGTTTGGAGAGGTCATGACTTTAGTTAATGTTAATCCCAGTATTTTGGAAGAGTGTCAACTTCGCATGCATGTGGATCGTGTTGAGAGTATGTTATGTGATAGCTATTTTGTTGAATTTGTTTATGATCCTACATGTAATTATTATGAGAGAGGAAAATATGGTTGTATAAATTTTCATGTTATTAAATTACCTCTCTTCATGTTGAGATTGCTATCGTCGCTTTCTTCTTCCTTGCTTATGCTAGTTTTTTCTTGCCTTGATAATTGTTTGCTTATAGAATGCCTATGCATAGGAAGTATGTTAGACTTAGATGTGTTTGTAACATGTTTTATGATGCTCTCTTTGTGCTTCAATTCTTTTCTTTCATGTGAGCATCATTGAAATCTCAATGCCTAGCTAAGGGCGTTAAACAATAGCGCTTGTTGGGAGGCAACCCAATTTATTTTTGTTCTTTGCTTTTTGGTTCTATTTTGCTTTAAATAATTCATCTAGCCTCTGGTTAGATGTGGATTTGTGTTTTAGTTAGTGTTTGTGCCAAGTAAGACCTTTGGGATGGCTTACGGTAATAGTTGTTTTGATCTTGCCGAGAAAGAGAAACTTTTGAGGCCAGGAAAATAATTTTCATAATTCACAGAAGTATGCTTTTGATCTGATTCTTTTTGAACCTGGTTGGTACACAAATTGCCCAGATTGTCCTAATTGTTCAAAATTTTGGAGTTATATAAGTATTCGAAGTTTTCAGATTGCTACAGACTGTTCTATTTTTGACAACTCTATGTGTTGTTTGCTTATTTTGATGAATCTATGGGTAGTATCAGGGGGTATGAACCATGGAAAAGTTGGAATACAGTAGATATTACACCAATATAAATAAAGAATTAGTTCACAACAGTACCTTAAGTGGTGATTTATTTTCTTATACTAACGGATCTCATGAGATTTTCTGTTGAGTTTTGTGTTGTGAAGTTTTCAAGTTTTGGGTAAGGATTTGATGGACTATGGAATAAGGAGTGGCAAGAGCCTAAGCTTGAGGATGCCCAAGGCACCCCAAGGTAATATTCAAAGGACAACCAAGAGCCTAAGCTTGGGTATGCCCCGGAAGGCATCCCCTCTTTCGTCTTCATCCATCGGTAACTTTACTTGAGGCTATATTTTTATTCACGACATGATATGTGTTTTTCTTGGAGCGTCTTGTATTTTAGTTTGCGACAATCATCCTTGCTGTACACACCTTTTGAGAGAGACACACATGAATCGTGATTTATTAGAATACTCTATGTGCTTCACTTACATCTTTTGAGTTAGCAATTTTGCTCCAGTGCTTCACTTATATCTTTTTAGAACACGGCGGTGGTTTTATTTTATAGAAACTATTGAGCTCTCTTGCTTTACTTATATTATTTTGAGAGTCTCTAAACAGCATGGTAACTTGCTTTGGTTAAGAATTTAGTCCTAATATGATAGGTATCCAAGGGAGATATAATAAAAACATTCATATAAAGTGCATTGAATACTATGAGAAGTTTGATTCCCTATGATTGTTTTGAGATATAAAGATGGTGATATTAGAGTCATGCTAGTAAGTAATTGTGAAATTGAGAAATAATTGTGTTAAGGTTTGTGATTCCCGTAGCATGCACATATGGTGAACTGTTGTGTAACGAAGTTGGAGCATGATTTATTTATTGATTGTCATCCTTTGAGTGGAGGTCGGGATCGCTTGATGGTTAACTCCTACCAACCCTTCCCCTAGGAGCATGCGTCTAATACTTTGTTTCAATGGCTAATAGATTTTTGCAATAAGTATGTGAGTTCTTTATGACTAATGTTGAGTCCATGGATTATACGCACTCTCACCCTTCCACCATTGCTAGCCTCTCTAGTGTCGTGCAACTTTCATCGGTACCAAACATCCACCATATACCTTCCTCAAAACAGCCACCATACCTACCTATTATGGCATTTCCATAGACATTCTGAGATATATTGCCATGCAACTTTCATCGTTCCGTTTATTATGACACATTCCATCATTCTCATATTGCTTTGCATGATCATGTAGTTGCAATCATATTTGTGGCAAAGCCACCTTCATCATCTTTTATACATGTCGCTCTTGAGTCATTGCACTTCTCGGTACACCGCCGTAGGCATTCATATAGAGTCATATTTTGTTCTAAGTATTGAGTTGTAAGTAAATAAAAGTGTGATGATCATCATTATTAGAACATTGTCCCACGTGAGGTTATATAAAAAGGACAGGCCAATGATGCCTAAAAAAAGAGAGGCCATAGAAGTCTAACAAAATGAAAAGAAAAAAAGAAAGGAAAAAGAGAGAAGGGTCAACGTTACTATCTTTTTCCACACTTGTGCTTCAAAGTAGCACCACGATCTTCATGATAGAGAGTCTCCTATGTTGTCACTTTCATATACTAATGGGAATTTTTCATTATAGAACTTGGCTTGTATATTCCAACAATGGGCCTCCTCAAATTGCCCTAGGTCTTCATGAGCAAGCAAGTTGGATGCACCCCACTTAGTTTCTTTTTGAGCTTTCATAAACTTATAGCTCTAGTGCATCCGTTGCATGGCAATCCCTACTCACTCACATTGATATCTATTGATGGGCATCTCCATAGCCTGTTTATACGCCTAGTTGATGTGAGACTATCTCCTTCTTTTTGTCTTCTCCACAACCACCATTCTATTCCACCTATAGTGTTATGTCCATGGCTCACGCTCATGTATTGCGTGAAAGTTGAAAAAGTTTGAGAATACTAAAGTGTGAAACAATTGCTTGGCTAATACCGGGGTTGTGCATGATTTGAATATTTTGTGTGATGAAGATGGAGCATAGCCAGACTATATGATTTTGTAGGGATAACTTTCTTTAGCCATGTTATTTTGAGAAGACATAATTGCCTTTTAATATGCTTGAAGTATTATTGTTTTTATGTCAATACTAAACTTTTGTTTTGAATCTTATGGATCTGAACATTCATGCCACAATAAAGAAATTACATGGATAAATATGTTAGGTAGCATTCCACATGAAAAAAAAAATCTGTTTTTATCATTTACCTACACGAGGACGAGCAGGAATTAAGCTTGGGGATGCTTGATACGTCTCCAACGTATCTACAATTTTTTATTGTTCCATGCTATTATATTATGTGTTTTGGATGTTTTATATGCATTAATATGTTGTTTATTTTTGGGACTAACCTATTAACATAGGGCCCAGTGCCGGTTTCTGTTTTTCCTTGTTTTTGAGTTTCGCAGAAAAGGAATACCAAACAGGGTCCAAACGGAATGAAACCTTCGCGATGATTTTTCTTGGACCAGAAGACACCCCAGAGACTTGGAGATCAAGTCGGAAGAGCCACGAGGCGGCCAAAAGGGGGGAGGGCGCGCCCAGGGGGGTAGTGTGCGCCCCCACCCTTGTGGGCCCCTCGCAACTCCCCTGACCTAATTCTGAGGCCTATATATTCTCAAATATTCCAGAAACACCAAAGGAGCCCACGAAAACACTTTTCCCGGCCGCAACCTTCTGTACCCGTGAGGTCCCATCTAGGGACCTTTTCCGGCACCCTGCCGGAGGGGGATTCAATCATGGAGGGCTTCCACATCAACACCATTGCCCTTCCGATGAAGCGTGAGTGGTTTACCACATAGCTATGGGTCCATAGCTAGTAGCTAGATGGCTTCTTCTCTCTCTTTGATTCTCAATACCATGTTCTCCTCGATGTTCTTGGAGATCTATCCGATGTAACCTTCTTTTCTAGTGTGTTTGTTGAGATCCGATGAATTGTGGATTTATGATCAGCTTATCTATGAATATTACTTGAATCTCCTCTAAATTCTTTAATGCATGATTTGATATCTTTGTAATTATCTTCAAACTATCGGTTTTGGTTTGGCCAACTAGATTGGTTTTTCTTGCAATGGGATAAGTGCTTAGATTTGGGTTCAATCTTGTGTTGTCCTTTCCCAGTGACAATAGGGGCAGCAAGACACGTATTGTATTGTAGCCATCGAGGATAAAAATATGGGGTTTTCATCATATTGTTTGAGTTAATTCCTCTACATCATGTCATCTTACTTAATGCGTTACTCTGTTCTTCATGAACTTAATACTCTAGATGCAGGTAGGAGTCGGGCGATGTGTGGAGTAATAGTAGTAGATGCAGAATCGTTTCGGTCTACTTGACACGGACGTGATGCCTATATTCATGATCATTGCCTTAGATATCGTCATAACTTCGCGGTTTTCTATCAATTGCTCGATAGTAATTTGTTCACCCACCATATTATTTGCTATCTTGAGAGAAGCCTCTAGTGAAACCTATGGCCCCCGGGTCTATTTTCCATCATATAAGTTTCTGATCTACAATATTAGTTTCCGATCTACTCTTTTTGCAATCTTTTACTTTCTGATCTATAAACCAAAAATACCAAAAATATTTAATTTATCGTTTATCTATCTCTATCAGATCTCACTTTTGCAAATAACCGTGAAGGGATTGACAACCCCTTTATCGCGTTGGGTGCAAGTTTGTTTGATTGTTTGTGCAGGTATTCGGTGATTTGTGTGTTGTCTCCTACTGGATTGATACCTTGGTTCTCAAACTGAGGGAAATACTTATCTCTACTTTGTTGCATCACCTTTTCCACTTCAAGGGAAAAAACAATGCAAGCTCAAGAAGTAGCAGCATCGATCTAGATATGTGGTTGACATGTGTTTTGCGGTGAGGCCGTGGAAGTTCTGCGGTGGTGGTTAGCGCTCTACCCCTCATGCTCGAGTTGCTAAGTCGGCTTTGTCCATTTGGCTCTAGGCTGAGCACCCTACCTTCTAACGGTACAACATGAAGGAAATATGACCTAGAGGCAATAATAAAGTTGTTATTTTATATTTCCTTATATCATGATAAATGTTTATTATTCATGCTAGAATTTTATTAACCGGAAACTTGATACATGTGTGAATACATAGACAAAACACTATGCCCCTAGTAAGCCTCTAATAGACTAGCTCGTTAATCAAAGATGGTTAAGTTTCCTAACCATAGACATGGGTTGTCATTTGATGAACGAGCTCACATCATTAGGAGAATGATGTGATGGACAAGACCATCTGTTAGCTAAGCATATTGATCGTTCAGTTTTATTGTTATTCCTTTCTTCATGTCAAATACATATTCCTTCGACTATGAGATTATGTAACTCCCGAATACCGGAGGAATACCTTGTGTTCTATTAAACGTCACAACATAACTGGGTGATCATAAAGATGCTCTACAGGTATCTCCGAAGGTGTTTGTTGGGTTAGCATAGATCAAGATTAGGATTTGTCACTCCGAGTATCAGAGAGGTACCTCTGGGCCCTCTTGGTAATGCACATCATAATAAGCCTTGCAAGCAATGTGACTAATTAGTTAGTTGCGGGATGATGTATTATAGAATGAGTAATGAGACTTGTCGGTAACGAGATTGAACTAGGTATGAAGATACCGATGATCGAATCTCGGTGCAAGTAACATACCGATGACAAAGGGAATAACATATGTTGTCATAACGGTTTTCGACCGATAAAGATCTTCATAGAATATGTGGGAGACAGTATGAGCATCCAGGTTCTGCTATTGGTTATTGACCGGAGAGGTGTCTCGGTCATGTCTACATAGTTCTCGAACCCGTAGGTTCCGCACGCTTAAATTTTGATGACGATTTGTGTTATATGAGTTATGTGATTTGGTGACCGAATGTTGTTTGGAGTCCCGGATGAGATCACGGACATGATGAGGAGTCTCAAAATGGTTGAGAGATAAATATTGATATATTAGATGATAGTATTCGGACACCGGAAGTGTTTCGGAATGTATCGGGTACATATCGGAGTACCGGGGGGGGGGGGTTACCGGAACCCCCCGGGGAAAGATATGGGCCATATGGGCCTTAGGAGGGAGCACACCAGCCCACAAAGGGGTGGCGCGCCCCCCAAGGAAGGAGTCTGAATAGGATTAGGAGGAGGGGGCGGCGCACCCCTCTTTCCTTCTCCCCCCTCTCTTCCCTTTCCCCTTTCGGTAAAAGGAAAGGGGGGGGGGTAAATCCTACTAGGAGCCCAAGTATGATTCATCCTACTTGGGCGCGCCCAGGGCTGCCTCCCTCCCCTCCCTCCTTTATATACATGGGGAGGGGGCTGCTAGAATACACATCAACTATTCATAGCCGTGTGCGGTGCCCCCCTCCACAGTTTACGCCTCCAGTCATATTCTCGTTGTGCTTAGGCGAAGCCCTGCGCATATCACTTCACCATCACCGTCACCACGCCGTCGTGCTGACGAAATCTCCCTCGACACTTTGCTCGATCAAGAGTTTGAGGGACGTCATCAAGATGAACGTGTGCAGAACTCAGAGGTGCCGTACGTTCGGCGCTTGATCGATCGGAACAAGAAGAAGTTCGACTACATCAACCGCGTTGTCAAACGATTCCTCTTTTGGTCTACGATGGTGCGTGGACAAACTGTCCCTCTCTCGTTGCTATGCATCTCCTAGATAGATCTTGAGTGAGCATAGGAATTTTGTTTAAATTGCATGCTACGTTTCCCAACAGTGGCATCTAAGCCAGGTCTATGCTAGATGATATGCACGAGTAGAACACAAATAATTGTGGGCGGTGATCGTCATACTGCTTACCACCAACGCCTTATTTTGATTCGGCGGTATTGTTGGATGAAGTGGCCCGGACCAACCTTACATACGTTCATGAGATTGGTTCCACGGACATATATGCAACTAGTTTTGCATAAAGGTGGTTGGCGGGTGTCTATTTCTCCAACTTTAGTTGAATCAAATTTGACTGCGGCGGGTCCTTGTTGAAGGTTAAAACAACAAACTTGATAAATCACCGTTGTGGTTTTGTCTGCGTGGGTAAGAACGGTTCTTACTAGAAGCCTGTAGCAACCACGTAAAACTTGCAACAACAAAGTAGAGGATGTCTAACTTGTTTTTGCAGGGCATGTTGTGATGTGATATGGTCAAGACATGATGTGATATACATTGTTGTATGAGATGATCATGTTTTGTAAAAGTTATCGGCAACTGGCAGGAGCCTTATGGTTGTCGCTTTATTGTATGAAATGCAAACGCCATGTAATTGCTTTACTTTATCACTATGGGTTAGCGATATTTGTAGAAGTAATAGTTGGCAAGACGACAACGATGCTATGATGGAGATCAAGGTGTCAAGCCAGTGACGATGGAGATCATGACGGTGCTTTGTAGATGGAGATCAAAAGCACAAGATGATGATGGCCATATCATGTTGCATATTTTTATTGCATGTGATGTTTATCTTTTATGCATCTTATTTTGCTTAGTACGGCGGTAGCATTATAAGATGACCCATTACTAAAATTTCAAGGTATAAGTGTTCTCCCTGAGTATGCACCATTGCGACAGTTCGTCGTGCTGAGACACCACGTGATGATCGGTGTGATAAGCTCTACGTTCACATACAATAGGTGCAAGACAGTTTTGCACATGCGGAATACTCGGGTTAAACTTGACGAGCATAGCATGTACAGACATGGCCTCGTAACACTAAATACCAAAAGGTAGAACGTAAATCATATAGTAGATATGATAAACATAGAGATGTTCACGATTGAAAACTACTCCATCTCACGTGATGATCGGACATGGTTTAGTTGGTTTGGGTCACGTGATCATTTACATAGCTCGAGGGACGTCTATCTAAGTGGGAGCTCTTAAGTATTATGATTAATTGAACTTAATTTATCATGAACTTAGTCCTGATAGTATTTGCATATCTATGTTGTAGATCAATGGCCTGAGCTAGCGTTCCCTTGAATTTTAATATGTTCCTAGAGAAAGCTAAGTTGAAAGATGATGGTAGCAACTACACGGTCTGGGTCCGTAACTTGAGGATTATCCTCATTGCTGCACAGAAGAATTATGTCCTTGATGCACTGCTAGGTGTGCCACCCCCTCCGGCAACTGCAGACGTTATGAACACTTGGCAGTCGTGTGTTGATGACTACTTGATAGTTCAGTGCGCCAAGCTTTACGGCTTAGAATCGGGACTTCAAAGACGTTTTGAACGTCATGGAGAATATGAGATGTTCCAGGAGTTGAAGTTAATATTTCCAGCAAATGTCCGAGTTGAGAGATATGAAGTCTCCAACAAGTTCTATAACTGCAAGATGGAGGAGAACAATTCTGTCAGTGAACATGTACTTAGAATGTCTGGGTATCACAACCACTTGACTCAGCCGGGAGTTAATCTCCGAATGATAGTGTTATTGAGAGAGTTCTTCAATCACTGCCACCAAGCTACAAAGGCTTCGTGATGAACTATAATATGCAAGGGATGGATAAGACAACTCCCGAGCTCTTCCCTATGCTCAAAGTTGCGGAGGTAGAAATCAAGAAAGAGCATCAAGTGTTGATGGTTAACAAAACCACTAGTTTCAAGAAAAAAAGGGCAAGGGAAAGAAGGGAAATTTCTGAAGGAAATATGCCCTAGAGGAAATAATAAAGTTATTATTTATTTCCTTATTTCATGATAAATGTTTATTATTCATGCTAGAATTGTATTAACCGGAAACATAATACATGTGTGAATACATAGACAAACAGAGTGTCACTAGTATGCCTCTACTTGACTAGCTCGTTGATCAAAGATGGTTAAGTTTCCTAGCCATAGACATGAGTTGTCATTTGATTAACGGGATCACATCATTAGGAGAATGATGTGATTGACATGACCCATTCCGTTAGCTTAGCACTTGATCGTTTAGTATATTGCTATTGCTTTCTTCATGACCTATACATGTTCCTGTAACTATGAGATTATGCAACTCCGCTTACGGAGGAACACTTTGGTACTACCAAACGTCACAACGTAATCGGGTGATTATAAAGGAGTACTACAGGTGTCTCCAAAGGTACATGTTGGGTTGGCGATTTCGAGATTAGGTTTTGTCACTCCGATTGTCGGAGAGGTATCTCTGGCCTTCTCGGTAATACACATCACATAAGCCTTGCAAGCATTGCAACTAATGAGTTAGTTGTGAGATGATGTATTACGGAACGAGTAAAGAGACTTACCGTAACGAGATTGAACTAGGTATTGATACCGACGATCGAATCTCGGGTAAGTAACATACCGATGACAAAGGGAACAACGTATGTCGTTATGCGGTTTGACCGATAAAGATCTTCGCAGAATATGTAGGAACCAATATGGGCATCCAGGCTCCGCTATTGGTTATTGACCGAGAATGGTTCTAGGTCATGTCTACATAGTTCTCAAACCCGTAGGGTCCGCACGCTTAACGTTTCGATGACAGTTTATTATGAGTTTATAAGTTTTGATGTACCTAAGGTTGTTCGGAGTCCCGGATGTGATCACGGACATGACGAGGAGTCTCGAAATGGTCGAGACATAAAGATTGATATATTGGAAGCCTATGTTTGGACTTCGGAAGGGTTCCGGATGAAAACAGGATTTTACCGGAACACCGGGGGGTTACCGGAACCCCCCGGGGGGTCAATGGGCCTTGATGGGCCATAGGGAGAAGAGGAAGGGCCGGCCAGGGCAGGCCGCGCGCCCCCCTCCCCCTCTAGTCCGAATAGGACAAGGAGAGGGCGGCGCCCCCCTTCCCTCTTCCCCCTCCCCAATCCTAATCCAACTAGGAAAGGGGGGGAGTCCTACTCCCGGTGGGAGTAGGACTCCTCTAGGCGCGCCCCCCTAGGGCTGGCCGCACCCCCCCCTTGCTCCTTTATATACGGGGGCAGGGGGGCACCCCAGGACACACAAGTTGATCTACGGATCGTTCCTTAGCCATGTGCGGTGCCCCCCTCCACCATATTCCACTTCGGTCATATCGTCATGGAGCTTAGGCGAAGCCCTGCGCCGGTGAAGTCATATCGTCGCGAGCTTAGGCGAAGCCCTGCGTCGGTGGAGCATCATCATCGCTCCCACGCCGTCGTCTTGACGGAACTCATCCCCGACGCTTTGCTGGATCGGAGCCCGGGGATCGTCATCGAGCTGAACGTGTGCTGAACAAGGAGGTGCCGTACGTTCGGTACTTGGATCGGTCGGATCGTGAAGATGTACGACTACATCAACCGCGTTGTTATAATGCTTCCGCTTTCGGTCTACGAGGGTACGTGGACAGACACTCTCCCCTCTCGTTGCTATGCCATCACCATGGTCTTGCGTGTGCGTAGGAAATTTTTTGAAATTACTACGTTCCCCAACAGTGGCATCCGAGCCTGGTTTTATGCGTTCATGTCATATGCACGAGTAGAACACAAGTGAGTTGTGGGTGATATAAGTCATACTGCTTACCAGCATGTCATACTTTGGTTCAGCGGTATTGTGAGATGAAGCGGCCCGACCGACATTACGCCAGACGCTTACGCGAGACTGGTTTCACCGCTTGAGCACTCGTTGCTTAAAGGTGACCGCGGTGTCTGCTTTCTCTCACTTTAGTTGAACCGAGTGTGGCTACGCCCGGTCCTTGCGAAGGTTAAAATAGCACCAACTTGACAAACTATCGCTGTGGTTTTGATGCGTAGGTAAGAACGGTTCTTGCTCAGCCCGTAGCAGCCACATAAAACTTGCAACAATAAAGTAGAGGACGTCTAACTTGTTTTTGCAGGGCATGTTGTGATGTGATATGGTCAAGACGTGATGCTATATTTTATTGTATGAGATGATCATGTTTTGTAACCGAGTTATCGGCAATCGGCAGGAGCCATATGGTTGTCGCTTATTGTATGAAATGCAACGCCATGTAATTGCTTTACTTTATCACTAAGCGGTAGCGATAGTCGAGAAGCAATAGTTGGCGAGACGACAACGATGCTACGATGGAGATCAAGGTGTCGCGCCGGTGACAATGGTGATCACGACGGTGCTTGGAGATGGAGATCACAAGCACAAGATGATGATGGCCATATCATATCACTTATATTGATTGCATGTGATGTTTATCCTTTATGCATCTTATCTTGCTTTGATTGACGGTAGCATTATAAGATGATCTCTCACTAAAATTATCAAGAAGTGTTCTCCCGAGTATGCACCGCTATGAAAGTTCTTCGTCTTTGAGACACCACGTGATGATCGGGTGTGATAGGCTCTACGCTCAAATACAACGGGTGCAAAACAGTTGCGCACGCGAATACTCAGTTAAACTTGACGAGCCTAGCATATAACAGGTATGGTCATGAACACGGAGACCGAAAGGTCGAACGTGAATCATATAGTAGATATGATCAACATAGTGATGTTCACCATTGAAACTACTCCATCTCACGTGATGATCGGACATGGTTTAGTTGATTTGGATCACGTAATCACTTAGATAACTGGAGAGATGTCTATCTAAGTGGGAGTTCTTAAGTAATATGATTAATTGAACTTTAATTTATCATGAACTTAGTCCTGGTAGTATTTTGCAAATTATGTTGTAGATGAATAGCTCACGTTGTTGCTTCCCTATGTTTTTGCTTCCCGATGTTTTTATATGTGTTCCTAGAGAAAATTGTATTGAAAAATGTTAGTAGCAATGATGCGGATTGGATCCGTGATCTGAGGTTTATCCTCATTGCTGCACAGAAGAATTATGTCCTTGATGCACCGCTAGGTGACAGACCTATTGCAGGAGCAGATGCAGACATTATGAACGTTTGGCTAGCTCAATATGATGACTACTTGATAGTTTAGTGCACCACGCTTAACGGCTTAGAATCGGGACTTCAAAGACGTTTTGAACGTCATGGACCATATGAGATGTTCCAGGAATTGAAGTTAATATTTCAAGCAAATACCTGAGTTGAGAGATATGAAGTCTCCAACAAGTTCTATAGCTAAAAGATGGAGGAGAATCGCTCAACTAGTGAGCATGTGCTCAGATTGTCTGGGTACTTCAATCGCTTGAATCAAGTGGGAGTTAATCTTCCAGATAAGATAGTGATTGACAGAATTCTCTAGTCACCATCACTAAGTTACTAGAACTTCGTGATGAACTATAGTATGCAAGGGATGACGAAAACGATTCCCGAGCTCTTCGTGATGTTGAAATCGACGAAGGTAGAAATCAAGAAAGAGCATCAAGTGTTGATGATTGACAAAGACCACTAGTTTCAAGAAAAGGGCAAAGGAAAGAAAGGGAACTTCAAGTAGAATGACAAGCAAGTTGTCACTCCCATGAAGAAACCCAAAGCTGAACCAAAGCCTGAAACTGAGTGCTTACACTGCATAGGAAATGGTCACTGGAAACGGAAATACCCCAAATATTTGGTGGATAAGAAGGATGGCAAAGTGAACAAGGGTATATTTGATATACAGGTTATTGATGTGTGCTTTACTAGTGTTTATAGTAGCCCCAGTATTTGATACTTGTTCGGTTGCTAACATTAGTAACTCAAACAGGAGTTACGAATAAGCAGAGACTAGTTGAAGGGAAGTGACGATGAGTGTTGGAAGTAGTTCCAAGATTGATATGATCATCATCGCACACTCCCTATACTATCGAGATTAGTGTTTATAGTAGCCCCTGAGTATTTGATACTTGTTCGGTTGCTAAGATTAGTAACTCAAACAGGAGTTACGTAATAAATGTAAACTAGTTGAAGGGAAGTAACGATGAGTGTTGGAAGTAGTTCCAAGATTGATATGATCATCATCGCACACTCCCTATACTATCGGGATTAGTGTTGAACCTAAATAAATGTTATTTGGCGTTATGCTTGAGCATGGATATGATTTGATCATGTTTATTGCAATACGGTTATTCATGTAAGTTAGAGAATATTTATTGTTCTGTTTACATGAATAAAACCTTCTATGGTCATACACCCAATGAAAATGGTTTGTTGGATCTCGATCGTGTGATACACATATTCATTATATTGAGACCAAAAGATGCAAAGTTAATAATGATAGTGCAACTTATTTGTGGCACTGCCGTTTAGGTCATATTGGTGTAAAGCGCATGAAGAAACTCCATGCTAATGGGATTTCGGAATCACTTGATTATGAATCACTTGATGCTTGCGAACCATGCCTTATGGGCAAGATGACTAAAGACTCTGTTCTCCGGAACAATGGAGCGAGCAAATGACTTATTGGAAATAATACATACTGATGTATGCGGTCCGATGAGTGTTAAAGCTCACGGCAAGTATCGTTATTTTCTGACCTTCACAAGATGATTTGAGCAGATATGAGTATATCTACTTAATGAAGCACAAGTCTGAAACATTTGAAAAGTTCAAAGAATTTCAGAGTGAAGTGGAGAATCATCGTAATAAGAAAATAAAGTTTCTACGATCTGATCGTGGAGGAGAATATTTGAGTTACGAGTTTGGCCTTCATATAAAACAATGTGGAATAGTTTCACAGCTCACGCCACATGGAACACCATAACGTAATGGTGTGTCCGAACGTCATAACCGCACTTTATTTGATATGGTGCGATCAATGATGTCTCTTACCAATTTACCAATATCGCTTTTGGGGTTATGCATTAGAGACAACTGCATTCACATTAAATAGGGCACCATTAAATCCGTTGAGACGACACCGTATGAACTATGGTTTAGCAAGAAACCTAAGCCGTCGTTTCTTAAAAGTTTGGAGTTGTGATGCTTATGTGAAAAAGTTTTCACCGATAAGCTCGAACCCAAATCGAGAAGTGCGTCTTCATAGAATACCCAAAGGTAACTATTGGGTACACCTTCTATCACAGATCCAAAGGCAAGTTTTTCGTTGCTAAGATGGATCCTTTATAGAGAAGAAGTTTCTCTCGAAAGAAGTGAGTGGGAGGAAAGTAGAACTTGATGAGGTAATTGTACCTTCTCCCTTATTGGAAAGTAGTTCATCACAGAAATCAGTTCCGGTGATTCCTACACCAATTAGTGAGGAAGTTAATGATGATGATCATGAAACTTCAGATCAAGGTGCTACCAAACCTCGTAGGTCTTCCAGAGTAAGATCCGCACTGAGTGGTACGGTAATCATGTTCGGAAGTCATGTTACTAGACCATGATGAACCTACAAACTATGAGGAAGCGATGATGAGCCCAGATTCATGCGAAATGGCTTGAGGCCATGAAATCTAAGATAGGATCCATGTATGAGAACAAAGTATGGACTTTGATTGACTTGCTCGATGATCAGCAAGCCATGTTAAATAAATGGATTTTTAAGAGGAAGACGGACACCGATAGTAGTGTTACTATCTACAAAGCTCGACTTGTCACAAAAGGTTTTCGACAAGTTCAAGGTGTTGACTACAATGAGATTTTCTCAATCAGTAGCGATGCTTAAGTCTGTCCGAATCATGTTAGCAATTGCCACATTTTATGAAATCTGGAAAATGGATGTCAAAACTACATTCTTTAATGGATTTATTAAAGAAGAGTTGTATATGATGCAACCAGAAGGTTTTGTCAATCCTAAAGGAGCTAACAAAATGTGCAAGCTTCAATGATCCATTTATGGACTGGTGCGAGCATCTTGAGTTGGAATAAACGCTTTGATAAGTGTGATCAAAGCATATGGTTTTATACAGACTTTTGGAGAAGCCTGTATTTACAAGAAAGTGAGTGGGAGCACTACAACATTTCTGATAAGTATATGTGAATGACATATTATTGATCGGAAATAATGTAGAATTATTTTGCAAAGCATAAAGGAGTATTTGAAAGGAGTTTTTCAAAGAAGGGCCTCGGTAAAGCTGCTTACATATTGAGCATCAAGATCTATAGAGATAGATCAAGACGCTTGATAAGTTTTTCAATGAGTACATACCTTGACAAGATTTTAAAGTAGTTCAAAATGGAACAGTCAAAGAAAGAGTTTCTTGCCTGTGTTACAAGGTGTGAAATTGAGTAAGACTCAAATCCCGACCACGGCAGAAAATAGAAAAGAGAATGAAAGTCATTCCTTATGCCTCAGTCATAGGTTCTATAAAGTATGCTATGATATGTACCAGACCTATTGTATACCTTGCTCTGAATTTGGGAAGGGAGTACAATAGTGATCTAGGAGTAGATCACTGGACATTGGTCAAGAACATCCTTAGTGAGGACTAAGGAAATATTTCTCGATTATGGAGGTGATAAAAGAGCCCGTCGTAAAAGTTATATCGATGCAAGCTTTTACACTGATCCGAGATGACTCTAAGTCTCAAACTGGATACATATTGAAAGTGGGAGCAATTAGCTAGAGTAGCTCCGTGCGAGCATTGTAGACATAGAATATTTGCAAAATACATAAGGCTCAATGTAACAGACCCGTTGACTAAGATTCTCTCACGAGCAAAACATGATCATACCTTAGTACTCTTGGGTGTTAATCACATAGCGATGTGAACTAGATTATTGACTCTAGTAAACCCTTTGGGTGCTGGTCACATGACGATGTGAACTATGGGTGTTAATCACATACAGATGTGAATATTAGTGTTGAATCACATGATGATGTGAACTAGATTATTGACTCTAGTGCAAGTGGGAGACTGAAGGAAATATGCCCTAGAGGCAATAATAAAGTTATTATTTATTTCCTTATTTCATGATAAATGTTTATTATTCATGCTAGAATTGTATTAACCGAAACATAATACATGTGTGAATACATAGACAAACAGAGTGTCACTAGTATGCCTCTACTTGACTAGCTCGTTGATCAAAGATGGTTAAGTTTCCTAGCCATAGACATGAGTTGTCATTTGATTAACGGGATCACATTATTAGGAGAATGATGTGATTGACATGACCCATTCCGTTAGCTTAGCACTTGATCGTTTAGTATATTGCTATTGCTTTCTTCATGACCTATACATGTTCCCGTAACTATGAGATTATGCAACTCCGCCACGGAGGAACACTTTGGTACTACCAAACGTCACAACGAATCGGGTGATTATAAAGGAGTACTACAGGTGTCTCCAAAGGTACATGTTGGGTTGGCGATTTCGAGATTAGGTTTTGTCACTCCGATTGTTGGAGAGGTATCTCTGGCCTTCTCGGTAATACACATCACATAAGCCTTGCAAGCATTGCAACTAATGAGTTAGTTGTGAGATGATGTATTACGGAACGAGTAAAGAGACTTACCGGTAACGAGATTGAACTAGGTATTGGATACCGACGATCGAATCTCGGGTAAGTAACATACCGATGACAAAGGGAACAACATATGTCGTTATGCGGTTTGACCGATAAAGATCTTCGCAGAATATGTAGGAACCAATATGGGCATCCAGGTTCCGCTATTGGTTATTGACCGAGAATGGTTCTAGGTCATGTCTACATAGTTCTCGAACCCGTAGGGTCCGCACGCTTAACGTTTCGATGACAATTTATTATGAGTTTATAAGTTTTGATGTACCGAAGGTTGTTCGGAGTCCCAGATGTGATCACGGACATGACGAGGAGTCTCGAAATGGTCGAGACATAAAGATTGATATATTAAGCCTATGTTTGGACTTCGGAAGGGTTCCGGATGAAAACAGGATTTTACCGGAACACCGGGGGGTTACCGGAACCCCCCGGGGGGTCAATGGGCCTTGATGGGCCATAGGGAGAAGAGGAAGGGCCGGCCAGGGCAGGCGCGCCCCCTCCCTCTAGTCCGAATAGGACAGGAGAGGGGGGGCGCCTCTTCCTCTTCCCCTCCCCAATCCTAATCCAACTAGGAAAGGGGGGAGTCCTAGGGCTGGCCGCACCCCCTTGCTCCTTTATATACGAGGCGGGGGCACCCCAGACACACAAGTTGATCTACGGATCGTTCCTTAGCCGTGTCGGTGCCCCTCCACCATATTCCACTTCGGTCATATCGTCATGGAGCTTAGGCGAAGCCCCGCGTCGGTGGAGCATCATCATCGTCACCACGCCGTCGTGCTGACGGAACTCATCCCCGACCCTTTGCTGGATCGGAGCCCGGGGATCGTCATCGAGCTGAACGTGTGCTGAACACGGAGGTGCCGTACGTTCGGTACTTGGATCGGTCGGATCATGAAGACGTACGACTACATCAACCGCGTTGTTATAACGCTTCCGCTTTCGGTCTACGAGGGTACGTGGACAGACACTCTCCCCTCTCGTTGCTATGGCATCATCATGGTATTGCGTGTGCGTAGGAATTTTTTTGAAATTACTACGTTCCCAAACAACTTCAAGAAGAATGGCAAGCAAGTTGCCACTCCCGGGAAGATGCCCAAGTCTGGAGCCAAGCCCGAAATTGAGTGCTTCTACTACAAAGGGAATGGTCACTGGAAGCGGAACTGCCCCAAGTATTTGGCGGATAAGAAGGATGGCAAAGTGAATAAAGGTATATTTGATATACACGTTATTGATATGTACCTTACTAATGCTCGTAGTAGTGCCTGGGTATTTGATACCGATTCGGTTGCTCATATTTGTAACTCGAAACAGGGACTGTGAATTAAATGAAGATTGGCTAAGGACGAGGTGATGATGCGCGTCGGGAATGGTTCCAAGGTCGATGTGATCACCGTCGGCACGCTACCTCTACATCTACCTTTGGGATTAATTTTAGACCTGAATAATTATTATTTGGTGCCGGCATTGAGCATGAACATTATATCTGGATCTTGTTTGATGTGAGACAGTCCGAGAATAATGGTTATTCTATTTATATGAGTAATATATTTAATGGTCGTGCACCCTTGATGAGTGGTCTATTTTTGTTGAATCTCGATCGTGGTGATACACATATTCATAATATTGATGCCAAAAGATACAAAGTTGATAATGATAGTGCAACATATTTGTGGCACTGCCGTTTAGGTCATATTGGTGTAAAGCGCATGAAGAAACTCCATGCGGATGGACTTTTCGAATCGCTTGATTATGAATCATTTGATGCTTGCTAACCATGCCTCATGGGCAATATGACTAAAACTCCATTCTCCTGAACAATGGAGCGAGCCACTGACTTATTGGAGATAATACATACCGATGTATGCAGTTCGATGAGTGTTGAGGCTCGCGGTGGGTATCGTTATTTTCTAACCTTCACAGATGATTCCAGCAGATATGGGTATATCTACTTAATGAAACACAAGTTCGAATCATTTGAAAAGTTCAAAGAATTTCAGAGTGAAGTGGAGAATCATCGTAACAAGAAAATAAAGTTTCTACGATCTGGTCGTGGAGGCAAATATTAGAGTTAAAAGTTTGGCCTTCATTTAAAACAATGTGGAATAGTTTCACAAGTCATGCCACCTGGAACACCACAACGTAATGGTGTGTCCGAACGTCGTAACCATACTTTATTAAACATGGTGGGATCTATGATGTCTCTTACCGATTTACCACTATCGTTTTGGGGTAATGCATTAGAGACAACTCCATTCACTTTAAATAGGGCACCGTCTAAATCCGTTGAGACGACACCGTATGAACTGTGTGTAAGTGCATCTAGTGCCACCCCTAGTTGCTTTTGGAGTATTGACGAAAAACCTGGTTGAGGGACTAATGTGTTTGTGAGAATTGTAGGATAACACATGTAGTAGTCCCTCATTGATTCGGTTTACCTACTGGAGATGACCCCTAAAAATGTGTGAAGACATTGAAGACAATGGTGGTCTGTGAAGCTATTCACGTTGAAGACTATGACATGAGAAGACAACGCCTGAAGACTATGGAGCGCGAAGACTTAGCTGTTTCGTTGTTTCCTTTCTTCTTTGTTGAGTCATGGGAACCACCGCACTATTAAGTGAGGTCCAAGTGAACAAAGTCAGAGTGACAGAAGTGATTCTCAACCAAATCCCATGTCTTCGAGCGAAGACAATCAGAGCAAATCTTATCCAGAGTCGGATGAGTCAGCTTTACTTGTAGCCCAAGTCAAGCTGCCGCGTGTGTTTGAAATCTGACCGTTGGAACACGTGTCAGTTCCTTAGTGACCCAGGGTCATTTCGGACAAATCAGGTCGGGTTGCCCAGTGGCTATAAGTAGCCCACCCCCTACACCATAAATTGGTGGCTGCTCAGAGTTAGTACACGGTTTTTGTCGTTTGAGAGCAACCCACCTCCGAAGCTTTTGAGAGAGAATCCTTGCGAGGATAAAGCCCAAACCACCGAGAGCCCAAAGAGTGTTTGGCATCACTGAAGTCTTTCTGTCCGCGTGATCTGAAGACTTGTTTCACTTGAGGACTGTGAATCCTCCAGCCGGTTAGGCGTCACGTTCTGAGTAGGGATGGCAATTTTATCCATGGATCTGGATACCCATGGATACCCGACCAGGTTGGGCAAGGGTATGGAGCGCATTTCTGCCCATGGGTCCATGGATATGGATACCCACGAACAGCCGGGTTGGGCACGGTTGTAGTTTGTGCTCCATGGATATCCAATGGATACCTGTATGACATGCGGGTCCATATGCCAGTGAAAATAGAAAGAACGGATCAATGGGAAATGGCATCCAATATGCAACCGGTGCCATAATCTATATGCTGCAGAATCCACTTGTTGCCTACTTATGCATGTACCTTATGTTGACATTTTTGAGTGAATGCTGATGAGTTAATTTGATCTTTGGGAAGGCTTCATGCTGACTTTTCTATGCCCATGGAGCTCCATGGGTATGTGGGTATCCAGCGGGTTTGGGCGTGGGCACAAGTTGTGCCCATGGATAATTTGGTGGATGGGCAGAGGGTAGGAAGATGGGTCATGGGTTGGATTTGGACCAGCTCCACCCGCCCCAAACCCGACCCATTGCCATCCCTAGTTCTGAGCATCCAAGAGTCATTGTGGATTGCCGGTGAACGAAGTTTGTGAAGGTCTGGAAGTCTACCTTGAAGACTTACCTGAGTGATTGGGCGGGGACTAGGTGTCCTTAGCTCAAGGGGAATAAGGTGAAGACGCGGTCTTCTGAGTTGAATTTCAGCCTCCCTAACCAGACGTACAGTTGTCACAACAACTGGAACTGGTCAAAAAAATCTTTGTCTCCTCCAAGCGACTGGTTCTATCTCTCACTTCTCTTTACTTACTGTTTGTCTTCGTGAAGTCATTGCTTGCTTGCATCATCTGTTTGACTTCACTGTGTGACTGCTTTGTCTGATTGGCTTTGTACTATCTTCCATCTTGATCCTTACTACCTAGCTGCTGATAGTCTTTGTGCTTTCACTTCATTGAATACTTGACTATGGATTGTCTAGTGTAGTCTACCTTCCGCTGCATACGAATAGTGTCATTTCTATCTTTTGTCTTCGAAACTCCCATGTTTTGAAGACTTCCATAAAAATCGCCTATCCACTACAGGAATCAGCTACTTTGTCGTCCTCCAGGGCGGATGGCAAAGGCAGGAATGGCGGACGGCAAAGGACTTTGCCGTCTACCGCGGACGGCAACAGGCTCTGGCAAAGTAAGGATCGGCAAAGAGCTACTTTGCCGTCTGCTTCCGGAGGCTGACTGCGAAGGGTCCTTTGCCATAAGCAGCGGACGGCAAAGAAAGCTGACTGGAATAAATACGGTGTTAGTTTGTTAGATGGATAATGGCAGCCTTTGCCGTCAGCTGGTGACGGCAAACATTATCAGGCCTTTGCCGTCCGCCTGGTGACGTCAGCTGGACATCACTGCCCACCTATTCTTTGTCGTTCGCCACTGTAGGCAAATGTGTTGACCCTTTCCCATCTGCCACTGTAGGCACACTGGCCAAATGGGTCAGCTCCCAGGGAGCACAGGTGGACGCCACGTGTCTTCGTTGCCGTCCGCGGCGGACGGCAAAGGTTCCTCTACCATCAGTGGCGGACGGCAAAGATCATGCATTGCCTCTTTTTTTTCTGTTTTTTTAATCCAACAATTTTCACAACACACACACACACACACACACACACACACACACACACACACACACACACACACACACACACACACACACATATATATATATATATATATTTCATAGGGCTATTTAACAGCAAACATATGACATATCCAGCACATAAGTTTCATCGTACATACATATATAGTTCCATCCATTCATACATAGCAAGTTGCACATACACATAAGTTGCAACCATTAGGAAGTTGCACATACATATTACAATGCAAAGTTTCATCAAGATAGCAAGTTCCATCGTAGCAAGTTAGAAGATAATGAAATAAAAAACAAGCACTCCATCATAGCAAGCACTCCATCATAGCAAGCTAGCTTCCGAGAAGTGAATGAAATCTGCAAAATGGCAAATAAGAAAGTTAGGAAAAGGTGACTAGAAGAAGAAGACTAGAAGAAGAAGCACCCCATCGTTTGTGAGGTAACTTAGGTGAAATGGATCGTTTATGAGCTAACTTAGGTAAAATGCATCATTTTAGAGCTAATGTAGGTAAGATGGGTCATTTTGGAGCTAACGTAGGTAAGATGGGTCATTTTAGAGCTAACGTAGGTAAAATGGGTCATTTTGGAGCTAATGTAGGTAAAATGGGTCATTTTAGAGCTAACATAGGTAAAATGGATCATTTTGGAGATAATCTAGGTAAAATGGGTCATTTTAAAGCTAACTTGGGTAAAATGGATCATTTATGAGCTAACTAAGGTAAAATGGGTCATTTTAGAGCTAACATAGGTAAAATGGATCATTTTGGAGATAATCTAGGTAAAATGGGTCATTTTAAAGCTAACTTGGGTAAAATGGATCATTTATGAGCTAACTAAGGTAAAATGGTTCATTTTAGAGCTAACTTAGGTAAAATGGATCGTTTATGAGCTAACTAAGCTAATTATGCCGTTTTTTTACATAAGTAAGCTAAGTACATGTCATTATTGAGCAAACCTAGTTAACTAAGCATATTACAACTAACTTAGGTCATTTTGGAGGAAACAAAGCTAAGTATATATTGTTTTAGAGCTAACTTAGGTAAAATGGCTGGTTTTGGAGGTCAATAAGCTTATTAAGTCATTTTGGAGGAAAAGAAGCTAACTCTAGGTCATTAAGGTAAGCATATTGAAGGAAATAAAGCTAACTCTAGGTCTTTATGCATTTGTTAAGCAAAAAACTAGAGAAACTTACCGTCATCATGGAGCTGTAGGAGCGGGCTGCCTCGTGCTAGTAGCTGGAGAAGGATCGTGTGATGCTTGTCTGGAGTTAGCTGCACCAAAGATCATTTCCAATGTTTCGTTAGCATGATGACACTCAAATGTTAAGACTAGCAAGTAACGTCCATTGAAATTAAACTCACCGTGGTCTCAGGAGCAATCTCTGGATCAATGGCTATGGAGCCACGGGCCCTTCCGCCACCAGATATCATCACCTGCTCTGGATCAATGGGACCCTGGCTAGGGTTAAAGTCCTCCCCTTTCCTCGCCTTCCCCTTGACTTTCTTGTAAGAGGCAGTGTGGGCCATGGCATACAGGTCGTACCCCTCTAGCACCTTATCTTTCTTATTGTAGCATGCCTGAAAGAGAGAAACAAAGTAAATTAGTAATTAAAGGGCTCAAGCTAGCATGATGAATGAATTGCATGAATCATGAAGCAAACCACATACCCAGTTCCGCCCGAACTGAAATAAGCTGGAGCTGCCTTGATGGTGTGGCACACCTTCAATTTGGGCACGTTTGTCCTTGGCCTCAGTCGGCTCCCCTTCCATCTTTTGACACCTGCCATGACAAAGAGTAAACGAATTTAGTACAACATAAAAAAAATACCGACATGAATAATAATATGTATATCACTTAACTGTATCATCATCAAGTACAACATAAAAAAATTGAATACCTGACACTACTAATAATCTCGATCAGTATCATCAATAAATGCATAATCATCATCATCACTATAATCAATGACGGGCTCATAGGGTTCAATGGCATCAACATGTGTAAGGCCACCTTGACGTAATCGGTCAAGCATTGACAAGTCATTCGTAGCAGTAGTCTCTTCTTGTTTCGGCTCTTCTTGTTCCTCCTCTGGGGTGATGTCGGATTCACTGTCGCTGTCTAGTTCAATGTCTTGGGGTGAAGTATAGCGGTTCTTGAAACGCTTTTTGGAAAGACGTGTCTCTTGGAAGAATTCTCCTTCATATGTGTCTGGGTTAATGTGAGGTTCATAATCCTCTTCCTTTGGGGGAGATAGTCTAGCACGTGGCGGCACTTCATAAACGACATCCCAACCTTTCAGATTTGGATTAGTTTGGCAGGCCCACGGTAGATAGAATACTTGGGTCGCCTGTTGAGCCGTAATATAGACATCAAGAACATCTAAATGGGCGCTTTGGTTGATTTCAACTAGCCCTATATGTTCATGAGTCCTTCTAGTCTCCTTCGGCTGAAACCAATAACATTTGAAGACTATGACATTCGGTGGGTTTTCACCATAGAATAGAAGTTCATAAATTGCTTCAACTCTCCCATAATACTCGGTACCTCCTTCGCCGATAGCAGATACACGACAATTTGTAGACTTTCGATCGACCATAGATAGCTCTTTGCCATAGGTACGAAAGCGATACCTGTTGATGTCGTATTTGTCAAATGAATGGACCTTATACTCAAAACCATTAGTGACTTGTCTCAATTCGGCGTCCATAGACTCTAAATTAGCCTACAAGTTTAATACGAAAGGATTGTTGCATTACGCACAAATTAGCGAATGAAATGAAATTGTCTAATAGAAATTACCGTTTGTTTGAACCAAGAGATGAAACCGGGATAGCCGCCTCCTTGCTTTGCGAGAATCTCATACTCTTCGACGGAATCCTTTTGGATCACTGCTCCATACGAGAATATGGCGACGTATTGACTGTATGAAATATCCAGGAATAAGAGCAGTTCAAAGGAAATAGAAGTTGCGAAACAATGTACCGAGAACTTACTCGATGTACGGCCGCACTTCTATCAGGTTGTTGAAGATATACAACGAAATGGTCCGCCATTCTTCGTTATCCAAAGATACTGGATTTGAAACACTGGCTAGTGCGAGATTCCCTTTGAATAGGCTGAGGTTGGATCCACCCTTCTTAGGGTCGTCAGCATTGTGCCGAGGCTTCGGATTATGCAAATGACGATTTTTTGCTTCGTAGTGTGCTGTCACAAAGTTTGCCGCCTCCTCAGTGATGAATGCCTCGGCCATCGATGCTTCAATTCTACGTTTATTTTTACATTTTTTTCGAAGCGTCTTCTGCATCCTCTCAGTTGGGTAGCACCAACGATTTTGCACGCCCCCCCCCCCCAATCTTGCCTCGGTCGGGAGATGCAAAATCAAGTGCTGCATTGGATTAAAGAAGCCCGGTGGAAAGATCTTCTCTAACTTGCAGATCAACTCCGGTGCCAACTCTTCCATTTCTTCTAGCACGCCAGGCAATAGTTCTTTCGCACAAAGAACACGGAAGAAATAGCTGAGTTCTGCCAGTACTAGCCATTCATCCTCAGGGATGAAGCCACGCAAGATCACCGGCATTACCCGCTCAATCCATATGTGCCAATCATGACTCTTGAGACCAAATATCTTCAATTTATCGAGACTTGCTCCCCTGTTTAGATTCGCTGCATACCCATCGGGGAACATCAACTACATTTTCACCCACAAGATAATTTCCCTCATAGCTGGCCTTCCAAGATTGAACCATGCCTTCGGCTTCGTCCAGTTCTGCTTTCCTTTCGGTTCTTTCATGTTTTGTAATGGCCTATCACATAGCGCCTCCAGATCAACTCTAGCCTTAGTATTATCATTTGACTTCCCATCTATGCCCAACAATGTACCAAAAAGTGCCACAGCGATATTCTTGTCAGTGTGCATCACGTTGATGTTGTGTGGGCAAAGGAGGTCTTTGAAGTAAGGCAGATCCCATAAGCATGTCTTGTGAGTCTAGGCGTGCTCGAATTATACCCTTGAAGTACCACGGGCGCCTGGATCTGCTCGAGGCGTTTAACGATCCAGGTATGTTGGCTCATCAACGCAGTGGTGTAGAGTTTTGACAACTCTACCTCTGAAGAAGTTCTTCTTGTCTTTCCTGAACTTATGGCTAGGATCCAGGAACTGTCTATGCATGTCGAAGCAAGAAAACTTGCGACCGCCCGAAATAACGAAACTCAAGAGCTCCCTTGCATGTGGGACACGGAACCTTCCATGCACACACCAGCCAACTAATAGCGATACGCCGCAAGTCATGCGTCGAGTACATGTACCGCATAAGCATTATGAAGTTCCGTTTGCTATAGGCGTCGTATGTCTTGAACCCATTATCCTGTGCTTCTTGCAATTCGTCCTTAAGCGGCTGCATGTACACATTCATATTTTTCCCGGATAGTTGGGCCTGGAATTATCAACGTTAGGAAAATGTTCTTTCTTTGCATAATCTGCGGGGGATTGAGTGGAAAGAGAAATACGGGCCAACAACTGTATTTGGCTGCCGTCATACCAAACACACTGAACCCATCCGTGCTGACGCCGACTCGAGGATGCCTCGGATCTGCCGCTTTGTCAGCATGTAATTCATCAAACTTTTTCCACGCAACACCATCCGATGTGTGTACCATCATCAGATTCCCATCAGCATCTAGTTCGGTTCTTTTGCCTGTTTTGTGCCATGTCATCAGTCTGGCCGTCTCTTCAACCATGAAAAGACGTTGAAGTCTTGGTACGATTGGCATACACCGAAGAACACTAACGGGGATTTTGGTCTGTGTCTTCTCACCCATACCGTTGTCTACCACAACATACCTGGAAGACTTGCAAATGGGACAATAGTTCAAGTCCGCATAGTCAAGCCTAAATAAGGCACATCCTTTCTCATAGGCATGTATCTTCTCATAGGGCATCTTTAGTGCACGCAGGATTTTGTCCGACTGGTACAGGTTTGCAGGCATTACATGGCCTTTGGGTAGAAAGCGTCCAAATACTACCATCATTGCGTCGTAGCATTCTTTGCCCAAGTTGAACTGAGCCTTCAGAGCCATTACTTGTGAGATGGCATCCAACTGACAAAGCTCAGTGTGCTCGTGAAGCGGACGTTTTGAAGACTCCAATATTTCATTGAAGGCCTTTGCAGATTCCTCCATCTCCTCGCCCGAATCCCGAGCATCATCATAGTCTTGCACCATGTTTTCCATCCCGGTACCATGCTCGTCGGTGTGACGACGATCCACCTCAGCTCGGTCACGTTGGGCAGACTCACCATGATATGTCCACACCGTATAATCGGGCGTAAAACCACTCTTCTGCAGGTGTTTGCCCATTTCAGCATCTGTCCTCTTTTCCCAATTGCCGAACCGGAAACAGGGGCACCAGGTTTTCCTCTGGCCATTTGCAAATGCGGCTTGCACAAACCCCTTGGTTTTTGTGAACCATTCAGCGCTCCATTTGTTCCGACCAGTGTGACCGGTATACATCCACGCACGATCACTCATCTTGACTTTCAGATCTACTGGACACACAACATATATATATATATATATATATATATATATATATATATATATATATATATATATATATATATATATATATATAATTCACCATGTATATATTCATCAGTTGATCTACTTTGTCAATTTTATTACGTCCATGCAACCTACACTCTAACGGTAATGATACGTCCTAATCTCACTCGAGTATGTGTAGATTGGGTTCATTTTCCCATGCTATGCTCGGATCCGACGCAAAATTTGGCAGCACCTCCCCCATCGTTCTCCTGATACACGCTCGCAATAAATGAGAGGATGTGTACCGGAGAACAACAGGGAGGCAATCGACGAGTTCATGCGTCGGATCCGGAGCAAAGCATATGGGAAAACGGCCAATCTACACATACTCGGGCTGTCCATGGATAGCGTTGGACAATTCAAAAGAATCAAGGTTATAAATATGCAAATGCATGCATATTTATAACTATAACACTTTCGAACGGGAGACACATATTGGTTACGCATACTGATGATTCAAGACACATATATAGCTAGCTATCAAGTTTCACCGGCACGAACACCGGAACAGAGAAAATAATTAATGGGGGAGGAGGACATGCATGTCATTTGTGCTCACCCACGAACGAAGGGGCAAAGCTCGTCAAACGCATGGCGAGGTCGTCGAACACCAAACCTCGCAACGATGAAACAACTGCACATTTAAATCAACCTGATCAACACAATTATATATGATGTTTTTCATAACAAAATCGAAAAATATATGACCTAACTCATAATTCTCAAATATATGACCCCGTCGGCCTCTGGAAGGCCAAAGAGCACCTTTTCGGGAGGTTTCGGGGGTCGGGGTGTCATGTCGGTGTCGGGGTCGGGGTGCTGTTTCGGGGTCGGGGTGTCGGGGTGTCATGTCGGGGTCGGGGTGTGGTGTCGTGGTCTGGGTGTCGGGGTGTGGTGTCGGGGTCGGGGTGTCGGGGTCAGGGTGTCGGGGTCAGGTGTCGGGGTGTGGTGTCGGGGTCGGGGTGTCGGGGTCAGGGGTGTCGCGGTCAGGGGTCGGGGTGTTTCCTTCTATCCTTCTTCTTCTTTCCTTCTCTTCTTCTTCTTTTTTCTTCTTCTTTCCTTTCTTCTTCTTTCCTTTCTTCTTCTTCTATCCTTCTTCTTCTTTCCTTTCTTCTTCTTCTTCTTCTTCTTCTTCTTCTTCTTCTTCTTCTTCTTCTTCTTCTTCTTCTTCTTCTTCTTCTTCTTCTTCTTCTTCTTCCTTTCTTCTT
Source organism: Aegilops longissima (assembly GCA_021605205.1). Taxonomy (NCBI): domain Eukaryota; kingdom Viridiplantae; phylum Streptophyta; class Magnoliopsida; order Poales; family Poaceae; genus Aegilops; species Aegilops longissima. The sequence continues at coordinate 609,896,194 of CM038679.1, read as the reverse complement.
CTTTCCTTTCTTCTTCTTCTTCTTCTTTTTCATCTTTTTCTACTTCTTTTCTTTTCTTCTTTCTTCTTCTTCTACTTCTTCTACTTCTTTTCTTCTTCTTCTTTTCATCTTTTCATCTTTTTCTACTTCTTTTATTTTCTTCTTCTTCATCTTTTTGCTACTTCTTCTTTTATTCTACATATTCTTTTTCTAACACTAACACTACATTTTCTTCTTTTCTAACACTAAATCTAACACTAACAATTAAACAACAAAAAAAGAAAAAAAAAAAATACTCACCGGAGTCTTGGGGGGATGGTGGGGCGTCGGCGTGTGGGTGAGGTGGCGGTGGCGGGGGCGGCGGCAATGGCGGGGCGGTGGTGGGGGTGGAGCCAGGGCGGTGGGGGGGCGGCGCCGACGGGTGGGAGGGGCGGGCGGTGCCGGGCGGCGGGGGCGGCGCGGTGGGTGGACGATGTGGGCGTCAGGGAGGAGGGAGGGAGAAGAGAGAGTAACGGGCGGGGGAGGGGGCTCGGCCGTTAGTTAGGTTAGTTAGGTTAGCCTTTGTCGTCCGCTTTTGTTCATCTTTGCCGTCTGCTGCGGACGGCAAAGAGGGGGGACGTTAAGTTTTTTCGTTAGTGGGTGCCACCTCCCTCTTTGCCGTCAGCCAGCGGACGGCAAAGAAATGGCCGATGGCAAAGACCTTCTTTGTCGTCTGCCATTTGTTTGCCGTATGCTTCTTGGTAGCTGATGGCAAAGACCTTCTTTGCCGTCCGCTAGCTGACGGCAAAGAGATGGCAGACGGCGAATTCCCTGATTCCAGTAGTGATTCACCCCCCCTCTAGTCGATAACTAGCCCTTTCAATTGGTATCAGAGCAAGGTACTCCCTTGTTCTGTGTGATTCGGTTTAACCACCTGGAGTTTTAGCTATGTCGACTGCAGGGATAATCAAACTCTCCGCTGCGTGCCCCCTCTTCGATGGCACTGAATATCCCTACTGGAAGAATAAGATGCGCATGCATCTTGAAGCCATTGATGTCGATCTGTGGTATGTCATCAAAAATGGCGTTCCCAAGACTGGTGAAGGTGTCACCCCTGCTGATGTCAAGAGGTTCATTCAACTGGACTCTACCGCAAAGAACATCATCTGTGGTCATCTGACCAAAGGACAATATGGTGTTGTGAGTGCTCTAGAAACCTCGAAGCTAGTCTGGGCCTGGCTCTTGAAGGTCAATGAAGGCGTCTCAACTCAGCGAGATCAAAGGATCAGTGTCCTCCGCAACCTCTTCTACCGCTTCAAGCGACACGACAATGAGAACGTCCAGCTCAAATTTGATCGCCTCACTGATATCACAAATGAGCTCCAAGCACTCGGAGCCACTGAGATCACGAAGCATGAAATCGTCAAGACACTACTGAGATCTCTTGACACCTCATTTGACACCTTAGCCCTAATGATACAAGAACGCCCTGACTTCAAGACTCTCGATCCGTCTGACATACTTGAGAGGCTCAACACACATGAGTTTCAGCTATCTGAGAAACGAGACATCTATGGCCCCAACTATGGCCAAACTCGCGCTTTGAAGGCAAAGGCTGTTTCCTCGTCTGAAGAAGAATCTGACTGCAGTTCTGGTGATCCTAAAGACATTAGAAAGGAGCTTGCTATGCTTGTGAAGAAGTTCCCGAAGTTCACCAAGAAGAAAGGCTTCAGAAATTCTTCACGATCCAGCTCAAGAAATGATGAAGCTTCCACCCATGGCAGCAAGAAAAGAACCTGTCACAAGTGCAAGAAACCTGGTCACTACATCTCTGAGTGTCCACAGTGGGACAATGAGAAGAAGAAGAAGAAGAGCAAAGAATATGATTCCGATGACAAGAAGAAGAAGAAATCCTCAAAGTCTTCTTCCAAGTCTTCATCACACAAGAAGAGCTCATCTGGCAAGGCTCGTGCTTTTGTTGGCAAGGAGATGGATTCAGAGGAGGAGTCTGCTTCTGAGGAGGCGGTGGTGGAGTCTGAGGAGGAGTCCAACTCTGGTGTTGCGAGTCTGGCTCTAGCTACAGCTTACGTCGCCAAGTCCATCTTCAACTCTGAAGACAATGGCTCCGTCACCAACACTGATGACAACGACAAGGACGACTCGGCTCCCACCTACTGCTTCATGGCACGTGGTGCCAAGGTAAACTCAGGGGATGCTTACTTTCAAACATCAATTGAAGATGACTCTGATGGTGAATCCAAACCTACTTACAAAATACTTGCTAAAATTGCAACTGAACAACCGAAAGCTATGGAACATATTCAAAAACTGTTAGACAAAAGCGATGACCTGTTGGACGCGGAAATGAGTAAGACTCAGTCCTTAATTGAAGACATAAAAAATATTCATGTTAAGTACCAGGAACTTGAAGGTCGACATGAAACGCTCTCAACCTCTCATGAAAAGCTTTCCTATGATTATCTTCAAAGGAAGCAGGAACTTGAGAAATTGAGAACGGATCATGAAGATCTTCAAAAGGAAAATGAGTCACTCTGCGCTCAACAGATCAGTCCTGCTCGGGAAGGATTTGAACCACCATGTTTAAAATGCATTGAGCGTGACACTACTAGGAAAAGGGCTATAGATGGAAATGACACTAATGGCGCACTGGAAAGATGGTGCGCCATTAGTATATACTAATGGCGCACCACCATCCGATGCGCCATTAGAGTCTAAACTACTAATGGCGCACCATGCTTGGTGCGCCATTAGTACCAAATTTTTTTAAACTAGTGCGCTGTTCAAACATACTAATGGCGCATCCTGCCAAAGTCGCCATTAGTAGTTGTAACTACTAATGGCGCACCAATAATGTGTGCGCCATTAGTATATAAACTTTTTTTGAACTAGTGCGCTTGTTCAAACATACTAATGGCGCACCCGCACTCAGTGCGCCATTAGTAGTTATAACTACTAATGGCGCACCAGGTATGGGTGCGCCATTAGTATAGAAACTTTTTTTGAACTAGTGCGCTGTCCAAACATACTAATGGCGATCCTGCTTAGGTGCGCCATTAGTAGTGGTAACTACTAATGGCGCACCATGCAAGAGGTGCACCATTAGTAAGTGGGCAGCAACAAGATATTTGGGACAGCCTCTCCTACCCACACACTCACTTTCTCCCCACTTCATTCTCTCCACCTCCTCCTTGTCTCGGGTGCCTCCTCTTTTTCACCTCATTTCCACCATAGATTCATTCAAATTAAGTGGTTAAATTACCTTGTTTTAATAGGTAAGTAAGGGGGGAAGCTATATTTAGGTTGTTCTCCTTACAACAATGTGCACATGCACTTTTTACGCCTAGCTAGATCTATGTATGTTAGTGGTGTTGCATATGTTTGTGGTGTTTGCATATGTGTTTGTGTTTGGAGGTGTACGGTATTTGAAATCGATAGTTGCCAATATTTTGCCGGAATGTTGATTCATTTCCGTTTGGTGAGAATTTTGGCATTAAGCATCCTTTTGGTCCTATTTTAGGGAAAGTCATGCCAAATTTTTCTTGGTTCTAAAATATCGTTTTGCTCTACCCTCGCAGCGACCATGGTCCGCACGATGACCGAAGGCATCGTGAATAGGTTTTTGAGGTCCGCTAAGGCCGAGATGCTTCAAAAGAACGAGACGGAGATAAGATGTCCATGTCGAAGATGCAAGTGAAGAGCCTTATTGCGGACCGGATTCCGGCAGGTGCGGGACCACCTGCTGTTGCGTGGTTTCATGGATGGCTATCGGTGGCAAGGTGATGAAGATGACTACGAAGTCGCCCATGCGGGCGGGCAAGAAATGAGGAAGGGCAGCAAGACAACCACCGCGGCTCGGTAGGCGAGAAGACGAAGAATCCCTAGGAGATGATCACGACCGTGATGTTGTACACACGATCATCATGTAGAAGATGCAGGACATGATGATGAGGAAGATGCGGAGCAGGCGACGGGCATGATCATGAAGATGATGATGCGGCGGAGCGACGACGCTGGACCATCGATGGGCTGGGTGCAGGACCCTCATATTCAAGAGCTGCTTCTCAAGCGACGGATAACGCAAGAGCTGCCGCCGAGAGAAAGCCAAGATGGATCAACTTGAGTTAGACGCGTTACTCCATTGTTTGAAGGATGCAGGCCCGAGGATACCCGCCAAAGTAACGCTCATGGCCCGGAGATGAAGGTAAAACACAAAATGACCGACGCGTGCTTCGACGAGAACATGTCATTACGCACGAACGCCTTCCCAAGGGGAACAAGTGCCCACCAGTTTGGAGGAGGCGAAGAAAATCGTGTGTCCTCTGGATTTACCGCGACGTGAAATACCATGTGTGCATGAACAATTGCATCATTTATCGGGACGAGCACGCGAGTCTACCATATGTCCGGTGTGCGGCGCCACTCGATACAAGAAGAGGAAGAAAGCTCCTCGAAAAGTGGTGTGGTACTTTCCGATCACTCGCTCGTCAGCGCTTATTTCATGGACCCTAAGGTAGCAAAGATCCTGCGTTGCACGCGGATAGGGAGGAGAAGAAGCGGAAGATGACGCAAATGATCCGGAGATAGATAAAAATACAAGATGCTGAGTCACCCTAAGGATGCGAGCCAGTGGCAAGCGTTGAACTTCAAGACTCGGAATTTGGGAACGATCCAAGGAACATCGTGCTTTGGCGCGAGCACCGATGGAGTCAATCCGCTTGGCAGCCGAGAAGCACACATAGCACCTGGCCTGTGTTTGTGTGGATGTACAACCTTCCCCTGGTTGTGCATGAAGAGGAAGTACATTCACATGAGTATGCTAATTGAAGGGCGAAACAACCAGGAACGACATCAATCAGATCTGGGGCTGCTGAAGAGGAGCTTGACACGCTGTGGAAAACGCCAGCCAATACATGGGACGCCGCAGAAAGAATATTTCCCTATGAGAGCCGCCTTTGCTCACGACGGTGCACGACTATCTCGATTACGGATATGTCGCGGGGCAGGTAGTCCACGGATTTTCGGATGCGTAAGGTGCATGGATGACACAACGACGCCAGCTAGATAGAGTTCCGGGTCTTCGAAAACCGTGTTCATGGGACATCAAGGTGGCTTCGCGACGATGACCCGTGGAGGAAACGCAAGGATCTGTTCGATGGTGAAACCGAACTCCAAAACGCCTGTACGAGGAGCGGCGAGAAATAGACAAGCTGTTGGAAAATTGGAAAGACCGCCACCGCCGAAAGAAGCAAAAGGCGCCAGAGCCGAAAGAAGCGAAAGCGCCAGAGCAGCTGCTGAAGGTATGGAAAACGAGGTCTGTTTTACGACTTGCCGTCTCGAAGATCCACCATGTGCCTCACAGCCTTGATGTCATGCATATCACGAAGAACGTGTGCGAGTCTGCTTGGTACCCTGCTCAACATGCCGAGAGGACCAAAGATGGGCCGAAAGCAAGGGCAGACTTGAAATCAATGGGCATCGTGCAGAGCTTCACGCTATATATGATGATGATGATGATGATGATGATGATGATGATGATGATGAGGCGAAGCAGACACGAAAAGTCATCGCAAAGGCAAAAAGGCCAAGAAGACCGAAATGACTACCCTCCCGCGTGCTTCACTCTAAGTCGAGGAGATCGAGCAGTTTTCACCTGCCTCCTAGGAGTAAAACTTCCTTACGGTTACGCTGGGAAGATAAGCGAGATACCTAGACCCAGCGAGCGAAGTTCAGCGGGATGAAGTCTCACGACCGTCACGTGCTGATGACGCAGATACTTCCAGCTTGCAATCCAGGGATCATGGACGCGCACGTCCGTGAAACGCTATTTGGCCTATGCAACTTCTTCGACGCCATCTCTCGGAAGTCGATTGGCGGAGGCAACTCGTAAGGCTACAGAAGAGATCATGGTGATACTATGCGAGCTTGAGATGTACTTCCGCCCGCATTCTTCGACGTTATGGTGCATCTGCTGGTCCATATAGTGGAGGATATCATCCAACTCGGGCCGACGCTCCTGCACAGCATGATGCCGCTCGAAAGGATGAATGGTGTCATCAAAGGATACGTTCGCAACATGTCACGCCCGAAGGAAGCATAGCCAGGGGGCTTCGAATCAAGAGTGCATCTCCTCATCGCACGAATTATCTAGGCATCGAGAACCCGCTGGTCTGCCCGTCAACAGCACCTCGGTAGGCTCGCTGGATGGGGTCACCGTGAGGGTCGCCACGAAATGCATGTCGACTTCGAGGGTCGACTCGCCGACTTTGAAAGAGCAAACCTAGTCGCGCTACAACACATAGACGTGGTCGATCCTTGGGTGGTAGAGCACAAAACCTTTATTAAAAAGACGTACAATGACCGAGGCCAACAGAGGACGGACGGAGATACACTCAAAGAGCACAACTCATGTTTCACACGTTGGTTCAAGCATAAGCTTCGTCGCACTTTACATGAGGATTCTTCCGCGGAAGAACAACTCATATTCGCCTTGTCACAGGCCCCGAGCACAACCTCGATGACCTATGAGGCGTCACGATATCAACGGCTACACATTCTACACCGAGGCCAAGGACATGAAGAGCGATGGTTATCGAACTCCGGGTAACGATGGAATCCTACACCGTAACGACAAGGACAGATACTACGGAAGGATCGAGGAGATCTGGGAGCTGAGCTACTGTTGGAGAGAAGGTCCCGATGTTCCGTGTCGATGGGCCAAGAACGCTATAAAAGAAGACCGGTATTTCACCACCATGGTTATACCGGCCAAATCAAGACCATGGGCGCAAACGTCACCGCTAAAAATGAGCCATGGGTACTGGCTTCCCAAGTGGACCAATGCTTTTCATTACCGACCCGCCAAAGCCCGGTCGTGTTGTCGTGAGGAGAGGCAAAGGAAGATCATCGGAATGGATGGAGTAGCCAATGAGCAAGACTTCGACAAGCACGGCGACCGAGGATCGAACATGACGACGATGATGAAGTAGCAGCATACACCACAAGAAGAAGCAGGACCACCCTACCTAAAGGACGTCCGCTCCACGTAAGAACTCCATTTGCGAAAAAGAAGGGCAAGAAGATTGTGAATAGATAGCTAGCTAAGATCGATTGTATTTAAATCGTAGCCTTCATTTCTCGATTGTATTTCATGGGTACTTTTTGAACTATCATGAATATTTTAAATTTCATGGACACTCGATCTCGATCCTCCATCTCGATCGCTATCCCACCTCGCCAGATCCGACCCCCGCACCTCGATTCCCCTACTCAACCGCCACGCCCGACCCCCACTTCAGCAAGACCGTCTTATAAAAAAATAAGTATCAAACAGCTTTTTAATGCTACTGTCTTATAAAAAATATTATGTTATTGTTTAAACAAGTTTGAACATTTTAAACACAAATAAGTATCAAACAGCTTTTTAAATGCTAAAAAATTATTGTGGAGCCCACCTCGATCGCTGTCCCACCTCGCCAGATCCGTCCCCTCGCCGAGCACCCCCAGTCCACCGGCACCGCCACCCCCCGCACCCTCGATTCCCCTACTCAACCGCCACCGCCGACCCCGCACCCACAAGACCGCCTTATAAAAAAATAAGTATCAAACAGCTTTTAAATGCTACTGTCTTATAAAAAATATTACTGTTATTATTTAAACAAGTTTGAACATTTTAAACACAAATAAGTATCAAACAGCTTTTTAAATGCTAAAAAATTTGTGGAGCCCACCTCGATCGCTGTCCCACTCGCCAGATCCGTCCCCCGGCCGAGCACCCCCCAGTCCACCCGCCGCACCACACCCCCGCACCCTCGATTCCCCTACTCAACCGCCACCCGACCCCCGCACCCACAAGACCGCCTTATAAAAAAATAAGTATCAAACAGCTTTTAAATGCTACTTGTCTTATAAAAAATATTAATCTTATTATTTAAACAAGTTTGAACATATTTAAACATAAATAAGTATCAAATAGCTTTTTAAATGCCATTGGTGCCTCCTCATGAGGCGCGCATTGGTGTCTCCGACGCCGCACGGAGCTTAATGCACCCGGGTGTACGCCGCCGCACCTCTGCAGACAAGCGGCCCTCCGTCAATCGCACGCCGCCGTTGGCGGTGCCTCTACATTAGCCGAGCTCGACGCCATCATCACGGTAACTAATTAAGCCTCTCTCGCCGAGGACTTCATCTCCTTGCCTTTGATCGGCATCCTCGACGCCTACATGTTTTCGCAGGCGCCGCCGATGTTCCGTGCACTCTCCTCCACTTCGTGAACAACGAGTTGGTCGATGTCGCCAAGTGCAAAATCGCTCAACCGGCAACCCTTGTTCCACGGTACCCGGATGCCACCCAACTTGTTTAGGGTTCAACTGGTTCGGTGCTGCCAGGCTGCGACGACTTGTTACCTCCGAATCGACCCGTCGGGCCGACGATGATGACGTGATGACCCTCGGCGCTTTCGAGCTGGCCCTGCTTTGGTCAAGAGCCAGATTCGTTTGGGGCGGGGACACCACCCCAAAGACAACACCGCCAATCGTCTTGGCGCCAAGTCGGCCCCATGGCAAGACCGCCGAACGGTGCCGACATCCCTATGCCATCGATCCAAACATGCATATGGCACAGGATCGTAATGACGACGACGACGACTATGATACATTTGGCAACGCCGATCAAGACTTTGCCGAGCATGGGTACGATGGCGACTTCATGGGGCCTCCTTCAAGAACCAAACCCAACAAAAGACGTGTGCGATCTAGCTCGTATCAGCGGAGAAGCTGTTGCAACAGCGCCGCCTCGGCGTTCAGCTCTCGAGAGACGCCTCACTGCCGACTTCACCGAGCCTCAGATAGGCGAGGTGCGAAATATTATCAGCCCCAACACACTCAAGAAGGCGGTCTGTGAGCAAAACTCGGTCCCATTACAGGAGAAGAAGAAGGCACGCAAAAGAAAGACTAAGAAGGGTGCGAGCCAGCCGGCACCGAGTACGATCCGTGCTCAGGACGGGCCACCTTCACCGCAGGATATCTCGAGGAGGGTGCATGTGGCGGGTAGGGCGATGCTACCGACAAATATGCTCAATGCTGCAACCGTGCTATGCGGAGTCTGCATGATGTTGTTCTTTCTTTGGAGAAGCGGCGCCTCGTGGAGAAGGATGTGGCATACCGGTTTCGCGGCCAAGGTGCCGGAGGGCAAGGGCTTTGTGGATAACTCCATCGGGCGACGATCGTCTTGCGCTTTGATGACATCCACGCTATGTTGAACCTTCATCCGCTGCACTACACCTTCGCTCGCTATTTTCGCCGAGTATGGAGATGCGGATCATTCGCGACAAGACCCGGACATCGTGATAGTCGACCCTTCTACATGCGTGCCAAGATCTTGGGCAGCGCTGGGACCGCAAGTCGCGAAGTTCTTACCTCAAGGCGCTATTCGCAAACCAAGATAAGGATAACTTCCTCGTGCCTTACTTTCCCGAGTAAGTCCTCCCTCAACCGCCCGTAATATATGAATTCTTACATTTCGATCGCTTTTCTTTTAACATTCCGTGTTTTCTGCAGTGACACACGCTGCACGCCATCCTCCTAAGCCCTAAATATTCCATGGCCACGATTTCGACCCGGACCGTCAATTGAACGTAGACTACACAAATGTCAAGAAGGTTCTTCATGATGTTCTCCCGGCCACGCCAAATCTGGAGGCACCTTCACCAGCCTATTCGTAGCACGGCAAGCACGTGTTCTCCCACAATCTGACGCTCGCTGCGTCAAGCAGCCGCTTTGGCGGTCGAAGGGTGCCTACTACGCCATCCATCACATGCGGGCGATCGTGCGGGACCATCATCAACTTCGCTACCGAGTAAACTCCAAGATTGGGCGCGAAGCGTGTCGGCAATCCAGGGCGCGGACCTCCGACAAGAATTCTTTCGCATCCAGCTGGAGTTTGCGGAAATCATCCATCAAGATGTCCTTCGACTCGGGCAGTTCTACCTCGAAATCAACCGTCCAACAAAGACATCGACACAATGCTACAAATGCAGGATGACAACTCCCGCTCTTTCATGACTCCCACGATAAACGGCGGCTTCATCCACGCCCGGTCCCTTGAGTCGAGTTGTCTAGTTCTCAAACATCGATTGGGTCATGTTGTAATTAAACTTTAATGAACTTGTAGTATGTCTCTTTGGTTTCGAGAGTCGCTCAACTTAGATGTAATCGATGCTATTAATGTCTTGCTTTTCTTCCGATCGTCTGCTGCATACTTATATATTGCTTATGTATTGTCTCGTGAATTGGTACTAACGCTTCGCTTGGCTAGTGCATAGCGATGCCGACGTAGGTCGTGTACAAGGGTAAGGTTCCCGAGTCTACGATGACTGGGAGGAGTGTCGGAGACAGGTTCACCGATTCAGCGGTAATAGATTACAAAGGGTACACCACTAGGGCCGAGGCCGAATCTAGATACGCCCGCTATCTAGCGGGAGAGGGAGGGCGTTGGAGGAACCGGATGAAGACGAAGTTTCATCGTGATGATGCTCATCGTGATGACCACAGCTCTCTTCTATGTGATGGTAGTTTAGATGATCGATATCGACTTGTAATGCGAAGATAAACTCGCTACTCGCGGTCTCGAGACTTGTAATATAATGTTCTATCTTTGTTCGGTCTTTTCAATTCGGAGACTAATATGATGAATTGTATTCGGAGACTAATATGATGAATTGTATTCAAGGACTAATCTTCTATTGTATTTGATGAATCTATTGTTGATGTGTGCTGTCTATATTTTGTCAAATTATACATTTTGTAACCTGTGCAAAAAACAGAAAATAATAAAAAAACCTAATATTCATACTAATGGCGCATCACATGATAAAGGCGCCATTAGTATGACAAGGCATACTAATGGCGATCACCGAAGTGCGCCATTAGTATGCTGATTACTAATGGCGATCCGGGGTGGTGCGCCATTAGTATGCCAAAGCACTGGTATACATGCCCCGGGAGGCATACTAATGGCGCACCCTTGCATATACTAATGGCGCACCGGTGGTGCGCCATTAGTAAAAATTACTAATGGCGTGCTGTCAATGGCGCACCTCTCATGCGCCATTAATGGCCATATTAGGTGCGCCATTAGTAGTGGTATTTCTAGTAGTGTGATAACGCTGCCTCTGTTGCTGAATGTTCTACTACTACCCCTGTTGCAATATCTTCAACTGCTAATGTGGTAACTAACCCCTCTGCTGAGGATACCACTTCTATTGCTGATGAGAATGCTAGGTTGAAGACACTGCTTGAGACAGGGATGTACAAAAGTCTCAAAGGGCATCAGACATTATGTGATGTCCTCAAAAAGCATATTCTGAACTGAAACCCTAGGAAAGAGGGTGTTGGGCTCAAAAGGAAAATGAATGTTGACGGATCTTACTGGAAGCCTGAGCAGTACCCCAAAACTACATGGGTTGCTGCAAAAGAACCTTCAGTAGATCCATCCACTCTGTCTGGTTTCACTTGTGCTAATCCTATTATCATTGATGAATCCTTTGATGCAAACTATAAACTGTTCAAAATCAGAATGGCGAAGTGTTTGCCAGGTATATTGGTACTAACTGCAGGAATGGGCCACCTATGAAGAAGATATGGGTACCCAAAAGCTGTCTTGAGAATCTTCCAGTGAATGTCATCATGACACCAACTGTGAAGAAGACAAACCCCATATCAAAGGCTTCATATGGTCCAAAAGCTTCATACAAACCGAGGACTCATCTGAATCACCCTAACGTCAATGTTTTGCAGGGAAATCATACTCAGACCCATGAATATGAGCGTGTTTCATTAAACTGTTATGTTCATAGAACAAAGAACTTTTTTGCTTATTCTTATGAGTATTATTCACCTCCTGCAAGGCTATTTACTAGGGCTTCAAGGCCGAAGTTCTCAGATGCTGCACTAAGACTCGTTGCTTCTAAGCCACCCCTGAAGATGTGGGTGGTTAAGAAAACTTAACTCTCTTTTGCAGGGAAAGGTTTCCAGCCGGAAATCAAAGGTGTCCAAAGCTAATGCTGGAGACCTTAAAAATCTTGTTGGGCGCAAGATAAAATGCCCAAATGGTCTTACTATGTATTTCGTTCCGGGATTCCTTGATACTCATCCTATCTATCCTAACCAAGACCTGAATTTCCATGTTCCACATGTTCGTCAAATGTTTCTGCTTCACAACTCGCTTGGTGAAGTCTATCCCCCAAACTGCATTGTAGGCTACGACACCTCGTACTTCAGAATGGATTATGGACAGTGGATGCACTAATCACATGACTGACGATCGAAGTCTTCTGATGGATTCAACGCTACGTCCATTAGACAAGAGTCACATCACATTTGCGAACACTTGTAAAAGCAAGGTATTGGGTCTAGGTAGAGTTGCAATATCAAGGGATCAGCACATGGATAAAGTGATGCTTGTTGAATCCCTTGGTTTCAACTTAATGTATGTCTCAATGCTTTGTGACTTAAACATGATTGTGCTATTTGGAAAATATCGTTGCCTTGTACTGATGGAATCTGACAAGTCTCTAGTCTTTGAAGGGTATCGAAAAGATGATCTGTATATGGTAGATTTCACAGTAGGACCGCAGGTGGCCGTATGTCTTCTAGCAAAAGCTTCAGAATGCTGGCTTTGGCATCGAAGGCTAGGGCATGCTGGCATGAGGAACTTGCACACTCTCGCAAACAAGAAGCATGTTGTGGGCATCGAAGGCGTCAAGTTCAAGAAGGATCATCTGTGTGGTGCCTGCGAAGCTGGAAAGATGACAAGAGCCAAGCATCCCTTAGAGACAATCATGACTACATCTCAACCCTTTGTGCTGCTACACATGGACTTATTTGGCCCTACTCACTACTCTACTCTCAATGCTACTGCTTGCCTCTATGGCTTCGTCATTGTTGATGATTACTCTCGATATACTTGGGTGCATATAATCCTCTACAAGACTGAAGTGCAGGATGTCTTAAGACGGTTTGCCAATCGTGCCATGACGAACTATGGCGTCAAGATCAAGCATATCAGAAGCGACAATGGCATTGAGTTCAAGAACACCGGCCTTGACCTTTACTTGGATACCATGGGTATCACTCAAGAGTTCTCTGCTCCTTACACACCTCAGCAGAATGGCATCGCGGAGCGCAAGAACAGAACCCTTATTGAGATGGCCCGAATGATGCTTGATGAGTACAAGACTCCTCGGAAGTTCTGGCCTGAAGCCATTGATACTGCGTGCCACGTCATCAACCATGTTTATCTTCACAAGCTTCTGAAGAAAACATCCTATGAACTCCTAATTGGTAAGAAGCCAAATGTCAGTTACTTCAGAGTATTTGGTGCTAGGTGCTGGATCAAGGATCCACATCACACTTCAAAATTTGCACCGAAAGCACATGAAGGTTTTATGCTTGGTTACGGAAAGGATTCGCACTCCTACAGAGTCTCCAACCTCTTTCACTATAAAGTGGTTGAAACTGTGGATGTGCGGTTCGGTGGGACTAATGGCTCGCAAAGAGAGCACCTGCCAAATGTGATAGATGAAGTTCATCCTATTGAATCTATCAAGCTCATGGGTACTGGAGAAATCATACCGTCCGAACCTCAGGCTGACGATGAACTCATCATTGCACCAAGTCATCCAGAAGACAATGCTCAGCCTGAAGTCAATACTGAAGCTGAAGATAATGATCCGCAAGGGCAAAATCTTCGTCCAGTACATCCCCGTGTTGCTAATGAAGTTCAGATTGAAAATATAATTGACAGCATCAATGCACCTGGTGCACTCACTCGTTCAAGGGCAACGCAAAGAGCAAATCAGCTAACAAACTTATGTGGGCATTTTGCATTCGTCGCAATCTCTGAACCCAAGAAAGTTGATGAAGCCTTCATGGAATCTAAATGGATTCAAGCCATGCAAGAAGAGCTTCAACAGTTCAAGTTGAACAATGTGTGGGAACTGGTCAAGCGTCCTGATCCTCGTAAGCACAATATCATTGGCACAAAATGGATATATCGCAGCAAGCAATATGAGCATGGTCAAGTTGTTAGAAACAAGGCTCGTCTTGTTGCACAAGGATACACTCAAGTGGAAGAGATTGACTTCGATGAAACATTTGCTCCGGTGGCTAGGCTTGAAGCCATTCGCATACTTCTAGCCTACGCAAATCATCATAACATCCTTCTATATCAAATGGACGTGAAGAGTGCCTTTCTCAATGGAAAGATTGAAGAAGAAGTATATGTTGCACAACCCCCTGGCTTTGAAGATCCAAAACATCCTGATATGGTATACAAGCTCAACAAGGCACTGTATGGCCTCAAACAAGCCCCTCGTGCTTGGTATGACACACTCAAAGACTTCCTGAAGAGCAAAGGCTTCAAACCTAGTTCACTAGATCCTACTCTCTTCACGAAGACATATGATGGTGAACTGTTTGTGTGCCAAATCTATGTGGATGACATTATCTTCGGCTGAACCAACAAGAAATACAGTGATGAGTTTGGTCACATGATGGAAGAGCAATATCAGATGTCCATGATGGGCGAGCTGAAGTTCTTCTTGGGTCTCCAAATCCGTCAGCAACGCAACGGCATCTTCATCTCTCAAGAAAAAATCTCAAAGATTTCCTGAAGAAGTTTGGAATGCAAGACTGCAAAGGATACACGACGCCGATGCCAACCAAAAGTCATCTGAGTCCCGACGCCAATGGTAAAGAATTCGATCAAAAGGTATACCGCTCCATGATTGGTTCTTTACTTTATTTATGTGCATCTAGGCCAGATATAATGCTTAGTGTTCGCATGTGTGCCCGATTCCAAGCGGCACCAAAGGAATCGCATCACTTAGCCGTGAAGCGAATTCTTCGATATTTGGCTTACACCCCGACACTAGGATTATGGTATCCAAAGGGCTCAGAGTTTGATCTAGTTGGATTCTCAGATGCTGATTATGCTGGTGACAAGGCTGATCGCAAGTCCACATTAGGCACATGTCACTTTCTGGGACGATCACTTGTCTGTTGGTCTTCAAAGAAGCAGAACTGTGTATCTCTCTCCACTGCTGAATCTGAATACATTGCTGCTGGGTCTTGCTGTGCTCAGCTTCTCTGGATGAAGCAAACTCTCAAGGACTATGGCATTCACCTGAAGAATGTGCCACTCTACTGTGATAATGAAAGCGCCACCAAGATAGCCAACAACCCAGTTCAGCACTCGAAGAGACAAAGACAAAGCACATTGAGATTCGTCATCACTTTCTCAGAGATCATGTCATGAAGGAAGATATTGATATCATTCACGTCGACACTGAAGAGCAATTAGCTGATATCTTCACAAAGCCCTTGGATGAGAAAAGGTTTTGCAAGTTGCGGTGTGAGCAAAATATCTTAGAATCCTCAAATGTCCTGTGAATTGGACACACATCCTAACACTTATGCATTTTGATGACTTAGATGTGCAACACACGAAGAAACGTATATCTTCAATCAATGAAGACATACACTCTAAGTGTGAATACATTAATGTGGAATTTGACTTCGGAGCGACACGATAATTGTGCGCCATGTCTGGGTCTAATACTTCCTATACGGTGGGTAACGCCACCACCAAACTTTTGTTTGAAGTGTTTCCCTTGGCGTTATGTTTGCAAAGTCTTCATAATTGATTTATCTTCATCCTTAGCTTAAGTTCATTTGGTAGTGTACTAGTTACATACGTACTTGTGTTCTGTCCTCTACAGCATTCACTTATAGCTATGGTTTCGTGCTGAATCTTTTGATCTAAGTGAATGTGATTAGACCCTAACCTATCTATGCTTCTACCTCAACTCTATCTGTCCAAATCATATGCATTCTATTGAAAACTGTCGATTGTATTCACTGAGACCTTGTTAGCTGAAGTCAATCTGACAAACATTTATATCTGTTTTAATGCTCTATCTTTATTGCCTGAAATCCGAAGAATTCAGAACGACCACCCCGACAATCCAGGCGTGTGTGGGAACATGGAACAACTTCCAAGGTGCTGCATGCTTGCCATGTGTCCTTCAGATGTGAACCGCCAGGGGCACCTGCGTAATTGTGTTGTGTTGTCCCTTTCCTTATAAATACCCATCCCATCGCGGTCAAAATCCTTCTTCCACCTCGCCACCTCTTGCAAACCCTAGCGCCACCGCTAGCTCTTGATGACACCGGCGACGAAGCGCTTAGCTGTCGCGACCTCACCGAGCCGTCCTCACGCCAGCTGCGGACCTCATCTTCTCCGCCGCCGTCGTAGGTGTATTCCGTCGCCAAGTTAGGGCACGGGAGATCTAACTGCTCGGCCTCCAACTTCGCTTCGTCTAGCATTTCCTAGTGTGGTAATTAAAACTCACTTTTTACCGTCTTTTTGATCTGATCGATTCATCCTTCCTTACCAAAAGTGGTTTCTATACTTGAAAATTGAATCTGTCCAGCTCTGCATCTCATTTTATGCCTAGTCTGTTCACTTATGCTTCTCTACAAGTCAGATTCCTCACTTGTACCTATTCTTGGATTCGTACAAATCTGGAACCGACTCACAACAAATAAGTGAATGTCTTCGCGTTATGAGGTCAATGTCTTCAAGCTGATTTATCTTCAAAATCTTCTAAGAATGCATATGACCTCTTCCCCTTCCTTCGCGCCTCTAACGCTGTCACAGGTTCATGTCCGTGGGAGAATCCCTTGGTTCTCATAGTCTGCATTCATTTGCAGAGTTCCTACAGAGTCACATAAATTCTCCTGAAGCCAGTTCTTGTCTGACCAGTCGTCGGAAGCCTTTGCATGTTTTGAAGCCATTCACTTTAGGCTTCATGGCTACTGAAAAATCAGCTAGAAAGGGTGGCAGACAGCACCGTGGGAATACCTCCAAGGATTTGCCACCAGATCTGCATGAGATGTACAAGACTGGCCCTGAAGAAACCTATGGTGAACACAAAACTCGAATCCAATGGATTCGAAGATATTGGGCTGAAGAATGGTTCAAATACAGATTTGTCACAGCTGAGTATGCCGAGAAGAATGCTATCAAACAGCCCTGGGGAGATATATTGTACAAAAATCTTCAACCCCAGTCCAATTCTGAAGCCATTCAACAAGAATTCTATCCTTGTATGGTACGCGACCCAGAACCAAAGAATGTTGACCCCTCTTCTCTGCTGTGGTGTTGGGATGACAATCTGTTCAAATGCAACTTCTAGTTTGCTAAAGATTCTGCTGTGAAGAACAAGAAGGCATTTGGACTTGACTTCAATCCTGGTCCTTCTGCTCCTAGGGAAGATGGCACCGTGACGCTAATGAAAATAGGATCGGCCCCTTCTACAACTTCGAAGGCCTCCTCTCACACATTGCCGTCCAAGGTGCAAATGTGGATCACTCTGCTGATGATGTAGATTCTGATGAAGCTCCAGCTCCTCCTAAGCTGCAGAAGCAAAAGAAATCTAAGTCTTCAAAACCTTCTGCTGCACCAAAGGCTTCACAAGTGAAGCCACTAGCAACTGCTCCTCCTGCACCAAGTTACTCTGAAGATCAATCTCGGGTCTCCAAACGGAAAGAGAAGCCTTAGAAGAACACTGTTCAGAGGTCCAGTCAAGCACTGACACCAGCTGCCGTTCTCAGGAACGAATCTGAAGCCATTGATCTGTCGTCAGATGACGAGTTTGATGATGATGCTCTTGAGCAGCTGATAAAGAGCAAGCAAGAGGCGGAGATCTTCAATGATCTGCCCCTCTTCGATGTGAACATCCTGGACAACTTCATTGATGAGTGGTTCGACAACCCTGATCTCAGTTTTGATGATCTTCAGCTCCCAATTGGCATCAGCGTCGCCTTCCAAGGCGCCATTGCTCCTGAGCTGGCTCTGGCTCAGAAGACTGTCGAACTGAAAAACAAAATTGACTATGAGAAAGAACAGTTCAAGAAGCACATGGCCAAGCTTAGTGTGGCTGATGTTCAGAAATTCAAGCTGATGCTGAATGACCTCAAGGAGGCATTTCGCAAGAAACCTGAAGAAGCCAAAGGCTCTCGGGAACGGATGAAGAACCTAGCTGCCAAGTGTGTTCAAGGTTACAATGAGGCTGAGAAGCGCAAGGCACTTGGGCATCCTGGCATCGACCCGAAGCTTGCTGCCAAAAAGAAGAAGTCTAATGTGCCCCAACTGAAGCATCAAGGCAGGAAGAACCTCGTATTGTCTTCCCAGCCAGCATGATAGGCTCGAAGCCTAAGGTCCCCACAGTGGCTTCAGAACTGAAGAAAACCAGGGCAGCTGAAGCCGAAGCCAGAAAGCGCAAGTTCAAGAACACCACTGATGACACTCCCTTGCCCAAGAAGAGAAAGATCAAGAAGAAAGATCAGGCTGCTCCCAAAGAGCCCCTCATTGTCGAGCCCCTATATTATGCTTGTCCTACGTCCGAAAACCAAGAGCGTCAACTGATAGTTCATGAGCCTGCTTCCCTAGAGGCTCCTGAAGCTCAAGAAGTTCCAGTCGTTGACCCCATCACGACTGAAGACATTGGTCCGCAAGACAATGTAGTTGATGATGAAGTCCTTCCTCAGATCGAGCACCAAATAGTATCATCGCCTGTTCTCACGAACAGTGAACTCATCAGTATTGGTCATCCTTTGACGCCAATCTCTTAGGATGCCTCATGGGATGATCGCCCCCAACCAGCAACCCCAATTCAAGACTCACCAAGTACACCCCGTCCTCCACTAGCGCAAGTCACCAGCCCAATGGTGAATGAAGACAATTACATGGACACCAACCATCACCAAAAGCATCGCCCGTGTTTCAACGGCTTCACAAAGGCCAGAGGCCATCGGTCTCCATGAAAACCATCACAGAAGAAGATTCTCACCAGTCCAGCTCAGTGGCACGTCAAGTGTTCCCTGAAGAAAATCTGTCATGGAATTGTCACGCCAGATGTCCTAAGGAACGGACTTTGTCGTGGAGCCATCGCAACCAGGAAGCTTGAAGGGGTTAATCGGGACAAAAGACACGAGAGTTTTATACTAGTTCGACCCCTTACGATGAAGGTAAAAGCCTACATCTAGTTGTGATGGGATTATTGGGTTTTCGATGACCAGGGAGCAAATACGCTTTGCCTAAGTCTCGAGTTGTTGTTACTTGTCCTAAACCGCCGCAGGGTCGTCCCTTTATATACAGAGGTTGATGCCCAGTGGCTCTACAGAGTCCTGACCGTCTTATAAACAATATCCGGCTCGGTCTCTTAATCTTTCTTGTCTTACAATACAAGTCACACTTATACGACGGTTTATCACTACGGGCCTTAAGTCGCCTCTGGGCCTTGGGCCCTTACTAAGCCGCCGTCTTCAACCTTGAGCATTGGGCTTCAAGAATGCTTATAGGTATAACCCGGCCCCTCCTGGCGGGTCATACCTAATAGCTATATCCCCAACATTAGGCCCTAGATTGATTTGAACTGGTTCATGTCAATCTTTGACACTTAAGAAAAAATCGTCTGCTCCTTGCTTATGATATTTCTGCAACCCGCCATGACGGCATCCTTCGAACTTGTGGTAACCCGCCATGACGTCATCTGCCATAAATGCGTGTTTGTCCGATACATCTCAATGGATCGTTGTCTTAATGACCATCCGAAAATCGAGGCGCCTTTGTAGCTGTATAACTGTGTTTTTTCGGCCTCCTCATTTTTCGCGCCCATTCAGCAGGTTTTTCCTTATAAATAGACCCGACTAGGTCTCCTCTCATTCTCCGTTCACATCTTCTTCATATCGCCCCCATCTGCTACTGGAGCTCTGCCGCTGTCGCCACTGCGCCCTTCGTCCTCGTGGAGCTTGGCCGCTGCATCGACCTGACCTTGACCAGAGAACGACAGCGCTCCTCCTCCGCAGATCCTCCGCAGTAAGTGCTTCCTCTTGCCACGCCATAGATCTGCACTAGGGCTAGTCGTGTTCCTCTGTATGGGCGTAGTTCATCGGAGCTCTTGTGTTTTTTCCTTGCCATGGCCTCGCCTGATCCAAAGAACTCATAGATCTGATGCAGTTAGTGTTCCACATCCATTTTTATTATCAATAGATCTCCTTTCCTTGTAAGAAAACCTCATCATAGCATATGAACTTCTCTGCGCCCTGTTTTTAGGTCCAGTAATTTTTCTTTTCTGAACCTTGATTTGATCCAAAATAACTGCTGCAAACTGTGAAACCTGTTTGTACAACACTTAGGCAAAATCCACACTCTGTTAGATTTATCCAGTCATGGCGACTCTGATCGCCAGCTTATAAGGAAGTAATACTCAATTAATCATCTGGACCACCGACTGTTGGTAGAAACATGCTGACGGCTTATAAAACCTATGGCGGCTTAAGTAACCAGGACATAATTATCCTTATACCGTTAGGCACCTTCATAAGCCGCCATATTGCTTGATTCACCATAATAGCTTTATCCTTCCCGGCTTAAATTTGAACAGGCCCCTTTTACTTTGTCTTAGGCTTTCAAATAGAATGGCGCCCAAGGCACCTACCTCTTGCAACTGGGTGAAATCCATTGTCACTGACAGCACCTTGAATGACTTTGTGACAACCGGCTATCTGCCGAAGAAAGAAGGCATGCATTATCGTGCTCCTAACCCGGATGAAGAAGTTCCTCAACCCAAAGAAGGGGAGGTCATTGTTTTCATAGATCATATGAACCGGGGTTTTACTCCAGCTGGTTCAAAGTTCTTCAGAGATGTGCTGAAGTTTTTTGACCTTCACCCACAAGACATTGGACCCAATTCCGTGTCTAATATCTGCAACTTCCAAGTATTCAGCGAAGTTTATCTTGGTGAAGAGCCCAATTTACTGCTCTTCAGATAACTGTTCTACTTGAACCGCCAGACGGAGTGTGCCAGCGGCCAGAGCTTGGAACTTGGCGGAGTTTTAATCCAGCATCGCAGGGATGTGATCTTTCCCTATGCTAACCCGCCAAGCCATCCCAAAGATTGGAACATGACATGGTTCTACTGCAAGGATACCTCTTCGGCTAACGAGAACCCTCTGCCCGGCTTTCACGCCCTTCGACTTGACAGCAATCATCCTCTTCCTGACAAAATTACCGCCGCAGAAAGCAAATCTCTTGCTCCTACCCTGGCTAAGATCAAGGCTCTGCTGGGGAATGGGTTGACTGGTATTGACCTGGTTCAGGTCTGGATTGCCTGGCGAGTTATTCCGTCGAGCCGCCGCACCGTCTTAATGTGCGAATATACCAGCGCCAAGGATGATCCCTGCGCCATAGCCCTGACGGCTTACCTGCTCATGTTGTTGATGACATGACCAAATCTCTTCTCAATGAGAGTCTGGCGGATTGTGGCAAAGTGGGTCTAGCCCCTTTCTGCAAAGATAACCCGGCTCCAAAGGTAAACTGTCCATATGAAATGTTTATCTTATTTCCTTAATGTTTCTCTCATACTCATAAATATGCTTAATCCTTACAGGCGGGTGATAAATTTTGGAAAGTTAAATATGATCATGAAGCTGCCAAGAGAGCCAGGAAGGAAAAGAAAGCCGCCAGGAAAGAAGCTGTAAGAAAGAGGGGCAAGAAAGCCTCCGCCTCTGACCTGCTTCGGCTATCGGACTCTTCTGAGTCGGAGGTAGCCCTGGACTCTCTTGGCTTATTTTTTAATCATCTTATTGACACTGATTATCAGCAGGAGGACACTGGGACAAGCCGGAGCAAGGCTGATGGGGTAACTATCCTTTCCTCCGACTCCGAGCCTTTGCCAAGACAGAAAATCCGCAAGGTGACCCGGAAAGTAAGATTTTCTCATCCTCTAGCTCATCACGATCCTCAATTTCTTTTGAAGCAACAAATTCATGAGAGCCGGAGGTAGACCCGGACCAGCAAAGACATGGAGCTATCCTCCGGCTTACCAAATACTCCAAGGAAACGCCGAAATGAGGTTACCTCTACTTTAAACAATTTTATCCTTTGGCGGGTCTCTTTCGTCAACCACTCAATCCCTCTGACTCGGATTATCAGGATACTTCTCCTTCCTCCGGCGAGTCATTGCAGTCAAATCTGCCGGCCTTTAAAACTGCTCCAGGGTATAATAAGCCGCTCATTTTAAACTCATCATAATCTTCTTGCTTCTGTATTAATCCTTTTATTTTAACATAGCGGTCAAGCTAAGCCCAGCAAGAGGGTTAGGAAGAATAAAGCGGCTGAAGACAGAGTTGTAACTGAGCCGGTTCTTGAGACAACCGTGCCAGACCCAAGCACTCATGAGCCGCCACCTGAACCAGCGCAAGCTGTGCCACCTCCTTCTACTGACCTGCCCACTGACCAAGTTGCTGATGACTCAGAAAATCCCAAGCCTCCAAGCCCAATCCGGATAGATGTTCCTTCCAATGTTGATGTTGAGATCACTAGAATCGGCTATGCTGAGCCGGGGAGGCCAACTGTGCTAGCTAAATGTTCTGCCAAGGAAGAACTTCTGGTATGTTAGCCCCCAAGTCTGCTGCTTATGATACTTATGATGTAGACTTATAAACAAGTAAAACAACATAAAGAAAGAAGAATTTTTTGGCTTACCATGTAGGCCCCAAGGGGCGGCTTAACCAATATGGTTAAGCCGGCTCTTTGATATAGAAAAATTCTTATGGTTCTGCGAAGCGCAATACGCATTAGCCCCCCAAGTGCAAATATTATTGCCTGCAAAATGCTTGGGACTTACTCATATAAATCGCCATCTGATGAACCGCCATAGAAAACTCTTTGGGACATTATCCCCCAAGTGCCAAGTATTATTGCTTGCAAAATGCTTGGGACTTTTAATATTGCATAAATAATTTGCTTGACTTGAACTTTGCACTTGTATAGGTCACCATGAGCCAATTTGAGTCCGAGGTGACTAATCTAAAGAGCCGCCTTGAATTCCAAGAGACGGAACTTGCGAAGGCCAACAGTAAGTTCGAATTCAGTGTTTCTGAACAGGAGAAATTGAAAAAAGAACTTGAAGCTGACAAGAAAGCCTGGGCGGATGAAAAGACCGCGCTGATAAGCCGAGCTGAGAAAGCAGAAAAGGCTCTGGAGGAAATCACGGGTGAATTAGCTGGTTTAAAGCACCATATTTCTCAAATGGTCTCAGCCATCTTTGGTAAGTCGCCTTACCATTGTGTAAATATCTAAGACGTGCAATAGATCATACGCCTGGAATTAATTTTCCTGATTATGCTTATACAGGCCCCAGGAGTTCCAACTTGAACCAAAACATGCTGACTAAACTTAAGGCAGTGTACACCTTGGTGGAGCAAATGTACACCGGGTCTCAACGTACCATTGCTTCGGTGGCTTTGTCCAATGAAGTGCCAACCCTCCTAGCACACGTCTTGAGGAAGCTTTCAGTTCTTCTGCAATGGATCAATGAACTGCGACGGTCAGCTGCAAGAGCCGGAGCGATAAATGCTCTAAGCCGGGCTAAAGCCTGGCTACCGGAACTAGACCCGGCGGACATTGCCATTGGTTACCCAAGCCTGAAGGAAGACGGCTCGTCGTTTGAAGACGCATATTTTCTCGCCTGTGTCAAAGAGATACGCCCCGTGGCGACTCTGATAGCAAGTGAAGTAGATCTTACCAAGTACCAGGCGGGCTATGATGAAGAAAATCAAAGAATTACAATGCCTCAATACGACGTGACCAGTCTGATTCCTCCACCTCATAAGCATACCTTTTCTCCTGAAGTTGACCCGGCCGGTCTTGTTGACGATGAAGCCGAATTTGAAGCCTTGAACAACATTGACTAGTCATCATCAACCTTCCAGGAAAAGGAGCAGGACGCAGACGCGGAAAGGGCTAACCCGGACGCTTCTGGGCAATCCTGAAGGTGAACCTGTCATGGCGGCTCATACCTGGGGTGTTAAAAAACAATGTGAAATATTTGAACTCGATGAGTCCTGTAATAGGATATAGATGACTTTGTTGTAGCCGTGCCATCGTGCACGTTTTGACGCTGATCGTTATTAAGCCAGCGTGCTATATCTATCCATGTTACTTATCATCTGCTGACCATATGCTCGATCAGGTTTCGAAAGCTGTCCTTCAACAGACTTATGCTTAATACTTCTTGAATTTGCATCACTGGTTCATATGACCCGGACAATAAGGGTGATAACCCAATCTTTGGATACTCAAAAATTTCAGAGGTACAATGATGCTGATGGATCAATAACTCATCAGTTAATACTGAGCCGGGTTACAGTAAGCATAATTAAAAGTTGTAAACCTCAGAAAAAATCTCAAGTCAAACAAGGGAGTTTCCAAAGCAATTTAAATCAAGAGAGAAGCAAAAAATGTCAAGGCTACTGATTCGAATACGATCAGTGAACCATTCCAAAGGGGTTTAAGCTAGGATTTGAATACGATCATGTAGCCCCCAATGGCTTTGGCTTTGCGCCAATCAAGAGGGTACCGACAGCTGTGTTCTCTTTGGTTCGAATACGACCTATGCTTGAACAAGAAGCCCCCTAATGACCTTGAGAGTTTTTTAATGACTCTGATTCGAATACGATCAAAGTCGGTTCCCAAAGGGGTTAAGCTATGATTCGAATACG
Source organism: Aegilops longissima (assembly GCA_021605205.1). Lineage (NCBI taxonomy): Eukaryota > Viridiplantae > Streptophyta > Magnoliopsida > Poales > Poaceae > Aegilops > Aegilops longissima. The sequence continues at coordinate 609,871,589 of CM038679.1, read as the reverse complement.
ATCAAGAAGCCCCCAAGTGAGCTCGGCAGTGTGCCAATCAAAAGGGTACCGACAGCTATGTTCTCTTTGGTTCGAATACACCTATGTTTGAACAGGAAGCCCCCTAGCGATCATAATTTTTAGCGGCTAGATTCGAATACGATCATAAGCGGGATCAAACGGGTTAAGCCGGATCAAACGTGATCAGCCCCCAAGTGATCATATGAAAGAAATAATGACAATGATAATGACAAATTTACCTTGGTGTGAAGGAAATAAGGACAGATGTCTTGCTTTATTATTTGTCATAATATATACATTGGCAAAAATATGTACATCAGGGGAGCCTATGGCTCAAGTGTAGTGGGCCGAAGAAGAGCAATATTCCACGGCCTCCGGGTCTCCTCCTCCGACTTACGTGAGTCTTTGTGCTCTCGAACATTGATAAGGTAATATGACCCGTTATTCAAGTTCTTGCTAACCACAAAGGGTCCCTCCCAAGGTGATGATAATTTGTGTGCATCAGTTTGATCCTGGATGAGCCGGAGCACCAAATCACCTTCCTGAAAGGTTCTGGACTTAACACGGCGGCTGTGATATCGGCGCAAGTCTTGCTGGTAAATCGCCGAGCGAGCTGTTGCCAAGTATCTCTGCTCATCTAACAGGTCAAGATCATTCTGACGCGCCTGTTCATTGTCTGCTTCAACATAAGCCGCCACACGAGGCGAGTCATGAGGATATCAGAAGGGAGAACCGCCTCGGCTCCATAGACCATGAAGAAAGGTGTATAACCCGTAGATCTATTAGGAGTAGTGTTGATGCTCCATAACACGGAGGGTAACTCCTCAACCCAACACCCCGGCGTCCGCTGCAGTGGGACCAAAAGCCGGGGTTTGATGCCTTTCAAGATCTCCTGATTGGCTCTCTCGACTTGACCATTGGACTGAGGGTGAGCCACTGATGAAACATCAAGCCGGATATGCTCACGTTGACATAATTCCTCCATGGCACCTTTAGACAGATTAGTGCCATTGTTTGTTATGATGCTGTGCTGAAAGCCAAAGCGAAATATCACCTTCTTCATAAATTAAACTGTCGTGGCTGCATCACACTTACTAACAGGCTCTGCCTCAACCCACTTTGTGAACTTATCAACCGTCACCAAGAGGTGGGTCTTTTTATCTTTGGACCTTTTGAAAGGCCCAACCATATCAAGCCCCCAGACTGCAAACGGCCAAGTAATTAGAATCATCCACAATTCTTGAGCCGGCACATGAGCCCGTCTTGAGAACTTCTGACAACCGTCACATTTACTTACCAGATCCTCCACATCAGCATGAGCCGTCAGCCAATAAAACCCATGACGAAAGGCCTTGGCCACAAGGGATTTTGACCCAGCGTGATGACCACAATCCCCTTCATGGATCTCATGTAGAATCTCTTGGCCTTCTTCAGGGGAGACGCAACGTTGAAACGCCCCTGTAACACTACAATGATGCAACTCGCCATTGACAATTGTCATTGATTTAGACCGCCGGGTTATTTGCCTGGCCAATGTTTCATCCTCAGGTAACTCGTCCCGGGTCATATAAGCCAGGTATGGCACCGTCCAATATGGAATGACATGAAGAGCCGCCACCAACTGTGCTTCCGGGTCAGGAATCGCCAAATCCTCCTCTGTAGGTAACTTGACAGAAGGGTTATGCAGAACATCCAAAAAGGTGTTGGGCAGCACCGGTTTACGCTGAGAACCCAGCCGGCTTAAAGCATCAGCCGCCTCGTTCTTCCTTCGGTCAATGTGCTCCACCTGATAACCCTTGAAGTATCCCACAATTGCATCAACTTCACGGTGATAAGCTGCCATGAGAGGATCCTTAGAATCCCACTTGCCTGATACCTGCTGAGCCACTAGGTCTGAGTCGCCGAAGCATTGTACCTGTCTTAGGTTCATCTCCTTAGCCATCCGGAGACCATGGAGTAAGGCTTCATACTCAGCTGTGTTGTTAGTACAGGGAAACATCAACCAGAGCACATAGCAAAATTTATCACCTCGAGGGGAAGTCAAAACAACTCCAGCTCCCGAGCCTTCCAATTGCCTAGACCCGTCAAAATGAATTGTCCAATACGTGTTATCCGGCTTGTCTTCAAGCATCTGTAGCTCTGTCCAATCGTTGAGTAAATCAACCAGTGCTTGGGACTTGATAGCTGTGCATGGCACATATTTTAAGCCATGAGGCCCAAGCTCAATGGCCCATTTGACGACTCGCCCTGTGGCCTCTCTGTTTTGAATGATATCCCCTAAAGGGGCAGAACTAACCACAGTGATGGGGTGGCCCAGGAAGTATTGTTTAAGCTTCCGGCTCGCCATGAACACCCCATAGACAAGCTTCTGCCAATGCGGATAACGCTGCTTAGACTCAATCAGAACCTCGCTGATATAGTAAACCGGCCATTGAATCGGGTGTTCCTTGCCAGCCTCCTTGCGCTCCACCACAATGGCCACGCTGACCGCACGCGTGTTAGCAGCTACGTATAATAATAAGGGCTCCTTGTCAATGGGAGCAGCAAGAACCGGCGGCTCAGCTAACTGCCTCTTCAGATCTTCAAAAGCAGCATTTGCAGCGTGGCTCCAGATAAAGCTATCTGTCTTCTTCGTCATTTGATATAGCGGAAGGGCCTTCTCTCCTAACCGGCTTATGAACCGGCTTAGGGCAGCAATACGACCCGCCAAACGTTGAACGTCATTGATACATGCTGGTTTGGCCAGATAAGTGATGGCTTTAATCTTCTCCGAGTTAGCCTCGATGCCCCTGTTAGAAACCAGAAAAACCAAAAAGCTTGCCTGCAGGCACACCAAAAACACACTTGGCCGGGTTAAGCATCATCTTGTAAACCCGAAGATTGTCAAAGGTTTCCTTGAGATCCTCAATCAGGGTCTCCTTCTCTCTGGATTTAACCACTATGTCATCCACATAAGCATGAACATTGCGCCCAATTTTATTATGAAGACAATTCGGCACACATCGCTGGTAAGTCGCCTGGGCACTCTTAAGTCCAAAAGGCATTGAAACATAGCAGAAGGCTCCAAATGGAGTAATGAACGCCGTCTTCTCCTGGTCTTGAACCGCCATCTTGATCTGATGATAACCAGAGTAAGCATCCAAAAAGCTCAAACGCTCACAACCCGCCGTAGCATCAATGATTTGATCATTACGAGGGAGAGCAAAAGGATCAGCTGGACAAGCCTTGTTTAAGTCCGTGTAATCCACACACATACGCCAAGTGCCGTTTTTCTTAAGCACAAGCACTGGGTTAGCCGACCACTCCGGATGAAAGACTTCGTGATAAACCCTGCTGCCAAGAGTCGGGCTACTTCTTCACCAATGGCCTTCCGCCTCTCCTCATTAAACCGCCGGAGAAACTGCTTGACCGGCTTAAACTTTGGATCAATGTTAAGAGTGTGCTCAGCGAGTTTTCTCAGTACACCCAGCATGTCAGAAGGTTTCCATGCAAAGATGTCCCGGTTCTCACGGATGAACTCAATGAACGCGCTTTCCTATTTGGGATCCAAATTAGCACTGATATTGAACTTCTTAGAAGAATCGCCAGGCACAAAATCAATGAGCTTAGTATCATCTGCCGACTTAAACTTCATGATCGGCTCATGCTCTGTGGTTGGCTTCTTTAAAGATGTCATGTCTGCAGGGTCGACATTGTCCTTGTAGAATTGTAACTCTTCCGTCGCACAAACCGACTCAGCATAAGCCGCGTCACTTTCTTCACATTCCAGGGCCACCTTCCGGCTTCCGTGAACCGTAATGGTTCCCTTATGACCTGGCATCTTGAGCTGCAAGTACACATAACACGGCCGGGCCATGAATTTGGCGTAAGCCGGCCGCCCGAACAGAACATGATACAGGCTTTTGATATTGACAACTTCAAACGTCAATTTCTCAGCTCTGGAGTCATATTCATCCCCAAAGGCTACCTCCAATTCGATCTTGCCAACTGGATACGCCGACTTTTTGGGTACAACTCCATGGAAAACAGTGTTGGACTGCTTCAGGTTCTTATCAGTTAACCCCATGCGACGGAAGGTCTCATAGTAGAGGATATTGATGTTGCTGCCTCCATCCATGAGTACTTTAGTGAATTTGTATCCACCCACTTGAGGGGCCACCAATAGGGCTAAGTGACCCGGATTGTCAACCCGGGGAGGGTGATCCTCTCTACTCCATACGATAGGCTGCTCAGACCACCTCAAATAACGAGGAATTGCCGGCTCAACCGTATTCACAGCCCTCTTATGAAGCTTCTGGTCTCGTTTACATAAATTGGTGGTAAACACATGATACTGCCCACCGTTCAGCTGCTTTGGATGGCTGGTATCCACCTTGTTGTTGTTGCTGACCGCCTTGGCCAGACTATTGGTTATATCCACCTTGGTTGCCCTGGGAACTTTGGAAATTGGGATTTGACCCGCTGCCCGGGCCATGAAACCTGCCGCCACCTGAGCCGCCGCCCTGCCCATTGTTACCATCAAACATGCTGGAATTTTTAAAGGCCTTCATGATCGCACAGTCCTTCCACAAATGGGTAGCCGGCTTCTGTTGAGTGCCGTGTCTCGGACAGGGCTCATTCAACAATTGCTCAAGTGTGGGGCCTGACCCGCCAGATCGGGGAGGTGGCCTCCCTTTGCGTCGCTGGTTATTACCCTGCGCACTGGTGTTAGCCATGAAATCCAAGCTGCCGTCAGCCTTACGTTTATTACCTACTTGATTTGCCGGGTTGTGCTGAGGGCCCTTGCCGTTTCTGTTCTTCTTTCCCTTCCCTGCCTTGTCATCATCAGACTCGGGATCCTTGGTACTATCAGAATCAGCGTACTTAACTAGAGCTGCCATCAGCGTGCCCATATCATTACACTCGCGTTTGAGCCGGCCCAGCTTTTGTTTCAGAGGCAAGAAACGGCAATTTTTCTCCAACATTAAGACTGCAGAGCCGGCATCCATCTTATGAGATGAATGTATTATGGCTTTAACTCGGCGCACCCAATGGGTTGTAGACTCGCCCTCTTCTTGCTTGCAATTCATCAGATCCACGATGGACATGGGCTGCTTGCACGTGTCTTTGAAGTTCTGGATGAACTGGGCCTTTAACTCCGCCCAAGAGCTGATTGAATTAGGTGGCAGGCCTTTCAACCAGGTGCGAGCAGTTCCATCCAACATCATGGTGAAGTATCTAGCCATTGCAGCATCACTAACCTCCAACAACTCCATAGCCATCTCATAACTCTCAATCCACGCCCTAGGCTGTAAGTCGGCCATGTAATTCGGCACCTTCCTAGGTCCCTTAAAATCCTTGGGTAGACGCTCGTTACGTAGAGCCGGCACCAGACAGGGGACTCCTCTGGTCCTGGTGGCTATACCCGCCTCAAGAGAAGCAGTCGGATAAACCGGATACGACTGGTAAGTTATTAATTGAGCCGCCTGCTCAGCTGCCTGCTGAGCCGCCTGCTGAACCGCCCGCTCGGCCTCTTGCCGTATTCTGTCTTGATCCACCAAGTTAACAACCTCATGACGCGCCGGGTTAAGCCCACCTAGCTGGTCACGGCGTCTGACGTTGCTTGAAACGGCCGCTGAATCCATGTGCCTGCTATAACTCAGGCTTCAGCTTGGATGAGGGGTCGAGTGGATCCTGTTCCGACTGTATGAGTACGCCTCCTGCTGTGCCAAAGCTTCCTGAAGAAGTTCCCTGACCCGGCGGGTTTCAACCGCCACCGGAAAGTCACCATCAATTGGGAGAGCCGCCAATCGTGTAGCTGCCGCTATCATGTTCTCCAACGGGTTAGAATAGTGACCCGGGGGTGTGGGTACATACTGAGGCGGTGCCATGTTTACGCGAGGGGGTCCCATCACCTGCGGTTGAACCGGTGTGCCGTCTCCGGGTGTCGCAACATGATCCGCTCCTGCGCGTGAAGAAAGCCATGGTGGGTTGCCTGTACGCGGAGAAAGCCACGGTGGGTTACTGGGCCCTGCCCCTGGCGTGTGAAAAAGATTTCAAGGATCGTAAACCGGGGGGAGTCTAGACTGAGTCTTCTGATGCCTCCTCCTCATGACCTCATTAGTCGCGTTCTGGTCCTGCGTGAGCCAGAAGGTATGTGCCTGGATCTGCTGAGCCTGGAGATCCAGAGCCGCCCTCTCTACGGTGATCCTGACATATTCCGCTGCTAGGTCTTCTTTAGCCTGTGCCATATCCAATTTTAACTACGCCACCTCTGCATCATGACGAGCCTGATTCGCGGGGTTAACGACGGCGGTTAACAGGGTGGTCAGCTTGTCTGTGAGATCCATCAACACTTGAGCCGGCGAGCGCATATGGCCTCCTGCCCCGGCTGCTGCTGACCCGGAGGTTATGGCTGCTGCAGCTATGGAATCTTGGACAGGTTGTGTGCCGGCCATGAAGATCCCAACCCTGCTCGACGGCTCAAGGCAGTCATGAATACTGCTGCCATCGGAACAGCCCCCAATCCCGCCGTCCTGCAGTTGATACAACGAATCCGTCTCACCTGTGGACGAATCGTCATCAGAGTAGATGGCGTCTCACCACCAGAGGCAGATCCTTCAGAAAGTCCTCCGTGGAAGCATCCCACGAAGAAACAATTCACAGCCGGCGGAGCCCGGGCGGGTCTTGCACGCTGAGCCGTCTCGACGAGGTCGATGCAGATGTCCGGCTCAGGGCCCGACTCGCCTATCTTGCCGATGAAGACAGGGATTCCGCCGAAGGGGACCCGGTACCCGTACTCAATCGAGCCGGCATCGGGGCCCCAGCCTGCATCGTCGATGTAGAGCTTGCCGCGACGACTCTTGGTCAACCGGCCCATAGCATATCCCTTGAGCCCTTCGAAGCTGCCCTTCAAGAACTCGAATCCACCATGAGCTGGCCCCATGGTGGGCACCAACTGTCATGGAATTGTCATGTCAGATGTCCTAAGGAACGGACTTCGTCGTGGATCCATCGCAACCAGGAATCTTGAAGGGGTTAATCGGGACAAAAGACACGAGAGTTTTATACTAGTTCGGCCCCTTACGATGAAGGTAAAAGCCTACGTCTAGTTGTGATGGGATTATTGGGGTTTCGATGACCAGGGAGCAAATACGCTTTGCCTGAGTATCGAGTTGTTGTTACTTGTCCTAAACCGCCGCCGGGTCGTCCCTTTATATACAGAGGTCGACGCCCAGCGGCTCTACAGAGTCCCGGCCGGCTTATAAACAGTATCCGTCTCGGTCTCTTAATCTTTCTTGTCTTACAATACAAATCACACTTATACGGCGGTTTATCACTACGGGCCTTAAGTCGCCTCTGGGCCTTGGGCCCTTACTAAGCCGCCGTCTTCAACCTTGAGCGTTGGGCTTCAAGAATGCTTATAGGTATAACCCAGCCCCTCCTGGGGGGTCATACCTAATATCTATATCCCCAACACAATCCTTCTGTGATGATTCCCGTGGCAGAAGCTAATGCTACTGAAGAGATTCCGGCTGCATCAGCCGATGAAAGACAAGAAGAAGAACATGCTGCTACACCCCCTACCAACCAAGAAGTTGTTCTCGAGGAGAACGAATATGTGCCCGACCCTCCAGCTACTCAAGTGGAGGTTGAAAATCCTGAGGCGGCCACCAACAACAATACTGACGTCAATGACGTTATCATGGCTGAAGCTAAGGTGGCGCCTACAGTCAACACCGTGCATGAAGCCAATGATGCACCTACCACCAATGTGCAGCATGACGGCATTGCAAATGCCTCTGCTCCTGTACCGCCACCAAGGCCACACACTATTGAGCAAGCATTCTATCAAGGCGAGCTGGTCCCTATTAGATGGCCTATTCTGGTTCCTCTGCCTGCTCCCGGCACTACAAAAAAATAGACTTCCGTGATGATACATCTTTGTCACAGTAGGTCGCGTTTTTTGTCATGCATGTACATCCATGAAAAATTTATGACAGAATCAAGATAGTCATACCTGTGCTGTTGTAGAAGTGTTCCATGACATTACCAAAATTATCATCACGAAAGTGTCCACTTCCATGACGGTAAATCGCGCGTCATAGAAGTGCTTTCGTCAAGGGTGACCGACACGTGGCATCCACCGTAACGGAACGCCGTTAAGCTATCGGGTCGGGTTTTGGATCCGATAACCCGTTAACAGCCCCGACCAATGGGGATTTTCCATCTGTAAAATCATCATTGGCTGGAGGAAACACGTGTCGGCCCATCGTTGGGACAGATGTCATCCACTCATTGGACAGAAGGCGCCTATGATACGTCGACACGTGGCACGACCCATCAAGTTTAAATGGGCCGGCCCAACTAAAGGCCCACAAGATTTTGCGGACCATAATGGGCCGGCCCAGCTAAAGGCCCATGAGATTTTATGGACCATAATGGGCTGGCCTAGCTAAAGGCCCACAAGATTTTGCGGGCCATAATGGGCCGGCCCAGGTAAAGGCCCACAAGATTTTTGTGTGCCATAATGGGCCGGCCCAGGTAAAGGCCCACAACATTCTTGCGGATCATAATGGGCCGGCCCGCCTAAGGCCCATGAGATTTCACCGACACTAATGGGCCGGCCCATCTGTAGGCCCACAAGATTTTGAGGACCCTCGTAGGCCGGCCCATTAACTGGCTGCCATGTTTTGGGCCAAATGCCGGCCCATATTTGATCCGGTCCATTAATGGCCTGTCATTTTCCGGTCCTAATAATGGCCCATATGAGATCCGGCCGGTTAAAAGCCTCCCACGTTCTGGGCCAAATCACGGCCCAGATCAGGTCCGCCCTTTAAGAGGCTTTGGCCTCAATTATGGCCCATATCGATTCGCCCGTTAAGCTGAGCGATGCTTTTGGGCCCACTTGCAAAAGCCCATTTAGTAATTGACCCGATATTAGTTTCAGCCTGTTAAGGGCCCGTTTAACATTTCGCCCTATATTAATTTTGGCCTGTTAAAAGCCCGTCATATAGTTGGGCCTAACTACGACCCGGTTTGCATCCGGCCTTCTCGCAGCCGATATCTGATTGGGCCAAACAAGGACCGAGACAATTTTGGCCTATTAAAAGCTCGTGATTTGATTCACACAATCATGGGCCGGGGTCCATTTCGGGCTGCTGCCGGCCCGTGACCTGTTCGGCACGTTTCAGGCACAACCTACTTCTCCGCCTCCTAAAAGCCCATTGAGTTTTCTTGCAAAAAGAGGGCCAGGGTTACTCGGTCTATTAAAGGCCCGAATCTACTAGTGGGCCAGTTTGATGGGGCCCATGATGCGGATCATACATTGTGATTGCATGAAGGCCCGATTATGTACCGTAATTTTACGGTTTGGCCGCTTTACTGCGAAGACATGATATATATACAGTAAAATAACTGCAGCATCATGAATAAGAAAAAACCTAGACTATACAATAAAGAAATTACGGCATATTAAAGGGCATCAAAGTTCGCCACTATGATAATAAAGCACAAGCAGACAACAGATTACATACACTGGGCATCAAAGATCGCCACCAGTGCAAATAAACACGACGAAAAAATAATATACAAAACCGACATCACTTCAATAGAGTTCAAGAAAGGTTAGCCTCATTTGTGAGCTGCAGCAAAGCACCGAGCAAGATGATGAGATGCGCTTGTTCAACACTTATATCTTCCTCACTCAAAGATAAACAAGGCACAAATGACAGATTTTGCACATAAAAGTAGCAAGTTTGACAATTCATCACATTTCTTACCGATTTAATAAAGTGACACAGTTTAAAAATGCATTAACACAATATGGTATTGTCCAGGTCAAGACATGGCAGGAAATGACATTGTGAAGGAGTTGGCAGCTTCACGACACCACTGGATTACAGATCAAGAACTCATAAGTATCAATGGTTAGTGTGCTGTCAATTTGTCCCATTTCAGATTGGCAAATAAAGAGATGGTTTAAATAATAGTAGAATGATATGACATTGTTCATAGTTAAGGCATTGCAGAATATGACATTGTGCTATAGTGGGTAGGTTCACCACACCACCGGATTACTTGATGAAGAATGAAGCATACACGCAATTGCAAAAGAAGATCACTTGCTCAGATAGTTTAATTTACATGGTATGAAGAAGGAACTTGGTTGTACAACTGAAAACTTAAATTGAGAAGGACAAACTTTTGTTTATGAACTACATAATAAACTTTAAACATGCAATTTGATGCAAACACCAAAATAAACAGCTGTTGCAGTCATGCCTAACCAAATATACACAACAAAGTTTGAGGGCTTGAGAAGGACAAACTTACATTATTGGTGAAGACAGGCTCTATAAAGCCCTTGTCCATGCCGATGGCGGGGGCAATTCAAGAAGTTTACCACAGAATCTTCTTCATAAGCATTGCCTTTATTCTACATTTTGTTAAGAGTATATATAGATGTGATAATATACTGAAAAAATGGAGAATATTTAAGATAAGATGAAGAGTGATGCTACATAACCAAGTAGCTATAAATGTATGTGCAGCTATACAGCAAAAGGCACAACCAAGAGCAATGCACAACTAAACTTCTTCATACCAACCTTATGGTAAGAGTAAATATAGATCGATGTGTAGAAAATGGAGGGCAAAGGAAAATAAGCTGCAGAGTGATGGTACATGAACAACTACTGTCAATATAAGTACATCGATAAAGGACAGCATGTACTTACAAGAACAATGCGAGCTAAAAAATTCATTGGCATTGGATATATAATACACTAATGTAATCATTCATACAGATCGAGATAATTTGGGCGAACAATTGATAAGCAAGCTATCATGCATACTGCTGTCACATAATGAACCGGGTATGTATGCAAGTACAAAGTGATACAGACAACAGTACTAACAAGAGCAAAGCAGCGGGCAACATATTTGCGATATCCTGTGGTTCTTTTCAAACCGGAATTCTTCTTCGAGCAGATTTCCTGCAAAAAAGATCCGTAAGGCACATGCGGAAAGTAGAAGTTCAAATTGTCATGTGATTTCATAGACAGTACCTCATCACGAACGAGACCAAAGCATAACAAGGTTTTTCCATTCAATGTCTTCTAAATTTAGCACATGAGACTTCACCGAAATTCGTTTATAGACTTGCCATCAAAGTGTGATTTCCTCGGTAACACCGATATCGCTGCAATGCTTCCTTGAAAAGCACAAGCAAGCTTTGCTCGTCATGACTATCCAGATTGACCTCGCCTAGTTACAACAATGTAATGTAAATCATTGATGTGTTCGATCAGCGAAAACAGGAAAATAATAACCATGAATAATAGCACTTACACGTAAGTTGGACAGGAAGATGTGAAAATGGTGTTTGTCTTCACTATGATCTTCCCATGATGGGAATATATGCACGTAGTCCCTAACAACATTGAAAGCATTGTCTTTTAAACTGGGAATAAATGGAATGGGGTTCCAATCTGCAGGAATTGGCCGTCTCTGCAGCTTGGGATAGGTCTTCGCCGGTGGACTTATTGTACTTTTTGTCGGTGGGATTTTTCGTGGTACGGCTGGTGCTATGGCAAATGAAATCGGTATACCTTTTGCTGGAGTGCAGGTCCTGTGTGGTGGAGCTAGTGGTGTGGCCAAGAAGTATGGGTACAGTCTCATCGAGTCGGTCCTACGTTTTGTGTCACTTGGTTGTACAACCAATATAAGTGGGCGATGTCTGATTTCTCCGCACCACCACATTTTTCAAGGACTTTGTTTGGTGCTCCTTCGGTTCGCAATCACCCTCTTCCTTTTGATGTCCGATGCACAAGAACAACATTTGAGTGGAAAAACATGGTATGATGACAGATGGAATATGTATTGATAATGGATGGGCATGGCATCTTGAGTTATATGATGAGTAAACTAAGCAGACGGCGGTGCAACAAAGTAGAAGAAATGCAAGACAACATATGCAAGATACGCGAAATCAATAAGACCTTGCCAAATTAGAACAGGCACCTTGATGGGTGAACAGGACAGGCCATCTGCCTTTGACTCCTCAAGGTTAGAATAGTCATTACTTGCTGGAGTAAGTGGGGAGCATATGAGCTTCATTGCTTCCAGAATGGCACTCAATGCCTTGGTGCCAATTTTGTAAGTCATTGTAGTGTTCCACAATATTCTTCTGATGCACGGATTCTGATATTCACTGTAATTGCGTATAATATCTGAGAACCATGAAAACATAAATGTACACACTTGTGTGCTATCACTGGATTCTGATGAGAGAGCTCATGTGCGCTGTAATATGGTGCGTGCATTTATATAATCTGGCACAAGTACACAAAAAATAGGCTCCGTAGTAAGGATAGTCATGGCAGATGACAGTTCATAATATATTGTATAGAGAGTTTATTGCCAAACCATGATAAAAAGAGCACACAGCAACTAGGGCAGATCATAGTGTACATAACAGGGGTACACCATAACCATGATATACAAATCGGGAAAGTGGAACTGGCTTGAAAATACGGTGTTGCATTGCCGCTAGTAATTGAAAGCCTATCGATCACGTACAGGCCAGCTCTATCAGCTGTTGACTACAGATGTCCCTGCGCCCCTTCCTGACAAGAAACATACTCCACGTACTAAATACAGAATAAACAAAGAGCAACATGTTAAAGAACAGAAGAGGAAGCATATTCTTCAGGTTCCGCTTCATTGCATACAATGTTGGTTGCCCACTCATGATGAATCACAGCGCTCAAAGAAATGCAATTCCATGTTGTCTCTCTATATGTGGCAATTTTGAAAAAGAGTCATTAGGATCATATTCTGAACAAGAGTCAACTGGTGGGGAGCGTATGAGTTTCATTGCATCCAGAATGGCACCCAATGCCTTGGTGCCAATTTTGTGAGTCATTGCAGTGTTTAGCTTCAAGAGTGGACTGCTGCTAGTGCGACATAAAGCAGCTACACAGATCATAGTGTAGATATAACGGGAAAACCTTAAGCATCAGAGTAAAATCAGCAAAGTGAAACTTGCTGGAATATATGTGCTAGTTTGCCGGTACGGCTAGAAAGGCTTCGGATACTAGCTCTCTTCAAGTGACGGTGCGGTACTGTTAATATCAGTGTAACTCTCAAAGGCGACACAGCTCCCCGCATTTCCTTGCTGTTCTTATAGGATTCAAGTGGGCAGGCCAATACAAATCCTATTCCTATGTTTACAAGATCCTATGAATCAAAGAGGCTCAAAGTGTCCTTCACAACCGACCGTATAGACCTCTACACTGCAAATGTCCCTGCTCATCTTCAGTACAAGGAACATACTGTACTACTATCAAACTCCCTTCTTCCAAAATATAAGTCTTGGTAGAGATTTCCACTATGGATCACATACAGATGTATCTAGATACATTTTAGAGTGTAGATTCACTCATTTTGCTCCATATGTAGTCCATGGTGGAATCTATACATAGACTTGTATTTAGGAACGGAGAGAGTACATATTAAAGAAGAACGGAAGAGGAACATGGTAAAGAAGAGCAAGCAGATTTTGGATAATAAAATGTTGGTTGCGCAGTGCCCACACATGATGAACCAGAGCGCATTAAGAATGCAACTCCCAGCTGTCTCTCGACCATTTCAGGCGGTTGGATGAAGATCCTATGTCTCCTAACCCATCTTCTTCCGCGTCTCTGATTCTTCCCATATAGAACACCGCACGGGCCGCCGGTCGGACCACCGGCACCCACCGCCCGTGTTCCTCCGCCATCCCCACCCCCACCCCCGCCCCAACCCCCACCCGCGTCGAGTTTTCTTCATTCGGCGAGGCTCCACAACCACCCGAGCCCCTTTGTTCGCACCGGCGAACTCCGGCGAGCTCTAAAAAATTTAGTCTACTGTGATTTAACTAGTGTGGAATATAAAAGGGGGAAACCATAAGCATTGGGAGTATAGTGTTGAGCGTGCCATGTCGGATCTGAAGGTGCAAACTGGACAAAGGCAACTTCGCAACCAAGACAAGAAATCAGAGTAAAGCAGTGGCAATCTATTTTCTTGATGCGATAAATAAGTTGAGCCGATACGAAAGAGTACCGCCTCTGGTGCGGCGCCGTGTACGCATCTGCTGAGAATTTGACGGTGCTGCGGTAGCGATGGTTGTCGGCGGCGTGGAACCAGATCTAGGAGGGTAGACGGTGGCAGCAGGGCGTGGTGGACGAGACGGTCGTAGGAGCGGCGCCGTCAAGGTGGACGACGACGGGGATGAAGCGAGAGGACGGGATGCAAGGATCCCGGTCCGAAGCCGTGGATGAGAGATGTCGATCTCTTGTAATGGACGGCGGCGTCGGCGTATCAGCTCAGGCATGGTGGAGGAGGACGGCGGTGGATGGGGTGGCGGCGGCAGGACGGAGGAGGGTGGGGTGGAGAGGGTGTTTTGGCGCCCACGGAGTACTAATGGGGAAAGGGAGGTAGAGAGGAAGGGGAAACATGTATTCAGTATGCGCTTGTCTCAAATGCAAGGAAATTTACAAACTTAGCCCTCGCTTCAAATTTCTACTACATCACAGCAACATTAGTCGGTTGGATAGGACGGTAATCTCAATACACACGAATATGTGCCGACGAGAGTTTGTTTTTGGCGCCCACCGTATATGAATATGAATCGGGGGGAGTCGATTTCGCCGAGGACACACTTGTGTTTTGGCGCCCACCGTATGAATCTGGGAGAGGCGGTTACGCCACATTTGGGTGAAATTACAAACCTACCCTATCGAAACCTAAAGAAATCCAGCAAATAGGCTTTGTGTGGCAGGGATAGGCAGTAGTAATTTCCATCTCGCAGATTTTGGTTTCGGATGGTTACTGCGACTTTCCCCGCTTCGTTCAAATTTTGCACAAGCACGCTTACGCCGTGCCAAATCAATTCTAATCCGTCTGTATTCTATTTTTTCAAGGGATCCATTTTCAATTGGAATTACATTCTATATACATCATTTTTTATATATACTTTCAAAAGCACAACAAAGAATTCTGCTCCTTTATATGTATAATATGATTTACAAATACAACGATCTCAAATCTTAAGGTTGAATTCAAAAATTTAACCAAATTATGTTCTACTAAATTGTATGGATCAGTAATATCTACATATTAAATAACATAGATGTGCGTGAATTCATATGAGTATGCATGTTTGATAGATCAATTTTGGTTCGAGTATGGATTACATGTATCATCATCTCGAATTCAAATATTTGAATCCCCTTTTTGTTTACTCCTTTCACGCCCATCTCTCTCGCATGCATGCTCCTTCAGGTAGCTATCACTCTCTTTTCTCCAGCTCACCCGCACGCTCACTTCATGTTTCTCCTATCCTCGCAAACATGGGCTCTCGATGTCTCCCTTGAGAGGTGTCACACTCTCCCTATCATTATACATTACACGGTTTTCATTATCTCTCACGTCTCTACTGTTCTCTGGTATCACTCGGTACCTAAGCTTTCTTTTTCACCGCCACACACACAGTCTCCACTCGTCTTTCACTTTGTCTTTCTCTCCATGGGATTCTCTCACACACCCTATATGTCTCTACATATGACTCATACCACTAAAATTACTCTCTCTCTCTCTCTCTCTCTCTCTCTGTAGACACAACATTTGTTGCCGTCTCCTTTCGCTCCATCCCAGATCGACATTATTCATTTGTTTACCGATCGAGAACAACCCCGACTACCGTCTCTCTCTCTCTCCTCTCACACACACACACACACATCTCCTTCTTCCACTCCCTTCCCGACTACCGCCTCTCTCTATCACACACAAAACTCTCGCCGCACCCGACTCGTATTTCTCTCACAAACATTTATCGACTAGCTAGCCTCTAGATAGGTTTATACACCCAAGACACTCGCATTTCCACCATCGCATACATGTCTCTCTCCCGCTCCTTGTATCTATGTAGCTTTTTCTTCCCTTCTTGAGACACGCCCTCTCGATCATGCACACACACACTATCGCCTCATTTTAAGCTGATACCTATCGCACACACACTCCCTGTGTCTTTGTCACACATGCACTCCGTCCTCCTCCACTCTCCCTCTCTCTCTCACACACACACACACATGGGCTTTTTGCAACAACTAGAAAGATGCCCATGCATTGCACGGAACATCAAGATGCATTTGTATGAGTAGTTTATCTTGTGGGGGAAAGGATGAACGAGGGAAGGCCTTATTTGCAAATGTGGAGAGGGATGTGGGTATTTTTTTTGCAAAATTGCCATAGTTTCCTTCCTATCCGTCAGATATAGATCGGACGGCCTATATTGCAGGATGGCAGGCACACGATCATCACCGACAATGCTTTTTATAAGAGTAGGGATAAAAAATAGAGTTGGTGATGATGGTGGGCCTGCCATCTTGCAATGTAGGTCGTCCGATTTATATCTGATGGATAGGAAGGAAAATATGGCAATTTACCCGCACTCTTCACCACATTTGCACATAAGGCCTTCCCTCGTTCATCCTTTTCTCCCACAAGATCTTGATGTTTCGTGCAATGCACGGGCATCTTGCTAGTAAGAGTAGAAATTAGACATATACCACTTCTCGAATCTTGAAACCAACAACATTCCTCCCTTATTTTTAGTGATATACGTATTTTTAGTGAAACATAACATATTTTTAGTGATATACGTATTTCAAAACTAGAATTTTTTTCTATCAAATCGATGAATATGTATTAATCTACTTTGATCGTGTGGCAACACATTGGCACATTGCTAGTAGTTATTATAATTTTTTGGACACCAGACAAACGGTGGAGTACATATACGAAGAGAAGAGGCGCGCACGCAAATGGCCTCTCGCTGTCTCGCACACATGAGTGTTACGTAAAGGCGACGTTAACAAATAAACCCTAAAACCCTAGGTGCACGATTGCTGCATTCGCGGGTACCGGGTACGTGGTGGAGCACCTTTGTAGGAATAGCCTGCTCACGTGATAATTTGATCCGTAGGAGTTGATGGTCGGGACCACAGGTGAACGACTTGGAGCGCGGTGGCTCGCTAGTTGCCACAGATCGAGTAGCCACGTTTAAAATATCGTTTTTTTAGCAGGGTTAAGGGTTCCGATTTTCAATGGCACGTTATAAGTAGTAAGTAGCTTTTAGAACGATTGGTATGGAGCGAAAATGGAATTCATAGTACTACGTACCTCCTTGGCGTATGGTTGTATGGGTTTATGTTGCGAGATGTTGAACCTGGTAGTTCTAGGGCAAATACTATGGTTTAGATTTAGATGCTGGTTTTCAATAATGAAAATCGGAAGGGGAAACCCTTATTTGATTAAAAAAACTACTACCTCCATTCTGGTTTACTAGTCCCCATCGTACTTTGGGTCAAAGTTTGTCCACGAATTTTACTTGTAAAATGTGAATGGAAAACGAGATTTTGTTATACCCAAACAAAAAAGGACTGGAGGGAGTGATTGCTCTGACACGGACGCGACCTCTCATAGCACAGGCATTGAACCGGCGCGCCGGCCAAGAGGGCCGCACTCGCTGCAGGCCCGGCTGAGCACGCCTCCTCGCTGCGTGCAACCAGCTTAAGACTGCCCTACCGCCTTCATTGAATCAGCGTGTGTGCCGCAACTCGTCCTTCCATGAGCAGCAGGCATTTTAGAACACAAAAATGACTAAAATATAATTAATTTACGCATGGTCTTGACTTGTTGTGCTCGCACTGGTAGCAGGAACTAGTAGAGGTTTTTCTTTATTTATAACTCTCCTCACATTTTTTTGCCTTTGAAGTGAATCATGGTTGTGGACAGATATCTGTGAACATGAGTTTGATGTGGAAGTTGAACTTGGAATGTCGGGCTTGCGCGTGAACTATACCATGTCCAATGCTTCGTCTGTTATTGTTTGGAAAGTAATTGATGTTATTACATGACCCAAAAAACATTTTGTGCCACATCAAGAGATGCACGTACATCACAACAGCATGCCGATGGATAAACATTTGAACCTAGCTATTATGAAGTAAATTTTGTATTGACAACAGTTTAAGATAGCAGGAGACGCCTAGCCTGCTCTGCCTCTGCTAGCTTATTTCTGGCTTCTTCCATCTCTTCTTTGGCTTGGGTGAAGAGAGCATCTGATTGCTCTTTTCGCTTCTTCAGGAACTCAGCTACATTCTCAAGGGTAGTTGCACGCTTTCTTTCAGCCTTTACTAATGCCATGAAGACACGAACAGCTGACGACTATACCTGGCTTGTGTGTAATCCAGCATCATCTGGGAATTTGCACCTTGTGTCTAATCCAGCATCATTAGGGAACTGGCACCTTGTGTGTAATCCAACCTCATTTTGGAAACATGATCTCGAGGTTGACCATACTTCCCTCCTCGCAGGAACTGCATCCTGACATGAAGTTACTTCTTTTTTAGATCAATACTCAGAGCAACCTAGATCCATTTAGTAGAAGCCAGATAAACAGAACTCGGAGAAGTGAATTCAAAAGGAAAAGAAATATAAAAACAGACTACAAGGTGAGAACACCCACTTGCCACATCAAGATAAAAACGAAAGCATTAGAACGATTAAGACTCTTCTTATTACACATCGAAGAACACCACGCTTAAGAGAAACAGAAACTACAACATATACACATCAAGAACACGAGGCTAAACGAAAGTAATTGAAAGGGTGTTACTTACCAAAGCTCGGTTTTACAGGTTTGGTGCAGCTCCTCTTTAACTTGCCATGCTCCTTGAAGATGTCCCGAATATCCCGTGTTTGGTCTTCATTGCTCCTCTGCATGTTCGACTGTGGTTTTAAAATCTCAACATGGCAAGAAAAATCTACTACTAGTAATACTCGCATCTTGTGGGCAACATTAAAGCACTCGCCTCGCCATGTTAGAGCATCTCCAACAGAATCAAGAACGCGCGGCGCTTTAAAAAGCGCCTGATGCTGAGATCGAAAAGTAGATACTAGAGAGTAGAGGATAGTTCTCAGCGTAGATAGATAAAAAAAGATAATTCAACTACTCCTCGTCGTCCGACTCCTCCTCGGTGATGTCCTCCTCCGACGTCTGACTATAGGCGTGAAGATACCGATCGTCGTCGGATTCCCAGGGTGACACTGCTCCTAGCCTCATGTTCAACTGAGCGTCCGCTTTTCGCCTACGCTTGTCCTCGCGATAGGTGGCTCGCTCCGCCCTCCTCTTATCCCTCTCCGCCCTCCTTTGCGCATAGAACTCGCGCTTGTTGATGATGTCTTGGGGGAAGTGTTGGCGCCACAGCGCCATGGCTTCCTCATCCATCTCGGTGATGCCAAGACGGTGCTCCCGCCTCCAGTTGTTGCGACGATCCTCGTCGGTGCTAAGCCGCGGCAGAGACGCGAGCTCCTGCGCCCGCTCCCGCGTCGGCACGTTGGGGAAGTTCAATGTTCTATGAGGCCACCTGAGGTGCCACGCCGCCACGTCGTACGTGCGGGCGGCCTCGTTGGCATTGTCGAAATTGCCGAGGCCGAGGCGCATCCCGCGGAACCGGAACTCGGCGGAGAAGCCGCCGGAGGGGCGCGCGCAGACGCCGCGGTATCCCCAAGTTTTCCGGCGACGCGGCGGCGAGGCACAGAGCGGGGAGAGAGTGGTGGCGAGGCACAAAGCGGGCAGAGAGTGGTGGCAAGGCACAGAGCGGTGGGAGGGCGTTGGATTTTATAAAGCGCGCCGGACGCCGCGCGCCAAAACTAGCGCACGCCCGGCCGCTTTTTCCCCCGCGCGCGCGATCCTTTCCCGACATCTCTGCTATCTCTACTCTCTTCTCTACTGTTATATTTATTCAATATTTAATATTTAATATTTATCTCTACTTCTTGTACTGTCTACTTTTTTTCTCTATACTTTTTTTCTTGCAATATAGGTCGTCCAATTTATATCTGACAGATAGGAAGGAAACAAATGGGAATTTTGCAAAAAGATACCCATACCCTTCTCCAGATTTGCAAATAAGGCCTTCCCTCGATCATCCTTTTCTCCCACAAGATAAACTACTCATACAAATGCATCTTGATGCGTGCAACGCATGGGCATCTTGCTAGTTCTAAAACCTTTCCATCATTTGCCACACTACTGGTTGCGGATGAAAAACCTACCAAGCACAAGTCGATACAGAGCGACGCACAATTACAAGCTGATATTCTGTTGGACAATGGAGGCTATAACCAATTACTTTTACGGGAACAATAGCACCCAGGAAATTTGAAGGGTAGGTATGAACAAAATTGGAACTGCACATGTACTGCTAAGTGATTCAATACACACATTACCAATTGAGGAGGAGAACGATGGTCGCGGAGGCCTCTGTGAGTCATGGTCGGCAACGGGAGTCGGTTCATTGTCCACGATGGTGGTACTTCTACGCTTGGCGTCGACTTCCGGGAAGCAGATCCGAGACCGTGGAAGACGATGCCGGGGAAGAGGCTCCGTGTACGAGGATGACGGTGGACCGGCTCCAGTGCGGCGTACGAGGTCGTCGATGAGGCAGATGCGCTACGGTGGACGAGTGCGCCGATGTAAAGGGGAGGAGCACGAAGGTTGCGGTGCCATGGAGAAGTCTATTTTGCGATGGGGATAGAAAATGGGGAGTATTCAGGTGTACTACTCTGGGTGCCGGGGTGGGGTTGGCTGGGTAGGGTGAACCTGAAGTTACGAAAACAGCCCCCTACCAAGCGTCATCCATAGGCCTATTCCTAAGGCTATGATGGTAACCTCGCACTGCTCGAATCAGGGTCACGGGAGATTTTCCTGCCGACCTCAAAATTTTGTGACACTGGACTCCCCGTGTGGCGTGTTGAGTGATGTGAAAGCAACTAGCGAGTAGTAGTAGTAAACTCTGCATATTAGGTTTGACCGAAGTCAAACTTCCTAAAGTTTGACCAAGTTTATAGAAAAATATAAACATTTACCATAACAAATATGTATGACGTGAAAGTACATTCAATAATGAATCTAATGGTATTTATTTGTTATTGTATATGTTAATTTTTTGTTATAAGCTTTCTGAGAGTTTACAAAAATTGACTTTGACCAATGCTAATACGCGGAGTACACATTTGTTTTCTTAGTTTGTAGCGAACTAATCATTTGTTGAAATTGTGAAATAAATATATTAGGCTATTGACTTCGAATGTAGTGGTCTATACAATTCAATAGTTACAATCATTGTTGAATCCCAAGATGTATACAAGGTCTATAGTACTTCGCAACATGCTCAAACTCACATAATCCCAGTCAAATGAGAATCTAAATGCATTTCACAGTTATTACTTTGTAGGATGCAACAAAAACAACCATAATACTACATCAGCCATTATAGAAGCAACATTTTGACATATCCCAATGTGTGAATGAAACGTGCAGAGAGAGCTTTTGAAGATGGAGCAGATAGGGCGGGAAAGATTGTATGTATGTGGATGAGAGACTAGGAGACAAACCTAACGACACACACACACACACACACACACACACAGAGAGAGAGAGAGAGAGAGAGAGAGAGAGAGAGATAGAAAGGGAAAGAGAGAGGAAGAAGTTAGGTCTGTGAGAAAGATGGAGACATGTAATATACGTGAGATGAATGTGCATCCGGATTCTGTATACGTGGAAGGAGAAGAGACAACATGTTTGATGAGAGAGCTGGAAAAACATGGACGAGAGGGGAAGGATCTTGTGGGTTGAGGGATTGACAATTTTGTGCGGGGGAGGGATTGGTAATTTTGTGCAATAGAGAGAGAGAGAGGGTGGGGGGAGGAGTCAGTCAGCCATTGTCACATCACCCTGCTTCCAAATGACCCCGCATTCTCTAGCGCGATGTGGTCGCCGTCTTCGATCTGCTCGATGCCCTCTTTGAAGATTGAGGTGTTGTGCATGTTGGGGTGCAAAGAAGCACAAGCGAGAGTGGTCGCCGTATAACCTTGGATGGGGATGAATTGTGTGCTCGGGGGAGTGTGTGTGTGTGTGTGTGTGTCAGATATTGAGAGAAAACAAACCTAAGGAGAGAGATGGGTATTTACGAAGAGACTGTGCATGCCTTGAGGTGGGAACGGGCCAGGTGAGGGTGTCAAAATGTGCGCGTTGATGCATGTGTTGCATGCGATCATGCGAGGGACGGACGAATCGAGAGAGATGGTTGTTGTGTTACGAATGCTCCCCTCTCTCTCTCTGTCTCTCTCTGCCTCTCTCTCTCTCACACACACACACACAAGTAAACTACAAGACCGTTCTCTCATGTATACACAACGTATCGGCATCTTCTATGTCTCACTCATGCATGATCATTTGCATATTCACACCTCTCTATGTCTGTATCACACGCACACCGTCTCCACATTGCCCTTCCGCCACAACACACATATGGACACATACACACGTTCTCTCTCAGTCACACACAAAATAAGTATTAAAAAAACTAGGGCGCACCTAAAACGTCCAAATCCAAATAAACACGAACTGGAGCTAAATTCAAATATATGGAAATATTGCAGCATCAAGAACTTTCCCAGGAAAAAAAGTTGAGTAATATTCGAGGATTGTTTTCACACACACAAAAAGGTTTGGTGGATGTCCTTCGAGCGCGACACGGTGACGCACCGTTTGATCGACCGCGCGGCCGCGGTACACACGCTTGCACAGGATTCCGTATCGTGGCTGTGGTACTAACTTAAAAAAAAAGCGCTACCTAAGTCTAATGTTTACGTGTACTAGTACGGTTTTCTTTTAAGTTTGACCAACCTAATATAAAACTAAAGTAAGCTCCCACACGCGCACTCATCAATATGCCGCCGCCGCCGTTGCGCATGCCGGCGCCCGCCTGCTCCGGCCAACAATTTCTCGCCCATCACCGCCGTGTCGCCGCCATCCCTATGCCATGAAGCCGAAGGCTCGCCCGCTCACGTCGTCTGCAGTCCGTCCTCGACATGCCGCCGCACTGCCAAGCACGCGAGCAGCTAGTGGAGCCGCGTCTATGCACGCAGCGTACGAAGAAGAGGACGAGCGCGTGCTCCAGCACGCCGGCGAGGAGGAACTAGCGTGTCATTGTCGTCTCCGCCCGCGCGGAGGAGGCGCGCATGGTGGCTATCGCGGCGGAAGCCGGTCGCGTGCGCGTCGAGCCCGCAAACCGGGTGCGGACACGGAATCTACCTTCAAGACATTGAATGCCACGTGGATCTTGCAATCTAAAGGAGCAATTTGGGTCAGTCGACTCATGTGAGCCGTTTGAGGCAACATGGATGGCTAGAAGGGCTTCTTCCACCTCTTCTGCCGTCTTCTTCCTTTGCTCCATTGAACTTCTTTCACAAATCGACTGACCCAAATTATACTACTAGTACGAACGTATTAAGTACAGTAGGAACATGAAGATACGAGCAGTAGTACCAACTGCAAGAAGAACAGTAGTAAGACATAGTACTAGTACTACTGTACGTACTAAAGAGTTCAAATAACGAGAAAGAACATAAACATTGTTCTGCTGGGGCCTCAACACAATACACCCTTGAAAATAAACTAAGCAACTAGTCCGCTTGACACTGCAGTAACCAGCATGAGCGACGGCACTGCCACCTACTCGGAGTCCGAGTCCACGTCCTCGACTTTGTCCTCGTCCCTCTGCCTCTTCCTCTTCACCGATGCTTCTTTGCTTGAACCGGACACTGGGCACTGCTTCTTCATCCAACCCTTGTAGATATTTAAACAAAGGTAGGCATCCATTGCTGCGTACAGGACGTGATCTTCATCTAATGTCTTCGACTCTCATGCATGATGAAACTCGTGATGAGGTTTCTTCAGTTTAGCGTACGAAGGATCAATCATGGTTGCTGCCAGGGAAAGCATTGAAGGTTGAGAGGAGGAAACCAGGCTTGCCTTCTAGAGATCGAAGGGCTGGCCTACAACGAGACCTATCCGACGCAGGACATCCCTTTTGTTCTTAAAGCCTACAGTAACGAATTTCACTCTTTTGTCCTTGACGAAGTTCTTAAAATCCTGGCACTCAACGTCGGCATGGCATACGTGGTAGACCAAGCAAACGTTATGTACGCAAACCTGGATCACGGCGGGCTTTTTCCTCTCTTCGTCCTTTACATCCTTCTCTCGTCCCAGGACTGTGGTGTACTCAACATCTAGCCCAGCGACCCACTCATCCATTGAACTGTTGAACATGCGTAGGAAGCAAGCAAGCCATGCTTTCACCGTCGCAGATCCACGTGTGTAGATGACGATGAACTGATCGTCGGTGATGGCTCTAACCTGGTACTCAATGGCGACCATGGAGATTTGGGAGGCCATGGATTTTGGAGGAGGGTTAGGAGAAGTTGAACTGTTGTACCCTGCAAAAACTGGGAGCGAACTAATGTGAAAGGACGGGACGACTGGGAGCGAACTGTTGTGAGGTAGAAGACGGGGACGAGTAGGGCATGCGAACGTCGTGGGGTTGCTGGCTTGCCCGGTGGATAAACGGCTGCAAGCCCCCAAAGAGTTATCAAGAACTATGCGGGACCCACTAGATGTCATGTCTACTAGACCCATATCGTAGGCCCGACGGTATAGCTTCGCTGTTCAGATGCCATGCCGGGCGTGGATGTAACTTCACTTAATTCCGCCAACCGTCAAGCCCCACGAAGCCGCCTCCCTCGCACGGTCGCGCCCTTTGAGACTTCGACCGGCTATAAATGAGCAATTTTTTTGCCTACTCCGCATGCATGATACTCCCTCTACTCCCGTCAACCGTTTGCAAAGTGTTTGACCAAATTTATACTTTTTTTGAACACCACCTAATATTAATTAACCAGCCACACCAGTACACTCATTCGATACAATATTCACCACACAGGGCTGTACGTTATTTACAAGAATACCATCTAATCTATTGTCAAAGCTATACTTAGCGATTAAGTGTGCCACCGTATTGGCCGAACGGCTAATCTTTGACAATTGAAGATTGTTGATCAACTTCGAGATGCTCAATGCTTTCATCTTCAGGTCACACATAGCAGACCTGTCATAGTCCCCCGATGCAAGAGACGCTACCACAAAAGCGCAATCAGTCTCTAAAATTATAAGATTATGAAGAGAAACACCTATGTAGAGACCGGCAATGCAAGCCCTAAGCTCCGCTTCCTGCACGCTTTGACAGGCATCAATGAAATCCCACGACCAAATTTATACTAAAAATATCAATATCTACAATATTGATTATAATGAGTATAAGAACTATGTTTTATAATGAGTGTAAAAATATTGATTTGACATTGTGAATGCTGATTATAATGAGTACTACATTTTTCTATAAGTCTGGTGAAAGTAGAGGTACATTGACTTCAGACAAAACTTAAATGCACAATGCAGACTAGTTCCTACGTCCAGGTGCGTGCCATGTCCTATCTTGTCATCACAACAAGGGTAGCTATTAGAGTACCACTACCTCCCTTCTAGTTTAAAGGGCTCGATTCAAAAATTTCACTTACTCTTAGCAAGATAGTAGAGGCGGTGGAATAGTTTTTGAAGTCTGCAAAAGTACTCAACTAATGATGTTGTTCTTCACAAAAAAATGTGTTTACCAATGCATGCATGAACACTAGTTACTCCAACCCCCCTCTCTTCTTTAATTCTTTGCCACATCAGCATGTTTGCTATTCCCGTGTGCATGATACCAGCTAAGATACCACCATTATGGCCAGCCTTAATCATCGCATGCAATAATTTAGTGCACCTTGAAATATGAACATGTGTGGGGCGTGTATGTTTTTAATGACTTGAGACTATACCTAGCCCGGCATGCAAGATGACTTATTATGCACCGTTCCCCATGCCTGCCAAACTCTCCTTCTCTCTCCGACGGTCCCACCACTCCACCCCGTGTGAAAAAATCTGCATGCATGACTCTCCTCCCCCCACGCTTGTCAAATCCATTGTGACCAGCAATATTTCCACCCCTTCGCTCCCCCATAATTTACTCCAACAAATATGCCCATGTAGCTTTTACTTAACTTCAGGTGCATTGGGTCACTGACATATGGGCCCAACAGGGGACTGGCCCACATGTCAGTGACGCAACTGGACCTGCAGTTAAGTCAGTGCAGCTCAGTCCATATCTTGCGTAGGTGTGCCATTGCTCGCTATAAATACTACGCCTCCCACGACATCGCTATCTCCTCACCCTCATGTTCACGTTCATCGCTATCTCCTCCCCCTCCCTCTCACGTCGACCACCATGGCATCGCCCCTCCCAAGCCCTAGGAGCCCCTCGTTGCACCGCGCAAACGGTCACGCGTCACCATTCCGTTCCTCGCCGCCACTAGTTGAGGAGGACGCGTCGGTGTTCCGCTCCTCGCCGCTACGCGACGCGTCGCCGTTCCGTTCCTCGCCGCCACTAGTCGAGGAGGACGCGTCGACGTTCCGTTCCTCGCCGCGCCGCGACGCGTCGCCGTTCCATTCCTCGCCGCCACTAGTCGAGGAGGACGCGTCGGCGTTCCGCTCCTCGCCGTGACGCGTCGAGGTGGACGCGTCGGCGTTCCCAATCTCGCCAGCACGCGCGTCGGAGGACGTGTCGGCTCCCCGCTACGAGGAGAACGTCGCGCCGCCCGGCGAGCCCCCCAGCCTTGAGGAGCTTTGCAAAGAAATGGATGTCGCCTTGTGGGAGGCTTTGCCTCCAGCAGAGCGCGCCAAAATAGAGGCGGAGAAGAAGGCTGAGGAAGAGAAGCGCACTGCGCAACAAGCTGCCTAGGACGCCTATGTCGCGTCCGAGAGAGTCAGGCAATTGGCTCTTTGGCAGAAGGCTCGTGCGAGGGTCGTGAGGGTGGTGGAGGACGCCCGTGCCGACGCCCTGAGTGCAGTCGGGCCCAAGCGCCTCATCTACGCTTGGCGGTACGTGGACCGGGTGCACGCTTCCAGCCAGGAGGAGTACCTGTTGGCCGGATCACCACACCGGTGAGATCGCGCTCGCCCACCGGCAAGCCGCCAATCAGCACCTCGCGAGTTGCGAGGCGTTGTGTCGGCGCGCTGGGAAACGGCCGCGCACCTGGGCACTCGTGGCGCGCCGCAAGCGCTCCTGCGAGCGCTGTGGCTTTTAGGAGGAGTATAATTTTTGTTTCATAAGGCGATCTCATTAGTTTTGGGACGCAAATGATAAATCCCGAACGTTCAGGAATTTTTAGCGTCCTTAATTAAGTATGTAAAAGGGAAAATTTGGAAATGTTGTGTATTATTACGCATTTTGCAAGTACGTGCATATAGCACAAACTTTACTATATACTATCGGACTACACATCTCTCTCGATATATGCTTGCAGACTGTGCTACTCCCTCCGTCCAGGTCAATAAGACATCTTTGGTTGTACACGGTGACCAAGAAGGAGGGAAGACTTGTACACCTAGACGGAGGGAGTACTACTATTAGTTATGTACATGCAAATGCACGTTTTAACATTACGATGCGGTTTTTGTAAAAGTAGAAAAACAGCACTGGTCAAGCTTGTGAAACGATTCAATGCAAAACAAATGCAAAAATGCTCGTTTGATTGTTTACTTTTAGCTTCCTTCTCTGTGGTTATTTTTCTGTCATACTTTGTACGGAGTATCTCACTGGTTGGAAAGGCATGAAATTCCCAAACCGCTTCCTACACCCTGTATCGAATTTTTTGCCTAACAAGTTGTGCCGTGCAATTGGAATTCCAACTTGAGTACTACTACTAGTAGGAGTACCAGGGGCCAGTTCTTTTAGGCTTCTAGATTAGTAATCCCATAACTACTACCTCCGTCCTGGTTTATTGGTCCCCATTGTAATCTCTGTCAAATTTTGATCATAAATTTAACTAATGAAATGTTAGTGCATGTCACATGCACTACTCCATCCGTCTAGGTGAGTAAGTCATCTTAGAGCATGGTTAATAAGAAAGTCTGCTGCCGGCTATATATGTACGCCATGTCAATTGTAGTCTTCGTAATAGCCTTCTAGTATAGTAGACTGACTGTAAACTAGCTATCGATACTTAATGCGTGCATGTGAAAGGAGGGAAGGAGACGCATGCTGATTGGCGGGAATGAATGAAGCGCTAGCTCACCCGGCTGCATGCAGGCTGCATGCGGTTTGGATTTCTTGTTTCCAGCGCTGTAGCCGGCGATAACTGAAGCGTCCGCTTGCTTCTTTTCTCTTCCTTCTCTCTCTTCCAGCTATGATTTTGATGACATGGAAGTTCTTATAGCCTGCTGACTGGATACTATGTACTTGCTCTTTGGCTGTGTACCATGACCAAGGAGGAGAAAACGAGAAACGTTAATGTTTATTTGCTAATTAATAGTATTGCATGCAATGAACTAACCACTGCATGTCGTGTTTGATATCTCAAGTCATTAAAAGCATGCACACTCTTTATCTCTTATTGGTTGATATGTCAAGAAACAAGAAACGAGGTAGAAGTTAATGCACCGCGCCTAAGTGTTTTGGGATTATTTGGTTTTCGTAAGATGACTTACACACCTAGACGGAGGGAGTAACATTTTATCAGTCAAAACTTTGGTCAAAATTTAGCACAAATTACAATGGTGAAGAATAAACCAGGACGGAGTAGTAGTTTAGAAGCCCAAATAAATGAGTGAGGCGCCTTATTGTTACTCTCCACTGTGACTAGTCTTGTGGGAAAAGCTGGGGAAGCCACCAAAAGAACTGGCCCTAGGAGTAGTAGCTAGGGATCGAGTGTGCGAGATGAACCGGAGAAAGTAAATGCAGAGAGATGAAATGCAAAAAAGACGGAGGGATGTGATGGTTGCTTGTCCGTTTATTTTACCAGGCCACTTATTACTGACAGTGGTTGGGTTTTGTGATATGACGGCTTTACTGCCGCGCCACGAGCGGGGTGAGAGGTGAGACTGCCGTGCAGCGCCGCCATCTACACTTGTACTAACCCTGAACTAACTCTAACCAAAGAGGTGTTTGGATGGCAGGGTTAGATGGAGCACGGATACGGCGAGGCGCCTTCACGGGCGGTGAGAGAGGGAGGGAGGGAGAGGACGAGAAGCTTCGAGAAAGTGGAGAAGGATATGCTGCAGGAAGAGCGAGAGAAAAATGTGTTTTTTAATGGCCCCGAGAAGAACTTACCCGAATAAGCACCTCTTGGGTGGGTTAGATTTTTTGGATGAGTTAGATGCATCTAACCCAAACTACCCCCCCTGTTTGGATACTTTTGGGTTAGTTGAGTCCAAACTAACCCAAACTAACTCTAACCCATGGATCCAAACAGGGCCTACATCGGTCGTGGTTTATTAGTCCCCCATTGTATTTGACTGAAGATTTAATTGACAAAATGTTAGTGCATGTCAACAAAAACGATATCGTTGGATTCGTATTTGAACATAGTTTTGAATGATATAATTTTAGGTGACATGCATCAGCATTTATCGTACTATATATAATGTTAGTTCAATTTTTGGTCGTACTAATCTATAGTAGTAAGGTGCCCGTGCATTGCACCGAAGAGTGAAATGCATTGATCGGGGAGTTGTTTATTTTGACAAAGGATGTGGGGGTCATCTCATGTGTAACGGGTATCGATAGGTTTCTTCGGATATTATTTCATCCTAGAGCTCACAAACATCCGGGTGAAATAGATAAAAATGTATCTTTTGCAAACAAAAGCGTTCGACTGTTCAACCTGCATCCAAAACTTGTGAAGAAATAACACTTATTGTGCTTTGCAAGAAATGATCTTTAAGAATTAGTTTTTGAGTATCGATTGTTATACATGTTGGCTACAAATGACATGGCACTTTCTTATAGTCAACAGTTGGCTATACTATTAAGTTATATTAACCATGCCCTTATACACCTAGACGGAGGGATTAAATCAGGATGACTTGCAAGGGGGCAGAGGAGATGTAAGAAATGGTTCATCGTAAGTCTTTCACCAGTACTGTAGTAAAAAATCATACATGGAAGATTCTAGACTGAACCATAAACCGATACACTTTTATTCATGCGTGATACTCCAATAGAGCAAGATCCTGCATGGAAGTCTCCACATGCTTAGACAGCGGATTACATTGAGCGAAGACTAATGATCAACATTTAACTTGATAATGCGTATGTCCAGGTGAACCTCCTTGGAGTCCCCGTGCACCGTGTCGGCGGGTAAAGGATGCCATGGGTTTTCCATGTCCACATTGGCGGGATAGTCCCAGCTCCCCAAATTCCAAGTCCATTCGATGAGGCCGGTGTCACCGCCCACGTGACCCAGAGGGGTAGTAACACTGACCACGCACCCGTACATCAGCCTCATGTCAGTGTCAGTGTCAGCGGCGTCGCCCCTGACGCACATTACAAAGATGGGGCGGCGGCCTGCACGGGCCTCGCCGGTGCCCACGATCAAGAGGAAGATGCTGCCGTCCTCCTCCGAGACTAGCAGGCGGCGGTGATCCTCCAGCGACTCCGGCATGGTGGACGGGTAGCACGTCTCGTACTTCATGTTCTCCGCCAAGGGCCAGCAGTGACCGCTGCACGCATCCGTGAGGTGATGCACTCCGCCGGCGAGCCACAAAACGGCATCGGGCACTCATAGCAGTGGACGAAGGGCTCCTTGGAGGCATCGACCAGGCCGTCCATGAAACGGGAGTGGCTGTAGGGGACATTGCGCCAGTTGAATATATGAGCAAGTTACTACGAGATTTAATCCGAGTAAGCACAAAATAAATCATGACGGCTATAACAGAGATGAAACTAATCACGTGGACTAGCATAGTAGTAGGATACAGAGTAGAAACATGAATTCTACCACAATTTCGAACAGGAAGGACATAAACACATACGATGCAACGGGAGCAGCACCGTTGGCGTTGAGGTTGTCACCCATGTCGTTGAGCAAGAGCTTGCCGAGGTTGGGGAAGAAGTCGTCGTCGGTGAAGTCGTGGCTGCCAGCAGTCGCGAGAGTGCGCTCCCAAAATTTCAACAGCGCCCGCCGAATGTAGCGCAGGAGGGAGTGGATGTAGGGGACGCTGCGGCCGCCGAATGGAGCGCAGGAGTAGTGCACGAAGCAGTAGATGGTGTCCCTTAGGCAAGCCAAAGTGTGGCTAACAATTTGAGCAACTCAACTAAGGCAAGTGTGGCAATTGTGGCAAAATTCATGTGGCAATATATGGCAAAGATAGTCACAATCCAAACAGCCCCTGAGTCTTTTATAGGAGTAGGAGTAGAGAAAAAAACGAGTTGGTGATGATGGTGTGCCGTGCAATGCACGGGCATCTTGCTATTTTTTTTGCATATAAGTCCAAACACCACGTAGACATGGTCTTTGAGCACGGTTCGTAGTCGTTCCATGCTCGGGCATTAAAGTTTGTAACTATTTTAGATTAGAATATACTACTCCTCCGGTGCTAGTAGTAGAGCAGAGTCCTATTCTACTACTCTACTCAAGCAAGTTAGGGCATAGTACTGTAGTAGGTACTGTAGGGAGTACCAGTACTGTGATCACTCAAGCAAGTTGTCTGGCATCGACATGACCCTACGCTGCTGGTATGTGTCTCGTAAGTCAAGCGGCGTGCTGTAGTCATCATCACCTGTCCAATTCCCGCAGCACATATTCGCTTCTCCATCTTTGTCCGCACATAATCTCGTCCAGTCTTCCATCCCTGCTAAGGCGCCTCCCCCCTCGTCCGAAACCCAAGCACTAACAATGGCAGAACCGAGCAGCGTCCGCCGAAAAGAGTGGCTGGAATTCGCTCCCACAGAGGTAATCAAGCTCATTGTTTCGCGTGTGGACAATCTCAGTACCATGCCGCTCGCCGCGTGCTTGTCGGGGCTGTACCGTTTACTCAAAGCCCTCAGGCCGGAGCTTTTTAAGCCAACTCCTTGCTTGCTGATGCCGCCTGATCTTCAGAAACGGCATGTCACGCAGCATAACGATCGTAGGGTGGCGAGCATCAACCCCCTTGACTGCAATCTGATCCCTGTCAGCCTCAACTACATTAACGGTATGAACCGGGTCGGCATGAACACGTCTTGGATGGTGCTCGTCGACGGTCGCGGCAGCTGGATGCTCGTGGAGGTCTACACTCGGCGATTGATCCCCCTTACTTCGATTAACACTTCACTGCTTTGGCACCGTGGCCCAGAATACTCGGAATCTTATAGTAACCAACATGATACCAAGTTTGATTTGCTCAAGGTTGTAATCTGCCGAGTGCCCACAAGATCTGCGAATTATAAAGACTTCAGGCTAATTGCGTTCTTCAACCGCGGTCTCGCCTATCTGACAGGTCACTGCGGTAAGTGGATAAATCTGCACGTCCATCGTAGGATCATACATCCCCCATGGTTCTCTGATGCCATTGAACACAACGGCTTCATTTACGATGTCGACTCCTTCTATGGCTGGACGTATTGCTGGCCTACTCCAGTCATCGCTACAAACAGTTGTTACAACAGTATGTTACTTTCCTATGATATCATGATGGCTTGCTTATATTACTGTCAACATTTACTGAAAAAATATTCATGCTCATAACATGCTGTTCTTAAGATTGACTAAATCAAGAGGCCTTTTTTATTGACTCCAACTTGATATGATGTTGTAGGCCGCCTGGTGTCCCTACCCTTCCTAATCCCAGAACCTTTCAAAGAAAAGTGGCATGACAGTTGCAGGTGGTTCCTGGCTCGATCAGACGACGGTGAAAGATTGATGATCGTTCGCACGTACCGGACGTGTTGTTTCGCGGAATACAATCCTAGTCACTGCAAGGTCTTTGAGCAGGATCCCAGCTTCTCTGGGCCTTTAGGAATTTTTGACTGGAGGCTGGTAAGTAGCCTTGGTACACGCTCTCTGTTTGTTAGACTGAATTATCCGATTAACCAGGAGATAACCGATGGCAAGGATCATGATGGCAGTGCAGTTTTGTTGATCAGGCAAAACTGTGTGTACACAGCGTACCATGCGTCTCTGCATGAACCATACCCTGATATGTGCCACCATGCTCTGCAGCCCAAAGTAGGAGAGAGGGTCGCAAGTATCAGACTTCGACCTGCTGGCTGGAGTTTCCCCCGCCAGGCACCCATCTGGTTCAAGCCGTCAGCCAATCTCCACAGCTTAATAAATAGTAACGTCTAACTGAGCCAGTTAGTTAGATGCATACACTTGTGTAGTAGGATCTTTATTTAGTTTGATGCATACACTTGTTCTTTTTTGGTAGCCCTTTTGTAATGATGGCTGATGTTTGGTTTGGAAGAGAGAGCTGCGTCTTCACTCTTCTGGCCTGCTTACTGCTTCTGTTGCACCCCCAGCCCTGGTTGCTGCTGCTGCTGTTTTCAATATACAATCAATAGTATATTTCGTCTGTTGGTTGAATAAATGTGTTGTTAGAACGACAAACACAATGTTTTGGAAGTCGTTGCACGGTTCGATCCATTAGTACCCCGTACCGTACGTAGCTCATACTATTTTTCGTACGGAACACATTTTCCTTTGATAACATGCAGCCCACTGATGAAGGCCCAATAGAGAAGCCCATAATTAACTGGAAGGGAGGCTCTCACATGAATCCGGCCCAGGTACATGCTCATGGTCCCCTAAACATAAATAAGTAAATAAATAAATAAAGCTAAATGCTCATGCACCAGTTCTTTGGGAAAATAGGTAGCCCAGTATTTCTTTTTGAAGTATACCCAAGCTAGGCCTATTTGTTTTCTCCGAATAACTGGGCTGCAAATCTTTCAAGACGAGGAGGGATGCATTCCGTCCTGGCCAAAGAGTATGGTCAATGTCTGTTAAAAGTAATATCAAAAGGGGTTGAAAATTCCAAAAAAATTATAGCAAATGGGATATTAGTTTCTTTTTTTGTTTTTGTTCTTCACTGATACTTATACGTATTTCATTGGATTTAACATGACATAGTACTAATTTATTTTTAAATTTGTTTTAGTATGGCTATTAATTTTTGATTAAGAATATTTGTTCCCCAGCAAAAATTTGCGAATTCTCAAGATTTCTCACATATTTAGTTAATTTTTTGACCCTGGTACTGACCAGAAAATGGCCAGCAATTCTAAAAATGGAAAACGGGCTGCAATAAATTCCATATGAATTAGAAAATGAGTAAAAATTATAAAAATAATAGCAAATGGGCTGTACACGCCACAGATTTCGAGGCTGACTTGTTTACGCAAGGCTTTGTCAGTGAACACACGATTCTAGCAGCAGTGACTGTTGGGTGTCCATCCAACGGCCGACGTGCTTCTTCAATCTCTGATCTTCCTGCTCCAACCGCCTAAACTAGCGCCGGCGGGACTGCCTGCTCCCTCCTCTTGTGGCCGCTGTGATGCTGCGCAGGCTTCCCCGGCCCACCCTACTCCCTCTGCTGGCCTGGCCGCACGTAATCAACTGCCTCCTTATTACGTGAAAAAATGATTCCTCCCACTGACATCTGGGGCGCACCGGTTGGGAGGCTGACCCGTGGGCCTACTAAGTTGACGTGTATGCAGGGCTTGTCAACTTAGTCAACAAACGATTCTAGCAGCAGTAACCGTTGGATTTGAATCGAACGGTCCTGCTGCTTCTTCAATCGTTGCTCTTCTTGCACCAGCCGCCCAAACCAGCGCTGGGGAGACCGCCTGCTCCTGCCTCCAGTGGCCGGCTGTGCTGCCGTTGAGGCCTCATCGCCCCCTACTACTCCCACCGTTAGCCAGGCCCTGCGCCAACGGCAGCCTCACACCGCAGCCGAACCAGTGAACCCTCGTACTCCTCTCCGCATGGGCATCCACTGCCGCGTCTT
Organism: Aegilops longissima; assembly: GCA_021605205.1. Classification (NCBI taxonomy): domain Eukaryota; kingdom Viridiplantae; phylum Streptophyta; class Magnoliopsida; order Poales; family Poaceae; genus Aegilops; species Aegilops longissima. The sequence goes on along the minus strand of CM038679.1, from coordinate 609,836,794 downwards.
CCCCGGCTCCGCGTCGTCCCCTTCCTAGGCCTCGTCGTCGTCCACCGCCTTGGTGCTCTCGGCGCGGCGTGGTCAATATGACCAACAACATTCCCTCGGAACAGTACTGTACGTGGAGAGGCTGACAGCTGGGTCCACGGCCACAACCCAGTTTTTTTGTGATTTGCCAAGTAAGTCGCTTTGTCAGGCCTGTTGGGCTGCAAATCTTTCAAGAGAAGGAGAGCTTTCATTCGGCTGGCCGAGAAAATGGCCCATCAGTAATGAGAAATGGGCTGTACATTTTTAAAACACATCAAACCGGCAATTAGTTTCAAATATCTTTTTTTTTCATTTCGAGATTTTAAATTACATTATTTTTTATGCATTGAGAATTTGTTGGATTTTATATTGATATACATTTATTTTTAAAATCAATTTGAATGTGATTCGAAATTTCGGGATTAAAAACAGTTCGGACCGCACCATAATTTGCCAAATTTCGTATAATTTTTTAACCGTGGCCACAATATGGGTTGTAATGCTAACAAAAAGAATATGGGCTCCAAAAAAACCTTAAGAATTAGCAAATGGGCTGTAAATTATTAGAAATAATGGCAGATGGGTTGTATGCTGTTTTCCATAGATTTGAGGCTTTCCTAAAAAGAAGGTTAACGCACAAGCAATGACTGTTGGATGGACTGCCTGCTCCCTCCTCCCCACGGTCGGCTCTGCTGCCGCGCAGGCCTTACTGCCCCACCGTACTCCCATCGCTAGCCTAGCCATCCCTCTACTTTCCCACACCTGCTGTTATTCTCCGGCGACGGCAGACGAACCAGTAAACCCTCGTACAGTCGTACTCCCCTCCGCGTGGGAAACAACTGCTGAGGCCGAGGAGTACAACATTAATGGGAGGCCGGACACTGTTCGCTACGACATGTACTCTGGATTTGGAGAAGAACCCGCCTTGCAATGCCGAAGACAATCTACGCGCCGGACTCATCGTCATTGAAGCCTAGTTCGAGGGCTACTGAGGGAGTCCTGGATAAGGGGGTATCCGGACAGCCGGACTATATACTTTGGCCGGACTGTTGGACTATGAAGACACAAGATTGAAGTCTTCGTCCCGTGTTCGGATGGGACTCTCCTTTGCCTGGAAGGCAAGCTTGGCGATTCAGATGATAGATCTCCTTCTCTGTAACCGACTCTATGTAACGCTAGCCCCCTCCGGTGTCTATATAAACCGAAGGGTTTAGTCCGTAGGACGACAACAATCATAATCATGGTAGCTTCTAGGGTTTAGCCTCTACGATCTCGTGGTAGATCAACTCTTGTAATACTCATATCATCAAGATCAATCAAGAAGGAAGTAGGGTATTACCTCCATCGAGAGGGCCCGAACCTGGGTAAACATCGTGTCCCCAGTCTCCTGTTACCATTAGCCTTAGACACACAGTCCGGGACCCTCTACCCAAGATCCGCCAGTTTTGACACCGACAGCCGCCGCCGCTCTTCTTCGTCCGCAGCCGCAGCTACCCCAGTAGCCGCCGCCGCCCGTCCACCTTCCTTCGTCTTCGTCCAGCACCAGCCCGTGCCAGCGTCGCCGTCATCTACCCCGACCGCTTCATCTACTCCGACAACCGCGGGCGACATTGGCCCCGCGCCAATGGACGCTGCAATTGTCGTTGAGTTCTTCTCTGCTGGCCCCTCCGACTTCTCCAACATGGCGTACATCTCGTGCAGGTCCCTCGTTTATGCATGCCCGGTGCTGGCAACACCGCTATGTGCCTTCCTCCACGACGTGTCCCCGGGCCTGTCAAGCCTGGTGCGGCGCTTCGTCAACTTCGTCTTCGTCCGTCTACACATGCCTGGTGCTGGCAACACCGACACGTGCCTTCGTCTACGATGTGTCCCCGGGGTTGGCAACCCCGACGCGATGCGTCGTCAACATCATCTACTTCCTGGCGCACCACTACTTCGACACCATTGCGCCCATGACTAACTCGGCGCCTCCTTGCGCCCACGGCTTCACGGTGACTGCCTCGGCACCGGCTACCTCGACTCGACATCGACCACGGCATTCTTCGCACGGCTACCTCGACCACGGCTCCACCACCCACGCTCTCGGCTACATCGACAAACGGCACAAAGGGCTACCGCCTGCTTGAGCAATCTCGGCGGTTTTCACTCCAGCCACGACTCCGCGATGCATCGACCATTACGACTGTGGGGGGGGGGGGGTGTCCGTCAGCTTGCCTTCGGATTCTTCTCCAGTCTCACCGTCTGCGTCGCTACCGTTGTGACTGCGGGGGGATGTTGAGTATCGTGATTATTAAGAAAGATGAGATAGACTAGGATTTGTTCTGGCTTGTCTTGTACTCCAAGTAGATCATTGTACTCCTATATATATGACCACGAGGCTCAAGCAATACAACAACTATTCCACCAATTCTCTCTCTCTCTTCTAACAATAACATTTCAGTCAGCAAAGCATGCCTTTAAGGTTTCCAAATAAGATGATTACACTTTGAAGGCATGCCAACACTGGACGGAAAAACACAATACAACATAAGCTCAAAATTATTACTCCTCAAATATGTAAACAAAAAAGAAGTGTGTGAAAGCACAATCTTGTTTTACTGAAAAAAATAAACTAAAAACTCAATTGCTAGGAAAATATGAAGAAACTCCAAGGCCTGGCTTTTTATGTCAAGGAAGGACCTGAATGCCGGTTCCACTATCTGCAATGGGGCAACTGAAAACTCGGTAAGCGGCCCTTTCTGAGAGAACCAATGTTGTAGCCTTTGATCTAGAGGGCCTACCACCATGCTAGAAGCACTTCATTTAAAATACTGAAAAACAGAATGTGGGATAAATACAATCGGGCATATATCAACAAAATCTGAAGCACAATGAAGAAATACGCAACAGATAGCATGTATGTTTCAAAAGAATAATATAACATAGCTGCAAGCGCACAACTAAATGACACACATTTTATGCTGGAGATTATGATACTATCAATTCGGCCAACATTTTTTGATTTCTCATATGCATTGCTTGAACACTATGGGTGCACCCAAGGAAATTTGCATGTAGTTGCTGTATCATGTAATGAATATAAGGTCTAGAAGGAATTGAAGCTCCTATTTCGACTGTTAACAAACGGCTACATATAATTAGTCTGGGGGCATTCAAAGGTATATTTTACAGTTAACAGAGGGAAATATAGCCTGTCAGACAACTAAAGAAAATGCAATGGTTATCAATCCAGGAAGTAATCAACTGAATTACTTCGCAACATACCACCAAATTTCCGCAGAGCAAATGAAGAAAATGACTCGGTACAATCAAGTGTTAGGTTCAAATGAAATTGAGGGGGAAACTATACTTGCTTCATAGATTCAATATTCAGTAACATTTATGGTCTTCATCATTGTCTAGATTTAACTGGTTTCCAGTAGTGTTGAAGGGAACGTGACCTGAAAATTATACATTTAAACAAATAAGTACTTCATGGAGAAAAGTACAGGCATCAGAAGAAATGTCAGTATCTTCTGAAATGAATTTTTCTCATATTTTGAAGAGACGATGCAGAGCGCATAGATCCTCACATCTCATCGGAGCAAAAGCGGCCCAAAAGGTAACCATGTTTCCAGTCTGGTCTGTTCTGTTGAGAAAGTTGCAGTTCACGCATCAAACATACGCTCAAAAAACGATAGTTACAGTTAAGCAGCTCACGTTCTCTCGACCAAAGAGTGAGAGCCGGAGCTATAAATAAATAAACGTGAAAGGAGTTGAAACTTGAAACGGAGAATACGTACATACATCTACACGTGTGATTTAACACATCCTAGAACTCAGAAGGTTGAGAGGAGGAAACGTTGGCACAGTGCTCTGACAGGAGCATGCCAGATCAGACGGAGCAAAAGAAAACCTAGACGAACTAATTTAAGAAGAAGAAAAAGAAGCTACAACTCACTGGGTCGACCAAGATGGAGCGCCGGGGCGGGGCCTTGGTCCAGTCGCCTAGCAGGCCGTTGTTGTAGCCGTCGGTGAGCGGCTTGATGCACCAGAGGTCCTCGACGCCGAGGCTCAATCAGTGTGTCACGCCGGCGTGGACGGGCTTGAGAGCGGCAACCTCTGTAGGCACCACCCTGCAGCCATAACATCGGGCCATGTTGTGTGCGCACCAGTCTTGGCGCCACCCAGACCGTAGAGGAAATAGAACCCGAGCGGCACGAAGAGGATTGGGATGGGGTATATCCGGAGCCACGTCGCTGCTCGCCGTCGCCGACGTAGCCGGCGGTTCTACCCCGGACGGTGGAGGCAAATTTCTCCTGTGTCTGTCGCTTGTACAGAGAGAGATCAGGAATTGAAGACAAAGCGTCCATGTTTTGTGGGATTCCGTGGCACGAAAGACGTTTAGTCTGGAGGACGACGGTTTAATTCCTCTTCCGCTTCCGTGGGTCATGAGATGAGTTAACGTGACGGGTGTGGAGCACAGGGATCAACTTTTAAGCGGCAGATCTGAGCCATATGTGGTAAATCAAACGGTTGATAGAATTTATGATGACTAGGGTGGACGCATGAGGACGCAGGAAAATCAAGTAGTGGGGGCTTCTATTTAGATATAGTAGATTTACCGTGAAAAGTAGTTGAAATACAATAATAGTTTTAAATCTATAGAAGAAAAAAAATAGATGAAACATATAACGACAAATTTAGTGTAAACACTATGACAAGTTCAACATAACATCATGACAACTTTTGCCCGCCAAAAGAAGTCGTCGAAACCTATTAATATGGGATCTAGTTTTGAAGATCTCGTCGAGACGGATTTAATGATGAAAACAAATTTTTAATCGAATTTTTTATTTAAAAAATAAAACATTTTAAGTCTGAAAAACCAAAAATATTACACTGATGACATCTATTTGACGTGACAAAATAGATGATATTGAGGACGTTTGGACCATTTTATTTTGTGTCATATGTACGTGTGACACTTATCATTTGGTATATTTTTAGGCAGATGCTAGTTCAGTAGTGCCAAAATTGACCGTACGCGCGCAAAATTGACCAAAAAGAAGAAGGGCAAACTAACCCGCACCTCACCCCCAGCCCCGATGCAATTCTCTCCCTCACCCTCGTCTGCCTGCCTGCCTCCCACCCACATGGCCGCCGCCGCCGTTGACCTCGGTGCCCCACCGTCACCGCCCCCACCCTCTCCCCATCCCCTCACCTTCTCTCCCTAACCTAGGCGGGGCACCAGAACGGGCAGGCCATGGCGCTTCCAGATCCGTGGAGGAGCGCCGGAGGTCGCGCGCTGCCCGCCGTGCGGTTTTGCGCCACGGCCGGCCGGCCGGCGTCTCCGCCACGGTCGTCCTCTTCCTCCTCTGCACCACCGCGTACATCGACGGCGCCGCCGTGGGCGACCTTGAGCCTTTTCGCTTCTCCTCGTCTGACGAGGAGGTGCTCTTACCCGACCTCGCCGCCGGGCCAAGGAAACCCCACCCCGCCGCGAGCTTTTCATCCCTCAGGTCGTTCTTCCCCTGCTCGCTCCCTCTCCCTTTCTCTCTGTTGTTGCTGTCGTTGCTGCCCAAGTGCCAAGTTTCGAGTAGTATTTTGTTGCCGCTGTTGTGCGTGGTTGATTTACTCTCGCCGTACTGCTAATGTGCTCATGCTTGGCTGCCGTGGATGACCGGATGTGGGAGTGTGAGCACCGTGTGCTGCTGCTACTTGCTAGCTCAAGGGAATAAAGCATCCAGTCTCTTCTAATTGGGCTAACTAGTCAAAACTGTAGACAGATAATTTGCAATATGATATATTAATTGTAGCGACCTGACCCAAAATCGGTCAAATCTCTGTGTCTGTACCATCCCAAGATCATGCTGATACTCACAGTACATCGATGAAATAATCAAAGTTCAATCACACCTGAATTTATTACACGATTCTCATATAGTCTTTATTACAAGAGAATAAATTCGGCTCAAGGCCAACTCATGAGAAATAAACTACTAATACTGCGTAAGCGTAGAAGATAAAGCAAGTCCATCCGATTCCAAAGGGCAATCGCCAAGCGCGGAGCGTAGCCTCACTCCTGATCGGAATATACCTCTGCAACATAAGACGTTGCAGCCATGTAGGTCAGCTTTTTGAATAAGCCGGCAAGTCATGAAGAGAATAACAATAATAAAATTACTAACACTATATGCATTTTGGCTGTGGGGCTCTAAGTTTCATCATTTTGCGAAAAGCCAATTTTCTCCTACTACAGTGGACTTGCTTGCAAAAATTACTAAAAATTGTTGGTATTTATTGAGATGGTTCCGCCAACCAATATCTCATTCCCAAATTATTAAGTCATAAACCCCTCAAATTAATTCATTAGTTTTAGTGTTGAGATTTCGAATACTTCCAAGTTCCAGAGGCTCAAATTGTCCGTAACAGGGACACGGCTAATCGATTAGATCTTTAACTCTGCAGAGGTTTAGCACTTTTCCATAAGAATCATTCCCTCCTTTTAAGTCTTCGCACTTCATGGTGTTTGAAGACGGGATGAATGAAACAGGGTCTTCCAAAGAGTTCTTCTGCTCTTGTCGGTACCCATCCAATCCTACCGTTCTTCTACATCTCGTAGTACCGTCCCAGCCAGCGTCACTACTAGGGTTAACCCAGCCAGAGCCCATAATGGCTTGCGGCTGCACAGTAAGCTTCCGGTCAAGGGGCATCCATCCGTCTCTTCGTGGCTGGGTGAAGCTTTCCAAGATGTCATGGCACTTCTCCATGCATCCCGCCAACCACTGGGTTCTCCAGGGTGCCGTCAACAAATCCTCCACCCAGAGTGAATTCAAGTCCATCTTGATTCTTGTAGTTCATGGGGTTGTCATCATCATTGACTCTCACATCTTTCTTATGAATTTCACTCAACCAAAACCCGCTCTGAGCATAGCAAAGTAAACTACTTATCCCCGGGTCATGGTAACAAGGGATTGGTTCATCCTACCACATGATACTACTCAAGATTAATAACTTCAAAATTTCAACTACTGCATGCATGGTGGGGTGGTATAATTTCTAATGCACAAAAACATAGGTATAGAAAATAACATGATCAAAACTTGCCTTGCTGATGATCCTCGTAAGCTAAAGATTCGTAGTAGCAAGCTCCGCACTCCGGAAACTCTACCGAGACAAACAATAATCACAATAAGCATAGGATCACATAACACAATAGCATAGCAATAGCAACATAACACACCAAAACAACCAAATCAAAACCCAAGGGAAAACTCAAAGAAAAACCAACTCAAGTTTTTCCTACTTCAAGCAACAACTAAAAATAGTTTTATATAACAAAAATTTTCTCAACATAACCTAATCATGGATTTAGGTTAACTTAACAGAAAAGAATGCATTAAGCAACTAGGAGCAAAAAGAATCAATTTAAAATCTATTATGAAACTCCTATTAGGCCTAATTCAATTTCTATTAAGAAAAATAAAATAAAACATTTATTTATTATAAATAAAAGTTCATCCTATAAAGTGACAGAAACTATCCTAGAATAATCAATCACATGTGAAAAATAAATTTATTTACTAATTAAAATAATAGGAAAACAGTAGCTAGTTAATTAATTAGAATTAACCAGATTCTGCTTAAAACTAATTTTTTATTAATCCTAAAATACCCAAATTAATTCCTATGGTTTGGCAATGTCAAAATAAAGTTGGGACAAAAGAATCATCCAAAATAATTTTTCTAACTCATGTTATAACAGATTTACTATTCTGACTAAAACTAAAATAAAGCAATTTTAATTAATTTTAACATAGCTAATTATATTTTCTACAGAAACTATAGAAAATTTTCAAACCAACGAAAAAAGAATCACCTAAAAATATTAAACAGAATAAAAGATATGAATTTTTCAAAACAGGAACTATTCTGTTAAAACAGAAAACGAAAATAAATGAAAAAGGGCCTAATGGGCCTATCCTACGCACTGAGCGTAATATAAACTAAACGGGCCTAGGGTTAAACGAGTCGGGTCGGCTAAATAAAAAAACCTAACTAAAAACTAAACCGTAAACGAACCGGGCGGTTTTTATTTAAAGACGTACCTTGGGTTCTAATCCTAGCCGTAGATGTTAGATCGGACGGGGTGATCTCCGTGACTTACCGGAGCTCGGCGGCGGCGGGGCGGCGGCGGTGGCAAGTCGTTAGCCTCTCGGTCGTCGGGAGGTCGACGGAGGCTCGGCGGGTGCGACGAGCTCGGGAGGTGTTTGGTGGAGTCGGTGGAGGTCGGGAGGTCTAGGGCGACGGGCGATGAAAATGGCGGCGTGGTGGCTCGGGTCTCCCATGCGGGGTGAGGAGGAGGAGGGTTCAGCGAGGGTGCGAGGGGGGAATGGGGTGCGGGGAGGTATAAATAGGGGCGCCGGCTTGGCAGGGGGGCGATCGGGAGAGATCGGATCCCGGATCTCACGGATCCCGCGATCGGCGGCGCGGCGAGGCGTGGCGAGGGGTTGAAGGAGGGTGGGGTCCGCTGGCGGTGGGGGATAGAGGCGCGCGGCGCGGTCAGGCGACCGGCTCGAAGGGGTTTCAAGCGAGGGAGGTGAGGCCGGCTCGGCTGGCTCATTGGGCTGGCTTCTTGGGCCGCTGGTGGGCAGTCTTGGTATGGTGGGTCGATGCTTTGGTGGCGCCTCGGGGGGTTCTTTTTTAATTTATTTATTTTAAATAAAACAAAAACAGAGATATCTTAATAAATATAAATATTTTATATAGGACATATATATACCAAAATGATCAGGGGAATATTCCCTATCATTTGAACATTTTTCCAGTGGCAAAATTCAAAGTTTATAAAAATTCATTTTTTTCAATATTCAAATAAAACCCAAATTTGAATTCAAAACTTTTGGCATTGTTTCCTCTCATATTTTTGGAGTGTCATGTTTACTCCTCTCATACTTTTGATCAAGTATTTATCAGACATATTTTTTGAAATGATTCCCACTTGCCATAGTTTGAATTCAAATTTGAAAGCTCAAAACTCTTCTGAAACTTCAAATGGCATTCAAATTCAAACAAGATGCTTAGATGCTTAGCTATAATTGTAAAACATTCCAAATAGGAAATTTGGGATGTTACAAACCTACCCACCTTAAGATGAATCTCGCCCTCGAGATTCGGGTTGGCTAGCAAATAGGTGCGGGTGGTCTCGAAGAAGGTCTTCTTCGCGCTCCCAGGTGGCTTCTTCCTCGGTGTGGTGACTCCACAGCACCTTGCAAAATTTGATGACCTTGCTGCGGGTGACTCGCTCATGATCTCAAGAATTCGGACGGGTTTCTCCTTGTAGGTCAGATCACCGCAAGCTGTATGGCCTCTAGGGGCACTGTGTCTCTTAACGGAACATCGGCCATGTCGGCATGACACTTCTTTAGCTGAGAAACATGGAAGACATCATGAACTCCGGACAATCCTTCCGCAATTCCAACTTGTAAGCAACTTCTCCACGACGTTCGAGGATTTTGTAGGGCCAATGAATCGGGTGCTAACTTCCCTTGACACCAAACCTCTTGATTCCACGAAGTGGAGACACACGAAGTATGCTCGGTCTCCCGCCGTAAGTCACTTCCTTGCGTTTACTGTCGGCATAACTCTTCTGTCTCGACTGTGCTATCTTGAGCCTGTCTCGAATCAGCTTGACTTTCTCTTCGGAATCCCTGATAAGGTCGGAACCTAAAAGTGAGCGATCTCCAACACTATCCCACAAAGAATGGTGTTCTGCACCTCCTTCCGTATAGAGCTTGAAAGGGCCATCTTCGATCGGATTGATAACTGTTGTTGTATGAGAACTCTGCGTCGGCAAATTATCATCCCAGCTAGACCCATAGTCTAGCACACAAGCTCTCAACATGTCCTCCGAATCTGGTTGACTCTCTCGGTCATCCATCATCTGCGGATGAAAAGCTGTCTTGAATTCCAGCCTCGTACCCAAAGTTTCATGTAATCTGCTTCCAAAACTTTGAGGTAAACTGTGTTCCTCTATCGACACGATTTTCCTCGGAACTCCATGCGGACATACGATCCTGGTCATGTATATCTTGGCCAACTTAGCACTGGTATAGGTAGTCTTCACGGAATGAAGTGAGCTACCTTGGTCAAACGATCAACCACTACCCAGATGGAATCATAACCTGAGCGGGTCCCGGTAATCCTGTGATGAAATCCATTCAAGTTTCTCCCATTTCCAATCGAAATCGGCAAAGGTTGGAGTAACCCTGCTGGCTTCGATGTTCTGCCTTTACTCGTTGACAAACATCGCTGCACGCTACGTACTCGGCAATATCCTTCTTCATACCTGTCCACGAAACTTTCCTTCAAATCCGGTACATCTTGGTGTTGCCGGGTGAATCGAGTACGGTGAATCATGAGCCTCCTGAAGAATTAGCTTCCTGAGTTCGGGATCATTGGGCACATAAATACGATCCTCGAACCATATAGTTCCGTGCTCATCCTTACGGAACCCTTTAGCTTTTCCTTCATTCATCTTTTGCTTTATCTCATCAATTTCCTTGTCCGACTTCTGGGCTTCACGAATCCTTTCGGCCAAAGTGGACTGAACTTCCAGAGTTGCAACATACCCTCTTGGAACTATCTCCAGTCGGAGATCTCTGAGGTCATCGACTAACTCCTGGGGTAATCCTCCTGCTGTAAGAGTATTCACATAACTCTTACGGCTCAAAGCATCTGCTACAACATTAGCTTTACCTGGGTGGTAATGCAATCTCATGTCGTAGTCCTTTATCAACTCTAGCCATCTCCTCTGCCTGAGGTTCAATTCCTTCTGCGTGAAAATATACTTCAAGCTCTTGTGATCTGTGTAAACATCACAACGGTTTCCGATGAGGAAATGTCTCAGTCTTGAGTGCATGCACTACGGCTGCTAACTCCAAATCATGTGTGGCATAATTCATCTCATGAGGTCGTAGCTGTCTGGAGGCATAAGCTACAACTTTTCCTTCCTGCATTAGTACTCCTCCGAGTCCTTGACGAGAAGCGTCACAATAAACCTGGTATTCCTTGTGTATGTCCGGCAAAATCAACACTGGGGCTGTAACCAACCGTTTCTTCAATTCCTGAAAACTGGCTTCACATTCCTCGGTCCAAACATACTTGGCTTCCTTCTTCAACAGCTCAGTCATGGGCTTGGCAATCTTCGAGAAGTTCTCAATAAACCTCCGATAATATCCTGCGAGTCCGAGAAAACTGCGGATCTCCTTGACTGAGGTGGGTGACTGCCAATCGGTGACTGATTCAACCTTGGCGGGGTCAACTGCTATTCCTTCTCCTGAAATAACATGTCCGAGGAATCCGACTTCCTTCAGCCAAAATTCACATTTGCTGAACTTGGCATATAACTGATGTTCTCAAGTTTCTCGAACTAGACGCAAATGTTCCTTATGCTCTTCCTCGCTCTTGGAGAAAATCAATATATCATCGATGAACACCACGACAAACTTGTCCAGATATTCCATAAACACCTTGTTCATCAAATTCATGAAGTATGCAGGAGCATTAGTCAATCCAAATGACATGACGGTATACTCATATAAACCATACACGTAGTGAATGCTGTTTTGGGTATATCCTTTTCACGGATCTTCAATCGATGATACCTCGATCAAGATCGATCTTAGAGAATACCTTGGCTCCAACTAGCTGATCAAACAGATCATTAATCATCGGCAGAGGGTACTTGTTCTTGATGGTTACTTCGTTCAACGCACGATAATCCACAACCATCCTCAAGCTTCCATCCTTCTTCTCTACCAAAAGAACTGGGGCTCCCCAAGGTGATGAGCTTGGCCGAATATATCCTTTCTCCAATAACTCATTAATTTGATCCTTGATCTCTTTCAACTCATTCGGGGCATCCGATAGGGTCTCTTGGATATTGGGGCTGTGCCGGCAATAACTCAATCAAAATTCAATGTCCTGTCCGGTGGCATTCTTGGTAATTCCTCCGGAAACACCTCGGGAAAATCTTGCACTACTGGCACTTCCTCCTGAACAACTCCCGTGAGGGAATGCACCTGATTCTTCATTTGGCTGTGCCTGGCTACATACTTGATCCTCTTCGCTCCGGGTGGTGAGAGAATAGACTTAATGAGCACATCTATGTTTCCTTCAACTTCGTCAACCAATCCATGCCTAGGATTACATCCAAGGTCTGGGTTTCCAACACTATGAGGTCTGCGGGAAATTTATGATTCCCGATGTTGAGGGTTGCACGACAGCCTAAGCCTGCCATCATTTCTCCTCCTGCGGAACTGACGCGAAGGGGGTTTCTAAGGGTTTTAGTGGGCAACCCGTACTTTTCCAAAACTACCCTTGATATGAATGAATGCGTTGCACCAGAATCAAAGAGTACCAAAACTGAACGTGAATTCAATAAAAACTTACCAACCACAGTGTCTGGCTGATCATAGACGTCCTCCACGTCAATGTGGTTCACCTGAGCACGAGGGAAAGGGTTGGGCTTCTTCGCTGAGCTTCCATTGCCGTTTCCATTTCTCTGCTTGGCCTCCGGGCAGTCGGTGGCATAGTGCCCTGTTTTCTGGCACTTGAAGCAGGTGATGTGGCTCAGATCCTTCGGAGCCGGGGCAGAACGATGCTGATTGCCATTACCGTTTCCATTGCCATTGCCATGGCCTGACTTGTTGTCCTGGCTGCGGTTGTTCCCATTTCCTCCATGGTTATGACCTCCATGGTTATGATGGGTATGCCCTCCTGAGTATGGTGCATAACGGGCTTCGCTGAGCTCTGAGTTGTGCTTCCCTGGCTGTACTTCCGCTTGCGCTTTCAATCTGCTGCTGCTTGCCTTCAAGTATGGTGGCCTTGTCTACCAGCTCTGGTAGTTGTTGAAGGTAGCCACAATAAGCTGCATACTCAGCTCATCGTTGAGTCCTCGAGAAATTTCTCCTGCTGCGACATTTGTGGCCACATCATCCGGGGCATAGCGAGCTAGCTTGCTGAACTCATCCACGTCTCGCGCCACAAGACGGTTCCCTGGCGTAAGTTGCGGAACTCACGCTTCTTGCACTCATGGCTCCACTGAAACATGAGCGGTGCGGAAGGCTCGCTGGAACTGATCCCACGATGGCACCAATGGGATAAGTGGCGGTGTAGTTCTCCCACCAAGAAGCTGCAGGTCCATCAAGTTGATGCGCTGCAAAGCGCACCTTCTCGCATCGATGCATCCAACGTGATTAGCTCTCTTCCGACTTTGGGAGCCAATCATCACCACAATCGGCTCGGTGCTACTAGAGAACACTGGCGGATTCAGCCTCGAGAATCGAGTCAAGTTGTCCACAGGGGTGGTGGCGGTGGATTGTTGGTATTGTTGTTCGATTACGGATGAGTAGCTGCATGAGGGCATTCTCTGCTTGGAGCAGTGGTGAGCTCGGCGGAAAGCCGTGTCACGCGTCTCGGGGCATCTGGTGTTTTGGAGTGGATGAGAAAATTAGAATAGAACAATGGTCTATGAGAAATAACACTACCCATATGAATGCACAATCATAAACACACCAATCATTTATTCATTCCACTCAAACATGGTTCAATCTCGATTACAAAAGCTCATGACTAATCGAAGGAAATATCGCCTAACTGATCGATTTAAAAGGTAAAATTACATGGTGGTCGACTAAAAGTCTCCATCAATAATCCTTGCGTCCTCTGGTGTGATGTCCTCTGTTGTGGCGCCTCCTCTTGCGGCTTCCTCCAGTGGAACTCCGTTCATAATCCTGATCATTGCTCACGAGGGGTCCGTCATCTCCACTCGGAAAAAGGTCCTCTCCCAAGTCCATCTTTTCCTCTATCGCGGCAAGCTTCATCTTCAGGTCGTCGACTGTCTCCATGAAGTCCGCGACTTCTTCCTCATGGTTAAGGAAGTCTGCGTGTGCCTTCTCCTCTAGTTCCAGTTCACGGAACAATAGCCTCCTGTGTGCCTTCGAGTTACGGCGAGTCTGGATCTCCCGTTTCCTGAGGAGACACTCCAAGTCCTGGACATAAGAGAGAATGGAGTCGTCCTCCACGGTACGGATGATATCTCCATTCCTTGCCCTGCGAGAAACCATGGCGAGGTCTGAGGGATCGAGCTCGGCCCTGTACTCCTCTCGGAGATGTCCAAGTGCTCGATAGATCGCCATGTCCCTTCCGATGATCCAGTTGAAGTTGGTGAACTCAAAGTCAATAGGCTCCGTATGTCCTCCGAAGGTTCTCCCTGGGATATGCACTTCAATCCTGTAGCGGGTGTCCGTCGGAAGTGCATTAGTTGGCTTCCCGGTGATCGAGGGTAGAGCAATTTTCAGCTTCTTCACCATCTGGACCAGCTTCCCGCCAAGGGCATCGTCTCGTCGGTGGCAAAACTCCGTAGCAAAGCTGGGGTGAACTCGACGCCATCTAGAATGTTGAAAATCGGAGAGGAGTTAGAAATGAACAGGGAGAATTACGGAATGATAAGGATATAGAGTAAATGGTCTCTTCCTATGGCTTTCCGATCCTAGGGGTTACGATCCTACGGTCAGCGTGTGCTCGATACCATCTCAGAGCGACCGACCCAAAATCGGTCAAATCTACGTATGCATACCATCCCAAGATCATGCCGGTACTCACGGTACATCGATGAAATAATCAAAGTTCAATCACACCTGAACTTATTACACGATTCTCATATAGAGTCTTTATTACAAGAGAATAAATTCGGCTCAAGGCCAACTCATGAGAAATAAACTACTAATGCTGCGGAAGCGTAGAAGATAAAGCGAGTCCATCCGACTCCAAAGGGCAATCGCCAAGCGCGGAGCGTAGCCTCACTCCTGATCGGAATATACCTCTGCAACATAACATGTTGCAGCCATGTAGGTCAGCTTTTTGAATAAGCTGGCAAGTCATGAAGAGAATAACAATAATAAAATTACTAACACTATATGCATTTTGGCTGTGGGGCTCTAAGTTTCATCATTTTGCGAAAAGCCAATTTTCTCCTACTACAGTGGACTTGCTTGCAAAATTACTACAAATTGTTGGTAGTTATTGAGATGGTTCCGCCAACCAATATCTCATTCCCAAATTATTAAGTCATAAACCCTCAAATTAATTCATTAGTTTTAGTGTTGAGATTTCGAATACTTCCAAGTTCCAGAGGCTCAAATTGTCCGTAATCGGGACACGGCTAATCGATTAGATCTTTAACTCCATGCAGAGGTTTGCGACTTTTCCATAAGAATCATTCCTCCTTTTAAGTCTTCGCACTTCATGGTGTTTGAAGACGGGATGAATGAAACAGGTCTTCCAAAGAGTTCTTCAGCTACTGCCGTACCCATCCAATCCTACCGTTCTTCTACATCTCGTAGTACCGTCCAGCCAGCGTCACTACTAGGGTTAACCCAGCCAGAGCCCATAATGGCTTGCGGCTGCACAGTAAGCTTCGGTCAAGGGGCATCCATCCGTCTCTTCGTGGCTGGGTGAAGCTTTCCAAGATGTCATGGCACTTCTCCATGCATCCCGCCAACCACTGGGTTCTCCAGGTGCCCGTCAACAAATCCTCCACCCAAGAGTGAATTCAAGTCCATCTTGATTCTTGTAGTTCATGGGGTTGTCATCATCATTGACTCTCACATCTTTCTTATGAATTTCACTCAACCAAAACCCGCTCACGAGCATAGCAAAGTAAACTACTTCGTCCTGGGGGTCATGGTAACAAGGGGGATTGGTTCATCCTACCACATGATACTACTCAAGATTAATAACTTCAAAATTTCAACTACTGCATGCATGGTGGGGGTGGTATAATTTCTAATGCACAAAAACATAGGTATAGAAAATAACATGATCAAAACTTGCCTTGCTGATGATCCTCGTAAGCTAAAGATTCGTAGTAGCAAGCTTCGCACTCCGGAAACTCTACCGAGACAAACAATAATCACAATAAGCATAGGATCACATAACACAATAGCATAGCAATAGCAACATAACACACCAAAACAACCAAATCAAAACCCAAGGGAAAACTCAAAGAAAAACCAACTCAAGTTTTTCCTACTTCAAGCAACAACTAAAAATAGTTTTATATAACAAAATTTTCTCAACATAACCTAATCATGGATTTAGGTTAACTTAACAGAAAAGAATGCATTAAGCAACTAGGAGCAAAAAGAATCAATTTAAAATCTATTATGAAACTCCTATTAGGCCTAATTCAATTTCTATTAAGAAAAATAAAATAAAACCTTTATTTATTATAAATAAAAGTTCATCCTATAAAGTGACAGAAACTATCCTAGAATAATCAATCACATGTGAAAAATAAATTTATTTACTAATTAAAATAATAGGAAAACAGTAGCTAGTTAATTAATTAGAATTAACAAGATTCTGCTTAAAACTAATTTTTTATTAATCCTAAAATACCCAAATTAATTCCTATGGTTTGGCAATGTCAAAATAAAGTTGGGACAAAAAGAATCATCCAAAAGTAATTTTTCTAACTCATGTTATAACAGATTTACTATTCTGACTAAAACTAAAATAAAGCAATTTTAATTAATTTTAACATAGCTAATTATATTTTCTACAGAAACTATAGAAAATTTTCAAACCAACAAAAAAAGAATCACCTAAAAATATTAAACAGAATAAAAGATATGAATTTTTCAAAACAGGAACTATTCTGTTAAAACAGAAAACGAAAATAAATGAAAAAGGGCCTAATGGGCCTATCCTACGCACTGAGCGTAATATAAACTAAACGGGCCTAGGGTTAAACGAGTCGGGCCGGCTAAATAAAAAAAACCTAACTAAAAACTAAACCGTAAACGAACCAGGCCGGTTTTTATTTAAAAGACGTACCCCTTCGGGGTTCTAATCCTTGCCGTAGATGTTAGATCGGACGGAGGTGATCTCGCGACTCACCGGAGCTCGACGGCGGCGGCGGGCGGCGGCGAAGTCGCTGGCCTCTCCGGTCGTCGGGGAGGTCGGCGGAGGGCTCCGGCGGGTGCGGACGAGCTCGGGGAGGTGTTTGGTGGAGTCGGTGGAGGTCGGGGAGGTCTAGGGCGACGGCGGCGATGAAAATGGCGGCGGGGGGCTCGGGTCTCCATGAGCTGGTGTGAGGGGAGGAGGGTTCATGAGGGGCGAGGGGGAATGGGGTGCGGGGAGGGTATAAATAGGGCGCCTCGGCAAGGGGGGGGCGATCGGGAGTAGATCGGATCCGGATCTCACGGGATCCCGTGATCGGCAGCGCGGCGAGGCGTGGCGAGGGGTTGAAGGAGGGTGGGGTCCGCTGGCGGTGGGGGAGAGGGCGCGGTGCGGTCGGGCGACCGCTCGAAGGGGTTTCGGCGAGGGAGGTGAGGCCGGCTCGGCTGCTCATTGGGCTGGCTTTCTTGGGCCGCTGGTGGGCAGTCTTGGTATTGGCTGGGCCGATGCTTTGGTGGCGCCGGGCGCCTGGGGTTTTTTTTTTAATTTTTTAAATAAAACAAAACAGAGATATCTTAAAAAATATAAATATTTTATATAGGACATATATATACCAAAATGATCAGGGGAATATTCCCTATCATTTGAACATTTTTCCAGGGGCAAAATTCAAAGTTTATAAAAATTCATTTTTTTCAATATTCAAATAAAACCCAAATTTGAATTCAATACTTTTGGCATTGTTTCCTCTGATATTTTTGGAGTGTCATGTTTACTCCTCTCATACTTTTGATCAAGTATTTATCAGGCATAGTTTTTGAAATGATTCCCACTTGCCATAGTTTGAATTCAAATTTGAAAGCTCAAAACTCTTCTGAAACTTCAAATGGCATTCAAATTCAAACAGGATGCATAGATGCTTAGCTATAATTGTAAAACATTCCAAATAGGAAATTTGGGATGTTACATTAATTGGGGTGCTGGTGCACGCATATATAATACAAGGGAAGGCCTCTACCTCAACTATATAAGACTAGGAGGTGGGCCACAACTCCAATACACGTGCAATACAAAATATATACTCAACAGCCCCCGCAGTCGAAGCGTCGCTGGAGACACAGAGACTGGACCGAAACTCCTCGAAGACGGGAGTAGACAATCCCTTAGTCATCACATCAGCAAACTGTTGCGTCGTCGGCACGTGGAGAACCCGAACACGGCCAAGGACAACCTGCTCGCGCACGAAGTGAATATCAAGCTCAATATGCTTGGTCCGTCGATGGTGCACCGGGTTGGCGGAGAGATAGACCGCGCTGACGTTGTCGCAGTAGACAAGAGTGACCTTGTGAACATCACAAAGCAACTCCTGGAGCAGCTGACGTATCCAAGAGCACTCCGCCATGGCGCGATACTCTGTCTCAGCGCTGGAGCGGGAGACCGTGGGCTGCCGCTTCGATGACCAAGAGATCAACGAGGGCCCAAGGTAGACGCAGTAGCCTGACGTAGAGCGTCGCGTGTCGGGGCAGCCAGCCCAGTCAGCATCCGAGTAGGCCACGAGGTCGGTGGAGGCGGAGGCCGTCAGGGTGAGTCCCAAGGACATGGTGCCGCGTATGTAACGGAGAATACGCTCTTACGCTTCACCAAAGTCCAGTGAGAGTCACGCGGGGCGTGCATATGGAGGCACGCCTGCTGAACAGCGTACTGCGGGTCGGGGCGAGTCAGCGTCAAGTACTATAAAGCACCGACGATAGAGCGATAAAACGCTCCATCGGACGCGAGAGACCCCTCTAGAGCGGAGACCTTCGCCTTCGTGTTGACGGGGGTGGGCGCCGGCTTGCAATTAAGCATACCGGCACGCTCAAGGAGCTCGTGGGCGTACTTCTGCTGATGCAGAAAGAAACTGTCAGCCCGGCGGATCACCTTGATGTCGAGAAAGTAGTGCAGGGGCCCCAAGTCCTTGAGGGCGAACTCATCACGAAGACGAGCAGTCAGCCGCTGAAGGAGATCGGGGGCGAACGCCGTGAGGATTATGTCGTCAACGTAGAGCAGCAGATATGCAGTGTCAGCTCCCTCATGATACACAAAGAGTGAGGCATCAGAGCGAGTGGACCGAAAGCCGAGAGACTGCAGGAAGGCTGCGATACGCTGGTACCAAGCCCTAGGCGCCTGCTTCAACCCGTAGAGAGAGCGGGAGAGCAAGCACACGAAGTCGGGGTGCTCGGCGTCGACGAAACCAATAGGCTGCTCACAGAACACCTGCTCGGCGAGATGACCGTGCAAGAAGGCGTTGGAAACGTCCAACTGATGCACAGGCCAGGAGCGTGAGATGGCCAGCTGAAGGACGGCGCGGATCGTGCCCGGTTTCATAACCGGGGCAAAGGTGTCGGTGAAGTCCACGCCCGCGCGTTGCCAAAAGCCACGAACCACCCATCGAGCATTGTAGCGCTCGAGAGAACCGTCCGGGCGAGTCTTGTGGCGAAACACCCACTTGCCAGAGATGATGTTGGCACGAGGGGGTCGCGGAACAAGCTGCCACGTGCGGTTGCGCTGCAGGGCGTCAAACTCCTCCTTCATCGCAGCCAGCCAATGGGGATCCCGAAGGGCGGCACGAGCGGAGGTGGGGATGGGTGATGGCGTCGATGTCGAGGCAGCGCACGCATACTCGTCGGAGGAGTAGCGTGTGCTCGGCCGATGCACTCCTGCACGGGCACGGATGACCGGGCCGGCGAAGGCGGCAGGTGCCGCGGCAGCGGGGGCCACAACGACGTTGGGGGCCACGGCCACAACAGCGGCGTCAAGGCGGCGGGGCCGCCACAACAGAGGCGCCCGTGGCGTCGGGCGGGGCCGGCGTTAGGAGCCGCGACGGTGCCAGCCGAGCCAGCCACGGAGGAGGCGACGGGCGAGGTCGAGGTCGAGCCCGTCGCAGGGGTGGCGGGTAGGGTGCCCGCGGGCTCGACCACGGGCGAGGGAGCCGGGGACCCGGGGGCCCGGTAGGATCAACCTCGAATGAGGGAGTCGAGAACCCGGGAGGGGGCGGCAGAATGCGCCGGGCTGGGGGGGCGTCAAGGGGTGCCGCCGCGCATCGCGCCAGGTAGGGGCCGCGGGGTCCGGAGCCGAAGGAGCCGCGGCCCGAGGAACCTGAAAAAAAGGAACACCGTCTCGACGAAGTACACGTGCCTCGAGGTGTACACACGATGAGTGACAGGATCATAGCACCGTTAACCTTTGGTGTTGGGAGGGTAGCCAAGGAAGATGCATGGGACGGAGCGAGGTGCAAGCTTGTGTGGCGTGGTGGATGCGGTGCTGGGATAACAGAGACACCCAAATATGCGAAGACCATCATAGGACGGTGGTGTACCAAAAAGAAGGTGGTGAGGGGCGTAGTTCCACCGGGGACGACGCGGACGAATGTTGACTAAGAGAGAGGCGGTGGCGAGGGCATCGGGCCAGAACCGAGCGGGCACGTTAGCGTGAAAGAGCAACGTGCGAACGCAGTCATTAAGAGTGCGGAAAATGCGCTCGGTGCGGCCGTTCTGCTGTGAAGTGTCGGGGCAAGTCAGATGGAAGGTGGTGCCGTGAGAGGCGAGAAGTGAGCGAAGAGCGACGTTATCAAACTCTTTTCCGTTATCAGTTTGGAGTGCAAGTATGGGGCGACCGAACTGAGTGGTGACATAGGAATAAAAGGTGGTGAGTGTGGCTAAAGCATCTGATTTACGATGAAGAGGAAACGTCCACACATAATGAGAGTAATCATCTAAAATCACCAAATAGTATAGATAGCCCGTGTTACTCGCAAAGGGAGACGTCCAAACATCACTATGAATCAACTGAAACGGAAAAGTGGAAACTGAAGTAGACACACTAAAGGAAAGACGCACGTGCTTGCCCAAACGACAAGCCTCACAAGTATGCTCGTCGAGCTTATTACATGAGAAAGAAAAACTTCTAAGAATCTGACGCAAAACGGCAGGGTTGGGGTGGCCCAAGCGAGCATGCCAAAGGTCGACGCCGGCGGAGAGAGCGACGGGTGTGGAAGTGGAGGCGCCGGCGTTCACGGGATAAAGCTCGTCAGGCCTATCACATCGGTGAAGCACCATCCGGGTACGGGCGTCCTTCACAGAAAAACCAACACCGTCAAATTCAACAGTAAGAGGATTCTCACGAGTAAGACGACGAACAGAGACTAAGCTAGTGACTAAGTCAGGTCAAACAAGAACGTTAGACATAGTGATAGGTGTGGAACTAGAAGGAAAACTAGTGCTACCGACATGGGTGATGGGTAAAAAGGAACCGTTGCCTACGGTGATGTGAGTGGGAGTGTGAACGGGAGTGGAGGAGGAAAGGTTACCGGGATGAGCTGTCATGTGCGCAGTAGCACCCGAGTCCATGTACCAGTCGCCTCCACCGCCATAGTTGCTCGGCGACGGCGCCGAGTGTAGGGCGGCCAGGAGGGCTGGGCCCCACGGTGCAGGTGCCGACGACGGCAGCTGGCCTCCATAGGGCGGCGCCTGGGCGGGCGCGCCGTAGCCACCGAGGGGTGGCGGCGCGAGTGGGGCACCGTAGGGCTGATAGGGGGCGCCGACGAACGTCTGGTGGCCCGCTGGACGGGGGCCAAGGAGACCCGGTGCAGGAGCCCGCGGGACGGGCATGTGATAGGCGTGGACGACGCCCGTCCATGGGTTCTGCCCGGCAGCCCACGGTGGAGGCGGCTGCTGGAAGTGGGCGCCCCTGCGCTTCTTCTTGGCGGCCCCGCCACCCGGCTGTTGCGCTGCCCCGCCACCTGCGCGATCGCTGGGAGGCGCTGGGGCGCGGCGGCAGCGGTAGTAGCCGGCGGTGCCGGGCGAGGATCTGGCGGGCGGCCGGAGGAGGGGCCGCGGGTGGTACCTGCGGCGAGAGCAGTGTGCTGGACCCGCTGCTTCAGCTTTGTCATCCGGCGCTCCTCAAGTTTGAGGTACGCGACGACGCGCTGGAAAGTGGGTTGCGGCAGCAGGGTGAGGTTGGACGCCGCGTTGCCGAAGTCCTCATTAAGCCCGGCGGTGAGGGTGCTCAGCATGAGGTCGTCAGAGACCTTAGCGCCGATGTCGCGAAGCTCGTCGGCGAGCATCTTGAGCCTCATGCAGTACTCGTCGATGGTGGAGTTGTCCTGGTGACAACCGAAGAACTCATGCTGCAAGAAAACAAGGCGCTGGAGTTTGTTGTCGGTGAAGAGCGTGTTGATCTTGGCCCACACGGTGACAGGCATCGTCGTCCTCGGCGACGACCGTGTGGAAGATGTCCTTCGAGACCGTCTGATAGAACCAACGGATGATCGTGGCCTCGATGGCGGACCACTCCGGGTCGCCGCGCATTTAGCGTCGATATGCTCAGTGAGATAGTACTCGCGGAAAACAAGGTTGAAGTATGTCTTCCGCGCATAGTACGACATGCTGGAGCTGTCGAGACAGATGGAAACCCGGGCCTCAATATTAAGGTCACGGATGGCGACGGCGGAGGGCTCGAGACCAGCAAACGGGTTAGACGAGTGGGTGATGGAGGAGCCGGGGGAGGAGGGCCACGACATGACGGCCACGTGCAGATGGGAAGACGCAGCGGCTGGCTAGGCGCGCGTGGGACAGAAGGAGGCAGCAGCGGCGCGAAGACTACAGCGGCACGGCACGAGATACACAAAACACCAGCCAAGCTAGCTAAGCAGCTGGATGGATTCTTAGTCTAGCTTGTGCACGCGTTGGACAAGACGATGGAACACACACGCAAGACGGACACGGCTGCAGCGACACGCGACGTAGGGGCTCAGCGGCGTGGGACGCGCGGGCGGCAACGGTGCGGGACGCACGGGCGGAAGCAGTGGTGGGGTGCGGCGGCAGCGACGGCTACCCTAGGGTTAGACCGGAAAAGATATTATGTAAACAGATAATTTGCAATATGATATATTGATTGAGGTGCTGGTGCACGCATATATAATACAAAGAAAGACGTCTACCTCAACTGTACAAGACTAAGAGGTGGGCCATAATTTCAATACACGTGCAATACAAAATATATACTCAACAAAAACACGTATACAAAAGAAATGAAGGGATTGCCTCATTTGGCGCTAGGATTGTTTCATGCTATCTCTCTTTTTAAATATAAGACGTTTTGGCCAAACGTCTTATATTTTCAAACGGAGGTAGTACTATTTTTCAGGGTTGTCATGCCACACCAAGATCTCTATTAGAATCACGAGTTGTATATCTGGCAGGTCCAGATTCTATGGTTCATGTATGCTCGTCTTTCTAGATTCACCCCCTTTAAAAGCTATTTTGATGGATGTAGTCTGCATATTAGGTTCTGCAAGGTCCATTATCTACTAGTCTGTACTACATATGTAATTGATGGTCTGAAATCCTAAAGAACACTAGTAGAGTGCCCGTGCGTTGCCACGGGCTCTTGAAATGTTTTACAATGTAACATGTTAAATTTCATTTTTTGCAAACAATATAACACAAACATAATTATTTAATAACTGGAGTCCATATTTGCAATGTAAATTGATAATATAAAGAAAAAGTAACGACATGTCCATATAACAAACTGAGCGATGTTCCAACTAAATATCTATTACAAAACTATTAATATCTAGATAATGCGCTTAAGAAATCCTTTCACAATATCCGGAAAGCTTTCATTAGCTTCATTTCGACGATGTTTTAGCAAGTATAATAAAAACTGCTTCCTCAATTCATACCCGTCCTGCACAAACAATACATGTAGTTATTATTAAAATTTCACGCCGAAGGCCTTAACACATGTAATGGACAATACTCACCGAGCAAATCGGCTTGACCAATTCTTTACCGTTCCACCAGAGCATAAAATGAAAAACAAAATAGCCAGACGCATTCCTGCAAAACTTTAAATTAATAATATAAAGAATATAGAGATAACAAAAGTAAATGTTTTTCTTATGGATTCATTACCCATCTATACTCGTTGGAACACCGGACGGAAATAAACGTTGCCATTTAGATATATCATAATTCCAACCAGGCAGCTTTATTTCGAGTGCTTCTTTGAAATCCCTTATAAAACTTTTTACTTTCAGTGCATGCCTTATATTTTTTTCCTCCAATGATTGTGATGTTTGAATAGGATCCATAATATATAGGCGACGTGCCTCTTTATCGATGACGTACAAGATATATCGGCCGATTGATGAATATGGAAGATAAATCTACAAGTGGAGCTATTAGAAACAACAATAAACCATGATAACAACGGACAAATAACTTTACTTACCTTGTTGCATGATGAGATGTCGTTGTCCATCCCAGGCCAACTATTAAATAATGTTGCCAACGTCTGGATAGTTTCCTTCTCGCAAAACTTCTGACCTCGTGTTGACTCTAGCAACATGGACTGAGCAAAAAAAGAAATATTGGTTCAACACGTTGTTACTAGTGACACATAGAATGAAGAGTTACAATAACTTACACAAAATCGTCGATCCATGTAGTGTACGGGAGGGTCTATGAACAATACTCCCTCGTCACATGCCAGCATACGCACGGCGGTGTTGAAGCAATCATTGTCCATGGGCTGCTCCATGTTAAGTATGCACTGAAGTTTCTTCAGACTTAAGCCCATTGGATCGGGTGTCGATCTCCGGACCCATAACTTCCTACAAACTAGAAGATTCGCCACGCGTTGCTGCGGCACTTCATGCGTTTAAAAAAAAAGCTTTGACCAAACCCTTTTCAAGGAAAAGAAGGGGGAAATAAAAATGCATTGACTGCCAGTAAAGTTCATTACATTCTTACAAAGAATTAGTATTCAGACCTTGGATGGCTAATTGGTTCCTTATTAAAGATCAAGGTGAATATCCATCAATGATAACAATGGCTTTCAGATTTGAGGAGGTATAAGGAATTCAGGATTAGGGAATAAAGATAAACCATGGAATGAAACCCTATGTACCTTCCAACGTGAACACCGCCGCAAATGATATGTGTCCAGCTTACAAAATGCGATAAGTTCCCACATGCTTTCAGCAGCGGGTGATGGCTCGATCAGTTTAATAGGATTGAAGGACATGACTAAACCAATGAGATGTCGTCTCCTCAGTTTGGTGGAAGAAAACAAAAGGGTTATTTTAGTAGAATTTTGTAGAAGAACAAACACATGAAATTAGTACGTGACCATTAGGTGCAGCTCATGAAAAAACAGAGTTGATGAATAGTTTACTACACGCCTACACATGTGCAGTTTTGTGGAAGCCCTGCACCAAAATATGAGCAAACAATGATTAATGTAGAGAAAAAGTACACAGCTGAAAACTCTGAAATAGAACCCGTATGAAATCTGTTCCTTTTTGCACTATGGTGTGTCACATATATGAAGATGGTAGTACGATTCACATATCACGACCATTCCTAGCTCCCTGCAAACCCAATGTGAGCACAACACTGCGGATTATTACTATATACCAATCGTAACAAATAAAGAAGACCCCTCTGCTCTGTATCACAGTGAAATAACATAAACGAATAATGCAACCAAAATATGTTACAGAGCGAACCCAAAATCTCAAGCCAATTTTGAAACACAACTTCAGTAGAGAAATCAAGTGTGCTTAGGTCTTGCAAATCATGGACCACACAAAAAGAGGGGTTTAATCTGAACCACGGCGACATCACTCAAGCACAGCAAGGGAAACCTTTCACTCCTTTGAATAAGAGATGGAGAAACTCGGGAAGGTAAATATGAGATTAATATAAGGAATACCGGCTCATGCGAAAGATCATCAGGGCCATCAAGGGAAGGAAGTACGCACCGGCGGGATGGTGATGTACGTGCCCTACCCCATGGGGTGGATGCAGTAAACTGAGGCCCGGCCCCGACGCCGCTAGCTTCCGGCCAGAGTGGTGGTCGGCGGTGACGGCACTCCCCGCAACGCGTCGCTGTTCAAGGCGAGGATGCGGAACTGCCTGCTCAAGAACTCCGCGCCGTGTACCTTCATACGAAGATCGCGCTTGCCATCATGTGCAGTTTCTTCAGGTTCCAGATAATCGAGAGCCACCCCGTCAAGTATTAAGTGATGGACCCTCTCCATTGCGCACGGCCTCAAGATATGCTCCTCCTGATTGCGCGTTTCGTGGGGAATGTAGATGGTCATGGAATATCAATTGATGGGTAAATTAATTAGGGAGATTGATAGTGTTGCAGAAACGTCAAAATTAATTGGGGAAACCAATCGGTGCTAGCGCTCTTGGAAGGCAAGGAATCAAGGAAGAAGGAGCCAATTCAAGCATGGAGCACGGGCTGCAAATCGGAGCCAGTTGCAGTCAATCAAACGGCTGACAGTATTTAGGGTGACGTGGACGCATGATAAGGCAGAAAAATCAAGCTAGTGGGGGGCTCCTATTTAGATATAGTAGATTGGATGGTAAGAAGAACAATAATATACATCCGCACATTAAATATTGATACATGATACTTACTTCAGACATCCGGCATCATCGATCGACATGATGTAGCTACAAAGGCCGGCAAGTAATTCACGTTTGTCCGTGGGTATGGTAGTGATTGGGGCAGGACGTTTGTCTTTGACAACGTCAGATGGATTCTCCAGGATCTCGAGATCAGAATTAGCTAAAGTTTCTTCATCGTCAGAATTAGCTAAAGTTTCT
The DNA here is from genome assembly GCA_021605205.1 of Aegilops longissima. NCBI lineage: Eukaryota > Viridiplantae > Streptophyta > Magnoliopsida > Poales > Poaceae > Aegilops > Aegilops longissima. The sequence continues at coordinate 609,810,161 of CM038679.1, read as the reverse complement.
TCGCCGTCAGGTTGATGGTATATGGGATCTCCTTTTAGCTTATTCAGCTCTGAATCAAGCAAAATGACAGCTAATTTTTGTCGAAAATGTTTCATATCCTCCTACAAGATATATATGAAAACAATTTATATAATATTTTAAGATAAATTAACGAGATAATGTATAAAAATGAAATACCTGGGTGAACGTGTTTGACAGTCCATGTGATGTCCAGTATTCCATATAATTTAGCATAAACAGTCCACATGATACGCTATAATATTATAAAACAATCCTTTACAACACCACACAGATAAATCAAATAAACAAACCATTGTAACAAGTGCTTACCCATCAGTTTGTATTGCCTTATGAAACTGCTCTACAACCATCCATTTTGTAACATTCAGATCGGGCCACTTATGACCTTGATAAAATCCGGACTATGCTCTACAAGTTTTAGACGCTTCTCGAGTCCTAGTAACATTTTGTAACTATTTTTGACCAGAGCAACACACAATTAATCTGCTCCTGTTCTTTCTGGAGTTTGTGCTGCAGTATTGTTTAAAGCATACACCGTATGATGAATTTTTCATGGTTAATAACTTAATATATTGGAAGCTCGTTGGATGAACCATTTTACCAGGAAAAGTTGTTTCTTTTACCAATGGGGTGTTCCATATATGAACAACGGAATACTCAACAAAGTCATGACCCCTTTTCTAGCCAACTGAATATTCAGACACCAGAAGTGTTTCGGAGGGTACCGAGTACTTATTAGGTCACTAGAAAGGAGTTTCGGGCACCCCCGACAAAGATATGGGCCTTATTGGCCAAGAGAAGGAACACACCAGCCCATGAGGGGCTGGTGCACCCCTATAGAGGCTGACCCTATGAGGAGGAGAAGGAAAGAGGGGAGTGTCGTGGTACTAAGTCTGACAATAAGAATAGGGGGTACGTATGAGGAGGCGAGGCCCTAGCTACGGCGAGGTTGTACACACGAGTTTATGAGTTCGGGTCCCTCTCGGAGGAGGTAAAATCCCTACGTCTCGGTGCCCTGAGGCGGTCGACTGGAATATGGGTGTGTGTGTTACAAGGGGTGCGAACCCTTGTCCCAGAGGAGGGGGGGTGGCTTATATAGAGTGCGCCAGGATCCCAGCCGTCCTCCGTTACAGGGGTTCAATGTACATTAAGATGGGGTGTTACTGGTAACGCCAGCTATAAAGTGTGATCAATGATCTTTAAGACTACGGAGTGAACGCCTGACCGTTGCCATCCTGAGAGACTCTAGGTCTTCTGTACTCCGAGTGGTTTCCTGTATGGTCGAATGACTCCATCAAGGTCGAGTGAAATTGGGGGTATCCGAGTGAGGTGACTGGTTGAGTGGATTGTACTCGATGGCTTCAGTCAATACTTCCTACTGTGCTTTGAATGTCCTTGTTTCTAGGGTAGTGACCTTGGGTAGGGCGTATAGATCAGGTCTATGACACTACCATAGGTCTATGGCATCGTCATAAGCCCCCGAATGGATTGAGGTCCAAGTGAGAAGAATAGTTGAAGTTGGCCCTGCCTTGACTCTTGTGCCTCACATGCATTCATACTGAGTTCGAGGTCCATGCTGAAACTTCGGCTTCATTTCAGTCGTCTTGATTGATTCATAGGTCGTCGAGTGAACTTATGCTGGTCCTCTTGAGTGTTTCTATGACGCGAAATCTTTGGCGCGATTGGTTACTGCGGTTCCCAGATCTCACGGGATTCAAAATTTTGGGGAAGCGCGCGAGGCGGAGCGCGCCGCAGTAAATGGGACGGATAGAGAGGGGTGCCTTGATTTATGCGCCACCTTTTTCACCACATATCCGGTGCATGCCTGTTGCGCGATTTGACAAGATCGCTCGGGCCCACGCGTCAGCCACTCGGAAGTAGGCCCTTAAAAGGCGTCGAGGCCGATGCATCTGCACAGTGTGCCCCCATTCCCCTTCTTCTTCCTGTGCTTCTCCACCGCATCCTCTTTCGCCCTTGATGCCGCCGCTTCGCTAGTGCGCAGCCCGCCACCATGGTGAAGGACAAGACGGCGGCACTGGAGTGCGCCAAAAAGGCGACGGCGACGGCGAAGGGCAAGAAAATGAATCGGGGGTCGTTGTCAAGGTCCGGGCTGCCGCCTGGTTGGATTCAGAGAGACTGGATCCGATCCATGCTCCCGCAAGAGGATCTGGAAGATCTGGCCGCCGCGGGCCTGATCGCCGCTGGGACTGCGAGGCCGCTGGGGGACGAGATAGAGCCTCAGCCGCGGGCGGGTGAGTGTGTGCTCCTTACCATCCATGTCGACTGTGGTTTCTCCCTTCCTCCGCATACTTTCTTCCGGGGTTTTCTGAATTTTTTCGGGGCTTAGCTTCACCACTTTTCTCCTAATACCATCATGTATCTTGTTGCGTTTGTGTCTATGTGTGAAAACTTCTTGGGTTGTCGACCGCACTGGGTTCTCTTCAAACATATCTTCACAATCCGTTCTCAGACTGTGAAGAAGGCAAATCCGAATGACGAGAGGACACACGTGATCCAGATATGCGGGGGCTTAGGGATTCAGATGAGGAAGAGGAGCACTTTTCCTCCTATGACACTTCCCGAGTCGGTTAGGGGCTGGCAGCCGACCTGTTTCTACTGCCAGGACATTGCGACCCCCGGCCAGTCGACCGGTCTTCCTCCCTTTACCCTAGATCGATTCCAGCAACCTTCTTCACCGATTGTGACCGCAACAGAGAAAGTATAGACGGACATGTTAGTCGAGGGGGTAGTTCAGTTGGTTCGTTAGGGTGTAACTGGCATGGATTTGTTGGAGGTGTTTCTCAGTTGGTGCATCCAGCCGCTCCAAGCCCGTGATCACTCGATGTGGATGTACTCGGGCTCCAACGACACCGCTCGGGTCTACCCAGAGGAGGTTCCCGACGAGACAGTGGCCCTGTGGCTGACGAGCATTACCGGAAACAAAGATAACCCCAGGAGGGCCAGGAGAGTCGATCCATTCGACGCTGACAACTAGCCGGACAAGGCCTGGTCCTTGTTTCTGAGTGTACTTCATTCTGTCTTGCAACTGTCTCTGAATCCGACTGATGTTTGATTTACTTCTTGCCTTGCAGGTTTATACTGAGATGTATTCTATGCCTAACGGGGAACAAGCCCAGGAGCAAGTCCAGGAGGGAGCGGATAGCGCAGAAGAGAGCGCCGACTGGCAGTCTCCTGATGATGAAGACGAGGAAGAGAGAGATGAGTCAAACGACGAAGAAGAGGAGGTTGACTCACCACCTCGCAAAGAGTGCCGATCCAAGCAGTTCCATGATCTAGCGGGCAAGCGTAATAGAGCTGTGGCTCCGAGCACGCAAGCGCATAAGTGCACTCGGACTTCGACTCCGAAGCCATTAGAGAAGGTCGCCAAGAAGCCCAAAATTGCCCCCTTCAAAGTCTCGGAAGACCTTGCCCAAGATCAAGATGGACGTTCCTGTTGCTTCTGCGTGAGTGTTCTGTCTTTCTGTGTTTTCCTATTGAATCATACATCTGCTCTGACCGAGTGGATTACGAACTTTTCAGTGCTGCAACTTCCGGGACCTCCATGGATATTGACAAGGCTCGAAACAATGAAGAGACTAACGATGCGTCTACTTCCAAAGATGGTACGATCTTGTAATCTTGAACTTGTTTTGTCAACTGGATTATCGGTTGACTGAGCCCTTATGGTTGCATTTTGTTGTAGCTCCGCGGGATGTCATTGAGCTTCCAGACGACGATGAAGAGGTGCCTTTGAAAAATACGGGAAGGAGGGGCAGGGCTTCAAGCAGGAGGAGGTCCGTAGGCCAGGGGCCTCAGTCGACATCAGCACCGTAGATGGTGGTCCAGCGATACGGAGATCCGGCTCAGGCCAATGTTTCTTTTGCCAATCTGGTGTCGACTGACAGTCCCTCAGCGTCGACTGCTCAAGTCTCTGCTTCGCCTGCATAGCTCCATGCTTCAGATCCTGTGATTGCTCCGACTGTACTTCCATCATCGCTCTTTGCTGCACATCACACTCCAGACGACCCAGCGGGTGCCACCAGGGAAGCTCTACTCGAAGCAAACCTTATGACAGAGCAGATGAAGGTGTTGCACGAGGCTAGTCAGGCTGCCTACAACGCCAGCTCTGCTCTACATGTTAATGTCAAGGTCAGTTGATTTCCGACTGATCTCTCAATTTTGATTTTTGCCTTGCTATGATATGGTAGTTGTAGCTGCTGTTTTACTCTCCGTAAGATGTCCCTGGATGAGCGTTTTGGAACCTTTATGTGCATCTATCATGAGTCTGCATTTTGCATCCAATCACCCACTGGGTGTTTTGACTTAGTGTTGAATAGCTCTTCTACTTGAGTCGACCAAGTCGAGTCGAGTGTATCTCTGAACTAGTGGGGCACGCAAAGTGCACCCGCTGGGAGTAGTCCCCGAGATTGCCATCAGATGTTTGATTCGGCGGGGGTCTTTATCGAATGTCACTTCATTGTTCTTTCGCTCGGTTGAATAGCTTGATCCGAGTGGAATCTGCACCAGTGGGGCACGCAGTGCACCCACCGGTGTAGTCCTCGAGATCCATGGTCGATCACCGGCAGTCGATCGGGGTCTGAGACCTTTTTTTTGCATACTCATGCTGGGCAGACCATGCTGAGTGGAAAACCGGACCAGTGGGAGCACGCCAAGTGCATCCACTTGGTGTAGTCCCCAAGACTACTGTTGAATGTTTGATTTGGCGGTAGTATTAGAGCAATTTTCATTGTGATTGACCTTTGTTTCAGTCGACTGACATATCTTATTTGTTGACCGCAGAAATCTTGTGATCTTGGAGCCCAATTTGCTGAATTGCAGAGGAAGCAGATCAGCCTCAACCTCAACCTAGAGCTGGCCAAGAATAATCTCCAGAAGGCCCAGGAAGAAGCAGCTACCATGGGAGGTAATAGTTTGTCGACTGTCCACCTTATGACTTTTTTCCTTTTAGTCTCTTGAACCGAGTGACTCCACTCGAACAAATGTGCGTAGTGAAAACCGTCAACTCCAAGCTCGTCTGAAGAATGTTATTTCTTTAGAGAAAATGAAGCAGACTCTGGAGAAGAAGGATCAAGACCTTGCCGCAACACAAAAGGAGGCACGAGAGAAAACATCACTTGCTGATAAGAAGCTGGCCTCATTCAATAAGTTGGAAGAAGAGAACTCCAAGCTGAAGACCGCTGTTACTGAAGCCAACAAGGAGGTTGCAAGGATGAAGAAGGACAAGGATACCTTGACTGACAAGGTTGGAAATCTCACAACGAAGAAGGGCGAACTGGAGGCTTATTTGGGACGGCTTGCTGAGAAATTGGTCCTGAAGCTTGAAGGTACTTTCTCTCATCCGATTGATTTGTCATTGTTGACTCTTTATATAACCGTCGACTCACCGCTTTTCTGACTGTGCAAGGCTCGGTCAAGACTTCAAAGCAGACATTGGGCGGATTGAGACAGGTCTTGACCCCATAAACTCTCCTGTCAAGGACGACGTCGCGATGAACGTGCTGCGATTGGAGTCTCTTCTGGACAACACTGTGGATTATCTTGCTCGTCTGAAGGTGGTGATGTCGTGGATTGACACTGAACTCTGGCCCCGAGTGGAATTCCAGAATGATCTTGAGTCTCTGATGACTCGACTGAATGAAATTCCTGGTCGAGTGCAAGAATGGAAGAAGTCGTCTGCTCATTGTGGCGCCGATGTTGCTCTGTCGTTGGTCCAAGTTCACTGCAAGGATGTCAGAGAAGACAAGCTGGCAGCTCTCAAGGTTGCCAACACCAAGAAGCTCAACTTCCAGTCCTTCATGGACACCTGCATCAACGCCGCTACTCGTATCGCATACAACATTGACCTTGACAGCTTCGTCGAGCTAGCAAGTCCTCCTACCGCCGAGTGAATAAACATTATGCCCCACCTTTATTTGCCTCGGAATGCCGAGTGGTTTTGTAACCGTTAAACTCTTTCAGGCCTGATGCCTGAGCACTCTTGCCCGCTGTGGTTCTGAACTTTTGCGCGGTTTATCTGAACTTGGTTTTCTTTGAATACGATGGCTTTGCCTTTATCGCTTTCGGATGTTTTTCGATTTCGAATGGAACTTGACCCTTCCACTCTTCGTCGAGTGGCTCTGACAATGTGATCGATCGATACCTCGTCACCCTTGCGGATAGGGATGGAGCGTACGTTGTACTTGTGACACAGCTCTGTCGATGTGTTCAGTCGACACCTCGTCGTCCTTGCAGATCGGGATGGAGCGTACATTGTACTTGTGGCGTAGCTCAGATGATCTTCGTGACTTAGGCGAGTACTGGGTCGCACCTAAGTCCCCGAGTGGGAGGGTTGCTCTCCACTCGAAGTGTTTTTTTAACTTAGGCGAGTACGGGGTCGCAGCTAAGCCCCCGAGTGGGAGAATTGCTCTCCACTCAGAGTGTTTTTTAACTTAGGCGAGTGCTGGGTCGCAGCTAAGCCCCCGAGTGGGAGGATTTCTCTCCACTCGGAGTGTTTTTTAACTTAGGCGAGTACGGGGTCGCAACTAAGCCCCCGAGTGGGAGGATTGCTCTCCATTCGGAGTGTTTTTTTAACTTAGGCGAGTACGCGGTCGCAGCTAAGCCCCAGAGTGGGAGGATTGCTTTCCACTCGGAGTGTTTTTTTAACTTAGGCGAGTACGGGGTCGTAGCTAAGCCCCCGAGTGGGAGGATTGCTCTCCACTCGGAGTGTTTTTTTAACTTAGGCGAGTACGGGGTCGCAGCTAAGCCCCCGAGTGGGAGGATTGCTCTCCACTCGGAGTGTGTTTTAACTTTGGCGAATCAGGTTCGCGGCTAAGCCCCCGAGTGGGAGGATTGCTCTCCTCTCGGAGTGTTTTTTTAAGTTATGCGAGTATGGGGTCGCAGCTAAGCCCCCGAGTGGGAGGATTGCTCTCCAATCGGAGTGTTTTTTAACTTAGGCGAGTACGGGGTCGCAGCTAAGCCCCGAGTGGGAGGATTGCTCTCCACTCGGAGTGTTTTTTAACTTAGGCGAGTACGGGGTCGTAGCTAAGCCCCCGAGTGGGAGGATTGCTCTCCACTCGGAGTGTTTTTTTAAAACTTAGGCGAGTATGGGGTCGCAGCTAAGCCCCCGAGTGGGAGGATTGCTCTCCACTCGGAGTGTTTTTTAACTTAGGCGAGTACGGGGTCGCAGCTAAGCCCCCGAGTGGGAGGATTGCTCTCCACTCAGAGTGTTTTTTAACTTAGGCGAGTACGGGGTCGCAGCTAAGCCCCCGAGTGGGAGGATTTCTCTCCACTTGGAGTGTTTTTGAACTTAGGCGAATCAGGTTCGCAGCTAAGCCCCCGAGTGGGAGGATTGTTCTCCACTCTGAGTGTTTTTTAACTTAGGCGAGTACGGGGTCGCAGCTAACCCCCCGAGTGGGAGGATTTCTCTGCACTCGGAGTGTTTTTTAACTTAGGCGAGTGCAAGGTCGCAGCTAAGCCCCCGAGTGGGAGGATTGGTCTCCACTCGGAGTGTTTTTTAACTTAGGCGAATCAGGTTCGCGACTAAGCCCCCAAGTGGGAGGATTCCTCTCCAGTCGGAGTGTTTTTTTTAACTTAGGCGAGTACGGGGTCGCAGCTAAGCCCCTGAGTGGGAGGATTGCTCTCCACTCGGAGTTTTTTTAACTTAGGCGAATCAGGTTCACGGCTAAGCCACCCACTAGGGGATTCAGACACAAATAATTACGGGAAATCAATCATGAAGATACTGCAATTTTTTTGTCTTTGGTAAGCAAACTGAAGGACTCTTATTACAACTCGTTGATCCGAGTGGTTTAGGTATAGAAAGGGCGAAGCACCTTGGTGATGATGAAGGAACCTTCCCAGGCCGGAGCGAGCTTGTGAGGCCGTTTCTGATCCACTCGGAGCACAAGGTCCCTGTCGGGGGGATGAACCCCGAGCAGGCAACGGAGCCCGGATCTATTTCAAAAACAGCAGGGCCCGCATCGCCCTGCAAACCGGCACGTGCCTGGCCGGGTCGCTCGACCCGGCAAGGCACGTCGACCTGGCCAAGACCCTCGACTCGGCAAGGCGCGTCGACCCGGCCTCAGCGGCTGACGCAAGACGACTCAACCCGGCGCAGCCATGGCTTCCCCAGCAAGCCAACCCACCCGTGGCGTCCACAGCAACCCAGCCACGGGTCAGCTCCCGTCCCATCCAGGCTGTACGATGGGACGAGACCTCCATCACCGATGACCAAGACAACAGTGCTCCCGCCCATGCCCATGGTCAGCCGGAGGGTGGCAACAATGCCCCTTACCTACCCGCTGACCAGGGCTGGCGTGGTAACAGTGTTCCCGCCCTCACCGCTGACGACAGCAAGCGACGGCCTGACGGAGAACACAGTACACAGCTCAACTCGGCCACACCATGACGATCGACAAGACGGCGCACAGTCCCCCTAGGCACGCGGGGCCCGCACCTAGGGGAACCCGACGAACCACAAGCCCACGAGCGGGACCCAGCGTGGAACTCCGGACACCGACAATGTGGACCCACCGACTCGGCATATTACCATTGTAACCCTGGGTGTGTTGATCTATGAAACCCCCCAGGAACCCGCACCCATGGGGCAAGCAGGAAAGTAAGCAATAGAACATGCAAGGCATGCTAGACACAAGACGCATGTAAGAGAGACCCAGACAAGAACAGGATCAGCCACCAAATAGCAACACCAGGGAGAAGGAGCAGCCCAAGGCTTGGCCAGCCTCCTTCCTCCTCCATACAGCTCCAGGAGCAACATTGTACTATCGATCATCCAACTAACTCGGCAGGACTAGGGGTGTTATCTCTCCGGAGAGCCCCAAACCTGGGTATGTCCTGCGTCCCGTGCCCGCGCATATCAAGCTCGCCTCTGGAGCCCACCAGCGCCCTCGAGCCTCCTCCTCTCTTTAGCCATCCCTTGGCATCTGCCGTGCACCCACCACGACAGTTGGCACGCACCGTGGGGCAGCTCGAGGAGCTGGCCCGGAGCATGCTTCAGACGGGGCCCTTCTCCTACTCCAACGAGTCCGTCGCTCTGGCGGACGACATCATCGGCGCGCTCGACGCCTCCTTAACCGCGCCGCACATCTCCGACGCACTCGCGGCCGACGAGTACCCTAGCGAGGTGCTCAGCTACTCTGACTCTCCGCTCTCCCTCAACGGCGGATTCACTGCCGGGGCGATGGACGCCCATGTGGAGGTCTTCGTCATCGGCGATGGCGCCTCTTCCTCGTCGAGCAAGGTGAGGAGGGTCGCCGAAGCCGCAGCCGCCACGGCACGGACGGAGTCGTCCGACCCGCTGCACACCGCGATGCAGAGCCTCCGTATCCCCATCGGCACCAACGTCAACGCCACCAACGTCGCTGAAGCCCGAACACAGCTCGAGGCGAGCGCGGCGAATCTTTGGACTGTCCGAGATCTTGCCGCCACCAGCGTCGCTGAAGCTGCTCAGATGGAGCACAGCGCCGCCCAGTTCACGCCCGCCCCGCGGCCGAGCCGAGCAGACCGTCGATAGCGCTTCGGGGAGGAAGCGATCGGCCCGACCCAGGCGCCGTCCGGACCGTCTATGAGACCCGATCAAGAACATGCGGCGCTTCTGAGTAGCAGCGGTCGACCTCGACCAACTTCATGGCGAGGAGCTCAAGGAGCTGTATCGGTTCGGGTTCCGGCAGACCCTCTAGGTTCGAACTCTGGGGTGCACGTGCAGATCACACCTCCAACCTACCTACGTCTCGTCGCCTCGGAAGGTTCTAAACTACTCAAAGAACAACACAAGGGACACGAGGGTTATACTGGTTTAGGCCACCATTGTGGTGTAATACCCTACTCCAGTTTGTGGTGTGGTGGATTGCCTCAGGGGCTGATGATGAACAATACAAGGAAGAACTGCCTCGCGAGGTGAGGAGTTCTTGTGGTGGAGGATCTGGCTAAGGTTCTTCCTCTTCTCTCTTCTCTCGCTCCCTAGGGTTCTATCTGATTGCCTTCTTTTTGATCCTCTACTCTGTAATGGCTAGTCCTATTTATAGAGCAAGGCCCTGGTCCTCTTCCGAGCGGGAAGGGCGCCAACAATTGGCCATTTTGAAGGGGAACATCTAGTACACTTATCCTGACTAAAGTCGGTCCTCGCCTGCCAAAGACTCTGACGGTGACTCCGGCTTGGGCTCCACGATGACCTCCTTCCTGCCGTTCTGCTGGTATTGGTCTTGTTGCACCAAAATGGTTGCCTTTGCTTGATACTCTTGCCTGCGCTTGCTCCCTTTGCACCAAAGAGGAAACAAGTACTCTGTGCAGGCCGGCGCCCGCCCGGCCTCGGTCGTCACGGCTTGCATCACGGGTACCTCGTGAGGTACCCCACCTTGATCTCTCCGCCTCCTCGCGAGCCAGCCTGACGAGGCCGCGCCTGAGGAAGCTTTCTATCGTCCGCCCCGCGAGGCTTGGCCCCTCGCGAGGGTCTTGAGCTTGTGTTGATGAAGATGGGTCGTACTAGGCCACTCCTTGAGCCGCACCGCAGGCCGCAGGCAGGCAAGTCTGGTACCCCGTTCCCGAAGCAGTGATAGCCCAGCCCAGCGCGCTGGACTTGGCTTAGCAGAGAAGCGAAGGGGCAAGTGTGAAGCGCCGCAGGACCCCAATAGCCTGCTGCCTTGGGCGCCGCGTGGCGGTTGATTGGACGTGGGCGTCCCTGCTTCCCCACGACGCCTCGGCAACTGCACGAGTTGACAAACGAGCGGTACCCGGCCAGGCTTACCCTCTTTGCCCTCGTTGCCCAGATCCCCTTTCTCGTTCTCATCCTTCCTGCTTCTGAAATCCCCAGATCTACTCCAACCCTGCGCCCTAGCAAGGCATGGCGCCTCGCCAGACCCCGGCCGGAGCTTGGTTCTCGCCCGCTTTGGATCCTCCGAACGTGTCGGAGAAGAGCCTTGCCCGGACGCGCCAGATGATGGCGGCGCAAGGCAATGACGGGGCGGCTGTGCTCAAGGTCGGCTCCGCCCTTCCCGAGGACCAAGGAAGCACCTTCTACCCGCTCTTCGTGAGCGCCATCGCCGCTGGTCTGTTGCCTTCCTTCTCCGAGATCATCTTTTCTGTCCTCCGCCATTACAACCTGCAAGCTCTGCACCTCCATCCCAAGTCTGTTCTTCTCCTGGCGATCTTCTCCTACTACTGCGAGGCTCATGTCGGGGTACAGTCCTCAGTGGCCCTGCTGCGCCATTACTTTTACCTCCGGGTTTCTCACGGCCCCATTACTGCGTGCGCGAGCTTCGTCGCTGAGGCTTGACGTTCATATTCTTTGGCTAGGTCGGCGCCTGCGGTGAAAAAAAAAAATGAAGGGGCCCCTGAGGCTTCGCCCAGGGCAGCATTTCCATACCAGGAAAAGGGTGCAGCAAGGCCCAGGCTTCTCTGCCAGTCATCCTCGCGAGGCCGGCGAGGTGTGTTAGGCGAGCTCAGCCCCATGGCCCGGCGACTCTCGAGGCACCGCCGCTGGCGCCACCGCCGCGATCGTCGAACCTGAAGGTCCCCACTCATGGTGCCGTGATCTGCTGCCGTCTTCTCCTCCTACTCGCCAACTGCCATTTCTCCGACTCCGTCTCTGTCCTGGATCGTGCTGCTGCCGGATTGGACTGGCTGCAAGGAGATCTCCAGGGCGCCGACCCTCGCCTGGTGGCCGGGCGCCTGGAGCTGGCTTCTGGCTGGGTCCGCTTTGATGCTTCAATTCGAGTGGCGCTGGTTCAGGCCGCGACGGCCTGCGACGAGGAAAAGCAGGCCATCTTTCAGGCCAAGGCCACTCGTGATGCCGCCTTGGGGGAGGGTTGCGGCTGTTCGGGGTCGCTGCAAGGCGCTGGAGAGCGAGCTGCAGGGCCTTCGCGACCAGCTCGCCAAGGAGGCCCGTGACCGCCAGGAGAAGGAGGCAGAGATGAAGGCTCGCGAGACCGCCACCCTGGACCGGGATGCTGAGCTTTATGAGCGCCATGGCCGCTTAGATACGCTGGAGCAGGCGTTGGAGGCGAGGAAGATCGAGCTGGACGGCAAGGCGCGGGTCCTGGCCGAGGACCGCGTGGCCTTCGCGAAGATGGTGGAGAAGGCTCGCGCCTTGCTGAAGACGCTTTATGAGAGCGGCCTGAAGAGTCCGCTGGCTGGCACCGAGGACGGTCCCGCCAAGTTGCTTCCCTTCCTGGTCCGCACCCTTGAAGATGTCGCGATCGGCCTGGGCCCCACGGCTGAGGCTGAGGCGCGTGTCCTTTCTTCTGCAGCACTGACACGCGTCTTCACCCACGTCTACCTTCGCGACCCCAACTTTGATCTGGACAACCTGCTGGAGCCTGTGAGTGGTGAGCTTGTCGCTGCCGCCGCTGAAGCTGTGAACGGTCGAGCGGAGGCTCTGCTAGCGAGGTTCCGTGCATTCAGCACCAAGCCAAGGCGAGGTGCTGCCGATCCTGAGGCTCCACGAGGCAAACCCGCCCAGCGCAGCTCCGTCGCCAGCGATGGCGCTGCCGGAAAGTGACCCCTTCGTGTCTCCTGTCCAGCTTTCAGCTCCTGCGACATGCATGATGCCTCGTGGAGGCGTTTAAACTTGTGTTTGGAATTGTGAAAACAATTATGGACTGTAATATTTGCTTTTGAATTCCTTGAGATTTGCACTTTTCCTTCCTACTTGCTTGTGTTCTACGTCGGCAGAGCCCGGCCCCGCGCATACCTCAGCCGCCGTTAGCCCCGATCAGAAACCAGGATGGGACCAAGGAGTGAGGGGCTACGTGACCAGTTAGGCTCCTGAGTCGTGATGCTTAGGAGTCCCCCTTGACGCGCGAATAGCAAGTAGGGAGGGGAGATGCATGAGCATATTTACCATTCTACGTCGGCAGAGCCCGGCCCCGCGCATACCTCAACCGCCGTTAGCCTTTCGGAACTAAGGGGTGAGGGGCTACGTGACTAGTTAGGCTCTGAGTCGCGATGCTGCTGGAGTCCCCTTGACGTTCAAGCGGCCTTCGTACCTTAGCTCCTTTCGGGGAGAGGCGTCTGACGAACCAGGCCCGAGGGGCCTGGCTGGGTGGCGTGCGTCTGGCGTGACCCGAGCGTAGCCCGTGCCCAGCCCTCGCTGGCGGCAATCTTTGAGGAGGTGTTACGATAAGGCCGGACACTGAGCTCTGCTCCCTGAGGTTGATGCAGCCGGGGCCACCCTCAGTTGTTTATCACCAGCGCGGAGCATAGCGCTTCTGTATGTGTACGGGCATAGCCGCTCCTCGGCAGTGTCGTCAGCCAGCGCGGAGCATGGTGCTTCCAACGTCGTGGGAGGGGCTCCCCTCGGGAGGAGCCCCGGCGTGTACAGCCCATACGACATGTGGCTGGCACGGTAGGGCTTGGCGAGGTGTATCTGGGCACCCGTGAGCCAGCGCGGGACTCACGGGGCCCTACCTCAAGGCGGGTTGCGCCTGGCTCTGGGCCTTTTCTTGTAATGTGCTCCTGCAAGTTTGGTTAGATGCCGACGCTCTACGTCCTCGGGTCCCGGCCCTCGAGCTAGCTCAGCCATCGCTGGTATGCCAGGTCGCGATGCCGTTGACAAGGCCAGAGGGTGAGGGCTGGAGAGCCAGTAAGGGCCCATGAGTCGTGATGCTTAGGTACCCCCCCTTTAACGTGCAAGCGGCCGACATGAAGGAAGAAGGGTGCCATGGACAGGCATCAAGTAATGATCATGAAGAATCAAACACACGACTCGAGTAAATGCGAGAGGGATACAGGCCACTGGGTCAGGCCCGAGTGGCTTGGGGATAATGCAGCCCGAGGGGCGCCCCCAACAAAGCAAGCTAAAAACATGAACAAAAGGGATACATACGCGGGAGCGGACCTGTGACACAGGAATGATCATTACCTGAGGCGCTCCCCCAGCGAAACTCGAAGGATGTCACCGATGATGTGGAAGATTTAGGCATCTTGAAGTAGCGGGACGTCGTGCGCTGCGGAGCCGATCCTCCTGAGCCCCAGGCCCGGGGAGCCTTGGGAGGCTCGGGGCGCCAGTGGCTCCTCACGGACCATCTCCATCTCTGCCAGGACTGTGGAATGCCTGGCGCTGAGCCTCGGGATGCTCCTCATGGTGGCGCCTGGCGCCACCAGCCGCTCGGCGAGCCGTAAACATCACGAACATAGCTGTGGGGTGGACCCTCGCAGCGTCCCACGCGCGAGGGCCAGAGGCGCTCCTGAGAGGTGGCTCGGTTGAGCCCTGGTATGTCGATGCAGACGCGCAGCCCACCATCCTCGCCCGGATGGGGAGCCACGGTGGGTAAGCGGCGGCTGCCACTCATGACTCTTGACTCCTGCAGCTCCTGAATGATCTTGCTGACGAACTCCTGAGGGTTTGGTCCTCCTTGCCTTGCTCCTGCCTGAGCGAAACGTGCTTTGAAACACGCCTCCAAGTGGTGCCCGAGCGCCTCCCTCGTGAGCTTAGCGAAGTCGATGGCCCTCCAGGAGAGAGCCCCCGAACCTTGCTCAAGGAGGGCGCCAGGCGCGCCTTCCTATGCGACGGAAGGAGGCGCCCCTGGAACGGGCGCGGACTCTGAGGGGCCTGCCTCCCGAGGGTTATGACCAGGGGATGTCTTCTTCTTCTTAGGGACCACCTCGGGAAGCCCTCTGCTCCTGTGATTTGAGTCTTCAATTGACGCGGCTTGAAAAGCGCGCTCCAAGGAACACACTGCGTCTCTCTCTTCAGAAGGCACCGTGATGACTCCACCGCTTCCTGGCATCTTGAGGACATTGTAGCCATGATGAGTCACGACCATGAATTTGGCCAGAGCTGGGTACTCGAGGATGGCATTGTCTGGCGAATGTCTTGCGACGTCGAAGTCAATGAGCTCGGTGCGGTAGTTGTCGCGCGTCCCGAAAGTGACAGGAAGGTGGACCTGCCCTATCGGAACTGTGAAACCATCAGTGACTCCGGAGAAAGGCTTGGTTGGCTGAAGCTGATTGTACGGCACTTGGAGATTGTTGAATGTCTCGACGGACAGGACATTGAGCCCTGCTCCGCCATCGATGAGGGTCCTGCTGACTTGCACATTGCTGATGATCGGGGAACAAAGTACCGGGAGGACTCCGGCTGTGGCCGCACACTTGAGCTGATCCGCTGAGCTGAACGTGATGGCGCATGCTGACCACCTGAGGGGGCGTGTGGCTTCGAGCCTGGGGAGGACTGCATTCACTTCATGAGCGAACTGCTTGAAGATGCGCTGAGAGGCTGGGGCTTGAGCTCCACCCAGGATGCAAGCGATTGCTTGGCTGCTCCGGAAGCCCCCAGCCCCTCGTCCCCGATGATGGTCTTCATTTCTCCTTGGCTGCGGTGGCGGAGGAGGAAGGCTGCGTTGCCTTGCAGGCGGTCCTCATGAGGCTGATCCCTCCAGCCTCCCTCGGCGGGTCCTCAACCTCCCTCGCGAAGCTGATCCTGCCAGCGGTCCTCGCGAGGTCGGTCACGCCACCCTTGGCGAGGGCCACGGTCTTCCCATCGTCCTCCACCTCTTCCTCCTCCTCGGCCATAGCCCCGGTCATTGCGCTCGGGGCATCGGCCGGCGCGCACATCCCGCACGGCCCTGAGCTCTTGGCATTCGTTGGTGTTGTGGGTGTGGAGGTCGTGGTACACGCAGTACCGACTGCCCTTGGATGACTCAGGCTGATCCCTTCCTCGCTTGGTGTCCGGCTCTGCTGCATGCACGACAGCCCCCTTGCGCTTCACGTCCTTGACCTTGGGCTTCTTCTCTTCTGGGTCGGCAGCCGACAGCTCGAGGAGGCAATGGCATCCTTCCTCAGCACTGGCGCACTTGGTCGCCAAGTTGAACAGCTCCAGGGATGTGCACAGGTCTTCATGGATCGCGAGCTCTTCTTTCATCTTGGCGTCATGCACACCGTCGGAGAAGGCGAGATGATGGCCTCCTCGGACACCCAGGGATCTTAAGGCGGCGTTGTTGAAACGTTGGATGAACTTGCGAGGTCTCCCAGGCTGCTGCTGATCGGCACAAGTCACTCGTGGCGGGGCGATCACGGTGCCTTGGAAGTTGGCGATGAATCGGTGCGCATCTTGTTCCAGAGGAAATCGTGCTGAGAGCCAGTGTTCAGGAGCAGTCGCGGCGCCGTCCTTGGCGCCATAGGAAACCAATTCGCCATGACCTTCGTCCCGTTGGCGGCTTGATGCCCAGCTCACGAGCTAGAGGAACTCCGTAGGGTCGGCCGTGCCATTGTAGCGTGGGGGCAGGTCTGGCTTGAACTTGCCCGGCCAGGCCATGCTGCGCAGCTCGGTGGTGAAGGCACGGCAGCCTGCAGTGGCCACGGGAGGCCTTTGGTGACGGAGGGCTTGATCTTGGAGGTCTCCATGCGCTGCCGCCAGGAGCAGCGCGGGGTCCTGGCACGCTGGAGCAGGAGCACGGTCGTGACGGGCCGGTGCGGGGAGCACTCGGGCAGCTTCTTGATGATGAGGGACCTCTTGGCAGCTCTTCTCTTGCTATGCTGGTGCTGGGCGGAGTGGGTTCCGCCCAGGAGCCACGCGCCTTGGGGCCAAGGCGCCTTCTTGAGGGCGAGGCGGCCGAGGCGCCCAGAAGCTTCATCGCCCGCGCAAGGCGGGCGCGGTGCAGCGAGAGGATGGCGCAGGGAGCCTCAGCGCGCGTGACAAGCTCGGTGATCTGGGGCGAGCCACTCGTCATAGAGGTCGCCGACGGACGGTAGTGCAGGAGTTCCCGCCCGGGAAAGCAGGCGCGCGCGTCCGCAGGAGCGCGACGGGCTGGGGCGAGGAACCGGCTGGAGTCAGCGACGGGTGGCGATCTGGCCTTCCCGCCGCACTCAAAGGATCTGAGACGACGCTTTGCTCGTTCCCGCCAAGCCGCTGGCGGCGTTGGCAACGAGCGATGGGGAACGGCGGCGGCTCCCGCCGACGGGGGCCGTCTGGGCGATGCGAGCAGCAAGAGCGGCACGGCGCTCGGCGCGGGCCCGACGAGCGTCTGACATGGATGCGAGGGGTGGTGAAAAGCAGGGCGGCGGAAGGCGGATTCTGGTGCACCCCTACCTGGCGCGCCAAATGTCGGATTTCGGGTTCCGGCAGACCCTCTAGGTTCGAACTCTGGGGTGCACGTGCAGATCACACCTCCAACCTACCTACGTCTCGTCGCCTCACAAGTATCTAAACTACACAAAGAACAACACAAGGGACACGAGAGTTATACTGGTTCAGGCCACCATTGTGGTGTAATACCCTACTCCAGTTTGTGGTGTGGTGGATTGCCTCAGGGGCTGATGATGAACAATACAAGGAAGAACTGCCTCGCGAGGTGAGGAGTTCTTGTGGTGGTGGATCTGGCTAAGGTTCTTCCTCTTCTCTATTCTCTCACTCCCTAGGGTTCTATCCGATTGCCTTCTTTTCGATCCTCTACTCTGTGGTGGCTAGTCCTATTTATAGAGCAAGGCCCTGGTCCTCTTCCGAGCGGGAAGGGCGCTAACAATTGGCCTTTTTGAAGGGGAACATCTAGTACACTTATCCTGACTAAAGTCGGTCCTCGCCTGCCAAAGACTCTGATGGTGACACCGGCTTGGGCTCTATGATGACCTCCTTCCTGCCGTTCTGCTGGTCTTGGTCTTGTTGCACCAAAATGGTTTCCTTTGCTTGATACTCTTGCCTGCGCTTGCTCCCTTTGCACCAAAGAGGAAACAAGGACTCTGCGTAGGCCGGCGCCCGCTTGGCGCCCGCCCGGCCTCGGTCGTTGTCGGAGTAAATGACCATGGGTAGCATAGCCGGCTCCCCCTGGGACCTCTGAAAAAATTATAAGCCAATCAAGCCGTCCAACATCCAAGATGCAGGGCCGCCTTCCCCCGGCCGGCTGACCCTCAGGCCGGCTGTCAGGAGGCGGCCCGGCCCCAAAACCTACAAGGAGAAGGCCACAAGAGGGCCGGCTCCCAAAGAGCCGGCTACCAGAGGGCCGGCTCCGCGGAGCCGGCCACGAGAAGGCCGACTCCAAGAAGCCGGCACCCCAGCAAGCGGCCAAGGCCGCACCCTCAGAATCTGCATCCACATAACGGTGATGAGACGGGGCGTGGCTACAGTGAAGCTTGCCACCCCCGCATCCCAGAGCGCGCATGGCCACAGTACGCCATACGGGGCGGCCATCGCCCGTCCAGCACCGCACTGTTGCCATGCTGACCACGACGTCACCCACGACAGGCTGTCAGTACGACCCGCAGGCAGCAGGCCCCTCCAGCCAGAGAGATGCCCGAAGGCGGCTCGGCCTCCCCCAGTCGGCCTAAGATATGGCCGGCGTCCCATAGCTGGCTTGTTCCCTCCCACGAGGGAAGCGCCTCATTAAGGAGACAAGACGATGTGAGGCTACAGTGATCGCCGCCAAGATGGCGGCACTGTAGCCATGCTTACCCGACAAAGCCCTCTCGCCATCGGATTGAGGCAGCAAGAACCAGCCCCGACAAGGCCCTCAGCGGTAGGGCCAGCTTGTCGACAAGAAGCCGGGCAGACGGCGGGGCCCACCAATCGGCGGGCCCAGTGGCGGGCGGCCAAGCCAGCGTGAACCGCGATGGCTGGGGCCCGCGCCCAGCCGAATACCATTGTACCCCTGGGGGTAGGCCTATATAAACCCCCCGGGGCGCCCATGCAAAGGGTTGATCTCTTAGAGTTTTAGACACCACATAGAGGGAAGAGGAGAGCTAGCCGTGCCCTTCTTCTTCCTCTCACCGAACAGCTCAAGGAGCCTCCACTTGTTCATCTAGTGATCATGCGGAGACCCCGTAGAGCAGCAGTAGGGGTGTTATCTCCACGGAGAGCCCCAAAGCTGAGTAAGATTCGCCGGCGTGCATGTCTTCGCCTCATCCCGTTTCCCGGCACCGGCGACGTCTTATTGGCTCCCACAATGATAAGCCACCCGTTGGCATATGTCGCACCTACCACCCGACAGTCGTCACGGCTTACGTCACGGGTACCTCGTGAGGTACCCCTCCTTGATCTCTCCGCCTCCTTGCGAGCTAGCCTGACAAGGCCGCGCCTGAGGAAGCTTTTTGTCGTCCGCCCCGCGAGGCTTGGCCCCTCGCGAGGGTCTTGACCTTGTGTTGATGAAGATGGGCCGTACTGGGCCACTCCTTGAGCCACACCGCATGCCGCAGGCAGGCAAGCCTGGGTACCCCGGTTCCCAGAACGCCGACAAGCGCATCGGGCGGATGCGCGAGCTCCTCCACGCCGCCAACACCCAGCAGGATCGCCTCAACCAGCTAGCCAAGCCGGCCGGGTCCGGCTCCGCCTTAAGCGGACCAGCGAACTCCTGCACCACGGCCTCCTCGCCGCCCGGCAAAGCGCACTCCGACCAAGCCGGACCAGGCGCAACCTGCCGGCACCGCGCCACGCTGCGCCTGGGCAACGAGCCGCCCGAGACCAGCGCGGACCCGCCAGCATGTCCGACGTCCGGCTCCAGCCGACCCGCCCCTCGGGCCTGGCCGCCGGTCGACTTCGGCCCTGCAACCATCGACGATGCCGACGCGCGCCACCCCCTCGATCAACTCGCTCGCTCCCTGGAGGTGGAGGAGAGCGGCGCTATCGGGCCGGCGTGCTTCGGCCCTCGCATACGGAAGGAGCCCTTCCCCAAGGGGTTCGTGCTTCCCCGCGACAACCCCAAGTACAATGGGACCGTGAAGCCAGAAGACTGGCTCACCGGCTACACCACGGCCATTGGGATCACCAGTGCCAATCGTCGTCTCGCCGTGCGCTACGCACCGCTCATGTTCCAAGGATCGGCTCGCACATGGTTGAACAGCCTGCCGATGGGCAGCATCAATGCATGAGTCGGTTTCGAGGAAGCCTTTGTCCGCAACTTCACGGGGACGTACATGCGGCCCGGTCGCCCCAGCCAGCTCGCCATGTGCGTGTAGGGGACGATGGAGACCGGCCGCGGGTACCTCGCACGCTGGACCAAGCTCCGGAACAGCTGCAAGGGCATCCATGAAGTCCAGACGATCCAATACTTCGTCAGAGGGTGCCGAGACGGCACCCTCCTCAAGCACAAGCTCCTACGCTCCGAGCCGGCCACCATGGCCGCGCTCATGGTGACGGTGGACAAATATGCTAACGCCGACTCTGCCATGAAGATCCAGGTGGCGCTGGATGAAGCTGGCAAGGCGAAGCCGGTTCCTCCACCGAAGCCGGCGGCGAAAGCAGCCGGCAGCAGCATCACCAGAACAACAAGCGCAAGGCCGACCAGCCGGCGCAACGTCACGACAACCGGCTCGTCGCGGCCGCCGAGCCCGCGGCGGACCCGGCAGCGAAGCGCCGGCAAACCGGCAAGATGGCGTGGCAACACGCCATGAGCTTTGAAGAGATGCTCGACGCCCCATGCAAGCACCACAGCGGCGCGAGACCCTCCACGCACACGCTTCGACAGTGCGCCATCACCAAGCGCATCATGAGGGGCGACGTTCCGCCTCCTCCGACTCCGGCTCCGGCTCCGGGCGCGGTACAGCCGCCTCCGCCTCCACCGCCGCCTCCCGCCGGCGGCGCGATGCGGAACGACGCCTACCCGGACCAGAACGCGGCCTACGTCGTCTTCACCAGCCTCGGCGACGACAAGCGCAGCGAGCGCCTCCTTCGGCAGGAGGTGAACACCGTCGTCCCGGCCAAGACGGACTTCATGCACTGGTCGGATCGCCCGATCACCTGGACCCGGGAGGATCACCCGGCAGTCATGCCGAGTCCGGGTGGATACGCCCTCGTCCTCAACCCTACCATCGTCGCGCGGCGCACCTGCAAGTTCTCCCGAGTCCTCATCAACGGCGGCAGCAGCATCAACATCCTCTACCGCGACATGATGACCAAGCTCGGCCTCAAGGCCGAGGACCTGGAGCCAACCCGGACAGTCTTCCACGACATCGTACCCGGCCTCTCCTTCTCACCCATTGGCTGGGTCTGGCTCGATGTCCTGTTCGGTGACAGCAGCCACTTCCGACGCGAACCGGTCTGGTTCGAGGTGGTGGACCTGTCCAGCGCGTATCATGTAACGCCCCCGATGCGGCTATATCTCCCACGTGTCGAAGCACGACTTAGAGGCATAACCGCATTGAAAGCAATGTCGCAAGTGAGGTAATCTTCACACAACCCATGTAATAAATAGGGAAAGAGATACATAGTTGGCTTACGATGCCACTTCACACAATACATAAATAAACATCCATCATTCAGAGTACACTCAAGGTCCGACTACGGAACCAAAATAAAAGAAGATACCCCAAATGCTACACAGATCCCGATCGTCCCAACTGGCACCACTACTGATCATCGTGAAAAGACACATAGTAACGACCACGTTCCTCGTCGAACTCCCACTTGAGCTCGGTTCGTCACCTGACCGCATCGTCGGCACCTGCAACTGTTTTGGAAGAATCTGTGAGTCACGGGACTCAGCAATCTCACACCAGCGAGATCAAGACTATTTAAGCTTATAGGAAGGACAGGGTTGTAAAGTGGAGCTGCAGCAAGCGACTAGCATATATGGTGGCTACATCGCAAAGAGAGCGAGAAGAGGAGCAAAGCACGGTCGTGAAGCTAGTAGCGATCAAGAAGTGATCCTGAACTACTTACGCCGACATAACTCCAACACCGTGTTCACTTCCGGACTCCGCGAGAAGAGACCATCACGGTTACACACGCGTTGATGTGTATTTTAATTGAGGTCAACTTCGGTTTTCTACAACCGACATTAACAAATTCCCATCTGCCTCATAACCGCGGGCACGGCTTTGAAAGATATTACCTGCAGGGTGTCCCAACTTAGCCCATTATAAGCTCTCACGGTCAACGAAGGATATTCCTTCTACGGGAAGACCCGATCAATCTCGAATCCCGGACTACAAGACATTTCGACAAAGAATAAAACAAGACCAGCAAAAGCCGCCCGATTGTGCCGACAAATCCCGATAGGAGCTGCACATATCTCGTTCTCGTGGCACATCCGGATGAGACTAGCTACGAGTAAAACCAAGCCTCGAGTTTCCCGTGGTGGCCCCTGTAGTTTCAGTTCGGGCCAGCACTGAAGGAGCACCGTCCGGGGTTAAAATAAAGATGACCCTCGGGCTCGCGAAAACCCGGGGAAAAAGGCTTAGGTGGCAAATGGTAAAACCAAAGTTGGGCCTTCTTTGGAGGAGTCTTATTCAAAGCGAACTGTCAAGGGGTCCCATAAATCACCCAACCGTAAGGAACGCTAAATCAAGGAACATAACACGGTATGACGGAAACTAGGGTGGCAAGAGTGGAACAAAACACTGGCATAAGGCCGAGCCTTCCACCCTTTACCAAGTATATAGATGCATTAATTATAGCAGATATATATTGTGATATCCCCAACAAGTAAACATGTTCCAACAAGGAACAACATCTCCATGTTCCAACAAGGAACAAACTTCACTTCACTGCAACTAGCAACGCTATAAGAGGGCTGAGCAAAGCGGTAACATAGCCAATCAACGGTTTGCTAGGAAAGGATGGTTAGGGCTGACATGGCAATATGGGTGGCATGATATAGCAAGTGGTAGGCATCGCAGCATAGGCATAGCAAAAGAGCGAGCAACTAGCATAGCAAAGATAGAAGTGATTTCGAGGGTATGGTCATCTTGCTCGCAATGTTCTCGAGTTGTCGAAAGCTTGATCCTCGTAAGCGTTCTCAACAGGTTCCTCGTTCACGTACTCGTCTCCGGCTCTACCCAAAGCAAGAACACAAACAAAGGAACCACAATAAATCACGGTGCAATGCACAAGCAACATGATGCAAAACATGACATGATATGCGAGATGTGATATGCAATGCGATCACGCGCCGGAAGGAAAATGATGAACCAGGCATCAACTTGGCAAACCAAGTATGCCACTGAAAGATGAGATGATTTCGGTTGAAATCGATATAAAGATCACCGGAATCGGATGCACGGTTTGCAAATGACAAGCAAAACAAGAATGGCACAAATCTGCCATTAACAGCATGATGCCACTTAGCAAGCAACAAGAAATTAAGCTACTGCACCCAAACGTACCAACAAAGCATATGTCAGTGATCTACTCAATATGCTTGACAAAAGATGAGCACTGAGCTACGGCTAAATCACATCATAACAGGTTCAAACAAGCATGGCAAAAGTGCACAAAATATCAGGCTGGACATGGCAAAACAGCATCGGTAGCAATGTTCAGAGCAAGAAAACTACATGCTACAGGAACTTATAATAGCAAAACAAGGCATGGCATGAATCTACTCAAAGCATAGAACAAAAGTCCCTTACTGACCATAAGCCAAAAGGATCAGAAAATATAGTAACACCCATGTCAATATTGAAAGTTCCATTAACAGATTCAGCAACATGGCATGTCAAAAACTGATAACAAGTAGGCATGTTTACAAGCTCAATGCACTCACTACAGAGCCTTATATGATAAACTAAGCATACATACATCAAGAAGACATGGCATAGAAGACATACAAGGCAAGAACAATAACATAGCATACATGGATCAACCACAACAACCTTGGAAAAATTGAATAACATGTATACAATCTGCCAGGAAACATTTGATAGCAAAAGTAGAGCTCGATTGACTCAAGCTATGGCACTCCATAATTGCAAAAAAAGGCATGGATGGATAGAGAAAGACATGTTTAACAAAACATCCTTACTGAAGTATCTCAAAATATGCATGGATCTCTCGGTAGCATCAAGTTAACATGGCATCAAAATATCAGCTAAACAGAGCTGAAAACAGCAACATCAGGACACCTACTTTGCATGCTTGTGCTAGTCACCACATAGATCACAAAAATACATGGCATACACCCCTGGAAAGATGGCATGGCATATTACAAAACACATGTAGGACTCAAATTCATAGGGTGCACACATCAATCATAGCAAAAATAACAAAAGTGCAAGTTCTGTTAAGAAACGGAAACTAACATCACATTGCCCTCTTCTAACAGCATTTCGGGCATCAAGATGAGCTCAAATGAAAATGATTCAATGAGATGAAATGATCTACTCTTCGAGGCGAACATTTTGATATATTATACGCAAAAATGGAGCTACAGATGCAAAGTTATTCTACGATGAAAATGCAACAAAATATCACCGAGATAAAAACTTAGAAGAATTAGAGGGGAAGAAGTCAACGGCTCGGTCGATCGGGATCCGAGATCCGGATCGAGCGGGCGGCGCGGCGGTGGTTGCTCCTGTGGCGGAGCTGCGGCCGAGGAGAGAGGTGGGCGGGCCGGCGGAGGAGGCGAGCAGCAGGCGGTCGCCGGCGTGGCGCGGCCGGCAGGCGGTGGCGCGCGGCGGGAGGCCGGTGGATGGGCGGCGACGGCGCGCCGGCCGGCGCGGCGGCGAGGGCGGCCGGGCGGGCGGCGTAGGCGGCGAGGAGGCGGGCGCGCCGGCGGCGGCGGAGGGCGCGGGCGGCGGGCGGCGCGGCGCCGGGCGCGAAGGCGGCGGAGCGGGCGGCCTGGCGGCCGTGCGGGCTGCTGGCAGGGCTCAAGGGCTGGGCGGCGGCGGCGGCGCCACGTGTCGCATCCCGATTGGTCAAGGGCGGCGGCGCTGGTGGGGCGGACGGTCCGGGCGGAACGGACGCTTCGTCCGGGCGCGGTAGGGAAGGCTAGGGTTAGACCCGAGATTGGAATGGGGTTTGCTTAAATAGGCATAGAGGAGCTAGGAGAGTCCAAATGAGGTGTAGTTTTACCACACGATCGTGATCGAACGACGGAGAGCATGGAAGTGACTTAGATGGGTTATTGGGATGTTTTGAAGGGGTGTTGGGCTGCAACTTAAAAGAGGCCTTTGCGAGAGTGCGGTTAACCGTTGGAGTACCAAACGAGCTCCAAATGACCCGAAACTTGACCGGTGGTCTACTGGTGGTATACCAAGGCCACTAGACAAACCTCGGTCCATTCCGAGAAGGTTTAGTACCCGCACACGGAAAAACGTAAAAGGGGCCGCCGGGGAAGATAGGAGTGCCGGATTGCAAAACGGACAACGGGAAAAATGCTCGGAATCATGAGACGAACACGTATGCAAATGCGATGCACATGATGACATGATATAAAATGCATGACATGGACAAAATGCAAAAAGAAGAAAACCAAACCACGGAGGGAATATCATATCACAATGCCGAAAATGGCAAGAGTTGGAGTTACAAATATGGAAAGTTACTTCCGGGTGTTACAACACTCCACCACTACAAGAGGATCTCGTCCGAGATCTAGGACTGAAAGAACTCCGGATATTCGAACGGAGGTGATCCTCGCGCCCCGTGTGGCTTCTCGGTCGGAATGGTGTGACCACTTCACTTTCAGGAATTTGATTGACTTGTTGCGAGTCTTGCGCTCGGTTTCTTCAAGAATAGCAACGGGTGCTCATGATAAGAGATCTTCTTGAAGGTCAATCTCTTGAAGTTGATAGTGCGTTCAGAGTCTTGAAGCACTTGCGAAGCTGTGACACGTGAAACACATCGTGCACGTTTGCAAAGTTGGATGGAAGCTCAAGTTGATAGGCGAGATCGCCTCTTTTGCCAATGATCTTGAAAGGACCCACGTATCTAGGGGCAAGCTTCCTTTGATACCGGCGGACGAGTGCCTTTCATTGAGAGACGCGAGGTAGACATGGTCTCCGATTTCAAAAGCCACATCACGGTGCTTATCATCATAATAGCTCTTCCGGGCGTGATTGCGGCTTTGAGATTCTCACGAATGACTTTGCACATTTCTTCCGCTTCGTGATCAAGTCATTGCCAAGAAGTTGGCGTTCACCTGTCTCGCACCAATTGAGAGGAGTACGGCACTTTCGCCATAGAGAATTTCAATGGGGCCTTGCCCAACTCGCTTGGAAGCTGTTGTTGTAGGAGAACTCGGCATATGGAAGACAATCTTCCCACTTCATACCGAAGAAATGACACAAGCCCCGAGCATATCTTCAAGGATTTGATTAACTCGCTCGACTTGGCCACTTGTTTGAGGATGGAAAGCTGTGCTGAAACGAATGTTGGTGCCCATGGCCTTCTGAAAAGAATCCCAAAACTTGGAGGTAAAGATGCTGCCACGGTCTGAAGAGATCACTTGTGGAATGCCGTGCAAGGAGACAATCTCGAGGTGTATAGCTCGCCAACCGAGCTGCTGTGATAGATTCTTTGATAGGAAGAAAATGAGCCACTTTAGTAAGCTTGTCAATGACAACGAAGATAGCATCATTTCCACGCTTGGACTTAGGAAATCCAGTCACGAAGTCCATCTCAATATGATCAAACTTCCATTCTGGAATAGCAAGAGGTTGAAGGAGACCAGCTGGTCGTTGGTGTTCTGCTTTCACTCTTCTGCAGACATCACTCTCATTCACGAATTGAGCAATTTCTCGCTTCATTCGAGTCCACCAATATGATTGCTTGAGGTCCTGGTACATCTTCGTACTTCCAGGATGAATGGATAGAAGCGAATTGTGGAACCACCCTTAGGAACCACAATCCGGTCCTCAAAGAAAAGAGTATCTTTGTCATCAACGTGGAAGCACTTGTACTTGGAAATGCCCTTGTCGATACCACGTTTCACCTTTTTCACCATGGCATCCAGGAGTTGAGCCTCACGAATCTGATCTTCCAAAGTAGGAGAGACTATGAGGTTGGCAAGAAAGCCTTGAGGAACAACTTGAAGATTCAGCTTGCGGAAAGCTTCACAGAGATCCGGTTGGAAGGGCTTGAGGATTAGACTGTTGCAGTAAGCCTTCCTGCTCAAAGCATCTGCAATGACATTGGCCTTGCCCGGAGTATATTCAATACTTGGGTTGTACTCTTGAATCATTTCGACCCATCGAGTCTGCCTGAGGTTGAGGTTGGGTTGAGTGAAGATATACTTGAGACTCTTGTGATCGGTGAAAATGTCCACTTTCCTTCCCAACAAGAGATGTCTCCATGTTATCAATGCATGGACAACTGCCGCCAACTCAAGATCGTGAGTGGGGTAGTTCTTCTCGTTGGGCTTCAATCAAGAGAGGTATAAGCCACAACTCTCTTCTCTTGCATTAACACAGCACCGAGACCTTGAAGAGAAGCATCACGAAAACTTCAAATGGCTTGGATTCATCAGAGGAGTCAAGACAGAGCTGTGACGAGTTTCTCTTTGAGAGTATTGAAAGCAACGTCACACTCGGGAGACCGTACATACTTCACATGCTTCGGAGGAGGTTGGAAAGAGGCTTTGCAATCTTGGAGAAGTTCTCAACGAATCTTCGCAATAGCTTGCAAGACCAAGAAAATCATGGAGCTGCTTGACATTCGAGGAGGTTCCCAATTCACAATTGCGGACACCTTCTCGGGATTAACAGCGATGCCCTTGGCGGAGATGATATGACCAAGATAAAGCACTTCATCAAGCCAAAATTCACATTTGGAGAACTTAGCATAGAATTGATACTCTCGAGCTTGTCTAGCACCAATCGCAAATGTTTGGCATGATCCTTCTTATTCTTGGAGAAGACCAAAATATCATCAAGATAGACCAAGACGAATTCATTGGTGTAGGGGTTGAAGATGAAGTTCATCATCCGAGAGAATGTTGGAGGAGCATTGACAAGGCGAAAGACATGACAAGATATTCATAAGAACCAAAGCTTGTTCGAATGCTGTCTTGGGAATATCTTGTTCACGAATGCGAATCTGATGATAACCCATACGAAGGTCAAGCTTGGAGAACACTTTAGCACCTTTGAGTTGCTCTAAAAGCTCATTGATGTTGGGAAGTGGATACTTGTTCTTGATTGTCTTCTTATTCAATGGACGGTAATCGACGCAAAGTCGGTCCGTGCCATCCTTCTTCGGACAAAAGAACACCACAACCCCAAGGAGATGAACTCGGTCCGATCAAACCAGACGCTCTTGTTCATCGAGCTGCTTCTTCAATTCCTTCAGCTCATCAGGTCCAAGCTTGTATGGACGCTTGCAAACGGGTTCGATGCGGGCTCAAGATCGATAACGAACTCAATCGGCCGATGAGGAGGCATACCGGAAGCTCTTCGGAAAGACATCTTGGTACTCACAAACGATCGAATCGAGAGATAGCATCCAATTCGCCCTTCTCATTGAGAGAAAACAACCAATGGTTTCATCACGAGCGCATAGATGATCACATCATTAGAAGAGTGAGTCAATTGAATTTCCCTGGCAGCACAATCAAGCTGAGCTTTGTGCTGAGAAAGCCAGTCCATTCCGAGAATAAGATCAATATCCGAGTCACCAAGGACAATTGGTTTAGCCAGAAATCTATAATCGCCCATCTTGATACCGACATTCGGAACCATCATGCTAGAGCTCAAACGCTTAGCCGGAGAAATAACTTGCAATGCTTTAGGTAATTCCTCTGTATCAAAATTGTGCTTCGATGCAAAAGGATATGACATGAAAGAATGCGATGCACCAGTATCAAATAAGACTTTTGCAGGAATATCATTAACTGGAAGATTACCCATTATCACATCAGAAGATTCCTCCGCTTGAGCTGCATTCATCATGTTCACCTTTGCAAACTTGGGATTATGCTTGACCACTGCATTGCTGGAAGATTTCACAGGAGGAGGAGGCGGAAGGCGCCTCTGGTTGAAGCACTTGTTCGCATAGTGACCTTTCTGCTGACATTTGTTGCAAGTCACCTCAGAGAGCAGACGGTGGTAAGGAGCACTTGACCTTGGAGCTTGAGAATTAGACTTGTTCGATAGCTTGGGTTGGGTGGGTGGGAAGATCCACGGCCACCTGAGTTCTTCTCGCTGATAAGGCCGACGAACGGAGGAGGAGGAAGGTAGAACTTCTCTTGCTTAGCTGCCACTTGAGAGGAAGAAGAAGATTGAACTGCATCCCCGATTCTCTTCTTAGAAGCCTCACATTTGAGCTGGGCAGCTTCTTGCTTCATGCCATGTTGTAGAATTCATCATACTTTTCGGCTCAAAAGCACAAGAGCTAATTGCAGATCTTCTCTCACCACCTCTGAATTGATAGATCATACTCTTTTCATCGTGTCGCCTTGCTTAGCAAAGCGAGCGAGTTTCTGAACTGGATATTGTATTGATACACGACATGTTGCCTTGCTTGAGATTGCGGAACTCCTCACGCTTGCTCTCAACAACACTTTTCGAATGTGGTGAGCTCAAATCTCGGCGGAACTCATCCTGTAATGACACGACCTCCTCTGAATCTTTGTATTGTCTGGTACCACTCAGCAGCTTGATCCTTGAGTTGAAACGATGCAAACTTGACAAAGTCCTCAGGTCCGACATTGCTACATTCAAAATGCTTGCAGATGTCCACAAGCCAATCGTCGCCTCTGTAGCCTCAACACGTAAACCGAAAGACTTCGCTGATTAGCGAGGAACCGATCGAGAGTAGCAAAGTGCGGCTGATTGTTGCCTTGACCTTGATTTCCTTGATTGCCTTGCCCTCGAGTACGCTTCTGCAAGAGCTGCAAAATCATCGAGCATTGGCATTGGTGGCTGCCATGATAGCTTGCCAGCCTCCGGAGGCGGAGGTGGAGGTGGAGGTTCGACCGATCCCCATCATTGCGATCCGGATTCGACGCGTTGGCGGAGCCATCTCAAGAGGGTGACATCCGTTAGTCCTTTGATAGACAAAAAGATAAGTAGAATCAACGGATAGAAATTGCAACATATAGTCTTCACAATAAACATTCGAACAAGAATGAACGAATGAATTCCAAAGTTAATCATCACACGTCCATTAAGGTGAGAAGCCACTTAGATAAAGATATGGAAACAACATCTGTCTTAGAAACAAATCGAATATCACAACTGAAAACAAAAGATTGGCTTCTAGAATGAGCCGGAACAAACACATGATAGAGATTTCGCCCAAAGTGTTCGTGGTGGGGCCCACACGGACACGACGATAGCGGACGTCACGAATGACAAACAAGACTTCCCGAATCAGCATAGCTAAGGATTCTTTAAGACGCCTCGCGACCATCAGAATCGACCGTGAATGGGCGGACCACTAGACGTTGAACCCCAATCTCAAATCATACATCCGTCGGAAAGATATCCCGAAGCTACTAGAATTCCCACCTATAAACTCCCAAACTTTCGGTTATGCAATCTGGTGTTGGGGATACAGGGACACAAAATATATCACCCAAACTAACAATACCTAGATCCAATTGTATCCATCCGTCAACACATAACCAAGAAATCCTCGAAATCATGTACCTCGACCTTCAAAAACATCCGTTATACAAGTCATGGCAATACTCCCAGCTCGCCCAATCTTCGGGTTATCGGGTTATCTCACCAACAACTGCACAAAAGAGATTTCGATGTCGGTAAAACTCAGGTATTCCAGAATGCAACGATAAAATTGTGACGACAACACCTCGGAGCTCAACTCCCCGGGACACTTCCACAACCCCTAAATGTCAGGAGGCACCAAGAACAATGTTCTCGTCACAAAGCCATCGGAACGATCCCAAGATACCCACGTGATCCTAAAAAAATTTAGTGAAATTTGAGGAGAGAAGAGTCAAAACTCTCGTCGATACCTCACCAGAGCGATTTAAGGACTGGGAGTAAAAGAATCCTACTCTCGATATATATAATCCTAAGACTCAAAACATTTTCCATTCTAGACTCAACAACGCCAGACAAACAATCAAGTAGGGGCTCCTAAGTCGGGAAGGCTCGATTACCAACTTGTAACGCCCCCGATGCGGCTATATCTCCCACGTGTCGAAGCACGACTTAGAGGCATAACCGCATTGAAAGCAATGTCGCAAGTGAGGTAATCTTCACACAACCCATGTAATAAATAGGGAAAAGAGATACATAGTTGGCTTACAGTCGCCACTTCACACAGTACATAAATAAACATCCATCATTCAGAGTACACTCAAGGTCCGACTACGGAACCAAAATAAAAGAAGATACCCCAAATGCTACACAGATCCCCGATCGTCCCAACTGGGCACCACTACTGATCATCAGGAAAAGACACATAGTAACGACCACGCCCTCGTCGAACTCCCACTTGAGCTCGGTTGCATCACCTGCACCGCATCGCCGGCACTGCAACTGTTTTGGAAGAATCTGTGAGTCACGGGGACTCAGCAATCTCACACCCGCGAGATCAAGACTATTTAAGCTTAAAGGAAGGACAGGGTTGTAAAGTGGAGCTGCTGCAAGCGACTAGTATATATGGTGGCTACATCGCAAAAGAGAGCGAGAAGAGGAGCAAAGCACGGTCGTGAAGCTAGTAGCGATCAAGAAGTGATCCTGAACTACTTACGCCGACATAACTCCAACACCGTGTTCACTTCCGGACTCCGCGAGAAGAGACCATCACGGTTACACACGCGTTGATGTGTATTTTAATTGAGGTCAACTTCGGTTTTCTACAACCGACATTAACAAATTCCCATCTGCCTCATAACCGCGGGCACGGCTTTGAAAGATATTACCTGCGCAGGGTGTCCCAACTTAGCCCATTATAAGCTCTCACGGTCAACGAAGGATATTCCTTCTACCGAAGACCCGATCAATCTCGAATCCCGGACTACAAGACATTTCGACAGCAATAAAACAAGACCAGCAAAGCCGCCCGATTGTGCCGACAAATCCCGATAGGAGCTGCACATATCTCGCTCTCGTGGCACATCCGGATGAGACTAGCTACGAGTAAAACCAAGCCTCGAGTTTCCCGTGGTGGCCCCAGAGTAGCTCAGTTGGGCCAGCACTCGAAGGAGCACCGTCCGGGGTTAAAATAAAGATGACCCTCGGGCTCACGAAAACCGGGGAAAAAGG
This sequence comes from Aegilops longissima, assembly GCA_021605205.1. Taxonomy (NCBI): domain Eukaryota; kingdom Viridiplantae; phylum Streptophyta; class Magnoliopsida; order Poales; family Poaceae; genus Aegilops; species Aegilops longissima. Next base: position 609,778,304 of record CM038679.1, on the reverse strand, counting down.
CTTAGGTGGCAAATGGTAAAACCAAAGTTGGGCCTTGCCGGAGGAGTCTTATTCAAAGCGAACTGTCAAGGGGGTCCCATAAATCACCCAACCGTAAGGAACGCGAAATCAAGGAACATAACACCGGTATGACGGAAACTAGGGTGGCAAGAGTGGAACAAAACACTGTGCATAAGGCCGAGCCTTCCACCCTTTACCAAGTATATAGATGCATTAATTATAGCAGATATATATTGTGATATCCCCAACAAGTAAACATGTTCCAACAAGGAACAACATCTCCATGTTCCAACAAGGAACAAACTTCAGCTTCACCGCAACTAGCAACGCTATAAGAGGGCTGAGCAAAGCGGTAATATAGCCAATCAACGGTTTGCTAGGAAAGGATGGTTAGGGCTGACATGGCAATATGGGTGGCATGATATAGCAAGTGGTAGGCATCGCAGCATAGGCATAGCAAAAGAGCGAGCAACTAGCATAGCAAAGATAGAAGTGATTTCGAGGGTATGGTCATCTTGCTCGCAATGTTCTCGAGTTGTCGAAAGCTTGATCCTCGTAAGCGTTCTCAACAGGTTCCTCGCTCACGCACTCGCCTCCGGCTCTACCCAAAGCAAGAACACAAACAAAGGAACCACAATAAATCACGGTGCAATGCACAAGCAACATGATGCAAAACATGACATGATATGCGAGATGTGATATGCAATGCGTATCAAGCGCCGGAAGGAAAATGATGAACCAGGCATCAACTTGGCAAACCAAGTATGCCACTGAAAGATGAGATGATTTCGGTTGAAATCGATATAAAGATCACCGGAATCGGATGCACGGTTTGCAAATGACAAGCAAAACAAGAATGGCACAAATCTGCCATTAACAGCATGATGCCACTTAGCAAGCAACAAGAAATTAAGCTACTGCACCCAAACGTACCAACAAAGCACATGGAAGTGATCTACTCAAGATGCTTGACAAAAGATGAGCACTGAGCTACGGCTAAATCACATCATAACAGGTTCTAACAAGCATGGCAAAAGTGAACAAAATATCAGGCTGGACCTGGCAAAAACAGCATCAGGTAGCAATGTTCAGAGCAAGAAAACTACATGCTACAGGAACTTATAATAGCAAAACAAGGCATGGCATGAATCTACTCAAAGCATAGAACAAAAGTCCCTTACTGACCATAAGCCAAAAAGGATCAGAAAATATAGTAACACCCATGTCAATATTGAAAGTTTCGTTAACAGATTCAGCAACATGGCATGTCAAAAACTGATAACAAGTAGGCATGTTTACAAGCTCAATGCACTCACTACAGAGCCTTATATGATAAACTAAGCATACATACATCAAGAAGACATGGCATAGAAGACATACATGGCAAGAACAATAACATAGCATACATGGATCAACCACAACAACCTTGGCAAAATTGAATAACATGTAAACAATCTGCCAGAAACATTTGATAGCAAAAGTAGAGCTCGATTGACTCAAGCTATGGCACTCCATAATTGCAAACAAAGGCATGGATGGATAGAGCAAGACATGTTTAACAAAACATCCTTACTGAAGTATCTCAAAATATGCATGGATCTCTCGGTAGCATCAAGTTAACATGGCATCAAAATATCAGCTAAACAGAGCTGAAAACAGCAACATCAGGACACCTACTTTGCATGCTTGTGCTAGTCACCACATAGATCACAAAAATACATGGCATACACCCCTGGAAAGATGGCATGGCATATTACAAAACACATGTAGGACTCAAATTCATAGGGTGCACACATCAATCATAGCAAAAATAACAAAAGTGCAAGTTCTGTTAAGAAACAGAAACTAACATCACATAGCCCTCTTCTAACAGCATTTCGGGCATCAAGATGAGCTCAAATGAAAATGATGCAATGAGATGAAATGATCTACTCTTCGAGACGAACATTTTGATATATTATACGCGCAAAATGGAGCTACAGATGCAAAGTTATACTACGATGAAAATGCAACAAAATATCACTGAGATAAAAACTTAGAAGAATTAGAGGGGGGGAAGAAGTCAACGGGCTCGGTCCCGATCGGGATCCGAGATCCGGATCGAGCGGCGGCGGCGGTGGTTGCTCCGGTGGCCGGAGTTGCGGCCGGGGAGGAGAGAGGTGGCCGGGGCCGGCCGGAGGAGGCGACGGCGGCGGCAGGTCACCGGCGTGGCGGGGTCCGGTGGAGGCGCGGCGGCGGGGCTTGCCCGGTGGCGGCGGCGACGGCGCCGCCGGTGGCGGCGGCGACGGGCCGGCCGGTCGGCGGCGAGGGCGGCGGAGGAGGCGGGCGCGGCGGGCGGCGGGCGGAGGCGCGCGCGGCGGGCGGCGGCCGCCGGCGGGCCAGGCGGAGGCGCTGAGGTCGGCCAGTGCGGGGGCGCGGCTAGCCGTGGGCTCATGGGCCATGGCGGGCGTGCGGCGGCGGCGGCCACGTGTCGCGTCCCGATTGGCGAGGGCGACGGCGCAGGGGGCGGACGTGTCCGGCGGAGCGGACGCCTTCGTCTGGGCGCGAGGTAGGCGAAGGCTAGGGTTAGACCCGAGATTGGAATGGGGTTTGCTTAAATAGGCATAGAGGAGCTAGGAGAGTCCAAATGAGGTGTAGTTTTACCACACGATCGTGATCGAACGACGGAGAGCATGGAAGTGACTTAGATGGGTTATTGGGCTGTTTTGAAGGGGTGTTGGGCTGCAACTGAAAAGAGGCCTTTGCGAGAGTGCGGTTAACCGCTGAGTACCAAACGAGCTCCAAATGACCAAACTTGACCGGTGGTCTACGGTGGTATACCAAGGCCACTAGACAAACCTTGGTCCATTACGAGAAGGTTTAGTACCCGCACACGAAAAAAGCGTAAAAGGGGCCGCGGGGAAGATAGGAGTGCCGGATTGCAAAACGGACAACGGAAAAATGCTCGAATCATGAGACGAACACGTATGCAAATGCGATGCACATGATGACATGATATAAAATGCATGACATGGACAAAATGCAAAAAGAAGAAAAACCCAACCACGGAGGGAATATCATATCACAATGCCGAAAATGGCAAGAGTTGGAGTTACAAATATGGAAAGTTACTTCCGGGGTGTTACATATCATGCGCTGCTGGGCCGGCCCACGCTCGCCAAGTTCATGGTGGTTCCCCACTACGTGTACCTGAATATGAAGATGCCGGGTCCCAAGGGCCTCATTACCGTCACCGGCGACTACGGCAAGTCTCTGGAGTGCGCCCGAGACGGCGCCAAGCTGGCCGAGTCGTTGGTCATCGCCGAGGAGCGGCGCTAGCTCGACTGGATCGTCGCCCTGGCCGGCGAGGCCCCCGCTGCGTCGATCCCGACCCTGGACCCGGTCGACGAGGCCGCCTTCAAGCCCTCCAAGGAGACCAAGAAAGTGAAGCTGAACCCGGAAGACCCCAGCTGCAGCAAGTACGTTGTCGTAGGCGCCCGCCTCGACAGCAAATAGGAAGGCGAGCTCGTCGACTTCCTCCGTAAGAATCGGCATATCTTCGCATGGACCCCCAAAGACATGCCGGGTATCCCGAGGAAGTACGCCGAGCACAAACTCCACGTCCGCAAGGACGCCAAGCCTGTTCGTCAACCCCTCCGTCGATTTTCCGAAGAGAAAAGAAGAACCATTGGTGAAGAGGTCGCCAAGATTTTGGCGTCCGGCTTCATAATGGAAGTGTTTCACCCCGAGTGGCTGGCCAATCCAGTCCTCGTCCTAAAGAAGAACAAGACATGGCGCATGTGTATCGACTACACCAGCCTCAACAAGGCCTGTCCCAAGGATCCGTTCGCTCTCCTGCGGATCGACCAAGTCATCGACTCGACCGCCGGGTGTGAGCTCCTGTCCTTCCTGGATGCCTACTCCGGCTACCACCAGATCAAGCTGGACCCGAACGATGCCCTGAAGACGTCCTTCATCACGCCCTTTGGGGCGTACTGCTACATCACCATGTCGTTCGGCTTGAAGAACGCCGACGCCACCTTCCAACGCTGCATGCAGAAATGCCTGCTGCCGCAACTCGGCCACAACATCCACGTATACGTGGACGATATCATGGTGAAGACCAAGCAGCACCTCACGCTCCTCGACGATTTGAAGGAAACATCCGCCGACCTCCACGAATACAAGGTCAAGCTCAACCCGGAAAAGTGTGTCTTCGGCGTCCCAGCCGGAAAGCTGCTCGGCTTCCTCGTCTCGGTACGCGGCATCCAGTCGAACCCGGAGAAGATCAAGGCCATCGAGCGCATGCGCAAGCCAGCTCGGCTGCGCGATGTCCAGAAGTTCACAAGATGCCTGGGCTCGGTCAGCCGGTTTCTAAGCCGGCTGAGCGAGAAGGCGCTACCCCTGTACCAGCTAATTAAGAAGACAAGCCCGTTCGAGTGGAATGGCAAGGCGGACGAAGCTTTCCAAGACCTCAAGCGCATGCTCTCCACCGCACCAGTCCTGGTCGCACCAACCGACAAGGAGCTGGTGTTGCTCTATATAGCCGCGACCTCGCGGGCTATCAGCACGGTGCTGGTGATCGAGCGACCAGAGAAGGGCAAGATCCAGGCCGCCCAAATACTGGTCTACTACCCGAGCGGCGTCTCCACCTCCAAGCAGAACTACCCGCACTACCAGAAGATGTGTTATGGCGTGTACCTCACCGCCAAGAAGCTGAAGCAGTACTTTCAAGAACATGTCGTCACCGTCGTCAGCACGGCGCCTATCAGAGAAATCATCGGGTGCCGGGACGCCTCTGGCCGGGTCGCCAAATGGGCGATCCAGCTAGCCGGCCACACCATCCTCTACGAGCCCCGCAGCACGATCAAGTCTCAGGCCCTGGCCGATTTCCTCGTCGACTGGACTGAGACCCAGTACCTGCCGCCGCCTCCCGACTCGACGCATTGGCGCATGCGCTTCGACGGGTCCAAGATGCGACTCGGCTTAGGGGTCGGCATCGTACTGTCATCTCCAAAGGGTGACCAACTTCGCTGCGCGCTCCAGATCGACTTGGCCGCCTCCAACAACATCGCCGAATACGAAGCCCTTGTGCACGGCCTCCGGCTTGCCAAGGAACTCGGCATCCGGCGCATCCTGTGCTACGGCGACTCAGACTTGGTGGTGCAGCAGTGCTCCAGCGAGTGGGATGCCCACGACTCCAACATGGCAAGCTACCGCTTCCTCATCCAGAAGCTGTCCGGATCCTTCGATGGCTACGAGTTCCTCCACGTCCCGCGCGCAGAGAACGAGGCAGCCGACACGCTCGCCAAGATCGCCTCGTCACGTCAAGCCATCCCGTCCGGCGTCTCCCTCGAGCACCTGCGCAAACCGTCCGTCAAGCCGTCGCCGGACTCCGAGTCCATCCACGTCCCAGAAGACCCGGCCGCACCGCAAGCAGGCCCGGGGGCTGCTGAACCCGGCCCGGGGGCTACTCAGCCCGGCCCGGGGGCTGCTGAACCCGGCCCGGGGGCTGCTCAGCTCAACCCGGCCACCATCACCCTGGACCTGGCCGTCGCTGCCACCAACCCGGGGGCTGCTCAACCCGGCCCAGGAGCCGCCGACTCGGAACCCACCCAGGTGGCCGTCTTCACCATGGTCGCGGCCCCATCTTGGGCCTTGCCGATATCAGAGTTTCTGGAGAACCGGGTTCTCCCCATGGACGAGACCGAGGCTCGGCAAGTTCAGCGCCGGGCGTCCGCCTACAACATCATCAACAACGAACTCGTCAAGCGCAGCTCTACCGGCGTGTTCTAGCGCTGCGTCGAGCAGGATCGCGGCATCGACATCCTCCTCGACATTCACCAGGGCGAGTGCGGGCACCACGCCGCATCACGATCCCTCATGGCCAAGGCATTCCGCCACGGCTTCTACTGTCCAACGGCCCTCGAAGACGCTGAGTTGCTCGTCCTCAAGTGTGAAGGATGCCAGCGCTTCAGCAAACCCAGCCACCAGTCGGCGTCAGCACTCCGCAGCATAACGATCGCCTGGCCCTTTGCGGTCCGGGGACTCGACATGGTGGGACCCTTCAAAACCGCTCCAGATGGCATGACGCACTTGCTGGTGGCAGTGGACAAATTCACCAAGTGGATCGAGGCAAGAACAATCAAGAAACTGGACGGGCCAACAGCCGTCCGGTTCATCAAGGATATAGCGGTGCGCTACGGCATGCCGAACATCATCATCACCGACAATGGCACCAACTTCGCCAAGGGTGCGCTCGGGCAATACTGCTCCGTCTCCGGCATCCGCCTCGACCTGGCCTCCGTGGCACACCCACAGTCCAACGGGCAGGTCGAGCGGGCCAACGGACTCATCCTGTCCGGCATCAAGCCGCGACTCGTCGAGCCACTCATCCGCTCACCCGGCAGTTGGCTTGACGAGTTGCCTGCAGTTCTCTGGAGTCTGCGCACAACTCCAAACCGGTCGACCGGGTTTACCCCGTTCTTCCTCGTCTACGGATCCGAAGCCATCATCCCGACCGACGTCGAGTTCGACTCGCCACGAGTCACGATGTACATCGAAGCCGAAGCAAGAGAGGCACACAAAGACGACGTCGACCTGCTCGAAGAAGCGCGCCTTCTGGCACTTAGCCGTTCGGCTATCTACCAGCAAGGCCTGAGGCACTACCACAGCAAGAAGATCAAGCCTCTCGCGTTCCGCGAAGGCGACCTCGTTCTCCGACTCGTCCAAGAGCAGGCACGCCAGCACAGGCTGTCCTCTCCATGGGAGGGCCCATTCATCATGAGCAGGACTTTGCGCGATCACAACGCCTACTACCTCATCGACGCGCGCAAGTCGAAGAAGCGCAAGAGGGACACCGCCGGCGAAGAAACGACCCGACCGTGGAACGCGGAACTCCTCCGCCCGTTTTACAGTTAGCCGCACGAATGTACGTATCGTCGCCTTTTGTAAGCATATAAAACTATGGGGTCCCCAAACGAGACTCGGGGGGCTGCCTTTTGCCGACAAATTTATTACGTCCATATTTTGCATCACTTTAGTACCGAACCCGGCCACCGGATCGACTCGCTCGACCCGGGGGCTCGGGGGCAGGCCGGCTTGATCGCCACCCCGCCACTTTACTTGGTGATTCCTGATAAAGTTAGGATGCCACGGTCCCCCACTTCGCCCTAAAACCTCAGATCCAGCTCTGGCTGACGGCGGGCAAGCACAACGGGCCAAAGCTCCCCTATGATTCATACACTAAGTCAAAGGCCGTCGGGTCGACCAACCCGGCCCGTCGCTCATCAACTAAGTTAGCAGCACGACCGGCTGCTCACCAACAGGCCAAGCCGGATTGCCGCCAGCCGGCCCCGTGGATGTTTCGCTCGCGCTCAACTCTTCTAAGGACCCAACTCCTGCGCGCGCCTCTCGAAGAATCGAACTCGTTGTCACGGACCGGAGCCTCGACCGTCTGACTCGCGGGGGGAGCGGGGGAAGGTTTCAGAGAGGAGAAACGCATGAAATAAGTTCGAAAAAAGCAGAAGGCAAAAAGCAAATAAACACTCACAGCATTTACACATAAATGTTTCAAGCAAAGGCCCATGGGCCGAGTTCATTACACCCTGAAAACCCCCAGTGGGTGGGTGGACCTGCTACTTAACAAAGTTTTCTACAAAGATTCTCAGGCATTCCCAGTGCCGCGTCACGATGTCGACGGCTCTCCCCTGCCAGCCTCCGGGTCCAGCGAGGCACCAGTGTCCTCTTCGGCCTCCGCGTCGCCGTAGACACCCGTCTCCTCCGAGCTGCCCTCCGGGTCGCGAAGAAGCAAGCCGTAGTCGTCGCCATCCACGACCCCGCCGTCTTCTGTCTGCTCTGGATGGAACTCGTCATGGAAGGCGAACTTGGCGATGTAGCTGGCCCGGGAGGCGATCCGGCTGGCTTGCTCCTGCAGCAATTGCTCTGAACCAGCGCGTCCAGCTGAAGATCCGGATGCCAAGACAGCGCGATCCGGAGCGCCATCTCAACACCGGCCCGGGCGGCGGAAACGCACCAGTCACTAAGACGATCCGGGCCCATCTCCAACCAGCGCGCCAGGCGCGAGAAGCTGCGCGGATGGACGGAGCCCGGGCACAGGGCCGTCGTCATCGCGGTGCCGGCCCGGGACAGCCGCTCCATCTGCGTCCCCAAGACCCGCAGCCGCGCCTTAGCAGCGGCAATGATATCCCGGAAGGTCCAGGCCGCCAGCGGATCCGTCCCGGACACAGCAACGCCGGTCGGGTTGCGCTGATAGCGGACGGCTTCCTTCGCCAGCCGCTGCATCTCCAGAAAGGCCCCCGTCGCCAAAGAAGAAGCAAGTTAGAAGAGCAACAAGGAAGGAAGGGCCGGGTCCCGACTCGGCAAACTACGAAGAAGCAGCACTTACTGGAGAAGGACTCTTCTAGGTGCTGCGCCTCGAGCAACGTACCACGTAGCTCCCGCTCCCCGAGCGCCTTCTCCAGGTCGGCCGCCTTAGCAAGGGCCGCCTTCTGCTCGGCGTCCTTGTCTTCGGTCGCCTTCTCGGCCGCCTCACGGTGGCGAGCCTCGGCCTGGCGGTCCTGCTCAGCCGCGATGGCCTGCTCCCGCAGACGCTCCACATCGGCCTGGAGCCGGCCCTTGTCGACGACCAGCTGGCCGCGCTGCTGGTCTGCCTTGAGCAGGGCCTGCTGCGTCTCCACCACCTTGGCGGTCTTCGCCTTAAGAAGCTCCATCTCGGCCTCGAGGTGGCTCTTGTGACCCGCCAGCTGCTCGTGCAGCCGGTTGGCCTCGTCAAGAGACCGTCGGGCCACGGCCGCCTCCGCCCTCGACTGCGCCGCCTCGACGCCGAGACACCCGATATCAGCAACAAGCTGGTCGTAATGATGACCGGCCCGGAACAGCCGGGTCCGCCAAGACAGCACCTCGGCTGCGAAGAAAAATAACTCAACAGAAGGAAAGAAAAAGACAAGACTTAAGATTTGGCCCAACTATTACACAGTTGGCCCGAATCTCGGTGGCTACACCCAGTGGGTGGGCTAGCGTGCCCCCACTAGAAAAAGAGCACAAAAAGTACCTGCGGCGACGCGAAGCTCCTCCTCCTCGACAGCGAGTTACTCCTTGAGCTCCCGATGCTTGCCCAGGAGCCGGTTGAAGGAGGCAACCCGGAAGGCATCATGATGCTGAAAGAAGACCAAAGTTAGAACAAGGCCGACGCTCCTAAGATTCGACCCAACTACTACATAGTAGGCCCGAACCTCGGGGTGTCAGGACCCCGATCCTAGGTCACACCGATCTAGCATGTAACACATCATATCACTTTGCGGCCTCACGCACGGTATTCCCACGGGTGTCGCCTTACCATGGCCCGGGACCGTTTGCGTCTTTTGGCTCACGTATATGATAGTGTCGCTAGCATCCATATGACAAGAACCCGGGCCGACATGGCTAGTCGTGAACCCAAAGCGGCACTAACCTATGGGGACAGGCATACATGAAACACTTCGAGCATGTCGGTCATCAACGTATGAACTTGGGCTGTAGCCTTTGGGCTATGAGGACTCCGGTATCCCGGGCTGTAGCAGCTAGGCAGGACTCAAGTATCACCGCGTGACATTTCCCGAAGGACAGGACATAAGGCGAAATGAATCACATGCCGGCCAGTCAAGTGTCCAAGCAGTAGTCTTTGGGCTAGCGAGGACTCCGGTGACCCGGGCTGTAGCGGACTACTATCGCTCAGAAGCACGAGACTACATTTCCCCATATGAGAGGCTGCCAAGGATAGACAACTAGTTTGTCGGATCCCACACATATCAAGCATTTCAAACATACACACATTATGCTCAATATGCGTAGATACAACATGGCATCACAACATAACTCTACGACTCAGAATATTATTCATTAGGCTCCGAGGCGAGATATTACAAACATGGGTCTCATGACCCAACACTCGAAACATACAAGTCAAAGCACAAGCGGAAGCTAAACATGTGCAGAGTGCAGACAACTATAAATGAAAAAGGCTGAGAAGCGACTATCTACCAAATCCTGCCGAGGCACAAGATCGTAGCTGAGGTAACAAGCTAAGCGTCGAAGTCAAAGCGGAACTACTAAGCGAGGCCGACGTCTCTCTGCAAAAACATAGAATAGGCAAGCGTGAGTACAATTGTACTCAGCAAGACTTACATCGAACTAACTACATATGCATCATTATCAAAAGGGGGTGGTGGAGTTTGGTGCAGCAAGCCAGCTTTGACTCGGTGGCTATCTGAACTACATTGCAAGTAACTCTTTTGGGGTGGCGCTACGAGTCCACATATTCACCATATCAATACACCACTATGGATCCGCTCCGTCTCCCTCGAGAGCGCCATCCATAACACTCACGCTTATCTTGCGTATTTTAGAGTATCCACTTTCACTTGTCTATGAACTGATATAGGCAACCCGAAGTCCTTCTCCGTGGACACGGCTATTCGAATAGATCATATTAAACCCTGCGGGTGTACTTCTTCACACGCTCTCACCACTTACCGCCGTTTACGACATGTACTCGGCAACCTTCAGCGGAAGCCCAGCGTGGGTGTCGGCCACGGCCTACCTAAACACTCAAATCCCTAGTCGGGTTTATCGCCTATTCGGGTTCCATCCATGAGGAGTCGGCGAGGTTTCCCATACAGCCCGAGCGATGTGTGCGGGGTTCCCGAGATACCAAGCGGGCACTTTCGGTACACGACCCAGGTGCCTACCGCAACACAACCCACCCCTAAGGTCAGCGTTGCGTCGGCCCCGACATGCTACAAACACGAAACTACTTGCAACTCCGGACTGTGGACAAGGGTGGTTAAGAAGCCGAGAGGGTCAATTAAGGATCCCAATGCGTGGTAGTAACTGTTTCATGGATCACAAACACAGAACTCAGTTCACGAGGGCGGCTGCAATGAGACAACCCACCATGTACTCCTACATGGCCTCTCACCGCTACCTTTACCAAATCGTGTTCACACACTTAGTTCACACACAATAGGACATGTTCATAACAATTCCAATTCATTCCCGATGAATCAGACCCGACTCAACTCTAAGCGATAGCAGGCATGACAAGCAAGCATAAATGAGTAGGCACAACATGGGCTCAAACAACTCCTACTCATGCTAGTGGGTTTCATCTAATTCTTGTGGAATGACAGGTCATGCAAAGGATCAAGGGGTTCAGCTACATGCAGCAAGTAACATTGAATCGTTGTTGTCCTAATGCAATAAAATAGAGCAGGAGCGAGAGAGTGGGATTATGTCGGAATGAACAAGGGGTTTTGCTTGCACAGCACTTCGAAGATAATAGTTCTTCATCGGTGTCATCGAACAATCATCGTCGGTACATCGTCTACGGGAGGGAAGATTACCGGCAAACAAGAAGAGCACAATCAATGCAATGCACATATATGATGCATGATCAGGTTAAGGTACTGAATTTACCTAATGCAATAGTAATCCAAGTTAGTTGGAGTGGAATTCAAACAAGGTTGAATTCCAACTCAAAATACTATTTCTAAGTTACCTAATCATGATTCATCCTATTCAGTGGTGTTAACTTGTTCAAACATGCATGATCATGGCATAAACAGATTCTTCATATTTTTCTGATCATTTTCATATATAAATTATTTCCATCCGAGTTACGGTTGAATTTATATGATTTTAGAAGTTTAGAGAATTTTAAAATTTACTGAATTAAATTAAATCTAGAAACCTAATTATGGCGTCGACTGACGTCAATGTGGCGTCAGCGGTCAACTGGGTCGCTGTCCAGGTCAAACTGGCGCTGGGACCCACCGGTCAGCGTCTAACTAACTAACCTAACCTAATTAACACTAACCTAATTTAGTTAGCAGGCGGGGCCCCGCATGTCGATGAGGAGGGGGGAGGTCAAACCAGGCGAGGTCAACCCACGCCGGTCATCGGTCGTGGCGCCCGGCGTTTAGCCGCCAGGCCGAACCAGCGGCGGCGCAAGTGCAAATGGCCATTCCGGCCACCAAATGGGCCGGGAAGAGTACCTACGGACAGCTGGGAAGGCGCTGAGGGTCTTGGTGGGGAGGTTAGAGCTCGGGGCGGCCGGGATCTCGCCGGCGTCGAGCTTTGGCGGCGGCCGGAGCTCGGGTTCGGCGGCTACGGTGCTGTGGTGCACGAGAGGGGAGGGCGAAGGGTGCTACGTGCCCCTGGGAGTGTGCTGAGCATGTTGACACGCTCAACCGAGCGGCGGCAGGGCTGTGGCATGGCGGCGCCATGGCCATGGCGGTGAGGAGCGGTCGGCCGTAGTGGAGACAGTGGTTAGGGGCAATCGAGCATGGGGTAAGGGGAAAGAATCGTGGCCTCACAGCGGTTGCGATAGCCATGGAAGCGGGCCCGGGGAGCTCGGACGGCGGCACATTGTCGGCAGTGGGGATCCGAGAGGGAAAAACGCCGAAGCGGCGCCTCGGGGCCTCTCGGTTGAGTGGGGCGGCGGGGGGCGAGGCGTCCTGGCGGAGGCCGTGGACATGTTGGCGAGGCGAGGGGCGGTGGCAGCGGCTACAGGCGCGGTGGCGGCAACTTCGCTCGGGTGTGCTCGGAGAGGAAGCGAGGACGAGGAGAGAGCGAGAGTGAGGGAAAGAGTGAGGGCTTGGCGTCTCCGTGGCGCGTCGAGGCGAGGGAAGCGGCAAGCAGGAGGAGTCGTGGCGGCGGCGTGTCGCCGCGTCGGCCTTCCCGTCCTCTGGCGAGAGGAGGAAGGCGGCAGGAGGGTGGCGGTGGCGGGCTGGGCTGGCCAGTTGGGCCAGCCGAGCCGCCTGATCTTGGGCCAAGTGGCGCCCGTAAGCCGGTGAGTGGCACAGGCCTCTTCTCTCTCTTTATGATTTCTGTTTTAGTTTTCTAATATTCTGCAGGTTTTAGGGCTTTATTAAAAATACCAGGGCACTTTTAAAAATCCTGAAAATAATTGTGGCCACTTTCTGAATTATTTCTATGGCCTAAATACTCCCAACATTATTTGAGCATTTAAATTATTTATAGTGTTCAAATGCCCAAATTCAAATAGTGTAAGATTTAATTCAAAAATCCAGGAATGACCTATAGGATATGTTCATCATTTTTGGAAGAGGTTTTACCTTTATCAAAATCATGAACATCTCCAAAACATTTTGGGTTTATTGAAAATATTTTGAAGTTGAACCTATTTGAAATATTTTAGTGCTAGGGCTTGGTCCTCCCCATTTCAATTTTCATGGAAATTAACATGATGACATGAATGCCTTAATGCAGCTAATGTCAAGCAATTCCAGGGCTGTGACAACTCACCCCACTAAACAAGAATCTAGCCGAGATTCAAGGCGTGAGTAAGAGGAAAGGGAGGTCACAAACTATTACGATCTCTATGGTCCATTTGCCCTCTCGAAGATGTTGATCTACTCCATCATCTTGGTCTTGAAGTCGTCGAGATCTTCACCCGACATGACAACAGAAAGAAGGGGAAACCCTACATGATTCGATCTTCATGAAGATCAAGTGGACATAATCGACTCACGGACTGAGATGGTGACACATCTCGAGTTGAGACACAAAATGCATCGAGAGGAATGGAAGAACAACAACGAGGTTGGATTAGTGGTCAACAATTCCACGCCTAGGGAGATGGTGGATGGTGTCAAGGTGGCGAGGAAACATTTACCATGATCCCGTAACGGGACACCTCGAGAAAGGGGGCGCAAGGAACTATTCCCTTAAGGGGCAAAAAGAATTACTTTTGATCCATAGATCATTGGAACTCTTTATACCAGCCAAAGGCAATCCTAGCGATCGTTTGACGGAGTGCAAAGGAATAGTACACCCGGACTAGAATGGATGATGTGGACTACCTTGTTGAAGACAACGCAATGGATGATTTGCTTATCATCGAAGGTGGGGGGGGGGACCCATGGTAAATCCACTGTTGAAGATAAACATGGACTGGACAAGAATTGTTAAGAAGGCAGATCTGTGGCGAGATAGCACAAGGGCGGTGCAAGCTGGGAGCGAAATGCAACTGTTGAATGTTTCAACCATCATATCTGCACGAGATTCAGATCTGGTTGGTGTTAGGATATTTCAGACTTATCATGTCGATAGGAAGGGTTGCAACACAATTGACGAGATGGCGTTGCGAGATTCTCGGGATATGAACTACGATAGCAAGCTCGAACATGAGCTGGTTACGCTACAAACCCGTGAACACATTGTCCCGGACAAACATGGCCACGTAGTAGTCTTACGATAAAACACTACCGAGTTCAGGTTGGGAACCATCATCGAGGATAACGAAGTCTTGTGCATGACCTAGGATTTACACCACAATTCCTTTTCCTTGAACAAATCAATCAGTGGCTTGGTGTGCTATGGAATTCATATGAAATGAAGATGATCAGTCTATCATGCCATAGAATACTTATGCGTGCATGGTGACTTGGGATGATTCGGAGGAAACAAAACAAACCTTTCTCAAATTCATGGCGGCAACTTACACGGATGCGCATGAATTAGAGAAGTCACTACTTCCATCAAGCATAGGCTTCATGAGCGGATCACGAAGGCATTGCTTACACAAGTTTCAATACTAGGTTGATGCTCAACATGACTCATGGGGAGATAAAATGCTACTGGTGGGCTCAACAGCAACTTATCGGAATTTCCATATCACTGGACTTCCACCATCATGTGAACATGTGATAGTATTGGTCAGACCAAAGATGTAATGGTGTATGCTCGCGGGATCAACCACGAGTAAGACAACATTACGAATATCGTTAGATTCTGGTTTGACTTGACAATGGCCCATACTCAAGTCAAAGAATTGGTAGGACAATAGGTCCAACAACTGATCGCGAGGACCGATCGATGAAGATATCATCTTTCTTCAATACACACTACACAAGAATATCCCTTTGGATCGAACTAGGTTAGGCAAGCTTTTATCTTCCAACTCTCCAAGTTATTGTCTAGCTTAACCAACTAGCTCAGGAATATCCAACACAGATTCTTGGAGAAAGGGTGGTCCACAGGGAACCAACTTGATCACGAGCTCAACATAACAGTCAGGGAACAACCCGGTAACACTTCCAAGAAGATATTTGGAAAGTCACGAACCACCGGTATGTTACTAAGCTCGAGAACAATCTTGCTTTTCAGGGCAAGACGAAATGATCAAATGAGTGAGGACTCGACACAATCCTAACTCATCAATCGAAGTGCGCACGAAATAAGGACTAGGTAGCACGATCAACCTTAGGATGATGGTTTAATAACCAACACGCTAAAAATGAGAATATTGTCCATTCACTACCAAGCAATGAGTTGCTCGGAGTATTGATGTCACACATCACAATTCACTTGTCGGCATTCGGGTACAACAACACGAAGACCAAGGAATGAATGCGATGGTGAGAAGTATCACTGCGTCAAGAGTGCATAAGAGGAGGTGCAATTCTCATGACATTCTTGGCATAAAGATGGCAATACTTGAGGTAGAACAGAATCAAAAGCTGAATTGGCGTTTTGATGCGGAATACAACTACTTTGACCCAATCCTGGAAATGGATGAAGTCTTGGAGTTTGTTTCTCCTAGTCATTCCGAATAGAATGGCTTGCGGACCACAAGGATAAAATGCATCGATGAACACAAATGCACACATACCCTTGGCTATCAATTGATAGATGAAGGTCGGAAGGCATCTAAGAGAACAACTCAAAGGAACATATAATTTTCTGAGTTGTGGATGCACAGATTAGTATGTCGAGCAAGCTCAACATTTCTTCCGGATAACCCATGCAGAAAGGTAGGATTGGCAGATTCACAATTATGAATGGAGAACTCCTCAAGAGCACTCTTATTGTGATCTTTGGCTCAAAGAACTTCGCCATAATTAGTTCATGGTATTTGGAAGAAGGAGAATACCACGGACTTCGAGGACTATCGCAAGGTTACTAATATCCTAACGGCACTAGCAAATACTAACAACATGAAGTAGGGTGAATCTCGGGTTCAGCAACCCAGGAGTAGAATACCTACTACTAAAATGGCATCACGGGATGCTTTCGAAATGATGGCCAGAATCATCACACTAGGGATACAAAAACATTGCTAAATTGCTAGGGAACTCCCTAAACACCTAGGGTCATAATAATAGTTCCAACATATATGTCGAGGCAACAGAGTACCTCAACCGACTGGTTAGTGTGCTTAATCTGGCCAAAGAGGACATTGGAAACAGAAGGAAAGGATTGCAAAATGCATCAGATTATTTAGAGACCTGGGATGACTCGGACAGCATAACGGCTGTAAATGCTCAAAATGATTTGAGACATCCTGCGAGAAAATGGTGGCATAACCACTCAACAACATCATAACAAGATTCGAGATCAACGGTTATCATACGAGGTAGTAAGAACTGAGCGGGATTAAAACCAACAATCTTACAAGTCTATGGATTAGTAACACGTCATCCTAATAGATAGATGAAGCCTAGTTCTTAAACCCGTAGAAGAGAAGAGGATGACTCGGATCGAGAAGGCCATGAGGTATAAGGAGTAAAAAGAGCCTTACGTTCCTTCCACAATCAATTCCCTACATAGCTAAAGCATTTCTAGACTCAACTTGACCAGTTTGGCTTGGTAATCCTCTGAGCGATCGGGCTCGATACCAGCGCTGTCGGGACCCGATCCTAGGTCACACCGATCTAGCATGTAACACATCATATCACTTTGCGGCCTCACGCATGGGTATTCCCACGGTGTCGCCTTACCATGGCCGGGACCGTTTGCGTCTTTTGGCTCACGTATATGATAGTGTCGCTAGCATCCATATGACAAGAACCGGGCCGACATGGCTAGTCGTGAACCCAAAGCGGCACTAACCTATGGGGACAGGCATACATGAAACACTTGAGCATGTCGGTCATCAGCGTATGAACTTGGGCTGTAGCAGGGCTATGAGGACTCCGGTATCCCGGGCTGTAGAGCTACTCAAGTATCACGCGTGACATTTCCCGAAGGACAGGACATAAGAGCCCGAATCACATGCCGGCCGTCAAGTGTCCAGCGGTACTACTAGCGAGGACTCCGGTGAACCGGGCTCGGACTACTATCGCTCGAGACTACATTTCCCCATATGAGAGGCTGCCAAGGATAAACAACTAGTTTGTCGGATCCCACACATATCAAGCATTTCAAACATACACACATTATGCTCAATATGCGTAGATACAACATGGCATCACAACATAACTCTCGACTCAGAATATTATTCATTAGGCTCCGAGGGCGAGATATTACAAACATGGGTCTCATGACCCAACACTCGAAACATACAAGTCAAAGCACAAGCGGAAGCTAAACATGTGCAGATGCAGACAACTATAAATGAAAAAGGCTGAGAAGCGACTATCTACCAAATCCTGCCGAGGCACAAGATCGTAGCTGAGGTAACAAGCTAAGCGTCGAAGTCAAGCGGAACTACTAGCGAGGCCGCGTCTCTCTAAAAAACATAGAATAGGCAAGCGTGAGTACAATTGTACTCAGCAAGACTTACATCGAGAACTAACTACATATGCATCATTATCAAAGGGGGTGGTGGAGTTTGGCTGCAGCAAGCCAGCTTTGACTCGGTGGCTATCTGAACTACATTGCAAGTAACTCTTTTGGGGTGGCGCTACGAGTCCACATATTCACCATATCAATACACCACTATGGATCCGCTCCGTCTCCCTCGAGAGCGCCATCCATAGCACTCACGCTTATCTTGCGTATTTTAGAGTATCCACTTTCACTTGTCTATGAACTGATATAGGCAACCCGAAGTCCTTCTCCGTGGACACGGCTATTCGAATAGATCATATTAAACCCTGCGGGGTGTACTTCTTCACACGCTCTCACCACTTACCGCCGTTTACGACATGTACTCGGCAACCTTCAGCGGAAGCCCAGCGTGGGTGTCGGCCACGGCCTACCTAAACACTCAAATCCCTAGTCCAGGTTTATCGCCTATTCGGGTTCCATCCATGAGAGTCCGCGAGGTTTCCCATACAGCCCGAGCGATGTGTGCGGGGTTCCCGAGATACCAAGCGGGCACTTTCGGTACACGAGACCCACGGTGCCTACCGCAACACAACCCACCCCTAAGGTCAGCGTTGCGTGCGGCCCCACATGCTACAAACACGAAACTACTTGCAACTCCCGGATGTGGACAAGGGTGGTTAAGAAGCCGAGAGGGTCAATTAAGGATCCCAATGCGTGGTAGTAACTGTTTCATGGATCACAAACACAGAACTCAGTTCACGAGGGCGGCTGCAATGAGACAACCCACCATGTACTCCTACATGGCCTCTCACCGCTACCTTTACCAAATCGTGTTCACACACTTAGTTCACACACAATAGGACATGTTCATAACAATTCCAATTCATTCCCGATGAATCAGACCCGACTCAACTCTAAGCGATAGCAGGCATGACAAGCAAGCATAAATGAGTAGGCACAACATGGGCTCAAACAACTCCTACTCATGCTAGTGGGTTTCATCTAATTCTTGTGGAATGACAGGTCATGCAAAGGATCAAGGGGTTCAGCTACATGCAGCAAGTAACAGATTGAATCGTTGTTGTCCTAATGCAATAAAATAGAGCAGGAGCGAGAGAGTGGGATTATATCGGAATGAACAAGGGGTTTTGCTTGCACGCACTTCGAAGATAATAGTTCTTCATCGGTGTCATCGAACAATCATCGTCGGTACATCGTCTCTAGGGAGGAAAGATTACCGGCAAACAAGAAGAGCACAATCAATGCAATGCACATATATGATGCATGATCAGGTTAAGGTACTGAATTTACCTAATGCAATAGTAATCCAAGTTAGTTGGAGTGGAATTCAAACAAGGTTGAATTCCAACTCAAAATACTATTTCTAAGTTACCTAATCATGATTCATCCTATTCAGTGGTGTTAACTTGTTCAAACATGCATGATCATGGCATAAACAGATTCTTCATATTTTTCTGATCATTTTCATATATAAATTATTTCCATCCGAGTTACGGTTGAATTTATATGATTTTTAGAAGTTTAGAGAATTTTCGGAATTTACTGAATTAAATTAAATCTAGAAACCTAATTATGGCGTCGACTGACGTCAATGTGGCGTCAGCGGTCAACTGGTCGCTGTCCAGGTCAAACTGGCGCTGGGACCCACTGGTCAGCGTCTAACTAACTAACCTAACCTAATTAACACTAACCTAATTTAGTTAGCAGGCGGGGCCCGCATGTCGATGAGGAGGGGGAGGTCAAACCAGGCGAGGTCAACCCACGCCGGTCATCGGTCGTGGCGCGGCGTTTAGCCGCCAGCGAACCCGGCCAGCAGCGCAAGTGCAAATAGCCATTCCGGCCACCAAATGGGCAGGAAGAGTACCTCTGGACAGGTGGGAAGGCGCCGAGGGTCTTGGTGGGAGGTTAGAGCTCGGGCGGCGGGATCTCGCCCGGCGTCGAGCTTTGGCGGCGGCCGGAGCTCGGGTTCGGCGGCTACGGTGCTGTGGTGCCGAGAGAGGGAGGCGAAGGTGCTCGTGCCCCAGGAGTGTCTTGAGCATGTTGACCGCGCTTCCGAGCTGCGGCGGCGGGCTCTGTGGCCTGGGCGGCGCCATGGCCAGTGGTGAGGAGCGGTCGGCCGTAGTGGAGACAGTGGTTAGAAGCAATCGAGCATGGGGTAAGGGAAAAGAATCGTGGCCTCACCGCGGTTGCGATGGCCATGGAAGCGGGCAGGGGAGCTCTGGACGGCTTTGTCGGCAGTGGGGATCGAGAGGGGAAAAAACGCCGAGGCGGCGCCTCGGGCCTCTCGGTTGAGTGGGGCGGCGGGGGGCGAGGCGTCCTGGCGGAGGCCGTGGACATGTTGGCGGCGAGGGGGCGGTGGCAGCGGCTCGGCGGTGGTGGCGAGCTCCGCTCGGGTGTGCTCGGAGAGGAGCGAGAGGGCGAGGAGAGAGCGAGAGAGTGAGGGAAAGAGTGAGGGGCTTGGGCGTCTCCGTGGCGCGTCGAGGCGAGAGGAAGCGGCAAGCGGGAGGAGTCGTGGCGGCGGCGTGTGCGCCGCGTCGGCCTGCGCCCGTCCTCTGGCGAGGAGGAAGAAGCGACAGGGAGGTGGCGGTGGCGGGCTGGGCTGGCCAGTGGGCCAGCCAGCCGCCGCCTGATCTTGGGCCAAGTGGCGCCGGAGTAAGCCGGTGAGTGGCTGGGCCTCTTCTCTCTCTTTATGATTTCTGTTTTAGTTTTCTAATATTCTGCAGGTTTTAGGGCTTTATTAAAAATACCAGGGCACTTTTAAAAATCCTGAAAATAATTGTGGCCACTTTCTGAATTATTTCTATGGCCCAAATACTCCCAACATTATTTGAGCATTTAAATTATTTATAGTGTTCAAATGCCCAAATTCAAATAGTGTAAGATTTAATTCAAAAATCCAGGAATGACCTATAGGATATGTTCATCATTTTTGGAAGAGGTTTTACCTTTATCAAAAATCATGAACATCTCCAAAACATTTTGGGTTTATTGAAAATATTTTGAAGTTGAACCTATTTGAAATATTTTAGTGCTAGGGCTTGGTCCTCCCCATTTCAATTTTCATGGAAATTAACATGATGACATGAATGCCTTAATGCAGCTAATGTCAAGCAATTCCAGGGCTGTGACACGGGGGCAACACCCAGTGGGTGCGCTGACGCGCCCCCGCAAAGATGAAATCACAAGAAAACAAGAAGAAAGAAGAACTTACCAAGACGGCGTGCTCCAAGTCGCGCGTCCGTTCCACCTCGACCTGGGCAAAGGCCTCAAGTCGCTCCGTCCAGCCTCGCAGGCGGCGACTGGCGGTGTCTAGCACTGCCTCCTCCTGGGTCTGAGGCCCGAAGACGGTCGCGCCCCCGCTTCGCGCGGGCTGCGGCATGGCAGCTCGACGCCCTCCCGGACGGAGCACCAAGGCACGCCCCCTGCTGGCCGCTTGCGACGCGGCCAGCATCTCCTCCGACGCCCCTCCAGGCATCGCCACCTCCTCGGATGCCGGGACGCCCTTTGTCACCACCTCAGGCACCGCCGCCTGCGGTGCCTCCTCCATAACCGGCGGCGCTTCCGGCGCCTGAAAGTGCGTTATATCGACTAGAGGGGGGGTGAATAGGCGATTTTTAAGAATTCTTCAATGAGGAAATTTCCGGTGAGGAAATTCCTAAGTGAAGAACTACTTGCAGCGGACTAAGTACTCAGAAGTAAGCATAAGAGAATGCGGGCATGGTCATCATGATGAAATGAAGACAATCAAAGAGTACAGAAAGCGTAAACACAGGATAGCACAAGATGAAGACAAACAGGTGAAGAATTGAACGAGGAAATTGAGAAAGTCTTGATCAAAGTCTTCAAACACGGATATGAGCGAACACTCAACACAATAATGAGGAAATGAAAGAGTTGAGGAAATAGAACCAGTTAGGTTGGTGAAGACAATGATTTGGTAGACCAGTTCCAACTGCTGTCTCGGTTATGCGTCTGGTTGGAGCGGTGAGTATTTAAACTCGAGGACACACAGTCCCGGACACCCAGTCGCTGAGCACGCAGCTCAGGACACCAAGTCCTCACCGTATCCTCCTTGAACTAAGGTCACACAGACCCCTTTTTGGTGATTGATGACAATATAGGTTAAGTTTTCAACGGGGATAAATATATGAAGTGTAAATACTGATATTGAGGAATTTGATTGCAAGATATAGAAGAACTCCCCCTGAAGATCTGCATAGTGAGGAATTTTGCTTTTGAGGCATTGCACATTTGAAGAGTTGAATCATGGAGATCTCCCCCTATATCTTGTAATTCATACACGCATTTGACATATAATATGAAGATTTTGAAACGCATGATGAAATATGGTGACTGATGTAGTTCAGCATGCATGTATTAACATATAATGAGGAATAAGCATGCAGAGGAACACATCAAAAGTATCAGAGCACCATCGGGTTTAAGATTATAACTCGATCCAATAAAGTTTCAAAAGAACGAGAGTTGTAACTTAGCAAAAAACGCCCATATAGTAGACCCGCTTGAAGACTAACTCACATTTCTCCCCCTTTGTCATCAAATGACCAAAAGGATTGAAACGAGGACTAACGCCTACAAGAATTTCAAGTTGATGAAGGAGCGCCAGCGTTGTCGGGGTCGGTTGTCGTAGTAGGGCCTGCCGCAGTGTCGTCCAAGTCTTCATTTCATTAGTGTCACGCAATGAAGAATAGGAGCTGGCTACCAAGGAAGAAACCTTGACCTTCTTGAATTTCTTCGGTGGAGGTACAGACCAGTCAAATTCTTCCTTGAGACCCATTGTCTTCAGTTCTTCTGCGCTGTAGACATTAGAAAGAACAGCCCAGGTGTGGTTGAAGGTTTCATGGAGGTAGTATTGGTTTTTGTTCACTGCCTTGTGTGTTGAGGTCATGTTGTGAAGAATTGAACCAAACTGACGCTTGACCCATTTATGATTGCGATCAACCTTCTGATGAAGACTGAGGAGTAACTCATGATCAGTCATCACCACAGGTCTTTGTGGCTTGAGGATTTTGCTTGGTGAGGTATTGGCGGCGAGTCATGTGTGGCGAGTCATCATTGGTGGAGTAGGATGCAGTTTTGCGAAATTGACCATCAATGGGCGAATGCCTTCATCTATCACAGCAGTTGCCTTGCCCTTGTCATCAGCTGAGGAAAATGTCCGTTTGAGGACTTCAATTGGAGGCAAGTAGCTGCAGTGATTCAGAGTATCAGCCTTGTAATTGAGTGAAGACCTTGTCTGATGAACCTCATAATCCATGGTGCATAAGGCTTCAGCTCAAAAGGTGACATAGCAATGTTTGCCAGAGTCCTCATGAAGAAATCATGGAAGTTGACGGGAACGCCATGAATGATATTGAAAAGCATATTCTTCATGATGCCAACGACTTCTTCATCATTTGAGTCGTGGCCTTTGATAGGACTCATTGTCTTCGTCAAAATCGATAGACAGTCAAGAGGCACATCTGATAATTCCTTGACGAAGAATTTGGTTCGAGGTGCCTGCACGGCTTCAAAGGCTTCATCAGCACTTGCATGTAATGATTTGAAAGCTTCGGGTTCGTTGTAGATGCAACGAGCACCATCAAGGGAGGATCGAGTGGGAGGGCACGAAGCAATTCATTCTTTGGTGCCTTGTAGTGAGTATTTTACGTCATCGGTCCAATACCCATGAGTTCACATCTTGAGAATCTCCGGTGATGTGCAGCGTCGCATAGAATTGAAGAATGAGTTCTTCATTCCAATCACAGATGTCAGTGCAGAAATTCAGCAATCCTGCAAGATGAAGAACACTGAGGACTGGCTCGAAGCCTGGCAGAGATTCCATGTCCACGTGAGGAATATGTGCATGATCGAAGACTTTGTCTTTGTTGAATAGCACAGAGGAATAGAAGTTGGCTTGACTAGCAGTCCAGAAACGCCTCTTCCTTATGCGAGCAGAGTCATATGGGTTGTAGTCAGTGAAGAATACATGCTCGCCGAAGAAATCTTCAGCCTTGAACTTTTGCTTCATTGAGAAAGGATTCTTTGTCTTTGGCAGTGGAGTGTCGGTGAGTTGCATCACGACCTCAGGAATCGCAATCTCAGGTTCTTCAGGCTGAGGATTTTCTGGTTCCTCTTCATATGCGATCTACGTGTTCATAGGATCAGCGGAAGGGTTCTTGACACTAGTGGCTGGAATTTCTTCATGCGGGATGAGTTGGGATGAGTTTCTTGAGCCCATTTGAACCGTTGGTGCGGGGGTGAGGAATTTGTTGGATTGGGGTGAAGAGTGGATAATTGGGATCTTGACTTTCCCAAAAGTCATCGTTCATCACAGGCGTGGTGCATCCAATATCCACGTCTTCGTCTCCAATTTCGTCAACACCAGCCTCTTCAGCTGTGAACTGAGGCATAGGCAAGGAAATGATTGGTGTTGAAGGTATTGCATCCACTTCAATTTCTTCATCAATCTGCTCTGACGAAGTAGCAGAGTGATTTTCTTCATCAGATCCGCTTGGGATCTCATACTCTTCACCAAAAGGAACAAGGTCCTTTGATGGAATGGAGGAAATTGGAACAACATCAATAGGATTTTCAAATGAGCTGGTCATTGGCTTCATTTTCTTCGCAGCCGAAGAATTTGACGCAGCTGATGCTTTCCTTTTCTTCACTGCAGCTCGCTCTGCAGCCTTGGTCTTCTTCACATCAGATGCAGATGGAAGGATTGGAGTTGGTGTAGGCGCAGGAGGAGCTGGGGAATCTGGTTGAATTTCATCAGGCGCAACTGATGCAGTTGCCCTGACTTCTTCAGTTTCTTGAGGCGCACCACTAGTGCATGCCCTGGCAATTTCTTCAGCGGCTGGAATGGAGTCATCAGCCCTGGAACTAGCATTGTCTTCAGCAGGCTGAAAATCATCGTGATCTTGGCATGTTCTTCAAAGAGGCTGAGCAGAGGCTCCACTGAGGAATTTCTTGTTGCGTTGGGGATGCAACATTTGTGAACTTCTTTGTCAGTTGACAAATCTGACTTTGGCTCCTGCCAATCAGCATAATAGGCATCAAAGTTATCACCGAGGGCTTTCATTTCAGATCGGATCTTGAGGAGTTCCTCGGTTGTCATTACGACAACGTTTTCCTCGAGAACTTCTCTTTCTGAATTGAGCCTTCTTGATCTGCCTTGCCTTCTCAAATTTCCATTTCTCTTCAGAGATGAAATGGGTCAGCATGTGACTTTGTCCAGGTGTTAGACGAAAATCAGGCATAGGTGTCTCTGGATCCTTGTGCCAGAGATCAATGTACTCGAGGATCGCCGTTGGATCCAAAAGCAGTGGCACAGGTGTGCCTTTTGCTCTAGCGGCCCTTTCTTGTCGGTCTCTGATGATTTCTGCAAGTTCGTCATCATCAGCTTCATCATCAGATGGCACTTGGAAGGTGACCTGTTTCTTCTTCGGACTTGGCCGAGGACCTCGTCCAGCAGTTGCCTTTTTTTCAGCAGAGTGGGGCCTGATGAAGAATTTGGTGCAGCTGAGGAACTTGCTGAGACACCAGAGGCAATAGAGATGCCTGCAGTCCTTGGGCACGTGGCCAGATGCACAGGTGCTGAGGACTTTGGAGGAGCTGCTGAGGACTTTGTAGGAGCTGAGGATTTGGGAGGAGTAGGAGCAGCATGAGGAACTGGTCGTGAGGGCATTGAAGATTCTGGCCGTGATGGCATTGCTGAGGATTTTGGCCGTGAGGACACTGTTGGTGAAGCACTTGGCTTGTGCGCTGGCTTCTTTGCCATTGATCTTCTGGGCTGAACAGGGGCCTCAGTGGCAGCAGCGATGTGAGTCTTCATTGAATTTCCTCACCGCTTCTTTGGCTTGTCTCGCCAACTTGGCTTGGCACTTGGCCCATTCTTCAGAAAGTCCTCACCACGCTTGATCTTTGGTGGGGTCACTTCTTGGCAGTGCCAATGGAGCTCTTGGGCATGGAGGATTCAGTGTGAATTTCTTCATGTACTTTGGAGTAACATATATGTACTCCTCCATTCCCTTGCCCATCTCCTTTCAATCCTCTGAATCGCACCTTGCGCTGATTTTTGTTTTCCTTGCCAAACTTGGCTTCATCAGTGTGCAATAGTCAGCGTATATGTCCTCGGGTATCTCAAAGCAGTCATGACCTCAGGCCTCTTTCCTCCTTTACGTGGCTTCTTTCATACGCCATATTCTTGGTGAGGAATTTGAACAATCGAATTCTCTGAAGAAGTATGCAACTTTTCTTCGAGGAACGCTGCAAATGAGTTAAGTTGATGAGAACCTAGTGATTCAGCAGCGGACATGAGTACACGTACACGAGTATAGTTCGAGGAATTTGGAGAGGTCATATGCGTTCTCGAAGGGTTTTCAAAAGAACTAGTTTGAGTAATTTGACGGATGAGCCTTGAAGAATTTCACTAAGCGATCTTTGTCTTAGGTTCGAGTTGTATAGATCGAGGATCCACACAATTGAGGAATCTTGAAGAAAAATCATTTCTTAGAGAAACAAATCAAGGGCATATTTCGTTTGAGGTGTTCATATGTGTGAAGATTTGAAGAATAAACACCTTTGAAGATTTTCAGGAAGGTTTGAGAATCAAAGCGAGTAATAAAAGTAACTTTTAATTACCCGAATGAAGAACACGATTTAACCGAGAAGTGTAGATTAGAAGTTAAATCGATTCAGATCTTCCACGCCTAACTTCGGCGGAGGAAGACAGCTACGGCGGCGGCGGAGTGAAGATTTCGAGTCGGCGCGAGTCTGACGGCGACGAGTCGAGGCAAGAAGCTCTTCCTCACCGGCGATGATGGAGTAAGCGGCGGCACTAGGGCTTGAGAAGCTCTAGCTAGAGAGAGAGCGGTCGAGCGGAGTAAAGGAAGTGAGGAAGGGGAGATGGGGTATATATAGCCACGGTGAAAAACTGTTCGCGAAGATTTTGGACTGAGCGTGCCCACACCCTTCTCATTAAACTGACATGTGTCACCTACGTCTTGAAAAGTGGAGATTGTGTTAGATCGTGGGTGAATAGATAAGTTTATCGTGGGATGCGGAGCGGTTTGAGCGGCAAAGCCAAAATTTGGATAAGATAAGTTAAAAGTTCCGTTCGCAATTTCTTGGTGACAAGGACACAAAGAAGATTTTGAGCGAGTTTCAAATAGAACGCATATGAAGAATTTGTGAATAGCTTGGGTTGAGTATAGCATAGAGGGGGAAGGGTCCGATCACATTCACTTAGCAGAAAAAGCAACTTGAAGAAATGGCCATAAGTGAATGCTGTAGAGGACATAAACCCATATATATATATAGTCACTGAAGAAAGACAACGGACTTAGTGAAGATTTTGCAAAGTTGAAGAATTTCAAAAACTGAGGAAAAACTCAAATTGAAGATTTTCAATTTTGGTGGTGGCGTGACCCACCGTATAAGAATGATGATTTCATACACCGCATACAATTGTCGTAGGGTTCTGAGAATCAAATTCTTCATTAATTTCTTCACACTTAGAGTGTTATTCTTCATTGACTGAAGAAAAACGTTTCTTCATGTGTTGCACATCTAAGTCATCAATTTTTCATAAGTGTCAGGATGTGTGTCCTTTTCAAAGAACATTCGAAGATTCTAAGATATATAGCTCACACCGGAAATTGCTAAATCTCTTCTCATCCAAGGGCTTTGTGAAGATATCGGCTAGCTGTTCTTCAGTCTTCACATGCTCGATGGAGATGTCGCCCTTCAGCACCTGATCACGAACAAAATGATGACGAATCTGAATGTGCTTTGTCTTCGAGTGCTGAACTGGGTTGTGAGCAATCTTGATGGCAATCTCATTGTCACAGTAGAGAGGCACATTCTTCACGTTGATGCCATAGTCCTTGAGAGTTTGCTTCATCCACAGCAATTGAGCACAACAAGAGCTAGCAGCAATGTACTCAGCTTCGCGATGAACCGTGATCGCAGATTCTGTTTCTTCAGGACCAACGGACCAAAGATCGTCCAAGGAAATGACAAGTACCAGATGTTGACTTGCGGTCCACACGATCACCATCATAGTCGAGTCACAATATCAATGAGATCAAGCGTAGAGCCCTTGGGGTACCATAATCCTAGTGTTGGTGTGTGAGCTAGATATCGAAGAATATGCTTCACAGCCTTATGGTGTGATTCCTTTGGTGTAGCTTGAAATCGGGCACACATGCAAACACTAAGCATTATATCTGGCCTAGATGCACATAAGTACAATAGAGAACCAATCATGGGCGGTATACCTTGTGATCAAGTCAATACCATTTTCATCTGTGCATAGATGGCCATTTGTGGGCATAGGAATTTTGACGCCTTTGCAATCTTGCATGCGAATTTCTTGAAACATCTTTGAGGTATTTCTCCGAGATATGAATATGCCATTGTGTTGTTGATTTAATTTGAAGACCTAAGAAGAATTTCAATTCTCCCATCATAGACATTTGATATTTTTCACTCATCATATAGGCAAATTCATCACTATAACGTTGGTCAGTACAGCCAAAGATAATATCATCAACATATATTTGGCACACAAACAGTTCACCATCATATGATTTAGTAAAGAGAGTAGGGTCGAGTGAACGGGTGTGAAGCCATTCTTCACGAAGAATTCCTTCAATGTATCATACCACGCCTGGGGCCTGTTTGAGGCCATAGAGGGCCTTGTTGAGTCTGAAGACTTTGTCGGGATTCTTTGGATCTTCAAAACACAGGGGTTGAGCAACATATACTTCTTCCTCAAGCTTACCATTGAGGAATGCACTTTCCACATCCATTTGATATAAAGTGATATTATGATGGTTAGCATAAGCAAGTAATATCTGAATAGCCTCAAGTCTAGCAACAGTGCAAAAGTTTCATCAAAATCAATTCCTTCAACTTGTGTGTAGCCTTGAGCTACAAGTCGTGCCTTATTCCACACCACAAGGCCATTTTCATCTTGCTTGTTGCGGTAGATCCACTTTGTGCCAATGATATTATGCTTGCGAGGATCTGGACGTTTGACCAGTTCCAGACATTGTTGAGCTCGAATCGATGTAATTCTTCTTGCATTGCCTGAATCCACTCGGGCTCGAGAAATGCTTCATCTACCTTAGTGGGCTCTGTGATAGAGACAAAAGCATAGTGCCCACAAAAGTTAGATAAATGTGAAGCTTTTGGCGTGTGAGAGGACCTGGTGCTTCAATGTCATCGATGATCTTGTCAACTTGCACTTCTTTTGCAGCGAGGATGAGCTGGTTGTCGTCGAGGAATTTGATCAGCATTTTCTTGACACCATTTTCTTGACACTATCTTGGTGCATCAGCTCGACGTTCTTTGCGTTCTGGAATGAATTCTTCAGCAGATTCTTCAGTAGGAATTACATCCTCAGTAGCCTTGAACTTGATAGATTCCTCAGGTGCTGGTTCATCTATCACAGAAGGTAGGTGCTCTCTTTGCGAGCCATTAGTTTCATCGAACCTCACATCTACGGTTTCAACAATCTTGTAAAGAACATTGTTGAAGACTCTGTAGGTGTGCGAGTCCTTTCCATAACCAAGCATAAAACCTTCATGTGCTTTCGGTGCAAATTTAGCATTGTGATGAGGATCTCTAATCCAGCATTTAGCACCGAAGACTTTGAAATAACTCACATTGGGTTTCTTGTCAGTGAGGAGTTCATAGGCAGTCTTCTTGAAGAATTTGTGAAGATATACTCTGTTGATGATGTGGCACGCGGTATCAATTGCATCAATCCAAAAACGACGAGGCGTTTTGTATTCATCAAGCATAGTGCAAGCCATCTCAACAAGAGTTCTGTTCTTGCGCTCCACGATGCCATTTCTTTGAGGAGTATAGGGAGCAGATAACTCATGAGTAATACCAAGTTCATCAAGATAGTCATCAAGACCGAATTCTTGAACTCAGTTCCATTGTCACTCTGATGTGCTGATCTTCACACCAAAGTTGGTTGAAGCCCTCGAGGAAAATCGTTTGAAGACTTCCTGCACTTCATGTTTGTAAGTAACAATGTGTACCCATGTGTAACGAGAGTAATCATCAACAATAACAAAGCCATATAGAGATGCATCATTAGTGACTGCTGAGTAATGATTAGGACCAAAGAGGTCCGTGTGAAGCAATTCGAATGGACGAGTAGTGGTCATTATAGTCTTCGCTGGATGCTTGGCCTTGGTCATTTTTCCAGCTTCACAGGCTCCACACAAGTGATCCTTGAGGAATTTGACATTCTCAATGCCAATGACAAGCTTCTTCTTCGCAAGCGTGTGAAAATTCCTCATGCCTGCATGACCAAGTCGTCGATGCCATAGCCAGCCTACGAAGCTTTTGCAAGTAGACACACACGGCTGGTTGTGGTCTGTAGAGAAATCAACAATATACAAGTCTCCTCTCCTAAAGCCTTCGAAGACTTTGGAATTGTCAGCTTCCATGATCACAACACAACGATACTTGCCAAAGACAACAACCATATCAAGATCACAAAGCATTGAGACTAACATGAGGTTGTATCCTAAGGACTCAACAAGCATGACTTTGTCCATGTGTATGTCCTTAGAGATCGCAACCTTACCAAGACCCAATACCTGACTTTTGCCTTTGTCAGCACAGATGATATGCTTTAGATGTGACGGTGATAAGCGAGCATCCATCAATAGATTCTTGTCACCAGTCATGTGATTTGTACATCCACTATCGAGGACCCACTCATTGGCTTTGGGTTGATCATCCTTCGCACCCTTTGCCATGAAGCAATAGGTGGGAGCGTAGTCATCACTATCTTCATCAGCTTTGTTGGTGAGGTCATTTTCTTGAGTAGAAGATGGACTTCGACGAAAGCGATGGCGAAAGCCGACTCGCCACACAGACTCGGATTCTTCGATGCCTCCTCTTCCTCATGTTCCTCGATTCAGCTTGAGTCCATTTCCTTGCCAATGAATGCCCGAGCCTTCTTGGAGCTGCTCTTCTTGTGAGAAGAAGACTTTGAGGATTTTGATGATGAAGATTTGACGATTTCTTCTTCTTCTTAGCGTCATCAGAAATGTAATCCTTGTATTTCTTCTTCTTTAATTCCTTTTCCCACTGAGGACAATCTTGAATGTAGTGACCAGGTTTCTTGCATTTGTGGCATAGTCTTCTCTTATAGTCCTTTGGATGAGGAATCACTTTGCTCCTTGAGGATTTTCCAAAGCGACCACGTCTTGAGAACTTCGGAATTTCTTCACGGCGATTGCTAGCTCTTGGCTCAATTCTTGAGATCTCCAAGGCTACTACCAGAGTCTTCACAATCAGATTCAGACACAGCCTTGGCCTTCAGGGCACGTGATTTTCCATAGCTAGAACCATAGAGATCTCTCTTTTCAGCAAGCTGGAACTCATGAGTATTTAGCCTCTCGAGGATATCAGCTGGATCAAGTGACTTGTAGTCAGCATGCTCTTGTATCATCAATTGCAGAGTATCAAATGAGGAATCAAGCGATCTCAACAATTTCTTCACCACCTCATGGTCGGTGATGTCAGTGGCACCAAGCGCTTGAAGCTCATTTGAGATGTCAGTGAGGCGATCGAAGGTTTGTTGAACATTTTCATTGTCGAGTCTTTTAAAGCGGTTAAAGAGATTTTGAAGAACATCAACTCGAGAGTCACGCTGAGTTGAGACTCCTTCATTTACTTTGGACAACCTGTCCCAGATGAGCTTAGCAGTTTCCAAAGCACTCACTCTTCCATATTGTCCTTTGCTCAGATGGCCACATATGATATTCTTCGCTTGAGAATCGAGTTGCTTGAATCTCTTCACATCGGCAGCGTTTAGTGAGGGTGAGACAGAGGGAACACCATTTTCCACAACATACCAGAGATCGTTGTCAATTGCCTCAAGATGCATTCACATCTTGTTTTTCCAGTAGGGGTAGTCCGTCCCATCAAAGGTAGGACACCCAGCTGAGACCTTGATCATACCTGCGGTCGACATAACTAAAACTCCAGGTGGTTAAACCAAAATCACACAGAACAAGGGAGTACCTTGCTCTGATACCAATTGAAAGTGCGTTATATCGACTAGAGAGGGGTGAATAGGCGATTTTTTTGAATTCTTCAATGAGGAAATTTCCGGTGAGGAAATTCCTAAGTGAAGAACTACTTGCAGCGGAATAAGTACTCAGAAGTAAGCATAAGAGAATGCGAGCATGGTCATCATGATGAAATGAAGACAATCAAAGAGTCAGAAAGCGTAAACACAGGATAGCACAAGATGAAGACAAAGCAGTGAAGAATTGACTGAGGAAATTGAGAAAGTCTTGATCAAAGTCTTCAAAACAGATATGAACGAACACTCAACACAAGAATGAGGAAATGAAAGAGTTGAGGAAATAGAACCAGTTAGGTTGGCGAAGACAATGATTTGGTAGACCAGTTCCAACTGCTGTCTCGGTTATACGTCTGGTTGGGCGGTGAGTATTTAAACTCGAGGACACACAGTCCGGACACCCGATCGCTGAGCACGCAGCTCAGGACACCAAGTCCTCACCGTATTCTCCTTGAACTAAGGTCACACAGACCTCGTCTAATCACTCGTGGTAAGTCTTCAGCGACTTCCAAACCTTCACGAGACTTGGTCACTCGGCGATCCACAATTCCTCTTGGATGCTCTAGACCATGGCGCCTAACCGTCTGGAAGAAGCACAGTCTTCAAAGGTAACAAGCGTCGGATCCACGGGATCAATCTCTTGATGATGCTCAATCACTTTGGGTTTATAGGGGTTTGGTTTTGGGTTTTCCTCACTCAATGATTTTCGCTCAAAGTCCTTGGAGGATGGGTTGCTCTTAAATGACAAGTGTCAAGTTCTCTCGGGCAGCCAACCAGCTAGTGGTTGTAGAGGCGGCTATTTATAGCCTAGGGAGCAGCCCGACATGATAAGACATAAATGCCCTTCAATGATATGACCGTTAGGTGGATAAGATATTTTGGGACAGGTGGCGCGCAGCACATCAGCGATCGGAAATTTGACTCTCAAATTCCTCGGGGCTATCATGTTCCTCCTTGTGTAGGCAATCCGCTGGCGAATTCCTAACTCCTCGGTCGAAACAAATTCCTCGTGACGGAAGAACTTCGTCTCATCCTTGAAGAAATTGGTGAGCTGTATGAGATTTCAAAGGCTTCACTTTCGAAGGGATTGGTAGGTGTAGGATTTTGAGTTGAGCATCACATGGAAATTTTTCCTTAGTATTTCCTCGACCCCTTTAATAGTGCGGTGTTTCCTATGAATCAAGAAAGAGAAAATGAAACTACGAAAACAAAAGTCTTCACGCTTCATGTTCCTCAAATGAATACCAAGTCTTCAAGGTCACACCAATTTCTTCACTTTCAAAGTCTTGAAAAGTCTTGAAATATCAAAGTCTTGATAGAAGAACTTCATTTTAGAATTCGACTTTCTCTGTAAATATCAAACTCCTCATAGACTTATAGACCTGTGTACACTCATAAACACATTAGTCCCTTAACCTATAAGTCTTCAATACACCAAAATCACTAAGGGGCACTAGATGCACTTACAGCGCCGCCACCCGCGGCGCCTCCTCCAAGGCGATGCCGCCTCCACCGCCATTGGCCCCCGCGCGCTCGACCACGTCGGCTCGCGGCGGGGTATCGCCCCCCACCTCCACGACCTCCCGGTCGAGGACCACCACCTCTGCCCAGCCTCCGCGACCGCGCTCCCTCACCATCGACGACTCAAAAACCGTCGCCGCCACCACCGTGCCCTCCGGCATCTCGCGCCAGGCCGGCTCCGTGCCACCTCGCACCCGTGCCGCCGCCGTGGCGGTCCAAGCTTGGACCGATGCCGCCTCCAGTTCTGCCTCGGCCCGGTTCCTGTCCCGCCAGCCTAAGGCCTCAGCGTCGTCCGGGTCCAGGCCGAGGTCCGAGTCGCCCCATCCCTCCTCCCCGGCCAGGCCGGCGAGGTCGGACCGGCTCCTGCGGAACGCGGCCCCCTCGGCGGCCGCGGCCTCCGCCGCTGCCCTCGCCAGCGCGATTGGCGACCTGAAGAAAAAGGAAGAATGAGCAACCGAAAGACAAGGATGGCTCAAGAAATCCAGGCGCAAGCAAGAAATAAGACTTACCCCGTCAAGACTGGGACCGGGGTCGGCTTCCCGCGCTTCTTCTTGGCCAGCTTCCCAGGCTCGGCCGGGTCCGCCGTGCGCTTCGCGGCCCGGGGTCGCGGCGCGATGCTGTCTTTCCCTTGCCGGCGGCTCGGCGCCGCCCCATGCGAGGACCCGGCTCCGCCCGCCTCACCGCCTCCCCTGCCCAACGCCGCTACACCAACAACCGGCGTCAGCGTTGCCTGCGCCGCAACGCGTCCAACTATTCAAGACAAATGAAGAAGGAAAAGACTAAAAACTTACCCGCGCGACGCCCAGGGCCACCTGCGACGGAGCCCGGGTGTAAGGATGTCGGCTCGCGTTCAGAAGAATCTCCCGTGATGCGTCGGGACGAATGAGAAGATGCGGGACGGAAAAATAAGAGGACCAGACGCTCACCTGCGGCGCCGGGTTTGCCTGGCTGTACGGCGCCTTGCCGAATCGCCAGTCATCTCCAAGATTGGCCTTGGAGATGTCATTCACGCCGCGCGCAACCTGCTCCACAGACAGCCGCGTCGACCCTGTCCAGTTGGGGTCCTGAAGCCCGATCATCTCGCCGATGAGGCAGGAGCGCCTCTGAAGCGGGAGAACCCGGCGGGTAATGAACGCGGCAAGGAGGTCGGTGCCGGTGAGCCCCTCCCATGTCCTCATCACCGTGACCCGCTCGCAGAGGTTGACGATCTCCTGCGACGGGCGCCGGAGCGAGTAGCCCCAGTTCGTTTTTGCCCGCGGCGGCGTGACGACGAAGGGTGGAATGTTGATGAGGTCCGCACCGTGGTTGCGGACATAGAAGAAGGAGTTCTGCCACTTCTTGGCAAAATCCTCGAGCGGGATCTTGGGGAAGTCCGGCCCCGACTGCTTCGAGATGACGGCGGCCCCGCAGTCGGCAAACTCCCCGGCCGACAAGCCCTACCGCTTCAAGGAGAAGAAGTGCGTCCAGAGGTCAATGGTCGGCTCGACCCCTAGCTACCCCTCGCACAGGGTCACGAAGCCGGAGAGCTGGACGATGGCGCCGGCGCCAAGATGGTGCGGTTGGAGCCCGAAGAACTCCAAGAACGTGCGGAAGAAAGTGCTCGCCGGCAGCCCGAAGCCACGCTCGAAATGCGTGAGGAAGACGACGCGCTCCTGCCCCTCGGGCCCGGTCCTCTGCTCTCCGCGTGGCACACGGACACCAACGTCCGTCTCCCGTGGCAGGCGCCGCGAAGACCGAAGGTAGGTGATGTCGTCGGGGGTGACGGTCGAGCCCATCCAGGAGCCCGACGGCAGCGACATCACCAAAAGAGAATGAGAGAGGAAGGACGATGGAGAGATCTCTGCTCGGCACCACAGGCGCAGCTGTGTGTTGGTGGCAAAGGGCAGAGAAGGAGCAGGGGACAGGAGGGCGCGAGCGAGAATAATGTCCGCCGCCCCCTAGCCCCCCTCAATTTATAACCCCCGGTTCGAATGTGGGGGAGTGGGATCATCAGCACACGCCCGTTCCACTACCCCGCAATAAGTGCGCACATACACGCGCACTAACTGCGCGGGGAAGTGCAACCGGCCCCCAGACGCCACAATAAATCCACGCGCATGGGCCAATGGCGTGCGGCGGCGGGCCCTGGCCCATCGCCCAGTCCCGTCATGCGCGTGGCCTATCAGGCCCCTCCGACTTCCGGGCACCACGTGGCGCCTGCGCGAAGCCCGAGGGATCGCCTCAAGATTCGACGTACTCCTCGGTTCCTGCCGCAGCCGGGATACCGCGATCTGGTTTCCGAGAAAACTGGCACACAGTGGGTGTTGCTGGATCCGGCGCTCGCAGATTCCGCCTTGCTCAAGGGGGAAACTGCGAAGGCCCACTCATCCGAAGACGGCGGACCTTCATAGCTTCGGGCACTACTGTCGGGGGGATGAACCCCGGGCAGGCAACGGAACCTAGATCTATTTCAAAAAATAGCAGGGCCCGCATCGCCCCGCAAACCAGCACGCGCCTGGCCGGGTCGCTCGACCCAGCAAGGCACGTGGACCTGGCCAAGACCCTCGACTCGGCAAGGCGCGTCGACCCGGCCTCAGCGGCCAACACAAGACGACTCAATCCGGCGCAGCCATGGCTTCCCCAGCAAGCCAACCCACCGTGGCGTCCACGGCAACGCAGCCACTGGTCAGCTCCCGTCCCATCCAGGCCGTACGATACGACGAGACCTCCATCACCGATGACCAATACAATAGTGCTCCCGCCCATGCCCATGGTCAGCCAGAGCATGGCAACAGTGCCCCTTACCTACCCGCTGACCAGGGCTGGCATGGCAACAGTGTTCACGCCCTCACCGCTGACGACAGCAAGCGGCGGCCTGACGGAGAACACTGTACGCAGCTCAACTCGGCCACGCCATGACGATTGACAAGACGACGCACAGCCCCCCTAGGCACGCGGGGCCCGCACCTAGGGGAACCCGGCGAACCAGAAGCCCACGAGCGGGACCCAGCCCGGAACTCCGGACACCGACAATGCGGACCCACCAACTCGGCATATTACCATTGTAACCCTGGGTGGGTTGATCTATAAACCCCCCAGGAACCCGCGCCCACGGGGGCAAGCAGGAAAGTAAGCAATAGAACATGCAAGGCATGCTAGACACAAGACGCATGTAAGAGAGACCCAGACAAGCACCGGATCAGCCACCAAATAGCAACACTAGGGAGAAGGAGCAGCCTCCTTCCTCCTCCATACAGCTCCAGGAGCAACATTGTACTATCGATCATCCAACTAAACTCGGCAGGACTAGGGGTGTTATCTCTCCGGAGAGCCCCGAACCTGGGTATGTCCAGCGTCCCGCGCCCGCGCATATCAACCTCGCCTCTGGAGCCCACCAGCGCCCTCGAGCCTCCTCCTCTCTTTAGCCATCCCTTGGCATCTGTCGTGCGCCCACCACGACAGTCTCCTTCCTGGAACGCTCGACCTCTGACATTACGGGCATGGAATCGACGCAGATCTTGTTGATAGATGGTTGACCGGATCAGAGCCATCTCACGTTCCTCTTCTAGGAGATCAACTGCATCTTGGTATGCCCGTTCAACTTCAGCTTCTGAGAAGAGTTCCACTCGGGGAGCGTTGTGCAGCAAGTCACTCGGAAGCACAGCCTTGACACCGTACACCAAGAAGAAAGGGGTTCGGTCAGTCAACCGGTTCGGCGTCATTCTCAGCCCCCATAGGACGAATGGTAACTCAGTCACCCAAGCTCCGGCAGCGTGCTTGAGGTCGCGCATCAGTCGGGGTTTCAGCCCTTGAAGGATCAAACCATTCGCCCTTTCTGCTTGCCCATTCGACTACGGGTGTGCAACAGACGTGTAGTTGACTCAAGTGCCTTGGGAAGCACAGAACACCTTAAACTCATCGGAATCAAAATTGGAGCCGTTATCTGTGATAGTGCTATGAGGGACTCCATATCTGAATATCAACTCCTTGATGAAACTAACGGCAGTGCTTGAGTCAAGGTTTTTGATAGGCTTGGCTTCGATCCATTTGGTGAACTTCTCGACCTCCACGAGCAAATGAGTGAAACCATTTCTGCCAGTTTTGAAGGGTCCAACCATATCTAACCCCCAGACTGCGAACGGCCAGACGAGTGGAATAGTCTTCAAGGCAGACGCATGCTTGTGAGACATGTTGGAGTAGAACTGACAACCTGCGCACTTGTCGACTATATCCTTTGCCATCTCATTCGCACGAGGCCAATAGAATCCTGCTCGGTATGTGCTACCTCTTGAGAATGCGTTGGTTTTCCGTTGAAGAGGAAAGGGTGATGCAGCAAAGTAGCGTAACTATTTCCCTCAGGTTTTGAGAACCAAGGTATCAATCCAGTAGGAGGCTACACGCAAATCCTCGTACCTACACAAACAAATAAGAACCTTGCAACCAACTCGATAAAGGGGTTGTCAAACCCTTCACGGGCACTTGCAAAAGTGAGATCTTATAGGGATAATGAGATAAATATTTTTGGTATTTTATGATATAGATTGGAAAGTAAAGATTGCAAGATAAAATAGATTGAAAACTTATATGATGGAAAATAGATCCAGGGGCCATAGGTTTCACTAGTGGCTTCTCTCAAGATAGCATAAGTATTACGGTGGGTGAACAAATTACTGTAGAGCAATTTATAGAAAAGTGCAAAGTTATGAGAGTATATAGGCATGATCATGTATATAGGCATCACGTCCGCGACAAGTAGATCGAAACGATTCTGCATCTACTACTATTACTCCACACATCGACCGCTATCCAGCATGCATCTAGAGTATTAAGTTCATAAGAACAGAGTAACACATTAGGCAAGATGACATGATGGAGAGGGATAAACTCAAGCAATACGATATAAACCCCATATTTTTATCCTCAATGGAAACAATACGATGCGTGCCTTGCTGCCCTAACATCCTTTGGGAAAGGACACATAAAGATTGAACCCAAAGCTAAGCACTTCTCCCATTGCAAGAAAGATCAATCTAGTATGCCAAACCAAACTGATAATTCGAAGAGACTTGCAAAGATAACAAATCATACATAAAAGAATTCAGAGGAGATTCAAATATTGTTCATAGATAATCTTGATCATAAACCCACAATTCATCAGATCTCGACAAACACACCGCAAAAAGTATTACATCGAATAGATCTCCAAGAAGATCGAGGAGAACTTTGTATTGAGATCCAAAGAGAGAGAAGAAGCCATCTAGATAATAACTATGGACCCGAAGGTCTGAGATAAACTACTCACACTTCATCAGAGAGGCTATGGTGTTGATGTAGAAGCCCTCCATGATCGATTCCCCCTCCAGCGGAGCGCCGGAAAAGGCCCCAAGATGGGATCTCACGGGTACAGAAGGTTGCGGCGGTGGAAATAGGGTTTCGTGGTGCTCTTGGATGTTTTCAGGGTACGTAAGTATATATAGGCGAAGGAAGTTGGTCAGGGGAGCCACGAGGGGCCCATGAGGGTGGGGGCGCGCCTACCCTCCTGGGCGTGCCCTCCTGCCTCGTGGCTGCCTCGTTTCATTCTTGATGTCCACTCCAGGTCTCCTGGATTGCGTTTGTTCCAAAAATAACTCTCCCGAAGGTTTCATTCCCTTTGGGCTCCGTTTGATATTCTTTTTCTGCGAAACACTGAAATAGGCAAAAAATAGCAATTTGGACTGGGCCTCCGGTTAATAGGTTAGTCCCAAAAATAATATAAAAGTGTATAGTAAAGCCCATTAAACATCCAAAACAAGTAATATAATAGCATGGAACAATCAAAAATTATAGATACGTTGGAGACGTATCAGTATGCTTTGGCCACGATGGTCCAAGAGGACGCATGGTGACCACAGGTCCCCGAGTGGATATCATTTAGGATCATTCGACCTTCTTCCGGGGTGATGCAACGTTGAACCACTCTTGTGACACTTTCTCTGTAAAGATGCCCTTTTTATCACGGTGAAAGCTTTGGATTGACGGTCTATCTGGCAGGCCTCATCCTCATCCTTTGGGAGTTCCTGCCTGAGCAGGGACGCGATGTACGGCACCGTCCAATCGGGCGTGATCACTAAGACTTCCATGATCAAATCAACCACAGCTGGGACTTCAATCTCAGTCGGATTGGTTGAACTTATCGGTTGCGGGGGCTCTTCCTTGAAGGGATCTTCTTGTACTGATGGGGTGTGGAGATGCTCCAAGAACACATTGCTGGGGATAGGCTTCCAAGTGGAACCTATCTTTGCCAGATCATCCGCGGCTTGATTCTTGATTCGGGGTATGTGGTGGAGCTCTAACCCCTCGAACTTCTTCTCTAACTTTCTCACTGCATTGCAATAACTGGTCATTGCTAGACTCCGGACATCCCATTCCTTCATTACTTCATTAACCACTAAGTCTGAGTCGCCGTAGACCATCAAGCGCCGGACGCCGAGTGAAATGGCCATACGCAACCCATACAATAATGCCTCATACTCAGCTTCATTGTTTGAAGAATCAAAGTGAATCTGAAGGACATAACTGAGCTTGTCTCCTCTTGGGGACACCAAAACCACCCGTGCGCCAGAGCCATTCAACATCTTGGACCCATCAAAGAACATAGTCCAATGCTCCGACTGAATCTAAGTCGGTTGCTGCTGTTCAATCCACTCTGCGAGGAAATCTGCTATTGCTTGGGACTTGATGGCTTTCTTGCCTCAAACTTGATATCTAAAGGAAGGA
Source organism: Aegilops longissima (assembly GCA_021605205.1). Classification (NCBI taxonomy): domain Eukaryota; kingdom Viridiplantae; phylum Streptophyta; class Magnoliopsida; order Poales; family Poaceae; genus Aegilops; species Aegilops longissima. The sequence continues at coordinate 609,738,349 of CM038679.1, read as the reverse complement.
GTTCAATCACCCATTTTGCCACTCGACTAGTTGCATCTCTGTTATTCAGAGTTTCTGACAATGGGGCGTTGCTGACGACTGAAACCGAGTGGTCTGAGAAGTAATGTGCAACTTTCTTCGTGGTCAGGTAAATCCCATAAAATAAGCTTCCGATAATGAGGATATCTCTGCTTGGACGGGGTCAAGACTTCTGAAATGTAATACACATGGCGCTGAACTTTGAAGGCTTTGCCTTCTTCTTCCTGCTCGACCGTGAGCACTGTGCTGACAACCTGTCCAGTGGCTGCGATGTAAAGCAATAAAGGCTCATTGCTGACTGGAGCAGCAAGCACCAGCTGGGTGGAAAGAAGGGCTTTAATCTCTTCAAATGTTGCTTCACCTTCGTCATTCCACTCGAACTTGTCAGACTTCTTCATCAGTCGGTAAAGAGGCATTGCCTTTTCATCTAGGCATGAGATGAATCGACTCAATGCAGCCAAACAACCAGTAAGCTTCTAAACATCGTACACACGCAGAGGGCGCTTCATTCGGAGGATTGTGCCAATCTTCTCTGGATTTGCATCGATCCCCCGTTCGGAAACGAGAAAACCGAGTACTTTCCGCCTGTGACTCCGAATGTGCACTTTGATGGATTGAGCTTGATATCATATCTTCTTAAGTTGGCAAAGGTTTCAGCAAGGTCAGTCAGCAGGTTGGAACCTTTGCGTGACTTAACCACTATGTCATCCATGTATGCTTCCACATTCTGACTGATTTAAGAGAGTAGACACTTCTGAATCATGCGCATGAATGTGGCACTAGCATTATTGAGGCCAAAGGGCATAGTAACATAGCAAAAACACCCGAACGAGGTGATGAAAGCTGTCTTTATCTCATCGGGTCCATACAACCGGATCTGATGGTACCTAGAATAAGCGTCCAAAAAGGAAAATCGCTCATATCCCGTAGTTGAGTCGACTATCTAGTCGATGCGGGGCAGAGGAAAATGATCCTTCGGGCAGGCCTGATTGATGTGCTTGAAATCAATACACATTCGAAGTGATTTGTCTTTCTTGGGGACGATAACGACATTGGCGAGCCACCTCCTCGCCAATTGCATTTCTCTTTTCTGCGGCGGACCGATGGAGATGCTCATTAACGGGTTTTGCCTTCGAGTCGACTCGCAAACAGTGCTCAGCCAGTCCCCTGGGTACACCTGGCATGTCAGATGGCTTCCATGCAAAGATGTCCCAGTTCTCACGGAGGAACTGGATGAGCGCTTCTTCCTATTTGCTATCGAGTGTTGTTGAGATATGGGTCGAAGCAGCATTGGGGTCGGTCAGGTGAATGTGAACCGGCTTTGTCTCGCCGGCCAACTGGAATGCGGATTCTGAGGCAGGCCTCTTGGCACGCAGCAAATCACTCGGATCTGCCGTCTTCTGGTATTTTTGAAACTCTGCCATCTGCTCATCGGCAATCTTCGAACCGTTCTGGAGACAATCCTCTGCTCTCTGCCGGTTTGCAATGACCGTGATCACACCTTTGGGGCCAGGCATCTTCAACTTGAGGTACACATCGCACGGTCGAGCCATGAAACTAGCATAAGCAGGTCTGCCTAGAATGGCATGATAGGCACTGTCAAAATCCATACCTCAAACGTCAACTTTTCCTTGCGGTAATTCAAGGAATTACCGAAAACCACATAAAGAGTGATCTAACCGAGTGAATTGGCTTTCTTTCCTGGGATGATACCGTGGAATCTCATGTTGCTCTCACGGAGTTTGGACATCGGAATGCCCATCCCCCGGAGGGCCTCAGCGTACAATATATTCAGTCCACTGCCTGGTAAAACTCGCTTATTCCCTTATATGGGCGGATGAAACTATGTGCCCCCACCAGCCTGGTAAAACTCGCTTATCTCCCAAACGCTGTAAATTAATGGCACAGTTGGGTTACCCACGCCCGTATTGATGAGAATCCCGGAATAAAGGGACACGATCTCTGCTCCAACAAGACGTGCCAAGGAAACCGCCTCGCTAAGTCTTACTGAGGTGGGACAATAAAAGCGATTCAATAAAGGCTTGGCGTGGTGTGTTGTCATGCTGCGAAATCGTCGGTGATTGGATTTGTGTATTATTCTCTCTACGGTGGTATGTGGAAATTATTTTGCAGAGCCGGACACTATCCTTGTGTTCAAAATCTTCTATGAAGTATTCGGGAGAAGGAACCCGCCTTGCAATGCCGAAGACAATCTGCACGCCGGACTCGTCATCATTGAAGCCTGGTTCAGGGGCTACTAAGGGAGTCCTGGATTAGGGGGTGTCCGGATGGCCGGACTATGACCTTTGGCCGGACTCCTGGACTATGAAGATACAAGATTGAAGACTTCGTCCCGTGTCCGGATGGGACTTTCCTTGGCGTTGAAGGCAAACTTGGAGATACGGATATGTAGATCTCCTCCTATTGTAACCGACTCTATGTACACCTAACCCTCTCCGGTGTCTATATAAACCGGAGGGTTTTAATCCGTAGGATGAACAACAACCATACCATAGGCTAGCTTCTAGGGTTTAGCCTCTCTGATCTCGTGGTAGATCTACTCTTGTACTACCCATATCATCAATATTAATCAAGCAGGAGTAGGGTTTCACCTCCATCGAGAGGGCCCGAACCTGGGTAAAAACATCGTGTCCCTTGTCTCCTGTTACCATCCGCCTAGACGCACAGTTCGGGACCCACTACCCGAGAGCCGCCGGTTTTGACACCGACAGGGATCATCTTATAATGCTACCGTCAACCAAAGCAAGATAAGATGCATAAAAGATAAACATCACATGCAATCAATATAAGTGATATGATATGGCCCTCATCATCTTGTGCTTGTGATCTCCATCTTCGAAGCACCGTCATGATCACCATCGTCACCGACGCGACACCTTGATCTCCATCGTAGCATCGTTGTCGTCTCGTCAATCTTATGCTTCTACGACTATCGCTACCGCTTAGTGATAAAGTAAAGCATTACAGGGCGATTGCATTGCATACAATAAAGCGACAACCATATGGCTCCTGCCAGTTGCCGATAACTCTGTTACAAAACAAGATCATCTCATACAATAAAATTTAGCATCATTTCTTGACCATATCACATCACAACATGCCCTGCAAAAAAAAGTTAGACGTCCTCTACTTTGTTGTTGCATATTTTACGTGGTTGCTACGGGCTGAGCAAGAACCGTTCTTACCTACGCATCAAAACCACAACGATAGTTCGTCAAGTTAGTGCTGTTTTAACCTTCTCAAGGACTGGGCGTAGCCACACTCGGTTCAACTAAAGTTGGAGAAACTGACACCCGCCAGCCACCTGTGTGCAAAGCACGTCGGTAGAACCAGTCTCACGTAAGCGTCTGGCGTAATGTCGGTCCGGGCCGCTTCATCCAACAATCTTGCCAAACCAAAGTGTGACATCTTTGGTAAGCAGTATGACTTTATCGCCCACAACTCACTTGTGTTCTACTCGTGCATATAACATCTACGCATAAAACCTAGGCTCGGATGCCACTGTTGGGGAACGTAGTAATTTCAAAAAAAATCCTACGCACATGCAAGATCATGGTGATGCATAGCAACGAGAGCGGAGAGTGTTGTCCACGTACCCTCGTAGACCGATAGCGGAAGCGTTATAACAACGCGGTTGATGTAGTCGTACGTCTTCACGGCCCGACCGATCAAGCACCGAAACTACAACACCTCCGAGTTCTAGCACACGTTCAGCTCGATGATGATCCCCGGACTCCGATCCAGCAAATTGTCGGGGAAGAGTTCCGTCAGCACGACGGCATGGTGACGATCTTGATGTTCTACCATCGCAGGGCTTCACCTAAGCACCGCTACAGTATTATCGAGGTGGACTATGGTGGAGGGGCACCGACACGGCTAAGAGATCAAGGGATCAATTGTTGTGTCTCAAGGGTGCCCCTCCCGTATATAAAGGAGTGGAGGAGGGATGGCGGCCCTCTCTCTATGGCGCGCCCTAGGGAGTCCTACTCCCACCGGAGTAGGATTCCCCCTTCCTAATAGAACTAGGAGCCCTTCCAAGTAGAAGGAGTAGGAGAGAAGGAAAGGGAAGGGAGAAGGAGAAGGAAGGAAAGGCGCCCCCTCCCTTGTCCAATTCGGACTAGTCCATGGGGAGGTGCGGCCACCCTTTGGGGCCTTTCTCTCCTTTCCGTATGGCCCATTAAGGCCCAATCTGAATTCCGTAACTCTCCGGTACTTGAAAAATACCGAATCACTCGGAACCTTTCCGATGTCGAATATAGTCATCAATATATCTATCTTTACGTCTCGACCATTTCGAGACTCCTCGTCATGTCCCGATCTCATCCGGGACTCTGAACTCCTTCGGTACATCAAAACTCATAAACTCATAATATAAGCATCATCAAAACCTTAAGCGTGCGGACCCTATGGGTTCGAGAACAATGTAGACATGACCGAGACCGTCTCGGTCAATAACCAATAAGCGGAACCTGGATGCTCATATTGGCTCCCACATATTCTCTGAAGATCTTTATCGGTCAGACCGCATAACAACATCGTTGTTCCTTTGCCATCGGTATGTTACTTGCCCGAGATTCGATCGTCGGTATCTCAATACCTAGTTCAGTCTCAGTTCTTGGCAAGTCTCTTTACTCGTTCCATAATACATCATCTCACAACTAACTCATTAGTTGCAATGCTTGCAAGGCTTATGTGATGTGCATTACCGAGAGGGCCCGGAGATACCTCTCCGAGCAATAGGAGTGACAAATCCTAATCTCGAAATCGCCAACCCAACATGTACCTTTGGATACACTGTAGAGCTCCTTTATAATCACCCAGTTACGTTGTGACGTTTGGTAGCACACAAAGTGTTCCTCCGGTAAATGGGAGTTGCATAATCTCATAGTCATAGGAACATGTATAAATCATGAAGAAAGCAATAGCAATATACTAAACGATCGTGTGCTAAGCTAACGGAATGGGTCATGTCAATCACATCATTCTCTTAATGATGTGATCCCATTAATCAAATGACAACACATGTCTATGGTTAGGAAACATAACCATCTTTGATCAACAAGCTAGTCAAGTAGAGGCATACTAGTGACACTCTGTTTGTCTATGTATTCACACATGTATTATGTTTCCGGTTAATACAATTCTAGCATGAATAATAAATATTTATCATGATATAAGGAAATAAATAATAACTTTATTATTGCCTCTAGGGCATATTTCCTTCAGTCTCCCACTTGCACTAGAGTCAATAATCTAGTTCACATCGCCATGTGATTTAACACCAATATTCACATCTGTATGTGATTAATACCCATAGTTCACATCGTCATGTGATTAACACCCAAAGGGTTTACTAGAGTCAATAATCTAGTTCACATTGCTATGTGATTAACACCCAAAGAGTAGTAAGGTATGATCATGTTTTGCTTGTGAGAGAAGTTTAGTTAACGGGTCTGTCACATTCAGAGCCGTATGCATTTTGCAAATATTCTATGTCTACAATGCTCTGCACGGAGCTACTCTAGCTAATTGCTCCCACTTTCAATATGTATCCAGATTAAGACTTAGAGTCATCTGGATCAGTGCCAAAACTTGTATCGACGTAACCCTTTACGATGAACCTTTTGTCACCTCCATAATCGAGAAACATATCCTTATTCCTCGAAGGATAATTTTGACCAATGTCCAGTGATCTATTCCTAGATCACTATTGTACTCCCTTGCCAAACCAGGGCAGAGTATACAATAGGTCTGGTCCATTGCATGGCATACTTTTATAGAACCTATGGTGATGCATAGGAATGACTTTCATTCTCTTTCTATTTTCTGCCGTGGTCGGGATTTGAGTCTTACTCAATTTCATACCTTTGCAACACAGGCAAGAACTCTTTCTTTCACTGTTCCATTTTGAACTACTTCAAAATCTTGTCAAGGTATGTACTCATTGAAAATCTTATCAAGCGTCTTGATCTATCTCAATAGTTCTTGATGCTTAATATGTAAGTAGCTTTACTAAGGTCTTTCTTTTAAAGAACTCCTTTCAAACACTTCTTGATGCTTTCCAGAAAAAATTCTACATCATTTCTGATCAACAATATGTCACTCACATATACTTATCAGAAAGGCTGTAGTGCTCCCACTCACTTTATTGTAAATACAGGCTTCACCGCAAGTCCGTATAAAACTATATGCTTTGATCAACTCATCAAAGCGTATATTCCAACTCCGAGATGCTTGCACCAGTCCATAGATGGATCGTTGGAGCTTGCACACTTTGTTAGCACCTTTTGGATCGAAAAAACCTTTTGGTTGCATCATATACAACTCTTCTTCCAGAAATCCATTCAGGAATGCAGTTTTGACATCCATTTGCTAGATTTTATAAAATGTGGCAATTGCTAACATGATTCGGACAGTCTTAAGCATCGCTACGGGTGAGAAAGTCTCATCGTAGTCAACCCCTTGAACTTGTCGAAAACCTTTCACAACAAGTCTAGCTTTGTAGATAGTAACACAACTATCAGCGTCCGTCTTCCTCTTGAAGATTCATTTATTTTCTATGGCTTGCCGATCATCGGGCAAGTTCACCAAAGTCCACACTTTGTTCTCATACATGGATCCTATCTCAGATTTCATGGCCTTCAAGCCATTTCATGAATCTGGGCTCATCATCGCTTCCTCATAGTTAGTAAGTTCATCATGGTCTAGTAACATGACTTCCGAACAGGATTACCGTACCACTACAGTGCGGACCGTACTCTGGAAGACCTACGAGGTTCTGTAGTAACTTGATCTGAAGTTTCATGATCATCATCATTAGCTTCCTCACTAATTGGTGTAGGAATCACTGGAACTGATTTCAGTGATGAACTATTTTCCAATTCAGGAGAAGGTACTATTACCTTATCAAGTTCTACTTTTCTCCCACTCACTTCTTTCAAGAGAAAACTCCTCTAGAAAGGATCCATCTTAGCAACGAATATTTTGCCTTCGGATCTGTGATAGAAGGTGTACCCAACAGTTTCCTTTGGGTATTCTATGAAGACGCACTTCTCCGATTTGGGTTCGAGCTTATCAGGTTCAAACTTTTTCAAATAAGCATCGCAGTCCCAAACTTTAAGAAACAACAACTTTGGTTTCTTGCCAAACCACAGTTCATAAGGCGTCGTCTCAAACGGATTTTGATGGTGCCCTATTTAAAGTGAATGCAGTTGTCTCTAATGCATAACCCCAAAACGATGGTGGTAAATCGGTAAGATACATCACAGATCGCACCATATCCAATAAAGTGCGGTTATGATGTTTGGACACACCATTACGCAGTGGTGTTCCATGTGGCGTGAGCTGTGAAACTATTCCACATTGTTTTATATGAAGGCCAAACTCGTAACTCAAATATTCTCCTCCACGATCAGATCGTAGAAACTTTATTTTCTTGTTACGATGATTCTCCACTTCACTCTGAAATTATTTGAACTTTTCAAATCTTTCGGACTTGTGTTTCATTAAGTAGATATACCCATATCTGCTCAAATCATCTGTGAAGGTCAGAAAATGACGATACTTGCCACGAGCATCAACACTCATTGGATCGCATACATCGGTATGTATTATTTCCAATAAGTCAGTAGCTCGTTCCATTGTTCCGGAGAACGGAGTTTTAGTCATTTTGCCCATAAGGCACGGTTCGCAAGCATCAAATGATTCATAATCAAGTGATTCCAAAAGTCCATCTTTATGGAGTTTCTTCATGCGCTTTACACCGATATGACCCAAACGGTAGTGCCACATATATGTTGCACTATCATTATCAACTTCGCATCTTTTGGCATCAATATTATGAATATGTGTATCACTACGATCGAGATCCAACAAACTATTTTCATTGGGTGTATGACCATTGAAGGTTTTATTCATGTAAACAGAACAACAATTATTCTCTGACTTTAAATGAATAACCGTTTTGCAATAAACATGATCAAATCATATTCATGCGCAACGCAAACGCCAAATAACATTTACTTAGGTTTAACACTAATCCCAAAAGTATAGAGAGTGTGCGATGATGATCATATCAATCTTGGAACCACTTCCAACACACATCGCCACTTCACCCTCAACTAGTCTCTGTTTATTCTGTAACTCCTGTTTCGAGTTACTAATTTTTAGTAACCGAACAAGTATCAAATACTCAGGGGTAGTAAGGTACACATCAATAACTTGTATATCAAATATACCCCTGTTCACTTTGCCATCCTTCTTATCCACCAAATATTCAGGGCATTTCCGCTTCCAGTGACCATTTCCTTTGCAGTAGAAGCACTTAGTTTCAGGCTTTGGTCTAGCTTTGGGCTTCTTCAAGGGAGTGACAACTTGCTTGCCATTCTTCTTGAAGTTCCCTTTCTTTCCCTTCGCCCTTTTCTTGAAACTAGTGATGTTGTCAATCATCAACACTTGATGCTCTTTTCTTGATTTCTACCTTCGTCGATTTCAGCATCACGAAGAGCTCGGGAATCATTTTCGTCATCCCTTGCATTATAGTTCATCACGAAGTTCCAGTAACTTGGTGATGGTGACTTAGAGAACTCTGCCAATCACTATCTTATCTGGAAGATTAACTCCCACTTGATTCAAGCGATTGTAGTACTCAGACAATCTAAGCACTTGCTCACTAGTTGAGCAATTCTCCTCCATCTTTTTAGCTATAGAACTTGTTGGAGACTTCATATCTCTCAACTCGGGTATTTGCTTGAAATATTAACTTCAACTCCTGGAACATCTCGTATGGTCCATGACGTTCAAAACGTCTTTAAAGTCCCGATTCTAAGCTGTTAAGCATGGTGCACTAAACTATCAAGTAGTCATCACATTGAGCTAGCCAAACGTTCATAACGTCTGCATCTGCTCCTGCAATAGGTTTGTCACCTTGCGGTGCATGAAGGACATAATTTTTCTGTGCAACAATGAGGATAATCCTCAGATCACGGATCAAGTACGCATCATTGCTACTAACAAAATTCAACTTAGTTTTCTCTAGGAACACATAAAACATAGGGAAGCAAAAACATAGAGAAGCAACAACGCGAGCTATTGATCTACAACATAATTTGCAAAATACTACCAGGACTAAGTTCATGATAAATTAAAGTTCAGTTAGTCATATTACTTAAGAACTCCCACTTAGATAGACATCCCTCTAATCCTCTAAGTGATTACATGATCCATATCAACTACACCATGTCCGATCATCACGTGAGATGGAGTAGTTTCAACGGTGAACATCAATATGTTGATCATATCTACTATATGATTCACGCTCGACCTTCGGTCTCCGTGTTCGAGGCCATATCTTTATATGCTAGGCTCGTCAAGTTTAACTTTGAGTATTCGCGTGTGCAACTGTTTTGCACCCGTTGTATTTGAATGTAGAGCCTATCACACCCGATCATCACGTGGTGTCTCTGCACGAAGAACTTCCGCAACGGTGCATACTCAGGGAGAACACTTTTACTATGATAATTTAGTGAGGGATTGAGGGAGTCCTGGATTAGGGGGTGTCCGGATGGCCGGACTATGACCTTTGGCCGGACTCCTGGACTATGAAGATACAAGATTGAAGACTTCGTCCCGTGTCCGGATGGGACTTTCCTTGGCATGGAAGGCAAGCTTGGCGATACGGATATGTAGATCTCCTCCCATTGTAACCGACTCTATGTAACCCTAACCCTCTCTGGTGTCTATATAAACCAGAGGGTTTTAGTCCGTAGGACGAACAACAATCATACCATAGGCTAGCTTCTAGGGTTTAGCCTCTCTGATCTCGTGGTAGAACTATGCTTTTACTACCCATATCATCAATATTAATCAAGCAGGAGTAGGGTTTTACCTCCATCGAGAGGGCCCGAACCAGGTAAAAACATCGTGTCCCTTGTCTCCTGTTACCATCCGCCTAGGCGCAGTTCGGGACCCCCTACCGAGATCCGCGGTTTTGACACCGACATTGGTGCTTTCATTGAGAGTTCCTGCGTGTCGTCATCCTTAGGCCCGATGGCTCCTCCTATTATCAACAACGATGCGGTCAAGGGCGTGACTTTTCTCCCGGACAGATCTTCGTATTCGGCGGCTTTACCTTTGCGGGCAATTAAGCAGCCATCTGGAGCAGATCGAAGCTTCGCCCTTGGCCATCAGGTCAGATTTGGAAGTTTGAACTACACGGCCGGCGTCGCGGAGACTCGATCTTGACGGGTTGAGCCACAGCCAAAGCGCGCCCTTGTCACGATGGGCATGATCTAGCTCTGCCGCGAGCGGTGCCCTCGAGGCGCACCGATGTACACTCCGACCCTTAGCTCGGGCCATTGCGCCAATCAGGGCGGGTGGCTGGACACGCCTCGGGGCTGCAATCTCTCGGCGTCGAGGCGAACACCATACCTGTCGCTGCGGCTTCGTGACTCAAGGTGCGGACTCCGAACCTTCGCCCCGCCAATCGAATCCGATTGGGCGCCGATCATGGAGTTCACCGCCGCGGACATCTTTCAGCACTCTCCTTTCGGCGACATTCTGAATTCACTAAAGTCTCTCTCTTTATCAGGAGAGCCTTGGCCGGACTATGGTCAGCAAGGTTGGGATGCGGACGACGAAGAAATTCAAAGCCCACCCACCACCCACTTCGTAGCCACTATCGATAATTTAACCGACATGCTCGACTTCGACTCCGAAGACATCGACGGTATGGACGCCGATGCAGGAGACGACCAAGAACCAGCGCCTACAAAGGCCTTTGGAAGGCCACCTAAATCAGTATGACATATACATGGTGGACACCCCAAAAGAAGGGAGCGGCAATGGAACAACGGAGGATGACCCTCCAAGAAACAGCCTAAGCGCCCGGCGTCGGGCGCCGCTCTAAATCCCGCCACAGCAAAACGGCGATTCGGGCAGGAGATAATAACACCCCGGCAGTGCGAAGACAATCCCCTCAGCAAGATTCAGCGCGGGAGGATGGAGATGCCAGCCCTCATGAGAGAGCGGCGAGCAGAGAGGTAGAGGGCGATAATCACATGCCTCCCTCCGAAGGCGAGGCAAACCTCGGCGACGACAATTTGTCGTGCTGAGGATCCCGTCGAACAAGAGCGTTTCAAACGCGGGCTTATAGCCACGGCGAGCAGCCTCAAGAAAAAAGCAGCAACAGCTTAGAGCTGACCAAGACTTGCTAGCCGACGGATGGATGGATGTCCTTGCGGCTAAAAGTCTGAACTCGAGCGCCTCCAAGAGCTACCCAAAATGCAGGATGCTACCCGATTAGAGGAGGAAGCACAAAGACCTACATCACCAGCGCATGATCGGCCGACCGGCCACCTCGTGTCATGACGAGAGGCCTCTCGGCCCTCCACTCAAGCCGCACCCCGGTGTTGCTCAAAGAATACCAAGGCATGGGGAAATGCGCCAGACCTGCGAGATATATTGGAGGACAGGGCAAGGCAAACAAGATCGATCTATGGATCGTGTGGGCGCCCCACGATACGTGACGATAACCGTCATGCCGGATATGGTAAATCCGGCCGGGCCGAACACATTAGACAAAGCTCATTTGAGCTACGTCGTGATATAGCCCAATACAGAGGCGCCGCACACCCACTATGCTTCACAGATGAAGTAAAGGATCATCAAATCCCCGAGGGTTTCAAACCTGTAAACATAAAATCATACGATGGCACAACAGATCCGGCGGTATGGATCGAGGATTATCTCCTTCATATCAACATGGCCCGCGGCAATGATCTACACGCCATCAAATACCTCCCACTCAAGCTTAAAAGACCAGCTCGGCATTGGCTTAACAGCTTGCCAGCAGAATCAATTGGTTGTTGGGAGGACCTGGAAGCCGCATTCCTCGACAACTTCCAGGGCACCTATGTGCGACCACTAGACGCCGATGACCTAAGCCACATAATTCAGTAGCCAGAGGAATCGGCAAAACAATTCTGGACACGGTTCCTAACCAAGAAAAGTCAAATAGTCGACTGTCCGGACGCAGAGGCCCTTGCAGCCTTGAAGCATAACATCCGTGACGAGTGGCTTGCCCGACACCTAGGACAGGAAAAGCCGAAATCCATGGCAGCCCTCACAACACTCATGACCCGCTTTTGCGCGGGAGAAGACAGCTGGCTAGCTCGTAGTAATAACATGACCAAGAGCCCTGGTAATTCGGATACCAAGGACAACATTGGCAGGTCGCGTTGCAACAAGCAAAAGCGCCACATTAACGGCGACAATCTTTGAGGATCGGCGGTTAATGCGGATTCGAGCTCTAAACCGGTCGATGGAAAAAGCCATTCAAAAGAAATACTACGGGCCCGTCCAATTTGGACCGAATACTCAATCGCTCGTGCGGATACGGCACCCGAAAAACCAGCCAACCACACCAGCGAGGGAGTGTTGGGTGTTCAAGCGAGCGAGCAAGTTAAACACGAAAACAATGACAAGGGGCTGCATAAGCGATGGCGAGGAGGAGCCCGGCCGCCCGAACAATAGGGGACATAAGGGCTTCCCCCACAAGTGTGGACGGTGAACATGATATCGCAACCCACATACCCAAAGGGGCCGGAGCGTGCACTCGAGGGCGTATCTGGCGTTGGAGCGATCGCCCCAAAGTTCAACCCATGGTCCTCCTGCCCGATCACTTTTGATCGAAGGACCACCCACTAGCATCCGCCATGGCGGATTCGCGCGATGGTTCTCGACCCAATCATTGTGGATTTCACCTCACTAGAGTCCTTATGGATGGCGGCGGCAGCCTGGACCTGCTTTATCGGGATCTGATGCCAAAAATGGGCATAGATCCCTCAAGGATTAAACCCACAAAGACGACCTTTAAAGGCGTCATACCAGGTGTAGAGGCCAACTATGCAGGCTCGATTACATTTGAGGTGGTCTTGGATCCCAGATAATTTCGAAGCGAGGAGTTAATCTTGACATAGTCCCATTCCGCGATGGCTATCACGCCTTTGCTCGGACGAACCACATTTGCAAAGTTCAATGCGGTGCCGCTTTCGCATACCTCAAGCTCAAGATGCCAGGCCCTTGAGGTCATTACGGTCAATGGAAACACGAGCGCTCTCTCCGAGCGGAGGAGCATCTGGCGGACCCTCGCGGCGGAAGTACAAAGCAGCCTCTCAAGGCAATTCTCGATCCGTCCATTAAGCGTCTGGACACCGTCAAGCGCGCCCGGAGTAACCTACAACAAGACCGCCTGGCACGTTCCGAGCACACGTAGCAATGCGGCCCCAACCCCAGCCCTCGCGAAATTGCGAAACCAGTACTATGTGTACATAACTATGCTCTGGAAATACCATGGGCATAGGGGGAGGGGCACGACCACGGCATGCCCAACATGCGGCTCAACCGCACCAGGGGCTCCCGATTTTGTCATTCTTTTTCTTACTTTCAGGACTCCACTCTATGAAGGCATGTCCGGCAGTACAATCGTCGAACACACGATGCAACAGCCAGGGAGGCAGAAAGCTACGTCGAGTGTCCAGGTGGTCTCTATAACGAGCAGTATACTTGTTTCACATATCATCCCTTGCTCGCCCGGAGAGGACATGTTAAATAGTCTCATATCTTGCTTATCGCACTATTTGTATCGTTCTGCTTTTACCGCAGACTTTTAAATACATAGCTTTTGTCTATTATTGCATTCCTTTTTTTAATAAAAATATGTTCAGTTATGACATTATGCAACCGTACACTTTGGTATGGCCAATACACGAGGGCTTCGTACCCCGAATATGGTGTGAAGTCCGAACACTCTCATGAGTCGGCACCCGAACTTATAGCATTATATGCATCGGCTCGAATCATGTCTTGGGTCAATAGTTGGGTTTGCCCGGCTCCCATGTTTTGGTACCTTACGTTCCGTTATATCGGCTAAGGTAGCCTTTGGGACAACCAACTGCGATTGTGCCCGGTTGAGCTGGGCTAAGCACCTCGATGGAAAAGCTAAAACTGACCGTCATGATAGGGCGAGAGCTGGTCGCTGTTCGAGAGGTTTTCGAGTCCCTAAAGACTTATGCCGCTTAGGCGAAGTCAGCTTTGTCCGGCCTAGGCGTGGATAGCGCCCGAACTTCGGTCTTCGAATACTAGGGCTTCACGAAATTTAAAATTATAGAATTCTATGGCTAAGTGAGAGTGTTCAAGCATTATAGTCTGATTGCCTTGTTCGTTGTGCTGAGAGCCTCCCTCGAAGGACCCAATAATGGGAAAAGAGCGCTCAAGTTTATCCCGAACACCCCAGCACTCGTGGCATGGGGGCACAAGCCGACGACTCTCCATCTCTCAAATTTAATAAACGGCCGCACAAAAGGTAATATTTTAAATTCAAAAGCGTTGCTTAGCGCATACGAACAAGTTTTCAGCGTACATGATCACAAATGCGAGTTTACTAAAAAATTACATCTTTGGAGCACTCATCCGCTATACAGCGGGCACCTTTCAGGACGCCCTCATAATACATCCCGAGCTTGCGATGCTCCTTGCCCGGCGGTGGTCCGTCCGTCACAAGCTTCTCAGCGTCCATCTTGCCCCAGTGCACTTTAGCACGGGCAAGGGCCCTACGGGCACCTTCGATGCATACGGAGCACTTGATGACTTCAAGCCTTGGACAGGCATCCACAAGCCGCCTTACCAGCCCGAAGTAGCTCCCAGGCATGGCTTCCCCAGGACACAGCCGGACTACAAGACCCATCACGGCCTGTTCGGCCACCTTATGGAGCTCGACCAGCTGCTTCAGCTGGTCGCTCAAAACACCAGTGTCCGGCCTCGGCATCTTGAGACGAAACACCTTCTCCGTCGAGCTCCCTCTTGGCTCGGTAGAATCTGCGCAGCGTCGGACACACTCCGGGAAGATCTGCGAATGCTCTGGAGAGCTCGGACTCGGGTAAGTAACAAGTAATTCACTTTCACGTGCTTGCTTTGTATAAAGAATGCCTTACCGCGCTATCTTCTTCATCGCCTCAATTTCTGGAGGCTTTTTGGGCTTGGCCTTGGCAGATTTAGGCGCTCTCAAGCGCCGAGGCGACTCGGACTCTCGAGTCTTTGAGTCAAGCTCAAACTCTCGTGTTTTTCCACGAGGCACGGAGCTCTTGCTGCACCTCCGCCACCCGCACCTCCTGCTTTTCTCGCTGGGTACGCTCCACGGCCACATTTTCTTCGGCATTGGACAGCGCTTCCTTCAGGGTCGCCACCTGGGTTGTGGCACCTGTAATACTCATGTTGGTCCTGTCATTTTTTTTTTGCAACCACATCTTTTTTATATACTTACATAAGGTATTACTTACCTTCCTTGTCCTCGAGCTGCTTCTTGGCAAGGCCGAGCTCGTTCTCGGACCGCTCGAGGCTCTACTTCAATGCATTGACCTCCGCAGTCAGTGCGGTAGAGGTCAGCAGCACAACCTGCATTCCCATATTGACATACTTATGTTAGACTCCTGCGTATATCTTTTTGATCCTTAGTTCGGCTTTTCTTTCCGAATACCAAACTAAGCATTAGGGGCTACTGTCTATGCGGTAATATTTTTACATATCTTAAATACATACCTCAAAGCCTGTTAGAAGGATGGCACAGGCTTCAGTCAGCCCGCTCTTGGCGGACTGAACCTTCTGGATCACCACACTCATAATAGTGCAGTGCTCCTCGTCGATGGAGGCGCCGTTAAGCACCTCCAGCAGATTATCCGGTGCCTCCGGTTGGATGGAGGTCACCGGCGTCGTAGGCTTGCCCTTCTTAGTAGGGGCCGCTTTGCGGATGCGGAACCATTGAAGGTTCGGTGCGGTGTCTGCCCAGGGCGGACTTAGAGCCCTTGAGGTTTATCCCTTTGCGCTGGAGTCAGGAGGTCGCCTTGCGGCGCCTCGGGACAACCCCTCTGTCTTGGACCCTTTGGGACTCCACCTCGGCATCGTCCGTGGGGCGAGGAGGTAACGGTCGAAGTGAAAGGCTATTCACATCCGGCGAATCCGAGACCCTTCGGCGAAGCGTCGAGCTGGGCGCTGAGCGACTGCATGATTACATTGGCGTCGAGAAGATCTTGTGTAATGGAGCGCCATGAGTTATTCTGGTATCCGGATACTTACGATTTTGCCAGAACTTGGCCTGGATGGCCACTCCTCTTCGCCGTCGTCGGCGTTGGTGGAAATAGTCGGAGGAAGGGTCCTTCCTTCTTGGACCCTCCGGCCCCCGTTAGGCGGCCTTCCTTTTCATTCCGCCCCCGAGGGGAGAGGCTTCTTCTTCCTCCTCCTCGTCTTGGAGGAGGAGCCTCGAAGTCATCGGACGATGAATCCGGCACCACGGGCGTCGGGAACTCTTCGAGTTCCGTGGCCTTCTTCTTGGCCTTCTTCTCGGCACCACGTAAGGTGCGGAACCAGCAACCCGTCAGCGGGCGTCCGCTGAATCTTCGGGCAAAGGCCGGACGATCGATCTGTTCGGTCTTCTTCGCCATTCTGTCAAAGGCAGGAGCTTAGATCCGCATAAAGTTAAACTATGAAAAACAAGTATCCCGTAAAGGGTAAAATAAGCTTACTACGCTGGCTTGGCACTTCACGCGGAATCCGCAATCCTCGGTGATGGGAGGGGGAACCTCAGCGCCCTTGAATAGCACCTTCCAGGCATCCTCGTGCGTTGTGTCAAAGAGCCTGGTCAGAGTTTGGTGTTGGGCCGAGTTGAACTCCCATAAGTGGAAAGCCCGTCGTTGACACGGGAGGATCCGGCGGAAGAGCATGACCTGGCCTATGTTGACGAGTTTAACCTCTTTGTCCACCAGGTCTTGGACGCAGGTTTGGAGTCCGGTCCGCTCTTCCGAATTACCCCACGACAGGCCCTTCTCTTTCCGGGAGGTGAGCCGTGTGGGGATGCGAATCGAAATTCAAGGGCCGCTGCCCATTCGAGTCCGCGGCTCGGTGATGTAGAACCACCCGATTGCCACCCTTTATGGTCTCCACGAAGGAGCCCTCGAGCCATGTAACATTGGGCATCTTGCCCACCATGGCGCCTCCGCCTCCGCTTGTTGGCCGCCCACTACCTTTGGCTTGACATCGAAGGTCTTGACCATAAGCGAAGTGGGGCTTGATGCGGAGGAAAGCCTCGCCTACGACGATTAATGCCGAGATGTTGAGGGCGAAGTTGGGGCGGATCATGGAAATCCAGGCGTAGTAGAACATGAGCCCCGGACAAGCGAGTGAAGTGGGAAACCTAGTCCGCGGAGGAAATGGGTGAGGAACACCACCCTCTCATGGGGCCTGGGGGTGGGGATGAGCTGCCCCTTGTCAGGGAGCCGATGCGCGATGTCGTTAGACAAGTATCCAGCCTCCCTCAGCTTCTTGATGTGTCTCTCCGTGACGGAGGAGACCATCCACTTGCCTCCCGCTCCGGACATGGCTGGAGAAGGTAGAGGTGGATGTGCGGACTTGGGCGCTGGAGCTCGAGTGCGCGAGAATGGGTAAGCAAAGGAGGAAGAAGGCGTAGATGGAAAAGGTGGATCCTTATCCCTTATATGGGCGGACGAAACTATGTGCCCCACCAGCTGGTAAAACTAAACTTATCTCCCAAGCGCCCGTAAATTAATGGCGCGGTTGGGTTACCACGCCCGTATTGATGAGAATCTCGGTATAAGGGACACGATCTCTACTCAACAAGGCGTGCCAAGGAAACCGCCTCGCTAAGTCTTGTTGAGGTGGGACAGTAAAACAATTCAATAAAGGCTTGGCGTGGTGTGGTGTCACGCTTGCAAAATCGTCGTGATTGGATTTGTGTAAATATTATTCTCTCTACGGTGGTATGTGGAAACTATTTTGCAGAGCCGGACACTATCATTGTGTTCAATATCTTTTATGAAGTATTACGAGGAGGAACCCACCTTGCAATGCCGAAGACAATCTGCGCGCCGGACTCGTCGTCATTGAAGCCTGGTTCAGGGCTCTTGAGGAGTCTGGATTAGGGGTGTCCGGATGGCCGGACTCCTGGACTATGAAGATACAAGATTGAAGACTTCGTATCGTGTCCGGATGGGACTTTCCTTGGCGTGGAAGGCAAGCTTGGCGATACAGATATGTAGATCTCCTCCCATTGTAACCGACTCTATGTAACCCTAACCCTCTCCGGTGTCTATTCCTACCGGAAGGTTTTAGTCCGTAGAACGAACAACAATCATACCATAGGCTAGCTTCTAGGGTTTAGCCTCTCTGATCTCGTGGTAGAACTACGATTGTACTACCCATATCATCAATATTAATCAAGCAGGAGTAGGGTTTTACCTCCATCGAGAGGGCCCGAACCTGGGTAAAAACATCATGTCCCTTGTCTCCTATTACCATCCGCCTAGATGCACAGTTCGGGACCCCCTACCCGAGATCCGCCGGTATTGACACCGACAGGGATCATCTTATAATGCTACTGTCAACCAAAGCAAGATAAGATGCATAAAAGATAAACATCACATGCAATCAATATAAGTGATATGATATGGCCATCATCATCTTGTGCTTGTGATCTCCATCTTCGAAGCACCGTCATGATCACCATCGTCACCGGCGCGACACCTTGATGTCCATCGTAGCATCGTTGTCGTCTCGCCAATCTTATGCTTCTCGACTATCGCTACAGCTTAGTGATAAAGTAAAGCATTACAGAGCGATGCATTGCATATAATAAGCGACAACCATATGGCTCCTGCCGATTGCGATAACTCTGTTACAAAACATGATTATCTCATACAATAAAATTTAGCATCATGTCTTGACCATATCACATCACAACATGCCCTGCAAAAACAAGTTAGACGTCCTCTACTTTGTTGTTGCATATTTTACGTGGTTGCTACGGGCTGAGCAAGAACCGTTCTTACCTACGCATCAAAACCACAACGATAGTTCGTCAAGTTAGTGTTGTTTTAACCTTCTCAAGGACCGGGCGTAGCCACGCTCGATTCAACTAAAGTTGGAGAAACTGACACCCGCCAGCCACCTGTGTGCAAAGCACGTCGGTAGAACCAGTCTCGCGTAAGCGTACGCGTAATGTCGGTCTAGGCCGCTTCATCCAACATTACCGCCGAACCAAAGTGTGACATGCTGGTAAGCAGTATGACTTGTATCGCCCACAACTCACTTGTGTTCTACTCGTGCATATAACATCTACGAATAAAACCTAGGCTCGGATGCCACTGTTGGGGAACGTAGTAATTTCAAAAAAAATTCCTACGCGCATGCAAGATCATGGTGATGCATAGCAATGAGAGGGGAGAGTGTTGTCCACGTACCCTCGTAGACCGATAGCGGAAGCGTTATAACAACGCGGTTGATGTAGTCGTATGTCTTCACGGCCCGACCGACAAGCACCGAAACTACGGCACCTCCGAGTTCTAGCACACGTTTAGCTCGATGACGATCCCCGGACTCCGATCCAGCAAAGTGTCGGGGAAGAGTTCCGTCGACCTGACGGGCGTGGTGGCGATCTTGGTGTTCTACCATCGCGGGGCTTCGCCTAAGCACCGCTTCTGATATTATCGAGGTGGACTATGGTGGAGGGGCACCGACATGGCTAAGAGATCAAGGGATCAATTGTTGTGTCTCAAGGGTGCCCCTCCCGTATATAAAGGAGTGGAGGAGGGAGGGCGGCCCTCTCTCTATGGCGCGCCCTAGGGGAGTCCTACTCCCACCGGGAGTAGGATTCCCCCTTTCCTAGTATAACTAGGAGCCCTTCCAAGTAGAAGGAGTATGAGAGAAGGAAAGGGAAGGGAGAAGGAGAAGGAAGGAAGGGGGCGCCCCCAACCCCTCCCTAGTCCAATTCGGACTAGTCCATGGTGAGGGGTGCGGCCACCCTTTGGGGCCTTTCTCTCCTTTCCCGTATGGCCCATTAAGGCCCAATACGAATTCCCGTAACTCTCCGGTACTCCGAAAAATACCCGAATCACTCGGAACCTTCCCGATGTCCGAATATGGTCGTCCAATATATCGATCTTTACGTCTCGACCATTTCGAGACTCCTCGTCATGTCCCCGATCTCATCCGGGACTCCGAACTCCTTCGGTACATCAAAACTCATAAACTCATAATATAACTGTCATCAGAACCTTAAGCGTGCGGACCCTACGGGTTCGAGAACAATGTGGACATGACCGAGACACATATCCGGTCAATAACCAATAGCGGAACCTGGATGCTCATATTGGCTCCCACATATTCTACGAAGATCTTTATCGGTCAGACCGCATAACAACATACGTTGTTCCCTTTGTCATCGGTATGTTACTTGCCCGAGATTCGATCGTTGGTATCTCAGTACCTAGTTCAGTCTCGTTACTGGCAAGTCTCTTTACTCGTTCCGTAATACATTATCTCACAACTAACTCATTAGTTGCAATGCTTGCAAGGCGTAAGTGATGTGCATTACCGAGAGGGCCCAGAGATACCTCTCCGACAATCGGAGTGACAAATTCTAATCTTGAAATACGCCAACCCAACATGTACCTTTGGAGACACCTGTAGAGCTCCTTTATAATCACCCAGTTACGTTGTGACTTTTGGTAGCACACAAAGTGTTCCTCCGGTAAACGGGAGTTGCATAATCTCATAGTCATAGGAACATGTATAAGTCATGAAGAAAGCAATAGCAATATACTAAACGATCGTGTGCTAAGCTAATGGAATGGGTCATGTCAATCACATCATTCTCTTAATGATGTGATCCCGTTAATCAAATGACAACACATGTCTATGGTTAGGAAACATAACCATCTTTGATCAACAAGCTAGTCAAGTAGAGGCATACTAGTGACACTCTGTTTGTCTATGTATTCACACTTGTATTATGTTTCCGGTTAATACAATTCTAGCATGAATAATAAACATTTATCGTGATATAAGAAAATAAGTAATAACTTTATTATTGCCTCTAGGGCATATTTCCTTCAGTTTCCTGTATGGTCGAATGACTCCATCCAAGTCGAGTGAAATTGGGGGTATCCGAGTGAGGTGACTGGTCGAGTGGATTGCACTCGGTGGCTTCAGTCGATACTTCCTGCTGTGCTTTGAATGTCCTTGTTTCTAGGGTAGCGACCTTGGGTAGGGCGTATAGATCAGGTCTATGACCCTACCCTAGGTCTATGGCATCGTCAGGGAGGGAACGAAAAGTGTGGAGTAGGACTCCCCTTCCTTCCCTCTCCCCCCTCTTTCCTTCACCTTCATACAAGGAAAGGAAGGGGGGAGGCGCAGGAGGGCAGGAGTCCTAGGGTCGGCAACTAGCCCATTGGGCGTAGCCCTAGCTGCCTCCTCCCCACCTATATATATATATATATATATATATATATATATATATATATATATATATATATATATATATATATATATATATATATATATATATATATATATATATATATATATATATATATATATATATATATATATATATATATATATATATATATGGGGAGGGCGCCACACAAGTACACAACATTGTCTCAGCCGTGTGCGGCGCCCCTGTCCACCGTTTACTCCCTCGGTCATACTTTCATAGTACTTAGGTGAAGCCCTGCGGAGATCACATCACCATCACCGTCACCACGCCGTCGTGCTGTAGGAACTCATCTACTACCTCGGTGTCTTGCTAGATCAAGAAGGCGTAGGACGTCCATGAACTGAACGTGTGCAGAACGCGGAGGTGCCATGCGTTCAGTACTAGATCAGTTGGAGCACGAAGAAAGTTCGACTACATCAACCGCGTTGTGAAACGCTTCCGCTTACGGTCTACGAGGGTACGTAGACATACTCTCTCCCTCGTTGGTATGCATCTCCATGGATAGATCATTGCGCGTGCGTAGATATTTTTGTTTTCCATGCAACGATTCCCAACAGAAAGGCCCACCAAATCACCGCATTATAAATACAAATAAAACACACTCTATCATCTCCCCCGCCCGCCAAGCTAAATATTCCGCCAGTTACGAAATATAAGGGGTATTTTTTTTAGAAAGTCAAGTTTCTTTAACTTTGACCAAGTACAGAGCAAAAATATCAACATCCACAATATTAAACAAAAAATATGGAAATTCATTTCATGATGAATCTAAAAATACCAATTTGATATTATGGATTTTGGTATTTTTCTCCACAAATTTGATCAAACTTAAAAGATTTGATTTTCAAAAAAGTAATACTCCTTATATTTTCAAACAAAGTGATTTTTTAAGAAACTCAACAACACGAACGGCGCAGCAAAGTGCGCACAACTCTTCTAGTTTCTCACCATATGTCATCGGTTTAAATAACGGGCTACGACAGCTTAGGTTTGGTGCTACATTAACGCTATAACGTGCTAAATTAACGCTAAATTGTACATGACACGTGTAGTGCGAGGTCCGTCCAAATGCTATAGCGACGGTGTAGCGTTGAAATAGCGCACTATTTAAAACTATGCCATATGTTTTGGCGGTAGTGGGCCAAACGGGGTTACCAATAAGGGACGGGTTACTGTTTCCATATTCTTCTATTATATGAGTTCAAATTGGTTCTAAATTGATTCAATTTGAGAATTTAAAACTACAAGGCCAACTAAACAACAAGGATAATCTTATTATATATGATACAGAATTAAGAGTTATATACGTACCAAAATTTTCTTTTATTTTTCAGTTTTATAAAGAAAGCTATATTTTAAAATAAATTTAACTCAAATAACAAAACAATTCCAATTTGAATGGTACCTCAGATTTTTATTTTGAAGGACTCCCTAAGAAATAATCACAGTAAATGCAAGATGGGACATCTTGGATACGGTCTTGGATACGGCCCTTCAAGGGTTTGAGCAAGATTTCCAAATGGAGACTTATGGATAGATCTCCTAATTAAAACAACAAGACAGATGACCCAATGGATAGCGTCAAAATGGGCACACCACGTGTTTCCAATGCAGTTGGTTGCTAGTAGAGATGTACTACCTAAAAATAATAAATGCATGGTGTACATATATATATTGGTGCTCTGGCTCAAGCAGTTAACAAACACACACCGCCTTCAGAGATATACAACGCAATGGCAGCTCAGGCCCCGACAATGGCAGTCCCTACGGACGCCCAGCTGATTCAGGCGCAGGCTGACCTATGGCGCCACAGCCTGTGCCACCTCACAGCCATAGCACTCAGGTGCGCCGTCCAGCTCGGTATCCCTACCGCGGTTCACCGACTCAGTGGCACAACATCATTGCCCGATCTTGCCACTGCACTATCCCTCCCACCATCTAAGACGCCATACCTTGGCCGTGTCTTGCGGTTGTTGGCCACATCAGGCGCCCCTGAGGAGGGGACCTACTCCCTCGTCCCGCTATCATATCTCTTGGTGGATGGTGTATTCATTGATGGTGAGGCCAGCCAGAAGGCCATTGTGCTTGCCACGACCTCAAGACATTACATAGAGGCGGCCTTGGGGCTAGCTGATTGGTTCAAGAAGGACATTGCACCACCGCCATCATCATTTGAGGATGTGCATGGTGCCACACTCTTTGAGGAGAGTATGGCGCTCCTCGACCCAGAGTCAGACAAGGTGTTCCATGAAGCTTTGGCTGCCCATGACCATTTGGGGATTGGCACCATATTGCGGGAATGCCACGACTTGTTCAAGGGGGTGCAGTCACTCACCGACTGTTGTGGTGGTGATGGAACAACAGCTAGGGCTATTGTCAAGGCCTTCCCGCATATCAAGTGCAATGTGTTGGACCTTCCGAAGGTGATCGAGAAAGTCCCAAGTGATGGTATAGTTACCTATGTCGCTGGTGACCTATTCCATACCATTCCACCTGCTCAAGCTGTGATGCTTAAGGTATGAAGTGTTGTCTTTGTAAACTTTTCCAAAACAATTTTTCACTCATGGGGAACTAACTATAGGACTAGTCTCACTTTCTCATTATTTTGAGAGTAACTTTATTCAGCTATGTAATAACTACTTATTAAGATGTATGCACAAATACATTTAATGTCCAAACTTATTAATAATTGCTTGACCATTATTTTTTCATGCTAGCTTGTTCTGCACTTCTGGAGCGATGAAGATTGCATCAATATCCTGGCGCAATGCAAGAAGGCCATTCCGTCCCGCGAAATGGGGGGAAAGGTTATTGTCATAGATATAGTAGTCGGCTCATCATCCAAAGAAATGTTAGAAGCCCAACTGTTGGTGGATATGCTCATGTTGGTATGTACAACGACAACGCCATGAAAATGACTGGAGCACAATCTTTACAAAAGCAGGATTTAGCGACTATAAAATCATCAAGAAACTGGGACCTCGAGGTGTCATCGAGGTCTATCCATAAGATTGTGTGCCAAGGGCCTCGATGGTGTGGGTTATGCTTAATGTCGTGAGTTTGATATTGATGGTGTGCTATAAGTAAATAAGGCAATGCCTAAGTTTGTAACGAAAAATCTAAGGGAACATACACTAGTGCAGAACTGGGCAATAGCACCGGTTCGTAAGGCCCTTTAGTGCCGGTTCCACAACCGGCACTAAAGTGTGGTCACTAAAGGCCCCCCCCTTTAGTACCGGTTCAGCACGAACCGGTGCTAAAAGGCCAACCACGTGTACGAGGCAGCTCTGGGGCAGGAGCCCTTTAGTACCGTTGGTAACACCAACCGGTACTATAAGGTTTGGGGGGGGGGGGGGGGTTTAGTTTATGATTTCTTTTTCATTTAATTTTGTGTTTTCATTTTAATTCTTTTTCGTTTGCTGGTATTTTACAATACTACACATTGTACACGTTATGCATATATATAAATAGAATTTCTAGTAGAACCAATCATGCATATATATGTCATCAATGTCTCACAAACCATCATATTAATTAATTCACACATACACACATGTATAGCTATATACAATTTCTCCTACATATGCATGTTGCCTTGAGCCAGTGGCATTAGCCTAATTGGTGCCTTGAACACGATGACAATTTGAAGTGGTTTTCATGGGGCGGTAGCGGTAATAATATTCTTCCTTGGTTTATGACCTGGTCGAGCAAAAATCCGCTATTTCCTCCTGAAGTGCTTCTCGCGCTCCGTTTCTAGGAGCTTGTCCCACCTCTGTGAACTGTTAAGAAGGAGATCAATATGCATGTGTATTAGTTGTGTGACTAGATATCGATAATGGTGTAAAATTGTGAATAGTGTTCTGACAAGCGTACCCATTCCTGTCTTTGAGATCTGCTCCTTTCGGACGCCATCATGCGAATGTTCTCGCAAACGCAGAATTCACACAGATCAGTCCCCTGCACCTGCTGCAGGGCCTTTACGAGAATGGAATTTGATCAGATAATAATTAATCAAGCATGATAATTAAAGAGATGCCAGCTAGCTAGCTAGCTAGTACTACTTAATTACTTACCTTGGGTCGAAACCATTTAAGCTTTTTTTTCCATTCGCGTTCCGTGACGCTGATGAACCTTGCCCAAGCCCTGCCCGCTGACAAAGAAAATGAATAAATGGGTTATTAAATAGTTCATATCATGAAATGACGAACTAAATAGGCCGAGATATATAGTTAATAATGATTGAAATTACCTGTTGACTATCCCAAACAAGATGTTATAGTCAGTATTTTCTTTGAATAGCGAGTCCAGTATTTCAACTATTCCGGCGTCAACTTTAATGATACACAAGATCCAGTGAAATCTGCATGCACACACGTTTGCATGTCTTAATTAAGCGGACATATGTAAGCAAAAACATGTAGCTGGCTAGTAGGCAAAAACAGAGAATTTGTAGTACAAGACAGTATGACTCAGTGGAAGTTGTAAGGAAGTAGTATATCTTCATTGTATTTGAGGCGCTTCAAGAACTCTAGCATGTTGTCCTCTACGGCCTTTTGATGATGTGGATTTATTTTCCATGTGTATTCATTAACGGTGTTTGGGTCAATGAACCCAATGCCAAAGCGTCCACCTTTTCTCATTTCATACATCTTCATCCTGCATAATACCACAGAAAAGAATATAGTGAGGATAATTACAGGTAATGATTGATCAAAAGGATCACTACAGCTAGCTTGAGACTTAAATTACAGAAAGAAATCACTTACAGACAATAGCAACTGATGATAGATTTGTCGAGTGCGTCTTGATTGTATAACTGAAACAGTTCGTAATACTCAGCGGACGAGCTTTCTCATGGAAGTAATGCTCCTCCTTGACATTCACCATGAGGGACAATCGATTGGAAATCTTGGTAATGTTCATGTACCATTGATGCAATCAATACATTCTTGTTGGGAGGTTCTTGACCTTGTCCGGCTTGACCAAAGGTTGGCCCGGACATATTTCCGTTTTATTTCATCCTCTGTAAGCACGGGCATGGGCTCGATCTCGAGGAGTTGTCCAACAGTGATGTTGAGAACTTCAGCCTGCATTATATGGTCCTTGGTTATTACCACATTGCCCACCTCGGGAGCGTAAACTGTTTGCCCACAATAATATTGGGCGCAGATCTTTATCACGTGTTGTTGGCACAACAAGCGAGGGATCGATTCGCCGCTGTTCTCCCAGCTAGGGTTTTCCGCATTTTTGACAGCTGCTTGTTGTTTGCTCGATCCCGAGCTCGCCTCCTTACGTGAGGCGTGCTCGATTTAACTTCCGATGTGGCGCTCATAGTCTGTGTCAACAGGCTTGGGAGCTGGTGGTTGAGCCATCTGAATGAAGTGGTCAATCGTTTCCTCGTGCACTTTCTCCCTTGGCGGCGGTGGCGGTTTCGGTGCAAAATGGGCTTCCACCTGGCCTTGATATGGCTGCGTTTTCCTCCTTGGACCTGTCATAAGGCCTCTGCGGAAGAGGCGTGAGGCTTGGACCATATTTATATCGCTTGCCTCCGCTTGTACTTCTGTACTACCTCGACTCGTGCCGCTTCGCACCATAGCTGCGGGTGTCTCTTCTGCGATTGCTGAGGCGGCGGAGGCGGCCGACGGGCTGAGTTGGGCGAGGAGGTGGCTGGCTGTGTCATACTTGGAGGAGGAGGCCTGAGGTTGTGCGGACTTGGAGGAGGAGGGCGTCGACGCTGGGGCGGACTTGGAGGAGGAGGAGGCTGACACTTTGCGGACTTGGAGGAGGAGTGGCTGAGGTTGTGCGGACTTGGAGGAGGAGGGCGTCTGGCTGTGGCGGACTTGGAGGAGGAGGTGGCTGACACTTTAACGGACTTGGAGGAGGAGTGGCTGACACTTCTTGGAGGAGGAGGGACGTCGGCTGTGGCGGACTTGGAGGAGGAGGAGTGGCTGACACTTTAACGGACTTGGAGGAGGTGGCGACACTTTGCCATACTTGGTGGACTTGCGGGGAGCGGAGTCTGCTGACTCGGTGGCGGACTTGACGAGGAGTAGGCTGACGCGTGTCGGTGGCCTTTGAAGATGATGCAATCCTTTTCCATAGGATGATCGATGTTTGGCCTCTCCGAGAAAGTGCTCGTCGTCACCTCCGGGAATGTCAAGATGTAGGTCGAATATGGGTCCACCACCTCATCAACCAAGACACGAGCATAGCCGCTGGAATCGGGTTGCAATGGAAGGTTGCCTTGGAGGGATTTGTAAAAACAGCGCGTCCGCCACCTTCATGGATATGTTCTTCATTTTGACGTGTAGCTCGCAGTTAGTGTTATCCGTGATGTCATCCACGGGGTATCTATCCAGCATTGCGTCGTAAGGGCGGAACCCACACTGCTTCTCGGCATGGATGGGGCGGTGCTATCCAATGCTGGATCATCCGCTAGCTGCTGCAACTGCTGAGACCCCCTTTGCTGGCTAAGTGAGTCGTTCTGCTCCTGCTGCCACTGGAATTTGACTGCCAATTCCGCTTGACTTGCTTCTAGTCCTTGAAGGCGTTCATAGTCCCGCTTCCTCTGCTCCTCCTCCATCTTCCTCTTCTTATCCTCCGCAATCTTCTTTCTCGCACGGGTTCTGTAGTCGTTGTTCCATCTGAAAACCCCTCATACCACGGAATAGCGCCCTTGCCTCGTGTTCTTCCCGGTGTTCAGGATTTCCCGGCACGCAGCGTAAGCTCGTCGTTCTCTCTGTTGGGCTGGAACACCCCCGATCGTGCCTCTTCTATTGCAACAAGTATCGCATCGTCGGCTCCCTTTCAGACTTGCCCTTGTCCAAACATTGCCTGTCTTCGGGTCCAACTCCCCCCCATGCGCATAGAACCAAGTCCTGCACCTGGCGGGCCAGCTCTTAGTAACGGAGTGACACCTGCATCCTCCGTCTCTTTCTCGACTTATCCCACTTAGGCATTGCCACCGCGCAGCCACAGCCCCACTTATGGAACTTATCCTTTTTCGGCATTCTTCTTGTTTATTCTCGACCGTTCCTTAGCTAATTCTGAATCCTTGAATTTCACGAAATCGTCCCAATGAGCACGTTGGTTCTCTAGTGTTCCCTCGAATCTGGAGTCTTCCTTCCTCCTTGACGTACTTGTCCCATTCACGATTCTTGTGGTTCTTGAATGCAACCGCCATCTTCCTAAGAGCAGCGTCCTTGACTTTCTGCACATCTGCTTCTATGAAATGATCTGGTAGGGTGAAATGTTCCATGAGAGTATCCCAAAGCAGTTCTTTTTGTCTTTTGTCGACAAAAGTAACATCTGGACGTGGAGCAGCGTCCTTTTTGTCTTTGTCTTTTGTCTTTTGCTGGCTCTCTCCATTCTTGAAGGGAGATCGGAGTTGGTCCTTCACAACAACTCTGCACTGACGAAACGAACTTGTCCGCAATCTTCTTAGGCGCTAATGGTTCGCCATTAGGTCTGATTGCCTCGATATTGTACTTTACGCCCTCCTTCAACTTTTTGTTCGGGCCTCGTTTCGTCCTTTTGCCCGAAGATTTGCTCGATCCGGATGGCTGAAAGAACAAAGATCGATTCGTTAATATATCTTCAAGTCATTTAAAACATGTGATGATCACCAGATGCCTGCTTATATAAATATATATACCTCGCCGGTCTTTGTTGTTTCAAGATCAACATTTTCTTCGTCATCATCATAATCATAGTTCATGACTTCATCAATTCGGTCGTCGCGATCGAATATCATATCACCCTCTCCGGTGTTGTTTAGAAATTCGGAGCCGTCATAATCTTCTTCATTCTGATCATCATCTGGCCCGTGAGGATGGCGTATCATATCGAACATGGCCAGTTCTCCCTCTCTGCCGGTATTGTCTGCCATAGCTGTTATTTAACTAATCCAAAAGAAATATAAAACAATTTAGTATTCAAATTACATCGTCTCGAATAATAGATATAATCTCGAATACATCGTCGCGAATAATAGATATAATCTCGAAAACATCGTCTCGAATTATAGATATAATCTCGAATACATCGTCTCGAATAATAGATATAATCTCGAATACATCACTGGCTAGGTAGCTAATAAAGATCGAATACTACAGATGAATCTAGGACACTCGCAGTTCCTGCGGCGCGGGCTGTGGACACCCAAAGAGAAGGAACACTCACAGGATCATAGCTGAAGTGAGATCCCTGAAGAAACTGCCAGGTATTGGAGAACCTGCCGCCCTCTAACACAATCATGTAGCGATGGACGTGCTCGTCCTCCTCCCAGACACGGCGACGTACCACCTCCGGCGGGGCCGGCTCCCTCTGCACCGAAACTGGCCCATGCGAACGCCACCAAACGAGATCAGGGCCGGGTTCCTCATCAAGCGGCGCGCCCCTCCAGGCAGCACCTCCCAGTGCCAGCCCGTCGGAGCCCAGTCCCGGACATGGGTCAGCCGGACGTCGTCATGCGGACGTGTCGGCCAGGCGAGGATGGGGCGGGCATCGTCGAGAACAAATACTAGCTATATGCCCGCAAAAAGTAACATTTTTTTAATGATTTGATTTTGATAACTAAAATTTCTAACATTTCTATATAACACTAATTATGCTATCATTGCATATGTCAAAATTCTATATGCTATTTCATACTAATTAAGCATCTAACACTAAAAACAGAAAAAAACAACTTCTATACATCCATTAAAAACAGAAAAACAACATTATATAAAAAATTCCATACTAATTAAACACTAATTATATCCATCTAACATGCATTCATACATATATACTAGTGAAAAATAATAATCTAAAATCTAAACTAATTAAACATACAAAATACGAATATACTAATATATACATGCATTCATACATATATCGTGTGTGTGTGTGTGTTCATCATGCTTGTGTGTGTGTGTATGGGCTCGGGAGGGCGGCGCCCATGGTGGCCTTGGGGCGTGGAGAGGGGTTAGAGGGGAGAGCTCACAGCGAGGCAACCGACGGCGGCGGCGACGGCAGGGGCAGCGACGGGCAGGCGTGACGCGAGGGACGGCGACAGGGACGGTCTGACGACGGGACGGGCCAGGCGGCGAAGGAGATGAGGGCGGCGAGGGCGGGCGGCGATGGGGACGGGCCAGGCGGCGAAGGAGACGAGGCGGCGACGGGGATGGGGCGGCGACGGGGTGGCGACGGGACGGGCGACACGGCGTCGATCGATCGAAGCGAAGCGGTGCTTCAATGGGGAAACATAGGAAGAAACAGAGGAGAATGAAATTTTTGAAGTGTTGTATATATAGAAGGCACCTTTAGTACGGTTGGAGCCACCAACCGGTACTAAAGGCCAGTTTTAACCAGCCAAGCGGCGGAAGCGACCCCTTTAGTACCGGGTGGTGGCACAAACGGTACTAAAAGGCCCCTTTAGTACCGGTTTGTGCCACGACCCAGTACTAAAGGGGTGCTTATTAGCAAGTGCGGTCTTGCAAGTTTAGTCTCACCTCCCTAGCCGAGGGGCGACCTTGACTGGTTTATAAACCCCATGCGGTCGATCTCTCGAGCTCCTCTCAAAAGCAGGCCCTCTTGGGCCTCGTGTTCTTTGCTGCCTGTAGGCCCACTTGGCCTTTGGGGCCTGCATCCCGGCCCAACAACAGGTTGGGTTTCTAGTCGTATGCAGGCCGCTCTGGCCTAGTAGGCGGGCTTTTTATTATTTTTTTTGCTTTATTTATTTTTGTGTTGTTTATTTTTGTGTATTTAGAGTTTCTTTGTGAATATTTTTGCTTTAGGTACAAAAATTACAAACTTTCATTAGTGCCGTAGTTTCCAAATTTGAATAGTTTAAATTTTGAATTATTTGAAATTAATGTGAATCACTAGTTTGTGAATAATTTAACTTTAAAAATCAGTAAAGGCATGAAAGAATTTGTTTGAACATAAAATTTCTTCGTTTCAAATGCCAAAACACATAACTACCCTAACTATTACAGAGATTCCCCTCGGGTGTGAAACACGAAAGAAAGTGATGATAGTGAAGCCGATCACATCCCAGATCTTTGGGTGTGAAACTTTTCTTCGCGTGTGTCCCTTTCGCCGTAACCATGGAAGATATTCATCATTTAATGGGATGCTCGGGTCAATATTCACTTTGTGAATGGAGCAATTTCATCAAACTTTCCATAATCTTCTCGACTTGTCTGTCTTGTCATCCACTCCCACGATGTTTCTCTTCCCGAAAGAACTATGTGCGCTTTGGCTCATCGTACGATGCATTCGCTTTCTTATCTTTTCTTTTTCTTAGCTTGGTAGATATGTCCTTCACATAGAAAACATGTGCCACATCATTGGCTAGGGCGAATGGTTCGTCTGCATCATAAGATTGTTGAGATCCTTGTTGTCATTCCGTCATCGCGGGTCTTCCGTTACCCGCCTCGTGTCATATTGACCCATTTGCACGAAACAAAGGGACCTTTAAACCACGTCGATAGTCAAGTTCCCATATGTCCTGTATATAACCATAATATGTTTCCTTTCCCGTCTTGGTTTCTCCATCAAAGCGGACACCACTGTTTTGGTTGGTGCTCTTCTTATCTTGGGCGATCGTGTAAAATGTATTACCATTTATCTCGTACCCTTTGAAAGTCATTATATTCGAAGATGGTAACTGGGACAGCAAGTACATGTCATCTTCAATAGAGGTGTCATGCATGGTATGTGTCGCAACCAGTGGCGAAACTCCTGGTTTGTTCACGTGTAATCCGGTCATCGAGACCGCTCCGGGTGTTTGGGCGTAGCAAATTCTTGTGTTCATCCATATCTGGAGCCACCAAGGCGGAATTCTGTAGAAGCTGTAGTGTGCTTGGTGAGAGAATGTCCGTCCATACATATTATTTGTTCCCCTCCTAGCGTGCCTTTTCCATCCAGTCTGCCCTTATGCATGATTTAGGAACACCAATCGGCTTAAGGTCAGAATAAAGTCAATACAAAACTCAATGACCTCCTCATTTTGATGGCCCTTGGAGATGCTTCCTTCGGCCTATGCGGTTATGAACATATTTCTTTAAGACTCCCATGAACCTCTCAAAGGGAACATATTGTGTAGAAATACATGACCCAAAACGTTAATCTCTTCGCATAGGTGAACTAGGGCGTGCGTCATGATGTTGAAGAAGGATGGTGGGAACACCAACTCGAAACCGACAAGACATTGCACCAAATCATTACGTAACCTTGGTATGATTTCTGGATCGATTACCTTACGAGAGATTGCATTGAGAAATGCACATAGCTTCACAATGGCTAATCGAGCGTTTTCGGTAGAAGCCCCTCAATGCAACCGGAAGCGATTGCGTCATAATCACGTGGCAGTCATGAGACTTTAGGTTCGGAACTTTTCTCTGCCATGTTTATTCTTCCTTTATATTCGACGAGAAGCGAGACGGTACCTTAATCTGAGCAGGCATTCAAAGAAGATTTCCTTCTCTTCTTTGGTAAGGCGTAGCTTGCATGACCTCGATGTATGTTGTCTTCTCCGTGCATACGTTGCTGGTCCTCCGTGCCTCGGTGTATCTTTTGTCTTCCCATACACGCCCAAGAAGCCAAGCAGGGTCATGCAAAGATTCTTCGTCCGTGCATCACGTCGATTGCGAAGCGAACCTCTAGGTCTTTCTAATATGGCAGGTCCCAAAATATAGATTTCTTCTTCCACATGGGTGCGCGTCGTCGGCGTCCTTCGGAACAGGTTGTCCGCGGGATAACTTTCCAAATATCACCTTCAAATCCTTGACCATATCATGTACATCAGCACCGATGCGGTGGCGAGGCTTCGTCCGGTGATCCGCCTCACCTTTGAAATGCTTGCCTTTCTTTCTTACGGGATGCCTGCTCGGAAGAAATCGGCGATGTCCTGTACACATTCTTCTTAGAACTATTCAAATATATCTTGTCGGTATCATCCAAACAGTGCGTGCATCCGCGGTATCCCTTGTTTATCTGTCACGAAAGGTTCTTGAGAGCAGGCCAATCATTGATGGTCACGAACAGCAACGCCTTTAGGTCAAATTCTTCCCCATGTGCTCATCCGCATGTACACCTGTTCCATTCCACAGTTGTAAGAGTTTTTCAACTAATGGCCTTAGGTACACATCAATGTCGTTGCGGGTTGCTTAGGGCCTTGGATGAGCACCGGCATCATAATGAACTTCCGCTTCATGCACAACCAAGGAGGAAGGTTATACAAACATAGAGTCACAGGCCAGGTGCTATGGTTGTTGCTCTGCTCCCCAAAAGGATTAATGCCATCTGCGCTTAGACCAAACCATACGCTCCTTGCGTCATCTCGCAAACTCCTTCCGTACTTTCTTTCGATTTTCTCCTCCGACCCGTCGTGGTACTCTCAACTTTCCGTCTTTCTTACGGTCTTCTCGTGCCATCGCGCCTTTGGCATGCTCTTTGTTTTGGAACAAGCGTTTCAACCGTGGTATTATAGGAGAATACCACATCACCTTGGCAGGAATCTTCTTCTGGGGCGCTCGCCCTCGACATCACCGGGTCATTGCGGCTGATCTTATAGCGCAATGCACCACATACCGAACAGCGTTCAAATCCTCGTACTCACCGTGGTAGAGGATGCAATCATTAGGGCATGCATGTATCTTCGCACCTCTAACCCTAGAGGAAGACAGCCTTCTTTGCTGCGTCACGTACTCTCGGGCAATTCGTTGTCCTTTGGAAGCATATCCTTTATCATTACCAGCAACTTTCCAAATCCCTTGTCGGATACACCATTCTCGCCTTCCATTGCAGCAATTCCAGTGTGGTGCCCAGCTTTTCTTGTCACCTCGCAATTGGGTACAACAATTTTTGTGATCCTCTAACATGCGCTGCAACTTCTTCTTCTCCAAATCACTTGCGCAGTTTCTCTTTGCATCGGCAATGGCCCGACCTAGATCATCAATGGGCTCATCGATGCCTCTTCTTCACTTCTTCCCGCATTGCGGCTCTGCTTCTTCCGCATTACCGGCTCAGCTTCTTCCTCCATTGTTGTATCATTGTATTCAGGGAACCCATGGCGGGATAGCTGTCGTCGTCCTCTTCTTCTTCATTGTCTTCCATCATAACCCCTCTTTCTCCGTGCTTGGTCCAAACATTATAGTGGGGCATGAAACCGGACTCAAACAGGTGGACGTGAATGGTTCTTGATGTAGAGTAATTGCGACCATTCTTACAGCCAGCACATGGACAAGGCATAAAACCATCCGCTCGCTTGTTTGCCTCAGCCGCAAGCAGAAAAGTATGCACGCCCTCAACGAACTGGGGAGAGCATCGGTCATCGTACATCCATTGCCGGCTCATCTTCATTACACAACACCGAATAGACAAAATTAATACAAGTTCATACATAAAGTTCATACAACACTTAAATGCAACAAACAAATAACACTCTAGCTAAAGCACTTAAATGCAATAACAAATGCGATCAAGATCGCAACTAAGGTAACAATTGATCCGACAGCATAATGATACCAAGCCTCACTATCGATGGCATATTTTCTAATCTTTCTAATCTTCAAGCGCATTTTCTCCATCTTGATCTTGTGATCATCGACGACATCGGCAACATGCAACTCCAATTCCATCTTCTCCCCCTCAATTCTTTTCAATTTTTCTTTCAAGTACTCATTTTCTCTTTCAACTAAATTTAACCTCTCGACAATAGGGTCGGTTGGAATTTCCGGTTCACATACCTCCTAGATAAAAATATCTATGTCAACTTGATGGGCATAATTTGTCATAAACACGAAATGCAACAAATAGTTTAGAAAGAGAATATACCACATCGGAATCATAATAAGGACGAGGGCCGACGGGGACGGATATCAAAACCATGGCACTATGTATAACAAACAACGTACGGGTAAGATAATTATACGAGTAACTATATATCCAAATCACACAAACATCAATTTTTTATATAAAATTTCATGAACAAGAGGCTCACCACAAGGTGGTGCCAGCGACAGGACGGTGCGGGCGATCGGCAGTGAATTCTGACGGTGATTTAGAAGGCACTAAGTAAAACACACCTACATATGCAAACTAAGTGTTATTTTGACCTCAAATTGCATATAAATCAAATACTAGCACATATATATATCCTCCCAAATTACTAAACTCACAAATTAATCACTATATAAAGCATTGCAAGAGCTAATCTAGCAATGAGAGATGAAAGGACAAAGTTGCTAACCTTTGTGATCATTTGAATGGATGGGGGCCTTCAAATCTTGACAAATTTTGAGCAAAATGTGTGATGAGCTCGAGAGGAAGAGGGGAAGAACAGAGAGGAGAGGGGAAAGGGGAAGAACAGAGCGAGCTCGGGTGGACGAAGGGTTTATGTAGGACGACCTTTAGTACCGGTTCGTGCCAAGAACCGGTACTAAAGGGCCTGGAGAGGCCCCAGTCTGACAACATCCTGCCACCACTCTCATTAGTACCGGTTCGTGGCACGAACCGGTGCTAAAGGTTCGCCATGAACCGATACTAATGAAAGCGGCCCGGCTAGCTGTTGGAACCGGCACTAATGTATACATTAGTGCCGGCTCAAATTCAAACCGGCACTAATGTGCTTCACGTTTGACCCTTTTTCTACTAGTGATAACTAGCTAAAGCGATATGCCGGCTTGGCCACGTCAGGACCTATATATGTAACTTTAGTTTCAATAAAGTGTTGAAGTCGCTTGCTGTGAGTTTTATGGGTGTATGTATGTGCCATGGTTGTATATGCTCCGACAAGCTAAAACTGTTATGTTCTGTTATCTTCTGGCATGTCTATAATTTCATTTAACCAGAATAGTGGTTCGATGAAAAAAGACGGTGGATAATGTGGTGGGCTAGTGTCATCCATGGCGCCACATGTTTACGGATTGCGAGTGCAAGCTCCATCAACCTCGGAGACCACAGGGTTCCCTCCGCACCATCGCCTTGGTCCCCCTCTTATCTCATGTCCGGCAGCCTTGTTAATATCTAGGGGAGTGGGTACCTGTTTTTCGTAGATTTTAGTCTTTGCATGTCCTCGTGTTTCTCTTAAACTTTGTTCCTGCGGTGGCATCAACTAGATGGTGGCGATGATGGCATGTTGGACTAAAGTCTCTTCGGTTTCTTCCTACATCAACGATGTTTGATTCACCCCCACCAAAGGGCAAGTGAGGGTAGGTGCTGCCAGATTTATTGGCTCTATTTGAATCTTGGTAGTTGGTGTGCCCATCAGGAGAAGTAGTTGGCTGGATTTTGGTGCTGCGACTTCAAATTCTTCTTTTGTTTTGTTCAGCGGCAAGATTCGGTTTCTCCAACCCTTTGGATTGATGGTGAAGAATTGCAAGCATGTGTTTCTTGGGGTGCTTGTCCAGCTGATGTTCGTTCAACGGTCACCAGATCTCGTTATTCGTAGTGAGTGGCTATAGCGCCTTCAAAATCTTGTATGTTGGGAGTGTAGCAGGTGTCCCTTTCCCTTACTGCTTTTTCAGTAAGTTTCATGCTCTGGCAGGCGGGTAACAATCGAAGGAAGATGACAAATGTGATTTTCGGGGTAACTTTAATTTTTACAAGTCGTTTTGTGATAAATTGTCATTCCTTTGTTCCAGCTCTTGTTTTCCTCGATAAATATCGGGTAAAAGATATATATCAGCGCCTTGTCTTCCTCGATATATTTTTGCAACACATGTGTCTAAAACACGCATACTTGAAATTGTGAGGTTGCTCACGCAATTATCTCTTTATTTCATGTTGTCCCCTGGATGTCATCGGTACAAATTCAGTATGCTCACTCGACGCGTACGCCGGCCAGACATGCATGCAGCATATAATTAAACTCGTCGAAGCTGCACGTACACATCGATCTCCACGACTCCTCCGCTGGCGACGTCGTAGTCGTAGCTGCTGCTCAGCGCGTAGCCCGTCGCGAAGCGGAAGCGGCCGGTGCCGCCGACGATTATGGACTCCCGCACCGCGGCGCCCGTGTCCACCCTGCCCTTCACCGCCAGCGAGCTTCCCCCGTACTCGCCGGCCTCCATCACGAGGTGCAGGCTTAGGTCGTTCACGGCGCCGTGCTCCGCGACGCGCACGGTGAACCCCTGCGCCGTGCCGACTCGTGCGCTGCCGCGCTCGGGCCCCTCGGTGAGCGCGTTGTTCATCACGGCGATGTCGCCGAACCTCCGTGGGGAGGAGGAGGTTGCCTCCTGGTCGGTGGCGCCGTCGTCAGACGGTAGCGGGAGCGGCTCCCTTCCGGTGACGATGAGCGCGGCCGTGGGGCGTGGGCCGTCGTAGGCGTCGTGCATGAAGAAGTGGAGGTGTGTGTCGGCGAAGCTTCCGCCCGCGTGGCCTGGCTCACGGCGGATGTAGGCAGCTGCGGCTAGCAGGACCGATGAGATGAGAAGGATCAAGGCGGCCGAGTTAGCCATCACGTCCGAGTACGTACTCGTAGAGGTGGCGAACGATCTACTGAGATGAGTTCTATAGATGAGGTAGGGAAAACTGGGAGGAGTTATATAGGACGCACACACGGTAGTAGCAATTCTCATTAGATCTTTTTTGCGAATAAGCAATTCTCATTAGTTGATGACGATATATTTCCATTTTGTAGGAAAGGAATGGTAATTATGTACGTGCAGGAAAAGGCAGCGTTGTGGT
Organism: Aegilops longissima; assembly: GCA_021605205.1. NCBI lineage: Eukaryota > Viridiplantae > Streptophyta > Magnoliopsida > Poales > Poaceae > Aegilops > Aegilops longissima. The sequence goes on along the minus strand of CM038679.1, from coordinate 609,700,290 downwards.
GATGGTCATCGTTAATTATAAGGGCATGCACGTGCTATCTTAGGAGTGCCACTTAGCATAAACGTTGATGTGGAGGAGAGAGAAACCACAAGAAAATGCTTGTCTTATCTTATTTAAAAAATGATCTCTTAGCATAATATGTCTTACCGTGTTTTTAGGAATAACTAGTTATTGAAAATAAAGCTAAGAAATAATCCAATGTAAACATGTTTTTATAGCCATATCTAAATTGAATGCAAGATTCAAAATAAGGCTGTCTTATCTATCATTGTATATGCCCTAAAGCCATCAAACAACAACACTATCGAGATGGACCATGGCGTCACTTTGGTAGCATATGTGAGGAAAAAATCTATCCAATAATATGCAGTGTCGTTACTGTTTTGGTAAAACTAAGATGGTATCGTTCCTCGCAGAAAATAGAAAAGAATATACCTGCGTAACAATCCTAAGATAGCACCGGGAGTGTCATGTACGATAAATGATGAGGTGGAGAAGAGAGAATTCATAAAAAAAGGCTTATTTTTTTTATTTAAGAGAATACAAAAGATGGTCTCTTAGCATAGCATAATATGTCTCACCACGTTTTTAGGATAACTATTTATTGAAGATAAGGCTAAGAAACGACCCATTGTAAATAAGGATGGCAATTTTACCCATGGATACGGGTACCCGCGGGTACCGTACCCGCATGGGTAGGGTATGGGCACACTTTTATACCCATGGGTAGTACCCATACCCTACCCGTTAAGTCATAGGTAGGGTACAGGTATAGCCTTGTACCCGCGGGTATACCCATACCCTGCCCGCTTGTAAAAATAATGTTAAGTTGTTGTCAATTAATCATTAATTTGTCATGTGACTCGTCTACACCTATTGACTTATAAGTATGTTGTGATTTCTAAATTTTGATAGTAGTCTTGTACCCATCTACTTGTTATTGAGCTAAGATATTTGATTTTTTTGTCAAATTTTCTATGAATGAGTGTAAAATTATGAACAACTTGTGTACTATTTGTTCTATTCGTTGGGTACCCAATGGGTATGGGTACCCGTCGGGTATGGGTATGGGTAAAGTTTTATACCCGTGAGTACGAGTATGGGTAGAATTTTGTACCCACTGACTAAACGTGTATGAGTATGGTATTGCTCTACCCTACCCATACCCTACCCATTGCCATCCTTAATTGTAAACATTTTTTCTGTCACCTTTAAATTATATACAAGACTTAAGATAAGGCTATCTTATCAATAATTTTACATGCCCTTACATGCATGCGTGTGTGCGTTTTACAGAGGAGCTAAACGTTTTCCCACATTAATGGTGTGCCTAGCTTTAGCCGTAAGTGATGAGAATTGATTTATTTCTTAATTCATGTGGCTAAAACTGACAGACCATCTACGTATATTGTACTCAATCTGTTATTTGAGGTCTAGATTAGTCCAGTTATTTTCTCTCATTTTTTGTTCGCGCTTGGTCCATCTTCACACATACCTAAATTGTGCGTGTTTATGCACGCGTGCGCGTGTGCGTCGCGCGTGTTACAGACCAGCGATGGGAGTAAACCTTTTCCCACATAAATGGTGTGCCTAGCTTTAGCCGTGCGAGTGGAATGGATCTTTCTGGATCAAGTAAAGACAAAATATGGTTTCTCTGCTCACTGGAGAGAGATGATCATGAGGTGTGTAATGACTGCGAGTTTCTCGGTGAAACTAAATGGTGCTTTATCCCGCAGATTCTTGCCTTCTAGGGGCCTTCGGCAAGGTGACCCGTTATCGCCTTACCTTTTTCTCTTCTGTGTTGAGGGCTTTTCAGCTTTGCTTAAACATGCCCACGAGGAGAAGAGGATTAAGGGTGTATCGTTTGGGAGCACTGGCCCCACGGTCACTCATCTGCTATTTGCTGACGACAGTATCGTTTTCGTGGAGGGCTCCCAAGACAATTTTCTTTGTCTTCGCGCAATTTTGCAGGATTATGAAGTGGCGTCCGGTCAAAGAGTCAATTTGGAGAAATCTGCTATATTTTTTGGGAGAGATAGTGGCGATGAAGATAAAGAGCTACTTAAACAAACAATTGGCATACCTTCTGAGGCTCTTGGGGAGAGATATTTGGGCCTACCAACGGTGGTGGGAAAATCCAAGGAAGGAACGTTTAAATACGTCAAGGAGAGTGCAAAAGGAAAAGTGTCGGGATGGAAGGGCCAGGGGCTGTCTAAGAAGGCCAGGGAAGTGTTGATCAAATCGGGACTTCAATCTACTCCTACTTTCACTATGAGCTGTTTTCAACTCACAAAGAAAATGTGCGGGAACCTGTCATCTATTTCGTCTAACTTCTGGTGGGGTGAGGCTAATGGTGAGAAAAGAGTACATTGGATTGCATGGGATAAAATGTGCACTAGGAAGCAGGAAGGTGGGCTTGGATTTAGGGATCCAGAAGCCTTCAATCAAGCACTACTAGCCAAGCAAGCATGGAGGATGCTGCAGGTGCCAGATTCATTGTGTGCAAGAGTTTTTAGAGCGAGATACTTCTCAGATAGCTCCATTCTCAGTGCTACTTGTCCGGAGGGGGGGTCGTTCACGTTTAGGAGCATTCTTCATGGCCGAGATCTACTCTTGGAAGGACTGATTTGGAGAATTGGAGATGGCTCACAAGTGCGTATACATCATGATAATTGGATACCGAGGAAGGGCAGCCTGAAGCCACTGGGCCAGGTGTTTGTCCGGGCATTACGAGAGTTGGGGACCTGCTGAATAACACAAGCACGGGATGGGACCAGGCTAAGGTTCTGAACATGTTCCCGCCGGCGGAGGCCCGTGAGATCTTGCAAATTTCAGTGGGGCGGCTGTTGAGGACTATCTCGCATGGAACTATACGAGGGATGGTGTTTTCACTGTGAGATCGGCATACCACCTTTGCATGGGTCTAAAAAGAGCTAGGACTGGCGGCCCGGGGACGTCCTCCTCGATGGAAGAGCATAGAGCATGGATGAATCTGTGGGATACGGTTGCCCCGGGCAGAGTCAAAATACATACATGGCGACTTATTCGAAACGGGCTGGCGGTGGGTTTTGAGCTTCATAGGCGCAAGATTAAGCCTGGGGTGTTCTGTGTGGCGTGTGGAAGAGAGGAGACGAATATACACGGGTTTGGAGATGCCCACATTCTGCAAAGTTTTGGAAGGTGTTGTACTCGGAATTGGGAGCACCGGCGGCGATCCCGCCGGAGTCAGTAAGCTCCCAGAGGGCACTAGCTCAATGGCTTCTAGCATGGTTTGCTGAAGCGTCGGACGATGCTCGAGCTATAATGGTGCAGGGTTTATATGCATTGTGGATTGCGCGGAATAATGCGAGAGATGGGAAGAGGATAGAGGATGCGGCGGACACGGCAGCCATGGTCAGGAGACTTATGGAGGAGTGGCAGAATGTTAACGGTAGAGCGACTAATCCCGGTCCAAAAGTGGAGAGAAGAAGGGTGGATCAAGGCGAATATTGATGGGGCATCTACTAAAGGAGGGGAGAAGGGGGGCGGTGGAGTGGTTTTCAGGAATGAAGAAGGAGCTTTCGTCGCAGCAGCCTGCCACTACTACCCTATGGGAGGGAACCCAGCAATGGTGGAGCTCCAAGCTTGTAGGAGGGCGGTGCAGCTCGCGGGGGATCTAAACTTCGCGAAATTACACCTTGAGATGGACTTCCTGGAGGTGGTTCGCAAGCTACAGAGTGAGGAAAATGACTTATCGGCATTGGGACCTTTGATCAAGGAGGTGAAAAACATGTTGGCCACAAGGGACTGGAAGGTGACTTGGGTCCGGAGGACAGCGAATGGAGCTGCGCATGGGTTAGCAAAAGAGGGGGTGGTTAATAATCTTTGCAAAGTTTGGGTCAATGGACCCCCAGATTGTATTCTGCACATTATTGCGGCAGAAATTCCTGCTTTTTATGAATAAATAAAGACGTGGTAGACCTAAAAAAAAATGCTTTAGCCGTGCCGAGGATTAATTTAATTTCTTAATTCATGTGGTTAAAGCTGGCAGACCATCTACGTATTGTACACAATCTGTTATTTAAGGTCTAGATTAGTACTTTATCTCATTCTTTGTTCACTCTCGCCTCATGTCCCTCGTCTTCACACATACCTAAATTATTCCATTTCCTCCTTCAAAACTTGATAACCAACATATGTCAACACAATTTTTCCCCGCTTTATAAATAAAGACCAAACATCCGAGCCAATACAAAGTGATGAGAAAATTCTTTTACAAAAGCAAGTTAAAATAAAATCGACATCTGAGAGAGGAGTGAAGAAGCCACAAACTCAAAGCCAAGCAAGAAAACATGAGAATTCACACCCAACAATAAGTACCCGAGACCATAGACTAGGAACGATAAATGTGCCTTTTTGGGAACCACTACACTGTTACACGCCGCGCACAACCAAGCAACCACCCGAGAGTGCTGCCGCGCCCTCTCAATTCGAGTCTCGGAGCGCTGACCTGCATGCGGATAGCAAGGACCGAGAACGGTAACAACTACTCCCTTCGTTTTTAAAAGAGTGTACTTCCAACATTGTTGGAGGGTCAAACTATCTCAAAGTTTGACCGAGTTTATGCAAAAATATGTCAATGTTTGTGCAACCAAATAGGTCTATGATGAAAATATATTTTATCATGAATCTAATGCTACTAATTTGATGGCAAAAATATTGGTGTATTATTATATAGATACGGTCAAACATAAAAAAGTTTGACTTTTCAACAAAATTAGAAGTACACTCTTTGAAGGACGGAGGGAGTATTATGTTTTAAAGTAAGAGACCAACAAGACTGCCCCATGGCAGAATCAAAGAAACTTCACTTCAGGATCCATGCCCGAAGATGCACGTTGCCACCTTAAGTTACTTGAGGTTCACCTTAGAGCATCTCCAACAAGACTTCAACAAAGGCCCGCCAGCGATTTTTCGCCTCCAGCCAAAAATCGGCCCAGATCGCGCCTGAGGGCCCATTTTCGCCGGCTCGGGCCGAAATTAACGCCGGCGGACCCAACCCGAACCCGGCACGCTGGGGGTCGCTCGAGGGCGCCGGGCGAATCTTTTATGGCGCGAAAGCGCCGTGGGTCATCATGGGGCCTCGTTGTCCTCATCGCCTCGTTTCCCGCGGCAAATCAATGCCAAAGCTGCGCGCGCTGCCGCGCCGGTTAGCCTCCATTGATGCCTCACGGGCGGCGCAGTGAAGTCCGGGCGACACGCATCCCCTCGGCCGCCACGTCTCCCGCCACGCGTAACGCGCTGGCCAGCCTACTGCGCGGCGCTTCCGCCTATATAAGCCAAGAACCAGCGCGCCGGAGATACGCACGCACACTACACCGCCGACGCGCCCACTTCTCCCTTTTCCTCCTCTTGCCGTCTCCAGCTCAGAGGATGGCCGAGCGCTTCCCAGGCGATGGGGCGGCGGCGATGGTTTCGGCCGCCGCCATCTGCACGAGGACGAGGCTCGCCTCCTCTACGAGGCCGAGTACCCGGCCCCCGCCGGACATGCGGGTCCCCGGGTCGTGGAGGATCAGCGCCGGCGGCGTGCCGGTGCCACCACCACCCATCGGGGCGGCCTGGCATGCGGAGATCGCACGCATCCGCACGTCCCTGCCGCGGGCGGCGAGGGAAGGCCCGCGGTACACCCCCGACAGCCCGCTCTGGGAGCCCTATTTCCACCCCCATCCGGCCGCTTCGTCCTCGTCGAGCCCAAGCCGGAGCCCAGTCTCCCCCCGGAGTACGAGGATATAGCCCGGCGCGGCTTCTCCGGCGAGGACGCCCTGCAGTGGGCGCGGGACGACTACCTCCGCGACGAGATGGTCCGGCAGCGCCGGGCCCTGGAGGATATCGAAGCCCGCAAGCGCGGGCGCGAGGACAAGCACGACGTCGTCATCCTCGACAGCGACGACGAGGAGGCCGCCCCCGGACTGTCCAACCCGCCGCGCCAACCGGGGGAGGGATGCAGCAGGGACGGCGGCGGCGGCGACTCCACGTGGTTCTACAGCCTCCTCGGCATGTAGAACTGCGAGGGCGGGAGGCGGGCGGCGGTGAGCGGCGAGGCGGACGGCGAGGAGCGGTGGCCCCTTTGTAGTTTTTTCTTTTTTGTGTAAAATATGTTTAAGTTTGAACGAACTCTCCGAAGTTTGCAATGAATTTGCGCCGTTTTTGTGCCGTGTTCAGATTTTTCAAAATAACATGGGTGCCGCGACTGGGGGGCATCACGCCCCAGCCAGTGGTTAAGCCAGTGCGCCCCAGGGCGATTTTAGCCCTCCAGGGGGCCAACGGCTGGAGATGCTCTTACCCTAGGAGGATAACGATGCGACGTTCTGCCACCGCGGAGGCTGCAAAGAAGGACTAGGGTTTTTATCCGGAGCCCTGGCACGAGGAGGGGAACCATGACGACACCTTCACAAGGGACTCGACACCCACAAGCATTGCCGACAGCACCGTACCGCGGAGCTTTCACTTGGAGTCACACAAAGGTACCAAGGTCACGAACCCAACCCGAGGAAAGGACCACTGCTGCTGGAATAAGGGCATGTACAATGCATAGCCTCAAAGTGATGCCTCGCATACCATGTAGGATCGGATATGACGTAAAGTAGGTTCGGATAGGGAAGCGGGATCCTCTTCAGGAGGCGGGTGCTTGAAAGAAAAAGTGTGGTCCGATGACAAAAATTTGAAAAGGTTGGAGTGAAAAGTAGAGATGCATGTGTGGTAGTCTTTATTTTCTATTTCTTAATGAGACCCACTAGTGATAGCTTGCATTGGGGAGAAAAAATAAATATAGATGCCTTAAATTATTTTTTGTTATGGGGCATATGTATCCATATGCCACCATTGTACGTGCCCTAAGGACTCCATAACAAAACCACGGAGCCGCCACCGCAAAAGCACCGACAACACTGGGATTACCCTCCACCCCACTCCTTGCCATCCACACGACCAAGGAGAGATGCCACCACCATTGCAACGCTACTCACCGTGGAGCTAACCGCTCACCCTCACCTACCGGGGTTGTCGTCGGGCATCCAAGACAGACTTTGCACCAACATCAGGACACCAGGCCATCGGAAAAGGCACCTTGGCATGGACAACGCTAGCCCGAGACCGTCGTGTTGCAGCACACCATTGGCCAGGACCGAACATCACCAGTGTCGGCCCACGATCACAGGAATACCTAGATCGCACCTGGATCCAACCTCCACATTAAATCTCGCCAAGGATGGGGATCACCGGCGGCAGGCAGCACCACGTCGCGGGCTACCTACCCGCAACGCAACGCCGAGGCACCACCATCAGCAGCCGAGGTAGTAAGTCTCCATCGAGAGCATCTACAACTGGACCTCTCAAACCCACCTCATACGCTCCGGCGGGCAGACCGGTCACTGCCCGATCATGATTTTTTGACCCAGACGAGCCTCTTAAACGACCCTCAAACGCCCGGGCTGACTGGCACCCCCCATATTCAGCCTAAATATGGGGCGGATATGCATGGGGGCGCCCGGGCACGCCTGCCACGTCAGACTGACAAAGGGGTCCCAGCCGGAAACACCCTCAAACCCGACGGTACAAAACTCGTCTCCTCCGTCGGACCGGTGGCGCCACATGGCGCAGCTCCGGCAGGCCGCGTAGTACATTGCCCGACTATTTAAGTCGACCGGCTACACCGAAACCCTACCATCCATCCACATTTTCCTTCCCCTGTCCGCCGTCGCCGCCACTTTCCACTCCACCCGTCCGCCTAGTAGCCATGCCCCGACGCTGCCGGGTGAGGAGCGAGACCTTTCTAATGCCGGAGTGCCGACTCGAGCTCCTGGAGCCGATCCGGGCTAGGCGCGATGCCCGGATCGCCGCGGGGCTACCTCTGGATGCAGTGGATCCGGAGGAGGAGTTTGAGGAGGAGGACGATGAGCTGGAGGAGGAGGTGTGGGGGACGCTGGCGACGGGGATCTGCAGGCGGAGCAGCAGGGCATCCTCGATTCCTTCCGGTCGGAGTCGGCTGCAGAGGCAAGACACCGTCGCCAGCAGGAGATGGAGGCGCAAGAGGCCACGGAGGAGGCGGAGATGTTTGTCTGCACGGATGAGATCAAGCAGGAGGAGGATGATCCGGAGCCCTCCTACCCGCCCGTCCAGCCGGCGCCCAGCGCCATCGTCGTGGACATCTCCGACGATGAATAATAACTAGGATAGTATGTAGATATAGTACGTAGGATTAGTTTTGCATGTTTTGTATGGATTTAAGGGATAAAATATTAGAGAGTCGGATGCAAAGTGATTAATTTGAGACGTGTTCAGTCAGAGCCCGCGAACGCACCCGGACGCATCCGCGAGCGTTTGAGGGACCGGATTTGCAAAGTCCGTTGTAAATGCTCTGACCCAATCTGGCCCTCTAGATCCGGCCAAGAGTGGACCCCCTTAGGCACGCCACCTCCCAACCTGATATCCCCCACTAGCACCTGAGACGTCAGGCTCTAGAGCCTCACACGCCGACAACTGGACACCGCCGCCCAGCATGACCAACCTCGCCCATATATCACAATTTTTTACTATACTCTCTGTCGTTTACTAACGCTACAATAGCAAGTTGAAGATTTATAAGCCAGATATCACGGTTCAGAATTATTTTTTCTTTTCTTTTTAAAAATACAGAAATAGCTAACCATGGTATGCATAAGTTACAACTTATCTATGTGATAAACTGCTGTTTGCATCTGTGCTAAATGTAGTTAGATTCCCAACTACGTCCACGAGAAACACCACTCAATCCTAACTGGTGTTATTCTGTCACCACATGTTTTTGTTTCGTCAACGAAGGCATTGAGCGGCAGACATAACATTAACGGTTCCCTGATGTTTGCCGTGGATCTCGTTTCTAACATGGTCATATGTGGGCATTGGTTGCAATTTTGGAATTGGCTAATAATTGATCTGTTGAAATTGAATCTACATTGCATTGTTAAATTATTCCTTTAAATAGATAGCCGGTTTCGGTGGCACTACGCAAAAATAGGGCCAGTTCTTTTGGGCGGTTTAAAAAATAAGCTGCCTCTCCCCAGCATAAAATATAAGCCGCTCTCAAAATTTTCTGAGACTTCAAGATAGTAAACCATAACTAGTTCAGAAGCCCCAACGAATGAGAAATGTGGCTTATGGGAAAATCTAGGGAGGAGGCGGCTTATTTTTAAGCCGTCAAAAGAACTAGTAGACATGACCAAAACAAGGGCTAGTAGCACTTTTCTCAGGAATTGCCCCTGCAGACGGAGGACAAAGGGTTTTCATCTCGCGAAGAATCAGCAGTTGTGTTGTATATTGACTAAGCTAAATACCATTTTCACTACTTTTGGCCACAGGTGAGATAGAGTTTTTCTTGAAATTGAGTTCGGACAGATTACTCATAGAAAATGACTAAAAAGCAAGGCGAAAGCATGGAGAATTCAATACTGACGAGAAGGTATTAGTTAGTGGGTGCAGACAAGCTTTTCCAACCAAGCTAGCATGTGATTCAGATCTGATGTCTCTTCATGAAGCTTTTGCCATACACTAAGTGTCGACGTGACCAAAGTTGTTGGATTTGTTCATACCAAAAAAGCTATTTATTTATGCTACAAATATGCTTTGAAAATCGAATATCCATTTATGAGCACAAGACTCGTCCGCACCCGGTCAAGAAAAATTTCATAAAAAATATAAAAAATAATAAAAAATCTTTTTTAATGGTAGATAATTTGGTGCATGAGATGCGCTTCAAATTTCAGATCATTTGGACATATGAGTAGCTCTTAGCAAAAAAGACAAATTGGCTCAGAACAATACATGATCAGTGAACTTTTTTACAAACCTCAAATTTGTTTTTTTTTTGTTGAGAGCTACTCAAATGTCCAAATGATCTGAAATTTGAAGCGCACCTCCTGCATCAAATTGTCTACCATGCAAAAAAAAGAATTTTTAAAAAATTCTAGTATGTGTTTTGAATTTTTTCTTCATGGCAGGTGCAGATGAGGCTGGGCACCGAATCGCTTCTCTCTTTCAAAATAATGTTTTGTGCAATGTAACCAAAATATCAGAGCGGTGACGCAGCGGTTTCAGTATCAGATCTGAAGAATGATTCGAAGCTGACAAGGCTCCAATTATAAGAACATCGCAGCAAGAGTGATGTGTGTTGTCTGTCCTTTTTGTTTTCCATAAAAGGGATATAATTCCATAAATCTATCTACCTCAGTGACAATCAATAGGGACGCTCTAACTAGACCAGTCCAATAATGCACACGTCCCAAGTCTTAATTTAAATTCCGTTAGTTGAAAAGAAGAAGCGGCCAAATTTTCATGTGGAACACGAGGAGGTGAAATAGTGATGCTATCGACGGGATAGCATCAAAAAATCCAAAAAATATCCAGTTTTTTAATGGTAGATAATTCTGTGCGCGAGTTGCGCTTCAAATTTCAGATCATTTAGACATATGAATAGTTCTCAACAGAAAAACACCGAATTGGGTTAGAAAATAAATAAACAGTAAACTTCTTTACAGACCCTAAATTTGTCTTTTTTCTGAGAGCTAATCGGATGACCAAATGATCTGAAATTTGAACCCCACCTCTCGCATCAAATTATCTACCATGTGTTTTTCTTTTTTTTAGTATTTGTTTTAAACTTTTTCTTCATCGTGGGTGCATATGAGACTGGGCACCCAATCACTGCTCTCTTTCAAAATAATGTTTTGTGCACTATAACCAAAATATCAGAGCAGTGACTCTGACGTTTCAGTACCACAGAACGATCAGATCTGAAGAAGGATTCGGAGCTGACAAGGCTCCAATTATGAGAACATAGTAGAGTGATGTGTGTTGTCTGTCCTCTTTTTACATAAAAGGAATATGATTCTATAAATCTATCTACCTCTGTGACGATCAATAGGGACGCTCTAACTAGACCAGTCCAATAATGCACACGTCCCGAAGTCTTAATTTAGATTGCGTTAGTTGAAAAGAAGAAGCGGCCAAATTTTCATGTGGAACACGAGGAGGTGAAATAGTGATGCTATCGACGGGACATCATGTTGTGTTTCTTGCATCTTTCTGTACCTGAGTCCGCATGTTTGGCGTGCAAACTACTGGAAACAAAAAATAGTCAAAGTTTTACCATGCATTCATCCCGCGAAAGCATCGGATCAACAGCTACAGCCGGCCGGATGGATAGGAAAATACGAGCATATAGCGGATTGGCTTGAGACTATCTTGTCGATGTCAAAGCTGTAGGAGCAGTGGAGCTATCATGGACTAGCGAGGAGTGGTTGCTCGATCGACGACATGCAAGTAATGCTCAAGCTTTTCTTAGAAGTAATGCTCGAGCTTAATTCTGCACCGTCCATGTTGGTACGGGAGTCGAATAGGTATGTCATTCCAATCCTATGTTATTCCTTTCTGCATTTTTATTATCCAACAAATCAAAATATTTCTTTATCAAAGTTTATAGGGTTAAGTACCTTATTTTTGTAGAGGCACTTTCGTTGAATTTTCGACCATATGCCCACATGGATGAAGTTTCTTCAATTTGAGCATAAGTATGGATTTTGCTAACAATAGAAAAACTGACCCATATATATATATATATATATATATATATATATATATATATATATATATATATATATATATATATATATATATATATATCCAGACTCCATACAAGTCTTTCGCGGGAGATAGCATTAGTTTTGTCGTCATATCAGCAAAAGCTGACATGAATACTGGTTGGGAGATGCATGAAGGAAACATAAGAGCGAATCAACGGAAAAACAACTGAAATTTGAGGTTGTAAGAGCATCTTCAACTTGATTGGGTCATTTTGATCCCTGATATATCTGCGAACGTATCCGTGGATAGGAGAGGCTCGACCCCTATTTGTGTGCCCCCACAATCATCCCCCTCATATCCAAATCCTCAAATTCATACAAGCCAATGCAATGTAGATCAGCACAACGTTGACAAATAAACACATAGTAGTTCATCATACAACTAGACATGGCAAGTTCGAATGATAGCTATTTCACAAAAAGGCCCACCTCAACATGCAACCATGAGTGGAGCAAGTTCACCACAACATGCAATCATGAATGGAAAAATGCTTTCTATTTGACTTCATAAGTATCTCACAACTATATAGTATCAAATGCAATAAATCATATGTGTTTTCCATTTTAATTCTCATGTTATTAACTTAAATATTCATGTTCCATACAACCAAATCTCAATAAAATATATCACAAGCAATTTCCATAGCAACGGTTGGGCTATCATCTAGTTCTTTCAAAAAGTTCGTTGTAGGGACCTCGAGACCTTCCCTGCCGCATTCCTTTCAAAATAAAGTAAAACTAAAGCAGATTGTGACCAAGAAAAGGACATGATCAAGAAAATTAGTCTGTGCCAATCACTTACTAATGTTTTAATTACCATCGTGCAAATCGTGTTAATCATATATGCAGCTTCCCTTCAAGCAGATAGAGCCTTGAGTGCAGTGGCGGCTCCAGGAATTTGCAACCGGGTATTCATGTGTATTCATTTTGCCAAAATCTTTGATGTTTTTTGAAAATTGTCACTCTTTTACCAAAACCAACACTGTTTTGTAAAAATCATGGGTATTCACATGAAGCCCCAAGAATACCCCTAGCGCCGTCCCTGCTTGAGTGACTTTTGTTCCCTTTCCATATAGTATAAACTTCGAGTACACAACACCCAAACCTCAAGGCTTCACCATAATTTCCTATGGCTTACTCCATTCTCCTCGGGGCAGTACTTGTGTTGCTTGTAGCTGCAGTTGTCCAACTCCTTTACAAAAACTTCTACAGGCTCTACTACTCAGCCTATAAGCTGCCTCCTGGTAATCTCGGCGTGCCGGTTATCGGCAGTACTTTCTCTCTCCTCCGCGCCTGCCGCAGCAACACCGACGACCAATGGTTCCGAGACCGGATCAAGAAATACGGCCCGGTCTCTACCATGTCGCTGTTTGGATCGCCGACGGTGCTGCTGGCCGGGCCGGCGGCGAACCATTTCATATTCGGCAACGACGGCCTAATCTTGACGCAGACAGGCGCGCTGAGAGCCCTCGTTGGGCGGTCGGTACTGGCACTCACGGGCAGCGAGCTGAAGCTGGTCCGCAGCGCCCTGCAGGGTTACTTGAAGCCAGAGATGGTGAGGAGATACGTCTGCAAGATAGACCATGAGGTCCGGAGCCACATCGAGCTAAACTGGGTCGGTTGTGACTCTGTCACGGTATGGACAAACGCTTACTGCTCGAGTATATCTTTCATTCACATACAGAAATTATAGGTCCATATCTTCAAAAATATACTCCTCAACGGAAGTGGTACTAACAAGAAGAAACCTATATGAAGTACAGTACATATTTTGCTCACCTTATTTGGTCCATTTTCCCGAGCTGATTCCAACTCCCCTAAATAACAATGGAAATCATACTGTATTTAAGAGACAATATCATATACTCATATAGGTAGCTCACTCTACATTATCGATCGTAGAATATACTGTTTTTGTTGCACACTGTTCACTAATAGAGTATTCTTCTCTGAGCTTCCAAAAAATATTCTTCTCTGGCATTACAAAGAGGAAGGGAAGTATTTTTCTCCTTCGGTTATTGAGAGGATGGTTACGTTTATATGTCTACTCCATTCGTAAAGAAGACGGTAGAAAAATGAAAATATAAATCAACAAAAATAAAAAATAAAAACTAGGTAATCTAAAATCCGGCCGGTAATCATTTATTGTGGACAAGAACTGAGAAGAGTAAAAGCAAGCACTCGATGACTCGTCATGTTTTCCAGCAACAATGAAAATGATAAAATTTATATTGCCTCAAATTGCGTGACGATATATTTGGTAATTTAGAGATGAGCACACTAGCTCCTTAAGAGATGATGAACTGAATTTTCTACTTGTGTAAAAGGCTAGAGGGTCAATTTGATAATATCGAGGGGCACCATAAGATAATTGTATTTCTCCCAAGGTGATGCAATACACTTCTAAAATTGAGATATTCACAAGAATTTTTGAAGAAATAAATACGACAAGATTTTTGTAAAGGTTAAAATACAACAATCTAGAAATGTCGTAATGGATTTAAGAAAACCCGCAGAGCTAATTTGAAATGAGTAGTTGATGATTTTACAGGTCCTGCCAACAGTGAGGAGACTTTCGCTTGCTATCATATGTTCGGTTGTCTTGGGACAAGAGTCAGCTACCATCAAAGAAGGTTTGTGCACAGATTTTGTTACTCTTGGGAAGGCTATATTATCATTTCCGGTGAATATACCATTCACGCGGTTCAAGAAAGGTATGGCTGCAAGTGCGAAGATACGAAAGGCTATCACAAATATTGCCAACAAGAGGGAAGACTCACTGTTGCAGGAAGCAAATGCCACTTCTGATAATGACTTCATCAGCTACATGCTCATTCTTCGTTCTCAAGGTGCCCACTCCCTCACTCTCGAAGACATTGTGGACAACACGATGGGCCTCATCGTTGGGGCACACGAGACAACTTCTGCTCTTATCACCTTCATGATCCGGCACCTCTCCAATGAGCCAGATATCCTTGACAAAGTTACTAGAGGTCTGTATATCAATATGCTGCTTTGCTTCCATATTTGATTCAAACACTGGTAATTTCTTCTACACCATGGAAATTAATCTGATCTTTATGCCTTTTGATCTTCTGCAGAGCAAGATGAGATTGCACGGAATAAAAACCCAAAAGATGCTCTAACTTGGGATGATGTTGCAAAGATGAAATATATGTGGAAAGTGGCAATGGAGACACTAAGAACAATTCCTCCAGTTTTTGGGAGCTTCCGAACAACTACCAAAGACATTGAATACCAGGGTTACCATATCCCGAAAGGCTGGAAAGTAAGTACATACACGTTCCATAATAAATGATTTCTTTAATACTTCCCAAGAACTCTATCACACATAAGTAATATGGAAACATGCAGGTCTTCGCAGCGCAAAGTGTCACACATATGGATTCACAATTCTTTCATGAGCCTAACAAATTCAATCCTTCTCGGTTTGAGAAATCCACCCCTCCGTACTGCTACATGCCATTTGGAGGGGGTCCAAGAATGTGCCCTGGTAATGTGTTTGCAAGGGTAGAAACTATGGTAGCCATGCACTATCTAGTAAGGCAGTTCAGGTGGAAAATAACCTGTGAAAAGGAAACCTACAAGAGGGATCCAAAGCCGACGCCCGTCCTTGGACTTCCAATTAAACTCAAGTTGAGACCACTTGCCAAAAACGTCCAAGCTAACAATATGGATACCGGAACAGGTTAAACCCATGACAAGGAAAATTATGATGATACATGCATGGTCTACATTATGAAGACTAGACTAAGAATTCTATATGTAAATATGTGCTTCTCATAAAAGGCACGCTATTCCATGTTGGGCTTGTGAGATACACTTCTAGTTACAATATTGTATAATGTAAAGATGAATCTCCTACCTATGAGCTATATATTTCATTCCCCCCAACATAGAAATTGCAATCGATAAAAAAACATTCTTTGCACAGGATGCGATGGTAATTCTATTAGTTACATGACCCACATGATGTGGGATCAAATCATCATTGATTTGTCTTCTATGAGATTATTTAAATTTTACTCTCTTCCATGTGGGGCCTAGTCGGTGATTAAAATTTGAATAAATCTAGCTTGATGGAAGGGTCGGATTAACAACTAGCACTAGTAGAAAAGGGGGCAATGGTCCAGGCCAGGTCAGCCCATTAGTCCCGGTTCAATCCAGAACCGGGACCCATGGGGGCATTGGACCCGGTTCGTGAGCCCCGGGGGCCGGCCGGGCCACGTGGGCCATTGGTCCCGGTTCGTCTGGACCTTTTGGTCCCGGTTGGTGGGACGAACTGGGACCAATGTGCCTCGCTCCTGGCCCACCACTATTGGTCCCGGTTGATGACCTGAACCGGGACCAAAGGCTGCCCTTTAGTCCCGGTTCGTGCCACGAACCGGGACCAATTAATTGCCTATATATACCCCTCGCCCGCGAGCAGAGCACTCCCACTGCTCTGTTTTTCCTGGCCGGCGAGGAGAGAGCTTTGTGGTGCTCTAGCTCACCTCCTATGCACACGAGGTGTTCGATGGAATGCCCGAGCCACGCAGCTTAAGCTTTCTCCTCTCCAAGCTCGACCTCCAAGCTCCATTTTCCTCAATATTTGTCTAGGTTTAGCGGTCCGTCACGTCCCGTCCCCGTCTTCACCGCCGTCGATCGCCCGCGCCAATCTCGTCGCCGGCACCACCGTGGTGAGCCTCTTGTTCTTATCTTCTTTCTGAAAGGAAAAGAAATTCTTACTTGTATGTTTATATAGATACTTGTATAATTTTCTTACTTTTATTATTGCATCTTATATAGTGCGATGGTTTTGGTATCCGGCCCCGTCGGCACTCGTCCTGTCTATGATTCGGATGTGGTATATATTATCTTCATAACTATTGGTTCATTTATTGTTTATGACAAGTATGCCGACCAACGTGACATAGATTTTATTTATCTAGGAGGTTGTTGGACCGGAAATTCCAACCGACCCTATTGTCGAGAGGTTAAATTTAGTTGAAGAAGAAAACAATTTCTTGAAGGAAAAAATAAGAAAAATTGAGGAGGAGAAGATGATATTGGAGTTGCATGTTGCGGATGTCGTCGATGATCACAAGATCAAGATGGATGCAATGCGCTTGAAGATTAGAAAGATTACAAAATATGCCATTCATACCAAGGCTTGGTATCTTATGCCGTTGGATCAGTTGTTACATTGGTTGCGATTATGATCGCATTTGTTTTCGCATTGAAATGTTTTACATAGTTTCAATGTATAGTTTAATTAATTTAGATGCTCTGCATAGCTTTATGTTGTTAGATGAGAACTATGTATGTACTTTGGTTTTAATGTGATGATGGACTTCTATTAATTTGGTCACTTAATTATCTATTCATGATGTTCTGTAATGATTTTTGACACACTTAATAATATATAATGCACGCAGATGAACCGGCAATGGATGTACGGTTCAAGACACACCTCCGAGTACATTAAGGCGTGCATGATTTTCTCGAAGTGGCTGAGGCAAACAAGCAGAATGGTTTTATGTGTTGTCCATGCCCTATATGTGGGAATACTGAAGTCTTACTCGACCGGAAAATCCTTCACACCCACCTGCTTTACAAGGGTTTCATGCCACACTATAATGTTTGGACGAGGCACGAGAAATAGGGGTTATGATGGAAGGCGGCGAAGAAGAAGAGTACGATGACAACTATGTGCCCCTGAATACGGTGATGCTACTGAACATCAAGAGGAACCAGACGATGTGCACGATGATGCTTTGCGGGCGAAGCTGCTGAAGATCAAGAGGAACCAGACGATGTGCCCGATGATGATGATCTCCGCCGGGTCATTGTCGATGCAAGGACGCAATGCGAAAGTCAAAAGAGAAGCTGAAGTTCGATCGCATGTTAAAGGACCACAAAAAGGGTTGTACCCCAATTGCGAAGATGGCAACACAAAGCTCGGTACCGTCTTGGAATTGCTGCAGCGGAAGGCGAGAATGCTGTGCTCGACAAAGGATTTGAGAAGCTCTGAAAATATTGAAGAAGAAGCTTCCAAAGGATAACGAATTGCCCGACAAGACATACGCAGCAGAGAAGGTCGTATGCCCTCTAGGATTGGAGGTGCGAAGATACATGCATGCCCTATTGATTGCATCCTCTACATGGTGCGTACAAGGATCTGAACGCATGCCCGGTATGCGGTACATTACGGTATAAGATCGACGAGATGACCACGGTGATGTTGACGGCGAGCCCCGGGAAGAGGGTTCTGCGAAGGTGATGTGGTATGCTCCTATAATACCACGGTTGAAGCGTCTGTTCGAAGCGGAGAGCATGCCAAGTTGATGCGATGGCACAGTGAGGACCGTAAGAAAGACGGAAGTTGAGAGCACCGGTGACGGGTCGCATGGAGAAAAATTGAGAGAAAGTACTGGGATGAGTTTGCAAGTGACCCAAGGAACGTATGGTTTGCTTTAAGTGCGGATGGCACTAATCCTTTCGGGAGCGAGCAGCAATCGAGCACCTGGCCCGTGACTCTATGTATGTATAACCTTCCTCCTTGGATGTGCATGAAGCGGAAGTTCATTATGATGCCGTTCTCATCCAAGGCCCTAAGCAACCCGGCAACGACATTGATGTGTACCTAAGGACATTAGTTGAAGAACTTTTACAGCTGTGGAATGGAAACGGTGTACGTACGTGGGATGAGCACAAACAGGAGGAATTTGACCTAAAGGCGTTGCTGTTCGTGACCATCAACGATTGGCCCGCTCTCGGTAACCTTCGGGACAGACAAACAAGGGATACCACGCATGCACGCACTGTTTACTTGACACCGATAGTATATACCGGAAGCTGCGGGAAGAATGTGTACAGGCCATCGTCGATTTCTTCCGACCAACCATCAATGTCGAAAGAAAGGCAAGCATTTCAAAGGAGAGGCAGATCACGGAAGAAGGCCGCCATGCGTGCGGTGATTACGTGCTTTGCTATGGTCAATGATTTACACGTAATCTTTGGAAAGGGTCGGCGGACTAGCTGTTCCGAGTGACGCTGGGGACACGCACCCATGTGGAAGAAGAAATCTATATTTTGGGACCTACCCTCTGGAAAGACCTAGAGGTCCGTTCTTGATCAACGTGATGCACGTGACGAAGAACCTTTGCGTGAACCTGCTAGGCTTCTTGGGCGTGTATGGGAAGACAAAAGATACAGGTGAGGCACGGAGGACCTGCAACGTTTGCACGAAAAATACGGCATGCCTCCAAAGCAAGATGAAGGTCCTGCCAGCTATGCTCTTACCAAAGAAGAGAAGGAAATCTTCTTTGAATGCCTGCTTAGTATGAAGGTCCCGACGGCTTCTCGTCAAATATAAAGGGAATAATAAATATGGCGAGAAAAAGTTTCAGAACCTAAAGTCTCATGACTGCCACGTGATTATGACGCAATCTGCTTCCGTTGCGTTGAGGAGGCTTCTACCGAAAACGTCCGATTAGCCATTGTGAAGCTATGTGCATTCCTCAATGCAATCTCTCGAAGGTGATCGATCCAGAAATCATACCAAGGCTAAGGAGTGATGTGGTGCAATGTCTTGTCGGTTTGAGCTGGTGTTCCCACCATCCTTCTTCAATATCATGACGCACGTCCTAGTTCATCTAGTTGACGAGATTGTCATTCTGGGCCCCATATTTCTACATAATATGTACCCCTTTGCGAGGTTCATGGGAGTCCTAAAGAAATATGTCCATAACCGCGCTAGGCCAGAAGGAAGCATCTCCATGGGCCATCAAACAGAGGATGTCATCCGGTTTTGTCCATAACCGCGTTGGCCTTAAGAAGATAGGTCTCCCTAAATCACGGTATAAGGGGAGACTGACTGGAAAAGGCACACTTGGAAGGGACTCAATAATATGCAGGGACGGATATTCTTGGTCTCAAGCACACTACACAGTTCTACATAACTCTACCTTGGTGACCCCGTATGTTGATGAACACAAGAACAGTCTGCGCTCCAAACACCGGAGCGGTCGACGATCGGATTACATGTGAACACATCGGGACTTTCAGCAGTTGGTTGGAAACACGTCTCAGAGGTGACAACACTGTTTGTGATGAGTTGTACTTGTTGTCCAGGGGACCATCTTCGACTGTTATGATTTGGAAAGGATACGAGATAAATGGGAATACATTTTACATGATTGACCAAGATCAAAAGAGCACCAACGAAAACAGCGGTGTCCGCTTTGATGCAACAACCGAGAGGGGAAATGACACATATTATGGTTACATAGTGGACATATGGGAACTTGACAACGGACATGATTTTAAGGTCCCTTTGTTTAAGTGCAAATGGGTCAATCTGTCGAGGAGGCGGGTGCAGGTAGACCCACGATGCGGAATGACAACAAAGGATCTGAAAATCTTGGATACATCGACGAACCTTTCGTCCTAGCCAATGATGTGGCACAGGTTATCTATATGAAGGACATGTCTACCAGACCAAGAAAAAGAAAAGATAAGGAAGCGAATACATCATACGATGAGCCAAAGCGCCACATAGTTCTTTCGGAAAAGGGACATCGTGGGAGTGGAGGGCAAGATGACATGTCTCAAGATTATGAAAAGTTTCATGAAATTCCTCCCTTCAAAGTCAAGGCTGATCCCAGCATCCTGATAAACGTTGAAGATTATCCATGGTTACGGCGCAATAAGCAAATGACACAAACGAAGAAAAAGTGAAGACTTTCTCCCGCCACTATTATGATGATACCATGCCAACTTTGTAACAGACAAGTATGATACCATTGTCCGTTTTGTACATGCACATGCTATGTGGGTGAATTTATGATACCATGCCAACTTTCAACTTTTTCAGAGTTCATTTGAAATGCTTTAATATCTTATGGTTCGGCCCTCGTAATACCATTAATCCCGGTTCGCTCCTTGTCAACTATGTTCTCACCAAGTACACTCTCAACAGAAAGTTTATAATTTTTCTAAAACTAATGGCACTAACAGAAAGTTTATAATTTTGCTGACCTAAAAGCAAAAAGAATTAAAAAATAAAGCAAAAAACAAAAAAAAATAAATAATGCAAAAAACAAAACAAAAAACTGGAAAAATAATAAAAATAGCAACAATAAGTATTTTGTTGTAAGTAGAAACAAAATAAAATAAATAAAGCAAGAAAGAAAACAAAATAACAAAAAAGTGTTTTCAAATTTGAAAACTAATGGCACTAATAGAAAGTTTATAATTTTTCTAAAACTAAAAGAAAAAGAATTAAAAATAAAGTAAAAACAAAAGAAAATAAATAATGAAAAAAACTGGAAAAAACTAAAAAACTGCCACCTATTGGGCCACCACGGCTGAATACGACTAGAAACCCAACTTTGGGCCAGATTCAGCCCTTGAAGGCCCAATAGGCCCACGGCAACAAAGTGTGAGATTAGGCCCGAAAGCCTGCAGTTGAGAGGAGCTCGAGAGGGTGGGCGCAGCAGCGCTTATAAACCACTCTCGAGCCCTCTGAACTAGCGAGGTGGGACTAAACTTTGGCCGCGACGCGGGCAGCACAGGGCCTTTGGTCCCGGTTGGACCGGGACCAAAGGCCGCCGCTTCCCGCCCTTTGGGCTGCCGAAAACTGCCTTTGGTCCCGGTTGGTGGTACCAACAGGGACTAAAGGGGGCATTGGTCCCGGTTCGTGCCACGAACCGGTATCAATGGCTTTGCTATATAATCAAAGACATGTGAAAAATTCTCAGTTTTCATCGCCAGTTGCCCCCATCCCCCGACGACGCCGAGCTCATCGACGCCGTCAGGGCTGCTCCACCTCGCCGTCGCCGCCGCCGCCGCCAAGGCCGTCGCCTCCCGAGCCCAGCGCCGTCAAGTCGCCGGCCTCCCGAGCCAGCGCCGTCGTCGTCGCCCGGCCTCCCGAGCCCGCCGTCCTTGTCCCGTCGCCGCGTGCCTCCCGAGCCCACCTCCTCGTCCCTCATCGCCGTGTGCCGCCCGAGACCGCCGTCCCGTCACAGCGTGCCGCCCGAGCCCCTGCCCGTCCCCCCCAGCAGGCGCCTCGCCACCCACCGTCGCCATCGTCATCGCTAGCCGCCCATTGTGAGCCCACGCCCAGCTCTGCTTTTTTTTCATTTTATTAGTTTAATATTTTTCATATATATATATATATATATATATATATATATATATATATATATATATATATAATGTATATGTGTATGTATGTGGCTATCGGCTCTATTTTTTCATTTTTATTAGTTTAATATTTTTCATATATATATATATATATATATATATATATATATATATATATATATATATATATATATATATATAATGTATATGTGTATGTATATGGCTATGTGTATGTAGATGTTCAAAATGTATAAAAAATTGTTCAGAGCATGTTTTTGTTCATATATGTATTTTTGTTCATATGTGTATTAATGTTTTCATATATGCAAAAGATAGATTTTTAGAAAAGTTAGGATTTTTTTCTGTTCATAGATTTTTTGGTGATATTAATTACTGTAGAATATGCAAATGTTTGTGTATTCATATGAACAATGCATTAGGCAAAACCTTTGATTTTTTTCAAATTTTCTATTTGAACAATTTTTTAAAAAACAAGCAATACTAAAGAATGAGAGGAAAAGGAAAATAAGAAGAGGAAGAAAGGAGTAGAACAGGAGAGGAAGAAGAAGAAATAAATAAGAAGAGGAAAAAGAAGAAAAGAAGAGGAGAAGAAGAAAGGAATAGAGAGAAGAAAAAAAGAAAATTTCTATTTTTCTTCTCCTCTATTCCTTTCTTCTTCTCTTCTTTTTTCTTCTTCTTCTTCCTTCTTCCTTCTTCCTCTTTTCTTCCTTTTCCTTATTTTCCTTTCTCGAGGGAGAAGAAGAAAAAGAAGAGGAGGAGAAGAAGAAAGGAATAGAGGAGAAAGAAGAAACTTCAACACGAGGGGGTGGGGGGGTACCGATACCCCCTCCCCGATAACATTATTTTCCCATGTATATGTATGTCGCGTCATTGTCGATATAACCCCCTCGAGATAACTTCGACATGAGGGACTGTCGATATATATACCCCCTCTCGACCGTGATAACTTATACCACGGCAGCACCCCCCTCGGCCCTCTCGCTCGACCAAAACTCTCGAGGACACCCAAACCCTAGAGAGAAAACGATGTTGGTCTCCTACCCGCTCCCGCCGCACCCCTACCCGACATATTAACTCTCTCGAGGCCACCCAAATTTACCAAGTTAAAAGAGCGTTGTCGTCGAGGCCACCCCAAACCCTTGAAGCGTTGTGTCGAGGCCACCCCAAACCCTAGAGAAGCAGCGTCGAGGCCACTAACATGATTCCTTATTCTGATTAGCTAGCTAGTTCTACGTTTGCCACTACTATATATCCATCTGTACCATGTTTGAATAATAATTGACATGTTGTAAATATTTGCAGAAACTATGGAGCACTCCCGAGACGAAGCAACAGAGGCGATGTTGGGGGACATAATCGCACAAGGAAGTGATATCGTTGCGTCATTTCTCAACGACACCGATGGTCAAGAAGGACTGGGTGAAGAAGAGGGCTATGTTCATGATGGCTCCGACCCATTAATGCCGGTACAAGAAGAGGGCTATGTTCATGATGGCTCCGGTGACCCAATGGAGGTACAAGAAGGAGACCGTGCTGACTGCTCCGGTGACCGAACCGAGTCCAGCCATATATATATATATATATATATATATATATATATATATATATATATATATATATATATATATATATATATATATATATATATATATATATATATAGTTAAGCCCGTGCTGACTAGTTAATTGATGCATTCATTGTTTTGGTATATGTACACATATTAATTAACTCTCGTCTTTCTTCCTTATAATTTCTAGCCCTCCGGATCGAGCACAACTTCGGTAAGGAGACGAGGCCCGAAGAAAAAGTTGATCTCGGATGAAAGGTTTGAGATCAGAGAAATCACGCCCGACGGCGAACCGATTGAACCCATCCGGACAAAGAACACATTTTCTGCTCAGTGCGGGGTTCTTGTTAGGGACAAGATCCCGATTAGCATCCAGCAATGGTATAAGCCTAAGGAGGAAGACCCTGAGGTGTCTTATGTCAATGATATGCAGAAAGAAGATCTTTGGACTCAGCTGAAGGCAAATTTCACCCTACCGCCAGAGGAGGATCCGGAGAAGCCAGTTAAAGAGCAATTAATCAAGTCTTGTGCTCTTAAAAAGATGGCAACCCTATTCAGGAGGTGGAGGAAAGAGCTGAACAAGTTTGTCGACAAAGAAGAGACACCGGAATTCATCGGCAAATATGAGAAGATCAAAGATCACTGGCCCGCATTTGTGGCCCACAAGACATCGGAAAAGAGGAAGAAGATGTCGGTGACAAACAAGCAAAATGCTGTGAAGAAGCAGTTTCACCATCGCACGGGGTCAGGTGGCTACCTCAAAGCCCGGCCTAAGTGGTCCAAGGCTGAGAATGATCTGCTTGAAAAAGGGATCGAACCAGAGACAATGAACTAGCCAGACCGTTGCCGGACTTGGTTCTTAGGGGCTGGCGGAACCTTGGACCCTATATCAGGGAAGTGCCAGTGGACGGACGCGCAACTGAAAATACCAGTCAAGAGGCTTCGGCACTATATCAATGCAGCGTAGCGAGGGACGTTCGTTCCAGACAGGGAGAAGGACGAGCTCACAATGGCCCTCGGGAATCCTGAGCACCCTGGACGGACACGAGGCACGCCAGGCTCCATTCCGTGGAAAGTTGGTTTTCTGGATGCAGGGGGTTACAAAACCCACGAGAGGAGGAAGAAACTGGAGCAGGGCCAACTGCAGGCGCTGCACGAAAGGGTAATGGGGCTAGAGGAACGAGAAGAGGAACGAGAAGCGGCAGATCACAGCAACGACCTGCCAAGCTTCCCCGGCTACCCAGCCATCTCGGCGGAGAAGCAGCGTGGCTTCCACCGAGCTGCTTCAGCCGGAGCATGTCTTGACGGCTCCTGCCAGCTATCCGTGGATGCTATCACGAAGTCTCAAAATTGCCACATTATGATGCGATGGATGAATTTGAAGGTCAAGGCGGTGTTGGCTCTGTTTATCCTCATCGAACACGGCGCAACTTTTCACCGCCGCCGATTCCGAAAGGATATGCTAGGGTGATGGTGGATGAAATAACGGAGGGATTTGAGGACCTCCAGCTTGACCACCCTACCGGTGAAGGGGAGACTAGGCTGGGTTCTGCTCTGAAGACTCCATGCCTATGGCGGAAGGAGCTCATCAACCTTCCGAACTGGACGCCTCCGCCTCCTCCGGCGAGTCAGGGCACTCCGCCTCCTCCACCGCCTCCTCCTCTGGCGAGTGAATATCAGGGCACTGGGCCTCCTTCTCCGGTGCGTGGCGGCACTCCGCCTCCTTCTCCGCCTGCGCCGGCACGCCCGAGCAGCCAGCAGCCTCCTCCTTCTCCGCCTCGCAAGCAAGGGCGGAAGAGACTCGCCGCCACCCCGACTGCTCCGGCGCGTCGTAGTCCTTCTCCTCCGCTTCGTAAGCAAGCACGAAAGAAGACAGACGCCGCAGCCGCTCTGTCTGCTCCGACGTCTAGCATTACAGCCAGAGGCGGGAGGCAATACAGATACGGTCCTTCTCTCAAGCCTCTTGAGAAGTTACCGTACGAGAGGACCAAGGAGGAAAACACGAAGATCGTGCAGGCCGAAGTGGATGACTTCTTTGAAGGGTTGAAAGCAAAGAGACATCCACCTCCAGAGGAGAAGGTAGATCCGGTGAAAGCAAAGCGCACTCTCGATGCCCCGAGGAAACCGCAAAGTCTCCGCCGAGAACCAACTATGAGCGACATTCGAACAGACATATCTCCAAGCGGAGCGGTCGGGAAGTACTGTCAGACATCAAAGGTCAAGAGAACGAGCAGCTGCAAAACAAATTGACTAGCTCGGCGAACAAGCAAACCAATCGTGCCCCCCGCTCAATGTGTCTAGCAGCAACATCATTGCTAATGCTCCGGGGATGGTGGCCGGTTATGGCAATCTACAAGATTACCTGCCTAACGATCAACTTCCTGATTTCATGGAGGTGGTCGAACATAGATACGAGTACGGGAAGCCTCTCGTCAACGATGAAAAATCTCTAACAACGATGATGCGAAGATTCCATAATTGGTACATGAAAATCTGCAGAGTGTCTGGGGGGACGAATACTTTGTATCTGAACATTAAAGAGGAGCACGACCTCGTTGGAACTGATCTGTTGCCTGTTCCATTTGAGGAGTTCTTCGAGTTCTTCAATCAAAAGGCCCTCGATAAATTAGCGGTCTTTTGCTACTGCCTGTAAGTACTATTTCTGTCATTAAGTCTCTATATATAGCTCGACTCTTTCATTGCATGTATTTATAATTAATTATCCTCAATATATTATGCAGATTGAAGATCGTCGAGTGCAGAAAACAAGATATTTATGATATTGGGTTCATTAACACAAATATCATAGATGAATTTCTGGTTAAAAAGCACACCAAAGAGGCCGAGGCCAACTTGCTACAATCGTTGATCAAAAATCAAAACAAAGATACCATACTCTTTCCTTACAACTTCAAGTGAGTGTTACTGTCGTGTGCATATTCGGGTTCCCTTATTACTCGAGCGAGGTTATAGTAATGTAATTGATGAGTTATGCATGCATGCGCAGCTTCCACTATGTTCTTCTGGAGATTAAGCTTGAGCGGGGACTAGTGACCATCTTAGACTCGAGACGAAAAGATCCCGAAACCTATGCGGACATGACTAAATTGCTCAACAAGTAAGTTCAATCGATCATTATCGCACCATATCGGCAACTTTTTGTTCATTTCCTGATATCTCAAGTAATAATAATAATTTTTTGTCTTGCAGGGTTTGGAAACAGTTCACCGCAGAAGCTCCGGGACTGCCGAAGGAGCTGCGATAAACATACCCAAAACTAAGTACTACTGGCTAGCTAGTTGCGCGCATCTCCCGATGATTCTATAGCTATACTTTCATAAATGCCATTTATAATGCTTCATTATCAGTTTGATTGACCTCTATTTCTCGTAAAGTGCTTGTGGCAGGAACAAGGAAATGATTTCTGTGGATACTACGTGTGCGAGTTCATCTACAACGCGACTTTGAAAAATAAGCGGGCCTACTCTAAAAGACAATATGAAGTGCGTAAGCAATAATATTCACAATTTCATTTTATTACACCATCATTTCTGTTGAGTTTCATTCATATATATGTATTAATTAACCCCCTTCTTCAAATTAGACGTGGCAGATGCATAATGAACTCCTACCACAAGATCGCATGAAAGCAATTCAAGAGGAATTGGCAGGATTCTTTCTTGACCACGTCATCAATAAAACCGGAGAATACCATGTGGAAGTTGATTTCAAATGCTAGGGGATTGTAATTAAGAGATCTTACATATTGTATATGTATGTAGCCAGTAGCGTCGGATAGATAATACGAAAACTTGTTGTTCGACCAATCTCTCGGAAAAGGAGAGGTCGATCGATCACTTCTCTCGGTATGCATGACGAACTTCTGTACTTAATGGTTTCCTTCATTTTCTTACTAGCTAGCGTGTCGAGGGCCTCTCTATGTATAGTACGAAGGCCGACCAAGCACGGACATAAGAGAGGACACTTCTCTCTATTAATTAGCTAGCTAACACAATATATGAAACACCTAAATTAACCCCCCAAAACCCCCAACCCCCCTCCCCCCTTTCAAAAAAAAAACAAAAACCCCAGCCACTGGAATGCTAACACGTGGATGCCTTTTGAACCGGGACCAAAGGCCCCCCTGCCTGGGCTCGCCGCACCGGCCACGTGGAGGCCCATCTGTCCCGGTTCGTGTTTGAACCGGGACTAAAGGGGGGAGGTATTAGTAACGACCCATTAGTCCCGATTCATGAACCGGGACTAAAGGCCCTTACGAACCGGGACTATAGGTCCTTTTTCTACTAGTGTAGTGGATTGCATAGAAGTGCTCTTTCAATTGAACTACGCTAAGCAATACGCATAAGTAGTTGGGTATGACAAAGAAGATCGTCCATCGACCTGTAGAGGCGTGTGCTTGAATGCGCCGGCCCCGGATGCCTCAAAACGAGAAACTAGTATACTTTATCATGATCATCATAATAAAAGATATTTTGTTTTGGAAAATTTCTGTGAATTTAAATTATTTTAACTCGGGAATTTTTAGTGATCCAAATATAAGAAGATGGACATGGCACTCTGTATAAGGGTTAAACTCCATGAAACTTCAGAACTCTTCCTCTTTTCTCATCCTACGCTCTCCAAGTCGAATATGGATTAATCTTGGGATGCAGATACATTAAAATATCAATTTCTTTTCAAATTTAATTATGTATTTTTATTTCCATGTTATCTAATGGATTTTTATGATTTTGGGAACTAACCAACTAATAAATGTCAAAAACAAAATTCCATTTGTAGTGTTATTATGTACATGTCCTATTGTTGGTAGCCAATTGTCCAAGTACAAGAGTTTTTAGCAAGCGACTATTTTCCCTTAAATAGATGACTTGAGGTTACCAATCCGCGAGAGGAAATCACAATGAATCTTTTCCCTCAAACATCACTTAAATAAAAAATATGTTTTATTACGCCACCTTCTCCCCCAACTATTTAGTGTGGTGGTCATTGAGAGTAGGCTGCATAGTTATAACTAAGGAATTAGTAGACAATGATATATAAAGTATTTTTTTATTTCCAAAATAAATAATACAATGTTTTTAAACAATAATTAAATATGTATGGAGTGTTTTTCTTATATATTAAATTAGACTGGGGTTCATAGATTCACTAGTAGCATATCTCCAGAACATAGTGTTACAAAACAATTAGCATAGGCGTGAGATTTAATCAAGACATTCATCTAGATAATCAAAAAAATGATTGCATTTCACTTCATATAGGCGGTTGACAGGGGCAATTATATGTGTAAGCTGTGTGGTCAGCTGACCCAACAAATTTTTTGATTGCAAGCCTAGTTGTATTAATATTTGTGAAAAAAATTATGACATTTTTAGAGATTAGTGTAGTTTAACCCACAGTCTTTTGGTGCTCGCACCGCCACTGGCGGTTGATGTCTATCACTCAACCTTACTTCTCGTAGACCTTTGTTGGGAACCCAAATGGAAGGTTTCTAGGACAACGAAAATTTTCCCTTAAGTAGATTATGTAAGTTTTAACGAATTAGGAGGAGGGCGGGGCAAGAAATCTTCTCCCTCAACCAATACTCAAATCAAAAAACAAAAATAAACAAACTTGTGTACCAAACAATTCTAGTGTGGTTGACAAGCATGCTAGTTTTTATAGTTGCCACAAGCTATCAGGAGATAGTGATAGATAAAGCATTTTTTATATTTGAAAAAATGATAAAAAGTATAGTTTTTCTGGTTTTCTTATGTCAAAAATTGGACTCGGGTTCATAAGCTCCCTAGTAGCTTCTTTCATTAACTGTATGGCACATAAAAAATCATAGGTATGTGAATTGGTCAACCCTCACAATCATGCATGTTATACATGGGTTCACTAAGTTATATAGTCAGTAGGTTCGTGAATCCAATATATCAACACATGCTAAATTTAATTGCCAGTACCCCATGAAAGATGAACAAAACGCATATAACCTAACTATTAAGTTTGTAAAAAAAACAAGCCATTGCATAGACCATGATGACATATACTCCCTTCCGGTTTAAGGGCCCGGTTCAAATATCTCTCCAACCAAGGTACATGGTGAATTGTGAAATAAATTACATAGTTTGCAACTCAATTATTGTGCTTGTTTTCCTTGCTTTTACTGATAATTAATTTGCACTAACTACAATGGATACATGCGTGACCACTAAATGAGCAAAAAGTTTTACAAGCATTGGTGAATTTTCCTTTAATCCTTATGCATCAATATAGTGCACCTTGAAATCCAAACAAATAATCGAGAACAATAGAAACGAGAATAACAAAACATAAAAACAAAAAAAATGATAGCAAAATAGACTAGACTCACAGAAGGAAGATTCGGTGTGCATCTATAAATCAATCTTTAAACCAAGATAACTAAATCATATGGAATTTCTCAATGGAAGATTCTAATCATGTTCAACGCCTCATACAATCTAGATAATAATGCACAATTGAAAGAGGTGGCTACATAGCTACTGCTAGACGTCCATAGTCTAGGTAGTGGACTACTAACACCTCTCGCGATGGGTTTTCCCCTCCGACAGGGTGCTGTAAAAGTAGTTTGCTCTCTGGTTTTTTGATATTTCAAAAATATCCCTCTTTGTGGTTAGCAGAAATTCTAGAAAATTTATGGTGGTCATATTTATATAAATGAGGGATGCATCCAAAGAGTATACGGAGAAAACCTAGATGGGGTTCACGCACCTTAGCTGTGAACCCGGGGGTAGGATGTGTTGGTATCCACCCCCCCACTGGCTGCTCCTTTTCTTGTGTTCGTGGTCTTTCCTGAGACTTCCCGGTAGATTTTCCTGGATTTATATATTATATGTGTTCTGAGTTTCCTCGAGTATTTTCTCAAATATATAAATATACCAAGAAAATCATGTATCATTTTTTGAAGGATCCAGAAGCCACACAAAAGGACACCTAAAAGAGGTCTCCTTGTGCTCGTGCAACTAGTTGGGCATGCTTCGGCTAGTCCACATGCCCCACCTTCTGGCCCCTTCCACCGCCCTTTAGTCAAGGGTTTCATCTCCCGCAACAGAGTCTCCACCTATTTATTTCAAAAAACATGATCCCTTGTAACATCCTGATTTTCGCATGCTCAATTTCTTATGAAGCAAAGAAACTTAAAGTCCATTAATACTTATTATTTTTAAAATTGAATCAACATTTCTGTTTTAATTTCAGTAAGCTAGAGGGGAGTTAAACATCTCATATAATCTGATTTGGATTTTATATTTGGAAATATATTAGACTCAATATTCAAAAAAGTCTTCAGGCTTTTTTTGTGAGCATGACTGTCTTTTGGATTTATTATTTTAACAATTCATTCAATTCCAGAAATCATTCTTCATGTCCTCTTTTCTCTTAATTTTGAGAAGTCTCATTTTTATGCGCTTTCCAATTGGCACATCTATATTTTCTATCTCCGCATAGACTATATGTCACCTACTGCGCAGCATCGCTAGCTTAGTAGCGCTCCTGAAACTTTTCTGTGTGGTTCAGTTCTTATGATTATTGATTTAGTTTATATTGTGATGTGGTATTTTCTACGCAGGAGGTTAGTTTTTCCCCTTTTTATTTTATCTTCTAGTTTTTTTGTTTATCCATATTTTTACCGTTTTCCCTTATATGTTGTTTTCCTATGTTCTTTTATTCCTGTTTTCTTCCTTTTTTTTCTTTTTTGATGCTCCCTTACCATTTTTAATAATTACTTTGGTATACAATGATGACACTGTTTGATACACAATGAACATTTTAAACACATGATTAATATATTTTAATAATTGATGAATATTTTCTTATCTCGTATGTAAAATACATGATGAATGGTTTTACGAGCTAACTGAACATTTATTTTGGTAGACATGACCATTTAAAAATAGATGAATCCTTATTTTCATACATATGAAGTTTTTATGAAAGTACATGATTTTTATACAACGATATGAACATTTATTTTCATATGAATGAACATATTTGTTTATAAATACACGAATGCTAGATTTTGTATTTCCTTCCATTTGTAAGTGATTTCGCGGAATGAATATCTAACTGCAATAAGTACCGTAATTTAAACATATCATAATTTGGTAGATTCGTTCGAAACAATGGGATTTTTAATTCTACTAGATAATTGTATGTGTGTTGAAATGGAAGGATAAATATTATAATAGATTGGCCCATGATTTACCATCCCATATTAGTGTGGTTTTCTAAATATGTAAAATTTTATTTTATTTACCCTAATTTGGTAAGCATTTTTTGGTTTACCAAATAGAACGAACTAATTTGGTATCTCAATAAAAGTTGGGGCAACTGATGTGATTTTCATGAAAAACTGATGAAAAACCCCAGATAAGGAGGAAAAACTCGAGGTGGGAGATGAGACGGAGGAGAAATGTAAATAGGTTGGATGAAGGATGAGCGGACGGCATAATCATTTTTGAAGTAGGAGATATATTATACACCAGTACAACTCTCCTAGATTGCTTGATGCTTTGCTGCAATGAGTACGTAGGCTACGTAGCTTAGGTGTTTATTGGACTGGCCATATTACAATGTCACCAGTACAGCTCTCCTAGATTGCTTGACTATGAGTTGCTTGTCGCGGTGAGTAGACTGCATAGCTTAGGCCTTCATTGGGCTAGCCATATTACAACGTTCCACAATAGGCGACAAGTAGACGCGCCCAAGAGCTCCTATGTGATGCGCATCAATTTGTTGTTGTTCGAACAAAGCATCCTACGAGCGGGCTTCATGGGCATGTTTCTTCATTCCTATTTTTTGTTCGAAGCTAGCCCTTGTTTCTTGTTTTCTTTAGTTCCTTTTTCCGGTTATGCTTCGCTCTTTCTTCCAGTGATTTGATGCACAAAGTAAGAAAGATTTTTGAAACAAATGTAGAAGCTAATTAAGAAACAATATTTCAAAAACGTATCTTCCAACTCTGTACTAGATAGAACAGAAAAATAAAAACAAACAGGAATTTGCACTACACAAAACTATTTTTGCTCATCGATTCAAACATCATCCATAGATTCAAAAAATATTCAAGCAATTGAAAAATTGTTCTTGACATTAAAAATTTATTTATAATTAAAATAAATGTTCAAAAAGTGTTCTTGAATTCAAAAAAAGTACGACAATAAAAAAAAGTTGTTCAAAGCATTCAAAAGTTTTCCCTAACTTTGTTTTTGCCACTCTAGTTTTTGCCCACTTTGATTATGCCACTCTAGAATTTAACATGTCGCTTTTGCCACTCTCAACTTTTGACAATAGATCACAAATGCCATTCCGTGGAAAAAGTAATAATTTTCCATTTCACTTTTTCTACTCTTAGCTTTAGAGTGGCAAAATTGAAATGGCAAATTCTAGAGTGGCATAAGCAAAGTGATCAAAAGCTAGAGTGGCAAAAACAAAGCCCCCCAAATGTTCATCCCTACATAATATTAATCATTATTCTAAAAATTGTTCACATAAATTTGATATTTGTTCATAGATTAAAAAATTGTTCTTGACATTTGGAATTTGTTCTTAATTTATAAAAAATTCTTGGAATTGAGAATTTGTTCATAGATACAAAAATTGTTCTTTATTTTGAAAATTGCTAATCGTTGTTTTAATTTGTTTATCGATTTAAAAATTGTTCATCGATTCAAAAAAGTGTTCAAGCCTTTCAAAAATGTTTTTGCGCATTCAGAATGTGTTTATAGTTACAAAAATGTTCAAAGATAAAAAGTTGTTCAAAGCATTTTAAAAGTCTTCCATTCAAAATGTTGTTCGTACTTTAAAATTTGTCCAAGGAATTAAAATTTATTGGGTGACTGAAAACTATTCATATATTCAAATAAATGTTCTTGAAATTTGAAATTTGTTCGTAGTTCCAAAAATTGTGAATAAATGAAAAAGATGTTCTCTGAATTTGAAATTTCTTCGTTGATTCATATATTGTTTGTACATTACAAAACATTTCATACATTCAAAAAATGTTCACGAAATTTGAGATAGTTCATCAATTTTAAAAAATGAAAAAATCACCCAGTGTGAAAATTGTTCATGGATTCAAAAAAAATTCTTCATTCAAAAATTGTTCTAGGAGTCAAAAAATGGTTATGCAAATTTAAGAAAAAATGTTCACATAGCAGAAATTGTTCAGTGCATTCCAAAAGTGTCCTTGGAATCCAAAATTGTTTGGAATTCATAAATTGTTCATAGGTTTAAATTTTGTTTTTGAATAAGGTAAAATTCTTCTTAAATTGAAAAAAATCTTTGAATTCAAAAGTTCTCTTAGAATTTGAAATTTGCTCTTCAAGTTCCAATATGTTAGTGTAGGTTGCCCCATATTTCTTTATTTCACTGGAAACATGACTAGGTATGTACAACGTGGCAACACAAATGACAAGCATGATACAAATTGCTGGGAACGTACAAATCCATTGGAAAGAAAAATTCTGAATGAATACATTAGTTAATCACTCTCCAGTTTGCCATTATTTTTATTGAATAACTAAGATAGTGTTTCAATCATTAAATGAAAAAAAAGAAGCTTGTTGGTGCAATAATTTGCCTCCTTATGTTTTGGAGTTTGTTGACGTAAACAGTAAGGGAATTATGTGTTTGCTAGTGCATGCAGAGTAACAGGTCCCTGGAGTCAGGAGTTTGATTCAAACGCCGAAGATAATACCCTACATGGAAGTGAAGGTTATCATCGAAGATTATGACAAGAGTGACCCCTCAAAAATTGCTGACACAAAGCAATTGGTTCATGGCTCGTCCGAAGGAATGGACTGTGACCGAGAAGATTGAAGACAAAGTGAAGACGTAGCATTTATTTCGTTGTTTCTCTCCTCTTTATTGAGTCATAGGACCACCATATTACTAAGAGGGGTGTAGCGTTCGAAGCTTTGATTCTCTGATGCTAAATCCAAGTCCTATATAAGTTATGAGAGAAATCTTTCTATGTTCTGAGCAAATACTTACCAACAAGAGACTGTGATCTTCTTCGCTGCGAGAGATTCCTCGTTGACCGAGGAGTTAGCATTACTTGGTCTGTCGTGGTAATCTCACGTCAGATGCCAGGGGGTGGCTTATCATGGATGGGGACAAAAGAACGTCGTCGGGTCCTGGAGGCGGGAGTGAGCACGAGCTCGGGCGGACGCAAGACGTACCCAGGTTCAGGGCTCTCCGGAGAGATGAAACCCCTATTCCTGCTCTGCGGGGTCTCCGCATGATGACTATGATCACAAAGAGTACAAGGGTGATCCTAGAGGTGTATTGCTAGAGGAGGAAGAAGGGCAATGCTAGCTCTCTCTTCTCCCTAGTTGTATGTGTGGTGGAATGAGGTTGGAACCCTTTGCATTGGTGAGGCCTGGGGGGTTTTATAGGCCAACCCCCCGGGGGTACAACGGTAATGAGGCCGGGTGTAGGACCCGACTATCAGTGTCCATGGTGGTCGAGTTCTCCACCGGCTGCTGGGGCCCGCCTCTGGAGGGCCCCGCCGGCTGCCTCGACCGACAGGTGGGGCCCGCCGACTGCGGGCCCTGTAGACGGCTCTTCACTATAGCGCCGCTCATGCTGACGGAGGCCGTGTCGGGCGCTACATGGCTACAATGCCGCACCGGGCGGGTCGGCAGCCGCCTGGCGGAGCTTACTGTAGCCACGCTTGGCCGGGATTTGGGGGGAGCGTGGGGCACTGTCGCCATGCCCTAGCTTGTCACTTGGTTGGGCTCAGACTCCGAGGGAGGGGCAGGCCGCCTGCTGGAGGCCGGCCCGTGCCCAAGCCGCATTCTGGGAGTACGCCGTCTTCTGGAAGCCGACTACGTGGCGCCAGCCGGCTCCGGAAGCCGGCTGCGAGACTAGTCGGCCTAAGGGGCTCGGCTTGCCCCGATGTCTTGAAATCTCCTTAAGTGTGGGTGAAGCTGTCACAGCCCCAGAGTTGTTTGTAATTAGTTACATTGCATCCATGCATCATGTTTAAATTTCATGAAGCTTGAAATGGGGATTGATCCAAACCCTAGCACCAGATCAAATCAAACTAGGTCCAAATAAAATATTTTCTCAATGACCCAGAATGCCCTTTGGAAATGTTCATGACTTATGATAAAGGTGAAAACCTCTTCCAAAAATGATGAACATATTTTATAGGTCATTCCTGGATTTTTGAATTAAATCTTAAACTATTTGACTTTGGGCATTTAAACACTATAAATAATTTAAATGCTCAAATAATGTTGGAAGTATTTGTGGGCCACTGAAATAATTCAGAAAGTGCCCGTGAATATTTTCAGGATTTATAAATTGATTTGGTTTTTAAAACTGGATAAAAAACAAACTGCAAATTAGAAAACAGAAACAAAAATAGAAAGAGAGAGAACTGACCTGGCGTTACCTGCGGCCCAGTAGGCAGCCCACCTGGCCAGGCCTCTCTGGCAACCCAGCCCACCAACACAGCTCCTGTCGTCTTCCTCCTCTGCCAGGAGGAGAAGCAGCTGCGTGCGGCGCGCATAGCCACCCGTGGCCACCTCCTGCCTCCCTGTTGGCCTCCCTGGCGCCCTGGCGCCATCCCCGAGCGCCACGCAGCCCCTGGCCCCATCTCACTCTCTCCCGAACGCTCTCCCCTTCTCTCTCTCTCCACTCAGCGCCCGGAAGCGGAGCTCACATCGCCGACGCCGTTTGCCACAGCCACCGTGCTCCCCTCGCCTCGTAGTTGCTTCCAA
Organism: Aegilops longissima; assembly: GCA_021605205.1. Lineage (NCBI taxonomy): Eukaryota > Viridiplantae > Streptophyta > Magnoliopsida > Poales > Poaceae > Aegilops > Aegilops longissima. Next base: position 609,664,126 of record CM038679.1, on the reverse strand, counting down.
GAACCGGCGTGATGCACCTTCCTCCCGCCGAGCCACGCGAGCCGGAAGCTCAGACGCCTCCACGCCATCGTCTTCAACCTCGGCCGCTGGCGATCGCCGACTCCGATTCGCCGTCTTCAGAGCCTCCCCGAGCCCGCTGACCCTCTCTCCGTCCACCTTGTGAGCTGCCGCATCCTCCCCCTCTTTTTTCTCCGCCGTTCATGCGCCCTAGCTAGCTCCACCACCCTGCCCGAAAGCTTGCTCGCCGCCGGTCATGTCGCCGCCATGGCTAGAGCCCGCAGCCGTCGCGTCCGAGCATGTTTTCGTCCTCAGCACGTTCCCAGGAACCCAGAACACCTACCCACTCGTCCTCCCGTGCACCGTAGCACGCTGTCCGTCTTCACCGAACTCCGGCCGCCGCGAAAGCGGACACCGTCGTCGATCTAGGTCGTCTCCGGCGACCCCACCAGCACCAGCCGACGCGGACGAGGCTCGGGGTTCCAACGGTGCCATCCGCGCCTCGAACCGTGGCGTGTTCTTTGATTCCGCGCATCGCCGCCGTCTCGGACCTCGCCAGCGTCATGTCGCCGGCGGGTTTGACCCATTTGACCATGTGGGCCCCGCCCCTAGTCAACCCTAGATTAGGAGTTAATCTAATGTTAATTTAATTAGTTAAACTAATGACACTGACATGCGGGACCCACACGCCAGGTTTGACCTGGACCCGACCTGTCGACCTGCTGATGTCACACTGACGTCAGGCTGATGCAGTAATCATTTTCCTGGATTATTTCTAATTCTAAATGATTTGGAAATTTCAGAAAATGGTTATAACTTCTAAAATTCATAGAAAATAATCTATAACTCTAATGGAAATAAGTTATATATGAAAAATGATCAGAAAAATATGAAGAATCTGTTTATGCCATGATCATGCATGTTTGAACAAGTTAAACTCACTGAATAGGACAAATGATGATTAGGGCAATTTATGAAATAACATTTGGAGTTGGAATTTGTTCTTGTTCGAGTTCCACTTCAATTAACTTGGCTAGATATTGCATTAGGTGAATTCAGTACCTTAACATGACATGTCATTCATGTGAATGTGCATTGCATTGATTGTGTTCTTTCTCAGTTGCGGTGTTTGTCCCTCTCGAGAGCGACGTCTGACGATGAGTTCGATGACACCGATGAAGAACTATATTATCTTCAGAAGTGCCAGGAAAGCAAAACCCCCTTGTTCATGCCGATATAATCCCACTCTCTCGCTCCTGCTCTCTTTTACTGCATTAGAACAACAACGATTCATCTCATACTTGCTGCGTAGCTGAACCCCTTTATCCTCTGCATGACCTGTCATTCCACAGTAAATAGATGAAACCCACTAGCATGAGTAGGAGTTGTTTGAGCCCTGTTGTGCCTACTCATTCATGCTTGTTTGTCTTGCCTGCTACTGCTTAGAGTTGAGTCAGGTCTAATTCATCGGGAATGAATTGGAATGGTTGTGTGAACATGTCCTACTGTGTGTGAGCTAAGTGTGTGAACACGATTTGGTAAAGGTAGCGGTGAGAGGCCATGTAGGAGTACATGGTGGGTTGTCTCATTGCAGCCGTCCTCAGGAACTGAGTTCTGTGTTTGTGATCCATGAAACAGTTACTACCATGCATTGGGCCCAAAACCAATGGACCCTCTCGGCTTCTTAACCACCCTTGCTCTTTGTCCGGGAGTTGCAACTAGTTTCTGGTGTTTGTAGGATATGTGTTGGAGGCCGTGCGTAGCGCTGACCCTAGGGGTGGGCTATGATGCGGTAGATACACCGTGGCCCGGTGTACCGAATGCTCGTTTGGTATCTCGGGAACCCTGCACACATCATTCGGGGCCGTTAGTGGAAACCTCGGCCAGACTCCCTGCGGATGGAACCCGAATAGGCGATAAACCTGGACTAGAGACTTGAGTGTTTAGGTAGGCCGTGGCCGACACCCACATTGGGCTTCGCTTGAAGGTTGCCGAGTACATGTCGTGTAACGGCGGTAAGTGGTGAGCGTGTGTGAAGAAGTACACCCTGCAGGGTTATAAATGATCTATTCAATAGCCGTGTCATGAAAAGGACTTACGGGTTGCCTATATCAGTTCATAGACAAGTGAAAGTGGATACTCTAAAATGCGCAAGATAAGCGTGAGTGCTATGGATGGCGTTCTCGCAGGGAGATGGGAGCGGGTCCATAGTGGTGTATTGATATGGTGAATATGTGGACTCGTGTGCGCCACCTCAAAAGAGTTACTTGCAGTCGTAGTTCAGGATAGCCACCGAGTCAAAGCTGGCTTGCTGCAGTCAAACTCCACCACCCCCCTTTGTTGATAATGATGCATATGTAGTTAGTTCTGATGTAAGTCTTGCTGAGTACATTTGTACTCACGTTTTCTTATTTTATGTTTTGTAGAGAGAGACGTCAGTCTCGCTAGTAGTTCCGCGTGGACTTCGACGTTTAGCTTGTTACCTCAGCTACGATCTTGAGCCCTCGGCAGGATCTGGTAGATAGTCAGGCTTCTATGCCTTTTTATTTGTAGATGTCTGTACCCAGACATGTTAAGCTTCCGCTTGTGGTTTGACTTGTATGCTCTGAATGTTGGGTCATGAGACCCATGTTTGTAATATCTCGCTCCTCGGAGCCTAATGAATAAATATTTGAGTCGTAGAGTTATGTTGTGATGCCATGTTGTATTTACACATATTGAGCATATTGTGTGTATGTTTGAAATGCTTGGTATGTGTGGGATCCGACAATTTAGTTGTTTATCCTTGGCAGCCTCTCATATGGGGAAATGTAGTCTAGTGCTTCTGAGCGATAGTAGTCCGCTTCTGCCCGGTTCACGAGTCCTGCTAGCCCAAAGACTACTGCTGGACACTTGACTGGCCGGCATGTGTTTCACTTCGTTCGTGTATACATCCCTTTGGGGAAATGTTACGCGGTGACATCCGGAGTCCTGCCTAGCCTGCTACAGCCCGGGTTCCCGGAGTCCTGTTAGCCCAGTGCTACAGCCCGGATTCACACGCTGCTGACCGACATGCTCGATGTGATTCATGTATGCCTGTCCCCATGGGTTATCGCCGCTTTGGGTTCACGACTAGCCATGTCAGCCCGGGTTCTTTGTCATATGGATGCCAACGACACTATCATATACGTGAGACAAAAGGCGCAAACGGTCCCGGGCCATGGTAAGGCGACACCCATGGGAATACCGTGCGTGAGGCCGCAAAGTGATATGAGGTGTTACTGGCTAGATCGATGTGACTTGTAATCGGGGTCCTGACAGCGTTGGTATCGAGCTTTGATTGCAGAGGATTACCAAGCCAAACTGGTCGGTTGTGTCTAGAAATGCTTTAGTTATGTAAGGGAATTGATTGTGGAAGGGAACGTAAGGCTCTTTTTACTCCTTATACCTCATGGCCTTCTAATCCGAGTCATCCTCTTCTCTTCTACGGGATTTAAGAACTAGGCTTCTCATCTATCTATCAGGATGACGTGTTACTAATCCATAGACCTTTAAGATTGTTGGTTTTAAGCCCCAGTTCAGTTTCTACTACTTCCGTATGTTCATAGTTGGTCTTGGAACCTTGATATTGTGCTTCTGAGTGGTTATGCCACCATTTTTGCAGGATGTCTCAAATCATTTTGAGCATTTACAGCCGTTATGATGTCCGAGTCATCCCAGGTCTCTGAATAGTCTGATGCATTTGCAAATCCTTTCTTTCCGTTCCCGACGTCCTTCTTGGTCAGAATAAGCACACTAATCGGTGAGTTGAGGTACTTTGTTGCCTCGGCATATATGTTGGAGCTATTATTATGACCCTAGGTGTTTTAGGAAGTCACCCAGTAATCTAGCCATGTTTTGTGTCCCGGTGTGATAATTCAGGCCACCATTCTCGAAAGCATCCCGTGATGCCATTTAGTAGTAGGCATTCTACTCCTGGGTTTCTGAACCCGAGATTCACCCTACTTACCTCATGTTGATAGTGTTTGCTAGTTCCTTTAGGATACTAGTAACTTTGCGATAGTCCTCGAGGTCTGTGGTATTTCCTTCTTCCAAATACTATGAACCGCTTATGGCAGAAGTTCCTCGCTGAACCGAAGGATCACAATCAGAGTACTCTTGAGGAGTTCTCCATATATAATTGTGAATTTTCCAGTTCTACCCTTTCCGCATGGGCTATTTGGAAGAAATGTTGAGCTTTGCTCGACATACTAATCCATGCCTCCACAACTCGAAAAGTTATATGTTCCTTTGAGTTGTCCCTCTTCAGTTGTATTCCGACCTTCGTCTATCAATTGATAGTCAGGAGTAATTGTGCATTCGTGTTCATCGATGCCTATTATTCTTGTGGTCCGTCGAGCCATTCTATTCTGGAATGACTAGGAAAAACAAACTCCAATTCCTTGTCCATTTCTAGGATTGGGTCAAGGTAGTTGTATTCCACAGATCAAAATGCCAATCCAGCTTTGTTCTGTTCTTCCTCGGAGTGTTACCATCTTTATGTCAAGAGTGTCATGAGAATTGCACCATTTTTCATGAATTCTTGACGTAGTGATACTTCTCGCTATCATTATTCATTCCTTGGTCCCGTGTTGTTATAACCGGAATGCCGACAAGTGAATTGTGGTTTGTGAAATCGATACTCCTAGCAACCTCGTTGCTTGGTAGTAAATGGACAATATTTTCATTCTTAGCGTGCTGGTTATTGAATCATCATTCTAAGATAGATTGTGCTACCTAGTCCTTATTTCTGGTGCACTCTTCGATCAATGAGTTAGGATTGTAACAATCCCTCACTGTCTTGATCTTATCATCTTGCCCTGCAAAGCAAGGTTGATCTCGAACTTAGTAAGATACCGGTGGTTCGTGATTTTCTGAATATCTCCTCGGAAGTATTATCAGGTTGTTCCCTGACTGTTATGTTGAGCTCGTGATCAAGTTGGTTTCTTGTGAACCACCCTTTCTCCAAGAATCTGTGTTGGATATCCCTGAGCTAGTTGGTTGAGCTAGACAACAACTTGGAGAGTTGGAAGATAAAGCTTTGCTTAACTTAGTTCATCTCTAAGGGATATCTTCTGTGTGTGTGTGTGTTGAAGAAGGATGATATCTCCATTGATTGGTCCTCATGATCAGTTGTTGGATCTATTGCCTTGTCAAAACTTTGACTTGAGTATGGGCTATCGTCAAGTCAAATCAGAACCAACAATGTTCGTAATGTTGTCTTACTCGTGGTTGACCCCTCAAGCATACACCATTACATCTTTTGGTCTGACCAATGCTATCACCGTGTTCACATGATGGTGGAAGTTTAGTGATATGGAAATTCCGATGAGTTGCTGTTGAGCCCATCAGTAGCATTTTGTCTCCCCCATGATTCATGTTGAACATCAACCTAGCGTTGGAAACTTTGTAAGCAATGCCTTCGTGTGCCGTTCATGAAGCCTATGTTTGGATGGAAGAAGTGACTTACTCAAATTCATGTGCTTTAGGTGTAAGTTGCCGCCATGAATGTGAGAAAGGTTTGTTTTGTTTCCTTTGGAATCATCCCAAATCAGTCATGCATACGTGCGAAGTATTCTGTAGTCTGGAGACTTGCAACCTTCATCCTATATGTATTCCTAGCACACCAAGCCACTGATTGATTTGTTCAAGGAGAAGGAGTTCCTTCATAACAACTAGTCATGACTTATGTTAGGACTTCGTTACCCTCGATGATGGTTCCCAGCCTGAACTCGGTAGTGTTTCATTATAAGACTACCATGTGATTATGCTTGTCTAGGACAACATGTTCACATGTGTGTTGCAGAACCAGCTCATGTTTTGGAGCTTGCTATCGTAGTTCATATCCCGAGAATCTCGCAACGTCATCTCGTCGATTTGTGTTGCGACCTTCTTTTCGGACATGCTGAGTCCGAAGTATCTTATCACCAATCGGATCTGAATCTCAGGCGGATATGATGGTTGGAACATTCCAATAGTTGCATTTCGTTCCCAGCTTGCACCATCCTTGTGCCATTTCACTATGGGCTGCCTTCTTAGTAATTCTTGTGCAAGATCATCCTTAAAAGTGGTCCTACCATTGGTCCCCTCCACCTCCGATGAGAAGCAAAAATCATCCATTGCGTTGTCTTCAACAAGGTAGTCCACATCATCCATTCTAGTCCGGGTATGCCATTCCTTTGCACTCCGCCAAACAATCGTTGTGAATTTCCTTAGGCTGGTATGAAGAGTTTCAATGATCTCTGAATCAAAAGTAATTCTTTTTGCCACTTAAGGGAATAGTTCTTCGCGTCACCTCCCCTGAGGTGCCCCGTTTGGGAATCATGGCAACTTCTCTCGCTATTTTGAAACCCTCGTAAAATTGTTTCCTCCGTCCCTCCTGATGCATGTCTCACCTCTCCGCTCCAGAGATGTTTTTTTTGTCTCATTCCATGAGTTGATCTTGGATCATTAAGATGATCCTAAATTGTTCAAACCTCAAGAAGATCAATTCTTCTAAATTCCCCCTTTTTCTTCTCGTTGTCATGTTGGATGTAGTTCTCAAGGCAAGACGTCGAGACAAAGATGGTGATCGTGTCAACGTTCCTATGAAGTGTAACCTGGATCATGAAGACCATGTTAGTTTGTGCCCTCTGTCTTCTTACCTCACGTCTTGAATCTCGGGACGAGATTCTTGTTTAGTGGGGGTGAGTTGTCACAGCCCCAGAGTTGTTTGTAATTAGTTACATTGCATCCATGCATCATGTTTAAATTTCATGAAGCTTGAAATGGGGATTGATCCAAACCCTAGCACCAGATTAAATCAAACTAGGTCCAAATAAAATATTTTCTCAACGACCCAGAATGCCCTTTGGAAATGTTCATGACTTATGATAAAGGTGAAAACCTCTTCCAAAAATGATGAACATATTTTATAGGTCATTCCTGGATTTTTGAATTAAATCTTAAACTATTTGACTTTGGGCATTTAAACACGATAAATAATTTAAATGCTCAAATAATGTTGGAAGTATTTGTGGGCCACTGAAATAATTCAGAAAGTGCCCGTGAATATTTTCAGGATTTATAAATTGATTTGGTTTTTAAAACTGGATCAAAAACAAACTGCAAATTAGAAAACAGAAACAAAAATAGAAAGAGAGAGAACTGACCTGGCCTTACCTGCGGCCCAGTAGGCAGCCCACCTGGCCAGGCCTCTCTGGCAACCCAGCCAACCACCGCAGCTCCTGTCGTCTTCCTCCTCTGCCAGGAGGAGAAGCAGCTGCGTGCGGCGCGCACAGCCACCCGTGGCCACCTCCTGCCTCCCTGTTGGCCTCCCCGGCGCCCTGGCGCCGTCCCCGAGCGCCACGCAGCCACTGGCCCCATCTCACTCTCTCCCGAACGCTCTCCCCCTTCTCTGCTCTCTCCCTGTACGCGCCCGTGCGGAGCTCGTCATTGCCGACGCCGTTTGCCACAGCCACCGTGCTCCCCTCGCCTCGTAGTTGCTTCCAGAAGAACCGACGAGATGGACCCGTTCCTCCTGCCGAGCCACGCGAGCCGGGAAGCTCTGCATCGCCTCCACGCCATCGTCTTCAACCTCGGCCGCCGGCGATCGCCGACTCCGATTCGCCGTCTTCAGCGCCTCCCCAAGCCCGTTGACCCTCTCTCCGTCCACCCTGTGAGCTGCCGCATCCTCCCCCTCTTTTTTCTCCGCCGTTCATGCGCCCTAGCTAGCTCCACCACCCTGCCCGAAAGCTTGCTCGCCGCCGGTCATGTCGCCGCCGTGGCTAGAGCCCGCAGCCGTCGCGTCCGAGCATGTTTTCGTCCTCAGCGCGTTCCCAGGAACCCATAACACCTACCCACTCGTCCTCCCGTGCACCGTAGCACGTTGTCCGTATTCACTGAACTCCGGCCGCCGCGGAAGTGGACACCGCCGTCGATCTAGGTCGTCACCGGCGACCCCACCAGCACCAGCCGACGCGGACGAGGCTTGGGGTTCCAACGATGCCATCCGCGCCTCGAACCGTGGCCTAAGCTGTGATTCCGTGCATCGCCGCCGTCTCGGACCTCGCCGGCGTCATGTCACTGACGGGTTTGACCCATTTGACCATGTGGGCCCCGCCCCTAGTCAACCTTAGATTAGGAGTTAATATAATGTTAATTTAATTAGTTAAACTAATGACACTGACACGCAGGACCCACGCGCCAGGTTTGACCTGGACCCGACCTGTTGACCTGCTGACGTCACACTAACGTCAGGCTGACACAGTAATCATTTTCCTGGATTATTTCTAATTCTAAATGATTTGGAAATTTCAGAAAATGGTTAGAACTTCTAAAATTCATAGAAAATAATCTATAACTCCAATGGAAATAAGTTATATATGAAAAATGATAAGAAAAATATGAGGAATCTTTTTATGCCATGATCATGCATGTTTGAACAAGTTAGCCTCACTGAATAGGACAAATGATGATTAGGGCAATTTATGAAATAACATTTGGAGTTGGAATTTGTTCTTGTTCGAGTTCCACTTCAATTAACTTGGCTAGATATTGCATTAGGTGAATTCAGTACCTTAACATGACATGTCATTCATGTGAATGTGCATTGCATTGATTGTGTTCTTTCTCAGTTGCCGGTGTTTGTCCCTCTCGATGAGCGATGTACCGACGATGAGTTCGATGACACCGATGAAGAACTATATTATCTTCAGAAGTGCCAGGCAAGCAAAACCCCCTTGTTCATTCCGATATAATCCCACTCTCTCGCTCCTGCTCTCTTTTACTGCATTAGGACAACAACGATTCATCTGTTACTTGCTGCGGTAGCTGAACCCCTTTATCCTCTGCATGACCTGTCATTCCACAGTAAATAGATGAAACCCACTAGCATGAGTAGGAGTTGTTTGAGCCCTGTTGTGCCTACTCATTCATGCTTGTTTGTCATGCCTGCTACTGCTTAGAGTTGAGTCAGGTCTAATTCATCGGGAATGAATTGGAATGGTTGTGTGAACATGTCCTACTGTGTGTGAGCTAAGTGTGTGAACATGATTTGGTAAAGGTAGCGGTGAGAGGCCATGTAGGAGTACATGGTGGGTTGTCTCATTGCAGCCGTCCTCAGGAACTGAGTTCTGTGTTTGTGATCCATGAAACAGTTACTACCACGCATTGGGCCCGAAACCAATGGACCCTCTCGGCTTCTTAACCACCCTTGCTCTCTGTCCGGGAGTTGCAACTAGTTTCTGGTGTTTGTAGGATATGTGTTGGAGGCCGTGTGTAGCGCTGACCCTAGGGGTGGGCTATGATGCGGTAGATACACGGTGGCCCGGTGTACCGAATGCCCATTTGGTATCTCGGGAACCCTGCACACATCATTCGGGGCCGTTAGTGGAGACCTCGGCCGGACTCCCTGCGGATGGAACCCGAATAGGCGATAAACCTGGACTAGAGACTTGAGTGTTTAGGTAGGCCGTGGCCGACACCCACGTTGGGCTTCCGCTTGAAGGTTGCCGAGTACATGTCGTGTAAACGGCGGTAAGTGGTGAGAGCGTGTGTGAAGAAGTACACCCCTGCAGGGTTATAAATGATCTATTCAATAGCCGTGTCATGAAAAGGACTTCGGGTTGCCTATATCAGTTCATAGACAAGTGAAAGTGGATACTCTAAAATGCGCAAGATAAGCGTGAGTGCTATGGATGGCGTTCTCGTGGGGAGGCGGGCGGGTCCATAGTGGTGTATTGATATGGTGAATATGTGGACTCGTGTGCGCCACCTCAAAAGAGTTACTTGCAGTCGTAGTTCAGGATAGCCACCGAGTCAAAGCTGGCTTGCTGCAGTCAAACTCCACCACCCCCCTTTGTTGATAATGATGCATATGTAGTTAGTTCTGATGTAAGTCTTGCTGAGTACATTTGTACTCACGCTTTCTTATTCTATGTTTTGTAGAGAGAGATGTCAGTCTCGCAAGTAGTTCCGCGTGGACTTCGACGTTTAGCTTGTTACCTCCGCTACGATCTTGAGCCCTCGGCAGGATCTGGTAGATAGTCAGCCTTCTAAGCCTTTTTCATTTGTATATGTCTGTACCCAGACATGTTAAGCTTCCGCTTGTGCTTTGACTTGTATGCTCTGAATGTTGGGTCATGAGACCCATGTTTGTAATATCTCGCTCCTCGGATCCTAATGAATAAATATTTGAGTCGTAGAGTTATGTTGTGATGCCATGTTGTATTTACACATATTGAGCATATTGTGTGTATGTTTGAAATGCTTGGTATGTGTGGGATCCGACAATTTAGTTGTTTATCCTTGGCAGCCTGTCATATGGGGAAATGTAGTCTAGTGTTTCCTGAGCGATAGTAGTCCGCTACAGCCCGGTTCACCGGAGTCCTGCTAGCCCAAAGACTACTGCTCTAGACACTTGACTGGCGGCATGTGTTTCACTTCGTTCTGTATACATCCCTTCGGGAAATGTCACGCGGTGACATCCGAGTCCTTCCTAGCTCGCTACAGCCCGGGTTCCCGAGTCCTGTTAGCCAGTGCCACAGCCCGGATTCACACGCTGCTGACCGACATGCTCGATGTGATTCATGTATGCCTGTCCCCATGGGTTAGCGCCGCTTTGGGTTCACGACTAGCCATGTTGGCCCGGGTTCTTTGTCATATGGATGCTAGCGATACTATCATATACGTGAGCCAAAAGGCGCAAACGGTCCCGGGCCAGGAGTCGGCTGCGGCTGCGGCCGCCTGGTGGAACTCGAATCGGCGTGGCGGGAGCTGGGGAGTGATAAGTCCATTTTGAATCATGTTTTCCTACTGTTATTTATGTTGTTTTATTTCGTAATAATGATTTTTGGAGTAATTCTAATGCCTTTCTCCCATAATATGCAAGGTATGCACCAAGGGGGATAATTCCGGCAGCTGGAAATCTGGACCTGAAAAAGCTATGTCAAGCTACCTATTCTGCACAACTCCAAATTATCTGAAACTTACCAAGGATTTTTTATGGAATATTTAATAAATATTGGAGCAAATAAGTACCAAAGTGGGGCCACCAGGTGGGCACAACCCACCTGGGCACGCCTGGAGGCCTGGGGGCGCCCTAGTGGATGCTGCCCTCCTCGGCCCACCTCCGGTGCCCATCTTCTGGTTTATAGAAAAAAAATCAGAGGAGGACATTCGGGACGAAGCGCCGCCGCCTCGAGGCGGAACTTGGGCAGGAGCACTTTTGCCCTTCGGCGAAGTGATTCCGCCGAGGGAACTTCCCTCCCGAAGGGGGAAATCATCGTCATCATCATCACCAACAACTCTCCCATCTTGGGGAGGGCTATCTTCATCAACATCTTCACAACACCACTCCTCTCAAACCCTAGTTCATCTCTTGTGTTCAATCTTTGTATCAAAACTATAGATTGGTGCTTGTGGGTGACTAGTAGTGTTGATTACATCTTGTAGTTGATTACTATATGGTTTATTTGGTGGAAGATTATATGTTCAGATCCATTATGCTATTTAATATCCCTCTGATCTTGAGCATGCTTATCATTTGTGAGTAGTTATTTTCGTTCTTGAGGTCACAGGAGAAATCATGTTGCAAGTAATCATGTGAACTTGATATGTGTTTGATATTTTGATGATATGTATGTTGTCATTCTCTTAGTGGTGTCATGTGAACATCGACTGCATGACACTTCTCCATATTTAGGCCTAAGAGAATGCATTGTGGAGTAGTTATTAGATGGTGGGTTGCAAGAGTGACAGAAGCTTAAACCCATTTTATGCCTATTCCGTAAGGGACCGATTGGATCCAAAAGTTTAATGCTATGGTTAGAATTTATTCTTAATATTTTTCTCGTAGTTGCGGATGCTTGCGAGAGGGTTAATCATAAGCAGGAGGCTTGTTCAAGTAAGAAAAGCACCTAAGCGCCGGTCCACCCACATATCAAATTATCAAAGTACCGAACATGAATTAAGCCAACATGATGAAAATGACTAGATGAAATTACCGTGTACCCTCAAGAACACTTTGCTTATCATAAGAGGCCATTTTGGCCTATCCTTTGCCTCAAAAGTATTGGCTACCTTGCTGCACTTTTGTTACTACTATCGTTACTTGCTCGTTACAAATTATCTTGCTATCAAACTACTCCGCTACTTACAATTTTAGCACTTGCAGACATTACCTTGCTGAAAACCACTTGTCATTTCCTTCCGCTCCTCGTTGGGTTCGACAGTCTTACTTATCAAAAAGGCTACAATTGACCCCATATACTTGTGGGTCATCAAGTCTATTTTCTGGCGCCGTTGCCGGGGAGTGAAGCGCTCTTGGTAAGTGGAAATTGGTAAGGAAACATTATTACTACATGCTGAAATTTATCGTCACTTGCCACTATGGAAAACAATCCTGTGAGGGATTTGTTCGGGGTATCTTCACCTCGACCGGAACTACAATCAGTTGCCCCTCAACCTTCTGCACCTACTGAAAATGTTGAATATTAAATTCCTTCAGGTATGTTAGAACAACTGCTAGCTAATCCTTATGCAGGAGATGGAACCGAACAACCTGATATGCACTTGATATATGTGGATGAAATTTGTGTATTGTTTAAGCTTACATGTGTGCCTGGAGATGAAGCTAAGAAGAAGGTTTTCCCTTTATATTTGAAGGAAAAAGCATTGACATGGTATAGGCTATGCGATGATATTGGATCTTGGAACTGGAACCGTTTGAAATTGGAATTTCATCAAAAAATTATCCTATGCATCTAGTTCATCGTGATCGGAATTATATATATAACTTTTGGCCTCGTGAAGGAGAAAGTATCGCTCTAGCTTGGGGGAGGCTTAAGTCAATGTTATATTCATGCACCAATCATGAGCTCTCAAGAGAAATTATTATTCAGAATTTTTATGCTCGGCTTTCTCGCAATGATCAAACCATGTTCGATACTTCTTCTACTGGTTCTTTTATGAAGAAGACTATTGAATTCCGGTGGGATCTTTTAGAAAGAATTAAACGCAACTCTGAAAATTGGGAACTCGATGAAGGTAAAGATGCAGGTATTAAACCTAAGTTTGATTGTGTTAAATCTTTTATGAAAACCGATGCTTTTCAAAAGTCTAGCACTAAATATGGACTTGACTATGAGATAGTAGCTTTCTTTTGTGAATCTTTTGCTACTCATGTTGATCTCCCCAAGGAGAAGTGGTTTAAATATCACCCACCTATTAAAGAAGAAATTAATGAACCGGTAAAAGCTAAAGAAAAACCATCATTTACAATGTTGATCTAGTTGTTCCCACTGCTTATATTGAAAAACCACCTTTGCCTGTTCGGATGAAGGAACATGCTAAAGCTTCAACTGTGGTTAACAAAAGTTATGTTAGAACACCCAAACCATCTGAACAAATCAGAGTTGAACCTAGTGTAGCTATGGTTAAAGATCTCTTAGTTGATAATATTGATGGGCATGTTATTTACTTATGTGATGAAGCTTCTAGAATTGCAAAACCTGAAGGAAAAGATAAACATAGACCAGTTGTTGGCTTGCCTATTGTCTCAGTTAAGATAGGAGATCGCTTTTATCATGGGTTATGTTACCTAGGTGCTAGTGTGAGTGCTATTCCTTTCTCCTTATATCAAGAAATTAAAGATGAAATAGCACCTGCTGAAATAGAAGGCATAGATGTCACTATCAAACTTGCTAACAAAGATAGTATATCACCAATTGGGATTCTTAGATATGTTGAATTCTTGTGTGGGAAAATAAAATACCCTACTGATTTTCTTGTTCTTAGTTCCCCACAAGATGACTTTTGTCCCATTATTTTTGGTAGACCTTTCTTGAACACCGTCAATGCCAAAATGGATTGTGAGAAACAAACTGTCGGTGTTAGCTTTGGTGTTCAATCTCATGAATTTAATTTTTCCAAGTTTAGTAGACAACCTCATAAGAAAGAATTGCCTAGTAAGGATGAAATTTTTGGTCTTACTTCTATTGTTGTACCTCCTACTGATTCTTTGGAACAATATTTGCTAGACCATGAAAATGATTTGCATATGCTTGAAATAAATTGAATAGAGAGAATCTTTTTCGAACAACAACCTCTGCTTAAACACAATTTGCCTATTGAAACTCTAGGAGGTCCTCCTCCACCTAAAGGTGATCCTGTGTTTGAATTAAACAATTACCATACACTTTGAAATATGCTTATCTTGATGAGAAAAAGATATATCCTGTTATTATTAGTGCTAACCTTTCAGAACATGAGGAATAAAGATTATTGAAAGTTCTAAGGAAGCACGGGGCTGCTATTGGATATACTCTTGATGATCTTAAGGGCATTAGTCCCACTCTATGTCAGCACAAGATTAATATGGAGCCTGATGCTAAACCCGTTGTTTATCACCAACGTCGGTTAAATCCGAAGATGAAAGAAGTGGTAAGAATGGAAATATTGTAACTTCTGGAAGCAGGTATAATCTATCCTATAGCTGATAGTAGATGGGTAAGTCATGTTCATTGTGTGCCTAAGAAGGGAGGAATTACTATTGTTCCTAATGATAAGAATGAGCTTATTCCACAAAGAATTGTCACATGCTATAGGATGGTAATTGATTATAGAAAAATAAATAAAGCTACTAGAAAAGATCATTATCCTCTACCTTTTATTGATCAAATGTTAGAAACATTATCTAAGCACACACATTTTTTCTTCCTTGATGGATACTCTGGCTTTTCACAAATACCTGTTTTACAATCTGATCAAGAAAAGACCACGTTTACTTGTCCTTTTGGAACATTTGCTTATAGACGTATGCCTTTTGGTTTATGTAATGCACCTGCTACCTTCCAAAGATGTATGACTGCTATATTCTCTGATTTTTTTTGAAAAGATTGTTGAGGTTTTCATGGATGACTTTTCTGTTTATGGGAAGTCTTTTGAAGATTGTTTAAGCAATCTTGATCGAGTTTTGCAGAGATGTGAACAAACAAATCTTGTCTTGAACTAGGAGAAGTGCCACTTTATGGTTAACGAAGGTATTGTCTTGGGCCATAAATTTTTTGAAAGTGGCATTGAGGTGGGCAAAGCCAAGGTTGATGCAATTGAGAAAATGCCATGTCCTAAAGATATCAAAGGTATTCATAGTTTCCTTGGTCATGTTGGTTTCTATAGGAGGTTTATTAAAGACTTTTCTAAAAATTTTAGGCCTCTTACAAATCTTTTGCAAAAGGATATTCCCTTTGTGTTTGATGATGATTGTATGGAAGCCTTTGAAACACTAAATAAAGCCTTAATTACTGCACCTGTTGTTCAACCACATGATTGGAACTTGCCTTTTGAGATTATGTGTGATGCTAGTGATTATGTTGTTGGTGCTGTTCTAGGATAAAGAGTTGATAAAAACTGAATTTTATCCATTATGCTAGTAAAACTCTAGACAGTGCTCAACGAAACTATGCCACTACTGAAAAAGAATTCTTAGCAGTGGTGATTGCTTGTGATAAATTCAGATCTTACATTGTTGAAGATTCTAAGGTAATTCTTCACATCGATCATGCTGCTATAAAATATCTTATGGAAAAGAAAGATGATAAACCTATACTCATTAGGTGGGTTTTCTACTACAAGAATTAGATTTGCATATCACTGATAAGAAAGGAGCAGAGAACCCCGTAGCTGATAACTTGTCTAGGCTTGAAAATGTTCTTGATGACCCACAACCTATTAATGATAGCTTTCCTGATGAACAACTAGCTGCAATAAATGTTTCTCATAGTACACCTTGGTATGCTGACTATGCTAATTATATTGTTGCTAAATACACACCACCTAGCTTCACATACCAACAAAAGAAAAAGTTCTTCTATGATTTAAAACATTACTTTTGGGATGACCCACATCATTATAAAGAAGGAGTAGATGGTATTATTAGACGTTGTGTACCTGAGCATGAACAGGAACAAATCCTACGGAAATTTCACTCTGAAGCTTATGGAGGACATCACGTGGGAGACAGAACCACTCATAAGGTATTGCAATGTGGTTTTATTTGCCTACTCTCTTCAAAGATGCCCGTTGGGTGGTAGGTGCGACATATGCCAACGGATGGCTTATCATTGTGGGAGCCAGTAAGACATCGCCGGTGCCTGGAAACGTGATGAGGCGAAGACATGCACGTCGGCGGATCTTACCCATGTTTGGGGCTCTCCGTGGAGATAACACACCTAGTCCTGCTTTGCGGGGTCTCCACATGATCACTAGATCAACAAGTGGCTAAAAGAAGCTCCTTGAGCTGTTCGGTGAGAGGAGGAAGAAGGGCAAGGCTAGCTCTCTTCTCCCCTCAATGTAGTGGCTAAAACTATCTGAGATCCACCCTTTGCATGGGTGCCTTGGGGGGTTTATATAGGCCTACCCCCCAGGGGTACAATGGTAATCCGTCTGGGCATGGGTCCTAGCCGTCAGTGTCTATAGTCGCTGGCTTATCCGCCGGCCACTGGGGCCCGCCGACTGGTGGGTCCTGCCGGTTACCGGCCTCTTGGCCGACAAGCAGGCTCCACCGCTTGGGGGTCTTGTCGGGGGCTGGTTACTGTTGCCTCGCCCTTGATGACGAGGGCTTCGCCGAGGTAAGCATGGCTACAGTGCCGCCGCCTAGCGGGCTCTCACTGTAGCCTTACCTCATCTTGTCTCCTTAATTGTGCGCGTGCTTCGAGGAGGGGAGCAAGCCGGCTATTGGAAGCTGGCCGCTTCCTAGGCCGACTGGGGGAGGCATGGCCGCCTTTGGGCGTCACTCTGACCGAAGGGGCCCGCCACCTGTGAGGCAGCCGGCCGGAGGAAGGCGGCCCCATGTCTTGGGTGCTCGAAGGCTCGATCGGCCTGTTATTTTTTGAAGGGCCAAGGGGAGCCGGCTAGGCTACCCGTGGTCATTTACTCTAACAGTAGTCCCCGAAGCTGGTTGGGCTTCGTGGCTGAAGGGGAACGAGAAGCTCAATCAGCTTCCTATCCCGAAGAACCGGTAGCTAGGAGCCGGCTTTGATCAGTCGTGCCATCCTGGCGAGGCTTTTTGAAGCCCGAAGGTGGGAACCAGCTGGCGCACATGCCAGGCTTTCGGGCTGGCCGCCCGGCTCCTGCGCACCACATGGCACCGTTCGGCTGGAGGAGCCTGCCAGCCCATGCGTGCGACGGGACGTCGCCGCAGGCCAAGGCCCACCACCTCCATGCCTCGGCCCAAGCGTGGATCTTCTGTGGCCCGAACGAGCCACTCGTCTTCCGACGGCAGTTTCCGCACGCCGTTAGGGCGTAGTAATTGCGGGGCATGGGGGAATGAGCGCAGTTAATCCCATGTCCCCCCACGCCTCGCCTCCTCGGCTTCGCCGCACGAGGCTATAAATAGGGGGAGGAGGGGGAGCGGCAGACGCGTGCACGCTCGCCCTCGCTCCACCATTTCTTTCTTCTTCTTCCTCCTCTCCGTCGCCGCACTTGCTCGCCGACGCGCCGCCCCTCCACCAATCTTCTCCGTGCGTCGTAGCTTAGCGGCAGCTGAATCGCGCGCCCTCTGCCGCCGAGCTTTTCCTGTCGCCTCTCCGTCCTTATGGCGCGGTCCAGCTCCTGGGATGGCTCCAATGTCCATGAGGACCACGTTGACTTCCTCCGCAAGACGCGGCGGTTGCCTGGCAAAGACTATGTGCAGGTCCGTCTCACGCCGGAGGGGGAGATCTCACCGGCACCGGAGGAGAACGAGCGGGTAATCTTCCGCTCGCACTGCCTGCGCGGCATCGGCCTGCGGGCGAGTGGTTTCTTCCGCTCTTTCCTCGAGTTCTATCATCTTCAGCCGCACCACCTCAACCCAAACACGGTGGTGCTGCTGTCGGCCTTCGTCACTCTGTGCGAAGGCTTCCTTGGCGTCCTCCCCACCCTCGAGCTTCGGGGGGAGTTCTTCCAGTCCAAACTTGGCACCGTCATCGCGGGCGTGCCCGCTCCCTGCGACGCCTTCATCGTCTTGCGGAGATCAACGGTCGACAATCCGTTTCCGCCCAGCGCGTTGATCCAGTTGGTGAAGCTCTGGCAAAAGTCTTACTTCTACGTGAAGAACGTTGCTCCACAGGGCGACTTCGTCAATCTGCCGGCTTACGCAGTCGGCCCGCCGGCTGAGAGGCCGCCTTCGTGGTCCTTCTGAGCCAGGTCGCTGTGGTGCTGCCGCCGTTGCACGGCTCCGGGTGATGGTCCAATCGGTGGGCCTGATCGGGCCCGACCTGATAGCCGCCTTCGTGGAGCGCCGGGTGCTCCCACTTCAAGGCCGCCCTCACATGATTTGCCAAATGAGCGGTCGATTCGACCTGGGTCGGCTGAGCACCAAGGAGATGCCTCATGCCGAGGTATCTTACTTGGTGAATTATATAGCCAACTGCAAGCTCACCGAGGAGTGGCAGTTCAGCAAGCAACCGTACTCTCGCGCCAATCCTCCGCCTTCGGTAAGCTTCCCTTCTTTTCTTTTTCTCTTGTTGCCGAGTTTATACTGGCCGACTCTTGACCAGTCAGCTTAAATTTAACAGAGCCCCCTCCTTCAATAGGCGGCCGGAGCCGTGTGGGTGGAGCGCTAGTTCGTCCCCGACCGTGCGACGGACGACTTCGACGATCCCGACTTGGGGGCGGCCGCCCTAGACGACGACGCAGTAGGGGGAGGCGGCGAGGCAGGTGGCTCCGGGCTCGGGGCGGCCTTCGAGGACTGGCCGGATGACGACGAGGCCGACGTTGTTCCGCGCCGTCAGCCGGCGTCCGATTATCAAGGTGCGGGCTCATCTGTCGCGCCGGCTGTTCGTGGTGGCGCGCAGAAGCGTCGGGCCGCACCGACCCTCTTCGGGAGTCGGCCGAAGAGGCCCAGGGGTACGGCGGCGGCGACCAAGCGGGACGAGGCGGCCGTGAGGACAGCCCGCTTTCGCAAGGTGGTGAAGCAACCGGATGTGGTTTCGGCGTAAGTCTCAATTCTATTACGCCTTTCTTTTTTCTCTTCGGCTGTCATTCTTCTATGCCTTTTTCTTGACTTATCAAACATGGCTCCGCTCTCTCTCGAGCGGACCACTGCCACCTCCGTAGTTTGAGGCGCGGGAGGATCTGCGAGCGCCCGCCGCGTGGACCCCCGTGCCGATCTTGAAGCGCCAACGGAGCGGAATGCACGGGAGGCGCAGGACGAGCGGGAGGCGGAGGAGCAGAGGGCGGCCGCCGCCAGGGCGGCTCAGGAGACGACGGAGGAGTCGGCGGAGGCACGAGCCGATGCGGCGGCCAAGGCCCAAGCGGAAGCCACGACCGCGGAGAGGGCAGCGGAAGCCCTGCGGAACCAGCCTCCGCATCTCGTCATCTCCCTCCGCACCATGGCTCCCAATATTCCAGTGCCCCCGCCGGAGGAAGCCGACCGCGATCAAACGGTGATGGAGAGGGGGGAGGGCGACATAGTCGTCCTGGAGAGAGGAGCGGCACCGCCGTCACCGACTGGAGCGGGCCAAGGCGGCCGGCCTGACGCACCGCATGAGCATCCGGCTGGAAGCGAGCCGGCTGTTAGGGCGGATTTTGTGGTCCTGTCGCCGTCTCGTCGGCACACAGGCAAGGCGACTTCAGCGCCGGACCAGCAGGCGGCCGCGGGGTCTGGCCCGTCGGCCCAGGATCTAGAGACGGCCAGCGCCAGTTTGCCAGGGTGGACGCCTGGCGGTGGGACGGCCGTGCTGAACGTGGCGGCGCAGGACGTTCGGGACCGGCTTCAGTCCCAGGCCGCCGCGTGGAAGCAATATACTCAAGAGTTTCTCGTAACGCGGTCGGCCATTCGGGTAAGTCTTCCCGCTTTCCGTTGATTGCTCTTGATTTCTTCCGTGGGGGCGCGTCAGCACACCCACTGGGTGTAGTCCCCTAGTTCCGAGTCGGCTGCTGAGCAGGCGGCTTGGAACTTCTTAGTAGACTTTGATTGATGTCTTGTTCTTATTCGCACCTCTGTCCTGTTGGCAGGACTATCACAACCTTCGCGCGGCTGCCTTCAACTCCCATGCCCGGGAGTTAAACCAGAAGACCACCGATCTGACTGAGAGCCGGAGTAATCTCTTTATTTTTATCTCGTGTGGGCGGCGTCAGACCCATCGGGTGTAGTCCCGAGATTCGGCCGATCACGAAAGCGGTGGGTCGGATCTTTCTTGCCGACTTCTTCCATATGGCTTTTCTTCTTTTTCTCCATATCTGCAGGGGCTAATGCCAACCTGAGGGAGCAGCTAGGTGGGGCCTAGACCGCCCTTCGCGCCAAGGAGAATGAGTGCAACGCCTTGGCCCAGGAACGTGATCGCCTGGCCAAAAAGCTGGCCAACCAGGAGGAGAGCGATAAGGCGGCTGTCGGTGTCAAAACCGGCGGATCTCGGGTAGGGGGTCCCGAACTATGCGTCTAGGCGGATGGTAACAGGAGACAAGGGACACGATGTTTACCCAGGTTCGGGCCCTCTTGATGGAGGTAAAACCCTACGTCCTGCTTGATTGATATTGATATTGTGGATGTTTACAAGAGTGGATCTACCACGAGATCAAGGAGGCTAAACCCTAGAAGCTAGCCTATGGTATGATTGTAAGGGTTGTTGTGATTGTTGTCCTACGGACTAGAGCCATCCGGTTTATATAGACACCGGAGAGGGCTAGGGTTACATAGAGTCGTTTACAATGGTAGGAGATCTACATATCCGTATCGCCAAGCTTGCCTTCCACGCCAAGGAAAGTCCCATCCGGACACAGGGTGAAGTCTTCAATCTCGTATCTTTGTAGTCTTGGAGTCCGGTTGATGATGATAGTCCGGCCGATGATAGTCCAGCCGATGATGGTAGTCCAGCAATCCGGACACCCCCTAATCCGGGACTCCCTCAGTAGCCCCCGAACCAGGCTTCAATAACGATAAGTCCAGCATGCGTGTAGTCTTCGGCGTTGCAAGGTGGGTTCTCCTCTAAGTTCCATGTACCTGCCGAACAGTGTCCGGCTTCCTCATCAATGTTGTGCGTCTCGGCTTCCACGCCCAATAATGGCCTTCTTCCACGCGTCGTGCGAATGTGAAAAGCCAGGGTGTCCTTTATGTTTTACCCCCTAGTTGTGCGAACAATCTGCCTATAAGGGAGGCAAGAATCCAGATCCAAATCACCATCTTCCTCTCGCAAATACTCATCGGAGCGCTTCCGACCAAGAATCCATTCCATCATGGACCGTCAACGCGGCTCGTCTTCTCGCGCTCCCAGCCCTCTGCCCAGAGATTGGAGGAGATGCTCTGTCTCGCTGTGAGCTGGTGAAGCTCAAACTGGGGATCTCCCTCCGGCCTTCATGGTTCCGGTTCGAGCAGGCTTGCCACCTACAAAGGTGGGAAGCAAGCGGAGGTTACCCCAAATCCCAACAAAGGGAGCGGGTATGCTTCGTCCCCTATCGATAAGGGGCTTGGATTTCTTGTACATCCATTCTTCCGCTGGCCTCACAGGTTCTACGGACTCCAGCTCCATCACCTCACGCCCGCCTCAATCCTGCATATTGCGGGTTACGTAGTTCTTCTGAGCTTTTCCTGGGCATCGAGCCCCACTTCGCGCTGTGGAAGAGGTTGTTTTGCCTTGTACCCGCTCTCACGAGGTGTCCATATATCAAGTGGGCGGCGCCAAATATGGCGCATCGCGGGACGGATATCCATCCGGAACCCCTAAGAAGGCGCTCAAGACTGGCCTTGAATGGTTTTATATAGAAGACGCTCGCTGCGGACCCTGTTCGGATCGGCCTCCGGAGTTCAGCAATGCTCCTCTGAAGAAACGCCTTAGTTGGCGCCGCGAGCCCCCGACTGGAGGAAGACAAGAGCGTCCATTATCTGATGGGCCGAATAAGGTTACTGGCCCATGCCCGGTTGACCATGATTGGAGTCATGGCAACATGCATTACGTGGGGAGTGCAGCCACTACAATACAGGGGCCACCCCATGTGGGATTTCAACGGGGAGGACGATGCCACCCGTCATGGCCGCAACGGGCCGGAATCGGCCGAAGATCTGGTGACGATCTTGTCCGGCCTGTATAAGGGGGAGAAGGAGGATTTCCTTCGGACGAACCCGTTAAATGGGTTTTCCATGAACAATCCCCGGCCTTGGGTAAGTGAACATTCAGCGTGTCCGACTCGTGTCTTTTGAAACTTAAGTTTCTCACATTGTGTTCTTCTTTCGACGCAGGAACTGCGCCGGACTGTGGAGGGAATGCTGAGTCCGGCTCCGCAGCCTGAGGATCCAGAGAGATCCCAGGATCCGGCCTCCGAAGAGGATCCGGACATAAAGGTGGAGCTAATCGACGGGGAGTTCCACCAGCTTAGCATGGACAACGTTTTAGTCGCCATCACGGCCGACTATCCCGGACTATATCCGGCTTCCCAGGTGATTGCGGCCAAAGCCCTGACACCGTTATTCCTTCCTTGCTTATTTCTGACCACCGAATATGATGGCACTGTGCAGGAGGCGCCCCTAGGGCGGGAAGCCGAGCCCGCGGTGGCTGACCAACAAGGGCCAGTTCGGACCAGTAGGCGGAAGAGGAGCGCGGCGCGGACCGAAACATCGCCGCAAAGGTGTAGCTCACAATTCAGTATTTAGAGCAACGTTCCTAGGAAGCGTTTGAGTGCTCATGACTTTTTATAGGGAAAAAAGCGTCCGCCGGACTGTGGGCGTGGAAGTTGTCAATCCAACCTCTACCCGCCGGGCTCCCGCACCTGGTCAGGAGGGGGAGGCGAGCGCAAGGCGCGAGCCGGAGGTTCCTCCGACGAAGGATGCCGACAGACTGTCCGCCACCAAGTCTGAGGTGGAGAGTGCCCTGAATCACAGGCGCCGCCGGACAGTATTTCGTGACGCGTGCTTCTCCCCAGAGGCATTGAATGCCTTTAACACGGGGGACGCGCACCTTCGTGCCGCTCAAGATAGTTTTACCAGAGCCACGGAGCAGTATATAAAAGACATACGGGTAAGAGAATTTAATAGTTATATATGCCAGTAGCCCCCGAGACTTAAAGTAGTTATATTTAAACTGATTTAAGGATCATATGAAACGTAGGATCTTACCGAGAAGAATATCCAACTGTCTCAGGAGCTGCAAGAGTGCAAGGCCCAACTTGAGGCCGCATTGTCTGGCGCAGGAGGAAACGCAAGGACCTCTCCTGGTAACGCATTATTTTAGAAGGATAAGTAGTGTTTGGCCTTTGCGCAAGTCTAAAAAGCGACGTCGCGGTGCTGCTGCGGACAAGATCCGGACAGGCAAGAACTTCGCGCCAACTAAAGGCGGCGAGAGGGTGCTGCATAAGGTGCAGCATGAAAGGAACAAGCTCGAGGATGCCCATGCCCAGCTTGGAGAAGAGCTGAAAGGCGTTCGGGCCGAGCTGTCGGGCTCCGTTAAGGAGAATCAGCGGCTTCGTCGCGGCATATATAGTAAGTGCTTGAGCGAACTCCTTTGAAAAGAAGAGTTCGGCGAGGAAGTCAATTTGACAGAATATGTCTGTAGGTATGCTCATAGGTCGCCCTACGGAGGAGATGCCCGTAACAACGGGTGATCAACTTCCCGAATTGTTGCAACTGATCGAACGAGTTCGGCAGGCTATGAGCGGCGTCATCCAGGCGTTATGGCCAGCCTTCTCCATACCCGAGGGTCTTGGGGAGCTTGCGGAGAAGCTGCAGGGAGTGCGGCAGCGCTTCCATTTATGGAAGATTTCGGCCTGCCGCCAAGGTGCCAGGGAGGCCTGGGCCATGGTAAAGACGCGGTACAAGAAGGCGGATCCCAATCACATGGCCGAAGTCGGACCTGTGGGGCCCGATGGGAAGGAGATCCCTGTGAGTTTAGTATACGGCCAAGTGGAGTTGGCCGCAAAATTTTCCCAACAGGACTGTAAATTAGACAACCTGTTAGACGGGATTGAGGAAGAATACAATCAGTCGATTTGACAATGTATTATAAAATGACATACAAAATGCCTTCTAGCCGGATTGTAGATCGTTTGTCTTTGCTGACCTTTTCGCTTCGACCTCGGGACCCTAGAGTCCGGAGTGTGTCCGAATACCTTCTCGGTTATGAAACAACCGGGGTATGCATGAAGACCAGGCGTAGGGGTCATCAGTTCTTTATCAGACAAGTGCCCAACTAGTTATGTTATATTGCATGGTTAGTAAGAAACATCTTCTAGGGAGAATAGTTCCGTTAAGGGTTCCTTTCCGCTGGGGGTGGCATGCCCTAAAGTGCATGTTCGGACTGCGAAAAAAAGCAGGAAACATCTGGGGGCAGATAAATAAGTGGATAAAAAATCATCTTTTAAGTCACCGACCGAATATTCCCTTAAGAACGCTAGCTTTCGGCTTCACCCAGTCTGAGGTACACATCCGGCTGATCCGGCAGTAACAATCGCAGAGGTGCTCCCTTTACCTCCTAGCCGAACAATCGGGAACGTAGGGGTAAGCACAGGAGCCAGGCAACCCAGCTTGGCCAAAACTTAAGTCATATCGATGCATATAATGGTGAATAAAAGGTACATGTGGAGGCTTGACACATGTGCTGGGCATGAAGCCCGTATAATTAAGCTTCTGGTAAAGAAGCCCCCAGGTATAATGAGTGTGGGTAGCACATCAATTGTGCGCGAACGTTGCGCGGGTAAAGCCCTTTAAGGCTTCGATGAATAGGGTTGAGAAGAAAAAGAGAAACAAGAGGCAGCTGAAATAAAATAAAAAAAATTGGACGGGGGAAGGGGATGAACTCTTAGTCCGGCGCTAGGCATAGAATCGTCGGAGGCGGGCTGCGTTCCATGGGTTCGGCTCGAGTCGGTTATCCGATGCATTTCGTAGACGGTACGCTCCACCGGTCAGGACTTGATCGATGATGAAGGGGCCTTCCCATTTGGGCTTGATCTTGTCCTTTTTCTTGTCCGGAAGGCGTAGAACCAGTTCGCCAACGTTGTAAGTCTTGGCCCGTACTTCTCTGCTTTGGTATCGTAGAGCCTGCTGTTGATAGAATGCGGAACGAGCCTTGGCGACATCGCGCTCTTCCTCCAATGTGTCCAAGCTGTCCTGCCGATCCAACTCGGCTTCTCTTTCTTCGTACATGCGCACTCGAGGTGAGTCATGAATGATGTCGCAGGACAAAACTGCTTCTACGCCGTATACCATAAAAATGGTGTGAATCCGGTGAATACGGTTAGGCGTTGTCCGCAGCCCCAGTACGGGTCGAGCTCCTCTACCCAAAGTGCGTGTCGATTTCGTGAGGACCGCACTAGTGCGGGTTTGATGCCGCTCATTACTAGACCATTTGCTCGTTCCACTTGAGCGTTGGTTTGAGGATGATAGACTGAGCGTAATCGAGCTTGATGCCCATATTTTTGCACCATGATTTAACCTCATCGGCGGTGAAGTTCGTGCCGTTATCGGTGATGATGCTGTGGGGACACCATAACGGTGTACTACCGCGGATATAAAGTCTATCACTGGTCGGACTCTGCCGTTTTAACTGGCTTGGCCTCTATCCATTTGGTGAATTTATCCACCATGACCAATAGGTACCTTTGCTTGTGGGTTCCCCCTTTAAGTGGTCCAACCATGTCAAGCCCCGCACATGAACGGCCGGTAATGGGTATAGTTTTGAGGGCGGTGGGTGGCATATGGCTCGATTAGCAAAGAGTTGACAACCGACGCATCTTTGGACTAGGTCCTGTGCATCTGCTTTCGGCCGTCGGCCAAGAAAATCCTGTCGGAATGCCTTTCCTACAAGGGCCCGAGCTGCGGCGTGGTGTCCGCCTAGTCCGGCATGAATTTCAGCCAGGAGGTTCCGCCCTTCCTCTTCGGAGATACACCTTTGAAAGACTCCGGTTGTACTTTTCTTATAAAGTTCTCCCTCATAGACCTTGTAGGCTTTAGATCGCCGGACAATGCAGCGGGCCTCATTTTGGTCTTCGGGAAGCTCCTGCCTAAGCAAGTAGGCGAGGAATGGTTCTGTCCATGGGGCAATTACTGCCATTATGTCGTGGGCGGAAGGTGTCATGTCATCGGCTGGATCGCCGGTTGGTGCGGCTTGTTCCGGATTGTTAGTTCCGGACTCCTCTTCCCATAGTACGGATGGCTTGAAGAGCCGTTCCAGGAAGATGTTAGGAGGGACAGCGTCGCGTTTTGCGCCAATGCGTGCCAGTACGTCGGCTGCTTGGTTATTGTCCCGGGCTACATGATGGAATTCAAGTCCTTCGAACCGGGCTGACATTTTTAGGACAGCGTTGCGATATGCTGCCATTTTCGGATCTTTGGCGTCAAAGTCTCCGTTTATTTGGGATATTGCGAGGTTTGAGTCCCCGCGCACCTCTAGGCGTTGAATGCCCATGGAGATTGCCATCCGGAGACCGTGTAAAAGGGCCTCGTATTCGGCTGCGTTGTTGGAGTCCGTGTACATTATCTGAAGTACGTATTGGACTGCGTCTCCGGTCGGGGACGTCAATACGATGCCAGCCCCCAGTCCGGCTAACATTTTAGAGCCGTCGAAGTGCATAATGCAATTGGAGTATGCGCCGTATTCTTTAGGGAGTTCGGCTTTGGTCCATTCAGCGACAAAGTCAGCCAAAACTTGTGACTTTATAGCTCACCGAGGTTTGTAAGATATAT
Source organism: Aegilops longissima (assembly GCA_021605205.1). NCBI lineage: Eukaryota > Viridiplantae > Streptophyta > Magnoliopsida > Poales > Poaceae > Aegilops > Aegilops longissima. Next base: position 609,637,485 of record CM038679.1, on the reverse strand, counting down.
CAAATGGTAAGAGCTCAGTGGCCCATTTTGCAATCCTGCCCGTCGCGTCGCGGTTGTTTATAATGTCATTAAGTGGTACTTCAGAGGCCACTGTTATCGAACACTCTTGAAAGTAGTGTCGGAGCTTCCGGGATGCCATGAACACCGCATATGCTATCTTACGATAGTGCGGGTAACAGGACTTGCGGGGGTTAACACAATGGATCGTAGTATACTGGTTTTGAAGAGGGAATTTATGCCCTTACATTTCTCGTTCGACGACGGCAGTACCGCTTTACAACTTGATGCCTAGTTGCGATGTATAACAACATTGGTTCGCCCAGGTTGGGCGCAGCCAGGACCGGATTTGTTGCCAATATGGCCTTTATTTCTTCAAGTCCGGCGGTGGCAGCATCCGTCCCTCGAAGTGTTCAAAAGCGTGCGAGGAGGCGATAGAGGGTAATGCCTTTTCTCCTAGACAGGAGATAAAGCGGCTTAGAGCCGCTCGCATCCGGTCAATTTTGTATTTGCTTGAGGTCTTTTGGGATATCTAGCTGTGACAGAGCTCGGATCTTGGCTGGGTTTGCTTCAATTCCTCTACGGATCTGATGAAGCCCAAAGAGCTTTCCAAATGATGCGCCAAAACACATTTTTCCGGATTCATCTTGATGTCATATGCTCACGAGGCTGTCGAATGTGAGCCTCAAGTCGCCTACTAGAGTTTCGACGTGTTTAGTTTTGACGACTCGTCGTCCACATATGCCTCTACTGTTTTGCCGATCTGGGTAGCGGACATGTACGAATCATGCGCCGATATGTTGCACGGCGTTTTAAGTCCGAAGGGCATCGTGTTGAAGTAGAATGGTCCACATGGAGTAATGAATGCCGTTCGGCTTGATCCGCTTCTGCCATCTTGATTTGATGATAGCCGGAGTATCGTCCGGAAGCACAATGAATCGTGTCCCGCGGTAGCATCGATGATTTGGTCGATCTGGGGAGGGGAAGGGATCCTTTGGGCAGGCCTTATTTAGGTCTTTGAAATCGACACATAGGCGCTAGGATTTGTCCTTCTTTGGTACCATTACCAAGTTTGCTAGCCAATCCGGTGCTTAATGTCTACGATGAATCCGCTTCCAATAGCTTGGCTAGCTCTTCTCCCATTGCCTGTCTTTTGGGTTCGGAAAATCGTCGAAGAGCCTGTTTGGTGGCTTGAATCCTTTAGGATGTTTAGGCTCGCTACGCCAATCTGCGTGGGATTCGGGCATATCCGAGGGGTGCCGCAAAATGTCCCAATTTTCGAAGGAATTCTCGCAGTCTTGGCGTCTACATCGAGGTTCAATTGTGCCCGATGGAGGCCGTCTTCGTGGGGTCCGTTGGGTGGACCTCGAACTTGACTATTTCATCCGCTGGTTTAAAAGAGGTGGACTTGGATCTTTTATCAAGTATCACATCGTCCCTGTTCACCGTGGGCGCATCACGGTGAGTTCCTCGGCCGCTAGGGCTTGGATAATGCCTCGAGGGCTAGTGCGGCTGTCTTATTTTCGGTAGCGAGTGCTATGTTCGGATCACTAGCGAGAGTGATAATTCCGTTGGGACCGGGCATTTTAAGCTTCATGTACCCATAATGGGGTATAGCTTGAAAAATTGTGAATGCCTCTCGTCCTAATAAAGCATGATATCCGCTGCTGAATGGAGCCACTTGAAATGTGACCTCCTCGGACTGTAATTGTCCGGCGAGCGAACACTACGCCCAGCGTGATTTTTCTGTGCAGCATGCTTCCCGGTGAGGATTATCCCTCTAAAGGTTGTGCTGCTTCGCTCAATGCGGTTCCAGTCTATTTCCATTTTTCGGAGGGTTTCCTCATAGATGAGGTTTAGTCCGCTGCCGCCATCCATGAGTACCTTAGTAAGGCGAAAGACGTCTACTATCGGGCTGAGGGCCAATGCGGCTGGTGCCCGGGCAGTTCGGAATTTAGGTTCGTCACTGGCATTGAAGGTAATAGCCGTGTCACTCCATGGATTTATTTTTGCTACTTGGTAGACTTCGGCAAGGTTGCGGAGTTTTCGTTTTCGCATGTTATTGGATGCGAAAGTCTTGAAGACTGTTAACACCGTACTAGTGTTGCTGGGCTGGGGTTCTGAAGCTAGAAGCTCTTCGCCACTTTTGGCCACCTGCCGTAGTATCCAACATGCTCGAAGGCTATGAGTTGGAGTGGCGCCCTACGTGCTATGAATTTTGCGGGTCCGTTAAGCCAGCCCTCGATGACGGTTCCGTACCCTTTAGGGGTTTTGGTTTTTGGTATTCAGCCGTGTGCTTGATAATGATGCACCCTTTGGTTCCGGACTAGGGATGTATTCGGGACGGATTATCCCAAAATTTATTTTCGGTTTTCAGCGCTCTCCATCGCACAATACTTTTGTACGATGGTCTCCAAGTCAGCGGCCGCGTAATGTCGCGCGACTTATGGCGTTTAGGATTCCCTTGTCCGTGCAATTATTGCGTAAGACTGAGATTGCGTTTTCCTCTCGGCAGTCCTTTATTCTGTCCATAACCAGGAGGAATCGGCCCGAGAGTGATGTCTTGTCTCGGCGGGCCCTTGCGAATTAGAGTTAGATCGCATATGTCCAGGCGGGTGGGTGGAACTAAGTCCGAACCCTACCCATCTCAAGGCTCGAAGGCCGAAGTTTCCAATTTTGGAAGCTTGGATTTACGGGCGTTGTCCAACGAGTGCAGTCCGATGCGACTTTAAGTTCAGTGTTTGATCGAAGCCCATCCTCCGCGGAATCGGCATGGGGGTCCGGGATCCGGACATGACTAGTTTTCAGTACAAGAGAAGCGTCGCCGCATTGTTCCTCTACCACTACAACGTGGTGGGTGACCTGGGGAGAGTTAATTTCTCTCAGATCGGTTTTAAGCCCAATCTGATCATAGTCATAGCGACTCCCGAGCGGCGATCGCGATCCAAGAGCTCTTCTGGATGAGAGCTCTATTGGATCCAGCCGCTCGGCGAATTCGAGCTGGCGTGAAAATTGCTTTTGACGACTTGAGAGGTCGTTGTCGAGCGATGGCGGATAGGCGGTCATAAGAAAGCCGCCTAGCGGATAGTTTGGCCGCGCCAAAGGCTCCTTTATAAGATACCGTCCTTGAAGGCGGGAGGGGCATCCTTCCTATCGGTGGCGACACGGAGGAACTCTCAATGAAAGCACCAATGTCGGTGTCAAAACCGGCGGATCTCGGTAGGGGTCCCGAACTGTGCGTCTAGGCGGATGGTAACAGGAGACAAGGGACACGATGTTTACCCAGTTCGGGCCCTCTTGATGGAGGTAAAACCCTCACGCCCCGCTTGATTGATATTGATATTGTGGATGTTTACAAGAGTGGATCTACCACGAGATCAAGGAGGCTAAACCCTAGAAGCTAGCCTATGGTATGATTGTAAGGGTTATTGTGATTGTTGTCCTACGGACTAGAGCCATCCGGTTTATATAGACACCGGAGAGGGCTAGGGTTACATAGAGTCGGTTACAATGGTAGGAGATCTACATATCCGTATCGCCAAGCTTGCCTTCCACGCCAAGGAAAGTCCCATCCGGACACGGGGTGAAGTCTTCAATCTCGTATCTTCGTAGTCTTGGAGTCCGGTTGATGATGATAGTCCGGCCGATGATAGTCCGGCCGATGATGGTAGTCTGGCAATCCGGACACCTCCTACTCCGGGACTCCCTCAGCGGCCCTGAAGGCAGTGCAGGACAGCGAGGCCGCCCTTCAGGCCGAATATGAGACCGAGACGACGAGCTGGGCCGAGTCGAAGCAAGCGCTGAGAGAAGGCTACAGCCGGGTTGAAGATTTGATTGACGGTAGGCCGCCTTCTTCCTCGTCCCTTTGCTCGCCACCCGACATCTGATCTGTCTTCTGACTTCGAGTTGCTTTTTTCTTCTTTGTGCAGATTACTTCCCTGGTTACTCCGTTGCTGCCAACCAAGCCATCGAGGGCCACCGTGATGCACGACGGCAAGCTGGGGTTGAGATCGCACCGGATGCTGGCCGATCGCTTGAGGAGCAGCTTCTGGCCATTCAAACCCGCCTCCAGCCGGCCTACCGCACGCTCCGCCGTCTTCAGCGTGCTGGAGCGCAGGTGCTGGCCGCTCTTTGGCCCGGCAAGGTGGTTCCCCGCACCCCAGTCGGACTGCCGACTGGCTGGAGGTAGCGGGCGGCCGCTTCGAGGCCTGGAAGGCTTCTGCGGCTCAGTCCGGCGCCAGGCGGGTGCTAGAGTTCGTTCGAGCTTGGTATCCTGGGCTGGACTTGGCGAAGCTGGCCACCTGGCGGCAGCAGGCCAACGAGGAGCTGGAGGCGGTGCGGCCGGCTATCATTCAGCACGCCTCGGTGATTGCCGACTACACCGACACCGGTGTCTTTGCCCCTGAGGTAAATGATGACATCGTCGCTCAGCCAGAGGAGTGGTTTGGGCTATACCCAGCAGAAGGTGAAGACTCGGCGGAGGAGATCGGCTACAGCGACGAAGGCGAAGAGGAGCAGGGGGAGGATGGTGAAGACGCCGCGCCAGACGGTGGAGTGACCAGCCAGCCTCAGCCTGATCGTGCCTCCAGCAATGAGGCGCGTGCAAGCACGCCGCCTGCAACAGGTGACGATCATGCCGAGACTAGCCAGCCGGCCCCTCCTCCAGCCAACGCCACCGTCTCCACCAACCTGCCCGGCTCGCCTGTTGCTCCCTTGACCTGATCCGCCATCTGGGCCTTCCTGCTCGTTACTCTTTGAACAACTTTTATTAAGTTTGTGCAGCACCCACTGGGGGTGTATTCAAACTATGTTGAATGCTGGCCTTTGGAAGGCCTTTTGTGTAAATATAATCATGCATGTGCTTGGCTTCCGTTCATATTTGCTTTTCATCCTTTTGGTTGTTTCCTTTGCTGCCCTCCCTTGGTCGCCGCCTTCCTAGCCGAACAGCTGCTCTGCAGTCTGTGGCTGGGGAAGGGTTTGGCCATTTAGGAGGACAAGTACTCGAGCTTTCTTAGATTGTAGCAAGATGAACGGGAAACCGGCCAGCCGGTTGGCGGGGTTGGAAGCCGGCTTGTGTTATACAAGTTCGTTAGTCCTTAGCCGTTTTTCATGTGGGCATCCTTTCCTGCCTTTGGCTCTTGCCAGTCGGACAGCCGATTCTTCGAGCTGCGACTTTCAACAAGAGAGGGCTTGGGGTGCGGGAACACTACTTGTCTGACTGTAGGTAGAACTTGAATATAACTCAAGGCGGCAAGTCCCCGGGCCGACTGTTCGAACCCGGTGTCGGACGAGAAAACAAATATAGTAACATAATCATGGGCATGATACTCATCATTCATAGATAAAAGAGGGTAGTCCCCGAGTGCTCCTCGGGGGACCCATTGTCTTGTACTTAATACAAAAGGTAGCGTGGTACATACTGCATTTTAACTGTAAAATCTTCGGAGGAGATTGGCGTTCCATGGTCGCTCCGACTCCTTGCCGGAATCATCTCCCTTGCGTGCCTTCGGCTTCTGCGCGTCGATCAGGTAGTAGGAGTCGTTGCCTAAGGCCCTGCTGATGATGAAGGGACCCTCCCAAGGGGCCAAGAGCTTGTGCTGGCCGGCTTTTCACTGGATCAGCCGGAGCACAAGATCACCCTCTTGGAAGGATCTTGGCTTGACCTTCCGGCTGTGGTAACGATGTAAATCCTGCTGGTACATGGCGGACCGGCTGAGGGCTAACAGCCAGCCTTGTTCCAGTAGGTCAACGCCGTCTTCTCGTGCTTCCTTGGCCTCCGCCTCCATGTACATGGTAACTAGAGGTGAGTCGAACTCAATGTCAGTTGGGATGACAGCCTCGGCACCATATACAAGGAAGAAAGGGGTGAAGCCGGTTGACTTGTTCGGGGTAGTGCGCAGACTCGGAGGGCGGCGGCAGCTCGTCGAGCCAACAGCCGGCCGAACACTCGATGCTTACGACCAATCGGGCTTGATGCGAGAGAGGATGAGGCTGTTTGCTCGCTCGACTTGGCGTTTGATCTGCGGGTTTACAGCGGACGCTAAGTCGATCGGATGCCACATGTGGTCGCAGAAAATGTGCGATGCCCGTTAAGCGAAATTTGTGCCGTTGTCGGTGATGATGCTGTGTGGTATGCCATACCGGGTTGTAATATCTGCGATAAATGTCACGGCAGTCGGCCCATTCAGTTTCTTGATCCACTTGGTAATTTGTCCATGATGACCCACAAGTGTAGGGGATCTATTGTAGTCCTTTCGATAAGTAAGAGTGTCGAACCCAACGAGGAGTAGAAGGAAATGATAAGCGGTTTTCAGCAAGGTTTTCTCTGCAAGCACTGAAATAATAGGTGATAGATAGTTTTGTGATAAGATAAATAGTAACAAGCAAAAAGTAAATAAAGTAAATAAAGTGCAGCAAGGTGGCCCAATCCTTTATGTAGCAAAGGATACGCCTGGACAAATTCTATTAATGAAGAAGGAGCTCCCGAGGACACATTGGGAATTATTGTGAAGCTAGTTTCATCACGTTCGTAAGATTCGCGTTCGGTACTTTGATAATTTGATATGTGGGTGGACCGGCACTTGGGTACTGCCCTAGCTTGGACAAGCATCCCACTTATGATTAACCCCTATTGCAAGCATCCGCAACTAAAAAAAGGAGTATTAAGGTAAACCTAACCACATCATTAAACATATGGGTCCATATCAACCCCTAACAAAGCAACCCATCATCTACTTATTACTTCCCTATGCCTTCCTCTAGGCCCAAATAATGGTGAAGTGTCATGTAGTCGACGTTCACATAACACCACTAGAGGAAAGACAACATACATCTCATCAAAATATCAAACGAATACCAAATTCACATGACTACTAATAGCAAGACTTCACCCATGTCCTCAGGAACAAACGTAACTACTCACAAAGCATATTCATGTTCATAATCAGAGGAGTAATAATATGCATAAAGGATCTGAACATATGATCTTCCACCAAGTAAACCAATTAGCATCAACTACAAGGAGTAATCAACACTACTAGCAACCCACAGGTACCAATTTGTGGTTTTGATACAAGATTGGATACAAGAGATGAACTAGGGTTTTGAGAGGAGATGGTGCTGGTGAAGATGTTGATGGAGATTGACCCCCTCCCGATGAGAGGATCGTTGGTGATGACGTTGGTGATGATTCCCCCCCCCCCCCGGAGGGAAGTGTCCCCGGCAGAACAGCTCTGCCAGAGCCCTAGATTGATTCCGCCAAGTTTCCGCCTCGTGGTGGCGGAGTTTCATCCCGTAAGCTTGCCCACGATTTTTTCCAGGGTAAAAGTGATGATATAGCAGAAGATGGACGATGGAGGCCCACCAGGGGGCCCAGGAGATAGGGGGTCGCGCCCTACAGGGGTGGGCGCGCCGCCTGTCTCCTGGACAGGTTGTGGGCCCCCTGGCCTATTTCTTTCGCTCATAAATTCTTAATAAATCCAAAAAGTTGTTTAGTGGAGTTTCAGGACTTTTGGAGTTGTGCAGAATAGGTTTCCAATGTTTGCTCCTTTTCCAGCCAGAATTCCAGCTGCCGGCATTCCCCCTCTTCATGGTAAACCTTGTAAAATAAGAGAGAATAGCCATAAGTATTGAGATATAAAGTGTAATGACAGCCCATAATGCAATAAATATTGATATAAAAGCATGATTGAAAATGGACGTATCAACTCCCCCAAGCTTAGACCTCGCTTGTCCTCAAGCGGAAGCCGAAATCTAAAAATATGTCCACATGTTTAGAGATAGAGGTGTCGATAAAAATAAAATACGGACATGAGGGCATCATGATCATTCTAATAACAGTAACATATATAGATTTTGTCATATGATTTCCTATGCTCAAGTAATAAGCAATTCACAATGTCAAGTATGGTTCATAAACTTCATTGAGAACTAACAAACTATAATCTCAGTCATTGAAGCAATTGCAATTTATCATAACATCAGAAAGAGTCAATAATAGAGCTTTTCAACAAGCTCACATACTCAACTATCTCGTAGTCTCCCATAATTGCTAACATTCACGCAATACTTGTGGTTATAGAGTTTCAGCCGGACACTGAGAAAGATAGGGGCTTATTGTGTTGCCTCCCAACGTATTCACCTTTAGGTGATGTCAATAATAATAGCCTATGCCAACTTACATCCAATTGGATATATGTATCATGATTTTTCAAACACGAGGAGCTTGCCAAAGGATAAAATGAAAAAGGGGAAACGTGAGGATCACCTTGACTCAAGCATAAAGTAAAAACATAAAGTAAAAGATAGGCCCTTCGCAGAGGGAAGCAGAGGTTGTCATGAGCGTTTAGGGTTGATGCACGAAATCTTAATGCAAAAGAACGTCACTTTATATTGCCCCTTGTATGTGGACCTTTATTATGCAATTCGTTGCTTTTATTACTTCCACAACAAGTTCGTACAAAGCTTATTTTCTCTGCACTAATAAGTCACACATATTAAGAGAGCAATTTTTATTGCTTGCATCGATGACAACTTACTTGAAGGATCTTACTCAATCCATAGGTAGGTATGGTGGACTCTCATGGTAAAACTGGGGTTGAGGATATTTGGAAGCACTAGTAGTATCTCTACTTGGTGCAAGGAATTTGGCTAGCAAGAGGGGGAAAGGCAAGCTCAACATGTTTGGAAGGTCAATGACAATATACTTTAACTGAGATGTCGGAAAACATAAACCATTACGTTGTCTTCCTTGTCCAACATCAACTCTTTTAGCATGTCATACTTAATGAGTGCTTCACAATCATAAAAGATGTCCAAGATAATATATCTATATGTGAACCCCTCTTTCCTTATCACTTCCTATTAATTGCAACGATGACCAAGGCTACGTTCATCAACTCTCAACAATTTTTTTGTCTCATACTTTCTATGTGTGAAGTTATCACTATCCATAAGATCAATATGAACTCTTTTGTTCTTTCTACTTTCTCAAGATCATAGCAACATAGCAAAGCCCTTGACTCAACACTAATCTTTATTATAGATAGCACACGGACTCGCTTACATAAAGAGATCACAATGCAAAACTAAAAACTACTTGATATCAAAACTTCAATCTACTAGATCAAGACACTACTAAAAGGATCGAACTAAATAAAGCGGTAAAGATAGGAGTGTGATGGTGATACAATACCGGGGCACCTCCCCCAAGCTTGGCAGTTGCCAAGGGGAGTGCCCATACCCAAGTGATTATTTCTTCGGAGGTGGTGAAGTGGGAATTGTTGATGATGTAGGCTTGTCGTCCGTCTTCCAAGGCATAGGCTCTCCATCATAAAAGGATGATAGAGTCTTCGGGATCCTTAAATCTGCAGCCAAACTCATTCGCTTGAATCTATATTCATACTCACAGTTCTGGTTTTGCAGGTCAGAGATCTGGGCTTGGAGGTGCTCGATTTTCTCTTGAATCTTGAAGATGGTCTCCCCAATGACTTTGGCATCCAGCTTGCGGTTGTTGGTGAACTCCGTGATCATCATCTAGTTGGCGTTGAGTCCACGCTCCACCATCCCTTGACACTTGAAAACTTCTTGCTCCATGGCTTCGAGCTTTGTCTCCATGCTCCCGGTACGCCTTGGTCCCTCCACATCGCGGATGTGCAGCACCCCCTCATGCATCTCAATGGTTTGAGGGTAATGCAGCACCTCCACGAGATAGGGGTTGATAACCCTCTCGAAAAACTTGTCCTTGGGAGCGCTTGGAGACGACATGATGCTCTAGATCTGAAACAGAAACAGCTCAAACCGAAAACAGAGGATATTTGCGTGATATGGTGGTCAAAACCTTCGGGAGTATATATAATGAATTTTTACCGATCAAAATACGTAACATACAAGAAAACGGAGTCCGGGAGGCACACGAGGTGCCCACGAGACAGGGGGCGCGCCCTACAGGGGGGCAGCCTTCTCTCTCGTGGGAGCCTCGTGTCCCTTTCGGACTACTTCCTTCTTCCTAAAATTCTTAAATAATCCAAAACTGATAAAAATTGCCATTAGAGTTGTTTTGGAGTCGGTTTACTTACCGTACCACATACCTATGCCTTTTCGGGGTCTGGGACGTTCTGGAAAGTGTCTCTTATGTATTCCTCGGGGGTTATGGTTTCAATAATATTAGTTTGAACATTGATAGGATTACCTGAAATATAATGTTTAATTCTTTGATCGTTAACCACCCTCAGATTTGTGCCTTTGAAGTTGTTGATTTTTATAGCACCAGAACAATAGACCTCCTCGATAACGTAGGGACCTTCCCATTTTGAGAGAAGTTTTCCTGCAAAAAACTTAAACGAGAGTTGAATAATAACACATAATCTCCTACGTTAAACTCACACTTTTGTATCCTCTTATCATGCCAGCGTTTGACTTTTTCTTTGAAAAGCTTGGCATTCTCATATGCTTGGGTTCTCCATTCATCAAGTGAGCTAATATCAAACAGCCTCTTCTCACCGGCAAGTTTGAAGTCATAATTGAGCTCTTTAATAGCCCAATATGCTTTATGCTCAAGTTCAAGAGGTAAATGACATGATTTTCCATAAACCATCTTATATGGAGACATACCCATAGGATTTTTGTATGCAGTTCTATAGGCCCATAATGCATCATCGAGTTTTTTGGACCAATTCTTTCTAGATCCATTCACAGTCTTTTGCAAAATTAATTTGAGCTCTCTATTGCTCAACTCTACTTGACCACTAGATCATGGGTGATAAGGAGATGCGATTCTATGATTGACATCATACTTAGCAAGCATCTTCTGAAAGCACCATGAATAAAGTGTGAACCACCATCAGGTCATAAGATATCTAGGGACTCCAAACCTCGGAAAAATAACTTCTTTAAGCATTTTAATAGAAGTGTTATGATCAGCACTACTAGTTGGAATAGCTTCTACCCACTTAGTAACGTAATCAACATCAACTAAAATATGTGTATAACCATTGGAGGCAAGAAAAGGTCCCATATAATCAAAGCCCCAAACATCAAACAGTTCAATAACAAGAGAATAATTCATAGGCATTTCTTGCCGTCTACTAATGTTACCTATTCTTTGACATTCATCACAAGATAAGACAAACTTACGAGCATCTTTGAAGAGAGTAGGCCAATAAAAACCAGATTGTAGTACCTTGTGTAAAGTTCTATCTCCAGCGTGGTGTCCTCCATAAGATTCAGAGTGGCACTTGCGTAGGATTTGTTCCTGTTCATGCTCAGGCACACAACATCTAATAATACCATCTACTCCGTCTTTATAAAGGTGTGGATCATCCCAGAAGTAATGTCTTAAATCATAAAAGAACTTTTTCTTTTGCTGGTACGTGAAACTAGGTGGTATAAGCAACAATGTAATTAGCATAATCAGCATACCAAGGAGCAGTACGAGAAGCATTGACAACCGCTAATTGTTCATCGGAAAACTATCATTAATATGCGTGGGTCATCAAGAACATCCTCTAACCTAGACAAGTTATGCATAGCAACGGGTTCTCAGCTCCTTTCTATCAATAATATGCAAGTCAAATTCTTGGAGCAAGAGAACCCATCTAATGAGTCTAGGCTTAGCATCTTTCTTTTCCATAAGATATTTAATAGCAGCATGATCAGTGTGAATAGTAACTTTGGAATCAACAATATAAGATCTAAACTTATCACATGCAAACACAACTGCTAAGAACTCTTTTTCAGTAATACCATAATTTCTCTGGGCAGTATCAAGAGTCTTACTAGCATACATGATAACATTCAATTTCTTATCGACTCTTTGCCCTAAAACAACACCTCCAACCTAATCACTAGCATCGCACATAATTTCAAAAGGTTAATTCCAATCAGGTGGCTGAACAATAGGTGCAGTGATCAAAGATTTCTTAAGTGTTTCAAATGCTTCTACACAATCATCATCAAAGACAAAAGGAAATCTTTTTGCAATAAATTAGTCAGAGGACTAGAGATTTTAGAAAAGTCCTTAATGAACCTCCTATAAAAGCCGGCATGACCAAGGAAACTTCTTATACCTTTTATGTCCTTGGGACATGGCATCTTTTCAATAGGATCAACTTTGGCTTTATCAACTTCAATACCTCTCTCAGAGATCTTGTGCCCCAAGACAATGCCTTCATTAACCATAAAGTGACACTTTTCCCAATTCAGGACGAGACTAGTGTCTTCGCATCTCTGCAAAACTTGATCAAGGTTGCTCAAACAATCATCAAAAGAGGATCCATAGACGGAGAAGTCATCCATGAATACCTCACAAATCTTTTCACAAAAGTCAGAAAATATAGCCATCATGCATCTTTGAAAGGTAGCAGGTGCATTACATAAACGAAAAGGCATACGTCTATAAGCAAAAGTACCAAAAGGGCAAGTAAAAGTAGTTTTAGATTGATCCTTCACGGACACATGTATTTGAGAGAAGCCAGAATAACCATCTAGAAAGCAAAAATGTGTGTGTTTGGATAGACTTTCTAGCATTTGATCAATAAAAGGTAAAGGGTAATGATCTTTCTTAGTAGCTTTATTTAACTTACGGAAATCAATTACCATCCTATAGCCTGTAATAATTCTTTGCGGGATCAATTCATCTTTATCATTAGGAACAACGGTAATACCTCCCTTTTTAGGGACACAATGGACAGGGCTTACCCATTCACTATCAGCAATGGGATAAATAATATCTGCCTCAAGGAATTTTAGAATCTCCTTTCTTACCACTTCCTTCGTTTTGGGGTTTAATCGTCTTTGAGGATCTCTAACTGGTTTGGCATCTTTCTCCACTGAAATTTTGTGTTGACCTAATGTAGGACTAATGCCCTTAAGATCGTCCAGAGTATATCCAATAGCAGCTCGGTGCTTCTTAAGAGTTTTCAATAATCTTTCTTCTTTCTCTGAAAGGATAGCACTAATAATAACATGATATATTTCTTTTTCATCAAGATAAGCATACTTGAGATTATCAGGTAAGGGTTTGAGTTCGAACATGGGATCACCCTTGGGTGGAGGGGGATCCCCAATAATTTCAACGGGAAGGTTATGTTTTAGCATAGGTTCTTGTTTAAGGAACACTTCATCTATTTCTTCCCTTTCCTTCATAAACATATCGTTTTCATGGTCTAACAAATATTGTTCTAACGGATCAGTTGGAGGAACAACAATGGAAGCAAGACCAATAATTTCATCCTTACTAGGTGGTTCCCTTTCACGAGGTTGTCTGCTAAACTTAGCGAAATTAAACTCATGAGACATACCATCTATGCCAACAGTGACAATATTCTTTTCTCAATTAATCTTAGCACTAGCAGTATTCAAGAAGGGTCTACCAAAAACAATGTGACAAAAATCATCTTGTGGGGAACCAAGAACAAGAAAATCAGCAGGGTATTTAATCTTCCCACACAAGACTTCCAACATCTCTAACAATTCCAATAGGTTTAATGGTGTCCCTATTAGCAAGCTTAATAGTAACATCAATGTCTTCTAATTCAACAGGTGCAATATCGTGCATAATTTCTTTATAAAGATCATAAGGTATCGCATTAGAACTAGCACCCATATCACATAAGACATGATAACAATGATCTCCTATTTTAACAGAAATAACAGGCGTGCCTACAACAGGTCTACGTGTCTTAGTATCGGGTCTAGCAATATTAGCAGTTTCACCCAAGAAAGAGATAACATGCCCACCTAAGTCCTCATCCAAGAGATCTTTAATCATAGCAATACCAGGTTCAACATTAATTTGCTCAGGAGGTGTATAAGTCCTAGTATTACTCTTACGAACAACAGTCGAAGCTTTAACATGATCTTTTATCCTAACAGGAAAAGGAGGTTTTTCGACATAAGCAGTAGGAATAATAGGATCACTATATGTAATAGTCTTTTCTTCAACTGTAATAGGTGCAACTACTTTCACTTCAACAGGAGGATTATATTTAAACCACTTCTCTTTAGAGAGATCAACGTGAGTAGCAAAAGTTTCACAAAAAGTAGCTACTATCTCGGACTCAAGTCCATACTTAGAGCTAAATCCACGGAAAGCATCGGTATCCATAAAAGATTTAACACAATCAAACTTAGGTGTCATACCTGACTCCTTACCATCGTCGGAACCCCAATCTTCAGAGTTGCGTTTAATTCTTTCCAATAGGTCCCATTTGAAATCAATAGTCTTCAGCATATAGGAACCAACACAGGAAGTATCGAGCAGGTTGCGATTATCAAGAGAAAGCCGAGCATAAAAATTCTGAATAATAATTTCCCGAGAGAGTTCATGATTGGAGCATGAATATAAAATTGACTTAATCCTCCCCCAAGCTTGAGCGATGTTTTCTCCTTCACGAGGCCAGAAATTATATATGTAATTACGATCACGAGGAACAAGATGCATAGGATAGAACTTCTGGTGAAATTCCAACTTCAGTCGCTTATAATTCCAAAATCTCGTATCATCACATAGCCTATACCATGTCATTGCATCTCCCTTCAAAGATAAAGGGAAGACCTTACTTTTGAAAACATCATCGGGGATACCTGCAAGCTTAAATAATCCACAAACTTCATCCACAAAGATAAGGTGTAAGTAGGGATGCAATGTTCCGTCTCCTGCAAAAGGATTAGCTAGCAGTTTTTCTATCATACTCGAAGGAATCTCAAAGTGAATATTTTCATAAGGTTTAGTAGGTTGAGGAGCATCTCTTTGCTCTTCTGTTTGGGGTGAAGATACCCCAAACAAGCCCCTCAAAGGATTAGTTTCCATAGTGACAAGTAACAGAAAATTTCAGCACACTATATAAATGTTTCCTTACCAAGTTCCACTCACCAAAAGCGCTACACTCCCCGGAAACGGCGCCAGAAAAGAGTCTTGATGACCCACAAGTGTAGGGGATCTATCGTAGTCCTTTCGATAAGTAAGAGTGTCGAACCCAACGAGGAGCAGAAGGAAATGATAAGCGGTTTTCAGTAAGGTTTTCTCTGCAAGCACTGAAATAATAGGTGATAGATACTTTTGTGATAAGATAAATAGTAACGAGCAAAAAGTAAATAAAGTAAATAAAGTGCAGTAAGGTGGCCCAATCCTTTATGTAGCAAAGGATAAGCCTGGACAAATACTAATAATGAAGAAGGAGCTCCCGAGGACACATTGGGAATTATCGTCAAGCTAGTTTTCATCACGTTCGTAAGATTCGCGTTCGGTACTTTGATAATTTGATATGTGGTGGACCGGCACTTGGGTACTGCCCTAACTTGGACAAGCATCCCACTTATGATTAACCCCTATTGCAAGCATCCGCAACTACAAAAAGGAGTATTAAGGTGAACCTAACCACAACGTTAAACATATGGGTCCATATCAACCCCTAACGAAGCAACACATAAACTAGGGTTTAAGCTTCTGTCACTCTAGCAACCCATCATCTACTTATTACTTCCCTATGCCTTCCTCTAGGCCCAAATAATGGTGAAGTGTCATGTAGTCAACGTTCACATAACACCACTAGAGGAAAGACAACATACATCTCATCAAAATATCGAACGAATACCAAATTCACATGACTACTAATAGCAAGACTTCACCCATGTCCTCAGGAACAAACGTAACTACTCACAAAGCATATTCATGTTCATAATCAGAGGAGTAATAATATGCATAAAGGATCTGAACATATGATCTTCCACCAAGTAAACCAATTAGCATCAACTACAAGGAGTAATCAACACTACTAGCAACCCACAGGTACCAATTTGTGGTTTTGATACAAGATTGGATACAAGAGATGACCTAGGATTTTGAGAGGAGATGGTCCTGGTGAAGATGTTGATGGAGATTGACCCCCTCCTGATGAGAGGATCGTTGGTGATGATTTCCCCCTCCCGGAGGGAAGTGTCCCCGGCAGAACAGCTCCGCCAGAACCCTAGATTGATTCTGCCAAGGTTCCGCCTCGTGGCGGCGGAGTTTCGTCCCGTAAGCTTGCCCACGATTTTTTTCCAGGGTAAAAGTGATGATATAGCAGAAGATGGGCGCGGAGGCCAATAGGGGCCAGGAGATAGGGGTCGTGCCCTCGAGGTGGTGCGCCCCTGCCTCTCTGAACATGGTGTGGGCCCCCTGGCCTATTTCTTTCGCTCATAAATTCTTAATAAATCGAAAAGTTATTTCGTGGAGTTTCAGGACTTTTGGAGTTGTGCACAATAGGTTTCCAATGTTTGCTCCTTTTCCAGCCAGAATTCCAGCTGCCGGCATTCCCCCTCTTCATGGTAAACCTTGTAAAATAAGAGAGAATAGCCATAAGTATTGAGATATAAAGTGTAATGACAGCCCATAATGCAATAAATATTGATATAAAAGCATGATGCAAAATGGACGTATCAGTCCATGGCGACGAGCAGATGTGTCATGCCACCGCGCGCCGTCTTGAATGGGCCCACCATGTCCAGTCTCCAGACGGCAAAGGGACAGGTGAGGGGGGTGGTCTTGAGTGCAGAAGCCGGCAGGTGCTGCTTGGAGCCGAAGACCTGGCACCCTTTTGCAGTGTTTGACTAACTCCTTGGCGTCTTCCAAAGCAGTCGGCTAGAAGAATCCATGGCGGCAAGCTTTAGCGACGAGTGAACTTGAGGCCGCATGGTGGCCACATTCGCCTTGGTGGATGTCTTCGAGGATTTCTATGCCCTTCTCCAGCTCGACGCAGCGCTGGAAGACTCCAGTGACGCTGCGTCTAACAAGCTCTCGGTTCATTATTGTGTATGCTCCGGCTCGGTGTTGTACTTGTCTTGCCGAGATCTCGTCAGTCGGCAGCTCTTTGTTTACTAGGAAGTTGAGGATGGGCTGGGCCCCAGATGGAGGTGTGACTTCTTCTATTGCCAAAATGGCTACTGCGACCAGGGCGGGTGGGCTAGGTGTTTAAGAGTTGGAGTCGGCCACCGCGTGTTGTGTCGATGCAGTCCCCGGGCCGGCTGCAATAGTCCCCGAGCCGGGCGCGACTATGGCAGTCCCCGAGCCGGCTGTCGAAGTCCCCGAGCCGCCTGCTCAGTTCCCGAAGTCAGATCCAACTGCGTCGGGGTCAGGCGGCACGAAGATGGAACTAGATTCTGGAACCGGCTTGACAGACGGCTTGAGGAGGCGTTGGAGAGAGACGCCGGTTGGTATAGCTTGTCAGGTGGAGCCTACTCGTGTCAGGGCATCTGCTTGCTCGTTATCGGCCCGTGGCACGTGGAGGAACTCGCATCCTTCAAAATATCCACTGATTTGCTGAACGAGGAAGCGGTAGCTTGCCATGTTTGCGTCCTTGGCGTCCCAGTCGCCAGATGATTGCTGCACTACCAAATCCGAGTCACCATAGCACAGGATCCGGCGGATGCCAAGTTCTTTGGCTAGCCGGAGCCCGTGTATGAGCTCCTCGTACTCGGCCACATTGTTGGAGGTGGCAAAATGAATTTGCAATGTGTATCTGAGTTTGTCGCCCTTGGGAGAGGTGAGGACGATGCCGGCTCCCAAGCCGGTGCGCATCTTGGATCCATCAAAGTGCATCCGCCAATGAGTGGAGTCGGGGGCTGGCAGCAGGTACTGGGTCTCGGCCCAGTCGACAAGGAAGTCGTCCAATGCCTGGGACTTGATGGCGGTGCGAGGCTGGTAGAATATTTTGTAAGGAGCCAGCGCAATGGCCCATTTTGCCACCCGGCCAGATGCATCCCGACTGCCTATGATCTCGGCGAGCGGGGCAGTACATACGACCGTGATGGGGTGCTCTTGGAAGTAGGGCTTGAATTTCTTGGCGGCGAAGTACACACCATAGCACATCTTCTGATAGTGCGGGTAGTTCTGCTTTGAGGTGGACAGTACTTCACTCAAATAATACACCGACATCTGGACTAGCTGAGCTCGGCCTTCTTCTGGGCGCTGAACCACGATAACGGTGCTGACCACCCGGCTAGTGGCGGCAATGTAAATGAGCATGGGCTCTTTCTCAGTCGGTGCCGCCAAGACAGGCGGCGCGGTCATCATCTTCTTTAGCTCGTGGAAAGATTGGTCTGCTTGGTCATTCCACTCGAAGTGAGTGGACTTCTTCATGAGTCGGTAGAGGGGGAGAGCTTTCTCTCCGAGCCGGCTGATGAAGCGGTTCAGGGAGGCCAGGCATCCGGTAAACTTTTGGATGTCTCGTAGCTTGGTAGGAATCTTCATTCTTTCTATGGCCTTGATCTTCACTGGGTTGCATTCAATGCCGCGTTCGGAGACCAGGAAGCCTAGAAGCTGGCCGGCTGGTACTCCGAACACACATTTCTCGGGGTTGAGCTTGATCTGAAACCGGCGTAAGTTTTCAAAAGTCTCTCTGAGGTCTTCCAGCAAGGTGCCGCGCTTCTCCGTCTTCACCACGACATCGTCTACATAGACGTGGGCATTTCTGCCGAGTTTCTTGAGGAGGCATTTCTGCATGCAACGCTCAAAAGTGGCACCGGCATTTCTCAAGCCGAATGTCATAGTCAGGTAGCAGAAAGCTCTGAATGGTGTGATGAAGGCGGTTTTTAGGCGGTCAGCCGGATCCAACTTTATCTGGTGGTAGCCTGAGTAGGCATCCAAAAAACTCAATAACTCGCATCCGGCTGTGGAGTCTATCACTTGATCGATTCGAGGTAGGGCAAATGGATCTTTGGGGCAGGCTTTGTTGAGGCTGGTGTAATCTATACACATACGCCACTTGTTATTCTTCTTCAAAACGAGGACCGGGTTGGCAAGCCACGCTGGAAAGAACACCTCCATAATGAAGTCGGCTGCCAGAAGCCGGGCTATCTCTTCTCCTACAATCCTTCTCTTTTCCTCTGACAGTCGGCGGAGGGGCTGCTGAACTGGTTTTGCATCTGCTCGGACGTGTAATTTGTGCTTGGAGAAATCCTTCGGAACACCCGGCATGTCCTTGGGAGACCATGCGAAGATATCCCGATTCTCATGGAGGAAATCGACAAGCTCGTCTTCCTATTTGCTGTCCAAGTTTGCCCCAATGATAGCAAACCTCTCCGGGTGCTCTGGGTCCAGAGGTATCTTCTTTGTCTCTTTGGCCGGTTGGAAAGAACCTTGAGCATCAGATTCCTTGGGGTCAGGGGACAGGGCCGGCTGCTTGCCGGCCATGGCCACGACTCGATCAAGCATCTTTTTCTCGTCATCGATCACGAGGGACTCGGCCAGCCGGCTGCTAGCTGCCGCACACTCAGAGGATTTCTTGTAGTCTCCGGCTATGGTGATGATGCCCTTGGAACTCGGCATCTTCATCTTGAGGTAGGCGTAGTGGGGTAGAGCCATGAACTTGGCCAGAGCAGGCCGGCCAAGCAATGCGTGGTAAGGGCTCTCCAGATCCACTACTTCAAACCATATTGCTTCTCGGCGGAAATGATCCTTGCCCCCAAAGAGGACATCCATCTTGATCTTGCCGATTGGTGAGCAGGACAGGCCGGGTACGATGCCGTGGAACACAGTCCGACTTGGCATGAGCTGCTTCGTCTTGATGTTCAGCTTCTTCATGGTATCACGGTACAGTATGTTGATGCTGCTCCTGCCATCTATCAGCACGCGGGAGAAGCGGGCAGCTCGCCTTTCTGTTGCGAGGGTGGCATCCAAAACCAAAGCGTAGGAGCCAGGAGATGGCATCACCTCTGGGTGATCGGCCTGACTCCAGCTGATAGGCTTCTCCGACCAATGCATGAACTCGGGGTTGTTGGAGGCGACCGCGTTGACTTCTTAGTCTTTGTCGGCGCCCGGCTCTTGATCTTAAGTATAACTTGTAAAGATGGCGTGGCGGCATGTTCATCGAGAACTCATCTTGAATAGCCCGACCGCGGCGGCGGCGGCTCTTGAGGGGCTGGGCGGCAATGGCCGGCGAAGCGGCACCAGATCCTTCGCCCTTGGAGATTCGTGTGAGCCAATGGCATTTCCGAGTCGTGTGGTTGGACTGCTTCGCGCCGCTGTGGAACTTGCAGGGGGCATCAAGGGTTTGCTCATAGGAGAAAGCCGGCTGCCAAGCCGGCTTGCCGCCCTTCTGCTTCTTGGACGCCGGCCGCCCTTCAGGCTGTTCGTCTTCAACCGTGGCCACCTGCCGACTGGTGGAAGGCGGCATAGGGGCCTTGCGCTTGTGGTCGCTCTGGTACGGGCGTCGGCTGGATTCTCCAGCCGGTGTCTTGGGAGCCGGAGCCAGTACCTTTCCGGAGGCATCTACGCGGAGCTCTGTCTTCATTGAAGAGTCGGCCGTGGCATATTTGTCTGCTATGATCAGCAGCTCGTCGAGGGTAGTCGGCTCGTCGCAGAGGAGTTGGTGCTTGAGGAGGGTGCCTTCTCGGCTCCCGGTGGTGAAGTATTCTATGGCTTGAACCTCGTGCACCCCCTCGCAGGAATTGCGGAGCTCGGCCCAACGCATGAGGTAGTCACGTGTTGATTCGTTGGGCCCTTGAACACATAGGGAAAGCTGGCGAGGCTTGGGAGGCCGCGTGTATGTGCTGGTGATGTTGCGGATGAAGACTTCTGTGAAGTCTAGCCAGCTGTTGACACTGTAAGGCTTGAGGTTGTTGATCCAGGTGCGTGCCGTGCCTTGGAGCATGAGGGGGACGTACTTCACGGCAACGCGCCTGTTGCCTCTTGCTATGCGAACTGCGGTGGAGTAATCGATCAGCCAATCTTCCGGCTTCATGGAGCCGTTGTACTTGGGCGTGTCTCTCGGAAGCGAGAACCCTTTGGGGAAGGGCTCGTCCCGGATGCGGGGGCCAAAGCAGGGCGAGCCCACATCATCTTCTTCTTCTAGCACCAGGGGAGCCTTCAGCGTCGCGCTCGATGGTGATTCGAGTCCGACTGTGGCTAGCAGCCGGCTCCTTTTCTTGTCTTGCATGGGCGCCGCCGGCAGTCGGTGTCTGGGACGTCGCGTCGTGCTCTCGGCGTGGGGGAGGACTTCCAGCGCGGGCGTTGGCTTCATGCCGCTCTGTGGCTGCGTCGATCAACTCCTGGATGCGTCTGGTCATGTAAGGGAGCTCATCGGCCCCCAGTCCATTCAACTCGTCTGACCGCTTTGGTAGCGTGGAATTCTCGGCGTGGCGTGGGCTGGCGGTCTGCTCGACATCTTGGCGATAGCAGCGCCAGCGCTTCTTGACGACGCCGGCTCGGCTCGGCCCTTCAGGAGGGGGCTTACCGAAGGCGGCGCGGTCAACTTCGCGCTGGTGAGCCTTAGTGAGGCTTCTCATGGAGGCTATCTTCTGGCCCTCCGCAATGAGGGCGAGGCGGCGTGCCTCCAGCGTCTCGGCGTCGGTGTCGGCCGGGATGGGGGCGGACAAGTCATGCAGCGCCGCTTGCAGGGCGTCGTGGGCGTTCTCGCATGAGGTGGCACCATGGCTGATGACTAGTACCTCGGTGATGGTGCTGCCGCCGCTGTCGGCTCGAGGAAGAGGGTCGTCGAAGATTATCACGTTAGTGGGGAAAGCGTCGAGCGATGCCGTGTCGGAGTCGACAAGCATCGGGTCGGTGGAGCCAACCGACTCCAAATCCGCAGTTGGGTTGCTGGAGACGTGGAGTTGGTCGAGGATGCCAACGAGGCGGCCCTCGGGGCAGCCCGTGCCCGCGTCGGATGCGGGCTCGTCGGAGATGAGGGCCTCGCCAAGAAGATCAGCGAGGTAGCTCGCTGCGCAGGCGTCGTCGACGCCTTGCAACACGTCAGGGCAAGCGCCATCGGGCGTGCCGGGCTGGCTACGCTCGCTGGGGAGGAAAAGGGTTCCCATCCAGAGCAGGTCTCTGGACGACGGTGCACCTGGCCCCATGGTGGGCGCCAAATGTCGGGTGGTAGGTGCGACATATGCCAACGGATGGCTTATCATTGTGGGAGCCAGTAAGACATCGCCGGTGCCTGGAAACGGGATGAGGCAAAGACATGCACGCCGGGGGATCTTACCCAGGTTTGGGGCTCTCCCTAGAGATAACACCCCTAGTCCTGCTTTGCGGGGTCTCCGCATGATCACTAGATCAACAAGTGGCTACAAGAGGATCCTTGAGCTGTTCAGTGAGAGGAGGAAGAAGGGCAAGGCTAGCTCTCTTCTCCCCTCAATGTAGTGGCTAAAACTATCTGAGATCCACCCTTTGCATGGGTGCCCTGGGGGGTTTATATAGGCCTACCCCCCAGGGGTACAATGGTAATCCGGTTGGGCATGGGCCCTAGCCGTCAGTGTCTATAGTCGCCGGCTTCTCCGCCGGCCACTGGGGCCCGCCGACTGGTGAGTCCCGCCGGCTGCCGGCCTCTTGGCCGACAAGCAGGCCCCATCGCTTGGGGGTCTTGTCGGGGGCTGGGTACTGTTGCCTCGCCCTTTATGACGAGGGCTTCATCGAGGTAAGCATGGCTACAGTGCCGCCGCCTAGCGGGCTCTCACTGTAGCCTTACCTCGTCTTGTCTCCTTAATGGCGCGCGTGCTTTGAGGAGGGGAGCAAACCGGCTATTGGAAGCCGGCTGCATCCCAGGCCGACTGGGGGAGGCATGGCCGCCTTTGGGCGTCTCTCTGACCGAAGGGGCCCGCCGCCTGCGGGCCGTACTGTCAGCCTGTCGTGGAGGACGTCATGGTCAACATGGCAACAGTGCCACGCCGGACGGGTGATGGCTTCCCGTCTGACGTCTTGTGGCCATCGTGCTCGAGATTTGGGGTGGCGAGGCTTCACTTGTTGCCATACTGTCTCATCATTGTTATGGGGGTGCAGACTTTGAGGGCACGGTCCTGGCCGCTTGCCAGGGGCCGGCTTCTTGGCGTCGGTCTTTTCATGGCCGGCTTCTTGGAGTCGGCCCTATCGTGGCCTCCTCCATGAGAGTTTAGGGCTAGGCCTCCTTCCAGTAGTCGGCCTGTGAGGCAGCCGGCTGGAGGAAGGCGGCCCCATGTCTTGGGTGCTTGAAGGCTCGATCGGCCTGTTATTTTTTGAAGGGCCAAGGGGAGCCGGCTAGGCTACCCGTGGTCATTTACTCCGACAATGCCCGTAATTTTTTCTCGTCTTGTGATGAATGCCAAAGAATAGTTATATCGGTAAGCGTCAAGAAATGCCTATGAATTATTCACTTGTTGTTGAACCATTTGATGTTTGGGGATTTGATTTCATGGGACCTTTTCCTTCCTCTAATGGGTATACACATATTTTGGTTGCTGTCGATTGTGTTACTAAGTGGGTAGAAGCTATTCCAACCAGTAGTGCTGATCACAACACCTCTATTAAAATACTTAAGGAAGTTATTTTCCCAAGGTTTGGAGTCCCTAGTTATTTAATGAATGATGGTGGTTCACACTTTATTCATGGTGCTTTCCGTAAAATGCTTGCTAAGAATGATGTTAACCATAGAATTGCATCACCTTATCATCCTTAGTTTAGTGGTCAAGTTGAACTTAGCAACAGAGAAATAAAACTAATCTTACAAAAAACTGTTAATAGGTCCCAGAAGAATTGGTATAAGAAACTAGATGATGCATTTTGGGCTTATAGAACAGCTTATAAAAATCCTACGGGTATGTCTCCTTATAAAATGGTTTATGGAAAAGCTTGTCATTTGCCTCTGGAGTTAGAACATAAAGCACTTTGGGCAATTAAAGAACCCAATTACGATTTCAAACTTGCTGGTGAAAAGAGGTTTTTTTATATTAGCTCACTAGATGAATGGAGGACCCAGGCTTATGAAAATGCTAAATTATTCAAACAAAAAGTTAAAAGATGGCATGACAAAAGAATCCAAAAGCGTGAGTTCAAGGTTGGAGAATATGTTCTTTTGTACAACTCTCATTTTAGATTCTTTGCAGGAAAACTCCTCTCCAAATGGGAAGGACCCTATGTCATCGAGGAGGTCTATCGATCCGGAGCTGTCAAAATAAATAATGCCGAAGGGACTAACCCGAAGGTTGTCAATGGGCAACGAATAAAACACTATATCTCAGGTACGCCCATTAATGTTGAAAGCAATGTTATCCAAACTTTGACACTTGAAGAATACATAAAGGAAACCTTCCGGGACCCTCCAGAATCATGAAAAAAGGGAGGTACGTGATACGGTAAGTAAACGGACTCCGAAAATCCAAAAAAATATTTTTTGTCAGTTTGGAATATTTAGAAAATTAGGAAAATAAGAAACTTCCAGGAAAGTGACCCTGGTAGGCACGATACACCAGGGTGCACTAGGCAAGCCTGGCGCGCCCAGGTGAGTTGTGCCCACCTCGGGCACTTTCCAGACTCCACTTTTCTTCCGTTCTACTTGTTCCCCAAGATAAGAAATCTATATATACCTCCCGAAACTGTTAACCTCCGTATCACGGAGAAATCTCCCATTTTATTTTCTTGCTGCTTTCTGTCAGATCTAAACTATCATGGCCGCTTCAAGCTCCTTGATATATCTATAATTTTTTATTGTTCCATGATGTTATATTATTATTCTTGGATGTTTTACAATCATTTTATAGTCATTTTATATCATTTTTTGGTACTAACCTATTGACATAGTGCCTAGTGCCACTTGCTGTTTTCTGCATGTTTTTACATCGCAGGAAATCAATATCAAACGGAGTCCAAACGCAACGAAACTCCTGGAGGATATTTTTTGGGCCAGAAGACATCCAGTGGGCCGAGGAATCACCTAGGGGATGGCTCGAGGGGAGCAGCACCCACTAGGGCGCGCCAGGAGGCCCATGCGCGCCCTGGTGGGTTGTGCCCACCTCGGGTGCCCCCTGAACCGCCTCTTTGCTCTATAAATACCCCAATATTCTAGAAACCCTAGGGGTGTGGATGAAAATCAATTCCATCCGCCGCAGAGTCTAGAACCACCAGATCCAATCTAGACACCGTCATGGAGGGGTTCACCACTTCCATTGGTGCCTCTCCTATGATGCGTGAGTAGTTCTTTGTAGACCTACGGGTCCGTAGTTAGTAGCTAGATCGCTTCCTCTCTCTCTCTCTCTCTCTCTCTCTCTCTCTCTTGATTATCAATACAATGGTCTCTTGGAGATCCATATGATGTAAGTCCTTTTGCGGTGTGTTTGTTGGGATCCGATGAACTTGGAGTTTATGATCAGATCTATGTTTTTATCCATGAAAGTTATTTGAGTCTTCTTTGATCTCTTATATGCATGATTGCTTATAGCCTCGTATTTATTCTCCGATATTTGGGTTTTGTTTGGCCAACTTGATCTATTTATCTTGCAATGGGAAGAGGTGCTTTGTAGTGGGTTCGATCTTACGGTGCTTGATCCCAGTGATAGAAGGGGAACCGACACGTATGTATTGTTGCTATTAAGGATAACAAGATGGGATCTATATCTCCGCAATAGATAAATGGATCCCGTCTACATCATGTCATTGTTCTTATTGCATTACTCCATTTTTCCATGAACTTAATACACTAGATGCATGCTAGATAGCGGTAAATATGTGGAGTAATAGTAGTAGATGCAGGCAGGAGTCGGTCTAACAATCTTGGACATGATGCCTATATAATGATCATTGCCTGGATATCGTCATGATTATTTGAAGTTCCATCAATTGCCCAACAGTAATTGTTTTCCCACCGTTTGCTATTTTTCGCGAGAGAAGCCACTAGTGAAACCTACGGCCCCTGGTCTCTTTTCATCATATTTGCCTTTGCGATCTATTTTCCTTTGCATTTATTTTCAGATCTATTAAACCAAAAATACAAAAATACCTTGCTGCAATTTATTTGTTCCGCGATCTATTTATCCTATGTACCACTTTTACCTCACGTTTTTACCTATCTTGAGGCATCGTACCCAAAGGGGATTGGCAACCCCCTTAACACGTCGGGTTGCATGTATTTGTTATTTGTGTGCAGGTGTTATTTACGTGGTGTGAGGAGGTTCTCCTACTGGTTTGATAACCTTGGTATCATCACTGAGGGAAATACCTACCGTCTCTATACTGCATCATCCCTTCCTCTTTGTGGAAAACCAACGTAGTTCTAGCAGACATCAAAAGGAATTTCTGGTGCCGTTGTCGGGGAGGATGTCGGGGAAACGAACACCCATGGGATCACAGGAACCCCTTCTACGGTTGGCGGGGAGAGGAGCTGCACTAAGAGTAGGTCTAGCGATCAGCGCGAGGGGATTTTACCCAGGTTTGGGCCGCACTGGTGCGTAAAACACTAGTCCCGCGTGTGTGTGTGTGTGTGTATGTGTTCTTGAGCTCTTGAACTAGCTGCGGTGCATGCCCAACCCAAAAGTCCCAATCCTCCATCAATATGCCTCGAGCCTCCTTTTATATGTCAAAGGGGTTGCCACAACGGCACACACGAGGTGGAAAGTATCTATAGTGTATGAGCTACCGCTCGGCACCGTAGGACAAACACGTTTAATGTGTTGCCTACGTGCCCTCTTACTTTATCGGAGATGGCAATAGAAGTCGTCCCATCCGTCGCCACCCCTCCTTGCTTTGACACGGATCCAGGCTGACGAGGCATTCAGTGCCACGCTGGCTAGCTAACTGCTGTGTTGGCACGGTGGTAGAGCCTCCACAAAGATCTGCATGCCGCCACGCTGGCACCTACTTAGTTGGCACACTGGTCGTCGCACTAGAGTGGTGGTGATGTGGAAAATCCTTGTCGGGCGCTGGCCTAGCCGCGGCCCGGCAATTGTTCCCGGCAAGGCTTGCCGGGGGCCTTGCAGTCGTCCCCGGCAAGGGTCTTGCTTTGGATCCTCGTCTTCTGGCCCCACGTGGACCTGCAGGCCATCAATCTTCATGAAGATCTGCATGCTACCATGCATGCATTCCAAATCTTGGCCTTAACGTTGTCGATGGTGTTAGAACTCCCAGCCTCAAGGGTGATTGTCGGATTTTGGGTTCCGGCAGACCCTTAAGGTTCGAACTCTGGGGTGCGCGCGGAGATCCAACCCTCCACCGTCTCATACCTCACCGAATCGCAGGGACCTAAACTACTAACAAGAACAGCACAAGAGACGCAAGATTTATACTGGTTCAAGCCACCATCGTGGTGTAATACCCTACTCCAGTGTGTGGTGTGTGGATTGCCTCTTGGGCTGATGAGGAACAGTACAAGGAAGAACAGCCTCGTGAGGGTCTGTTCTTGGTGGAAGCGATGAACTGCTAAGTGGTGTCCCGTCGCTCTGGCTTGAGGATCGGGTCTCTATATCTCTCTCTGGATTCTGAATGATCCATCCCCCGTCCTATGGTGGCTAGCTCTACTTATATAGACGAAGGCCCTGGGCCTCTTCCCAAATATTGATCGGGAAGGGTGCCAACAATTGGCCATTTTGAAGGTGAACAACGGGTACACTTATTCTGACTAAAGTTGGTCCTCGCCTGCCAAAGGCTCTAGTGATGACGCCTGCTTGGGATCCACGATGACTGCATTCCAGCCGTTGGGGGCTGGTCTTGGTCTTGTTGCACCGAAGCGGATGCCTTTGCTTGATGCTCTTGCTGCGCTTGCTCCCTTTGCACCAAGAGGAAAGGAGGGCGCCTTCTTGCTGGCGCCAGCCCTGGCGCTCTTGGTGCGTCATGGCTTACGTCGTGGGCACCTCGCGAGGTACCCTGCCTTGAACTCTCCGCCTCCTCATGAGCCAGCTGGCGAGGCCGTGCACGAGAAGCTCTTGGTCGTCCGCCCAGCATCTCAGCCCCTCGCGAGGTCTTGAGCTTAGGTAGATGAAGATGGGGTGTCTGGGCCTCCTTTGAGCCACGCCGCAGGCATGAGCAGAGCAAGTCAGGGACCCCGTTCCCGAACACCGGCAGTAGCCCCGGGCCATGGCGCGCCGTCCTTAACCCGTGCGAGAGGCGAAAAGGGCAAGTCTGAGCGTCGTGAGCCCCTAACAGCCTGCGACCTTAGGCGCCGTGTGGCGATTGATTGGGCGTGGCGCTGTGCAACAGCGGAGTTGATAATAAGCGACATCTTCCTTGCCTCCTTTACTTTCTCCGATTGCTGCTCGAGATCCCCTTTCTTGCGCCTCTCCTCCCTGCTTCCAAGACCTTGAGATCCTCCGCCTTCGTGCCCTAGCGGTCATGGCTCCTCGTCAAACCCGGCGGAGCTGGTACTCTCCTTCCTTGGACCCTTGAATGTGTCGTGGCGAGCCTTGCCACAATCGCGCCCGGCTGGCGGAGGCAGCGAGCGTCAGTGAGCAGCGGTGTTTAAGGCCGGCTCCTCCGCCCCGAGGTTGAAGAGTACCTTCTACCCGTTCTTGGCGAGGCGCCATTGTTGCTGATGCAGCGCCTCCCTTCTCTGAGTTCTTCTTCTCCGTCGCCAGCCATTACAACATTCACGCTCTGCACCTTCATCCCAACTCCGTCCTTCTTGGCAATCTTAGCCTACTATTGTGAGGCCCATGTTGGGGTGAAGCCCTCGATAACCTTGCTGCGCCACTACTTCTTCCTCCGATTCTCCCGTGGTCCCGTGTGCGCGTCTTGGCTTCATCGCATCTGGCGGAGCCATTGCCATTTCAAACACTGGGAAGCGGATTGAGGGCTTCGAGGAGCAAGTGGGTCTTGGTGGATGCAGGCGGATCCACCCTCGGTGATCCTGCCCATGGAGCCCTTGAGTTCGGCGGCCCAGTCCCGGCGAAGCTTGGGATCTCATGTGGCTTGATCTTTGGAGAGGATGGATGCAGATCTGAAGCAGACGATCTGGCGGTGGCGAGAGCTGACCGGTCTTGTCGTTCTTTGAGGAGTTCTGGTGCACCAGCGGCTCCGCCGCCCGATTCGATGTGGAGAGCCTAACCCGAGCCCGTGGCCTGGCCAGCGAGATCTGGTAATGATCCTCGATCCTTGGTTAGAAGCGATGTTGCGAGACTGAGGCGCCCAGCATCCCTGTTTCTTCAGCGAGGATTGGGAGCAGGTTGTGTGGTCCATGCCGCCTTCAATGGGGGCGGGCTCGTGCCCTTGAGCTCCGGAGGACTTAGTGGGCGTGTCCTCTTCGAATCCGGCGAAGAGGTGGAGAAAGGGAGCGAGAGAGGGGTTGACTCGAGGCGAGTCAAGGGCTCCCTCCTGCGGTGCAGGCCCGCGTTCTCCGCCTCCCAAGGCGACAGCAGCGAGGATGAGGTGGCGGGGAGGCGAAGCTTGCCCCGATCGAAGGGACGGGCTGGGCTGGTCCCCAGCAGGTCCGCCCGGCCCAGGCGATCATGAGAGCGCCTCCGCTCTGGTCTCCTTGAAGCCGATCCTTGCGATCGGCTCTCGGGCTCAAGTATGGTGGAGGCTGCTCGAGTCCACAGTGATGACTTGTAAGTGCGGCTTCTGTCTTGATTATTGTTTTGTCGTGAGATCGATGTCTATGCTCTTGACCGGTGGCGCCCATTAGAAGAAGAAAGGGGCTCTGAGGCCCCATCCGTGGCGATGCCTTTGCCCGAAAGGAAGATGACCCGGCGCCCAGGCCTCTCTTGCCGGGCGTCCTCGCGAAACCTTGGCTGAGCCAGCTGAAGCGACTCAGCCCCTTGTCCCAGACGACTCTCGAGGTGGCCTTGCTGGGCGCTGCCTCCACCGCTGCCGTGGCGCCGCTGGTTCCGCCTCGAGGCACAGTGATTACGCTGCCGCCAACTCCTCCTACACCGCCAACTGCTGTCTCTCCGACTCCTCCAGCGGTCTGGACCCTGCGCTTCTGAAGCTTGGACCGGCTGCGGCGGGATCTTGGCGCCGACCCTCGCTTGTGGCGGTCGCTTGGGCTGGCCTCTGGCTGGATTAGCGGCAGCTTGATTCGAGCGGCGCTGGTCCAGCCGGCGGCTTGTGAGGAGAAGCAGGCTGTTCATGGCGAAGGTAGCCATGATGCTTACAGGGAGGCAGCCAGCATCAGGGTGTTGTGAGGCTATTGGAGGGCAAGTGAAGACTGCAGAACCAGTTCGCCGAGGAGGCCGCCTCCGCCCGAGGCAGGAGGAAGGCATGAAGGCTCATGAGGCCATCAGGACCAGGGAGGCCAAGCTGAAGCGCGCGCGACCGCCTAAGCGGCTGGAGCGGGGAGGCTGGGGCGGGAAGGTCGAGCTGGGCGCCAAGGCGCGGGTTCTTCTTGAAGATCGCATGGCCTTTATGGATATGGAGGTGAAGGCTCGTGTCCTGCTGAGGGAGCTTTATGACAGCGGCCTGGAGAGCCCACTGGCCAACGCAGAGGATGGCCCCGCTAAGCTGCTTCCCTTCCTGATTCGTGCTCTTGAACATGTCTCCCTTGGTCTTGGCCCCCCACGGTTGAGGCCGGCGCGTGTCTTGTCTTCTGCGGCAGCAGCGGATCCTCACCCACATCTATCTTGGCGATCCAGCGTCGATATGGACAGCTTCTTTGGAGCCAGCGACGGCGAGCCGCAGCTGCAGGTGCGAGGCTGTGAAGGGTCATGGAGGCTCTGTTGGGAAGTTCGGGCCTTTAGCACCAAGCGAAGCGGCGCTGCCGGCCCTGCTGCTTCACGAGGTGAGCCCACTCGCGCTGCTCCACGCCGACAAGTGACTCGCTGCGGCTCTGTCTTGCTTTTAATTCCTGCACATGTATCATGCCTCGGGGCGTTTAAACTGCGTTTGGTGCTGCGATAACAGTGTGGACTGTAATATTTGCTTTTGAATTCCTTGAAATTTGTGCTTCCTACTTGCTTATGTTCTCGCCCGTGAGCCGGCCCCGCGCTACTCGGCCGCCGTTAGCCCGGCCGGAAACCAGGGCGGGACTAAGGAGTGAGGGGCTACGTGACAAGTTAGGCTCCAGTCGCGATGCTCGAGAGTCCCCCTTGGCGCCCACGAACAACAAGTAGGGAGGTGGTGGCGTGGATCCGCCGTTCTCGTCTGCGAGCCCGGCCCGCGCATACCCCAACCGCCGTTAGCCTTTGGAACTAAGGGGTGAGGGCTACGTGACCAGTTTGGCTCTGAGTCGCGATGCTCGGGAGTCCCCCCTTGCGCTCAAGCGGCATGCGTGCCTTGGCTCCGCTCGGGAGTGGCGTCTGACGAACCAGGCCGAGGGCCTGGCTGGGTGGCGTGTGTGCAGGCATGACCAGGCGCAGCCCGTGCCCAACCTCTCGCGGGCGCGCTCCCGAGGAGGCGTTGCGGCGAGGCCGGACAACTGACTCTGGGCTCCACGAGGTTGATCACGACCGGAGGCCACCCTCGGTTGTTTATCACCAGCGGAGCATAAGCGCTTCGCATGCGTCACGGGCATAGCCGCTCCTCGGCGGTGTCGTCGGCCAGTAGCGAGCATGGTGCTTCCTTTGGAGCGTGGGAGGGCTCCCCACGGGAGGAGCCCAGGCGTCTCTGAGCCTGCGACCGTGGCTGGCACGGTGGGACTAGGCAGGTGTGTCGGGCACCCGTGAGCCAGCAGCAGGACTCACGAGGCCCTACCTCAAAGCGGGTTGCGCTGGCTCACAGCCTTAACTTCAAGTGTGTTCACGCAAAATTGGCGGATGCGGTGCTCTCGTCTTGGTCCCGGCTCTGGGCTGGTCTCTACCGTCGTGGCAAGCCGGTCGCGATGCCATGGACAAGACCGGAGGGTGAGGGCGGAGGCGGTAGGAGCCACTGAGTCGCGATGCTCGGGCACCCCCTTTAGCAGCGCAAGCTAGGTTAGATGGCGCAACTCGTCCTCGGGTCCTGGCTCTCGGGCTGGTCTCTTCCGTCGTTGGCAAGCCAGGTCGCGATGCCATGGACAAGACCAGGAGGGTGAGGGCGGAGAGCGGTAGGAGCCACAGTCGCGATGCTCGGGCACCCCCTTTAGCGCAAGGCTGGTCGACGCTTAGCAACTCTCGTCCTCGGGTCCGGCTCTCGGGCTGGTCTCTACCGTCGGCCGGCAAGCCAGGTCGCGATGCCATGGACAAGACCACGGGGGTGAGGGCGGAGGCGTGAAACCACGAGTCACGATGCTCGGGCACCCCACCTTTAACTGCATAAGCTGGATTGGATGGCGAAAACTCGTCCTCGGGTCCGGCTCTCGGGCTGGTCTCTACCGTCGTTGGCAAGCCAGGTCGCGATGCCATGGACAAGACCAGAGGGTGAGGGCGGAGGCGGTAGGAGCCCTGAGTCGCGATGCTCGAGCACCCCCTTTAACGTGCAAAATTTCGCCACCGGGAGAAGGCACCAAATAACAAGCATGGTGGAATGAGCATAATCCTAAGGAAAGCATGAAGGATACATGCAGCTGGGGTGGCCCGGCGGCTTGGGGATGATGCAGCCAGGCGCCCCAAGCAGGATAAGCTAAAGACATGAAATAAGAAGGGATACATGCGCGGGGACGGACCCACGCCACAGGAATAATGCAGCCTTGAAGGCGCTCCCAGTAGGAAGTAAAACTTAAAGATGTCACTGGTGATGTTGGGGATGAAGGGTTGTTGATGTAGCAGACTCGGTGGGCTCACGAGAGTCGATCCTCCACGAGCCCCGGGCCGGGGGCCTCGGGAGGCTCGGGCTGGCGGCTCCTCATGGGCCATCTCCATCTCCGCCCGAGGGCTGCAGGCGTGCGACCTCTTGAGCCTCGGGATGGCCCTCATGAGATGCTAGTGCGCGGCAACCCGCGTTTAGCGAGCCGTAAGGCATGCGTCTGGTGTGGGGGCGGACCCTGCATAGCGTCCCACTCGCGAGGGCAGGCGCTCTTGAGATGCGGCTCGGTTGAGCCTGGTATGTCGATCAGGCGCTTGCAACACACCATCCTCGCTGGATGGGGGGCCACAGTGGAGTGGCGGCTGCCCTTCATGACCCTTGACTCCTGTGGCTCCCCGAATGGCCTTCTTGATGAACTCTTGGGGGTTCTGTCCTCTGGTCTTGCTCCCGCTGCGGAAATGTTCTTGGCTGCGCCTCACGTGGTGCCCAAGCGCCTCCTCGAGACCTTGGCGAGGTCGGCGGCCCTCGGGGAGAGCCCCGAGCCCCGCACGAGGAGGGCGTCCGGCGGCTTTCCTATCGCGATGGAAGGAGGCTCCCTTGGCTCGGTGTGGGCCTGAAGGGCTGTCTCTTGAAGAGCCGGGCGGTCGATGTCTTCTTCTTCTTGGGTGCTGCCTCGGGAGGCATCTTGCTGCTGTGGTGCAGGTCTTCCGGTGATCACGGCTGAAAAGCTCGCTCCGGGAGCACCTTGCATCTCTCTCTTCACAAGGCACCGTGATGACCTGCCGCTTCGGCATCTTGAGGATGTTGTAGCCATGGTGGAGTTCTGACCATGAACTTGTCCAGCGCTGGGTACCGAGGATGGCGTTGTCACGCGAGCGAATGTGGGCGACGTCGAAGTCGATGAGTTCGGTGTGGGATGTCGCGGGCCCCGAAGGTGACGGGAAGGCGAACCTGCCCGATCGGGACCGTGGAGCCGTCGGTGACTCCGGAGTAAGGCTTGGTTGGCTGAAGCTGACTGTAGGGCACTTGAAGATTGTTGAATGTCTCCACGGACAGGACGTTGAGCCCTGCTCCGCCGTCGATGAGGTCTTGGTGACCAGCACGTTCTCGATGATTGGGGAGCAAAGCATTGGGAGGACTCGCTGTGGCTGCGACTTGAGCTGATCCGGCCAGGCTGAGCGTGATGGCGCCACGCCGACCACCCGAGAGGGCGTGGACTCGAGCTTGGGAGGACTGCATTCACTTCACGGCGAACTGCTTGAAGATGCGGTGAGAGGCTGGGGCTTGAGCTCCGCCCGGGATGCAGACGATCACATCGCTTCACAAGAAGCCCCAGCCCCTCGTCCCGATGACGGTCTTGACTCTCCTTGGTGGCGGCGGCAGAGGGAGGCCTGCGTTCCCTGCGGGCGATCCTCACGAGGCTGATCCTCGAGCCCCCCTCGCGGTGGGTCTTGCCAGCGGTCCTCGCGAGGTTGGTCGCGCCACCCTTGGCGCGGCCACGGTCTTCAGCGTCTGCATTTCTTCCTCCTCCTCGGCCGTAGCCCTGTCGCTGCGCTCGGGCGTGCCGACCCTTCCATGCCAAGACGCCCGGTGCTCTTGACATTCATTGGTGTTGTGGGTGTGGAGGTCGTGGTACACACAGTACCGGCTGCCCTTGGAAGACTCGGGCTGATCTCTGCCTCACTTAGTGTCTGGTTCGGCCGCGAGCACGGCAGCCCCCTTGCGCTTCACGTCCTTGGGCTTGGACTTCTTCTCTTCGGGATCCGCGGCAGGCAGCTCGAGGAGGGAGAGGCGCCCCTCCTCAGCCCTGGCGCACTTGGTCGCCAAGTTGAACAGCTCCAGGGAGGTGCACAGATCTTCATGCATCGCCAGCTCCTTCATCTTGACGTCGCGCGCGCCGTCGGAGAAAGGCAGAGTTGATGGCCTCCTCCGTTACCCCGGGATCTTGAGCGTGCGTTGTTGAAGCGCTGGATGTACTTTTTGCAGGGTTTCCCTGGCTGCTGCTTGATTCGGCGATGTCGCCACGGCGGGTGGCGGTCGCGAGTACCTTGGAAGTTGGCGATGAAGCGGGTGCGCATCTCAGGCCCAGAAGAGATGCGTGCACGGGCCCAGATTCGTGGAGCCAAAAGCGAGCTCCGTCCTGAGCGCCATGGGAAACCAGTTCGCCATGACCTTTTCATCTCCGTTGGCAGCCTCGATGCCCAGCTCAGAGCTGGAGGAACTCCGTAGGGTCAGCCGTGCCGTCGTGGCGTGGAGGCAGGTCTGCTTGAACTTACGGCCCACGCGACGCTGCGCCTTCGGTGTTGAAAGCGCGGCAGCCCGCCGTGGCTGCGGGGCCTTGACGGCAGAGAGCTTGGTCTTGCAGGCCTCCCTGCGCCGCGGCTGGGGTCAGCGTAGGGTCTTGACGTGCTGGAGCGGTGACAGCTCGGGCAGCTTCTTGCGAGCGAGGAACTTCTTGGCAACTCTGTTTTGCCGCTGGCGCCAGCGGAACGGGTTCCGCCAGAGCCGCTTCGCCTTTGGTGCTGTGGCACCGCCTTGAGGAGGAGGCGGCTGAGGTGCCCCGAGTTTGCTAGCCAGGCGGGTGCGGTGCAGCGACGACGGCAGCGGGGACGCCTCCCGCAGCGCGGACGAGCTCGGCGACGCGGTTGAGCCATTCTTCATAGACGTCGTCGACGGGGCGGTAGTGCAGGAGCTCATTGGCCGCGATGATTGCAGCCTGGGCCTCCATGGCCGCGTGGGGCGCGCGCGACGAAGAACCAGCGGGGGTGAGCGAAGGCGTGGCGGTGCGGCTGTGCCGCCTCATGGACGGGTACTGGGACGACGCTTGCTGCTCGTTCCCCGCCGGGCCGGTAGCGGCGTTGACAGCAGGTGACGGGGAACGACGAGGACGCCTGCCGACGGGGGCCGTCTGGGCCACATGGGAGGCGAGGGCGCTCGGCGCCGCGCTGAGCCCGACGAGCGCCGATATGGTTGCGTGGTCGACGAAGAACGAGGCGACGAAAAGCAGATTCCGGCGCACTACTACCGGGCGCGCTAAATGTCGGATTTCGGTTCCGCACTTAAGGTTTGAACTCTGGGCGTGCAGAGATCCAATCCTCCACCGCCTCGCACTCACCAATCACAGGGACCTAAACTACTAACAAGAACAGCACAAGAGACGCAAGATTTATATTGGTTCAGGCCACCATCGTGGTGTAATACCCTACTCCAGTGTGTGGTGTGTGGATTGCCTCTTGGGCTGATGAGGAACAGTACAGGGAAGAACAGCCTCGCGAGGGTCTGTTCTTGGTGGAAGCGATGAACTGCTAAGTGGTGTCCCGTCGCTCTGGCTTGAGGATCGGGTCTCTATCTCTCTCTCTCTGGATTCCGAATGCTCCATCCCCCGTACTATGGTGGCTAGCTCTACTCATATAGACGAAGGCCCTGGGCCTCTTCCCAAATATTGATCGGGAAGGGCGCCAACAATTGGCCATTTTGAAGGGGAACAACGGGTACACTTATCCTGACTAAAGTTGGTCCTCGCCGCCAAAGGCTCGTGATGACGCTGCTGGGCTCCACGATGACCGCATTCCAGCTGTTGGGGGCTGGTCTTGGTCTTGTTGCATCAAACGGATGCCTTTGCTTGATGCTCTTGCTCGCGCTTGCTCCCTTTGCACCAAAGAGGAAAGGAGGAGGCTGCTGGCTGGTGCCCGACCGCGCCCTTGGTCGTCATGGCTTACGCCATGGGCACCTCGCGAGGTACCCTGCTTGAACTCTCCGCCTCCTCATGAGCCAGCCTGACGAGGCCGTGGCTCGAGAAGCTCTTGGTCGTCCGCCTCATGAGGCTTGGCCCTCGCGAGGGTCTTGAGCTTGCGTAGATGAAGATGGGCTGTCCTGGGCCTCCTTTGAGCCACGCCGCAGGCCGCAGGCAGGCTAGTCTGGGGACCCCCGTTCCCAGAATGCCGACAGTGATGGCCTTGCTGGTGCTTCGCAGGCTGCCCCAGCGAGAAGCTTGCCGGGGCTACGGAAGCCGCCCCGGCAAGGATGTTGCCGGGGGAGGCCCAACCCGTCCTCTGTTCTTTGTTTACTGTCTTGATTGCCTGTCTTTGTAGTCTTGTGTTTTGTCCTCCGCTGCCCTGCCAGGCCCTGTCGTAGGTGTGGCTACGACTGCCCGTGCACAAGTAAGGGGTACAAAATAGCCCATATTTTTGTACATCGATAGGAGCCCCGGGGCCTGGGCCACACATAAGCGCAGGGCGTAGTTGGGCCAGGCCCAAAGCAGTCACGGGCATGCGTGGCAGTGTTCTAACTTCCATGATCTTCTCATCAGTTGCGCTCCCCCATGATCCGCATTGAGTGCGTAACGTGGGGGTCGTGCGTGGGACGGTTGCAGCACGCCTGCATCACTTTGCAGTAAATGGAAAAGAGGCAGCTCACGCCTTCCCCATAAAAAGAGGAATCTGTAGGGGTGCCGCTCATTTACCCTCTACGCCCTTCCCAATCTAGGAACCGCCGCTCCCCTTTCTCCATCCTCGAGCGAAAACCAGAGCTTCACGCCTCCACCTACCTCCGCCGCGCCTCCATTGCTTCTCGATCCCTCGCCTCTTCCCAGCTGCCATGGTAAGGCAAGCAAGGGCAAGGGGGCGGCCAAGGCCGCCGCAGGGAAGGAGATGCCGGAGAGTGAGCTGGTGAAGTTGCGGAAGAAGTTCGACCTCTTCGTCCCGACGGTCGACGCGCTTGTCCTCAGGGAAAAATTCAAGCTTCTGTGGGGGAGGGAGACGTTGGGGCATCCTGCGATGAAAATCATCCCGCTCGCTTCGCTAAGCCTGGGTCAGGAAGATATCCTTTCTTCATTGATTACTTCTCCTGCAGGCTCTGCCCCCTTTCTCCGACTTCTTCAACGATATCATGGACACCTACGACTTCCATATCTTGGATTTTACACCGAACGTCGTGGCGTGCATGGCTTTCTTTGCCCATCTCTGTGAGGGCTTCGTCGGGGTGCACCCCAACACGACGCTTTTCCGCCATTACTTCCTCCCTCGCATCCAGACGAGGGGCGCCATTACTGGCTGTGTCACTTGGATTCCAAGGGCTCAGAGCAAGGGCGTGTACTCGGAGGGTTTCATGAAGGACAAGTCGGAGGAATGGCGGGGCCGGTGGTGCTGCATCGAGGAGAAGGATCCGCAGGAGTTCTACCATGTCCGTCAGAAACCATCGATCCATGGCGATGATTGGGGCAAGCTTGACGCCGACGACGGGAAGCTCACAATCGCCATCACCAGGATCCACCGCCTCACTTCAGCCGGGCTCATGCTCGAGATGATCGGGGCCGATTTCATCCGCCGCCACATCGCTCCTCTGCACAACATGGGGAGGACGGGTTGGGACTACAAGATTGCGGCCAACATCATGAGGCTTCTCCCCCGCTTAAACTACAATTTCACTGCGATTCAGCATGCGCATCTCTACCAGCGACTCTTCCAGCTCAAGGTTGACGAGGCCGGCGAGGCCGAGAAGTCCGGCAAGGCCGCCAAGACCGGCAAGGTGGACAAGCCGTTCAAGTTGCCAGCGGGGGTGGTCATGTTGAGCAATAAATCTTGCCTGACCGCCATCATCGCCATGATGCCGACGTTCAACATGCACGGCCTCGACCCGACCTGGGTTGAGCCAGAAGCAGAGATAGTGCAGCAGTTCTTCGACAATTTGTCGGAGCGATACATCCATGCCAAACTGCAGCTTATCCGCCCCACCACTAAGGAGGAGATGGAGTACATCGCCACCAGGTTAGAGGAGGTGACACTTATCGAGGAGGCCGACAACTTCGGCACCATGGTGGATGAGGCCGAGGAGGCCGAAGAGGAGAGGAAGCTTGCCGAATGGGCAGAGTCTGCCGAGGGGCCCAGCGGCAGCGGTGCCGGGCCCCCCTTGTTGAAGAGGCAGCCAAGGAGACAACCGAGGAGGCAGCCGAGGGGGTGTCCGAAGAGGCGTCCGATGCAGACGAGCCTTTTGCCCCGAAGAAACGCGTCCTGCGGCGGGCTGGCTCCGGCGAGCCCGTTCGTTCCGGCAAGGCCACATAGTGGCAAGGGGCCCAGGTGCGACCCATGCGTCAGACGAGGCGCGTGGCCACGGAAGCGGAGAAGAAAGCTGCGACAGCGAAGAAAGAAGTGGCCGCTGCTTCCTCCTCGACCAAACGCGCCGCCGCCTCTTCTTCAACCAAGATCCCAAGGACCCCGTCTCCCTCTCCTACGGGCACCACCCCGGTTGAGTCTGGGCATTCTGTTTAACCGAACCGTCGTTTCAGTTCCTCGGCTTTTGAAAAAGTTTGGTTTTCAGAAAATCATGGCTGATCGGTCATTTGAAAAATACTAACCAAAGATTCGGTGGACGAATATTTCGGTTCGATGCTCGGTTGGCCCCTAATTGACCGATAGATTGGAGAAATGAAATGAAAGGAAGATACACTTCTGCAATAGATCTGCAAAAGAACCTTGTGTACGCTCAAGAAGTAAGATCATGTGAGTAAAAATCGGAACCTAGTAGCAATATGATGACGTGAAATCATCAGCACCTCACAAAGTTATCAAGAAATCCCCATCGTAGAAAGAGAAAATGCTAACGGTATGGAATCAAAGAGAAAGCGACATATTTGAGGGATGAGGTGTGCGTTCTCCATTGCACAAAGGTCTGCGCCTCCGTCGCCCGCCGACCGCCCGGGTGGAGAGAAGTAGAGGCGACTAGGGTTAGGTGTTCGGTGGGGAAAATCGGGAGTGGAGGCAGAAGCGTCCAGGCGCAGGTCGGTCTGGTCTCTCTGGTGGCTGCGTCGTGGACTAGTACTGGATAAGGACGGGAGACTTACTATTGGGCTGTGGGTTGTGGCCCATTACGTATGTTTAGTCCATGGCATATCTAATCAGTTTTGCCGGTCCTTTTGGGTAACTGATG
The DNA here is from genome assembly GCA_021605205.1 of Aegilops longissima. Lineage (NCBI taxonomy): Eukaryota > Viridiplantae > Streptophyta > Magnoliopsida > Poales > Poaceae > Aegilops > Aegilops longissima. The sequence continues at coordinate 609,598,256 of CM038679.1, read as the reverse complement.
CATATGACCGAACTCCCCGAATTAATTTCGGGTTTTAAAAAGTATTGACCAAACTAAAAAGCAGAAGTTTCGGTTTCGGTCATTTCGGTTTCGGCTCCGGTTTTTCGGTTCAGTAGTTCGTTCCTTGGTTAATATGCCCACCCCAAACCTCAGTGGCCGAATACGACCTTGGGTCTTTTTGCCCGAGGAGGAAGAGGAGGGCAGAGGAGGAGGATGAGTAAGCACCTTGCCTCCCCATCCATTATCTGATTCTTCATCTGGATTATTTCATCTCGACTTGATCTCGTCTTTGCAGGGACACGTAGACGCTGGCTGAGAGGGTTGCAAAGAGAGCCAGGGCCCCGACGAGCGATGAGCCCCCGGAAAGCACTCCACGTGCGCCGGGGATGATCTTCATCAGCCTGGAGACCAGCCCCCAGCACAGCCCCCACTCCAGCCCTCAGTGTAAGTCTGTTACTTATTTCTTGCTGGCGGGCATTGGAGTGCGTATCCCTGTTGCTGACCTTGCCAAGTTCGCAGAAGGGGAGCAGCAGCAGGAGGAGCCACTAAGGGCCACCCCGACACGCCGCCCCCGTTAACTGCACCAACCAGAGGGGTGTCCCCAGCAAGGGCATCCACTGATGAGCCCATGCACATGGAGGAAGAGGTGGTGGGTACAGGCGCCGGCGACCCCGTCCCGGCAACAAATGTTGCCGGGGAGGGAGATGCTTCCTCTCCACTCGTTGCAGGAAAGCTGTTTGCCACCGCCCCTCGCTATCTTTTCCATGATTTTCTTTCTTTTCTTTGTCTTCAACTCTTGGTTTTGGCCCTACCTTACTATCCCTTTCGGTCTCCAGATCCTCCCCTGATAGACTAGGCGAATGTCGATGCTGTGATCAAGGAGACCGCCAAGGACGCCGAGGTTGAGGCCGCAAATACTGCCGCTGAGGAGGCCGCCAAAGGATCCGCTAAGGAGGCTGCCAAGGGGCCTGCCGGGGAGGCGGGCGAGGCCACTGCCGAGGAGGCCACCACGGGGTCTACCGGGGAGGCCGGCGAGACCACCACTGGGGAGGCCGCCAAGGAGCCTGCCGGGGAGGAGGTGGTCGATGACCAACCCCGCTCCTCTTCAGCCCCTGCCCCGAGTAGGTATTTGAAGGTAGGCAACGACCTGTTCTTTAGCCTCCCAGGGACGGCAAGCACCAGAGCTCCAGCCAAAGGGGAGGTGTTCGACGACGAGGTCCTTGCTGCTGCCGGGCTCCAGGTCGTTGATGAACCGAGCACCAGCAGCAGCAGCACCAAGGAAAATCAGCTCCTCTAGGCCATGAGGGCCAACTTCCAGAAGCTCGAGGCACTTTATCAGGCCGCTAGGACAAGGTGGACTCCAGGATGGCAGCCGTGGACAAGGCCGAAGCAGACTTTCAAGAGCGTGTCACTCGGATGCAAGTCTGGTTTGCCGAGGCCCGGCAGGATCTAATGGACACCTAGGTCCAGCTGGACGAGCGCTAGCGAGAGCTCCTCTTGAAGTAGTCTGACTTCAACAAGGCCCAGTAGGTGGCGAAGGAAAAGGCCGCCAAGGACGAATCAGACCAGACGCATCGCCGCATCTTGCTTGACGCCCAAGAAGAGGACTTGGTTGCCCGCGAAGTGGCGCTCGCCGCCATGCTTCGCGCCAAGGACGAAGAGGTTGAAAAGCTCGTCGCACAGTGGACCCAGGGGCTGAAGCAGGAGAACAAAGAAGCACTCGATGCTCTGGCCCTGGACCATGCCGACAAGCTAAAGGAGGTCGTCAATGGTGCAGAGGCCGCAGAGGCCACCAAGGTTGAGCTGGTCGGCAAGGTGGAGAGGCTGGAGCTGGAGCTGGAGGAGCTGAAGAAGGAGATCGCGACACTGAAGGACAACAGGGACAAGACCGTCCGCACTTTGTTAGACCTGCAGGTCACCATCTCCGAGAAGACCAAGCTGCTCTCCAAGGCCAACAACTCTATCGCTAATATGAAGCGAAAAGACCCTGATCAAGGATCTCGTAGACGAGAGGCTGCTGTTGCAGGACACCGCCACCACCCACATCGAGCTTGTGTCCAGCATGAAACTCTAGACCAGCCGCCTTGTGGATGTTGCGGAGAGGCTCACCACACAGCTGTCTGTCATGGGCACTGCGAGCTTCAGGTTCTCGCATGAGGTGATCGTGACCGATAGTGCCAGGCTGACCCTGTTCTTTGAGCGTGTCCTCGACGCCCTGAAGCTGCTCCACTCCAACAGGGCAACTTATCTGGCCGAAGAGTCCCGGAAGCTTTGTCGAGGCGCCTTGACCAAGGTGGCATAGTGGAACCCCAGCGTCGACTTTGCCAAGGCGCTTGATAGCTTGCCGGCGGGTGCCGACCTCCAGGCGCTCGAGGAGCGCATCGAGCCCATCATCAGCTGCGTCGGCGGAGTCAAGAGGCTGGAGGGCCAGCGCCAGGATTAACTGCTTCATTTCTTGTTGCCGCTGCAAGTTCGCACCCAAGAAAATTTTATCTTAAGTTAGAACTGCGGCAATCACTAATGTAATATAACTTTGCTGTGCTTTGAACTAAATGCATGTTATTTCCCTGTTTGATTTCTTTATATGTACTACACCCTGCGTTTAGTTGGACAAGCTTGTCAGTGCATTAACCCTTGTCATGGGTGCTTCGAAGGACGGATCCTTAGCAGCCTGGTTGGGGGTGTTGCTGCCGGGCACGCCACCTTGCCATGCTTGGTGCAGCCACTTGAGCTGTTGAGCGGAGTCGAAACAGTACAAGGGCGCTGCCAATAGTAGTAGGGTTCCTTTGCATAATTTTTTTCCATGAAAAAACCAAAACCATTCGAGGGGAATAACCTCACAAAATGGAAATTAGACAAGGTTTGGCGTAACTTAGCTTTTTTTATTACTGCACGAGTCGCCGTCGTAGCTGCAGACGACCCCGCTTGCCTAGGTTCTCGTATCTGGTTGGCGTGGATGATCTTGATCTCCTCCGCCACCGGTGTCGGTGTCAAAACCGGCGGATCTCGGGTAGTGGGTCCCGAACTGTGCGTCTAAGGCTAATGGTAACAGGAGGTGGGGGACACAATGTTTACCCAGGTTCGGGCCCTCTCGATGGAGGTAATACCCTACTTCCTGCTTGATTGATCGTGATGATATGAGTATTACAAGAGTTGATCTACCACGAGATCGTAGAGGCTACACCCTAGAAGCTAGCCTATGATTATGATTGATTATCGTCCTACGTACTAAACCCTCCGGTTTATATAGACACCGGAGGGGGCTAGGGTTAGCTAGAGTCGGTTACAGAGAAAGGAATCTACATTCGAATCGCCAAGCTTTCCCTCCATGCAAAGGAGAGTCCCATCTGGACATGGGACGAAGCCTTCTATCTTGTATCTTCATAGCCTAACAGTCCGACCAATGTATATAGTCCGGCTGTCCGAGGACCCCTTGATCCAGGACTCCCTCAGTAGCCCCTGAACCAGGCTTCAATGACGATGAGTCTGGCGCACAGATTTGTCTTCGGCATTGCAAGGCGGGTTCCTTCTCCGAATACTTCCAAGTAGATCTTCAACATAAGAATCGTGTCCGACTCTGCAAAACAAATTCCACATACCATTGTAGAGAGTATAATATCCCATGAGTCCAATCTGCTGACAACTCACAACGTGACATCACGCCATGGCCCGATCTTTATTCGAACCATTTTATCCTGCCCCTCCATATTTCGAGGTGCGGTTTCATTAGCACGTACCGTCAAAGCAGAGATCATGTCCCCTTATCAGGGGATTCTCATCAATGCGGGTATGGGTAACCCAACCGTGCCATAAGCACGACGCTTGGGGAATAAGCTAGTTTTTAGGGCGAGTGGGGAGGCGTATGATTTTTACTGCCTTTATAAAGGAGCAAGGATTCCCCTCTTTCACGCACGCCTTCTCTTCTGCTTCCCTATTCTCGAGCTCCAGCGCCCAAGCTCTCATCCCTCCTGCCCAAAAAGCATTTCGATCACGTCTGGATCAGGAGCAAGAGGCAAGTGGATGGCCTCTTCCGTCAAGGAGAAGGACATAAAGAAGCTCCGGGAGGCCGGATACTTAGCCAAGACGGCCAACTATCGGCTTCCGGCCAAGGGACAGATCGTCCCTACCCCAGAACCCCAAGAAAGGGTAGTGTTTATTTGACACTTTGTCTGCGAACTGGGATTTCCCCTCCACCCAGTTGTCCGTGGGCTGATGCATTATTACGGGCTGGACTTCCATGATCTGGCCCCCAACTCCATTCTCAACATATCAGCATTTATTTTTGTGTGCGAGGCCTTTCTCCACATCCCACCCCATTTTGGATTATGGCTGAAGACTTTCAATCTGAAGCCAAAGGTGGTGAACGGTCAGCAAGCGGAGTGTGGAGGTGCTATGGTGGGCAAGATGCCCAATGTCACCTGGCCCGAAGGGTCCTTTGTGGAGACGGTGAAGGGGTGGCAATTGGGGTGGTTCTACATCACTGAGCCGCGCGACACCAACTGGGCGGCGGCCCCTGAATTCCGATTTGGAGTACCAATGCGGCTCACCTCCTGGCAAGAGAAGGGCCTGACCTGGGGCTCTCCGGAAGAAGTGTCCGGGCTCCAGACGTGCATCCAGAACATGACAAACAAGAAAATCAAGCTCGTCAACTTGGTAAAAGTCATGCTCATTTGCCGAATCCTTCTGTGCCAACACTAGTCCTGCAATTTATGGGAATTTGATCTGGCCGAGCACCAGACGCTGCTAGAGCTCTTCGGCACAACGCACGAAGATATCTGGAAAGTGCTTTTTAAGGCTGGAGAGACACCACCGCCCACGACCGAGGATCGTGGGCTTAGCTCAAAACGCCAGGCTAATCCGGTAAGTTTTTATATGTTTTTCAAGTTATACCTTCTACAGGGATATTCAGGGCGGGAGTCTAAGCTTCCCCCTTTATTCATTCAGGCCTGGATAGAGATAGCGGAGCAAATTGACTGTCGAGCTCCATTGCCCGAAGGCCCAGAAACCCCACTTCTAACAAAGATGCTTTTTCCGGCACCTTATGAGGTGCCGGAGAAGAAGGCCTAGAAGAAGGCCCAGGGGACCAGAGATGGTCTCCGTCGCAAGGGCGCTTCAAACACAGTGTCCGAAGACGCCGAGGATCGCTCCTCCACCGCCGAAGACGACATGGAAGAGGAGGAGGAGGAAGAAGAAACCTGTCCCCCCCTGTAGGGGAGAAAAAAGAGGGTGGCCTCCACTCATTCGGAGGCCAGGGCGTCCAAGAAGGGGAAAACCTCTCCTTCATATAGTCCCAAGACAGCTACCGTTAGCAACCAAGAATGGGCGCCTAGGATCAAGCCTCGGGCTAAATCGTAAGTGCCCGAACACAATAATGTATCTGGCCTTTTACTACATTGTTTTATAACGTGCGGGGTTATGCACTTGCAGTCCGGTTCGGTCCAATATCGAGCTATCCTCCTCTTAGGAGGGATCGCTGGACCCATCAGCGATGGATAGCGGGTCCCTTCCAACAGCCTCCTCCCCCAAGGCCGTGGTCAACACCGAGGTGTTGTCTCAAAGGATCTCGGTCTAGGGAGAGGCCCAGTGGTGCCGGAGGGTGGAACCTCACCCGCCGAATATATGGGGGAACAAGTCCCCACAAAGACTGAAGGTGGGGGCTACTTTCAATCCGCACCCCAGCCGAATACTATTCCGGAGATCCATGTGGCTCCAGAATCAGGCAAGCAACCCTTGAATGAATGGGGCATGCCTGTTCCACCGGTGGCCTTCGTCCATCCAGAGGCGCCGGACGATTTGCTGGAAGCGTTACGAGGTGCTTCCATTGTGGAAGAACACCGCACCCTCATGGGCGTGGTGATTGAGAAGATTCAGTCCGTGAAAAGCGGACTGATCGAAGCATGGATGAGACTTCTAACAAGCTTCGAGGTAAGCCACGTGTCTTTTAAAAGGAATGTCACAGTATAGATAGTAGCCCCTGATACTCTGTCCGGTGTTCGGAAAGAAATGCCGAACAAAGGATCAAATAAACTTCGCAGGAGACTAATCTGAAATGTTTATGTGAACAAGCAGGCATCACTGCTAGCTGCATCTGCTCATACTGTGGAAGTCTCCGGACTGAAGCAGAGTCTGGAGCGGGCCGAGGAAGAACTCGGCCACGTAAAGGAGCAGCTAAAAGAAAGCAAAGGTATGCGTTGATTTTTATCTTATTTCAGATACAATGAACGATTTGTTCTGACTAAAGTGTCATCTATATTTATTAGGGGACGTGACCGAAGTAACGGCCCTTACAAAGGCGCTGGCCGAGGCCGAGGAGAAGGCGGCCAAGGAGCGGACCGCATGCGAGAAGCACGTGGCTCGGGTTAAGGAGGTTCAACGAGAGCTCCAGGACACAGTCAAAAGATGCGAGTCCTTGGAGCATGATTTTAAGGAGCAAGAGTCCGAACTTGCCATGGCCCGCCAGAGCGCACAAGATGCCCGAGCCGAAGCCCGGAGCCCCCTCCAGGAAATCCAAGCGGCCAAGAAGATTGCGGCGGGTAAGGCTTTTATAATGCAGAGAAAATATGTGAGGGAAAGGTTCCTTTTACTGACCCGACTTTGGAGCTCTCCAGGGGTGTTTGTGGATCTGCCGCGCAGTGTGTCGGATGCTGCGGAATTCTACCGAGCCGAAGAGGGAGGCTCTACACAGAAGCTGTTCTGGTCGCAGTACCTTGCGCCAGAACATCCGGTGCCTTTTAGCGACCAGATGAAGAAACTGGTCGAGCTGCATAAGGCGGCCGAACTAGCCAGGAAGGATTTGATAATCCGGCTATGGCCTGCCGAAGCTATTCCTAGCAGCCACTTCGGACTCGTGAAGCGGCTGGTCAGTGCCTGTCCACGGCTTGATGCCATTAAGCGGTCTGTCTGCATTGAAGATGCACGGGTGGCCTTCGCCCGCGCCAAGACGCACTGGGCGAAGATGGACGCCACGAAGTTGATGACTTAAGGACCGCCCAAAGGCAAGGAGCACTGCAAGCCCGAGTTGTTTTATGATAGTGTCATGGAGGGGTCCCACCTTGTGGCAGAGCACTGTGCTAAGGATGTCATATTCCCATGAATACACTCATGTTTATCATGTCCTGTAATATGAAACAGTTTAGTTATGTAGTGTAAAGTTTGTTTAAAACTAAACCTCCTGTGCGGCCGTTTTTATAAATCTGAGAAATGCCAGTCATTGGCTTTTGCCCCGACGTAGGTAGTACGGGGGTGTTCGGGATGAATCTAAACACTCTTTATCCAAGGTTTTGGTCCTTTAAGGAGGCGTTCAGCGCAACGAACCAGGCAATCGAACTATTCGGCTTTATCATTCTGACTTAGCCATAGGAGTTTGACAAGACAAACTTAGGCGTAGCCCCTGGTGTTTGGAAGACCAAACTTGGGGCGCTATGTACGCTTAATCGGGTAAAACCCGATTCATCGCATGATGCGGAAAAAATCGCTAAAGATTTGTGACCTCACGAACAGCTGACCGGCTATCGCCGCATCATGATAGTCAGTTTTCGGCTTTCTCTACTAAGGTGCTCATCTGGAATAACCAGGACACAATCGCAGTAGTTCTCCCTTTACTACCTAGCCGATATAGCGGAACATAGGGTAGCAAGCACAGGAGCCGGGCAACCCAACTATTGACCCAAGACATGATTCGGAGTCGATGCATATAATGCTACAATTCGGGGTGCCGAACTACCATGAAAGTGTTCGGACTTTCCTGCCGTATTATGGGGCATAATAAAGCCCCTGGAAAATTAGGCCGTACCAGAGTGTACGGGTGCAAATGATAATAATATATACAAACAAAAAGGACAAAATTAAGTAATAAGCTGACGCTGCAAATATGGAGCCGCGAATTATTTTCCATTATGATTTAATTAGTACGCGAAGGCGTATTTGTACAAATAATGCCATAAGCAATAACGCTATTTAACATGCCATGACCAAGGGCAGGCTACGTGCAGGTTTTAAGATCGGTATAATGATCGTTAGCAGAGACCACCTGTGAATTCCCTTGTACGCTTAAGCCTTTTGCCTTCTTGGTGTAGACGTCCCTTGATAGGTCTGATGATCAGGTTGTCCGGAAACGAGGACAGAAGAATAAAGCTTGAACGAAAACTGAATAGTGAAGTAATGCGGGTCCGGGAGCGGTTAAGCCGCATTGTGAACCCTGGTATAGTTGTGCCTCCGTCCATGCCCATGGTATTTTGAGTGCGTAATTATGTGCGCGCGGCACGAATGTCACCGCTTGATTGAAGCTGGGACAGATGCCGAATTGCTAGTTGAGCTCTAGACGGGTCGGACAGTCCTGCTGCAGAGTAGTATGGACTCGCTTGACGGTGTCCAGGGGCTTTACTGCCAATTTGAGGTTTTGCCTAAGAAGGCTACTCTGTACTTCTGCTGCAAGGGCCGCGGTGTGTTCCTCAATACGGAGGGAGCGTTCCATATTTCCGTTGACCGTTATTACACTGCGTGGTCCGGGCATCTTGAGCTTGAGATAGGTGTAGTGCGGCACCGCATTGAATCGAGTGAATGCGGTTCGTAAGAGCAGTGCTGATAACCACTGCGGAAAGGGACGATATCAAAGATTAATTCTTCGCTTCGGAAGTTATCCGGGGATCCGAAGACCACTTCTAGTGTGATTGAGCCCGTGCAACAGGCCTCCACACCTGGTATGACACCTTTAAAGGTGGTTTTTGTGGGTTTGATCCTTGAGGAATCGATACCCATTTTGCGCACTGTATCCTGATAGAGAAGGTTCAGGCTTCTTCCACCGTCCATAAGGACTTGTGTAAGGTGGAATCCATCGATGATCGGGTCGAGCACCAGTGCGGCTGAACCGCCATGACGGATGCTGGTCGGATGGTCCATTTGATCAAAAGTGATCGAATAGGAGGACTGAGGGAGTCCCGGATTAGGGGGGTGTCCGGATAGCCGAACTATAACTTTTGGCCGGACTCCTGGACTATGAAGATACAAGATTGAAGACTTCGTCCTGTGTCCGGATGGGACTTTCCTTGGCGCGGAAGGCAAGCTTGGCGATACGGATATGTAGATCTCCTCCCATTGTAACCGACTGTAACCCTAGCCCTCTCCGGTGTCTATATAAACCGGAGGGTTTTAGTCCGTGGGGCTAACAACAATCATACCATAGGCTAGCTTCTAGGGTTTAGCCTCTCGATCTCGTGGTAGATCTACTCTTGTACTACCCATATCATCAATATTAATCAAGCAGGAGTAGGGTTTTACCTCCATCGAGAGGGCCCGAACCTGGGTAAAAACATCGTGTCCCTTGTCTCCTGTTACCATCCGCCTAGATGCACAGTTCGGGACCCCCTACCCAAGATCCGCCGGTTTTGACACCGACGTTGGTGCTTTCATTGAGAGTTCCTCTGTGCCGTCGCCATCAGGAAGGATGCCTCATCGCGTCTTTAAAGAGACCGACATTGGCTAGGCGGTTTTCTTATGACCGCCTGTTCGGGTGCCGCGCCCACGATGACTTCTCGGGTCATCGAAAGCAATCTTCATGTCAACTCGGAACTCGCCGAGCAGTTTGATCCGACGGAGCTCTCTTCCTTAAACAAGCTCCTGGATCGCATCGCCGCCCTGGGAGTCGCTACAGACTATGATCAGATTGGGCCTAAACCCGACCTGAGAGAGATTAACTCTCCCCAGGTGACCCATCACGTTGCTGTGGTGGAGGAACAATGCGGCGACCCTTCATCTATCTTAAGGACTAGCGATGTCCGGATTCCCGATCCCTCCAAGCCGGATACCCGCGGAGGGGAGGACGACACTCAAGACCTGAACTTAGATTCAGGCAAAGGGCTAGATTCATTGAACAACATCCAAGAATCAAAGCCTCCAAGTTCGGAAACTCCTTGGCCCTTGAGCCTCAGATTGGGTGAGGTTTCGGATCTAATTCCACCCACCCACCCGAACATAGGCGATCTATCCAAAATTAGGCAAGAGCCCGAGGAAACAGTATATCATTACTAGGCCAGATTCCTACTGGTTATGAACAGGATAAAGGACTGCCGCAAGGAAGAGGCAATTTCATTCTTCTCCAATAATTGCATGGACAAGGGAATCCTCAACGCCATAGGTCATCGTGAAATTACACGCTTTGCTGACTTGGCGTCCATAGTACGAAAGTATTGTGCAATGGGAAGTGCCAGGAAAACCGAAGTAAGATTTTGGGACAATCCGGCGCTGAATACAAACCCAGTCCGAAATAAAAGGGTGCATTATCGCCAATCACCCGGGTTAAACACCAAAAAACAAAAAAAAAACCCTACGGGGTATGGAACCGTACTGGAGGGATGGCTCAACGGACCCTGTAAAATTCATAGTACAGAGGGCGCCACACCAACTCATAGCCTTAGAGCATGTTGGATACTCCGCAGTGGCCAAAATCGCGAAGAGCTTCTAACCCCAAAGATCCACAGAGCACCAGCCCAGGGATACCAGTACGGTATTAACAGTATTCGAGACTTTTGCATCAAATAATATGCGAAAACGAAAACTCCGCAGCCTTGCCGAAGTCTACCAAGTAGCAACAATAAATCCATGGAGTGACACGGCTATTACCTTTAATGCCAGTGATGAACCTAAATTCCGAACAGCCTGAGCACCAGCAGCATTGGTCCTCAGTCCAATAGTGGACGGCTTTCGCCTTACCAAGGTACTCATGGACGGTGGTAGCGGATTGAACCTCATTTATGAGGAAACCTTCAAAAATGGAAATAGACTGGAGCCGCATTGAGCGAAGCAGCACAACCTTTAGAGGAATAATACCCGGTCAGGCAGCGTCTTTGCACAGGAAAAATCACACCGGATGTGGTGTTCGCACGCCGGATAATTATAGGTCCGAGGAGGTCACGCTCCAAGTGGCCCCGCTCAGCAGCGGATACCACGCCTATTAGGGCGAGAGGCATTCACAATTTTTCAAGCTATACCCCATTACGGATACATGAAGCTCAAAATGCCCGGCCCAACGGAATCATCACTCTTGCTAGTGACCTGGACATAGCACTCCTACCAAAATAAGACAATGACTAGCCCTCGAGGTACTATCCGAAGCCCTAGCAGCCGATGAACTGGCTGCGATGCGCTCCACGGTGAACAGGGACAATGTGATACTCGATAAAAGATCCAAGTCCACCTCCTTTAAACCAGCGGACGAAATAGTCAAATTCCAAGTCCACCCAACGGACCCTACAAAAACGGCCTCCATCGGGGCACAATTAAACCCTGATGTAGACGCCGCATTACGAGAATTCCTACGCGAAAATTGGGACATTTTTGCCTGGCACCCTTCAGACATGCCAGGAATCCCACGCAGGCTGGCCGAGCACAGCCAAAACATCCTAAAAGGATTCAAGCCAGTCAAACAGGCTCTTCGGCGTTTCTCTGAACCTAAGAGACAAGCCATGGGAGAGGAGCTAGCCAAACTACTGGATGCTGGATTCATCAGAGATATAAAACATCCGGACTGGCTAGCAAACCTGGTGATGGTACAAAAGAAGGACAAATCCTGGCGCCTATGCGTCGATTTCAAGGACCTCAACAAGGCTTGCCCAAAGGATCCCTTCTCCCTCCTCCGCATCGATCAAATTATCGACGCTACCGCAGGACACGATTCATTGTGTTTTCTAGACGCATACTCCGGCTACCATCGAATTGAGATGGCAGAGCCTGACCAAGCCGCAACGGCATTTATCACCCCATACGGCCTATTCTGCTTCAACACAATGCCCTTCGGGCTAAAAAACGCGGGCGCAACATATCAGCGCATGATTCAGACATGTCTGGCAAACCAGATCGACAAAACAGTGGATGCATACGTAGATGATGTGATCGTCAAAACCAAGCATGGCGAAACTGTAGTAGACGACTTGAGGCTCACATTCAATAATCTTCGAACATATGACATCAAGCTTAACCCGGAAAAATGCGTTTTCAGCGTACCAGCCGGAAAGCTCTTGGGCTTCATTGTATCCGGTAGAGGAATTGAAGCAAACCTAGCCCAGATCCGAGCTCTGTCACAATTGGATATCCCAAAGGACTGGATGCGTGGTGGCTCTAAGCCGCTTTATCTCCCGTTTGGGAGAAAAGGCATTACCCCTTTATCGCCTCCTCCGGCGCACCGAACACTTCGAGTGGACGGATGCCGCCACGGCCGGTCTCAAAGAAATAAAAGCCATATTGGCAACAAACCCGGTCCTGGCCGCGCCCAACATAGGCGAACCAATGCTATTATACATTGCGGCAACTCATCAAGTTGTAAGCGCGGTGCTCGTTGTCGAACGAGAAACGGACGGACACAAGTTCCCCCTTCAAAAACCAGTTTACTACTTGTCCACTGTCCTCACTCCATGCAAGTCACGGTATCCGCATTATCAAAAGATAGCGTACGCGGTGTTCATGGCATCCCAGAAACTGCGACACTACTTTCAAGAGTGTTCGATAACAGTAGCCTCCGAAGTACCTCTTAACGACATTATAAACAACCGCGACGCCACGGGCCAGATTGCCAAATGGGTCATTGAGCTCCTCCCGTTCAACATAACCTATAAGCCACGGCGAGCTCTTAAGTCGCAAGTTTTGGCCGACTTCGCCGCCGAATGAACTGAAGCCGAACTCCCTAAAGAGTACGTCACATATTCCAACTGGATCATGCACTTCGACAGCTCCAAAATGTTGGTTGGTCTGGGGGCTGGCGTCATTCTGACGTCCCCAACAGGAGATACAGTTCAATACGTACTCCAGATAATGTATACGGACTTCAACAACGCAGCCGAATACGAGGCCCTTCTACATGGCCTCCGGATGGCAGTATTCATGGGCATTCAACGCCAAGAGGTGCGCAGGGATTTGAACCTCGCGATATCTCAAATAAATGGAGACTTTGATGCCAAGGATCCGAAAATGGCAGCTTATCGCAACGCCATCCTAAAATTGTCAGCTCGGTTCGAAGGGCTCGAATTTCACCATATAGCTCGGGAAAACAATCAGGCAGCAGACGTCTTGGCACGCATTGGTGCAATGCGCGATGTCGTCCCCCACAATATCTTCTTAGATAGGCTGTTCAAGCCATCCGTACTATGGGAAGGGGAGTCCGGAAATAATAGCCCGGACCCAACAGCACCGCCCAACACCGAACATTCTGACACAACTGGAGGCTCTGCCAACGAAGTAACATCTTCGTCCCACGTAATAATGGCAGTCATTGCCCCATGGACGGAACCATTCCTAGCCTACCTAACCAGGCAGGAACTTCCCGAGGACCAAAACGAGGCACGCTGCATAGTGCGGCAATCTAAAGCCTATAAAGTCCATGAGGGAGAGCTTTATAAGAAAAGCGCAACCGGAGTCCTTCAAAGGTGTATCTCTGAAGAGGAAGAGCGGAATCTTCTGGCTGAAATTCATGCCGGACTCGGCGGGCACCATGCCGCAGCCCGGGCCCTTGTAAGCAAGGCCTTCCGTACAGGATTTTATTGGGCGACAGCCCGGGCAGATGCTCAGGACTTAGTCCAACGATGCGTCGGTTGCCAGCTCTTTGCTAATCAAAGCCACATGCCACCCACTGCCCTCCAAAGTATACCCATCACCTGGCCCTTCGTGTTCTGGGGGCTTGACATGGTTGGACCCCTTAAGCAAAAATACCTACTAGTCATGGTGGATAAATTCACCAAACGGATAGAGGCCAAGCCTGTTAAGACGGCCGAATCCGGACCGGTGATAGACTTCATATCAGGGGTCGTACACCGTTACGGCGTCCCCCACAGCATCATCACTGATAACAGCACAAACTTCATGGCCGATGAGGTCAAACTCTGGTGCAAAAACATGGGCATCAAGCTCAACTATGCTTCAGTCTATCACCCTCAAACTAACGGTCAAGTCGAGCGAGCAAATGGTCTAATCATGAGCGGATTCAAACCCAGATTAGTGCGGTCCCTCAAGGAATCTAACACGCACTGGGTAGAGGAGCTCGACTCCGTACTCTGGGGGCTGCGGACCACGCCGAATCGCACCACCGGATTCACACAATTCTTTATGGTATACGGCGCAGAGGCAGTTCTGCCCTGCGACATATTTCATGGCTCACCTCGCGTGCGCATGTACGAAGAAAGAGAAGCCGAGCTCGATCGGCAGGACAGTTTGGACACCTTGGAGGAGGAGCGTGACATGGCAAAAGCCCGTTCTGCATTCTATCAACAGCAGGCTCGAAGATATCAAAGCAGAGAAGTACGGGCCATAACTTACAATGTTGGCGAAGTTAGTTCTACGCTTGCGGACAAGAAAAGGACAAACTCAAGCCCAAATGGGAAGGTCCTTTATTATCGACCAAGTCCTGACCGGTGGAGCGTACCGTCTGCGAGATGCATCGGATAACCGACTCGAGCCGAACACATGGAACGCAGCCCGTATCCGAAGATTCTACGCCTAGCGCCGGATTCTGAGTTCGTCTCCTTCCTCTGTCTATTTTTACACATTAGTTGTCTTATATTTCTCTCCTTCTCCCTCTTTTTCTCTTACAGCCTTTAAAGGCTCGTTTGCGCATTGTTCGCTCACACATGACGCGCTATCCGCGCTCATTATACCTGAGGGCTTCTTTAACAGAAGCTTTTTTGTACGGGCTTCATGCCTAACACATGTGTCACGCTTCCGCATGTACCTTTTATTCACCATTATATGCATCGATATGACTTAAGTTTTGGCCAAGCTGGATTGCCTGGCTCCTGTGCTTACCCCTACGTTCCCGATTGTTCGGCTAGGTGGTAAAGGAGCACCTCTGCGATTGTTACTGCGGGTCAGCGGATGTGTACCTCAGACTGGTGAAGCCGAAAGCTAGCGTTCTTAAGGGAATATTCGGTCGGTGAACTAAAGATGATTTCTCACTTATTTATTTATCTGCCCCGGATGCTTTTACTTTTTTTCGCAGTCCGGACATGCACTTTAAGGCATGCCTCCTGTGGAAAGGAACCCCTAACGGAACTATTCTCCTTGGAAGATGTTTCTTACTAACCATGTAATATAACATAACTAGTTGGGCACTTGTCTGTTCAAGCACTAATGACCCCTACGCCTGGTCTCCATGCATGCCCCGGTTCTTACATAACCGTGAGGGTATTCGGACACACTCCGGACTATAGGGTCCCGGGATTGAAGCGAAAATGTCCGCCATGACAAACGATCTACAATCCGGCTAGAAGGCATTTTTACATGTCATCTTAAATTACATAGTCAATTTGACTGGGTGTATTCCTCCTCAATACCATCTAATAGGTTGTATAGTTTACAGTCCTATTGGGAATACTTTGCGGACAATTCTACTTGGCCATACACTAAGCTCACAGGGATCTCCTTCCCATCAGGCCCCACAGGTCCGACCTCGGCCATGTGGTTTGGGTCAGCCTTCGTGTACCGCGTCTTCACCATGGCCCAGGCCTCCCTGGCGCCTTGACGGCAGGACGATATCTTCCATAATCGGAAGCGCCGTCGCGCTCCCTTAAGCCTCTCTGCAAGCTCTCCAAGGCCTTCGGGCAGGGAGACAGATGGCCACAAGGCCTGGGCGACGCCTTTCATCACCTGCCGAACTCGTACGTGCAGTTGTAAGAGCTTGGGAAGTAGGTAACCCGTAGAACCGGCCATTTCCTCTGCAGGACGACCTGCGAGCATACCTACAGACATAACTCTGTTAGTCGACTTCCTCACCGAACACTTTTTTAAAATTCGTTCAAGCACTTACTAAAAATGCCGCGTCGAAGCCGTCGATTCTCCTTCACGGAGTCCGACAGCTGGGCACGAACATCCTTTAGTTCCTCGCCCAGCTGGGTGTTGGCATCTTGGAGATTTTTCTTCTCCTGCCTCACCCTCGTAAGCACGCTCTCGCCGGCCTTTAACCGACGCAAGAGTTGTGGCTTGTCCGGATCTACTCCGGCGCCATCTGCAATGATATTGTCAGATTTGCACACACGCCGCACTTCACAACATACTTATCTTTCGAGCGATATTACGGAGGGGTCTCCTTGGCCTCCCTGCGGCGGCTAGTGCGGCCTCAAGTTAGGCTTTGCACTCTTCCAGCTCCTGGGACAGTTGGGTATTCTTTTTTGTAAGGTCCTGCATAACAAATGATCCTTAAATCAGTTATTTTAACTTCTTGAAGTCTCGGGGGCTACTGGCATATATAACCATCAAATTTTCTCACTCGTATGTCTCTCACATACTGCTCCGTGGCTCTGGCTAGACCATTTTGAGCGGCACGGAGGTGCGCATCTCCCGAATTGAAGGCATCCAATGCCTCTTGGGAGAAACATGCGTCACGAAGAACTATCCGGCGACGCCTGTGATTCATGGCACTCTCCACCTCGGAATTGGTGGCAGACAGTCTGTCGGCGTCCTCTGTCGGAGGAGCGTCCGACGCACGCCTCGTGTTTGCCTCCGCTTCTGGACCTGGCTTTGGAGCCTGGCTGGTGGAGGCTCGATTGGCAACCTCTCCGGATATAGTCCGGCGAGTGCTCTTTTTCCTGAAAAGAGCATGGGCGTTAGTATGCCTTCCGGGAATAAAACCTGGGAATAAGATGGCACGCCATACCGTTGCGCCGGCGTCTCAATCCGGACCGCATTTCTTTTCAGCCTGCTGGGCCTTGCTGCCCCATGTTGGCCAGCCACCGCAGGCTCGGCCTTCCGCCTCAAGGGCTCCCCCTGCAAAACACCATTGGTATACGGTGATAAAAAATAAGCACGGATGGATCATTTTCAAAGTATTGGGACTTCGGTCTCAGTTACCTGTGAGGCGGGAAGTATTCCGGGGTAATCGGCCGTAATGGCGACAAAGGCATTGTCGATGCTCAGTTGGTAAAATACCCCATCCATCAGCTCCACGGATATGTCCGGATCCTCTTGGGAGGCTGGATCGAGGGACCGTTCCGGATCCTCGGGTTGTGGAGGAGGGTTTTTTATATCCTTTACGGCCCCATGCAATTCCTGCATCGAAATCACAAGATAAGGTACTTAACTATGGGAATATGGAACGGATGGGCAAAAAGAAGTGTCCGCTTACCCAGCTTGGAGGATTGTACATAGAAAATCCGCCCTGTGGATTGACGCAGAGGAACTCCTCCTCTTCTCCCTTGTACAATGCGGACAAGGCCTTCGTCAGAGCAGCAACCGATCCCGGCCCCTTACGGCCGCAGCGGGTGGCATCATCCTCCCCGTTGAAATCCCACATGGGGTGGCCTCTATACTGAAGCGGCTGCACCCCCTGCATAATGCTTGTGGCCATGACCCCGATCATGGTCAGTCCGGAATGAGCTAACAACCTTATCCGGCTCATCAGGTAAAGGACGTCCTTGTCATTTTCCCTCTGAGGGCTTCGTGACGCCAGCTTAGGCGCTTCTTCAAGGGAGCATTATTGAACTCGGGGAGGCCGATCCGAACAGGGTCCGGCAGGGGGACATCTTCTATATAAAACCATTCTGAAGGCAAGTCTTCGGACGCCTTCCTTGGGGTTCCGGATAGATATCCGGTCCTGGCGATGCGCCATAGTCCGGCTCCGCCCACTTGATATATCGACCCCTCCTGAGAACGGGGCACAAGGCAGAACAGCTTCATCCACAGCGCGAAATGAGCCTCGACGCCCAAGAACAGCTCGCAAAGGGCTACGAAGCCCGCAATATGCAATATGGAGGCAGGCGTAAGGTTGTGCAGCTGAGGGTCAGAACTCCTGTGAGCCCCGGAGAAACGGATGAATTGGAAATCCGAGCCTCTTATCGATAAGGGACAAGGCATAGCCACTCTCCTTTGAGGGATCGGGGCGCTCTCCGCTTGCTCTCCGCCATAATAGGTGGCAAGTCCGCTCAAGCGGGACCATGAAGGCTGGGGAAGGAATTCCTTGGTTTGGGCGTCACTAGCTCATTGTGCGGGACGGAACATCTCTCCCAACCTCCGTGCTGAGGACTGGGAGGGCGAGAGGAGGAGCTGCGCCGACCGCCATGATGGAATGGATCTCTGTCGGATGCGCTCCGATGAATGCTCGCGAAGGGAAGATGGTGTGATTCGGATCTAAATCCTCGTCTCTTTTATAAGGCAGCTTATTTGCGCAGCTAGGGGGGTAAAAGTTAAAACACCCTGGCTTTTCGGATTCATTTGACACGTGGAAGACGACCATTATTGGGCGTGGAAGCCAAGGAGCATGATATTCACGAGAAGCCGGACACTATTCAACAGGTACACAGAATTTGGAGAAGAACCCGCCTTGCAATGCCGATGACAAATCTGCGCGCCGGACTCATCGTCATTGAAGCCTGGTTCGGGGGCTACTGAAGGAGTCCCGGATTAGGGGGTGTCCGGATAGCCGAACTATAACTTTTGACCGGACTCCTAGACTATGAAGATACAAGATTGAAGACTTCGTCCCATGTCCGGATGGGACTTTCCTTGGCGGGGAAGGCAAGCTTGGCGATACGGATATGTAGAGCTCCTCCCATTGTAACCGACTCTGTGTAAACCTAGCCCTCTCCTGTGTCTATATAAACCGGAGGGTTTTAGTCCGTAGGACGAACAATAATCATACCATAGGCTAGCTTCTAGGGTTTAGCCTCTCTGATCTCATGGTATATCTACTCTTGTACTACCCACATCATCAATATTTATCAAGCAGGAGTAGGGTTTTACCTCCATCGAGAGGGCCCGAACCTGGGTAAAAACATCGTGTCCCTTGTCTCCTGTTACCATCCGCCTAGACGCACAGTTCGGGACCCCCTACCCGAGATCCGCCGGTTTTGACACCGACAAGGACCATGGGTTGTATTTTGGGCCGACTGGCTCCATCGCATAGACGTCCCCTAGCACGCGCTTCCGCTCCCTTCTAGGGATATGGGTACATATATCATGTTCACCGTTTTGACTTGTGGAGGAAACTTGTTCTGTCCCCCTATGTTCGGTGGCCGGGGCTACTCGTCGTCATAGCTTTGCGACCCCTTTTCCTTGTTTTTGGCATTTAACTTGTCGGCATGTTTAAAGACCCAACATTCTCTGTTGGTATGATTGGCTGGTTTATCGGGGGTGCTGTGGATTTGACATGGACGATCGAGTATGCGGTCCAAACTGGATGGGCCCGAATTGTTTCTCTTAAATGGCTTCTTCCACTGACCAGACTTGGGGCCGCTGAATTCGGTGTTGACGGCCGTGTCTTCGGCATTGTCGCCATTACTTCGATGCTCGTGTATGTTGTGTCGGGGCTTGCCGTTGCTATCTCTGGCTTCAGAAGTGCCAGGCTTACTTGAGGTGTTGTTGCTACGAGCTAGCCAGCTATGCTCGCCCGCACAAAAGCGGGTCATGAGCATCATAAGGGCTGCCATGGACTTCGACTTCTCTTGTCCGAGGTGTCGGGCAAGCCATTCGTCACGGATGTTATGCCTAAAGGCTGCTAGGGCTTCGGCATCCGGACAGTCGACGATTTGGTTCTTTTTAGTTAAGAACCGAGTCCAGAATTTCCTGGCTGACTCTCCGGGCTGTTGGATTATATGACTTAAGTCATCGGCATCTGGAGGTCGGACATAAGTTCCTTGGAACTTG
Source organism: Aegilops longissima (assembly GCA_021605205.1). Taxonomy (NCBI): domain Eukaryota; kingdom Viridiplantae; phylum Streptophyta; class Magnoliopsida; order Poales; family Poaceae; genus Aegilops; species Aegilops longissima. The sequence continues at coordinate 609,578,642 of CM038679.1, read as the reverse complement.
TCGAGGAATGCATCTTCCAGGTTTTCTAAACTGCCAATGGAGTTTTCGGGCAGACGGTTCAACCAGTGCCGAGCTAGTCCCTTGAGTTTTAGCGGGAGATACTTGATGGCATGGAGACCATCATCGCGGGCCATATGTATCTGGAGAAGGAAGTCCTTGATCCATACCACGGGATCTTTTGTCCCATCATATGATTCAATGTTCACGGGTTTAAACCCTTCTGGGAATTCATGTTCCATTACTTCATAAGTGAAGCAAAGGGGGTGCGCGGCGCCTCTATGTTGGGATACGTCGGGACACAGCTCGGATGGAGCCGGTCTGCGGTATTCGGGCCGGACAGGTATGTATTTCTTATATCCGGTGTGGTGGCTGTTGTTGCGCATTGAGGCGCACCCCGGCGATCCATAGATCGATCTGGTCTGGCCTGCTCTGTTCTCCAGGTTGTACCACAGGTCATGTGTGTATCCCCGAGCTGTTTTGTTTCTATTGGTTCGGTGACGTGGTGCGGGCTGGTGTTCGGGCTGAGTTGCCATTTTGTCCCAGCCACGAGGTGGTCGATCAACTGCGTTATGTGCCGGTAGTGCTAGCTCCATTGCCTCGTCGTCGAATTGAGGTAGCAATTTGCGCTTCGGGTAACTTTTGGTTGGGCATTCGAGTCCATATTCCTCGGCTGCCAGGACCTTAGTCCATCTATTAGTGAGCAGATCTTGATCAGCTTGAAGCTGTTGCTGCTTCTTCTTCAGGCTCTTTGAAGTGGCTATTAGCCGGCGCTTAAAACGCTCCTGCTCGACGGGATCCTCCGGCATGATAAATTCGTTGTCCCGAGGCTCACCTCGTCCTCGAAGGGAGGCATGTAATTGCTATCCTTCGAGTCATCGTTCATGGCCTGTTTGTTAGGGCTGACTTGCCCGTCTTCCCGTTCAGCCTGTTCGAAACTTGGCTTGGCAGGGTCTTCGTTGTCTTCGGCATCGTCCGGAGTGCTATTTTCTCTTGTGCCGGTATCGCTATTTTTCTCATTGCGTGGTTTAGAGCGGCGCCGCTATCGTCGGTGCTTCGGCTGCTTCTCAGGAGGTTTATCCTTGACCGGATCCTTTTTATCCTCGCCATTGTCTTCTTTAGGTGTATCCTCCATGTATATGTCATATGAGGAGGTGGCTGTCCAGCGCCCTGTGGGCGATGGTTCCTGTTCTTCTCCGGCATCGTCGTCGACACCGTTGATGTCTTCGGATTCGAAATCAAGCATGTCGGTCAAATCGTCGATAGTGGCTATCAAGTGGGTGGTGGGTGGGTGACGAAGTTCTTCGTCGTCCGCTTCCCAATCAAGCCGGAGATAATTCGGCCAAAAGTCTCCTGACAAGGAGAGAGACTTTAATGTGTTTAACACATCAGTTAGGGGTGAGTGTTGGAAGATCTCCGTGGAGCTGAACTCTAAGATCGGCGCCCAGTCAGAATCAATGGGTGCAGATACACGCGGTTCGGAGCCTATGGCCGGAGACGAGTCCGAGGTTCCGATGACACATGCCTCGTTGGAGGTCAGATCTATGTTTGGCTCTAGCGCTGCTGAGTCTGCGGATTCTGTGGCGAGGTTGAGCTTCCCATCCTCGGATGGCGCGCTCTGCTCTGGATCTAGGGCCAGAACGGTTATAGGCGCTATCTCCTGAGCATAGTTCGATAACAGATTTAGGTCATGTTCATCGTGGCGGTAGGGTGCGGCTGTCATGGGCTCGAATCCATCGAAGATCAAGTCTCCGCGGATGTCGGCGGTGTAGTTCAAGCTTCCAAACCTGACCTGGTGGCCAGGGGCGTAGCTGTCGATCTGCTCCATATGGCCAAGCGAGTTGGCCCGCAGTGCAAAGCGGCCGAATTCAAAAATCTGCCATGGGAGAAAAATCTCACCCTGGACTGCGTTGTTGTGGATGATTGAAGGAGCCATCAAGCCTTATGGTGACGACGCAGTGGAACTCTCAATGAAAGCACCAATGTCAGTGTCAAAACCGGCGGATCTCAGGTAGGGGGTCCCAAACTATGCGTCTAAGGCTAATGGTAATAGGAGGCGGGGGACACAATGTTTACCTAGGTTCGGGCCCTCTCGATGGAGGTAATACCCTACTTCCTGCTTGATTGATCTTGATGATATGAGTATTACAAGGGTTGATCTACCATGAGATTGTAGAGGCTACACCCTAGAAGCTAGCCTATGATTATGATTGATTGTCGTCCTACGGACTAAACCATCCGGTTTATATAGACACCGGAGGGGGCTAGGGTTACCCAGAGTCGGTTACACAGAAAGGAATCTACATCTGAATCGCCAAGCTTGCCCTCCACGCAAAGGAGAGTCCCATCCGAACACGGGACAAAGTCTTCTATCTTGTATCTTCATAGCCTAACAGTCCGGCCAATGTATATAGTCTGGCTGTCCGAGGACCCCTTAATCTAGGCCTCCCTCAACCGGCGTCTGCCATGTCGCCTCTCCATGCTGGGACGGGTGAAGCGGCTCCGGACAAACTGACCGCTATGATCGTATTCTTCTTCGGAGCCATGGCGATGAAGAAAACTGTTGCGGTAACTGCTAGACCAGATTCTCACAACTAACTCCCCATACCTGGCGCGCCAAAGATGTCAGGGAAACGAACACCTATGGGATCACAAGAATCCCATCCTCGGTTGGCAGGGAGAGGAGCTGCACGAAGAGCAAGTCTAGCAATCAGCGCGAGGGGATTTTACCCAGGTTCGGGCCGCACTGGTGCGTAAAACCCTAGTCCTCCTTGTGTGTATATATGTGTTCTTGAGCTCTTGAACTAGCTGCGATGCATGCCCAGCCCAAAAGTCCCAATCCTCCATCAGTACGCCTCGGGCCTCCTTTTATATGTCAAAGGGGTTGCCACAACAGCACACAGGAGGTGAAAAGTATCTACAATGTATGAGTTTATCGCTCGGCACCATAGGGCAAAAGCGTTTAATGCGCTGCCTATGTGCCCTCTTACTTTATCGGGGATGGCAACAGAAGTCGTCCCATCCATTGCCGCCCCTCCTTGCTTTGACACGCGTCCAGGCTGACGAGGCATGCGGTGCCACACTGGCTAGCTAACTATTGTGTTGGCGCGGTGGTAGAGCCTCCACAAAGATCTGCATGCCGCCACGCAGGCGCCTTCTTAGTTGGCAGGCTGGTCGTCGCACTGGAGTGGTGGTGAGGACGAAAATCCTTGCCGGGCGCGGGCCTGGCCGCGGCCCAGCAATCGACCCCGGCAAGGCTTGCCGGGGGCCTTGCAGTCGTCCCCGGCAAGGGTCTTGCCGGGGGTCCTCCTCTCCTGGCCCCACATGCCATCAATTTTCATGAAGATCTGCATGCTACCACGCATGCGTTCCCAAATCTTGGCCTTAACATTGTCGACTAGATCATTATTGGCGCGCGTTGCCGCGCTCGTCAATTTTGTCAATTAAATGATAGGAAATTGCACAAAAATATAGCCCACCATGGCGCGTATTGCCGCGCCCATAATTTTTTTCCAATAAAATGATAGGAACTTCATAAGTATATGGAGACACACAACATGCATGATAAGTTTGTAAAGTTTTTTTTTTCAAAATGGCATGCATTCATTAATAAGAAAATAGTTGTCAGTTAATTAGGGAAAACAGGGAAAAAACCAGGCTGGAGTTAATTATGGAGAACCGGGCAAAAACCATTACAACACTGAGCGGCACACAAAGATACCCACGCACACCACTCCAAAGAGGGTCTCCTCGAGACAACACACAGGTATAAGTTTGTAAAGATGATCCATGTATTGGACAGTAATATATAGAAGAGGCGGATTCTAGTCACTGAAAGGAGTGTAGTAGTTCCTAAAGAAGGAACTAAGTAAGCGTATAGGGTATTAAACGATGAAGTACCATCTATCCCAATATTCACAATAACATAGCACTAGAGCGACGAAGGCAACCATATAGCAGACATATTTGGCTATTATTTTGATTATGCAATATTATGTGTATTAATAAAATGAACGTATGTGCTACAGAAGCAGTCTCTGTAAGTCAAGATCCCAACATTTAGTACTCCCTCTATAAACTAATATAAGAGCATTTAGATCACTATTTTACGGAGGGAGTACTACATTACTCTAAAATAGGATAAAATAATGTCGCAACTATAATTGATAGGTAAGACACAATAGGCATCTAGGTAATGGAGGGCAGCGATCTGATCTGCATTTATGGGCAAACATTTGTTGACTTTCACCATACGGTTCACTGGACAACACTCAAATTGTAAGCAAGTTCTCACTTGATACACCAAAGTCATAACTCCTTCCATTACCTCAAATAAACAATAATAGAAAATGTTTTTCTCAAATTGGAAACTTACATAATAGGTATGCCGTGGAGACGAGGGCAAGGCTTCGACCAATGATGCCCCCTGCATTGCCATGCCCATACTTTTCGACGATAGAATATTCAAGAAGTCTGTAAACACATGCAAACGAGGTATTTCATAGAAGTTCTCATTTTCATTTTTAAATATGAGGTATTCCAGTCAGTAGTAAGTAATAGTACAAAATAGAAAAATACTGACATGGGAGGTTTATTTAGTTTCATACAATTGTAATCGTCCATATATAGCTTGATTTGGTTTATACTCGCTAGTGGACTATGAACATACTCCAAAACTCATTTGAAAATTAAACCTTGATCTAGAGGAACAGCTAGCATCCACTGATTGGATGAATGCAGAACTTGAAACATAAAATTGCTAGAAACAAGAACTATGAACCGAAGTGGAGAAACATCATTGCAAGGATGAACCCAAGCCAAGCTGCAGGATGGAAAACTATGCTTTGGTGTCCTACAGTACCTGCATGACAGGTCACATAATTGTCAGGTCTAAGTTCCAAGTGTACAATGCATTATAAGAAGATGAAAGCATGTAACTCTGATCAATGTTCATCGTACTAATTTCCACATAGAAGTAAATGTTTTACTAATTATACATGTATGGAGGTTTTGTTCAGTCCCAATAGATTTTCGAAAGGTGCAACTTCAGCTTCACTAAAATGAAGTTGTATTTTAAATCCATCGAGGCATATACCAACTCTAGAGGATCAAGACATATACGAACTCTAAAAGTAGTTCATATTTACATGAGGTAGGAGGGTTTTACGCAAGTGCTTATGTTTTTGGTTGGCTTGTTCACTTTGATGACATCAGGTCCTTATAAAGATTAAGGTCTGAACCAATTACAATTCAACTAAGAATGGCGTGAGAGAATCTTGTAACATACAATGAAGATTATTAAGATTTCTTTGCCTACTTTAGATGAACATCATTGTACGCGCAATGCTTAAAAATAGAGGGGGAATAAATTTCCAAATGAGTGAAACATCAGAGTGTTCATAATCCACCCAAGAATCAGTAGCCGGATTGCATATGTTCAGAAAGGCATACAGACTGCACAGATCGCACCAACAGGTGATAAAAATACAGAGGGAAAACATAGAAGGACGAAAGTAAGATAGCTTACTTGAAAGATGGTGAGATCATTTAATCTCCAACAGATCATCTCGCCGTTGATGGCTAGAATCTTGTCCCTTGCTCACAATACAACAATCTGAAATTATCACGGAGGCTGACCGCTAGGAAGAAGAGTTGATTCAACCCAGGAGGTGGAGATGGACATGGATGTGCAGCGGCGCCATAGCCGAACTACCATCTGTTGGTTGAATCGACACCATGTAGTAACATCAGTTTTCGATCTAAGAACTCTAGATGGGAACATGGTTTTCAATTTCAGTTTCAGAAAAATTTCAGCACCAACCGAAATCACTGAAATTCAGTGAATTTCAGTGATTTCAGTTTTCATTTCGGCCAAATGACCGAAATATTCACTTGAATTCAATTAAAAATTTGAAAAATTTAAAATATATTTTGAAAAATATTGGAATTGTTGTGCTATACTGAAATTGCTGAAATATTTTGGCCGAAACGTAATATTTCAGTGTCTGCTGAAATTACTGGAATTCAGTGAATTTCACCGAAATCTCACTGAAAGTGAAAACCATGGATGGGAAGGTGACGCACGAGGAGTAAATAACGAGCATCAATCGATGTGGTAACTGCCCTGCAATTATTCATCGCCGGCGAGTGGCGTACATTAGTCGCCATTAAGGTCCTGTAGTGATGTTTATTTACCTCCTCGATTTCTGACGACAGTTTGATGCTCGCGAGGTGACCCTCTCGCCCGCGTCGCCTCGGCTGTATCCCCTCGCGCGCCTCGCCTCAGCTGGATAATCCCCTACCGCGCCCGATCCCCCCTTGCAGGTCTCGCCTCAGATCCTCCCACCTGGGCCGGATCCCCTCGAGCGAACAGTTTTTTAACGAGCACAGCTCTGTCATCCCTTGCTCGGTTAGAGAAATGGGCCTCGTAATAGCTCAATGAAGCCCAATTAACCACAGGCCTTGGAAAAAGTCACCAGAGTAGCAGCCCATCAGGATAGATGGCCCAGGTCGCGGCAAACTGACACTATAACGAAGATCTAACGACCAGAAATGATCCAGGCGCGAAATCTAATGGCTAAAATCGTTGATGGCGTGAGAGAGCTTGGTTTAGGTGCAGTTTTACTGTTCTTAATGGTGTCAGAACTCCCAGCCTCAAGGGCGATGGCCTTGCTAGTGCTTCGCAGGCTGCCCCGGCGAGAAGCTTGCTGGGGCTACGAAAGCCGCCCCGACAAGGATGTTGCCGGGGGAGGCCCAACCCGTCCTCTGTTCTTTTTTTACTGTCTTGATTGCCTGTCTTGGTATTCTTGTGTTTTGTCCTCCGCTGCCCTGCCAGGCCCAGCCGTAGGTGTGGCTACGACTGCTCGTGCACAAATAAGGGGGACAAAATAGCCCATATATTTTGTACACCGACAGAGGATGTTCAACATCAACCAGGTTCCTCATCACAAATCTCATCAACTCGTAATTTACATTATTTGCCATTTGCCTCTCGTTTTCCTCTCTCCCACTTCAGAAAAATTTGCCGTTTTATTCGCCCTCTTTTTCGTTCGCCGTTTTCTTGTCAGGTCTGTTTTTGAGTGCAATCTTGTTGCATAGTTATCATGAATCAAGAGAACACCAAGTTGTGTTATTTCTCAAATACCAACAACAATGATTTTATTAGCACTCCGATTGCTCCTCCCGCCACTAGTGCGCAGTCTTGTGATATTAATAACGCTTTGCTAAATCTTTTCATGAAAGATCAATTGGCCGGTACTCCTAATGAGGATGTCGCGTCCCCTCTTAACACATTCATGGAATTATGCGATATGCAAAAGAAAAAAAAGATGTGGACAATGATGTTGTGAAGTTGAAATTATTTCCGTTTTATTTGCGAGATCGTACGAAAATTTGGTTTTCTTCTTTGCCTCGCAATAGTATCGATTCTTGGAACAAGTGCAAGGATGCTTTTATCACTAAATATTTTCCACCTGCAAAAATTATTTCCCTTAGAACCCAGATCATGAATTTCAAGCTACTTGAACATGAGCATGTTGCACAATCTTGGGAAAGGATGAAATTGATGCTAAGGAATTGCCCAACTCATGGGTTAAATCCTTGGATGATTATACAAAAAATTTATGCGGGATTGAATTTTGTTTCTCGTAATCTTTTAGATTCCGGTGTGGGGGCGGGGTATTTTTATGGAAATTACTTTGCCTGAAGCTACTAAATTGTTAGACAATATTATGGCAAATTACTCGCAGTTGCATACCAAATGAGCTGCTACTAGTAAAAAGTCAATTCGGTAAAAGAAATAAATTCTTTGAGTGAAAAAGTTGATGCTCTTATAAAGTTGGTTGCTAATAAAAGTGCTCCTATTGATTTTAATGATGTGCCTTTGTCTACTTTAATTGAGCAAAATAGTGATGCCATAGATGTGAATTTTGTCTCGCGAAACAATTTCAATAACAATGCTTATAGAGGTAATTTTAATCCTAGGCCTTTTCCAAGTAGTTCCTCTAATAATTATGGTAATTCCTATGGTAATTCCACCTATAATAATAATAGAAACACCTATGATATTGAGAGCAATATTAAAGAATTTATCAATACACAAAAGGCTTTCAACTCTTCGATAGAAGAAAAGTTGAATAAAATTGATGATTTGTCTTGAAGTGTTGATAGAATTTATCATGATGTAGAAACTCTGAAGATGAAATTTTTTGTGCCCAAAGTTGAAGAATCAATTAAAGCTCTTTATGTTTCTATGTATGAAAGTAAGAAAAGAACCGCTATGCTTAGAGCTAAAAGAGAATATTTTAGAAAGAGCGTTTTCTAGTGATTACTATCATAAAAGTGATGAAGATCTTAAAATGATAGGTGTTTATTATATTGATTCTTTGTTTAGTAAATTTAATGTTGATGAAAAAGGGACTGGATAAGAGTCAACTTTAGTTAGAAGGTGTCCCTATGATTCGGAGGGTGAAAGTCTTGTTGAGAAAATTGAAAAGAGTGGGTTTGAAGAGGACAAGGCTTTAACTAGTGATGTTCCCACTATTTGGCATTACAAAGACTTGAATTATGATAGTTGCTCTTTGGTTGATTGTATTTGTTTGTTGCAACCCATGATAAATTCACCCCATGCTTATGAACAGAATAAAGCTTTTACTAAACATATTGTTGATATCGTGATGAAATCTTTCAAAGAAAAATTGGAATTAGAATCTTCAATTCCTAGAAAATTGCATGATGAGTGGGAACCTACTATCAAAGTCAATATTAAAAATTATGAGTGTTTTGCTTTGTGTGACTTGGGTGCTAGTGTTTCTATAATTCCGAAATCTTTATGTGATGTGCTTGGTCTTACCAATATTGAAGAATGCTCTTTAAATTTGCACTTGGCGGATCCTACTATTAAAAAGCCTTTGGGAAGAATTAATGATGTTCTTATTCTTTTCAATAGGAATTATGTGCCTGTAGATTTTATTGTTCTTGATATTGATTGCAATCGGTCTTGTCCAATTATTCTTGGTAGACCTTTTTGCGTACTATTGGTGCCGTGATTGATATGAAAGAAGGCAATATTAAATTTCAATTTACACTAAGGAAGGGAATGGAACAATTCCCTAGAACAATAATTAGGCCACCATATCAATCAATCATGAGGGCATCTTATGGATCTAGAACCAATGATGACAACACTTAGATCCTACGCGTTATGCCTAGCTAGGGGCGTAAAACGATAGCGCTTGTTGGGAGGCAACCCAATGAATAAAATTTATTTTTGCTTTTTTATTTCTGTTATTGTGTGTTAGCACAATTATTCTACTGTTATTATTGTGTTTTTTGTGTTTTAATTAGTGTTTGTGCCAAGCAAGGCCTTTGGGAAGACTTGGGAGAAAATTGATTTGATCTTGCTGAAAAACAGAAACTTTTGCGCTCACGAGATTATTTGTCATCTTTAACAGAAGAGTGATTTTGAGTTGATTCTTTTTGCAGAAGATTAATAGACAAATTCCTCACGTCCTACAAGTTATTTCAGAATTTTTTGAGTTATAGAAGTATTCGAAATTTTCAGATTGCTACAGGCAGTTCTGTTTTTGACAGACTCTGTTTTATTTGCGTTGTGTGCTTGTTTTGATGATTCTATGGTTTTCTTTGATGAGTTTTTGCCATAGAAAAGTTGGAATACAGTAGATATAATGCAAAAACAAAATAAGAATAGGTTTTCTACAGTACTTATAGTAGTGGTTTGATTTCTTATTCTAACGGATCTCACGAAGGTTTTGTTTGAGTTTTGTGTGATTGAAGTTTTCAAGTTTTGGGTTATCTTATGATGGATGAAGGAATAAGGATTAGCAAAAGTCTAAGCTTGGGGATGCCCGGGGCGCCCCAAGATAATATTCAAAGAAGTAGGAAGCAACTAAGCTTGGGGATGCCCCCGAGTGGCATCCCCGCTTTCTTCTAACAACCATCGGTATTTTACTTGAAGCTATATTTTTATTCGTCACATAATATGAGTTTTGCTTGGAGCGTCTTGTATGATATGAGTCCTTGCTTGTTTTGCTTTGTGTCTTAAGTATTGAATCCTTGTTGGATACACCCTTTTGAGAGAGCCAACAATTATCTATGCTTGCTCCTATGCTTCACTTAAATTTTTCAACAATTATCTATGCTTGCTCCTATGCTTCACTTAAATTTTTGGAGCCATGGATTTGCTCTAGTACTCCACTTATATCTTTTTGAGCATGGTGTGCTTTGTTATTTTTGAAGAAATTATATCTTGCTTCACTTAGATTATTTTGAGAGAAAGAAAAAATTATGCTCATGATCTTAACTTATATTTGTTTGAGCTTATCAAAAGCAACATATGAAAATAGCCCCAAAGTGATAGATATCCAAGGAGGATATAATAAAAATATTCATGAAGATCATTGGACAAAATAAACTTGATTCTTAGTAATGGTTTTGAGATATGACGATATGATATGTGAGTCATGTTGATGAGTTATTGTGCTTTAGCAAGAATATTGATGTTAAGGTTTGTGATTCCCTATGCAAGCACAAAAGTCAATATTATGCAATGAAATTTATATCCGATTTATGGTGCATTATTCGGTGTTACTTACGCTTAATGCGCGGGTACGAGATTTTTTGCTTTTTGGTTGGTCGCTTCTCAATTTTTTTGCTACTCTTCATTTTGCACTAAGTATGATCACTACTTGTGCATCCAAAACCCATTAAACTAGTTTTGCCTTATGAGTCCACTATTACCTACCTATATGTGGTATTTCCATGCTGTTCTAAGAAAATTTGCATGTGCCATCTCTAATTTTCAAAATAAATTTCTCTTTTGTGTGCGCTACCGCTCGCGAGGTGGTGAAGGTTAGCCAATTTTTCCATGCTAGATGTGTTATTCTCACGATGAGTGTTTATTCACTTGTCATTACAAGAGAGTACGACAAAGGTATTAGGGATGCCCAATCCTGAAATGAAAAATGAATTTAATTTATGTTGTCAAATAATAAATTCCTTGGAAAGTGTTGGTATGGAGGGCACCCATGGATACGGTTAGCCATGGAAAGTGAAAGTAATGGTGGAAAAATGAATCAACTTTGTTTTCTGTTTGGGAACTGCCTATGATGTATCTACCATGGAAAGTGTTGGGATGCTCTCCAAGTCGTTTTTGTTGGTGGGAAAAGTATGCCTAAAAAATATTTTTATCTCTCAATTTAAGCTCTGAGCTCTGGCACCTCTACAAATCCCTACTTGCCTCCGCGAAGGGCCTTTCTTTTTACTTTTGCAATTTTTATTTTTTATTTGAGTCTCCATTTTCTCTTATAGAGCACCAACTAAGGGGCACTATGATCGTATTTGAGCATTGGGTGTAGCTAATATTCGAGTGTGTTTCATGAATGGATCAATGATTGTGCATAATGGGCTAGGGATAACTTGCTTTAGTGTTGATATTTTGAAAGACATGGTTGCTTGTTGGTATGCTTGAGTATTAAAGTCTTCATGTCAAAACTAGACTATTGCTTTGAATCATATAAAAGTCAATATGTCCATGCTATAAAGAAAAGAAATGTGATGAATATGTTAGGCAACATTCCACATCTTCTGTTTTTATCATTTACCTACTCGAGAACGAGCAGGAATTAAGCATGGGGATGCTGATACATCTCCAATGCATCTATAATTTTTTATTGTTCCATGTTGTTATAGTATCATTCTTGGATGTTTTACAGTCATTTTATAGTCATTTTATATCATTTTTTGGTACTAACCTTTTGACATAGTGCCCAGTGCCATTTGCTGTTTTCTGCATGTTTTTTACATCACAGGAAATCAATATCAAACGGAGTCCAAACGCAGCGGAACTCCTGGAGGATTTTTTTTGGGCCAGAAGACATCTAGTGGGCCAAGGAAGCACCTGGGGGGTGGCTCGAGGGGAGCAGCACCCACCAGGGTGCGACAGGAGGCCCAGGCGCGCCCTGGTGGGTTGTCCCACCTCGGGTGCCCCCTAAACCGCCTCTTTGCTCTATTAATACCCCAATATTACATAAACCCTAGGGGAGTCAACGAAAATCAATTCCAGCCGCCATAGAGTCCAGAACCACCAGATCCAATCTAGACACCGTCATGGAGGGGTTCACCACTTCCATTGGTGCCTCTCCTATGATGCGTGAGTAGTTCTTTGTAGACCTACGGGTCCGTAGTTAGTATCTAGATGGCTTCCTCTCTCTCTCTCTTGATTATCAATAAAATGGTCTATTGGATATCCATATGATGTAAGTCCTTTTGCGGTGTGTTTGTTGGGATCCGATGAACTTTGAGTTTATGATCAGATTTATGTTTTTATCCATGAAAGTTATTTGAGTCTTCTTTGATCTCTTATATGCATGATTGCTTATAGCCTCGTATTTCTTCTTCGATATTTGGGTTTTGTTTGGCCAACTTGATCTATTTAAATTGCAATGGGATGAGGTGCTTTGTAGTGGGCTCGATCTTACGGTGCTTGATCCCAATGACAGAAGGGGAACCGACACGTATGTATCGTTGCTACTAAGGATAACAAGATGGGATCTATATCTCTGCAATAGATAAACGGACCCCGTCTACATCATGTCATTGTTCTTATTGCATTACTACATTTTTCCATGAACTTAATACACTAGATGCATGCTAGATATCGGTCGATGTGTGGAGTAATAGTAGTAGAAGTAGGCAGGAGTCGGTCTACTAATCTTGGACGTGATGCCTATATAATGATCATTGCCTGGATATCGTCATGATTATTTGAAGTTCTATCAATTGCCCAACATTAATTGTTTTCCCATCGTTTGCTCTTTTTCTCGAGAGAAGCCACTAGTGAAACCTACGGCCCCCGGGTTTCTTTTCATCATATTTGCCTTTGCGATATATTTTCCTTTGCATTTATTTTCAGATCTATTAAACCAAAAATACAAAAATACCTTGCTGCAATTTATTTGTTCCGTGATCTATTTATCCTATCTACCACTTTTACCTCATGTTATTTGTCTGTCTTGACGCGCCGTACCCGAAAGGGATTGACAACCCCTTTAACACGTTGGGTTGCGAGTATTTGTTATTTGTGTGCAGGTGTTGTTTACGTGGTGTCAGGAGGTTCTCCTACTGGTTCAATAATCTTGGTCTCATCACTGAGGGAAATACCTACCTCCGCTATACTGCATCATCCCTTCCTCTTTGGGGAAATACCGACGTAGTTCTAGCAGACGTCACTCCTCCAAGGACAAGTTCTTCGACAACGTCATCAACCCATATCTGCGGGAGGCTATGCAACACCCTCAAGCTATCCAGATGCACGATGGGGTGCTGCACATCCGCGATGTGCAAGGACCCAAGGGGACTGGATCCGTGGAGGCCAGGTTTGAAGCTATGGAGTAGGACATCTTCAAGTGCAAGGGGATGGTGGAGTGTGGACTCAATGCCAAGCACCTCATGATCGTGGAATATACTCGTGATCCCAAGGTGGATGGCAAGCCCATAAAGGACATCATCTTTTCCCTCAACGAGAAAATCAACTTCCTCCATAGCCAGATCCGCAGCCTTCAAAGGCAAGTCTTTGAATATGAGGCAAGGTTTAAAGGTATGAGTTTGCTGCCATTTGCAGGATCCGGGAGACTCACTCCTCCTCTTATGATGGTGAGCCTCTGCCATGGAAACCCGAGGACAAGAAACCTTCTACTTCATCACCACCAGCTCCTTCTTCACGACCAAAATAAAACTGAGTATTGGGTATGGGCACTCCCCTTGGCTTTCGCCAATCTTGGGGGAGGTGCCCCGGTATCGTATCATCTCCACTATGTTTTGCCTTTATTTTCTTAGTTCAATCCATGGTTATCTTTTGCTATTAGAATAATAAAAGTTTAGTACGATCCTTTCTTTTTGTGAGTTTGCTTAGTGATCAATCCTTGTAATCGTGTGTGAGATATATAATAAAGTTTAGTTTGAGTTTTGCCTTCTTTACTTTTCTTGTTTCAATAAAAAGAAAGGAAATAAAAGAAAAGATCATATGCTAATCTTATGGTAAGTTATGACATTACACAAGGAAAAGTATAAGTAGAAAAATTTATTGTAGATTGACAAACATAGCATTGGTCAATGATGCAACACATGAAAGAATTAATAAGGGAAGAGAAGATTCACATATAAATATACTATCATGGAAATCTTTTATGATTGTGAGCACCCATCAAAATATTATATGCCAAAATTGTTGACGTTGGACAAGGAAGACAACCTAATGATTTATGTTTGTTCATATTCACATAGAAGTTATATTGTCATAGATCCTTCAACATGTGGTGCTTGCCCCTATCTTTGCTAGCCAAAAACTCCACACTAAGAAGAGATACTACTTGTGCATCCAAAACCCTTAAACCCTATCTTGTTTGAGAGTCCACCATACCTACCTATGGATTGAGTAAGATCCTTCAAGTAAGTTGTCATCGGTGCAAAAAGGGCAATAAAAATTGCTTCTAAAAGTGTGAGATCATTTAGTGTAAGGGAAAATTGAGCGTTGTACGAACTTGTGATGGTGAAGAATAAAAGCGACAGACTGCATAATAAAGGTTTCCATCACAAGGGAAATATAACGTGACGTTCTCTTACACTAAGGGGTTGAGCATACAAACAAAAAGCGCATGGCAACCTCTGCTTCCCTCTGCGAAGGGCCTATCTTTTACTTTCATGTATTCTTTTATGCAAGAGTCAGAGTTTTTCCCTCTATTCCTTTTATTTTTCTCCTTTGGCAAGCATCATGTGGTGAGGAAAGATCTAGGCACATATGTCCAGTTGAATATGGGTAGCATGAGTTATTATTGTTGACGTCACCCTTGAGGTGAGTGTGTTGGGAGGCGAAACTATAAGCCCCTATCTTTCTTTGTGTCCGGATGAAACGTTTTTCTCATGTGTATGCGGTGAGTGTTAGCAATCATAGAAGACTTAATGATGGTTGAGTATGTGGACTTGCCTAAAGGCTCTGATACGTGACCCTTCCTGAAAAGATGATGAATTGTAGTTCCAAAGTTGACTGAGAACATAGTTTGTCGGTTTCCAATAGAGTTTATGCTTTATATTTTGATGTTGTGATGAATTGTCACTTACTCATGAGAAGTCTATGATAAAAGTTATATGATAAAAGTTTTATGTTAAGGTTTGTTGCTGTTATAATCAGTCACATGATGCTGCTATGTCCGTACTTTTGATTTTATCGACACCTCTCTCTCTAAGCATGTGGACATGTTTTCAATTTCGATTTTCTCTTGAGGACAAGCGAGGTCTAAGCTTGGGGGAGTTGATACGTCCATTTTGCATCATGTTTTCATACTGTTCTTTATGTTATTTTATTGCATAATAATGCTTTCTGGAGTAATTCTAATGCCTTTTCTCTCATAATATGCAAGGTATGCACCAAGGGGGAGAATTCCGGCAGCTGGAAATCGACTTGAAAAAGCTATGTCAAGCTACCTATTTAGCACAACTCCAAATGAGCTGAAATTTCAAGAGGATTTTTATGGAATATTTAATAAATATTGGAGCAAATAAGTACCAAAGGGGGGCCACCAGGTGGGCACAACCCACCTGGGCGCGCCCTGGTGGGTGCTCCCCTCCTCGGCCCACCTCCGGTGCCCATCTTCTGGTTTATAAGTCATTTTGACCTAGAAAAAATGAGAGGAGGACATTCGGGATGAAGCGCCACCGCCTCGAGGCGGAACTTGGGCAGGAGAACTTTTGCCCTTTGGCGCAGCGATTTTGCCAGGGGAACTTCCCTCCCGGAGGGGGAAATCATCGCCATCATCATCACCAACAACTCTCCCATCTTGGGGAGGGCTATCTTCATCAACATCTTCACATCACCAACTCCTCTCAAACCCTAGTTCATCTCTTGTGTTCAATCTTTGTATGAAAACTATGGATTGGTGCTTGTGGGTGACTAGTAGTGTTGATTACATCTTGTAGTTGATTACTATATGGTTTATTTGGTGGAAGATTATATGTTCAGACCCATTATGCTATTTAATACCCCTCTGATCTTGAGCATGCTTATCATTTGTGAGTAGTTACTTTCATTCTTGAGGTCATGGGAGAAATCATGTTGCAAGTAATCATGTGAACTAGATATGTGTTTGATATTTTGATGATATGTATGTTGTCATTCTCTTAGTGGTGTCATGTGAACGTCGACTACATGACACTTCACCATATTTGGGCCTAAGGGAATGCATTGTGGAGTAGTTATTAGATGGTGTGTTGCGAGAGTGACAGAAGCTTAAAGCCCAGTTTATGCAGTATTCTGTAAGGGACCGATTGGATCCAAAAGTTTAATGCTATGGTTAGAATTTATTCTTAATACTTTTCTCGTAGTTGCGGATGCTTGCGAGAGGGTTAAGTAGGAGGCTTGTTCAAGTAAGAACATCACCTAAGCGCCGGTCCACCCACATATCAAATTATGAAAGTACCAAACACGAATTAAGCCAACATGATGAAAGTGACTAGATAAAATTCCCGTGTACCCTCAAGAATACTTTGCTTATCATAAGAGACCGTTTTGGCATGTCCTTTGCCTCAAAAGGATTGGGCTACCTTGCTACACTTTTGTTACTACTATCGTTACTTGCTCGTTACAAATAATCTTGAAATCAAACTACTCCGCTACTTACAATTTTACCACTTGTAGACATTACCTTGCTGAAAACCACTTGTCATTTCCTTCTGCTCCTTGTTGGGTTCGACACTCTTACTTATCGAAAAGGCTACAATTGACCCCATATACTTGTGGGTCATCAGGGAGGCGCTGCCCGCCAGTCGAGCGCCACACAGAGCCAGCAGGTCAGGCCGGCCTGCCCGCCCGCCTGCCGCTGACGGACGTCGCCGCAGAGCCGGGCCCACCACTCTGAGGCCTCGCACGCGCGCGCGATCTATCTGCGCCGAGGGGACGGTTGCCCTTCTATGACGCATTAATGCGCCTTAACGTGCGGAATACGCGGGGGCGTGCGGGGATTGGGGCAGTTAATCCCACGACCCACGTCGCCTTGGCTTCGTCGTTCCGCCTATAAATAGGGGAGGGGAGGGGCGGAAGAACGCACGCGTGCCTCCTCCATCTCCTTCTTCTTCCTCTCCTCCGCTCCTGCTGCCGTTGCTCTACCGCTGCTGCCGCTCCGCCGCAGCTGCTGCTCTAGTGCTGCTGCCATTCCACCGCAGCTGCAGCTCCACCGCGGCCGATGTGCTACCTCTGCTGCCTCGCGCAACCGCAGCACCGCTGCACCCCAGTCCTCTCCGAGCCTCACCTTACCAACACCTGGTCATGGTGAAAAGCGGCTGAGACGGCTTGAACGTGCACGGGGAGCACATCGAGTTCCTCCGCACGACGCGAAGGCTTCCCCACGCCGGCGTCGTGGATGTGTGCCTTCCCGCCAAGCGGGAGATCTCGCCAGCACCCCAGTCCGGCGAGTTCGTAGTCTTCCACACTCATTTCCTCCGCAGGTTCGGGCTACAGGCAACCAACTTTCTCTGATCCTTCCTTGATTTCTATTACCTGTAGCTGCACCACCTCACCCCTAACACGGTGGTGCTGCTGTCCGCCTTCGTGACGTTCTGTGAGGGCTACCTCGGCGTTCTGCTATCACTGGAGTTGTGTGGTAGACTCTTCTACCTTAACCTGGGCACGTCGGCGAAAGAGGAGCTGGCTCAGTGCGGGGCCTGCATCGTTGTGAGGCTCTCAGGAGGGGGACCCGCTTCCCAGCCATCACTTTGCTGGAGTCGGCCAAACTCTGGCAGAAGTCCTACTTTTATGTCCGGAACCTCCACCCGACGAACTACTACATCAACCTACCGGCCTTCGAGAACGGGCCGCCTGCCGGGTCGCGGGACAACTGGAGCCAGCAGCCGCCCAAGCGCCTGCCGGCTCATATCATCAACGTCCTCACTCGGCTCCAGGAGATGAAGGATCTGGAGGGGCTCAAGTCGGTCGGCTTGTTGGCCGCCTCCGTCCAGCGCCGAGCCTCGCCTCTCTAGCTCCAACCTCCAGGATCTGAGCCGGATGTCCACCAAGGAGATGCCGACTGCCAAGGTGGTCCGGCACATGAACTACTTCTCCAACAGCAAGCTCGAGGAGGAGGAGTGGCGCATCGGCAAGGAGCCGTACAGTCGTGTAAACCTGCCACGGCCGGTAAGTGCCTGGTCCGCCTTCTTCGCCCATACCGTTTCTTTTTTATCCGACCTGACCAGCTCGCCTCATGGCAGCGCTTCCCGGGCCAAGGCACGCCGACTCCGGGCCGACGGTGGATGCCGGACCATGAAGAGAGCAACGTGGGTGACCCCGAACTTGGGGCGGTTGCCTTGGAGGAAGGCGGCAAAGACGACGCCCCCGGAGGAGGCGGCGCCAGAGCGGGCGGCTCTTCGGGAGGCAGAGGAGGAGTCGACAATGTCTGGTCTTGGCCGGACAATAACGAAGAAGACGTGGAGTGGTGCCGGCCTGGTGGAGCCGCGAGGACACGAGCCGGCCCAGTGACACTGCGGCCGGCGTACAAGCGCCGCCTCGAGGGGAGGTTCGGCAACCACCCGGCGAAGAAGGCCAAGGCGGCGGCTGCGACCAGGAGGCACGAGGCCGCGAAGGTGGCCGCTTCCCGAAAAGGCCCTAAGCCGCTAACGTGCGTGTCTGGGTAAGTGCGCTTGCTGCACTGGCTTCAAATTTTCCTTTTTTTCTCTTGGGTTTTTTTTTCATTCTTGTTTTCTTGCAGAGCAGGGCGGCCTGTGCCACCACGCGGGCTCCGTCCGCCTTGCTGATGGATCTAGCTGGCGGCTCTGAGGAGGCCCGGCGCGCGGATCCAGCTGCCGACCTTCGGGAGGTGACGGCGAGGAACACGCAGGAGACACGTGAGGGAGTCCTGGATTAAGTGGTCCTCGGACAGCCGGACTATATGCGTATGCCAGACTTTTGGGCTATGAAGATACAAGATAGAAGACTTCGTCCCGTGTCCGGGTGGGACTCTCCTTTGCATGGAAGGCAAGCTTGGTGATTCAGATATGTAGATTCCCTTCTCTGTAACCGACTTTGTGTAACCCTAGCCCCCTCCGGTGTCTATATAAACCGGAGGGTTTAGTCCGTAGGACGAGAACAATCATAATCATAGGTTAGCTTCTAGGGTTAGCCTCTACGATCTCGTGGTAGATCAACTCTTGTAATACTCATATCATCAAGATCAATCAAGCAGAAATTAGGGTATTACCTCCATAGAGAGGGCCCGAACCTGGGTAAACATCGTGTCCCCCGCTTCCTGTTACCGTTAGCCTTAGACGCACAGTTCGGGACCCCCTACTCAAGATCCGCCGGTTTTGACACCGGCATTGGTGCTTTCATTGAGAGTTCCACTGCGTGTCATCATAAGGCTTGATGGCTCCTTCAATCATTTAAAACAGCGCGGTCCAGGGTGAGATCTTTCTCCACGGACAGATCTTCGTATTCGGCGGCTTCGCACTGTGGGCCAACTCGCTCGGCCATCTGAAGCAGATCGATATCTACACCCCTGCCATAAGGTTAGGTTCGGAAGCTTGAACTACACCGCCGACATCCGCGGAGACTTGGTCTTCGACGGATTCGAACCCATGACAGCCGCACCCTGTAGCTACGATGAACATGACTTAAATCTTTCATCAAACCATGCTCGGGAGACAGCGCCTGTAACTGTCCTGGCCCTAGATCCAGTGCAGGTCATGCCGTCCGAGGACGGGAGGATGGACCCCGCCACAGAAACCGCAAACTCATCGGTGCTAGAGCCGAACACAGATCTAACCTCCAACAAGGCATGTGTCATCGGAACCTCGGACTTGTCTCCGGCCATAGGCTCCGAACCGCGTATATCCGCGCCCATCGAATCTAACTGGGCGCCGATCTTGGAGTTCAGCTCCGCGGACATCTTCCAACACTCGGTGGGAGATGTGTTAAACTCATTGAAATCTCTCTCCTTATCAGGAGATTCTTGGCCGAACTATGTCCGGCTTGAGTGGGAAGCGGACGACGAAGAACTTCGTTACCCACCCACCACCCACTTGATAGCCATTGTTGATGATTTGACCGACACGCTCGATTTCGACTCCGAAGACATCGACAGTATGGACGACGATGCAGGAGAAGAGTAGGAACCACCGCCCACAGGGCGCTGGACAACCACCTCCTCATACGACATATACATGGTGGATACACCCAAAGATAACAATGGCGATGACAAGAAGGATACAGTCGAGGATAAACCTCCTGAGAAGCAGCCGAAGCGCCAATGTCAATGGCGCCGCTCTAAACAACGCCATGGTAAAAATAGCAATACCAGCACAAGAGAAAATAACACCCCGGACGACGCCGAAGACAATGAAGATCCCGCAGACCTAGCCATGAAGCAAGATGGGCAAGGAAAAAGGGCTAACACAGTCCGGGACCGCTGTCCGATCACAGCGATGCCGAACACACCACTTATCAACCTGTCTCCAAAGAGGAGAACAGTCTGGATGACGACTTATTGCCACCGTGAGGAGCTTGAAGAAGCAGAAGCAACGGCTTAAAGACGCACAGGATATGCTCAACGACAGATGGAACGAAGTGCTCGACACTAAGGAAAAATACAGCGGCAATCGCCAAACAAAGAGCTATCCCAAACGTAAATTGCTACCCGAATTTGACGATGAGGCTATCACGCCCATACCGCTGAAAAACAATACGGCCGACCAGCCAGACCAACCACCTCGTGGCCAAGACAGAGTGGCTAACAACGCGGCACACAAACCCGCACCCCCTCCCCATAAAGGAAGGGAGGTCGTAGCCAAGTACCAGAAACACGATTTACATGAGCACCTGGACAAAAGAGCTACCATAAACAGGTCCATCTACGGATCTAGGGAACGTGTTCCAATACAGGATCATGGCCACCAAACCGACTATACCGGTCGCTTACCAGTTCGGAATCAACACCGAACACTACAACCGTCGGACCTACGCCACGACATAGCCAAATACAGGGGCGCTGTGCACCCCCTATGCTTCACCGATGAGGTGCTGGATCATGAATTTCCAGAGGGGTTTAAACTCGTACACATCGAGGCATATGACGGAACGACAGACCCTGCGGTCTCGATAGAGGACTTTATTCTTCACATCCACATGGCTTGCGGAGATGATCTCCACGCCATCAAATACCTACCCGTCAAGTTGAAAGGACCATCTCGGCACTGGCTGAAAAGCTTCCCCGAAAATTCCATTGTAAGCTAGGAAGAATTCGAGGATGCTTTCAGGGCCAATTTTCAAGGGACCTATGTCTGACCTCCAGATGCAGGCGATCTAAGTCACATAACCCAACAACCCAGAGAGTAAGCCCGTAAGCTTTGGAACAGATTTCTCACCAAGAAGAACCAAATCATCGACTGTCCGGACGCCGAAGCCTTAGCAGCTTTCAAACACAGTGTCCGGGACGAATGGCTGGCCAGACACCTCGGCCAGGAAAAGCCAAGGACAATGGCAGCCCTAACTACTCTCATGACCCGCTTTTGCGCGGGTGAGGACAGTTGGTTGGCCCGTAGCAGCACCAGCGATCCTGGCACATCCAAAATCAAGGATGGCAATGGAAAACCACGGCGCAATAAAAACAAACATCGAAACAATGAAGATAGCCCAGATAATACAGCGGTAAACGCCGGATTCAGGGGCTCCAGATAATACAACGGTAAATGCCAGATTCAGGGGCTCCAGATAATACAATGTGAAAAGTCATCTAAAGGCAGCAGAGATGGTCCATCCAGCCTAGATAAAATTGTAGACAGGTCCTGCCAGATTCATGGCACCCCCGATAAACCAGCTAATCACACCAACAGAGAATGTTGGGTCTTCATCAGGCCGGCAAGCTCAATGCTGGACACAAAGGGAAGGGGCCGCAAAGCAAAGACGAGGACGAATGTCGCCAGCCGAACACAGGGGGACAGAAATTTTTTCCACCGCAGGTCAAAACAGTGAACATGATTTATGTCACTCACATTCCAAAGAGGGAGCACAAACGCGCACTCCGAGACGTATATGTCGTAGAGCCCATCGCCCCCAAATTCAACCCATGGTCGGCCTGCCCGATCACCTTCGATCATAGGGATCATCCGACTAATATCCGTCACGGGGGTTCGGCTGCCTTAGTGCTCGACCCAATAATCGACGGATACCACCTCACCCGAGTCCTCATGGACGGTTGTAGTAGTCTCAGTCTGATATATTAGGACACTGTCTGCAAGATGGGGATAGACTCGTCAAGAATCAACCAAAGCAGCACTACCTTTAAAGGAGTAACACCAGGCGTAGAGGCCCGCTGCACGGGCTCTCTAACGTTGGAGGTTGTATTCGGTTCTCCCGATAACTTTCGAAGAGAAGAACTAATCTTTGACATTGCTCCGTTCCGAAGCGGCTATCATGCACTACCCAGAAGAACGACCTTCGCTCGTTTCAATGCAGTCCCGCATTACGCTTATCTCAAACTCAAGATGACTGGTCCACGTGGCGTTATCACGGTCAGTGGAAACACGGAGCGCTCTCTTCATACAGAAGAATACGTGGCAGCTCTAGCAGCCGAAGCACGAAGCGACCTTTTCGAGCCGAGCAACTCATCAGTCCTCAAGACCGCAGAAACAGCTAAACATGTTCGGTGCACACCTAGGTGTAGCAGCTCAGATAAACCTGAGCTTGTTTAGCAGTCATGTCCCCATAAGAACAGCCCATAAGAAGGTTGTACATGTCTCCCCATGTACATAAATATACACTCAAAATTCCCTGGGTAGCGCTGGGGGCACCCCACACATAAAAAGTCTATAGTTCGGCTTGACCCTATTCGGACTCAAGCAGCATCCATTAAAACATACCAACTTTACTCACGGTCACACCAGATTCTTTCACCTGGTTTTTTCCTTTCTTACAGATGGCCACCATGCTATACCCCTCAAGGATATGGCACAACGGAGACAAAGGCGCAGACGTGTAGTAGGGCCCCGTTTAAAGGTTTCTTTTTAGATTAAGACCCTATGTAAACCTTTTTTTATTATCTCTTGTTGTTTCATCCTCTCCTGGCACTTAAAATGACCACGAGGGATACCGGCATTATTTGCGAGCTTATGATTCGCCGTACTAAAATGGATGTTATAGCAGCAGCAATCAATGTGTTTCGAGATCTATGCTCTCACCACAGGTGCTCTTTCGTCATGCCGGATTGCCGCACGTACCTTGAAATTCAGGGTTCATTACCGGGGGCTGTATTCAGCCCGGTATATGTTCTAAACTCTGAATACCTTCGGGAGTGTTCGGCGTCGCGAGTTTGGTCTTATATGCATCAGCTCCGAATCATGTCTTTGGTCAAATGTTGGGTTTTCCGGCTCCCGTGTTTTGCTACCTTACGTTTCCGTTCTATCGGCTAAGGTGGTACAGGGAGAACTACTGCGATTGTGCCCTAGTTCATCCGGATGAGCACCTCAGTAGAGAAAGACGAAAACTGACTGTCATGATAAGGCGAGAGCTGGTAAACCACTCGATGACTCAGCGGAATCTTCGCGATTCCTCCGCATTAACGAAGGACCGGTTTCCCGGTCACGTATGTAAACGCACTGTATTCGGATAAACGCGGACATACCAGGGGCTATGTAGTAGCCCCACCGTCAAACTCCTATGGCTAGGTGAAAGTGTTAAAGCTCTATAGTCCGATTGCCTAGTTCGCCGCACTACCACCTCCATAACGGACCAAGACATTGGGTCAAGTCCGATTACGTGCTTTGACGAACACCCCTGCGTTATACGCGAGGGGGCTGAAGCCGACGTCTGCAAACTTTCAGGTTATGTACATATATACATAAACGACCGCACAGGAGGCACTAAAATACTTTACGGGCAAAAGTATAAATATAGCCTTTATTATCATTAGCATTGTTTTTACAATTCGAATAAATGTTACTCGAACATGATATTTTTTGAGCACTGAGCCTCTATTAAGCGGGCACCCTCTAAGACTTCTTCAAAATAGTGCCGTGCCAGGTCCTGGCCCCCGGGTGGACCCCTTGTTGCAATATCGGTGGCCTTCATCTCCGCCCATTACGTCTTCACACAGGCAAGGGCCATCCGTGCACCTTCTATGCACACCGACCGCTTGACAGCATCGATATGCGGCACCGCACGAACAAATCATTGCACCAAACCGAAATAACTATCCGGAGATGGTTCCTCAGGCCACAGGCGGTCCACGACAGCCTTCATGGCAAGTCCGGATAACCTGTGGAGCTCTGCCCATTTGGCCATCTGCTCGTTCAACATCTGTGGACGCCTTGGCATGCTAAACTGCGACCATAACCGTCTTTCCGCTTCATGGGCCTCTTGGTCCTGGAAAAATTGCGTCGCATCAGCAGCACTCTTTAACAAATCCAAATATGCTCCGGAGAACTCCACATTTGATCAAACAGGGCATACTTCAGATCACCGAATTTAGTTTGCAACAGAAAGGGATTTCCAGCCGCGATCTCCCCGGCTTGCCAGAGCTCCTCCC
This sequence comes from Aegilops longissima, assembly GCA_021605205.1. Classification (NCBI taxonomy): domain Eukaryota; kingdom Viridiplantae; phylum Streptophyta; class Magnoliopsida; order Poales; family Poaceae; genus Aegilops; species Aegilops longissima. The sequence goes on along the minus strand of CM038679.1, from coordinate 609,554,067 downwards.
GAGTCGCTCTGACCTCAGACCGGATTTCCTTTGCCGCTTGTAAGGCCTTCTCAAGGCCAGCCGTTTTTGCTTGGTTCTCTCTCTCGAGAAGCTCATACCGGCCAGCGGCATCCTTTAGCTCAAGCGCCATATTGGCTATTTTCTCCTCACTCTGGCGATGAGCAGCCTGTTCGGCTTTTAATTCACCAGCTGCCTTCTCGGCAGCAGCGTTGTTTATCCTAGCTTGCTCCTTGGGCCGGGCAAGCTCAGCCCGAAGGGTCTCCACGGCGGCAGCACCATCTGCAGTTAATCATGTTATAAATTCCAGCATCATGCTCCTATTTATACTTACTGACCGCCCTAATGACATACCTTGCGCCCCGCTTGTTAACAAGCGTGATGTCATCATCCGCCACATCAAGCTGCCACTTCAGTTCGACCAACTCAGCAGCCCGGGCAGTTGCCGGGACTGCAGCCACCTGTGTACAAAAATTGGCAAAATTATTCCCTGAGCTTGTTTATCTTTTTTGATCCTCTAATTGCCCCGTTAGGATGGCAACCAGAGTCTCAGGGGATAGTATCTATACACGGTGCACCTTGTGTTTTTCGGTACAATTTAAGAAATTACGAACCTCGAAGCCTCTTAGCAGGCTCATGAAAGCTTCATTCAGTACGCTTTTTGCGGACGAAATCCTCTTAATCACCGTACCCATTAAGGTACGATGTTCCTCTGAGACAGACGCTTGCCGCAGAAGGCCCGTCAGCATATCCGGTTGTATATCGGATAGTACGAGACTTTTGTTTTCGGCCTCTCTAGGAGCCGAACAACCCGGACCTCGGGCAGCCGAAGAACCACCTTCTGGCCTTATCCTCCTTTGCGGATTGGGAGAGATCCTCCGGGACGACACCTCGGGGTCGTCCGCCTTATGGGGTGGGTAAGTATGAGGAGGCGTTTCGCTCTCCATCATCTCCGGAAGAAGATCCCCCGAGGTCGAAGATTGTTGAGGAAGGCTGTAGGCCGATCTGAAAAACATGCGTTTCAAAAATTACTCTCACAAACAGGAAAAGAACGGGGTATGCTTACCAAACACCCTTGTTCACTTACGAATCGGCTAATGGCTGGCCCCCTTGTGGGTGCTGTGCGGCAACATTGCCCTCCAGACCAGGGCTCCCTGATAGGGATTTCTTCCCTCTCTTGGAGGCCTCTGCCTTCAAGTCTTCGAGGGCGGCCCTTTTCTTCTCGTGGGGTGAGGGAACATTAGATTCTCCACCCCGTTCGTCCTCTGACGCGGGAGTTCCAACTTCTCCAGATACGGTGCGCGACGTACCTCCGGTATGGAGGCCACTTTTGACCTCCCCACTCCTCTCCTTGTCTTCTCCCGATGGCACTTGATAAGGCGCACGAGCCAGCATCCTGGTTAAAACCGGATTGGCTGAATCTTCGGGAAGAGGAGCCGAATACCTGATCCTCTCTGCCTTCTTCATCCAGCCCTGGCCGAGGATGGTTTTTCAGAATAATGTTATGATAAACATAACGGAAATATGTTTGGTTGTTGAGTACTTACTGGAGTATCTGGATGGTTGCAATCGAGGCCTGCGTCCTCCGTAGTGTCCGGACACTTTTTTCGTGATCCGAAGAATAATTTATACTCCCTTCGAGCATCATGCCGAAGAAGTGCTGAACGGTTCGCGGTCCTTCCGGGTTGAACTCCCACATTCGGAGAGGTCGTCGCTGGCATGGTAGGACCCAACGAACTAGAATTACTTGGATTACTTTGACAAGACTGGTGTCCTTCTTGATGAGATCCTGAATGCGGCTTTGCAATGTCCGCACATCATCAACCGATCCCCAGTCCAGCCCCTTGTTGACCCATGATGCAAGCTGTGGCAGAGGACCGGATCGGAAGGCGAGGACAGCCGCCCACTTTCTACCTTGGGGTGCTGTAATATAAAACCACTCCCGCTGCCATAGGTCGGAAACTTCCGGGAAGGAACCCTTTGGCCATAAAACATTGGTATATTTGCTTATTATAGCACCTCCACACTCCGCGTGTCGCCCGTCGATTATCTTCGGCTTCACATTGAAGGTCTTAAGCCATAAGCCGAAGTGGGGATGATGCGGAGGAAGGCCTCACACACGACATTGAATGATGAGATGTGGAGGAAGGAGTCCGGAGCTAGATCATGGAAATCCAGCCCGTAATAGAACATAAGCCCTAAAACAAAGGGTTGAAGACTGAAGCCTAGCCCTCGAAGGAAGTGAGAGATAAATACGACACTCTCATTAGATTTGGGAGTCGGGATAACCTGCCCTTGAGCAGGAAGCCTATGAAGGATTTCCGTTGTCAAATACCTTCCTTCCCTAAGCTTCATGATGTCCTCCTCTGTGACAGAAGAGGTCGTCCACCGGCCTTGAAGGTTGGATCCGGACATGGTCGGAGGTTCGAAGCTCTTGAATTGAACCTTGGGTGTTGGAACTCAAGGTGGGAGAAGGGAAGGATTAAGCGTGGAAAGAAAAGGAGAGGTTTTGGCCTCTTTATAAAGAGGATGAATGTCAACCGTCCTCCGCGGCCTTTGAAACTTGCCTAATCCAAGGAATCATACCAATAGAGCGGTTGGGTTACCCACGCCCGTATTGATGAGAATCCCGTAATGAGGGGACATGATCTCTGCTTCGACAAGACGTGCCAATAAAACCGCCTCGCGAAACATGGAGTAGCAGGTTGGAAAAACGGTTTGAATAATGACTGGGCCGCGGCGTGACGTCATGTTCTGGAAATGTTATTGTCAAAACTGGTGGATCTCGGGTAGGGGGTCCCGAACTATGTGTCTAAGGCTAATGGTAATAGGAGGCGGGGGACACGATGTTTACCTAGGTTCGGGCCCTCTCTATGGAGGTAATACCCCTACTTCCTGCTTGAATGATCTTGATGATATGAGTATTACAAGAGTTGATCTACCACGAAATCGTATAGGCTAACCCTAGAAGCTGGCCTAAGATTATGATTGTTCTTGTCCTACGGACTAAACCCTCCGGTTTATATAGACACCGGAGGGGGCTAGGGTTACACAGAGTCGGTTATAGAGACGGGAATCTACATATCTGAATCGCCAAGATTGCCTTCCACGCTAAGGAGAGTCCCATCCAGACACGGGACGAATTCTTCTATCTTGTATCTTCATAGCCCAACAGTCCGGCATACGCATATAGTCCGGCTATCCGAGGACTCCTTAATCCAGGACTCCCTCTGTAGCCCCAGAACCAGGCTTCAATGACGATGAGTCCGGCGCGCAGATTGTCTTCGGCATTGCAAGGCGGGTTCCTTCTCCTAATACTCCAAAGTAGATCTTGAACACAAGAATCATGTCCGACTCCGCAAAACAAATTCCACATACCACCGTAGAGAGTACAATATTCCATGAGTCTAATCTGCCGACAACTTTTCCATAACGTGACATCACGCCACGGCCCGGTCATTATTCGAACCATTTTTCCAACCTGCTACTCCACGTTTCGCGAGGCGGTTTTATTGGCACGTCTTGTCGAGGTAGAGATCGTGTCCCCTTATTATGGGATTCTCATCAATACGGGCATGGGTAACCCAACCGTGCCATTAGCACGGCGCTTGGGGAATAAGCGAGTTTTAGGGCAAGTGGGGAGGCGCATGATCTCTGCTGCCTTTATAAAGGGATAAGGATTCCCCTCTTTCACCCACGCCTTCTCCTTCCTCTGCTTACCTCTCTCTCTCTCTCTCTCTCTCTCTCTCTCTCTCTCTCTCTCTCTCTCTCTCTCTCTCTCTCTCGCTCCATCGCCCAAGCATTCGCCTTCTCCACCCACAAAAGCATTCCGAAAATGTCCGGACACGAAGCTGGAGGCATGTGGATGGCCTCCACTGTCCAGGAGAACGATATAAAGAAACTTTGGGAGGTCGGGTATATGGCCAAGAAGATCGGGCACCGTCTTCCGATGGTGGGACAGATCGTCCCTACTCCGGAACCCCACGAGAGGGTTCTACTCCTCCCTCACTTTGTCCGCGGGCTGGGGTTTCCCCTCCACCCATTTGTTCGCGGCCTTATGTATTACTACGGGATCGATTTCCATGATTTATCCCCTAATACCTTCCTCAACATCTCGACATTCATCCTCGTGTGCGAGGCCTTCTTCCTCGTCTCTCCACACTTTGGACTGTGGCTGAAAATTTTCAACGTGAAGCCCAAGGTGGTGAGCGGTAAGCACGCGGAGTGCGGAGGCGCCATGGTGAGTAAGATGCCCAACGTCAAATGGCCATCAGGTACATTCAGTGAGTCCGTCAAAGGGTGGCAACAACAGTGGTTCTATGTCACTGAGCCACGCGGCACAAAATGGGCGGCAGCTCCCGAATTCCGATCCGGAGCCCCATTGCGGCTTACGTCCTGGCCCGGGAAGGGCCTGTACTGGTCTTTGTCAGATGAGCTGGCGGTGCTCCAGGCGCGTATCAAGAGCATGGAAGACAAGAACATCAAGCTTGTCGATGTATTCCAGGTGATGTTAGTTCGCCGGATTCTTCCGTGTCAACGCAATTCTTGCAATTTATGGGAATTGAATCCGACCAAGCACTAGACCCTGCTGGAGTTCTTTGGCACAACGCACGAAGACATCTGGAAGGTGCTTTTCAAGCCCGGCAAGTCGTGGCCGGACTCAGCCGAATTCCATGGGTACAAATTGTCCCGTCCCAGAAGTTCGGTAGGTTTTTGTATGTTGGCAAGGCATATAATTTATTCGCATACTCTGAGGGAAACGCCTAATATTTCCCCCGCGATTCTCCTAGGGCTAGACGAAGAAGGCGGAACGGATCTACTGTCCAGCCCCGCTGCCAGAAGAACAAGCCGACCCACTTCTGATGAAGATGCTGGTCCCGGCGCCTTATAAGGCGCCGAAGAAGAAGCCCGAGAAGGAGGCCAAGGAGACCAGGGGCGGTTTTCGTTGCAAGGGTACTTCAAACGTGGTGTCCGAAGATTCTGAGGCCCACTCCTCCTCCGAAGAGGACAAGGAAGAGGAAGAAAAGGAAAGCCAATCCCTCCAGCGAGGCGGAGAAAGAGGAGGACGGCCTCCACACGTTTGGAGGCTGAATCATCTAAGAAGGGGAAAGCCTCCCATCCAGATGAATCCACCGCAGCCACCGACAGCAGCCCAGAGTGGGATCCCAGGTCAAGCCCCTGGCCACATCGCGAGTACTAAGAAACTTGGACACACACATACATCCAGTCTCACTATTGCATAATATTAACACACTGAGTCATGCATTTTGCAGTCCAGCCAAATCCAACATCGAGCAATCTTCATCTGAAGGCTCGCTGGGCTCGGACACGATGGACAACGAGAATCTCCCGATGGCCTCCTCCCCCAAACACATGGACAACACCGAAGTGTCGTCTCAAAGAGGCCCAGGCTGAGGAGGGGCGCAGGAGACCATCGAGGCGGCACCAGAGGGTTAAACCTCGGTGGTCGGACACATGGGGGAGCAGAACCCCATGGATACTAATGGCGGGGGTCATCTTGAATTCGGCCCCCAACCGGATACAGTTCCGGAGACCAAAACGGCTCGGGATTCAGGCAAGCAACCTCTATTAATAGAAGGGGGTGCGCCTATTACGCCGGCAACCTCTGTCCAGCTAGAGGTGTCGGATACCTTATCGGCAGCGCTGAAGAACGCTTCTACCATTGATGAACACCGTACCCTTATGGGTGCAGTAATTGAGAAGATTCAGTCTGCCAAGAGCGGGCTGACTGAAGCCTGCACCAGCCTTCTAACAGGCTTTGAGGTAAGTAGTGAGGTTTAAAGAGTGCTATAGTATAGATAGTAGCCCCTGATGTACTATTCGGTGTTCGAAAAGAAAAGCCGGGCAGAGGATCAATTTCGCAGGAGTCTTACCATGCAACCCCTTTTTCACTAAACAGGCGTCGCTATTGACTGCCACCTCTCATACTGCGGAAGTCTCCGGACTGAAGCAGAGTGTGGAACGGGCCGAAAAAGAGCTCGGCCAAGTGAAGTGGCAGTTGGAGGATAATCAAGGTATGCAAAACCTTGTTTGTATTTAGTACTAATCAATGATTAAATGTGACTAAACAAATGTCATGATATGTATTAGGAGCGGCGACCAAAGTGGAGACTCTTAAGAAGATGGTAGCCGAGGCCGAGAAGAAGGCGGCCAAGGAGCAGGCCACTCGTGAAAAACACGAGGCCAGGGTCACTAAGGTTCAACAAGAGCTCCAAGAGGCCATGAAGAGGTGCGAGACCTTGGAACAGAGTATGGCGGAAAAAGAATCTGAACTCACCAAGGCTCGTGAAGCCACGCATGTTGCCCGAGGTGAAGCCCAAGGCGCTCTCCGGGAAATCCAAGAGGCCAAAGAGATCACGGCGGGTAAGGCTTTTTTTATGCAAAGAAAATATGTGAAGGAAAGATTCCTTTTACTAACCCGAATTCGGAGTTCTCCAGGGGTGTTTGCGGATCTGCCGCGTAGCGTGTATGATGCCGCACAATTCTGCCGAGCCGAAGAGGGGAGCTCTACGGAGAAGCTGTTCTGGTCGCAATATCTTGCGCCAAAATATCCAGTGCCCCTTATCGATCAGCTGAAATAGCTGGTCGAGCTGCATAGGGCGGCCGAACTAGCCATGAAGGATTTGATTATCCGGCCATGGCCCGGGGAGTCGATTCCTAGCAGCTACTTCGGGCTCATGAAGAGGGGTAATTAGTGCCTGTCCTCGGCTTGACGCCATCAAGTGGTCTGTCTGCATCGAAGGTGCGTGAATGGCCTTTGCCCGTGCCAAGGTGCACTGGGCGAAGATGGATGCCGCCAAGCTGGTGACCGAAGGACCGCCCGCCGGGAAGGAGCAACGCAAGCCCAAGATGTATTATGGCAGTGTCCTGGAGGGATCCCGCCTAGTGGCGAAAAGTGTGCCAAGGATATTATTTTCCCGTGAATATATTCATGTTATCCTGTGTTGTAATATGAAACAAGGTCATTATGTAATATAGTGCTTGTTATCTGAATTTTTACCTCCTATGCGGCCGTTTTTCTGTTAATTCTGAGGGTTGGCCAGTCGACGGCTTCTGCCCCCACGTAGGAAGTACGGGGGTGTTCGGGATTAATCTAAACACTCTTTACTCCAGTTTTGGATCCTTAAAGGAGGTGTATAGCGCAACGAACCAGACAATCGGACTATAAGGCTTTATCACCCTCACTTAGCCATAGGAGTTTGACGAAAGAAAGGTAGGCGCAGCCCCTAGTGTTCGGAAGACCGAACCTAGGGTTCTATAAACACCTGATCGGGTAAAAACCGATCCCTCGCACGATGCATTAGTTATCGCATAATGCGGAATAAATCGCTAAATATTTTGTGACCTCTCGAACAGCTGACCAGCTCTCGCCGCATCATGATAGTCAGTTTTCGGCTTTCTCTACTGAGGTGCTCGTCCGGAAGAACTGGGACACAATCGTAGTAGTTCTCCCTTTACTACCCTAGCCGATATAGCAGAACGTAGGGTAGAAAGCAGAAGAGCCGGGCAACCCAACAATTGACCCAAGACATGATTCGGAGCCGACGCATATAATGCTATAAGTTCGGGGTGCCGAACGACCGTGAAGGTGTTCAGACTTTCTTGCCGTATTATGGGTACAACGAAGCCCTTGGCATATTAAGGCGTACCAGAGTGTACGGCTGGTACTTGACAAAAAATATCAATAAAGAAGAACAGCAAGTGAACGTCATATAAAGCCGCAGATTGTAATTGAATAATACGTGAAAGCGTATGGGTACAAGTAGGGCGATAAAAAGAAATATGACTTCGGAACCTGATGAGACCAGGGGGAGCTGTGTGTGGATCCGGAAAATAATAGGATGATCGTCAAGGGGAATATCTAGGGATTCTCTTGCGTGTTCGAGTTGTTTCCCTCCTTGGTATGTCCGTCCCTTCATAGGTCTGGTCACCAGGTCGCCAGTGATGGCCTAAACAGAAGTGAACCTGAAATGAAGATGTAAAAAATGTTTGTGTGTCCCAGAGCGGTTGAGCCGCATTGCGGAACACAACCTAGATGTTCCTCTGTCTATCCCCATGGTATCCTAGGTTCGTAGTTAAGTACACGCGGAATGAGGGCCGCAGTTCGGTCGAGGATGAGACGGGGGACAAGTGGCTAATTGAGCTCTTGACGAGCTAGGCTATCCTGCCACAGGGTAGTTCAGACTCTTTTGACAGAGTCCGGGAGCTTGATCGCCGAATTGAGGTTCGATTTAAATAGGTCGCTTGGTGCTTATGCAGCTAGGGCGGCGGTGTGCTCTTTGGTGCGGAGGGAGCGTTCCGTGTTTCCATTTACCGTTATGACGCCACGTGGACCGGGCACCTTGAGCTTGAGATAAGCATAGTGTGGCACCGCATTGAATCGAGTGAATGCGGTTCGTCCAAGCAGTGCATGATAGCCACTGCGAAAAGGGACGATGTCGAAGATTAGCTCTTCATTTCGGAAATTATCCGGAGATCCGAAGACTACTTCCAGAGTGATTCAGCCCGTACAGCAGGCCTCAACACCTGGTATGACACCTTTGAAGGTAGTTTTGGAGGGTTTGATCCTTGAGGGGTAGATACCCATCTTGCACACCGTGTCATGATAAAGCAGGTTCAGGCTGCTGCCGCCGTCCATAAGGACTCGCATGAGGTGGAATCCGTCAATGATTGGGTCAAGGACCAGTGCGGCTGAGCCGCGGTGACGGATACTGGTCTTATGATCCCTGCAATAAAGGTGATCGGGCAGGACGACCTGGTTTGTACTTTGGGGCAACTGGCTCCATCACGTAGACGTACCTAAGTGTGCGCCTCCGTTCCCGCTTGGGAATATAGGTGGCGTATATCATGCTCACCGTTTTCACTTGTGGAGGAAACTTATTTTTCCCTCCTCCTTTCGGTGGTCGGGGCTCCTCGTCATCGTTGTCGCTTTGCGACCCCTTCTCCTTGCTTTTGGCATTTGACTTGCCGGCCTGTTTGAAGACCCAGCATTCTCTGTTGGTATGATTAGCTGGTGTACCTGGAGTGCCGTGAATTTGACATGGACGGTCGAGTATGCGGTCCAAGCTGGACGTACCCTGATTGTTTCTTTTGAATGGTTTCTTCCGTTGACCGGACTTAGAACCACTGAATCCGGCGTTGATAGCCATGTGTTCGGCGCTATCGCCATTGTTTTGACGCTTGAGTATGCTGCGTCGGGGCTTGCTGTTGTTATCTCTGGATTTAGAAGTTCCAGGTTTACTTGAGGTGGTGTTGCTACGAGCTAGCTAGCTGTCCTCGCCCGCAAAAAAGCGGGTCATAAGCATCATAAGGGCTGCCATGGACTTCGGCTTCTCTTGGCCGAGGTGTCGGGCAAGCCATTCGTCACGAATGTTGTGTTTAAAGGCCGCTAGGGCTTCGGCATCCGGACAATCGACAATCTAGTTCTTTTTAGTTAGGAACCGAGTCCAGAATTTCCTGGCTGACTCTCAGGGCTGTTGGATTATATGACTTAAGTCATCGGCATCCGGAGGTCGGACATAGGTTCCTTGGAAGTTGTCAAGGAATGCGTCTTCCAGGTTCTCCCTACTGCCAATAGAGTTTTCAGGCAAACTGTTCAACCAGTGTTGAGCTGGCCCCTTGAGTTTTAGCGGGAGATACTTGATGGCGTGGAAATCATCACCGCGGGCCATATGAATGTGGAGAAGGAATTCTTTGATCCATACCGCGGGATCTGTTGTCCCATCATATGATTCGATGTTTACGGGTTTAAACCCTTCTGGGAACTCATGTTCCATTACTTCGTCAGTGAAGCATAGGGGGTGTGCGGTGCCTCTATGTCGGGCTACATTGCGACACAGTTCGGATGGAGCTGGTCTGCGGTATTTAGCCCTGACCGGTTTGTATTTATTATATCCAGTGTGGCGGCCTTCGTCGCGCATTGGGGCGCGCCCCCGCAATTCGTAGATCGATCTGGGCCCTCCTGCTCTGGTGTCCAAGTCGTACCGCAGGTCATGTGTGTATCCCCGAGCTGTTGTGTTTCTATTTGTTCGGTGAAGGGGTGCGGCTGGTGTTCGGGCTGATATGCCGCTTTATCTCAGCCACACGATGGTCGATCAGCCGCATCGTGCCCTGGTAGTATCGGCTCCCATGCCTCATCATCAAATTGAGGTAGCAACCTGCGCTTCGGGTAACTTTTGGTTGGTCGTTCGAGTCCGCATTCCTCGCCTGCCAGGACCACAGTCCATCTATCAGTTAGCAGATCTTGATCAGCTTGAAGCTATTGCTGCTTCTTCTTCAGGCTCTTTGGAGTGGCTATAAACCGGCGCTTAGAGCGCTCCTGCTCGACGAGATCCTCTGGCACGGTAAATTCTTCGTCACCGAGGCTCGCCTCATCCTCGGAGAGGGGCATGTAATTGCTGTCTTCTGAGTCTTCATCCGTGGCCTGTTCATCAGGGCTGGCTCGCCCGTCTTCCTGTTCGGCTAGTTCGAAACTCGGCTGGGCGGGGTCGTCTTCGTCTTCGGCATCGTCCGGAGTGTTATTGTCTCTTGTGTCGGTATCGTTGTTTTTACCATGACGTGGTCTAGAGCGGCGCCGCTGACGTCGGCGCTTCGGCTGCTTCTCAGGAGGCTTGTCCTCAACTGGATCCTTTTTGTCCTCGCCATTGTCTTCTTTGGGTGTATCCACCATGTATATGTCATACGACGAGGTGGCTGTCCAGCGCCCTGTGGGCGGTGGTTCCTGTTCCTCTCCTACATTGTCGTCTTTACCGTCGATGTCTTCGGAATCGAAGTCAAGCACGTCTGTCAAGTCGTCGAAAATGGCTATCAAGTGGGTGGTGGGTGGGTGATGAAGTTCTTCGTTGTCAGCATCCCACTCAAGAAGGATATAGTCCGACAAGAATCCCTTGAAAAGGAGAGAGATTTCAATGAGTTTAACACATCGCCCAAGGGCGAGTGTTGGAAGATGTCTGCGGAGCTGAACTCCAAGACCGGCGCCCAGTTAGATTCGATGGGCGCGGACGCACGCGGTTCGGAGCCTATGGCCGGAGACAAGTCCGAGGTTCCGATGACACATGACTCTTTGGAGGTCAGATCTATGTTCAGATCTAGCGCCATTGAGTCTGCGGCTTCCGTGGCGGGGTCCATCCTCCCGTCCTCGGATGGCACGACCTGCACTGGCTCTAAGGCCAAGACAGTTACAGGCGCTGTCTCCTGAGCATGGTTCGATGACAGATTTAAGTCATGTTCATCGTAGCTGAAGGGTGCGACTGTCATGGGTTCGAATCCGTCGAAGACCAAGTCTCCACGGATGTCGGCGGTGCAGTTCAGGCTTCCAAACCTGGCCTGATGGCCAGGGGCGTAGCTATCGATCTGCTCCAGCTGGCCGAGCGAGTTGGCCCGCAGTGCGAACCCGCCAAATACGAAGATCTGTCCGGGGAGAAAGATCTCACCCTGGACCGCGTTGTTGTAGATGATTGAAGGAGCCATCAAGCCTTATGATGACGACGCAGTGGAACTCTCAATGAAAGTACCAATGTCGGTGTCAAAACTGGTGGATCTCGGGTAGGGGGTCCCGAACTGTGCGTCTAAGGCTAATGGTAACAGGAGGTGGGGGACACGATGTTTACCCAGGTCCGGGCCCTCTCTATGGACGTAATACCCTACTTCCTTCTTGATTGATCTTGATGATATGAGTATTACAAGAGTTGATCTACCGCGAGATCGTAGAGGCTAACCCTAGAAGCTAGCCTATGATTATGATTGTTCTTGTCCTACGGACTAAACCCTCCGGTTTATATAGACACCGGAGGGGGCTAGGGTTACACAGAGTCGGTTACGAAAAAGGGAATCTACATATCCGAATCGCCAAGCTTGCCTTCCATGCAAAGGAGAGTCCCACCCAGACACGGGACGAAGTCTTCTATCTTGTATATTCGTAGCCCAACAGTCCGGCATACGCATATAGTCCGGCTGTCCGAGGACCCCTTAATCCATGACTCCCTCACCCGCCGCCGACCTGACCAGGCAGCCCGAGGAGCCCTTGGCCTAAGTGGCCTTTATCTTTTTAAGTTTTTCTGACTCATGTTCAGAAACAATATTAGTTATGTGCAGTTCCACCCACTTGGGGTGTATTTTGAACTTGATGAATGCTGGCCTTGGGCCCTTTTGCAATATATATAAGTTTAAATCCCCACATGTTTGTATGTATTGCCGGGTTCTGGCTTGATTTTTCCTTTGCTTTTTCCGGCTTTTTCCTATGCCGCCTTCCTTTGGCCGCCTCCCTGCCAGCCAGACAGCCACGCTGCGATCTGTGGCTGGGTCAAGGGCTTGGCCATTAAGAACGGGCAAGTTACTTTGCCGCTTGATGAGCAGCCGGACGAGGGAGGCGAAAGGCCGGCTTGGCCAAAGTTAACATTTTTCCTTAGTCGTTTTTCGTGTGGATAGTGTTTCCAGCCTTTAGCTCTTGCCAGCCGGACAGTTGCGCTGCGAGCTGTGGCCGGGTCAAGATAGGGCTTTGGCGTCGGCCTTCTAGCCGGGTTCGGGTGGTGCCAACTTAAGACAAGGCGGCGAGCCCCCGGGCTGGCTGACTGGACCTGGACGGGTCAAGAAAATGAAACAACTCAACTCATAGCAGAAGCTTATCTTATAGATAAAAAGGTAGCCCCCGAGTGCATCTCGGGGTACCTGATTACTTAATACAAAAGGTAGTGTTGTACATAATTTTGCTTTAGCTGTAAAATGTATGGAGGAGGTTCGCGTTCCATGGCCGCTCCGTCTCTTCGCTGGCTGTGCTTGGCTTGCGTGTCATGGGCTTTTGTGCATCGATGAGGTAGTACGAGTCATTGCCCAGGGTCTTGCTGATGATGAAGGGGCCTTCCCAGGGAGCTGCGAGCTTGTGCTGGCCGACGGAGCACAAGGTCGCATTCATGGAAAACACACGGCTTTACCTTCTTGTTGTCGTAGCGGTGTAGGCTCTGCTGGTAGATGGCAGACCGGTTGAGTGCCAGTAGTCGGGCCTCTTCGAGTAGGTCGACGTAATCTTCTCGTGCCTCACTTGCTTCTGCCTCTGTGTACATGGTGACTCGAGGCGATTCAAACTCGATATCCATTGGGATGATAGCCTCGGCCCCGTACACGAGAAAGAAGGGCGTGAAACCGGTTGATCTGTTGGGCATGGTCCACAGACTCCAAAGGACGGCCGGCAGCTCCTCGATCTAGCAGTCGACCGAGCGCTCCAGCGGCTCGACCAGCCAGGGCTTGATGCCGAATAGGATGAGGCCGTTTGCTCGCTCCACCTGGCCGTTTGACCGCAGGTGGGCAATGGACGCGAGGTCCAACCGGATGCCCTGATTTGCGCAGATACATGCCAAGGTGCCTTTGGCGAAGTTTCTGCCATTATCGGTGATGATGCTGTGGGGGACACCGTATCGAATGGTGATGTCCGCAATGAACATGACAGTTGTCGGGCCATTCTGCATGTTGATTGGCTTGGCTTCAATCCATTTTGTAAACTTGTCCACGGCGACCAACAGGTGAGTCATGCCACCGCGTGCCGTCTTGAACGGGCCCACCATGTCCAAACCCCACATGGCAAACGGCCAAGTGATGGGGATAGTCTTGAGGGCGAAGGCCGGCTGGTGCTGCTTGGTGCTGAACTTCTGGCAGCCATTGCAGTTCCGGACCAACTCTTAGGCATCGTCCAAAGCAGTCGGCCAGAAGAAACCATGGCGGAAGGCCTTGGCCATAAGAGCCCTGGAGGCGGCATGGTGGCCACATTCGCCTCAATGAATGTCTCTGAGGATGTCCATGCCGTTCTCCGGCTCCACACAACGCTGGAAAACGCCAGTCACGCTGCGCCTAGCGAGCTTGCCATGGATGATGGTGTAGGCTTGTAACGCCCTCGATGCGGCTATATCTCCCACGTGTCGAAGCACGACTTAGAGGCATAACCGCATTGAAAGCAATGTCGCAAGTGAGGTAATCTTCACACAACCCATGTAATACATAAGGGAAAGAGATACATAGTTGGCTTACAGTCGCCACTTCACACAATACATAAATAAACATCCATCATCCAGATTACACTCAAGGTCCGACTACGGAACCAAAATAAAAGAAGACTACCCCAAATGCTACACGGATCCCGATCGTCCAAACTGGGCTCCACTCATCGATCATCCGGAAAAGACACATAGTAACGACCACGTTCCTCGTCGAACTCCCACTTGAGCACGGTTGCATCGCCTGCCCGCATCATCGGCACCGCAACTGTTTTGGTAGAATCTGTGAGTCACGGGACTCAGCAATCTCACACCCGAGATCAAGACTATTTAAGCTTATAGGAAGGACAGAGTTGTGAGGTGGAGCTGCAGCAAGCGACTAGCATATATGGTGGCTACACTCGCAAAAGAGAGCGAGAAGAGAAGCAAGGCGCGGTCGTGAAGCTAGTAGAGATCAAGAAGTGATCCTGAACTACTTACGTCAAGCATAACTCCAACACCGTGTTCACTTCCCGGACTCCGCCGAGAAGAGACCATCACGGTTACACACGCGGTTGATGTGTTTTAATCAAGGTCAACTTCGGGTTTTCTACAACCGGACATTAACAAATTCCCATCTGCCTCATAACAGCGGGCATGGCTTTCGAAAGATAATACCCTGCAGGGGTGTCCCAACTTAGCCCATTATAAGCTCTCACGGTCAACGAAGGATATTCCTTCTACCGGGAAGACCCGATCAGTCTTGGAATCCCGGACTACAAGACATTTCGACAACAATAAAACAAGACCAGCAAAGCCGCCCGATTGTGCCGACAAATCCCGATAGGAGCTGCACATATCTCGTTCTCAGGGCACATCCGGATGAGCAGTCCGTACAACTAAAACCAGGCCTCAAGTTTCCCCAAGGTGGCACTGCAAAGGGCTCTAGTTTGGACCAACACTCAGAGGTGCATTGGCCCGGGGTAATAAAGATGACCCTCGGGCTCGCGAAAACCCGGGGGAAAAAGGCTTAGGTGGCAAATGCTAAAACCAAAGTTGGGCCTTGCTGGAGGAGTCTTATTCAAAGCGAACTGTCAAGAGGGTCCCATAAATCACCCAACCGTGTAAGGAACGCGAAATCAAGGAACATAACACCGGTATGACGGAAACTAGGGCAGCAAGAGTGGAACAAAACACCAGGCATAAGGCCGAGTCTTCCACCCTTTACCAAGTATATAGATGCATTAATTAAACAATAGATATATTGTGATATCCCCAACAAGTAAACATGTTCCAACAAGGAACAACATCTCCATGTTCCAACAAGGAACAAACTTCATCTTCACCTGCAACTAGCAACGCTATAAGAGGGGCTGAGCAAAGCGGTAACATAGCCAAACAACGGTTTGCTAGGAAAGGATGGTTAGAGGTTTGACATGGCAATATGGGTGGCATAATATAGCAAGTGGTAGGTAACGAGCATAGGCATAGCAAAAGAGCGAGCATCTAGCAAGCAAAGATAGAAGTGATTTCGAGGGTATGGTCATCTTGCTCAAAAGTTCTCGAGTTGTCGAAAGCTTGATCCTCGTAAGCGTTCTCAACAGGTTCCTCATTCACGTACTCGTCTCCCGGCTCTACCCAAAGCAAGAACACAAACAATGGAACCACAATAAATCACAGTGCAATGCAAAAGCAACCTGATGCAACACATGGCATGATATGCGAGATGTGATATGCAATGCGTATGCGTGCTCCGGAAGGAAAATGATGAACCAGGCATCAAGTTGGCAAACCAAGTATGCCGCTGGAAAGGTGAGATGATTTCGGTTGAAATCGATATAAAGATCACCGGAATCGGATGCACGGTTTGCAAATGACAAGCAAAACAAGAATAACACAAATCTGTCATTAACAGCATGATACCACATAGCAAGCAACAAGAAACTAAGGTACTGCATCCAAACGTACCAACAAAGCATATGGCAGTTATCTAATCAAGATGCTTGACAAAAGATGAACACTGAGATACGGATAAAACACACCATAACAGGTCCAAACAAGCATGGCAAAAGTGCAAAATATATTAGCTGCACAGACTTAGTGAAAATACTGAACATGGCAGAAACAGCATCAGGAAGCAATGTTCAGAGCAAACAAACAGCATGCAACAGGAACTTATAATAGCAAAACAACGCATGGCATGAATCTACTCGAAGCATATAACAAAAGTCCTTTACTGACCATGAGCCAAAAAGGATCAGAAGATATGATGGCACCCACGTAAACATAGCAAGTTTCGTTACAGATTCAGCAAACAGGGCATGACAAAAACAGATAACAAGTAGGCATGTTTAAGAGCTCGATGCACTCACTACAGAGCATTACATGATAAACTAAGCATACATCCATCAAGAAGACATGGCATAGAAGCTATACATGGCAAGAACAACATCATAGCATACACGGATCAACTACAACAACCTTGGCAAAATTGAATAACTTGTAAAGAATCTTCCAGGAAACATTTTATAGCAAAAGTAGAGCTCGATTGACTCAAGCTATGGCACTCCATAATTGCAAACAAGGGAATGGATGGATAGATCATAACCATATGTTCAAAACATCCTTACTGAAGTATCTCAAAATATGCAGGTATCTCTCGGTAGCATCAAGTTAACATGGCATAAAAATATCGGCAAAACAGGGGCTGAAATCAGCAACATCATGAAGCCTAGTTTGCATGCTTGTGCTAGTCACCACAGAGATCACAAAAATACATGGCATACACCCCGGTAAAGATGGCATGGCATATTACAAAACACCTGTCGGACTCAAGTTCATAGGATGCACACATCAATCATGGCAAAAATGACAAAAGTGCATGTTCTGATAAGAATCTGAAACTAACATCACGTAGCCCTCTTCCAACAGAATTTCGGGCATCAAGATGAGCTCAAATGAAAATGATGCAATGAGATGAAATGATGTACTCGTCGAGACGAACAATTCGGTATGCTACACACCCAAAAGGGAGCCACGGGTGCAAAGTCATGGCATGATGAAAATGCAACAAAATACTGACAAAAAAAGACTTGGACGAAAATCGGGGGGAGAAGAAGTCAACCCTCTCGTTTGGATCTAGATCCGGGCGCGGACTCCGAGGTTCTCCGGCGGCGGCTCGCCGGAGAGGAGGAAGGAGGGCCGGGGCCGGCGAGGTGGCCGGCGGCGGCTCGCCGGAGAGGAGCCGGAGAGGAGGCGCCGGGCGCGGGCGATGGCGCTGGCGGCCGGGCCGACGGCGGCCGGGCGCGGGAGGCGGCTGGGCGGGTCCGCGAGCGGGCGGCGGCGGCGAGAGCTGGGCGCGCCACGGCGGCCCCGGATTGGTCGGGCGGCGGCGGACGGACACGTCCGGCCGTCCGAATTTCGTCAGGCGGCGCGAAGGGAGCGGGGAGACTAGGGTTTCATCCGGATTTCGGGGAAGGGATCTATATTTATAGGTAGAGGGAGCTAGGAAGCTCCAAATGAGGTGCGGTTTTCGCCCACACTATCGTGATCTGACGACGGAGAGCATGGAAGTGACTTAGATGGGTTATTGGGCTGTTTTGGAGGGGTGTTGGGCTGCAACTCAAAAGAGGCCTTTGCGAGAGTGCGGTTAACCGTTGGAGTACCAAACGAGCTCCAAATGACCCGAAACATGACAGGTGGTCTACCGGTGGTGTACCAAGGCCACTTGGAATACCTCTGTCCATTCCGAGAAAGTTTAGTACCCGCTCACGAAAAAATGTAGAAGGGGACGCCGGGGGACATAGGAGTGCCGGATTGCAAGACGGACAACGGGTAAAATGCTCGGAATCATGAGACGAACAGGTATGCAAATGAGATGCACATGATGACATGATATGAAATGCATGAAATGGACAAAATGCAAAAATGAAGAAAAACCCAACCACGGAGGGAATATCATATCACAATGCCGAAAATGGCAAGAGTTGGAGTTACAAATATGGAAAGTTACATCCGGGGTGTTACAAGGCTCCTGCCTGGCGTTGGATCTGTCGGGCCAACACTTCGTTGGCTGGTAGCACGCGGCTCCCCGAAAAGTCGCGGACAGGCTGCGCCCAAGACGGTGCTTCCACCACCGTGAAGATGACAACTAGCACTAGGGTGGCTGGGTTGGGTGGCGGCAAGCTGGAGTCGGCCGCTCCTCGTGGCGTCGATGAAGTCCCTGGGCCGGGTGCTAGTCCCGCAGCCCCGGCCGCTTCTTTGGAGTCCACAGGATGGGTGCTTGGTGCCATTGTCCCGGCCGCTTCTTTGAGTCCCAGCCGCTCTTTGAGCTGCAACCCCAGACCGCTTCTTTGGAGTCCTGGGCGGCTGCTGGATTTCCCGAGCCTGGTCCAGCTACTAAGGGCTCAGCCTCTACGAAGATAGAATCAGATTCCGGCGAAGGCTGGATAGACGGCTTGCATAGGCATCCGAGGGAGACGCCAGCTGGAATGGCCTACCGGGTGGAACCAATGCGCGCCAGGGCATCGGATGCTTCATTGTCGGCTCTTGGCACGTGGATGAACTACCACCCAT
This sequence comes from Aegilops longissima, assembly GCA_021605205.1. NCBI lineage: Eukaryota > Viridiplantae > Streptophyta > Magnoliopsida > Poales > Poaceae > Aegilops > Aegilops longissima. The sequence continues at coordinate 609,535,513 of CM038679.1, read as the reverse complement.
CAAAGTGCCCACTCATCTACTGGACGAGGAAGCGGTAGCTTTCCCTGTTGGCATCCTTGGCGTCCCAGTCGCCAGACGACTGCTGGACCACCAAATCTGAATCATCATAACATACGATGCGGCAGATGCCGATCTTCTTGGCTAGCCGGAGCCCGTAGATGAGCACCTCGTACTCGATTACGTTGTTGGAGGCGATGAAGTGGATCTGCAGCGTGTGCTTCAGCTTGTCGCCCTTGGGAGAGGTGAGGACAATGCCAGCTCCCAAGCCGGTGCGCATCTTCAAGCCATCAAAGTGCATCCGCCAATGCATGGAATCCGGCGCTGGCGGCAGGTACTGGGTCTCGGCCTAGTTGACTAGGAAGTCGGCCAACGCTTGGGACTTGATGGCGGTGCGGGGCTGGTAGAGGATGGTGTGGGGAGCCAGCTCAACGGTCCACTTTGCCACCCGACCTGAAGCATCTCTGTTGCCCATGATCTCGGCAAGGGGGCGGTGCAGACGACTGTGATGGAGTGCTCCTGGAAGTACTGCTTCTGCTTCTTGGTGGCAAAGTATACGCCGTCGCACATCTTCACTACAAAAAAAATATACTTCTGTGATGATACGTGTTTGTCACAGTAGGTTGCGTTTTTTGTCATGCATGTACATCCATGGAGATTTTATGACATAATCAAGATAGTCATACCTGTGTTGTCGTACAAGTGTTCCATGACATTAACAAAATTATCATCACGGAAGTGTCCACTTCCATGACGATAAATCGCGCGTCACAGAAGTGCTTTCGTCAAGGGTGACCGACACTTGGCATCCACCGTAACGGAACGCCGTTAAGCTATCAGGTCCGGTTTTGGATCCGATAACCCGTTAATAGCCCCGACCGATGGGGATTTTCCACATGTAAAATCATCATTGGCTGGAGGAAACACGTGGCGGCCCACCGTTGGGACAAATGTCATCCACTCATTGGACACAAGGCGCCTATGATACGTTGACACGTGGCACGGCCCAAGAGAGGCCCATTCCTGTGAAAAGGTCGGCCTGTTTGACTTGGTCAAAAGGTGGCGGGCCGGCCCACAGAAACCCTGTTAACGGCATGTTCGCATATAGCCCACTTACAGCCCGCTAACTCACGACCCATTACAGCCTAATGGAACTATGCCCAGTAGCGTCATCTGGTCCATCTAATATGACTCCAGCCCGTTGTAATTTCTGGCCCATGTATGGCCCATGATGTCTTTCGGCCCATATATGAGCCCCTTTGTAACTCTTGGCCCATTAACGACCCATGGTGAAACCGGCCCGTAATGAATAGTGTATCACTTTATACCCATTAGCGGCCCATTATTCCATTTCCAGCCGGTGTTACCTTTCGGCCTTCTCAAGGCCCATTTATTCTTGGGCTCATTTCCAACATTCGGTTACTTAAGGCCCGTTACTGCCCTTTTGTGCTTGTGGGCCAAATTCAGCCCGTGGATACAGTCGGCCCTTTTGTGGCCCGTTAATCTGTTGGCCATTTTCATAGCATCATCAAATACGGCCTATTAACGGCCCATTATGGTCAGCCCATAAAACATACGATTTCCACTCTAGCCCGTTTATGGCCCATTATACGGCCCGTACAAGGCCCATAGATGAGACGGCCCATAAAAGGCCCATGGATCCTACGAGACGTGGAAGGCCCATGGATCCAGCGGCCCATGGATCCTACGGGACGTAGAAGGCCCATGGATCCGGCGGCCCATTGAAGGCCCATGGATCTGTCAGCCCATCGAAGGCCCATGGATTCGACGACCCATTGAAGGCCCAGGGATCTGACGGCCCATAGAAGGCCCACGGATCATCCGTCCCATAGATGGGCCATGGATCGTACGACCCGTGGAGGGCTATGGTCACTACAACATTTGGGCGAGTTGGGCCCCGTTTGAACGATATAGCATATTCAAAGAATTATCCTACTTACTATCACCTCTAAAAACATACACTATACAACAAAGAGTCTAAGGCAAATTACAATCGACGTAGAATAATCCTACACTATACAATAAAGAAATTACAACCAATTATGGCCACTGGGAATTATGGTTCAGCACCAGTGATAATAAAGCCTACACAAACAGCAAATTACATACACTGGGCAAATACAGCTCATACACCATGAACGCGCATCAACTTAACTTACTATTTGAACTATAATCTCTTCAGAAAATAGGATTGGCCGGATTCAGATAGCACAAATTTTAGTCTACAAAATCGCCAATTCCTTCATGGTTACCTCAATGTCTTGTTTCATTTTTTGACTCCTGCATCTAATACCTGCATGTCCAGTCTCAACTTGTTGATTGGACATTGAGAATCATGTACATGTTGTCTTGCCACCTCTAGTTGATGCTCAAGAACATCAGCACATTACAATTCCAATCCATAATCATTCGGTAACGGCCATGCCGCACTGCTCGTAGATCTTTGTGTTGATGTGACTTCATCCTGAAATGTTTCTGTAAGTACACATGACTAGGGCAAACATATAGTTACAACAGTGAAGCGAGCAAGACAGACTATTTTGTACATGGCAAAACATGACTAAAATAATGTTACACGTCATGAAGCATAAGCAGGTGATATTTTAAAAATTATAAAAAAGGTAGTCTATGCAGCCTACATACAGAAATCTCTCTTAGCTCACCATAGGAGCATGATGTTGGGGCCCAATCCAAAACACAGACAAGTTACAAATTTAGACAACATGTTGCGTATAAGTAAGCAAGAAGTTGGCCATTCTGTAGCTCAATTAAAGTCTTAGGGAGCATAATGAACAGCAGAGGGTTTCATACAAACATACTACAACAAGCAAAACTATGCAATCATTAGCCTGGTATAAACTAGATTGTGAGCCTCATGCAATAGTAGCTGGTTAATAGACTTCAAAGCTTCAGGCACACTTCGGCAGAGTATTTAAATGGTAAGGCATTTAATTATGTCAACTCATAGTTATTCAAGTACCCAACATCAGGCATCATTCTTTGGGCATCTCATTAACTAAGGACAAATAAAGCAATTCAAAAGAGCAAATTAACTATGGCTGAAACAAACAAGGAATTGAACTGTTGAGTTGGATACAGTGACTTACCTTAACAGGTTGCAGAGGCTCACTGCAGCTCCTACTTCTCTTGCAAGGCTCCTTCCTAACATCTTGTACTTGGAAATCCTCAATCTTATCTTCATTGCACCCCCTCTGCAAGGTGACACAAAGTAGTTACTCGTCTCCTTGGAAGATAAATATGCATACTTCCAGTCTGTGAACACAAAAGGATGAGATTATAATAAAACAACACCACATAATGAAACATGCCGCATCTCTTGCACTTGCAAACAATGAAATGAGCATTTACTATGTCCGCACTATGTAAAAACTAGGCATGCATTCGAACTGGATCTCCAGGTACTCTTGGAGAGCCTACTTTAGTGTACAGCCAAACCTTTATGTCACCTATGAGTTAGACAAGGCCCCACTACAGCAGCCCTTAGTGTTTAAATCGTTGACAAGCTCTGTTAGAGAGTTAGGTTAAGAACAACAAGTAATCAAAGCAAACAGTTCTAGTATGGCTCGCTGATGCAAACAAGCAATTGAACAGATGTGTGCGCAAATCTTACGTATCAAGAAAACAAGAAAAGAAGGAGGCTTAAAGACCATCACTTGACTGACCAGATTTAAGGGGCATTTAAACATCATGTGCAATGTATAAACTAACATAAACATTGCATATTCCAGATTCTACAATGGAATGCACATGTATTAGGTTATGCCATGTATGATGATGCCTAAATGTACACTATAGTAAGCAGGAGTGATTCATCATTGAAAGCACAATTGAATTGCAGGTTAAGGCCCAATTCGATGCCGCCTTTTCAGGGCTTATTGTCAAAATAAGCCATAAAAGATGTAAAGAAGTCATTTTTGAGTTATGGGCTTGGGCTTAACTAATTTTGCTTTGGAGGGGGGGGTGTTTCGGGTAGAACCTCACTAAAAATTGAAGGGAAGGGGAATAGTGAAATGACTGTTGTCTGCCTATATTACACTCAAAATGCAACTGCTGACGCCCGTGTCACACCTAACCCTCAAGTAAAAACAAACACGCAAGCGTTCATTGCCCTGCCCGCTTGCATCTCCTCTCCCCTTTCCCTCTACCACGATCCCCTGCCTGCAGCATTAGGGTTCCTCCAGGGAGCCATCGCCATTGGTCCCATCTGGCCTAGTCCTCAACGATGCTCTATCCAGCTAGGCTACATGGCCGGCGGGTAGGGACAAATCTCCATGGCTGCTCCTCCCTCTGGCGCCGCCCCTCATTCTCATGGTCTCCAGCAGCTGCTCCACTGGTTCGTCCAACGCACTACTCCGATGGGTGCTGCACAACTACGGCTGATGCCACTCTACGGCAGAAGGCACCTTATTCCCCCTCCCCTCCTCCCAGGCCGTGGTCTTGAGGTGCTGTTGAAGGATGAGCTCATCCAACAAGGTGAGGATCTCCTCTAATTTTTTGCAAAATTTTCATTCTGATCCACTATACGATGAATTGATATGAGCTGCTTCTGCTGCTGCTATATGATGCATTGCTATGTGCTGCCCCTGCTGCTGCTATATGATGAATTGTTATGAGTTGCTGCTGCTATATGATGAATTCCTATGAGCTGCTGCTGCTGCTATATGATGAATTGCTATGAGCTGCTGCTGCTATATGATGAGTTGCTATGAGCTGCTCCTGCTGCTGCTATATGATGAATTGCTATGAGCTGCTGCTGGTATATGATGAATTGCACATTGCTGCTGTTGTATGATGAGTTGCTATGAGCTGCTGCTGCTGCTATATGATGCTTTTAGGTGGTGCTGCTATATGATAATAACCAGCCACTTGGACCATCGAATTTCAATAAATAATTGTTCTTCATTTAAATGTGGGTCATGTGTTCTTCATTTAAATTAGGCAATGGGATCTCTATGGAAAACGTTGACCAGAGTAGATTGTGCAAAGTAGATGGTATCTTTGTATTTGCATTTTGAGCAAATAGTGATGGTCTATTTTCCTATCATAGTAATTACTGCACGGGGTTCAATTTGTGATGCTTGCAAGTCAAATTAATATTCATATGGGCAGCAAAATGAAAAAATATAATGCAATCTAGACTTTTCACTGATCATACCAAAGATAAGTTGAAAACGCAATGAAAAGAACCGATTGGCTTATTACATGGAGCTTATATTCACAGGTGCTTATTTTCTTAGGATAACTCGTAATAAATGTCCCTAAGAAACTTGGCCAATAGAACTGACATACAAATAATATGTCACGATGATTGCAATGGAGGAGTGACGTACCATAGCACACTGTACAGACTCACCGCTGCCTCTCCTTTTTTTTGTGATGTTCCATGAAATTGCCACATACATCTTGTACTTTTTCATTGTGTAACCCTATCTACAAGTTGACACAGCTAATTTCAGACATATCTACATGATAATACATTGCATATCCCTTGCGCATATTTAAACAACCAATTAATGATTGTGCGCGTAGCATAAACTAGCCATGACTCTGTGTGCTGGACTAGCAAGCACTCTAAGGGAGCCTAATGTAGTGCACAGGAATTCCTACATGCCACCTATGATTTTGTGTAATGTACTGCCTCTGTTCCTAAATATATGTCTTTGTAGAGATTCCAGTATGGACCACATATAGATGTATATAGATGCATTTTCGAGTGTAGATTCACTCATTTTTCTCCGTATGTAGCCTATAGTGGAATCTCTACTATTTAGGAACGGAGGTACGAGGTAGTATCATGTATGACATCTACATATCTAATTTAGCAGCCAGTAGTAGAAATGATTGTCTGCACAAAGGGATTACTGGTCGAAAATCCTAGCAAAGCATGCTGGCAGGCACAGAACAATACAAGAGAGAGACGCACTTACAAGATCATAGCAATGCCTCAGTCCAGGATCTTGGTTGGCCAAGCTGTTAGATCCAGAAGAAACATCGTCCTTGTAGTTTCTGCCAGCTGCATAACAGGTAACAACGACCTGTTAGTATATTTGAAGTACATCGGGCAGGTGATGTTGGATGGGTTTAAAGGTGACAAGTACCTAGGCCGTGGCGGGTGCGTGCATCTTGCCAGACGGTGGGAATCAGGTTAGAAACATCCAGGGTGATGACGTTGTGCTGGCTGTCGGGGTCTGGTTAGGAGATCTAGAACCGTCGAGTAGGGTGCTCGTGGAGCGGCTCCGGTAGGGTGGAATACGGTGTGGGCAAAGCAGATCTGTGGCCGTGGATGAGGGCGTAGGTGAAGCTGCTCCAGTGGTTGGGTTAAGGATGGTGTCGATGATGCGGATCTGCGGTCGTGGACGGAGCGTCAGAAGCTGCTCCGGTAGGTTGGATGAGGGTGCGAGGAAGCGGATCTGAGGCCGTGGACTTGTGAGTTGGCAAAGCAGCCTAGTAGGTTTGAGAATGGTATAGGCGAAGCTACTCTGGTAGGGTTGACGATGGTGTCGGTGAAGCGGCTCCGGTAGGGTTGAGGAAGGTGTCGGTGGCCGTCGACGGGGGCGTCGGTGGGGCGGCTCCGGGGGGTGTGGATGAAGCGTCTCCGGTGGGGAGTACGAATGAGCCGCTGCAGATGCGCGGCGGTTGACGAGAGTACCAGCGAAGCAGATCCGGCGTCGTGGACAAGGCCGGCATTGAATGGGCTGTGGTACAGTGGTGGATGAGCAGTCTACTTGTTTCTAGGGGAGGTGGGAGGGGTAGATGCGGCCGCAAAAGCAGATCCAGCGAGGTGGACGCTACTGGCAGTGAATAGGCTCTGGTACGCTGGTGGATGAGCAGTCTAAAGTTTTGAGAGGGGAGGGGAGAAAGGCCGATGAAGTACGGACAGCGTGACGTAAGATGCTCTGGTGCTGTGGAGTTAGTCGTTTTTGCGGGAGGGGGAGAGGAAATGGGGGTGCCGTGTAGTGGGGGGAACCGGAAGTTACCAAAGCAGCCCCAACCTATTATGTACATGAGGGCGGTATTGTAACTATTGGTCTCCATGCACCAAGGACAAAAGGGGAATTTCTCATGCTAAAGACTAAGGTGGCGGAAATTTTAGAAGGAGGCGGGAGATTTTGCCGCCCGCGGGATCGTTCGTATCCAGTTTCAAGTAATTTTGGACCGTGCTAGTGGGAAGATCATGCTAGACTACACGGGGCACGCATCAGCAGTTAATAAATGGTGTGAAGTCCACCCCAGAAAAAAAGACAATAACTCGGGATGATGCGCCAATAACTTGGATGTTCACACGGGCGCGGCCAATCATACGGGTGTAGTGGCGCGTTCACAAAAAAAGGGATCAAATGCTCAGCCTATGTATTTCTCGTGTAAATAGATAATTTAGTGCCATTGGTTATTTACTTTGAACATAATGCATTGACGTGTTAGTGTAGAGGCGCACAAAAAGAAATGGATATTGTAGTCCGCTACTTAAAAGTGTTACCTCATATGATTACATAGCCTCCATTTCATAAATTGTGTACCCGTTGTTCATATATGAATATTACATATATTACTTCATAATAGAACCTTAAATCATCCAAGACTAATGAATTTGAATGAAATAGTAACAATGGTGCATGTACATGATAGCTACATTGGTTGTTTGAAGAAACATCAGTGTAACTTTGGCATGCACAACTGAAAAGGTTATTTAAATAGAAAAAAGTGATATGTGAGTGTTCAATCTTTATAGCGTTGAACCGATATTGTACCTTTGCCACGATACGAAGTAGATATTGATTTATGTTCAAGCGATGCACGTCCACGATCGCTAGATAGTGATACGTGAAAGAATTGTGCAATCTCCCTCACACGCATACATATCTCATTTCCTTGTGGGCATCAAAATCACACACGCACACTTCGTGTATTTCTCTCCCTCCGTCAAGGTTAGAATTCGTCTTTCTACCCCGTCCTACAAGTCTCTCACACAGAAACACACGCGCTCTCTCTGTCTAACGCGCCCACCCCATTAATTCCGCCCACCCACAGCCACTAATATCTCAAAGTATAATAATGTCTCTCACACATATGCCTAAGGTTAACACGAGTTCCAGAACCATATGAATACATACAATGGGATTCCAGCAGAGCACCTTTTGTTTTGAGATTTTGCTCTCTCTCTCTCTCTCACACACACACACACACACACGCGCGTGTGCGCGCACACATTGTTTCTCGCTTCATTTTTCCGGCACTTGCATGCACACCGTTTGTTTATCTTCGTGATGCTTTAAGTATGCCTCGCACAAATGCTATCTACCTATCCTTAATATAGCTAGATATGTGTCACACAAACTCCTTCTCCCTACTAGCAAGATGCCCATGCGTTGCACCGAACATCAAGATGCATTTGTATGAGTAGTTTATCTTGTGGGAGAAAAGGATGAACGAGGGAATGCCTTATTTGCAAATGCGGAGAGGGGTGTGGGTATCTTTTTGCAAAGCTGCCATAGTTTCCTTCCTATCCGTCGGATATAAATCGGATGGCCTATATTGCAGGATGGCAGGAACACTGTAACATCCCAAAATCCTAAATTTTGGAATGTTATATTAAATAAATATTTATGCTTGTTTGTTTGATAGTGGTGTGGTTGCTTGTGTGAAATTGAGTGAAATTTGAAACTTTCTGAAAGTTGAATGAGAGGGAATTAAATGACTTTCCCAAACTTCCACCTTGCATTTATGATCTCCATGAATTCAAATTCTTTTCATCACAAAACCCTGGAGAGAAGATGACATGACTTCTTCCATTTATTTAAATGACAAGGGGTGTTGAAAATATTTGAATTTCATTTGGAAAATATTTCCAATTCTGAAACTTTATGCAACTCAATGATTTTCATGAGAGAAGATAAAATGACTTCTTCAAATTAGATGAAATATGAGTTGGGAGTTTTAAAAGAATTAAATCCAAAGTTCTTTTGAATTTATTTCCAATTTGGAGTTATTTGAGTTTTATTCAAAATATTTTCTCCAAAAACAAAATATATGGAAATTATGGTAACATGATTCCCTACATCGAAAAATTGGAGAGAAATTAATTTGAAGTCATTTTGGTATTTTAAAATGATTTTATTGGATTTTATTGGACCGTAGCACTGTGTGAATTATTAAAATTTGTGTGTATTTTATTTGAAGCTAAAATAGTGTTCATGTTGTAGAAAATCTTTTCTGAAAATTTTGATATATTATATGCCTATATAAAATTTTTATTTGGTTTTATTATTTTTGTTTTGTTGTCTCTGTCTAAAAAGTAATAATAATAATAATAATAATTTACTTCGCCCTTGGCCAAGGGCCAAGGCCCAAGGCCAAGCCAGCGGCCGGCCGGCCAAGGCCAAGGCCATCGCGCGCACCAGGGAGCCGCCGCTCCTTTTCCTTTTCCTAGTAGGACTTTTGTCCTACTTCCGTTTATTACGATTTGTTTCTAGATCTTTTCCTTTTGTTTCCTAATCCTAGTTTATTTCTTGCCCCTACCCCAAGCAAAACCCTCCCTCCCCACTATAAATACCCAAGCACCCCCTCCAACACATCAAACCAACACCTCTCCTCTCCTCACCTCTCCTCTCCTCTCCAAGAGCAGCAGCAGCACCACCACCACCGCCGCCTCGGCCTCTCCTGAGGTTTATATGATCTCCTCTCCACCGTCCCGTGATCTCCTTTCCTCTAGGAGCAACCGCAACATTGGATCCGATCTTCTTCCCCAACTCCGACGACTACTCCGGTGAGATCCACGAAATCCCGTAATTCATTTTTTTCAGAAAATAGCAATCTTAGAAAATTCATATCTTTTAGAGTTTTTAGTATTTTTGAGTGATTCCAATTGCTATGTGTCACAAATTTGCTGAAGTTTCTGTTAGTGTCTCTGGATTTCACATTTGAGCAGTTTAAATTTGTGTTTGTATGAATTTTCTCAAATCACTAGATTTGAGCTATTTTGAGTTAGGAATATTATTTTTGACCGATTCTTTTTGCTCCTGGTCTCTAGGACCTTTGTTTATCCAGTAGTATTTAGTATTTTATTTCTAGGTTAATTTAAATTAGGTTTTTAGCAAAACAGTACTGTTTTATTATTAGTTCTGTTTTAGCTTTTTCTTTATTGTTTTTATTAGTTTTAAATTATTTCTTTTTGTCACTTTTGACAAAATTAGTTGTGTTTCTGTTAGACAACAGGAGAAAAATTTATTTTATTTTAAAAATTTATTTTCCTTAGTTTTGTATGAAACCTTCTATAGGTCATAGTTATAGTTTTATAAAAGCTTTTTATTTGTTTCTTTTTGCAAATGAAATTTTATGGAAAAAAATTCTTTCTGTTAAATTAGTTATTTTACATTTTATTTTCTGCTAATTTATTAGTTTAGTATTTTAATTGTTGTTAAGTTTTTACTTACGGCAAAACTATATTAGATGTTTGTAGCAAAGTCATAGATCTTCGTTAGTAGTTTTTCTTTGTAGTTTTATTTGAAGTTTCTTTTGATTTTGTTTTTTATTATCGATTTTCCTTGCTGTTTTGATTGTTATTTCGAGTGCTAAAATTGTTTGCTAGGATGTTTGCTTATGTGAATGCTATGTTTGACTATATAGATTTTCAACGGAGTGACGATTAGTTCTACCAAGTCATTTTCGACAGCGTTGTTATCTTCATCAAGTATTACCGAGCAAGTTCACTTTGACCATGTTTTTCATACCTATGTGTTTTATTGCATCTAGTGTCATCTTCGCAACAAACCCTCCAAAGAGTGATATTGAATTCTTGTAGTTGAGTAGTATGCATGAGGTAGGAACCCATCACCCTGTTACCAAGCCCGGACGATATTTTATTTTAATGCTACGCTATAGGAGACGGGTTTGGTATGAGTGCTCGGAGTGGTGTGAGAATGGAGGATCTACGCCAATGACGATAACTCCATGATGGAATCTGCAAGGACTGCATCTTCAAGGCCTCAAGACTTCAAGACTCGAGACAAGAATTCTATACACACTCTGGGTGAAGGATGGTTGACGGGCACCTGGAGAAACCAGTGGTTGGCCGGGATGCATGGAGAAGCGCCATGACATCTTGCGGAAAGCTTCACCCAGACTCAAAGAGACGGAAGAATACTTCATGCCCGAAGCTTACCTGCAACCGCAAGTCACTATGGGCTCGGCTTGGTTGACCCTAGTTGTGACTCGCTAGGGCGGTGCTAGCAGATGTAGAACTACGGTAGGATTGAATGAGCACCGGACGGTGGTCGAGGAACTCTTCGAAGACCATGTTTCGGTCATCTTGTTCTCAAACACCACGAAGTGCGAGAACGTAAAAGAGGGATCGAATCTTGCGGGTAAAGTGTACAAACCTCTGCAGAGGGTTAAAACCTAATCGATTAGCCGTGTCCCGATTACGGACAATTTGAGCCTCTGGACTTGGATCTATCTCGAACTCTCAACACCGGACTGATAACTTAATTGTGGGCAACTTATGATGAATTTGGGTTATGAGACATCGGTTGGCGGAACCATGTCATGATAGAAAACTCTATAGTACAGACTTCATTTATTCCTTTGATGTAGGGAAAATAAAACCAGATTTTACGCAAACAAAACTCGATACTGAGCCACAAAGCCATACCGCATATAGTATAGTTTATCATCTGTTTTCTCTTATTGTGATCTTGCCGTACATTCAATGTACTTGACCTACACGGCTGCAACGTATCATGTTGCAGATATTTCCTCGACAGTAAGAGTTACGATACAGGTTACGGTCTACACTCAACCTGCCGATGGTGTTGATGGGACTCCACACCCGACTATTTGTTTCACTGTGACTTATGAGGTATATATCATTTTACGTTAATTATACATGTGATTGCACTTTGATATATGCATTGATGTACTGTGTGTGCCAAGATACTGATCCGTGGATGGCACAAGAACACGTAGGCTTGACCGTCTGAGGTCGGGTCGCTCTGATATGGTATCGAGCACATGTTGATGAGGACGTGACCCTAGAAACCGGAAAGCCCTAGGAACGAAAATCTCTAAAACTTTATTTTCAAAAGACTCTTACTTCTCATCTCTTCTGATTTTATCAAATAGACACTCTCACCTCAAATAGTTAGAATATACCCTTTTCCTTTTGATCACATGAAGAATCAATGAAGCCGCTCCAAGAAGGACAAGATATCGGATAACTGATGGCCTCTTCAGAGTAAAGAGGATTTGACCATGCATTAGAAGAGTTGAAGCTGCAACAATTGAAGACTCCGAAGGCTAGAAGAATTTGAAGAATCTGAAGAATTATTTGACCTTTAGAAGACCAAACCCCTGTTACACACTTACGTTAGATGCGACGATTTGTGAGCTGTCATTTGTTTGATGTTTTCCGACAGCCACAAAGTAAAACTTGTTTCTTCAAAAAAACTATTGTTTGTATTGTGTGTATGTCCCTCCCCACCTCTCTCATATCTCATCCCAAAACTTTTGGACCCCATAGTTGATGAATGAATTGGACTGATGTTCTCTGGACCGAAGACTCAGCCGGAGGCAGAGCTATGGATTCAGAACATGGAGAATCACTTTGGGAGCAATTTGGTTTCAAGGAAGAATGAAGTATCTTACGCTCTCCAGTACTTTGAAGGAAGTGCTGCAACATGGTGGCAGATGCATCAAGCTATACAGGGATGGAATGGAGCAAAGACTTGGAAAGAATTCAAGAAGACTCTGACAAGATCTCGTCTTATCCGGAAGCAACATGATACACCAAGAAATAAACCTTGTGCCTGCAAGATTTATGGAGAAATAGGACACACCTGTGGGGAACACAAGGATGGATGCCCTCATTGTGAGGAGAAACACCCAGTGAGGAATGCCCAACTAGTAAGGTGACTTGTTTCTTGTGTGAAGGAACCACCCACTACCCGACTCAAGGTTACATTTACCCCATGGTGCAACAAACTATTCAGGAGCAGGAAGAAGGAATGAAAGAAGCCCTCGAGAAGTTATGAAAGAACCAGTGATGAAGGAATGTGTTGAAGACCTTGATGGAGAAGGCCTCAACAGATTTTACTCCAATGCCTGCTATTCATGTGGAGAAGAAGGACATTTTTCACAAGATTGCACCAAGGAAAGAAAAGAGTATCCGGATACTTCCCAACGGAAGCAATAGAGTTTGATCCACAGGAATAGAAGGTTTGATCGAACGAAGAAACCGTGAAGAGAAAACAAAGACACCCTCGTAACAACCCAATTTCTGCAAATAGGGACAAGAGTCATATTACCTGTTTTGAATGTAAGGACGTCGGGCATTATGCCAATCATTGTCTCGAAGGAAGCAAGGAACTCAAGGAGCAGGCACCATCTCCAAGAAGCCCAAAGACTTATCGAAATTCATTTGTTTTCGCTGCAAGGAAGCAGGACATTATGCTACTAAATGTTCCGACAAGATGAAAGCTGGAGCTGAGTAGTTGGAATTTTGATATTGGTAATAAGTGTAGTAGGAAGCAATTGTTTCCATAAGGATATGGAGTTGAATTTATGTAATGAAAGTCTCGGATATTGTAATGAATTCATGAAATCAATAAAGTTAAGGTGACATGTTTTCATATGTTTAATTGTATGAGTTGTTACTCTATGAACACGGATTTTGACCATTTTCGAGGATATGAGAAATATGGTCTATGGATGGATTTGTGAATTTCATTTTAGGGTGGTAGTACCCTGTGAAGAAGACTAGACTAATGGATAAGAAAATATATATTCCACGGACTGTAGTTCGAAGGAAAAAAAAGTTGGAGTTTTGCTTTTGATATGATGGTATGAAGAAACAGAGTACTACTGGATTTAAAGGAGGTGTAATATGGAACAAGAGAGTTACTCCAAGGATGAGTTAAAGCTGCACTAGTGTTGAAGTGGGCCATAACCCACAGGCCCAGGATTTTGAAAAGGAACAGATGTAACCTTGATAAAGGAATAAATTTGGAAGAATCAGTGATCCAATCAGCATACGTTTCGTAGGAGGTTACGCAAAACCTGAGAGTGGTGAAGTAACGATAGATGTTTTGTTTGGCTTGCTGAACCAAAGGATTTACTCGAACCCAGTTCGAGAACAAGAGAAATTCTGCAATGCTTGTGAGTATGCCCAAGTGTTAGAATACGTGATTCACTGTTTACGTATGTGGTAATGATTCAAGTACGGGATGGATTGGCCCCCATACCGGAGACTTCTATCATGAACTATCATATGTTGATGGAAAATCAGAGAGACTTGAAAACCTTAGAAGAGCGTCGACACGACAAGCCAAAACCTTAGAATGGTAGGACGATTGATCCATGTACCGCAACCGTTGCAAACGTAGGTCATACGGTGAGACCCAACCCAACCCATTATTCCTACAGGAGAAACCTGTAATGGTCGACCACCATGAGATCTCGATAGTTGTTTATTGGCGACAGACACACTCATTAAGGAGACACAGTCTCGGAAGAACCACACCAGGATGAAAGGACACGATTTGAGGAAAAGGTTTGACCCAACCGGAAGAGCCCAAGTGTAGGAGTTACTTGAAGTTGTGAGAAGACCGATAGTGTTCACCCTAGGGATGGAGTACCGAGTTCCGTTGGAAACATAACCCTGTTTTAAGTGTGGTAGCACACTAGACCATTCCAATCGATGATTTGCTGGAAGACCCCAAACCCTAACCTTTTCTTGTTGCTTCTTGAATCTCGAGGACTAGATTCATTTTAAGTGTGTAGATTTGTAACATCCCAAAATTCTAAATTTTGGAATGTTATATTAAATAAATATTTATGCTTGTTTGTTTGATAGTGGTGTGGTTGCTTGTGTGAAATTGAGTGAAATTTGAAACTTTCTGAAAGTTGAATGAGAGGGAATTAAATGACTTTCCCAAACTTCCACCTTGAATTTATGATCTCCATGAATTCAAATTCTTTTCATCACAAAACCCTGGAGAGAAGATGACATGACTTCTTCCATTTATTTAAATGACAAGGGGTGTTGAAAATATTTGAATTTCATTTGGAAAATATTTCCAATTCTGAAACTTTATGCAACTCAATGATTTTCACGAGAGAAGATAAAATGACTTCTTCAAATTAAATGAAATATGAGTTGGGAGTTTTAAAAGAATTAAATCCAAAGTTCTTTTGAATTTATTTCCAATTTGGAGTTATTTGAGTTTTATTCAAAATATTTTTCTCCAAAACAAAATATATGGAAATTAGGGTAACATGATTCCCTACATCGAAAATTGAGAGAAATTAATTTGAAGTCATTTTGGTATTTTAAAATGATTTTATTGGATTTTATTGGACCGTAGCACTGTGTGAATTATTAAAATTTTTGTGTATTTTATTTGAAGCTAAAATAGTGTTCATGTTGTAGAAAATCTTTTTCTGAAAATTTTGATATATTATATGCCTATATAAAAATTTTATTTGGTTTTATTATTTTTGTTTTGTTGTCTCTGTCTAAAAAAGTAATAATAATAATAATTTCGCTGCGCCCCGCCGGGCCAAGGGCCAAGGCCCAAGGCCAAGCCAGCGGCCGGCCGGCCAAGGCCAAGGCCATCGCGCGCACCAGGGAGCCGCCGCTCCTTTTCCTTTTCCTAGTAGGACTTTTGTCCTACTTCCGTTTATTCCGACTTGTTTCTAGATCTTTTCCCTTTTGTTTCCTAATCCTAGTCTATTTCTTGCCCCCTACCCCAAGCAAAACCCTTCCCTCCCCACTATAAATACCCAAGCACCCCCCCCCCCCTCCAACACATCAAACCAACACCTCTCCTCTCCTCACCTCTCCTCTCCTCTCTGCAGCAGCAGCAGTGCAGCACCACCGCCGCCGCGCCCTCGACCTCTCCTGAGGTTTATATGATCTCCTCTCCACCGTCCCGTGATCTCCTTTCCTCTAGGAGCAACCGCAACATTGGATCCGATCTTCTTCCCCAACTCCGACGACTACTCCGGTGAGATCCACGAAATCCCGTAATTCATTTTTTTCAGAAAATAGCAATCTTAGAAAATTCATATCTTTTAGAGTTTTTAGTATTTTTGAGTGATTCCAATTGCTATGTGTCACAAATTTGCTGAAGTTTCTGTTAGTGTCTCTGGATTTCACATTTGAGCAGTTTAAATTTGTGTTTAGATGAATTTTCTCAAATCACTAGATTTGAGCTATTTTGAGTTAGGAATATTATTTTTGACCGATTCTTTTGCTCCTGGTCAATAGGACCTTTGTTTATCCAGTAGTATTTAGTATTTTATTTCTAGGTTAATTTAAATTAGGTTTTAGCAAAACAGTACTGTTTTATTATTAGTTCTGTTTTAGCTTTTTCTTTATTGTTTTTATTAGTTTTAAATTATTTCTTTTTGCCACTTTTGACAAAATTAGTTGTGTTTCTGTTAGACAACAGGAGAAAAATTTATTTTTATTTTAAAAATTTATTTTCCTTAGTTTTGTATGAAACCTTCTATAGGTCATAGTTATAGTTTTATAAAAGCTTTTTATTTGTTTCTTTTTGCAAATGAAATTTTATGAAAAAAATTCTTTCTGTTAAATTAGTTATTTTACATTTTATTTTCTGCTAATTTATTAGTTTAGTATTTTAATTGTTGTTAAGTTTTTACTTACGGCAAAACTATATTAGATGTTTGTAGCAAAGTCATAGATCTTCGTTAGTAGTTTTTCTTTGTAGTTTTATTTGAAGTTTCTTTTGATTTTGTTTGAGTTTTATTATCGATTTTCCTTGCTGTTTTGATTGTTATTTGAGTGCTAAAATTGTTTGCTAGGATGTTTGCTTATGTGAATGCTATGTTTGACTATATAGATTTTCAACGGAGTGACGATTAGTTCTACCAAGTCATTTTCTCGACAGCGTTGTTATCTTCATCAAGTATTACCGAGCAAGTTCACTTTGACCATGTTTTTCATACCTATGTGTTTTATTGCATCTAGTGTCATCTTCGCAACAAACCCTCCAAAGAGTGATATTGAATTCTTGTAGTTGAGTAGTATGCATGAGGTAGGAACCCATCACCCTGTTACCAAGCCCGGACGATATTTTATTTTAATGCTACGCTATAGTAGACGGGTTTGGTATGAGTGCTCGGGAGTGGTGTGAGAATGGAGGATCTACGCCAATGACGACAACTCCATGATGGAATCTGCAAGGACTGCATCTTCAAGGCCTCAAGACTTCAAGACTCGAGACAAGAATTCAATACACACTCTGGGTGAAGGATGGTTGACGGGCACCTGGAGAAACCAGTGGTTGGCGGGATGCATGGAGAAGCGCCATGACATCTTGCGGAAAGCTTCACCCAGACTCAAAGAGACGGAAGAATACTTCATGCCCGAAGCTTACCTGTGCAACCGCAAGTCACTATGGGCTCGGCTTGGTTGACCTTAGTTGTGACTCAGCTAGGGCGGTGCTAGCAGATGTAGAACTACGGTAGGATTGAATGAGCACCGGACAGTGGTCAGGGGAACTCTTCGGAAGACCATGTTTCGGTCATCTTGTTCTCAAACACCCTGAAGTGCGAGAACGTAAAAAGAGGGATCGAATCTTGCGGGTAAAGTGTACAAACCTCTGCAGAGGGTTAAAACCTAATCGATTAACCGTGTCCCCGGTTACGGACAATTTGAGCCTCTGGACTTGGATCTATCTCGGAACTCTCAACACCGGACTGATAACTTAATTGTGGGCAACTTATGATGAATTTGGGCTATGAGACATCGGTTGGCGGAACCATGTCATGATAGAAAACTCTATAGTACAGACTTCATTTATTCCTTTGATGTAGGGAAAATAAAACCAGCTTTTACGCAAACAAAACTCAGATACAGAGCCACAAAGCCATACTGCATATAGTATAGTTTATCATCTGTTTTCTCTTATTGTGATCTTGCCGGTACATTCAATGTACTGACCTACACGGCTGCAACGTATCATGTTGCAGATATTTCCTCGACGAGTAAGAGTTACGATACAGGGTTACGGTCTACACTCAACCTGCCGATGGTGTTGATGGGACTCCACACCCGACTATTTGTTTCCGCTGTGACTTATGAGGTATATATCATTTTTACGTTAATTATACATGTGATTGCACTTTGATATATGCATTGATGTATTGTGTGTGCCAGCATACTGATCCAGGGATGGCACAGCAACACAGAGGCTTGACCGTCTGAGGTCGGGTCGCTACAAACACCATCATCACCAACTCTGTTTTTATAAGAGTGGAGATATGTAAGTGTCACTGCCCCCCCCCCTCCCGCCACACACCCACACACCCACACACACACACCCCAACACCGAAGGAGTAGGGTGACACCTCGATCTTGATACTAATCTATCGAATGGCTTCTCTCTCAAACACACACACACACACACAAACACACACACACACTACACGACACCGAAGGAGTAGGGTGGAACCTCGATCTTGATAGTAATCTATCTACTCCTCTTTCAAACACACACACACACATACAAACACACACTCGCTAGTTGTGCCTCTGTGCCT
The DNA here is from genome assembly GCA_021605205.1 of Aegilops longissima. Classification (NCBI taxonomy): domain Eukaryota; kingdom Viridiplantae; phylum Streptophyta; class Magnoliopsida; order Poales; family Poaceae; genus Aegilops; species Aegilops longissima. The sequence goes on along the minus strand of CM038679.1, from coordinate 609,516,913 downwards.
ATACCGCACACTCTTGATACGTCTTTCTCTCCTCCCCCCCCAACAATGACAGTAGAAGGGTGACAACTCGATCTGATCGTAATCTGTCAATGGTTTCTCTCTCAAACATTGTGCCTCTGTGCCTCGCTCAGTAGCCCCCTCAATATGTAGACTTCTTGCACGTGCACAGCTGTAGCGACGATGACGCTGAACCCAGTGTGCCTTTTTTTTACCGGCCTCATGTGATAGTTTTCACCCCGTTTTCTGTTAATTAAGAAGGCAACCTTTTCTTTGTTACTACTAGTGAATCTGAAATCATTCGGGGCAGACATAATATATATCACTTCAACCAATTATCGCAGAAACTATTTTAAAAGAAACTAGCTAGATGCCCTGTGCGTTGCACGGAACATCAAGATGCATTTGTATGAGTAGTTTATCTTGTGAGAGAAAAGGATGAACAAGGGAAGGCCTTATTTGCGAACATGGAGAGGGGTGTGGGTATATTTTTCCAAAATTGCCATAGTTTCCTTCCTATCCGTTAGATATAAATCCGACGGCCTATATTGTAGGATGGCACGCACACCATCATCACCAACTCTGTTTTCTAATCCCTATGTTCCCAAATATTTGTCTTTTTAGAGATTTCAACAAGTGACTACATACGGAGCAAAATGAGTGAATCTACAGTCTAAAATATGTCTATATACACATCCGTATGTGGTATTTCATTTGAAATCTGAAAAATACAAATATTTAGGAACGTATGGAGTATAAGAGTAGACATGGAGATATATCTCCAGCATGGTCTACAACAAAATTGTGCTGGACTGGTTAGCGTCGGATGCTCTCAATGTGATGACATGAGTTCAAATTTTGTCTTTAACTTTAGATTTTAATATTATATAGTACTTATTTAATATATACTTCTTTCTCTATTGTACTGACAGTGGAACCCACAGAGTACTTAGAATACAAGATTAAGGATGGACTTGTTTCTTTTTAACTTTCCGTACGAAGTTGTAGCCACCCTACAAGTCACGTGTACACTGTACATGCAATTAACTTTTTATAGAGGGACAATCATACATGCAATTAACTCAAATGGATTGGATGTCACTCTATTATTTCCAGCATAAGAGCATCTCCAACGGCAGCCGGCAAATTTCCTCCCGCTTCCTTCCGCGGAGGACGACATCAAACGCCAGCGGCATATATTTTCACAACTCTAACCAACCAGATGAAATTCATGGAAACACGGACTGATTTCATATAAGCATGAAGGATTTCATATAAAAAAGCTGGATCATCATATAAACATGATGGATTTCATTACATTTACATGAACTAAGCGGTGCCAATCCGGCTCTCTTGGTATAATTAATACTCCCTCCGTACAGAAATACTTGTCCTAGAAATGGATGTACCTAGACTTATTTTAGTTATAGATACATACAATTTATCCATTCTTAGAACAAATATTTTTCGCTAGCTGGAGAGGTAGTACATAATCTAAATGGCCGCCCGCGGATCCCTTTGTCTTCCTCTTGTCCGTCAGACACTTGCGGGGTCGACGAAGGTCCTCGGAAGAGACGAAGCAGCAAAGAAACCACCTGAATGCACAGTCGTTGCCTCGGCGGTGGCCTTCATGGGACCCAAGTGGCGGCGGCCTCCCGTGTTCTACTTCTCCTGGATGATGGTGGCCGACATGGAGAAGCTGGTCACCGACTCGTCGCTCTCCATGCACTTGGCTTCTGTCATTGGCTGCATGGCGCTGTCGCAGGCACGGGAGGCGCGGCCACCGCAGACACTGGTGGCGCGGTACGACACGGTAGCGACGACGCCCGTACCGGCGTGCTCGCCGCCGTGCCGGCGTGGAGCAACTCGCCACTCCTCATCATGCTGAACTGGAGCGGCGAGTTGCTGAATCACACACCTGCTTGGGGTGGCAACTGGTTCCGTCGGGCCAAGCGAAGTTGGTGAAGCACCGAGCGGCCTCGCCCGTATCCAGAGGGCTCGGCGGGCCACCCTGCTGGGTAATATGCCGGAGAATGGCTCCTCGGAAGCCATCGGAAGAGTGGAGAAAATGGTGAAGGAGGAGATGGAGGAGCGGCGGAGGGGTGCGATTCTTGCCCGCTGTCTGTCTGGCCTCGTGTAAATAGAGGGCGGACGGTAGGAGCTTGGCCAGCGTCTGGCCTCGTTTAAACTGGGCAGACGGGAGGAGCTCGGCCGGTGTTGCGTTTAATTTCGGCCCGCTCATGAACGGACATGTGGCCAAAGTAGGTTTCTCGGCTTGCATGTGGGTTTAACAGAGGGGTTTGATGGAAGCGAGGAGGCGTGTTCAGCTGGGCGTGCAGCGAGCGCGCATTACCATTTGATTTGACAACGGGCGGCGCAGTTCTTGATACGGCTTTAATGCAGACGAGGGAGGGAGTAGCGTTTCCCGAAATGTTGAACGGCCAATGCATCCTCCTTCAATTAATGCACGAGGGGAATAATGGGAGGAGGACCGGGAAAAGAGGCTGCACGATGTGAATGCAACGCAGTTTGCCCTCATATGAAGGCGCCCCTCCATTCCAATGCATCTACCACATTGTACCCACCTAAGCATTTGCCTAAGCACCTACATTAAGCGCAAAAGAGCTCACTCCAGACCCATGGCGGCGATGCACGCGAGTGCCCAGTGGCTGTGCCAGATTGTCCACGACGCTGGCCTGCAGCATGGCGCCGAGCATCGTCTCCGGACAGTGTTGGAGACCAGCTGGTGGATGGCCGCCGTCGATGCCAACTACGACTCTCAGTTGGACCAGATGATCGTTGCCACCACCAACAAGTTCACGCCCTCAAGAAGCTCACGGACGACATCGCCGTACTCCTCCAGCTAGCGCGCCCGGGCTCCTCATTGCATGCCACCCTAATCGGCCTCCATGGCCGGAACCTCTTTCAAGCACTGGTGGCCCTGCGACTGCCCGCCGACACCACGAATATTGTCCACCTGGAGGTCGTGCTCGCCGCGAGGCGCCTCGCCCTTCAAGATTTCGTCGACCGACACATCCATGTGTGCGAGAAAATCGTGTACATAGGTATCTATAAGCCTAGTGAGGACACTACGACGTTGGCCTTCCTCAACCGGCTGGAAGCCTTGGATGCCTTTCCTGAGAAGCACCTCAACCTCGCCACAAAATCGCCGCTCCTTAGCCGCCGGTCGGTGGCCCAGCGCACTAAGTTGAGGAGGAGGAGGTTGTACGTTGATGGACGCATCTTTCTTCTTGCCTTCTGTCACCACCACTGCGATCACATCATCATGGCCTTAATTCTTATTGTGATGTTGCATTCTCGTTCCAGTCAATGCCGACATGTGCGATCCCTTTGCTTAATTATATGCATTACTGTAACTAGTACTCCATCTGTCAATGTATAAGTTGTGCTTACCGTTAGTGATGGTGGTGTGTCTGCCATTCGTCGTTTCTGACCATTAGATCTGCATCTAACGGCTGTGAGGTAAGTTGTGGCATTTTTGCAACAATAGCCCACTTCTCTGCTCCAATTTGCAGAAAACCCCTTATTATCTTGAAAGCAACCACATCCCTCCCTCACCTCATCAAAACAGCCTGAGAAATGTATTTTGAGTGAAAAGTACTCCCTCTGTTCCTAAATATTTGTCTTTCTAGAGATTTCAATAAGTGACTACATACGGAGCAAAATGAGTGAATCTACACTTCAAAATATGTCTATATAATCCATATGTGATAGTCCATTTGAAATATCTAAAAAGGAAATATTTAAGAACGGAGGGAGTAATATATTAGGAGTATATCAAAACAAGAGTGATTTCTTTCAAGTTTGTGAACAAGTACTACTATTCTACTACTTTGGATCCGTCGCAATGCACGGGCACATTGCTAGTAAAAGGAAAAGGCCTGCCGCGTTCGAGTCGCAACCCCACATGCCCGGGAATCGGGAGTACTCCACGGCCCGTCCGGCATGACACATAACTTAAGGAAGGCATGTTGCCTAGCATTTTCACTTTCATGTGGGGCCGCCGTTGAGCAAACCGACTATTGGCAAACCGCACCCCGCCCGTCGTCGGGTTGGAAAATTGAAACAAGGGGAAGATCTAGTTGTAGCACGGAAGCCAAGAAATTCGTTGTCAGATGGGGCTCGTTTATAGAGTAGGAGCATTCCGTACTAGTACTAGTCCTACTAGTACCAAGTTTGTACTATATAACTAGTACTACCACTATACAACTAGTAGGTACGTGCACGACACAGCATCGTAGGAACAAAAAACGGGAAGATCTAGTTTTGGGTGATTTATCTTTTTTTAGTCAACGTAGTATGAATAATATGATGTGGGGGGCACCCATGAAGCTTATGTGTCTTGGTTGCATGGCTATGAAAGGTTAGAGAAAAATAAATAGATAATGTGTTTAGAGTGCACTCCACTAAATAGATATACTTTGGATCCATTGCAACAGGCCGGCACATCTATATCTATACACCATATATAGTGTGTGAAAAACTTTGAAATTTGGTCGTTGGACGAAGCCAATCCGACGGTACAAAGATGGCAAGTCCGAGCACTACTGGCCATTGGATATCATCTACATTCCACAAGATTCTGCCACATGTAGAATCTAGAAGACTCCATGGTTGAACTTATTAATTCATAACTAACTTTGCCACAACTAAGCTTAGGCAAAGTGTGGGGTTGTTTGGTTTGTGACTAAGATTGCCAAAGATTGCCACACGTAAGGTTAGGAAAGTTTGACTAACTTAGGTGAGTGTTTGGTTCAAGCCACACCTTAGCTAAGCCTGGCATACACACAAAAACTATGGCAAGATTCCCTTAGGCCTGCCAACTTGTGGCTCTCATTTCGAAGAACTAAGGGGCTATTTGGTTCTAGCCCTGGCATTGCCACACTTTGCCACATATTTTTGCCAAGCTTGCCTAAGGTTAGTTCATCAAAATGAAAGCCACAAGTTGGCAAGCCTAAGGGAATCTTGCCACATTTTTTGTGTATATGCCAGGTCCAAGTGTGGCTTGCCTAAGGTGTGACTTGAACCAAACACTCACCTAAGTTAGTCAAACTTTCCTAGCTTTAGGTGTGGCAACATTTGGCAAAGTTAGTCACAAACCAAACAACCCCTAACCTTAGGCAAGTTTGGCAACATTGTACGATAGTGTGGCATTGCTAGGCCTAAAACCAAACAACCCCTGTATCTGCCACAAAAAATGGGGCTAACAAAATGGCCACAACAAGTGTGGCAAGATTTGGCAAGAAGTTGAGTCTATGACATGTGGACCATGTAGCTAGAAAAGTGTGGCAAGCCACAAGTGGGGCAATGAACCAAACATATGCCTAAGATATTGTGGCACGCCTAAGCTTAGGCGTGGCAACCTTAGGCTGCAAACCAACCATCTATATCTACACCCCTATATAGTGTGTGAATAAGTTTGAAATTTGGTCGTTGGATGAAGCCAATCCGATGATACAAAGATGGCAAATCCAAGCACTACTGGCCGTTGGATATGATCTACATTCCACCAGATTTCGCCACATGTAGAATCTAGAAGACTCCATATGTAGAAGCATAATGCACAAACCACCAGAATCTCATGCGTGCAATGCACGTGTACCTTACTAGTAGTTGGTAGTAGTAAGAAACAAATTCTGGGTTTGGCATGTGCTCGTACTGCGGGAGCACCACAAGACGTGCCGCGGGAGTTACATTTCCCTCTCGGGGCCCACGGGACCGAACTTAAGTGGCTTAGTGCCCGACCTATGAGTCAATGACATGCGGACCTTAAATGCGGCTGGCCCACATGTCATTCTCATAGTGGTGGCGTGGTTCGCGACTCACTCGTTCGAGATGAACCGGCAGGTGGTGGCGTGACCATGGCGAGGGTGCCACAGCTGGGCGTCGGGGCGTTACGAGGCATAGATGGCCACACCGGTGGGTACTGCCTGTAGTACAGAAGTACTCCAGCTGAGGATTGATGCCCGGGAAGAAATGTGTCACAGCCGCTGGATGAAAATTCGATGGTGCGGAGTGCGGATCGAACCTGCAGAGCGGAGCGAGCAAACCGCGTCAATCGGGTGTGGCTGTGGTAGAAAGTTGATGGTCGCCGCAATTCAGCTGGCCCGCATGTCATGCACACAAAGTCAGAGGAGCGGTGGGGCCGAGAGGGATGAGGCGCACGTCGGGGGGATGAGGATCCCCTGACATGAACAATCCTACCATTCTTTCACTGACATGTGGGACCCGCAAGCGTGGGTGCCACCTGTCAGCAAAGGAAAGGCAGGGTAAGGCAGTGATAGCCACATCAGAGGATCCATGTCCACGTCGGGGGACATCGTGCCGTGGGTTGGAGCGGCGTCGTGGGAATCGCGTGTGGGTGTGGGAGTGGTAGAAACAAGAAACGTGATGGTCGTTGTGGTTCAACTTCCATGGACAAGCTGTCATGTCTGCTGGCACATGTATATCAAAACTAGAGTGTTGATATTTCAAGCATGTGAACAAGTATTATTCTACTACTTTGGATCCATTGCAACGGACGGGCCAGCACATTGGTAGTAGTAGTGTCTATCTCTATCTATAGAGGTCTTCCCTCGTTCATCCTTTTCTCTCACAAGATAAACTACTCGTATTAGTAAGGTACACGTGCATTGCATGCATGAGATTCTGGTGGTTTGTGCATTATGCTTGTACATGTGGAGTCTTCTAGATTCTACATGTGGCAAAATCTGGTGGAATGTAGATCATATCCAACGGCCAGTAGTGCTCGGATTTTCCATCTTTGTACCGTCGGTTGGCTTCATCCAACGACCAACTTTCAATATTATTCACACACTATATAGGGGTATAGACAAATGCCTCTTGATGTTCCCTGGAATGCACGAGGATGTTTCCTTGGGGGTCTCTCCAACGCGGCATGGCCGTAGTTGCAAGTTGACGCCCCTTGAGATGCCGATGTTGAGGGGCACTCGGATTTCCTCCGATGAGCAGGTAAGATGAGTTTGATCACATAGTAAATGCATTTTAAAGACTACTTCCGTGTCCATTTCCTAATTCTCCCCTGCCCACTGTTTCAAAGGTTAGGCTCGGTGCGAGTGGAGATTGTCTTCCATATGTACGGGAGGGTACCAACATCAATTTGCACAACATTTACAATGGTGACACCATTCCCATAGGACCTTTGTCTAACATTGGGATCAGCCATGCAACGGGCCACCGCATGAATTAGTACGATGGAACCACGGTGAGATTGAAATAAGATAGCACGAACCTTGCACATGGCGGTCAAAGGTGGACCATGCTGTCTGCGGCCGATTTGTTGCCGTATGAGTACGAATACGCTGTACTCCTTTCTAACCGCATCTTCATGGTGACAAACCAGGGAACTTATTTCGTATGGGACATATCCTACGATATACTCCCTCTCTCCCAATTTATTTATTTTGAATCTTTTTGTTTTATAAGTTTCAAATTCAAATTTAGAGCTCCCCATCACATGCTGAGATTACAATGTCCATTAAATAGTTGCGTGCATGTATAGTAAAGAAACAAATCTCGAGTTTGGCACGAGTTCGTGCAGCGATAGCACCACAAGGCCTGGAGCAGGAGTTACATTTCCCTCTCGGGGCCCTTGGGACTGAGCTTCAGCGCCTTACTACACTTGCCTTTGAGTCAATAACATGTGGACCCGATAGGTGACTGGTCCACATGTAATTCTCCCAAAGGCAGAGGGGCAGTGGGGCCGAGAGGGGTGAGCCGTAGGTCGGGGGGACGTGTAGAGTCATGGGTTAGAGCGGTGTCGTGGGAATCACGTGTGGCTGTGGTAGAAACTTGATGCTCACCGCATTTAAGGTGGCCCACATGTCATGCACACAAAGTCAGAGGGCGGTGCGGCCGAGAGCGGTGAGGCACACGTCGGGGGACGTGGTGCCGTGGGTTGGAGCGGCGTCGTGGGAATCGCGAGTGGAAGTGGATGAAACATGATGGTCGTCGTAGTTGAACTTCCATGGACAAGCTGTCATGTCTACGGACACATGCATTGCATACAGATCACTGGAAGGAGTAGTAGAGAAAGCTAGAAGGATAAATAGTTCCTTATAGTCAAGCGGACCCATGCTACTACTTGTTCCAAAGACATGCACACCATCGAAATAGTCCATCTATATCAATATACACCGACAGGGAATAATTTTTTTTACAAGAGAGGAAATAGTTCATCCATCCATGATGACCTACTGCTGGTGCAGCCTTTTCTTCTTCTTCTTCTTCTTCTTCTTCTTCTTCTTCTTCTTCTTCTTCTTCTTCTTCTTCTTCTTCTTCTTCTTCTTCTTCTTCTTCTTCTTCTTCTTCTTCTTCTTCTTCTTCTTCTTCTTCTTCTTCTTCTTCTTCTTCTTCTTCTTCTTCTTCTTCTTCTTCTTCTTCTTCTTCTTCTTCTTCTTCTTCTTCTTCTTCTTCTTCTTCTTCTTCTTCTTCTTCTTCTTCTTCTTCTTCTTCTTCTTCTTCTTCTTCTTCTTCTTCTTCTTCTTCTTCTTCTTCTTCTTCTTCTTCTTCTTCTTCTTCTTCTTCTTCTTCTTCTTCTTCTTCTTCTTCTTCTTCTTCTTCTTCTTCTTCTTCTTCTTCTTCTTCTTCTTCTTCTTCTTCTTCTTCTTCTTCTTTGAACTCACACGGGCATCGAGGGCAGCAAATTTTTTCCGCTCAAATGCGTCAAGGGATAATTCTCCCATCCGCGACCTTAATGCCACCGTCTGGTCACCCTTCCAAGATTTGTACCGAACACAAAATTTGCTACGTCAAATAGGGATGGTGTCTGTTTACCACAATCTTCTACAGGAATTTTGATTCTGGTTTGTAGGTCTGCGATGCTTTTCAAATCAAGGTTGTTTGGCTCCAGCTTCTGTTTGTCCCCTTCGATGTTTGCCGCATAGAAGTATATGTCCTACCGAGACAAGAAATCGTGAATCTCACCTGGTATGGAGGGCGCGTGTATGATGTGGTACATCAAAACATCATCTTCGAGGCACAGCTGACGGACGGCGGCGCGTTGGATCTTCCCAGTGGCACACTCCGTGTACTCTGCGTCGAGACCGATGACCCTCGTCTCTACCTTCTCGAGGGAGTTGGATACATTGTTGATCCACTTCCGAACGACCCTTGGGTGGACGGTGATGGTGGCAACTATGCTCAACGAGCCTTCGACGTGGACATGTTGGACGCTAAAAACCTGCATCTCGACTTCTTTCGCCATTTGGAACCGCTGAAACGGAGGGCTATTGTTTGGAGAATTAGGATTAGATGGCTAGTCTAACTGAAGTAGTAGATGATTATTTAAAGAGGTTAAAACAATGTGAACACAGTGGGGTTTGGATGCAAATGAAGACGAAGGGGAGGTGAAGAAGCCGAGCAAAATCGGTTCCCGATGGAGAAGTAAATGGGAGAAGTGGCGTGCAGGCAGATGATTAGACGGCTAGGTAGACTAAACGAAAAGGCTATGCGGGTAGACTGAGGAGTCGTACATGTTCATGTACGTGCCCATCCTTCCTGATAGGTGGGACCTATGCAAACAGATAAAAAAATGTGTCGTAGCTGGTTCAGCTGGATATTGGCGCGTGCGTGGGAGACACAACATTCTCTGGTTAAGGAATACACGGTTATCCTCATCAAAAAAGAAAAGGCCCATCTTCGCGCTTCCGCATGCACGAGAATTTGGTTCTGCTCGCAATATGGATGATGGCTGGAGGACGAAGTGAACAGGCATGCTAGCACGGGAGACCTATTTCCTCTATACTGTACTTGAGTACTCATGTTCCTACTAGTAGTAGTAGTAGTACAACTATGGTACACTTGATGGTCAAAATACTATTCATTCGATCCTCACTATGAAGTGACAACACCCTGCGCCCGACACTAGTCCAGGCGACATGTTTGGGTTACCAAAGTCAACCTCACCCTGCACTGTGCAGTCTGTCACCGCCGTTGTACAACACATTAGCATGCCTCGCCTCGTCTCCCTCTCCCCTCCCATAGCACCACTCCATCTCCGTCTCCATCTCACTGTGCCCCTGTGTACCGTCGCCTCACTCGCCTTCCCCAGTACCACTATTCCCTTGCTAGCCTCTCTAGCACCGACAGCCTTCTCCCCCGTAAATCAAGCCCCCAAAAAACCCCACCTTCCAAACTCCGCCATGGCCGAATGCGAACCGCGCAACATCCATATGAGCCGCGATTGGAGCAATCTCCCCAGTGACATCCTCGACCTCTGTTGTTCGTGTATGGGTATGTTGAGCGCCCTGCGGCTGGCTGCATGCTCAAGTGACATGCACATGGCCATCATCGAAGCGAGGCCTAAGCTTTTCAAGACACCCTACTTGCTGCTATCTGGTCTTGGAAGATTGGCTCAACATGATACGGAGGCGTACATGATGCCCCTCGACTTCAATCTAATCTCCATTAGCCGAAACTTCTTTGCAGGTATGTAATGGGTCGCCGTACATCATTTCCCTCGACTTCGATCCGATCATCATCGCCCAAAACTTCTTGGAAGGTGTGTACTGGGTCGGCATGAACTCCCACTGGATGGCTGCCTTCGGAGAATACGGTAAAAAGTTGGTGCTCATGAACTTCCAGACCTCCCATGAGATTATCCTTCCTCCATTGGATTATATAGAGTTTTACCATCGCGGTCCAAGTCATCTAGATTACCACGTCAGTTGGACGGACCTTGTTTTGCAGAAGATTGTAATCTGCCAAGTGCCCACACGACATGCAAATTACGCAGAATTAAAGCTAATTTCCTTGTTCGACCGCGGACTCGCCCATCTTTACGTCGGTGCCTTCTTTAGCTTGAGACAACTTAGCTCATAGTGGATCATCATCAAAGCTGATACACACTTCTGTGATGCTATTGAACACAATGGCATCATCTACGCCATCGACAAAGCAGATGGCACCACGTATTGCTGGGACGGCGCGTGTAAGTTGTTTCCATCTCATGTTAATGATGACGCCATGACACTGTTTGAACTTTTTGTGATGATTGGCATATCCCTGTTTGAGCAGAATTTGAGTAGAACTATGGCAATATATTAGAGATGCCGTAAATCAGCTATATTTGGAATGAGTTAATTCATGCGACTGTGACCATGTCATTACAGCCAATTTGTACCCCTAAATAATCAAACAGCCAGGAATATATGGATATTCTCCTTATTTTATAGTAATCTATACACTAGTACTAAATATGAGTGTGTATCAATGGCCATGTTAGTTTCCTCATTTTCATGATATAGAAACATGCACCACACTGTTGGTTTCATCTAACCATACATTAGGGAAGTAAATGTGCATAGGTAGAACTCTATATTTGGAAGTAGTGAAATCTTGTAATGCTTACCATGTGTACATACCTATATTCGCCCTTCAGCAATGAATGGCTAGAATAATATCCTCACAAAAAATTTGCCCACAGAACACGAGTATATAACAATGCATGGTATGTTATTTACCTTGAAGAATTTGTTTGTGAGGACAGAACATGATTACATAACATGCATGACATGGTAGTTTCTGTGAAGAATCGATTATAGATAACATGAGTATAACCATGCATGGCACTTCTATATTTTCGAACTCAGTATACATTTCCCTGTATTTTCCTCCCAGTTCCAACAGGGACATATCAATGTTGTTTCTTGCATTATCCTACTCATACTTTGAACAATGCTGATCTTACATTAACAATGCATGTCCTTTTTGATATGATGCAGTGTCCCTACAATTACTGCCCATTGTAATCACACCACCATTGCCAAAAACAGGGAAGCACAACTGGTTCCTCGCTCGATCAGACAACGGCAAAAGACTGATGATCATTCGGACACATGAGCCCAAAAAGTTATATTGCAAAAAAAACACTGTATACAAGCACCGTGAAATACGTGAGTATCCGTATAGTGGCTGTTACGTCTATGAGCAGGATACCATCTTGTTGGGGCCTTCAGGATTTTTTAGTTGGAGGCGGGTAAACATCCTTGGTTCACACTCTCTATTTCTCGAACTCAATTATCCGATTAACCAGGAGATCACCGTTGGCAAGGACCTTGATGGCAGTGAGGGTCTGTTTGCTATGGAAAACTGTGTCTACACGGAGAACCGTAGGAGTTCGGGAGCAAACTCCCCTGATTGTCAATGATACAGCCTGCAGCCAAAAGAGGGTGAGAATGAAAAAGGCATCCGGATTTACTTTGATCCTTGGTTGTCTCAATTACGACAGGCAGTGATGTGGTTCAAGCCTTCAGGTTGATAGGTAATTGGGCTGTTGCGTCGAAAGGGTGGAGTACTGGTGTCTCCGGATCACTAGTCCCTGAAGCAGGGCTGCAAATTATGATGGTGTTGGATCATCTCTTCGAATGACTTTGTTGTCTTTGCTACTTGTTCTGGATGGGTAGTTCTTTCTTTTGTTATGCATATTCCTTGTCATTTGGTCATCCTCGTCTATGTCACTCTTACTATGTAATAGCTTCCTCTGTTTAGAATGTCATTCTCGTCTAGATCACGAGAGTCTGAGCGCTGCAGATGGGTGCATTTTGGTGGTGTAGCAAGACTTCTTATGAACTATCATGTCTTGCCGTTTATGTCAGTAGTAGTCACTAGTCAGTGTCTGAATGTTGTATATATCGTTGTTTCGAACTATTTATTGTCTCGAACTACTGGTGGGCTAAATGAGGGCATCACGATACTCCAGTGTTCAGAGTATATCTCCTTTTTCAAGTTATATAATTTGAGCTCGTTGTCTTTTGATGATGTACACTTGTTTGGGCCAGTGAGGTGTCGTTGAATATGGGCCGAGTAGTAACGCAATGCCAAATAGGTCAATTATGACTCTCAGGCGGGGCTCTCAAAGATCCTCAAAAAAGGTCAGGCTCTCCAAAAAAGAAATAATAAGGACTCTTAGGCCGACATGTGGGCGCCACTGGTGTTTTCGTGCGCTTGCGCGCTGAGAGCATATTGGTGCGTGTTCGAAATTCATGCTACCATTTCATCCCCAATCTCCCGCCCCTCCCCCACCTCTGGGAATCTCGATTCCTACTCATGTTCCCCCAAATCCCCCTCATGTACTCCCTGTACTCAAGCACACTATCATGTCACCGGTTAACGCGGATCTCCGAGCCGGAGATGCTGAGGTCCCTCCTGCCTTCGGTCGCTGTGTGATGTCGCTCAACAGTGGCATGGCGGCGCTTGACGACCAGTTTGCCGCCAAAGTGCTGATGGTAACCATCAACGGCGACCGGTCTCCCGTCTCGCCGGACGACCTTGTTAAATCTCTTGGCATTGCGCACGGCATCCAAATAAGTGACTTGCTTGTTGAAGTCTGTCCTCCACCAGCTGATTTCTTCGTCAGGTTCCGGACAACTTTCGACTGCAGCCGTGTGTTCGAATCTTCCCGGCGTTTGTTCTGCAATGGCGCGCTGGTGAGCTTTGATCGGTGGCACCCAGGATGGGGCTCGGTGACCTCTGAGATTGAGGTTTTAACAAAGCTTACCTTCCACGGCATGCCTCCATGTGCTTGGAACAACGAGTCCATGAATGAGCTTATCAACGACCTTGGAGGTGAGCTCGTAAGTATGTTTGTTCCTCCAGACAGCTGGGCTCTAACGGTTATGGCATGGGTGAAAAAGCCGTCCACCATATCGAAGGTGATTGGTGTTGAGATACCGGTGCAGGAACCAGGGTTGTACTATTCATCGCCACCAAGGCCGCCGCGGACCATGTTAGGGATGTACCTGTATCGAGTGTTTGTGCATGTCAAAGAAGTGGTCAGTCCATCAATCAAAGTCCTGCTGCCGCCGCTAGTGCCAGGATCCGTCGACGACGTCCATTACAGGAGTTAACGTCAGACTTTCCCTGTGTTGCTTGGAACAATGGATGGCATAGGGCCAACTCCATCGCGCGGCGGAGGCCACTGCTTCTTTGGGAGAAGAGGCAGGGTTGTCTGCCTGGATGTGCTCTAATTTGAGGTAACAACTGAATCTTGTCAGATACTAGTTAAATCCGAGCTATGGGTGTGAAGCACTAATGTGCCAGTACATTTGATTGTGACATGTTCTAATTTTGTACCTGAACTTTTTTTAAAAAGGGTTGTACATCAACTTAATGTGCTAGCAGAACTTATTGTGGTGTATGTTTGTTTTCTTTGCACATCATTCAAGATATTTCCCCGTCATTGATAAAGACGATGAACCGTTATGTACAAGTTCATTGGTGTCAACATAGCCCTACCCATAGCGATCCACTTCTTCCATCCTGATTGTGCCGCCTGCGTGAAATTTTTGTATGCAAGTTCAGTGTGCTATGATGTTCTATATGATTGGGTCAACTATATAAGTTTTTACTGAGCATCAGCAATGCAAATGGCTGAAAGATGTATTTATGAGCATCGACCGATGGGTCTCTCGCTCTCTCACACACACACGCACACATGCACAAGTGGGACCCGTTGAATTATTTCTTTACTCGTGACAGCTTTTAATTAGGTACCACTATAATCTAACTTTTTTCTTAAGTTATTAATTGAGCTCAGTGACTTCAAAGAGTTGTACAGATGCCTTGTTTGGGCCTTTCCGGCGTCGCTGAATGTGGGCAGAGTGGCCATGTTAGGTTGTACTGTACTACACAGGCCTTTTTTTCAACATCAGCAATGCAACTGGGCCGACAGTTGTACACAATATCCGGGCCAACTTGTTATTCTCCGCCCCGCTGGGCTGCAAACTTTCCTAGGAGGTATGCATTAGGCTTAACAAGAAAATTGGATTTTACGAAATAATAAATGGGATGTAATTATAATAACTGGACAGTAACTATAAAAAATGCACCAAACGCGTAATTAGTTTAAAAAATATATTATTTTTGGAATTTTAAAATTTTAATTTCATTACTTGTTGCGCCCACAATATTTCGTTGGATTATAATGTAGTACAACTTTATTTTGAAATTATATTTAATCTGACTAGAAATTTTGGATAAAAATATTTCGGATCCCATCAAAATGTGGGAATTTTTTTAATTCTATTTTGAGCAGTTGGTTGAAATTAATCGTTGTCCTAGCTAGAAGTTGGGCTGTACTTTTAACAAACTGTAAATGGGTTGTCGTAAATTCCATTAGAATTAAAAAATGGGCTGCACATTGTTACAAATCGCAAATGGGCTATATGTTCTCTGCCACACACTTGTGGGCCTTCTAAGTTGACGCGTCCCCTAAAAAAACTAAGTTGACGCGTATGCAAGGCTTTGTCAACAACACACGGTTCTAGCAGCCGTGGCCGTTGGATGTCCATCCAACGGATGTGGTGCTTCTTCTTCAATCATGGATATTCTTGCTTCAGCCGCCCTAAAAATGATTCCTCCCCATGACATCTGGGGCGCACCATTTTGGAGGCTGACCTGTGGGCCTACTAAGTTGACGCGTACCAAGGGCTTTGTCAACTTAGTCAATATAAACGATTCTAGCTGCAGTGACCGTACGATATCCATCCAACGTCGTAGCGCTTCTTCAACCTCTGGTCTTCTTGCTCCAACCGCCCAAAGCAGCACCGGTCGTGCCGCATGCTCCTGCCTCCCGTGGCCGGCTGTGATGCCACGGAGGCTTCACTGCCCCCTACTACTCCCACCGCTGGCCAGGGCATCCCTCTACTCAACCATACCCCCTATTATTCTACGGTGATGGCAGCCTCACACCGCAGCCGAACCAGTGAACCCTCGTACTCCTCTCCGCGCGGGCTTCCACTACCGCGTCTTCCCCGGCTCTGCGTCGTCCCCTTCTTAGGCCTCGTCGTCGTTCACCGCCGTGGTGCTCTCGGCACGGCGTGGTCAATGTGGTCAACAACCGACTTCCATCGGAAGAGTACTGTACGTGGAGAGGCAGACAGCTGGGTCCATGGCAGCCGCAAGGAAGTGCCTCCTTATTACGCAAAAAATAATGATTCCTCCACCTGACAGCGGGGACCCACCGGACGGGCCACCGTATTTCGCGAAAAAAACGTTCTCCCCGCTGTCAGCTCGGACCCACCGAAAGTGCCTCCTTATTACGCACAAAAAAAAGAATACTCCCCCTGCTAGCTGGGACCCACCTTGGTGGGAGGCTGACTTGTGGGCCTACTAAGTTGACGGGGACGGAGGGCATTGTCAACTTAGTCAATATGAACGATTCTAGCTCCAGTGACCGTACGATGTCCATCCAGCGGTCGTAGTGCTTCTTCAACCTCTGGTCTTCTTACTCCAGCTGCCCAAACTAGCGCCCGTCGTGCCACATGCTCCTACCTCCCGTGGCCGGCTGTGCAGCCACGGATGCCTCACCGCCCCCTACTATTCCCACCGCTGGCCAGGCCCTGCGGCGACAGCAGCCTCACATCGCAGCCAAACCAGTGAACACTCATACTTCTCTCCGTGTGGGCATCCACTGCCGCGTCTTCCCCGGCTCCATGTCGTCCCCTTCCTAGGCCTCGCCGTCGTGCACCGCCCTGGTGCTCTCGGCGCAGCATGTTCAAGGTGAACGACTTCCATCGGAAGAGTACTGTATGTTGATAGGCTGACAGCTGGGTCCAGGGCAGCCACAAGGAATTGGCTCCTTATTACGCGCAAAATAATTATTCCTCCACCTGACAACAGGGACCCACCGGACGGGCCACTGTATTTCGTGAAAAAAATGTTCCCCCCTGACTGCTGGGACCCACCAGCTACATCTTCGCACGCAAGGAAGTCCGTCCGGGCAAAAAAAACAAAACGATTCGCCCCCCTGACTGTTGGGACCCACCAGCTACATCTTCGCATGTAAGGAAGTGCCTAACAGTCGGGAGCCACCTGGTCGAAGCGTACCTAGCATTGTCATTCTAGTCGTGAACGTGTACATACATATTGGTTGATGTAGAAGCACGCACGTGTCGTAGTAGAGGCACGCACGTAGCATGTACATGTATGTACAACGGCCAGTGTGCAAGAAAGAAAATACGGCCACGTACGTACATACGGGCGGGGTCTCGAACGCCTACTCGCTCACACGTACGGCCAGGGCTCATGTACATGGCTGGGTCAGAACGGAGAAACTACGTCGATATCGTGTTCATGGGGAGGCAACGGAATGCATCGTGTTCATCGGGAGGGAACGGAATGCGTCGTGTTCATCGGGAGGCAACGGAATGCGTGGGAGCCAACTGGCTTGGACAGAACAACCAATGGAAATAAGGCCTGGCGTACCGCACGACGGAGGAAACGGCCTTGTGTTCGACCGGCCACATTCGAAACGGGATCCTGTTCATCGGAAGGGTTCTGGCGTACCGCAAAACAGAGGAAATCGACTTGTGTTGGACCTCCTACGGTCGAAACGGGGTCCTATTGATCGGGACGGGTGTGGCGTACCGCAAAACAGAGGAAACGGACTTGTGTTGGAGTGCTACGGTCGAAACGGGGCTCCTGTTCATCAGGAGGGGTGTGGCGTACCGCAAAACGGGACTCCACGGGACACTGCTCATCTCCACCGTCGACCTCCTCCAGCCTCCACGGGCTAATGTTCACCCACCGTCGACCTCCTCCAGCCTCCACCTACGACTGTTCATCCACGGGCTCCTGTTCATCCAGCCTCCACTGCGTGCTACTCCATCGGCTACTGTTCCACCACCCCTCTCCACGGGCTCCTGTTCAACCACCCCTCCACGGGTTACTGTTCATCCACCCCTCCACCGTCTACTATTCATCCAGCTCTCCACGGGGTCGTCCGGTTCATCCAGGCCTCCACGGGGTCCTGTTCATCCAGCCCCAACCGGCTCGATCGGGGTCTTGTTCATCCAAAGGCAACACCACGGGGTCCTGTTCATCCACCCCCACCGAGAACTGTTCATCCAACCCCCCCTCCTCCCCGCAATGCTCACTGTTCATCCAGAGGCAGCGTCGATCAGCTTCAGTTAGCAGCAGTAGCGAAGGAACCGCTCGATCGGGTTCAGTTAAAAGCCATCAATCGACCGCTCGGGTTCAGTAACACGTAGCCTGCAGTGCAATCACTCGGGTTCAGTAGGCGAATGTCTCGCTCAGATTCAGTTAGATCCCAACGCCTCGCACCCACGCGCGTGCGTGTACGAGAGAAACGCGCAAACCTCCGTGCATCGCTCGGCCTCGACCACCCACCGTAACCGGGAAGACCCTGATATTTTCCTCGCCCTCGCTTCTACCATGATTTTTTCCATCATGGACGGCCCAAAGAATGTCATGCAACTGCGTCTCCGGCGCGCCCAGGATGAAAAGCCCATTTTCTGTCATGATATTTTGTCATAGAAGTAGGAGCCCACCACATCTATGATGATTCCGGGTTTTGTCACAATTATCGTCATAGAAGTGTCATAAGTATGACAGAAAAAAATTTGTTCGGCCCAAAATGTCACGGATGTGTCTTTTTTTTGTAGTGCTTCTGGTAGTTGGGGTAGTTCTGCTTGGAGGCGGAAAACACCTCGCTCGGGTAGTAGACCGGCCTCTGGACTGGCTGCACCTTGTCGGCTTCTGCACGCTCGACGACGATCACCGTGCTGATAACCCGGTTGGTGGCGGCGATGTAGAGAAGCATAGGTTCCTTGGCAGCCGGAGCGGCCAGGATAGGAGGCGTGGACATCATGCGCTTGAGATGGAGGAAAGCCTCGTTCGCCTGGTCGGTCCACTCAAAGCAAGTGGTTTTCTTCATAAGCTGGTACGACGGGAGCGCCTTCTCGCCCAGCCGGCTGATGAAGTGGCTGAGGGATGCCAGGCACGCGGTGAAATTTTGGATGTCATGCAGCTTGGTGGGTCTGTGCATCCGCTCCATGGCCTTGATCTTCATGGGGTTGCATTCGATCTCGCGCTTAGAAACAAGGAAACGTAGGAGCTGGCCGGCTGGTACTCCGAAGACACACTTCTCTGGGTTGAGCTTGATTTGAAAATGGCGCAAATTATCAAAGATCTCCTTTAGATCCTCCATGAGGGTGTCGTGCTTCTCCGTCTTCACCACAATGTCATCCACATAGATGTGGCCATTGCGGCCGAGTTGCTTCAGGAGGCACTTCTGTATGCAGCACTAGAAGGTGGCGCTAGCGTTCCTCAAGTCGAACATCATGATGATGTAGCAGAAGGCACCGAATGGTGTGATGAAGGTGGTCTTCAGGCGGTCGGCCGGGTCCAGCTTGATCTGGTGGTAACTGGAGTAGGCGTCCAGAAAGGACAACAGCTCCTAGTCGGCCGTGGAGTCAATCACTTGGTTGATCCGAGGCACGGCAAACGGATCCTTGGGGCAAGCTTTGTTGAGGCTTGTCTAGTCGATACACATGGGCCACTTGTTGTTCTTCTTCAAAACGAGGACTGGGTTGGCTAGCCAGTCCGGGTAGAACACTTCCATGATGAAGCCGGCTGCCAGAAGTCAGGTGATCTCTTCACCAACAATCCTTCTCTTCTGTTCTGATAGGCGGCAAAGGGGTTGCTTGACTGGTTTAGCATCAGGCCTCACATGAAGCTTGTGCTTGGCAAAATCCTTCGGAACACCCGGCATGTCTTTCGGAGACCATGCGAAGATGTCCCGATTCTCACGGAGGAAATTGTCGAGCTTGCCTTTGAAAGAGCAATCATGCCCTTCCATCATGTTTTGATGTTGACGACAATATACATGTAGAGGACTAACAATGGTTGTCAAGTAAATCTCAGGTGTTAGCCCTTGGTTCATCAAAGTGTGTGGATCAAGAGCATACAAAGTGATTTTACTCAAGGATGAAGCATAAAAATTTGATTACATATATTTGTTTTCTTGAGTATAGGATCCCACACTATTAAGAGGGGATCGATAGGGTTAGTTAAAGGCTTGCTCTTGCCACAAACCTCCTTGTCATATATGCACATGCTAAACCTTCATGTTTCTCTCTCTGGGCTGCCGGATGTCCGGGCTTCAAGCCGGATGTCCGGGCCACACGTCGTATATTCGGCCTGCTCGCGAGATATCCGGGCCTAGCCATCCAGAGAGCAATTTTGTGTTGTGCTTCTTGCCGGATGTCCGTCCTTCTACGCCGGATGTCCGGGCTCCCAGTGCTCCGCGGATTTCCGGGCTTCCCTGCCGGATGTCCGGGCTGTGCTATCCAGAGGCTGTTTTTGATTCGGTAAAATTGTCGGATGTCCGGTCATGTGCCGGATGTCCGGGGTTTCCTGACATGCCGGATGTCCGGGCCTTGGTCCCGGATGTTCGGCCCTCTGTTTTCTGCTCTGCTTCTGCCCTATTCTTCGAGTGGCTTGCCAGGCCGGATGTCTGGCCCCTAGCCTGGATGTCCGGCATGCCCGTTCACTTGCACTACAACGGCCACATTTTTGCTCACAGTATATATAGCCCTTCTCCCCCACAGGAGAGGGTTGACCATCCACTTTGAGCAAACCCTAGAACACATTTCCCTCTCTCTCTCTCTCTCTCTCTCTCTCTCTCTCTCTCTCTCACTTTCCAACACCAAATCTTAGATCCTCAAGGGATTTGAGAGCATTTGAGAAAAGTTGTCCACCCAAGTGATAGACCCACACCTTCCCCTTCTTTGCACCATATGAATTTGTGATTTGAGCAAGTCTTGAGCTTTTCCCCATCTTTCTTGTTACTCTTGGAGGTTGGAGACTCCTAGGCGGTAGGAGTCATTCAGAGAGGAACCATTTGTTGTGATTACCCCCGGAAAGTTTGTGAGGGTTTGGAGACCACCCCAAGGTCTACCACTAGTGGTTGAGAAACGCCTTCGTGTTGTTGTCTCAAAGAGAGAATAGGGTGAGCCTTTGTGGCGTTGGTGTGCCTTCGTGGTAACATCCACCTCTCTAAACGGTGACGTAGCTTCCCTCCAAGGAAGTGAACATCGGCATACATCCTCATCTCTTGGAGTTGTGGTTATCCCTAACCATAACTTCCTACTTGTGGTTACTTGTCTCTTAGTCTGACTTATATCATATTGTGCTTGCTTACTCTCCTACTTGTGTTACTTGGTTACCTTGCTTAGCTCATAGCATCACACTTGCAATTGTTAGGCTAAACTTCATATTCCGCATTATTGCCTAAAATTGCTAAGTAACAATTAAAATTTGTAATTGTACCTATTCACCCCCCTTAGGTCCATCTCGATCCTATCAATTGGTATCAGAGCCACATGCTCTATTCTTGTGGCTTAACCGCCCTAGAGTGAGATGAACCCTGATGGGACTCCCCTTGTTGCAGATTCGAAGAGTACGGGTGCGGCTCCCATGGAAGCCAAGTCCTTCACTTCAAAGGATCTGGAACGAGCTCTTGCTAAGCAAAAGGAGGAGCATGATGCCTCTCTTGAGGCCTTGGTCAAAATGAGGTTAGCCACACTAATCATGATGCTTGCACCACTTTCTGGCGGTGTGGCCTTGAGGCCAGTTGTGCCTACTCCCTCACTTGGCCAACAACCTCCTAGTAATGAACACTCCAGTGTTCCTTGGCTTTATGCAAGTCCTCAGATAAAGAAACCTAAGTATAACCCTCAAGGCAAACCTCCTTTACTTGATGAGACTACCGATTTTGCTTTGTGGAGAGTTGCTATGCAGGATCATCTTTGATATGGAAATGATGAGATGTTGGAGATCTTGGAGTATGGCTACCAAGCTATTGACCCGAAGAATCTTACTCCAAGAGAGGTCTATGACAAGAATCTCAACGACACAACAACCATGTGCATAAGAAGAGGTATGACTGACAAGCAAAGGAGACCATACATACATATCACATGTGCCAAGGAATTATGGGATAGCATTGTGAGGACCAAGACTGGTACTTCCACTCTCCGGCTTGCTCAATATGAAATTGCCAAGGGTCAATTGCAAAAAAAATGTATGGAGAAAGGTGAATCTCCCAAGAAACTACTTGAGCGTCTCATGACTCTCGTCGCTGACATTGAGTCATGTGAATGTGACAAGACTCAAGATGGATTCAACTTGACTAAGCGGTTTCTCGTGGATAAGTTCTCTTGCTCCATATCATCACCAAATGGTGTGGGACATAAGACAACACCATGGATTCAAGGAAATGACTCCAGATGACATCATATTCACCTTCCAACTATTTGAAGAGTCAAAGGCAAATGCCACAAAACATCTTGCCATGCATGGTACCTCAACATCAAAGATAAATCTTGCATTGAAGGCCTAGCATGCATGTGAAGAAGAGCAAAGTGAAGAAGAAGAGGATGATGATGATGAGGATGGTGATGAGATTTACTCAGATGAGAGCCCTTCATATGAAGACATTGCTCTCTTTGTCAAGAAGTTTAGCGCGGGAAAATTCAAGGGAAGGTTCCAAAAGAAGAAAGTAAGGAAATGCTACAACTGTGAAGAAACCAACCACTTCTCCAACGAGTGCCCTTATGAGAAGAGAGAAGATAAACCAAGGTTTCCCAAGACCTATCCCAAGAATAAGTTTCCAAATCCTTTGAACTCCAAGCCCAAGAAGAGAGATGGGAAAGCAATGGTTGCTCATGAACAATCCGATCCGGATGATGTGAGTGGCGTTGCCAGAGTTGCTCAAGATTCTCAAAACACCTTTTGGCTAGTGAACAAGAGTGGTGATGTGATCACCTACAACTACATGAAAGACTACAAGGGCAACGCTCACAAGTTCCCAATGGCAAAGGCAGTGGTAGAAGATGGAGAGGACCAAAGCTCTTCGGACAAGGTCAAGGTAACCCCACGATCAAATCCTCCCCTCTTCACTCCTTCTACTCCTAGTGAGGAGTATCTTGATGCGGAGGATAGTTATGAGGATGATGATATAGATGATCCTATGCTTGCTAAACTTAATAACTTCATGTGCTCCCTCAAAGGAAAGAAGCTCACTATGTTTCGTATGCTTATGGAGATGGTGAGTAAGGACACCATCACCATTAAAGAACTTGAAACCCTCGTCACCAAGGAAAAGGAAAAATATGAAATCCTCGAGCGGAAAGTCCAATGTGAGGAAGCACGAAATGATGAACTATGCTTCAAAATTGGTGCAAACATTGATGTTCATGCTAAATATCTTGCCTCTTTGAAAAAGGCTAAGGACTCCTGTGTAGAGTTGATGAATGATAAAAGTAAGCTTTTTAAGTCTCGTGCTTCTCTCTCTAAGGATTGTGAGCTCCTATCTGTGTCCCTCAAGACTAAGGAAGAAGAGATCACCCTTCTTACAAAGAGTTTTGAGACGCTCAAACTTACTTATCTTGAAACTATAGCCGAGGCCTACTCTTCTCTATTATTAATGTTCAGGCTTGTACTACTAACTCTAGTAGTGATCTAGAATCTATTCTTGAAGAGAATCGCTTTCTCAAAGCTCAAATCAAGAAAGGTCTCATGACATGTGCTCAAGGACAAAAGAACCTTAATGGGGTGTTGAGCTAGCACAATGAGGTGTTTGCCAAACAGGGGCTCGGGTTTGACCCAAGCACAAGCAAGAAGAAGGCGTCCTCTCAAAAGTGCACAACCCCTCTAAAGGAAACATGTGTACAAGAAGAGCACAAGAATAAAGGTAAGGTTGTTAGTGGGAAGGCCACAAGGGGCATGCCCACTCTCAACAAGCCAAAAGAGTTTATGCCTCCATCCTATGTACTTCATAAGACTAAGGATGGAGAAGTTTATGCAAAATTTGTTGGTCCTCGAAATGCATTCCGATTCTATGCTATTTGGGTCCCTAAGACCCTTGTGACTAACTTGAGAGGTCCCATTGAAAAATGGGTGCCTCTAACCAAGCCATAATTGTGTGTAGGTTGCCTTCTCCAGTGGAGTAAAATGGGTGACTGATAGTGGATGTACCAATCATATGACCGAACATAGCAAATTGCTCTACGATTTCATGGAAGCTATTCAACCATTTATGAGCATTATGTTAGGTGGAGGATCAAAAGGACAGGTACTCAGGTTGGGCAAGGTGGCTATCACAAATGACATGTCTCTTGCAAATGTCATGCTTGTCCAATCCCTTAAATACCATTTGCTTTCTGTTCGCCAATTGGCTTCTGTTGGTTATGATACACTCTTTGGACTAACGGATGTGAAAGTCTTTAAGAGATATACTCTTGAAGTTGCCTTTGTGGGAGAGTTGGATGGCAACCTTTACACGGTTGATTTCTCGAAAGAGAGCACATTCCATGCAACTTGTCTAATGGCCAAGGCCCACAAGGGGTGGCTATGGCATCGCCGGCTAGCCCATGTCGGCATGAGAAATCTTCAAGATCTCTTAAAGGGTAATCACATCCTTAGACTAACAAATGTCTCTTTTGAGAAAGATCGTGTGTGTAGTGCATGCATAGCCAGGAAGCAACATCAATCAAAGCACCCACCCAAGGATATTGTGTCTACTACAAGGACTTTGGAACTCCTTCATGTGGATCTTTTTGGGCCTCCTTCATGGGATAGTCTTGGTGGAAAAAACTATGGGCTTGTCATTGTTGATGATTACTCAACATATACATGGGTCTTCTTTCTCAAGTCAAAGGACGTGACGAATATCACCTTCATTGCTTTTGCCAAGCAAGCACAATGTAAGTTTGACAAAGAAATCTTGGCAATAAGAAGTGATAATGGCTCTGAGTTCAAGAACTACACCTTGGAAGAATTTCTTAGTGATGAAGGGATTGAGCATCAGTATTCAGCTCCATACACTCCCAACAAAATGGTGTAGCATAAAGGAAGAACCGCGACATAGTTTTTGGGCCGAGGTTGTCAACACCGCATGCCAGTCATCAAACCGGATCTTCCTTCGCACTATATTGGAAAAGACTCCATATGAGCTCCTAACTGGGAACAAGCCAAATGTGAAGTACTTTCATGTATTTGGGTGCAAATGTTTCATCCTCAATAAAAGAGAACGGTTAGGAAAATTTCAATCCATAACCATTGAGGGCATATTTGTTGGCTATGGATCAAACTCTCACGCCAATAGAGTCTACAACAAATCCAATGGATGTGTTGTAGAAACTTGTGACGTGGTGTTCGATGAATTTAATGGCTCCCATGGGGAGCTAGTTGATCTAAGTGATGCAGGTGAAGAAGATTCTTCTCAAGATATCTTGACCATGGGTGTTGGTGCACTTCTTCCAATGGAACAAGAACCACATGATGATGAAGAAGAAGATGGAAGCTTCACGCATCATCAAACTACTTCAACACCCATACCACCTCAAGCTCCTATTGCTCAACCAATGCCCGTAGACCAAGTACAAGATGATGATAAAGCTCCTTTTCATGATAATCATCAAGAACAAGATCATCCTCAAGGGCAAGAACAAGAAAGTGCAATCATTGACGATCAACCTCAACAAATGCAAGACGAAGAAGAAGATCTTCCACCACACGTTAATGATCCATATGTTGAGGACATGGATGATGGATATGAAGTTGAACCTCATGAAACTCTTACCTCCATCATGTCTCGAGTGGCCGGTCATGTGGATGTTGACAAAATTCTCACCGGCATATCGGAAGGTAGAGTCACTCGTAAACATTTAACAAACTTTTGTGCTCACTTCTCTTTTGTGTCTAGTGTTGAGCCTCTCAAGGTACAAGAGGCATTGATGGACAACGATTAGCTCGTAGCTATGCAACAAGAATTGAACAGTTTTGAATGCAACCAAGTGTGGTCATTATTCAAGAGGCCAACCACCAAGCACAACGTTATTGGAACAAAATGGATTTTCAAGAACAAGCAAGATGAGCATAGTGTAATCATCCGTAATAAGGCAAGGTTAGTGGCACAAGGGTACTCACAAGTTGAAGTTTTGGACTTTGGTGAGACCTTTGCCCTCGTTGCCCATCTTGAATCCATTCGCATCTTACTTGCTTATCCTGCTTTCAATGGTTTTACATTACATCAAATGGATGTGAAGAGTTCTTTTCTTAACGGTTCTCTACAAGAGGAAGTATATGTATCACAACCACCTGGGTTCGTTGATCCCGATCACAAAGACTATGTGTATAAACTTCATAAGGCTTTGTATGGCCTCAAACAAGCACCTCGTGCTTGGTATGATCAGCTTAGGAAGTTTTTACTCGATGATGGTTTTGTAAGAGGGGTGATCGATCCCACTCTTTTTACTAAGAGGGACAAGGGTGATTTGATCTTATGCCAAATCTATGTAGATGATATCATTTTTGGTTCTCCTAACATTCATTTGTGCTAGAAGTTTGTGGCTTCCATGACCAAGAATTTTGAAATGTCACTCAATGCGGATTTGAAGTTCTTCCTCGGATTTCAAATTCAACAATTTCAAGAAGGAATTTTCTAGTCTCAAGCAAAATACCTCCAGGATATCCTAGAGAAGTTTGGCATGTCTGACGCCAGTCCATGTAAGACACCCATGCCAACCAAAATTGTACTCACTGAAGACACAAATGGTATTCCGTTCGACCCATCTATTTACTGCTCTATGATTGGTTCATTGCTTTATCTTTGTGCATCTAGACCAGACATCATGTTTAGTGTATGCATGTCTGCTAGATTTCAAGCTTCCCCTAGGGAAAGCCATAATAAGGCGGTTAAGCATATTCTTAGATACCTGTTCACACCCCAAAGTTGAGTCTATGGTACTCCAAGGATGCTAAGTTTCATCTCATTGGATACACGGATGCGGATTGGGCTGGAGACAAAGTGGATCGTAAGTCCACCTCCGGCGCATGTTAGTTTCTTGGACGCTCCTTGGTAAGTTGGTCCTCGAAGAAACAAAATTGTTTTGCCCTCTCCACCACAGAATTGCAACCACCAATTGTGCAACTCAATTACTATGGATGAGGAAAACTTTGAAGGATTACGGTATCACCTATAGACATGTGCCTCTTCTATGTGATAATGAAAGTGCCATCAATATTGCTGAGAACCCCAAAGATCATACCCGCACCAAGCACATTGATATTAGGTATCATTTCTTGAGAGATCATGTGGAGAAGGGTGATATTGGCATTGCTCAGGTTGGCACTGATATGCAACTTACAAATATTTTCACCAAGCCATTGGATGAAGCAAGGTTTTTTCAACTTAGGCGTGAACTTGGTATCTTGGAGCTTGACAATATTATGTGAAATCTAGTACCCATTCATGCATGAACTTAATGTCTTGTCTTGATGTAGGCATATAGTTAGGGGGAGACATTCAATTCATGAGTATTCTCACCCTACATAATGCATAAATAGAACAAACACTCTCAAAGTTATCATGGTTCTTGAACTATGGTGCTTTAACATGATGGAGTCGTGACTATGTGCCTAAAGTCTACATCTTTGCGGTACTATGTTTTATATGCTCAAACATGGTGACCTCGGTCACCGCTTGTGAATTGCTTATATGGACCTTTCTTTACCTAATATTGCTGGGTTGTTATTACATCTTAGCATGGCCTTAGTTTACTCAGTTCTTCACCCATTACAATTCTCTAAAACTCCTTGGCGGAGCCTATATCAAATTATATTGGTTGGCCCCTTACAAATCTTTCCCCTGCTTGGTCTCTCTGTCCAGTGACCGGACATCTGGCTCCTCAGCCGGACATCCGGGCCCTGGGAAAATTTCTTTTACTGCTCATTTCCAGTGGCCGGATATCCGGGCTCTAGCCGGACATCCGGACCCTGAACCTTTTGCTCCCTGACCTCCACATGCCGGATATACGGGCTTGTCCCCGGATGTGCGGCCCATCGCCCGCAGTCACACAAAACTGGGGAGGGACTCGGGATTTGGGGGCAGTTCCCCATTCACTCCCGTTCCTCTCCCCATCTCTTCATGTCGCCGCCGCCGGGCTGTGCTCCGGCGCTGCCCCGGCCTCCTCCCTTGTCCTCCAGCCCCGATCTCCTGCACACGGCTTCGTCTCCTCTAGAACTACGCTCCATCCAATCCATTTCTTGGGTTGTGGTGTGAATCACTTGGGAGAGCCCCGTGTCTTGTCGGATTCACCGCCGGAGTTTCTCATGGCGCGGACCAAGAACTGCGGCCCCGAGCCTCCTTCCCGGGGTATGGGTGCTCTCTCTCTTGCATTCTTCTCTTGATGTGACCAAACCATCTTAGGGTTTCATTATCTATCATGGCCATCTTGGCGTATATATCTATAGAGATTTGATGTCACTTGCCTAGCCTAAAAATCTCTCTATACTTGGTTAAACAACTTAATCATGGAAATGTCAAGATTTTGATCTACCACTTGGACTTGTCCTATGGTCATGGTTGAAAATGGTCATTCCATGTTTACTTTGCTTTATCCTTATTCATACTTTTTGACTCCTTCTCATCGGTACTCTTATCATATATCCGTTTTAGTCGATCACCGGCAAGGCTCCACTGACTCTGAGGAACATGCTCAACCTAAGAAGAAGGCGACCACCACCGGACCTAAGAAGAAGACGACCACCACCAAGAAGAAGAAGCGGGCACCATCCACAAGTCCGCCAGCCTCTTAATCATGAGCACTATGTTGGGGAGGAAGAGGATGACATTGCTCCAAGACACTCTGGTGGCCAGTCAAAACCAGGCACTTGACAGACTCCCGTGCCTCAGGTTCGTGGTGCTGCCATGCCCATTGTCCATGGTCGTCGCATCTCCATGGAGCTTCCCAACAGCGGGGACCGCCCCACACACGACTTCACCACCGTGGGGGCTCGTCCACACCTTCTGTTCCGACGGGATACCAACCCATATGAGATGGTGGCTAATGCCAAGGATCCTCGGTTCCGTACTCGCATGAAGCAAGATCTTTACTCGAGTTTCGTCCATGGTCGTGGGATTGCCTCTCATAAATATCTGGATCTTTAGTTCATGCATATCATCCTGCCATGTTCCCTGACAACACCGTCAAGATCATTGATGGTATGACTCTAGGTCCTGCCATGACCTTCAAGTGTGATTGGAATGAAACTGCCATCCTTCAATTCTATGCCACCTGCTTCTTTGGGCCAGATAACACACTCACATGGATGACTGATGACACTGTGCTAAGCATCACCTATGACCGCTTTGTTCAGATTTTGGGCTTCTCCGGTGTGGGTCATCAGATTCACAACATGGATCCTCGCTATAGGCCCAAACAAATTGATGCTTGCAAGGCTCTTCTTAAGCCCATCTCTCTGCTCACTGAAGAGGAATGTGCATATCCACCCAATGAGTCATCTATTTTCCGGTCTCCCTACTACATTCTCTATCAGTGTGTGCTTCGAACTCTCTATCCGAAGAAGGGAGATCGCTCAAGGGCTCGCAACTAATTCATTGATTTGATGGTACCTATGCATGATGAACCCACTGAGCCTCTTGACACCGCTCACTATATTTGGCATGAGATTTGTCTCTCCAGCTTCATTCAGTCGTGTCAATTCCCACATGCTCCATTCATTCAGGCCATAATTGATCACACTGCTCCGTTTGAGGTTGCTAAGATCGTTGGGCATTCCAGTTGGAAGCCTCCCGACCATATGCGCATGGCTGCTCCTGCACCGACTGCTGCACCTCGACCACGTAGGAAGTCTGCTGGTGGGTCTCAGCCCACTGGTTCCTCTATGCCTTCCTCCTCATCTGCTCCTCGTGGACGCCTTGCCTTGTTCTTAAGCAAGGCTCAGTCTGCTATCGTGAAGGCAATCACTTTCAACTATCGGCAGAATCATGATGTTCAGAAGCGTCTCATCATCTCCAAGAATCAGCTCAAGCAACGCCTTCGTGACCGTGGAAGTCCTATGAGTGATGACGATCCGATTCCTGCTGCTCCATCCTCTTCCACTTTCGGTTTCCCGTCTTGTGACGAGTACGCCGAGTTCTTTGATGATGATGATGATGATGACATCCGCTAGGAGTGATAGAGTCCGTCTGGTTCTTCGCCCCTTTTTCCTTGTTGCTGTCAAAGGGGGAGAAGTAGTATCTTAGTATGGTCATGCTATGTGTTGGCTATTTGTGTTAGCTATTATTCAAACTTGTTGTTGGTACTTATGGTACTTGATCATTTGAGACTATGTTATTATCCTTGTGGCTATGAAATGTTTTAGTCTATGTGTTATGATGGTTTCATATGTGCATGTCTCTCACATTTATATCTCTTTGAGCTACATATGCTACCATACGAAGATTGTGTTGTGCATCCTAACATATTCAGTTCTTTTGCTCTCGTGATTGTCAATGCTAAGATTATTTATTGCATCTATGATACTACATGTATGGTTGTCATCAACAAACAAAAAGGGGGAGATTGAAAGAGCAATCATGCCCTTACATCATGTTTTTATGTTGATGACAATATACATGTAGGGGACTAACAATGGTTGTCAAGAAAATCTCAGGTGTTAGCCCACGGTTCATTGAAGTGTGTGGATCAAGAGCATTCAAAGTGATTTTACTCAAGAATAAAGCATAAAAATTTGATTACATATATTTGTTTTCTTGAGTATAGGATCCCGCACTATTAAGAGGGGATCAATAGGGTTACTTAAAGGCTTGCTCTTGCCACAAACCTCGTTCTCATATATGCACATGCTAAACCTTCATGTTTCTTTCTATGGGCTGCCGGATGTCCGGGATTCAAGACGGATGTCCGGGCCACACGTCGGATATCCAGCCTACTCACCAGATATCCGGGCCTAGCCATCCAGAGAGCACTTTTGTGATGTGTTGCTTGTCGGATGTCCGGCCCTCTACACTCGATGTCCGGGCTCCCAGTGCTCCCCGGATTTCCGGGCTCCCAGTGCTCCCCGGATTTCCGGGCTTCCCTGCCGGATGTCCGAGTTGTGCTATCCAGAGGATGTTTTTGATTCGGTAAAATTGCAGGATGTCCGGTCATGTGCCGGATGTCCGGGGTTTCCTAACAAGCCAGATGTCCGACCCCTCTGTTTTCTGCTCTGCTTCTACCCTGTTATTCGAATGGCTTGCCAGGCCGGTTATCCGGCCCCTGGCCTGGATGTCCGGCCTGCCCGTTCACTTGCACTACAATGGCCACATTTGTCCTCACACTATATATAGACCTTCTCCCCTATAGGAGAGGGTTGACCATTCACTTTGAGCAAGCCCTAGAACACATTTCACTCTCTCTCTCTCTCTCTCTCTCTCTCTCTCTCTCTCTCTCTCTCTCTCTCTCTCTCAACACCAAATCTTAGATCCCCAAGGGATTTGAGAGCATTTGAGAAAAGTTGTCCAACCAAGTGATAGATCCACTCCTTCCCCTTCTTTGCACCATAGGAATTCGTGATTTGAGCAAGTCTTGAGCTTTTCCCCATCGTTCTTGTTACTCTTGGAGGTTGGAGACTCCTAGGCGGTAGGAGTTATTCGGAGAGGAATCATTTGTTGTGATTACCCCCGGAAAGTTTGTGAGGGTTTGGAGACCAGCCCAAGGTCTACCACTAGTGGTTGAGAAACGCCTTCGTGGTGTTGTCTCAAAGAGAGAATAGGGTGAGCCTTCGTGGCGTTGGTGTGCCTTCATCGTAACATCCACCTCTCTAAACGGTGATGTATCTTCCCTCCAAGGAAGTGAACATCGGCATACATCCTCGTCTCTTGGAGTTGCAGTTATCCCTAACCCTAAGTTCCTACTTGTGGTTACTTGTCTCTTAGTCTTACTTATATCATATTGTGCTTGCTTACTCTCCTACTTGTGTTACTTGGTTACCTTGCTTAGCTCCTATCATCACACTTGCAATTGTTAGGCTAAACTTCATATTCTGCATTATTGCCTAAAATTGCTAAGTAACAATAAAAATTTGTAATTGTACCTATTCAACCCCCCCCCCCCTCTAGGTCCATCTCGATCCTTTCAGCCTTCCTATTTGCTACCAAGGTTTAACCCTATGACAACGAACTTCTCCGGGTGCGCCGGATCCAAGATCATCCGCTTGGTCTCTTTGGCCGGCTGGAAGGAGGCCTCGCCTTCAGTGTCCTTGGGATCAGTGGGCATTTCCGGCTACTTGGCAGCCATGACCACCACCCGGTCAAGGAGCCTCTTCTCTTCGGCGATGACAAGGGACTCGGCCAGCCGGCTGTTAGCTGCGGCGCACTCTAGCGACTTCTCGTAGTCGCCAAAGACGGTGATGATGCCCTTGGAACCCGGCATCTTGACCTTCAGGTACGCGTAGAGCGGGACCATCGTGAACTTGGCTAGCGCAGGTCGTCCCAAAAGCACGTGGTAGGGGATGTCCAGATCAACCACCTCGAACCAGATTGGCTTGCGACGGAAGTGGGTCTTGTCGCCGAACATGACATCTATCTTGATCTTGCCGATTGGAGAGCAGTGAAGGCCGGGAACGATGCCATGGAAGACAGTTCGGTTGGGCTGGAGCTGCTTCGCCTTGATGCCCAACCGCTCCATGGTTTGGCGGTAGAGGATGCTGATGTTGCTACTGCTGTCTATCAGGACTCGGGTAAAGCCGCAGGTCCGCCTCTCCATTGAGAAGGTGGACTCTAGCACTAGGGCGTATGCACCCGACGATGGTATCATGGTCAGGTGGTCTTCACGGCTCCAGATGACGGGCCTCTCAGACCAGTGCATGAACCGAGGGACCTCCGAGGCGACAACATTCACCTCGCGGTGCTGCTGCCGTCTGTTGTGCTTGTCGTTGGATTCACTGGTGAAGACGATGTAGGTGGCATTCTCGTTGGGGAACTCATCATTGTGCATGCCGGCAGGTACGGCCGGCTGCTGAATAGCCGGGGCCGCCTGGCCGGCTGCCGGAGGGGGCGGCAGGGCCTCACCCATAGCGATCCGGGTGAGCCAATTGCACTTCCAGGTGGTGTGGTTAGACAGCTTCACGCTGCTGTGGAACTTGCACGTGGCATCGAGGGCCTGCTCAAAGGACAAGGCAGCCTGCCAGGCACCCTTGCCGCCCCGCCGACGCTTCAGGCCGGGCTGTCCGGCCGGTTGCTGATCCTCGACAGCTGCCACTTGCCGGCTGTTGGAAGCCGGATGCTGGGCCTTGCGCTTGTTGTTGTTTGGCTGTTGGTGTCGGTTGGTGTCACCAGCCAGCGTTTGAGAACCCGACTGGATCACCTTGCTGGACATGTCAACCTGGATCTCCAACTTCATGGAGGAGTCAGCCGTGGTGTGTTTGTCCGCCACAACCAGAAGCTCGTCCAAGGTAGCCGGCTCGTCGCACAGAAGCTTGTGCTTGAGGAAGGTGCCCTCTTTGCACCAGGCGATGAAGTACTCGATGACTTGCACCTCGTGGACCCCCTCGCAGGAGTTGCGCAACTCGGCCCAGCGCATTAGGTAGTCGCGCGTGGACTTGGTTGGCCCCTAGACGCACATGGAGAGTTGGCAAGGCATGGGGGGCGCTTGTACATGCTGGTGAAGTTGCGGACGAAGGCGTCGCTGTAATCCAACCAGTTGTTGATGTTGTTGGGCCTTAGGTTGTTCAGCCATGTCCGGGCGGTGCCCTGGAGCATGAGCGAAACGTACTTCATGGCAACGCGCTTGTTTCCATTTGCTATGCTGACGGCTGTGGAGTAGTCGATCAGCCAGTCTTCCGGCTTCATGGAGCCGGTGTACTTGGGAGTGTCTCGAGGGAGCGTGAACCCTCTAGGGAAGGGTTCATCACGGATGCAGGGGCCGAAGCAGGCCGGACCGATCGTGTCCTTCTCCTCCACTGCTAGGGACCGAGCCAGCTGCTCGATCCGGCGACGGGCGTCATTTTTGCCGACTGCTTCGCGGGGGCCTAGCCGGCCGCCGAGCGTCGGGTGATCAGGCGGTGGTGGAGATGCCGCCATCTCCCTTCGAGGAGGCGGAAGCTCCTTCGACCGGCGCTGAACCTCCAGGTTCTGGGTGTCTTGCTGGCTGGCTACAATGATGCCACGAGAGCGCCGGCTGCGGCTAGCAGCCGGCTCTGGGTCCCGCTGATCGCAGCCACCACCGCTAGGGGACCGGGATGTCGCTCCATTCTCACGACGGGGCAGGTGGTTTTCGGCCTGTCGGCTGGTTCCCATAGTGATGTTGCTCGCGTCTTGCTACACATTCGTAGTGTTGCGGAGCTCCTAGAGGTGGTCCCTCTGGCTGCGCCGCTCATCGCCCTCTAGGTGATCGAGTTCATCTGCGGCCGCCTGGGCGATCCGCATGTTTTGCGGCGGGGTCTTGTAGACGGGGCGTCTGATTCCCAGCATGTTGGCGATCGCAGCACCGCGTTGCCGGATGGCACCGGCCCGGCTGGGCTCAGCCGCAGCCGGCGTGCCACCAACCACATGGTCGATCTCGCGCTGAGTGGTCTCAGCGCGACGTTTTAGGGCCGCCATCTTGGTGGTGCTGTGGAAGAGCTTGGCACGGAACTCTTCCAGCTCCTCCGGGCTAGCATCAGCACAGATAGGAGTCGCTAGGGCTTGGATGGTCGCCTCCAGCGGGTCCCAGGCCGCTGCGCCAGAGCGATGGCTGTCGCCAGTGACCATCACCTTTGCGAAGACGCCGGCGTTGAGTGTGCTGGCAGGGACATCAATGGCGGCAGGAGGGAGTGGGTCGTTGATGACCACCATGTCACGGGGAAGTCGTCGGTGGTGGCTGCATCAGCGAGGGAGAGCTTGCCGAAGAGTTCGTCAAGGCAATTCATGGGGGAGGTGGCCTCCTCAGCGGGCGATGCACCGAGGCTGGCGCAGGCGGGCGCATCAGGCTGGCTGATCGCGTCAGCAGCAACGTGCTCGCCGATGAGGAAAAGGGTTCCTGTCCAGAACGTGTCTTTGGCCGACACCGTGGATGGCCAAACGGTGGGCGCCAACTGTCGTGGTAATCTCACGTCAGATGCCAGGGGGTGGCTTACCATGGATGGGGCCAAAAGAACGTCGTCGGGTCCTGGAGGCGGTTGTGAGCACGAGCTCGGGCGGACGTGAGATGTACCCAGGTTCAAGGCTCTCCGGAGAGATGAAACCCCTACTCCTGCTCTGCGGGGTCTCCGCATGATGACTATGATCACAAAGAGTACAAGGGTGCTCCTAGAGCTGTATTGCTAGAGGAGTAAGAAGGACAAGGCTAGCTCTCTTTTCTCCCTAGCTGTGTGTGTGGTGGAATGAGGTTGGAACCCTTTGCATGGGTGAGGCCTGGGGGGTTTTGTTGGAGATATGCCCTAGAGGCAATCATGTATGATGATATTTCCTATGTGTTTATGAATAAAGATAGTCCCTAGACATTATCAATGATGTGTATCAGCAAGTACATGACTTGTTTGTGGGACTATGCATTGTATGATGACTGTCCTAAACATCCCTAGTCGAAAGGGCTGTGTGGACGAACAGCCGACTAGACTAGCATATGACACGGTCGATGGCTTGGTCTCATTAGCCATGTAGCATTGGATGCTAACCGGATAATATGGACTTGGAAAGGTCTGGTCGGATTTGACGTAGTCGGATCCGAGTCGAGATAAGGTCTGAGTCGGACACACGCAACTATGAGATGCGGCGAAATGTCATCCGTGAGTCTCTATTACAACATATGTTCTATGTCCTAAGACCTGACTTGACACATGTACTTGGTATGGTGACAGACCTGCTTTGGGCCGACCAAACGCTACTCCGTAACTGGGTAGTTACAAAGGTAGGTTTCAGGCTTGTCCAGTCTCATGCTGCGAGACATGGTCGAGCAAGATGGGATTTGCCCCTCCGATTAGGAGAGATATACTCTGGGCCCCTCGTGTGGTCCCACCAGGATAAGCATGGCCATGCGACAAGGATTATGAGATAATCCGGATAGTGGTCGGAATCACTGGAGCGAGAAAGAGGTCGGGCTATCACAAGCATGACAATCTCGCCTTGAGCCCGACAACATATATCGTGTAGCAAAGGGAACAGAAGTGTGACACGTTATATAGGTTCGCCTAACCAGCTTCATAGTCTGCTTGGTGTTCGGCATTGTAACACCCACGATGCGGCTATATCTCCCATGTGTCGAAGCACGACTTAGAGGCATAACCGCATTGTGGTTTTTTCGCAAAAAGGGTCATCTTCACACAATCCCATGTAATGAACAAGAAAGGGATAAAGAGTTGGCTTACAATCGCCACTTCACACAAGTACTTAAACAGATCATACATCATTCAGAGTACACACATAGTCCGACTACGGACAAATCCAAATGAAAAGATGTCACGACCGGTTTTCCAATAAAATGCTTATTGAGAAACCGACCTTTTGAGTCCAGTACGAGGAAAATCCTCCTGACTGGTAGACAAAATCTTGATACAATAAGCCAGTAGCATTAGAATATATTACAGGGTCAAGCTGGGGTGCTCAACCATTTATTACAAGCATGCCAATAATTATACATAATGGCGGATATGACACAATGGAGTGGTGGCATACTACTGACTCGAGGTAAAGTGGTAGTGGAATAACACAGTGGAGTGGATAATATGACTCCTACACTGGCGGCTCATCGAGCGTCGAGGTGAGGCTCGATGAATTTATTTGGGTAGCGGAAGCGGAAGTAACATAGTGACCAATCCAGGGTCGCACGAGACTGACTGGGATTCCTCTAGGCGTCGGACTCGCTATCGAACTCTTCATCCATGAGATCGCCTTCGTCAGCATCTGGCCAAATCAACAAGCCAGGTGAGTACTTTGAAAGTACTCGCAAGACAGTTCGGACATAAGATATAATAAATGCATGCATGAATGCGTCATGAGTAATAAGTAATGTACATTCCAATGATGAACTTGCACGACATCATTTAGCAATAAGGAAGTTAGGCGGTAGTAATAATAACTAAAAGCCGATCGGGTGTCTGAAGCGACGCCTCGAAGGGTGAACAAATAAATAAATCATGCCACAGTCGGGCGTCTGAGCGACACCACATAAAGGGCTTATATTGAAAGTAAGAAATATGCGTGCCACAGTCGGATGTCTGAGCGACATCGCAGAAAGGGCTTATATCAAAAGTAAATAATAACAATGCCGCAGTCGGACGTCTGAGGGACATCGCAGAAAGGGCTTATATCAAAAGTAAATAATAACAATGCCGCATTCGGACGTCTGAGCGACATCGCAGAAAGGGCTTATATCAAAAGTAAATAATAACAATGCATGCATCGGACGTTTGAGCGACATCGCAGAAAGGGCTTATATCAAAAGTAAATAATAACAATGCCGCGATCGGACGTCTGAGCGACATCGCGAAAGGGCTTATATCAAAAGTAAGTAATAACAATGCATGATCGGGCGTCGGCGACATCACGAAAGGGCTTATATCAAAAGTAAATAATAACAATGCCGCAGTCGGACGTCTGAGCGACATCGCAGAAAGGGCTTAAAATTCACTTTTCATATCTGTTAACTTGCAAGAAATAGTACCCATAGGAAAATATTCAACACAAGATAATAAACGGGTTAGTTCATCCACAGAAAATAAACATTTAATCGGACTTAACACTCATGTGGTTCTCCGGAGTTTCTGTCATCGAGACTGACACTTGACAAGATAAGGTGAACATAGTACTTGGACATGTATAAGATGATTTCAAGGATTTTTGACTCTGTAGAGTTTGTACGAAATTACCCACAGCCAACGGATTTCCGTAGTCACGAGGGACTACTTCCGTTTACGGTATTTCGGAGGAAACACATCTAACCAGTACACACCCATCCCACCTTACGTTGCCAGGAATCACCCTGAACAGCGTTTAAGAAAAACTTTGAGACGGGGAGATCACAATCTCGAATAGCATGGGATCAAATTTATATACGCGCGCTCTAAGGGGTGCCCCCCTCTCGGTCCCAACCGGAAACACCCATGCCCCCTGACCGGATGATAGGCTTTAATCCAGGGCCATGGAACCCTCATCCCGGCCTCTCGATTTGGTGTGTACCAGAAAGCGGTTTGCAACTTACTAAGCCATATTTCCTTGCGGAAAAACATGTTGTAGTACAGGAGGAAAACGGATGGAAACTGGACCGATTCATGTTGACACTGGTCAAACAGTCAGGCATAAGACTGGCATGCTACAACACTGCCATCTTACCCATTCTTACGCCATCACATGGCCATGCAAACTCGTATCCAATATCTTATGGATTTTCGCAACTCACTTGCCTCCATTTTTGCATGTAATATGACATTCATCGAGGTGCTCATGATCATGCCATACAACTACTTAATGCAAACATGCCAAAACACTCATCATATCGAAAGTTCAAACATGCTTGCCTGGTTCGGAGTAGTCGGGGCCTAGCTCGGTGAAGTTCGCGGTTCCGTCACCTGCTTCGGTATCTACGGTATACAAAAATACATGCGCTATCGTAAATACCGTGAGTTGTAAATAAATATACCAAATATTTTTTAAATAAATCTTATAAAAAACTAGACAAAATTTTGAAGACGACAGAAAAAGAATCACTCAAAAATCATTTCCTGTTCAAAAGTTATAAGTGTTTTGGTCCAAGGACCTCTCTGTAATGAAACAGAAACTTCCGAGGGGCTAAGCAGAAAAGTCCAGAAAACGATTCAGATTGGAAAGCGCATTTTGCCAGAATACGCTTTCAGAAAACAGTTCGTTTTAAAAGAAATGAGAGACTGACAGGCGGGTCCCATCCGTCAGGTTTAAAATTCAAACGGGGAAAACGGGGCTCGTCGGCGCCCGAGGGCTGCGGTGGTCGCCGGCGGCGATCCACGGCGAGGCAGGGGGATCGGGTGGTACCTCCGTGTTCAGTGCATCCTTCCGCGTCGGTGGGTGGTGGTCGTCGTCGTCGGCGAGCACTACGTCGACGGTGGCCCTTGCTCCGGCGGATGGCGGTTCGGGAGGGGTTGGATCTCGCCGGAGAGTGCTGCGAAGGGCAAATTGAAGTGGGGGTTAGAATTCTGGGTGCTCGAGGGGTTCTTGTGAGGTTAGGGTGCGGGGACGGCCTCACGGAGTGAATCGAGGTGGAGGCCAAGGCAGAACAGGCGGCCGGAGTTGGGGAGGAGACCTCCTCGAGGTCCTCCTAGTGGCTGGCGGAGTGTTGGTGAGGCATGAGGTGGTGCATGCTCGAGGGCGAGCTCGGGGCCCCTTTATATAAGCGATCCGAGGTGATGGCCGTGAACGGAGTTCTCCGGCGAAGGTTACGGCGGCGCAGGGCTTGGTCGGGGTGGTTTAGTGGTTGAGCGTCGTCGTGGAGGTCCACTGTCTCCATTTAGGAACTAAACGAGCATGGATCAGAAGCTTTGGTGGGGTTTCGGCGGACAGGCGGCCTTGGGCCCGTCGGCGGCAGGCGTGCCACATGCTTGCAGGGCCACGGCGACGGTCCAGCGGGAGTCGCTGGCATGCATGAGCCACGCGGAGGCCCAGGAGCGATGGGCGGCGCGGGTGGCGTGGCGAGCTGGCTCGGGCCTCGCTGCCCGCCACGGTGGCGCAGCCCACCAGAATCGCTAACGCCGGCGAGGCTCGCCGCCACCGACGCCTGCATCCGTCCAAGGGGCGTCGGCGCTCTGTCCATGGAGGAGAGGTCGTGCGCACGCAGCCAGGGCGCCTTGTTGACAGTGGTGATCTCGACGAAGAAAGCGACATCATTCATGAATCTCAATTTCTCTGAAAGTGCAAAATGTGATCAGGCCGGTGTTGACAGAATGATTTTGGTATGTGGGAAGTTCTCCTTGAGCTGATTTTTGGTGGAGTGGCCTCTCATTGCAACTGGAGGTTGCCTGAATTTTGGTGGAATTTTTGGAGAAGAGGAGATATGAAATTCACCAAATTTGACAAATCTGGTCCAAACTTGCAGAAGCTGAAACTTGAAAATTTTGAAAAGAAGAAGAGTGGATCTTGATGGTTCTAGGTTGTGGGTGCTAGGGACTATCTAGAGGAGTTGGTTTGAAATCAAGGTTCAAATGCTACTAGGTACTTGCTTTGCAAATCACCTAGGCTCAAAATAATGGACAGAATTGTTTTGGGGAAAGAAATAAATGAAATAAAATCCAAAAATGAGTTGGACTTGTTGGGACATAATATTTGGATTGCCCCAAAGTGGAAGGAGGGGTTTTGGGAAGATTTACCACATGAGGCAAGATAAAACCATGGGTGGTTTCAATATAAGAGAAGACCGAAAACTCCTAGGGTTTTCTTTTAAAAGAAAATAAATCCCAAAAAAATTATTTGAGAAGGGGAGAATCAGAAGAAAGGTTTTTAATAACCAACACCAGAGTTGAAGAAGATGCCAAAATAAAATCCTTTGCCAAAGGGGAAAATTTTGAGAGAGAGATTTTTGGAAGGGTTTAAATGACCTTCTTCAAAACCAACAAAGTTTTTGATGAAAACCAACTAAAAATTTTGGAGTGTCACAACACCTACCCCCTTAGGAAAAATCTCGTCCCCGAGATTTCAGCTGATCCTCAAATAAATGTGGGT
The DNA here is from genome assembly GCA_021605205.1 of Aegilops longissima. NCBI lineage: Eukaryota > Viridiplantae > Streptophyta > Magnoliopsida > Poales > Poaceae > Aegilops > Aegilops longissima. Next base: position 609,476,619 of record CM038679.1, on the reverse strand, counting down.
GCTCTGTCCAAAGAAAATCCTCCCTTTCCCAAGTGGCTTCACTCTCGGTGTGATTGCTCCACTGAACTCTGAAAAACTTGATGGTTTTCTGTCGGGTCCTCCTATCAGACTCCTCCAAGATTTTTATTGGATGCTCCCGATATGTGAGGTCTGGCTGCACGTCAATGTTTTCATGGGATACCTGCTTCTCTGGGTTGCTTACGCACTTCCTCAACTGCGAGACATGGAACACGTTGTGGACGTCGGATAAATCTTCGGGTAAGTCTAGCTGGTAGGCTACCGTGCCTTTCCGTGCCATTATGCAGAATGGTCCGATGAATCTTGGTGCTAGCTTCCCCTTAATCTTGAATCGTTGCAGGCCCCTCATAGGAGATACCCGTAGGTACACAAACTCACCGAGTTCAAAACTGACTCCCCGATGTTTTTGATCGTAATAACTCTTCTGTCGACTTTGGGCTGTCTTGAGTCGATCCTTAATCACTTTAACTTTATCTTCAGCCTCCTTGAGCATGTCTGGGCCGAAGATATGGCTGTCTCCGGTTTCTGACCAATTTAGCGGGGTACGACATCTCCGCCCGTACAGATCCTCAAATGGTGCCATTTGCAGGCTGGCTTGGTAACTGTTTTTGTATGCAAACTCTGCGTATGGTAAGCTTTCTTCCCAACTGGTCCCATAGGTGAGGACACATGCTCTTAGCATGTCTTCTAGAATTTGGTTTACGCGTTCAGTTTGTCCATCAGTCTGGGGGTGGTATGCGGTACTGAACGCCAGTTGAGTTGCCAGAGCTTGTTGTAAGTGATCCCAAAATCGGGAAATAAATTGAGTGCCTCATCGATATTATTGTCTTTGGAACTCCATGTAAGCATTTATGCGGGAGAGATAGTCTGGCAAGCTTCTGAGTGGTGTGGGTTGTCTTCACGGGGATGAAGTGTGCTACTTTAGTCAGTCTATCAGTGATGACCCATATGGCATCATTTCCGTGCCGTGACTGAGGTAGCCCAACAATAAATTCCATTCCAATCTCGTCCCATTTCCACTCGGGTATTTTATTTGGCTGCAAAAGTCCGGCCAGTTTCTGGTGCTTGGCCTTGATGCGTTGACAAGAGTCACAACATGCGATGAACGTGCCTATGTCCCTTTTTAGACCATGCCACCAAAAATTTTCCTGAATATCCTTGTACATTTTTGTCCCTCCAGGATGGATTGAATACGGGGCGGTGTGGCCTTCAGCTAAGATCTGCTGTTTAAGGTCCTTGATATTTGATGCATAAAGTCTATTCCGTACCACAATATTCCCTGTTCGTCGATAACGAATTCTGAGGCCTTGCCCAAACTCACTTTCCGTTTAATGCCTTCAATGCTGGGGTGTCCATGCTAAGCCTCTTTAATCTTGTCTATCAAGGTAGGCTTCATTTCTAAATTCGATATGCTGCCTTCGGTAACTACCAGCAAGTTGAGTTTATCAAACTCCTGCCGAAATTCAGGTCTCAGGTGGGGTAGGTTGTCGTTGTTTGGGCTAGGGTTCTGACTTAGAGCGTCTGCCACTACATTTGCTTTTCCTGGATGGTAGTGGATTCCAACGTCATAATCCTTCACTAATTCCAACCAGCGTCGCTGCCGTAAATTCAGTTCTGGTTGTGTGAAAATATACTTGAGGCTCTTATGGTCCGTGTATATTTCACAATGATTTCCAAGTAAAAAGTGTCTCCATTCCTTTAGTGCATGAATAACTGCTGCTAACTCCAGGTCATGAGTAGGATAATTTTCCTCATGCTTGCGAAGTTATGCGGAACATATCGACTACCTTGACTTCTTGCATCAACACGCATCCGAGGCCCTTAGGGATCGTCACAATACACCTCAAAATTCTTGTGTATGTCCGCACAATCAATCTTGGTGCTGTCGTTAATTTCCTTTTTAATTCTTGGAAACTTTTCTCGCAAGCTTCCGTCCATTCAAACTTCTTGTCTTTCTTGAGTACCTCGTCATTGGCTTTGCTATGGTGGAGAATCCTTCAATAAATCTTGGTAGTATCCTGCCATTCCCAAGAAACTTCAGACGTCCGTTCTGTTGGCTGGTGGTTTCCACCAAATCACGGCCTTGACTTTCGGGTCTCGGCAATACCCTCTTGGGTTAGTCGTGGCCCGAAAACCCTACTTGCCTTAGCCAAAATTCACACTTGCTGAATTTAGCGTACAATTGATGTTTCTGAGTTCCCCTAGTACCATTCGGAGATGTTCAGCGTGCTCTTACGGTGTCTTGGGTATATCGAATATCGTCGATAAATACCACAACAAACTTGTCCATAAACTTCATAAATATTTTGTTCATGAGGTGAACAAAATATGCGAAACTTTCGTTAGTCCAATTGGCATTACGGTGAACTCATATAATCCGTGTCACGGAGGTGAATGCCGTCTTGGGAATATCTTCTGCTTCATACCTTTAACTGATGGTATCCCGACCTCAAGTCAATTTTTGAGAATACCTTGGCCTGAGCGTGCTGATCAAATAAATCATTTATCCGTGGCATCGGGTATTTGTTCTTGATTGTGACCATGTTAAGCGCTCGATAGTCTATACACAATCTCAGAGTTCCATCCTTCTTTTTGGCAAATAAAATTGGTGAACCCCATGATGAGGAGCTGGCTCGTATATATCCTTTGTCCAATAATTCTTTTATTTGCTTCTTCAGTTCTACCAATTCGGATGGTGCCATTCTGTATGGTTTCTTGTATATGGGGGCGGTTCCGGGTGCTAGCTCAATGCTGAATTCTATCTCGGTCTGGTGGCATGCCTGGTAGTTCTTCGGGAAATATGTCTGGAAATTCACACACTACTGGAACCTTGCTTAATTCAGAAATATCCACTTTGTTCAATCTCGGTTGCCGGGATATTTTTCTTTCTTTGGCTGAAACTTTTATTGTCTTCCCGTGGTGGTGGGTGAGAATTACGTTCCGGTTGAAGCAGTCAATAAAACCTTTGTTGGTGGTTAACCAATCCATCCCTAAGATGACATCCAGGCCTTTATTTTCCAACACAATAAGATTGACGTGAAACTTCAACCCTTCAAACTCAATAACCACAACTTGGCAATAACTCTGGGTAACTTGCTTAATCCCAGGGGACTTGACGATCATAGATTTTTCCAAGGGAAGCACCGAAAAATTATTTTGCACGGCAAAACTTTTCGAAATGAATGAGTGAGAACCTCCAGAATCAAACAAAACCATGGCAGGTATTGTGTTGACAGGGAACATACCGAGTACGATATCTGGGGCATTCTGTGCTTCCTCTTTGGTCACGTGGTTCAGATGACCCGTCCTGTGGTTGTTATTTGGTTTGAAATTGTTGCGCTTTGGCGCCGAATTATTGCCTCCGTTGTTTGGCTTTGGGGTCGATTTCCTTGGCTTGGGGCACTGCTTGGCATAGTGCCCTTCTTCTCCACAAGCGTAGCAAGTAACGCCTGGGCGGTATGTGAACTCCTTGTACCTTGCATGGAAATTCTTGATTGGGCGTGAGAAGTTTGTCGTGGGTTTGGGTGTCCCACCTTTCTGAAAATCTGTCTTGCTGCAATGGTTGCGAGCATGATTAGTCTGGTCCCTTTTTCAATTGCGGAAATCTTCCAAGTTGCGTCTCTCATTTTCCAAGGTAATGGCCTTATCCACCAGTGTTTTAAAATCTGGAAACGTGTGCACAACCAGCTGGCATTTAAGCGCGGGCGACAGACCGTCTAGAAATTGTTCCATCTTTTTGCTTTCAGACATACGCTCCTCGTTGGCATAGCGAGACAACAGAGTAAATTTTAACTTTGTATTCTGACACCGTCATGGTCCTTTGTTTGAGGTCATCAAATTCTCCCTTCTTGATCTTCATAAGACTTTTAGGAATATGTTCCCCATGAAAACCTTCTTTGAACTCCTCCCAGGTTATATTATTTTCGTTGGGGTGCATGTGTAGGAAATTTTCCCTCCATGATGCACCTGCTCCAGTGAGATAGTGCGGTGCATATAGCACTTTCTCAAAATTTGAACACTGGGCAATAATTAATTTTCTGTCCATGTCTCGAAGCCAGTCCTCGGCCTCAAGAGGTATGTCAGTATGAGAAAATGTTTGGGGACGCGTCTTCTGTAGCTCAGATAATTTTGATTGCTGCTGATACTGTCCACGGTGATTTCCCATATTGATGAATTGGTTCATCATTTCCTGATGTTGTTGCTGACTTTGCTCATAAAGACGGCACATTTCGGAAAGTGCTGTCTCACTGTCCTGTTGACTTGACTGCCCCTGTGTGAAATTGTTGCTTGGTTGTGTGCCATAATTTTGCTCTGGCGGAGTTGGCATGGAGCGCGTCCAAGGACGAGACATTGTTCACTCTGGGGATATATTTTGTAAAACCCATAAGAAAAGAAATTGAGTCGCAAAAGTCAATAAAATCATGAAGACGGAAAAAGTCTTAAATGCTCCAAGATTTTTCAAGAGAATAAACGTTTGCGCACGGAGAAGGACTGCTCATTACATATCTTACACGCAAGCAGTAATTATACAATACATCACTCAGGATATGCGTACATATTCCTGACATGTTATTTAGGCTAGTGCACTTCTCCCAGTTCCTACATGATGCGCAAACAAACTACTTCTCACAGCCTATGTACATATAAACATATCGTACAAGTCGGTACATCACATGGTGGCTAAGCATACTCAGTCGGAGATGGTAAGGATTTCCCTTGGCCTGCCGAAGGTGAGGCACAGTGAGGCTGGGGACTCAACCTCCTCCTCGCTAATAGGCTCCAGACGTGAAGTGCTGCGCTGAGTTGGTGGAGCTGGCGCCCTATGCGGGACAACACGAACATGAGTGGGTGCAAGGGGTGGTGCAGAACGAACTGGAGTAGGCGCAATGACTTGGTTGAACTCCTCAGTGGTAGGCAGGCGACGAGTAGTGGCAAGAGTAGTAGGTGCAAAAGATGCCGATGACGTGACGAATGTCAGTGGCGGTGCAGTCTTGAGGAGCTCCCTCCTGTTGGCGGCACAGCCATGGACTGAGTCCATGCGGCAACCACAATGTAAATCCACCAGGTTGCGAAGGCTGCCTCCAGAGCCCGGAGATACTCGATAAGCATCTCAAAAGCCTCGTCTCGTTCTCCTCTGGGGCAAGAGAACGTGTAGTGACAAGTGTATGGCACGTGACATGGAAGGTAGCGGTAACGACGAGTCTTCATCGAAGGAAGGACATCCCTGAGACGAGCTATCCCCTCACGGGCTGCCATCTGCGTCGCATGCTTCTCCGTAGGCATGGCTCTCCCCAAGAGCCGGAAATGGCATAACTCAACACGCCCTCCCTTGAATTGCACCGCGGCTTGGTGCATGGTTAGACTGTCGTTGACCTTGTGCTGAGAGAGTGTGAAGACTGGGCGCATAGATGGCCCCATCGCGACTTGTACGATGAAGGAGAGAAGCTTGATGAACCCATCAGGCATGTTGGCGAACATCTGTGACTCGCAGTCGTTGCCAGCCATCTACAAAAGTAGGCAAAAATTCTGAGTGGTCAGATCATAAATTTATGCTGACTGTCAGAAATTGACTACATTTGTAAAAATATGAATTAGCTATATTATGCTAATAACCGATTAGCGATCGCACCTAGTGGCTTCCTACAGTCAGCCTGGCTCTGGTACCAAGCTCACGACCGGTTTTCCAATAAAATGCTTATTGAGAAACCGACCTTTTGAGTCCAGTACGAGGAAAATCCTCCTGACTGGAAGACAAAATCTTGATACAATAAGCCAGTAGCATTAGAATATATTACAGGGTCGAGCTGGGGTGCTCAACCATTTATTACAAGCACGCCAATAATTATACATAATGGCGGATATGACACAATGGAGTGGTGGCATACTCTTGACTCGAGGTAAAGTGGTAGTGGAATAACACGATGGAGTGGATAATATGACTCCTACATCGGCGGCTCATCGGCGTCGAGGTGAGGCTCGATGAATTTATTTGGGTAGCGAAGCGAAGTAACATAGTGACCAATCCAGGTCGCACGAGACTGACCGGGATTCCTCTAGGCGTCGGACTCGCTATCGAACTCTTCATCCATGAGATCGCCTTCACGACATCTGGCCAAATCAATAAGCGGTGAGTACTTTGAAAGTACTACGCAAGACAGTTCGAGACATAAGATATAATAAATGTATGCATGAATGCGTCATGAGCAATAAGTAATGTACATTCAATGATGAACTTGCGACATCATTTGGCAATAAGGAAGTTAAGCGGTAGTAATAATAACTGAAAGCCGATCGGTGTGCGAGCGGCGCCTCGAAGGGTGAACAAATAAATAAATCATGCCACAGTCGGGCGTCTGAGCGACACCATATAAAGGGCTTATATTGAAAGTAGGAAATATGCGTGCCGCAGTCGGACGTCTGAGCGACATCGCAGAAAGGGCTTATATCAAAAGTAAATAATAACAATGCATGATCGGACGTCGGCGACATCGCAGAAAGGGCTTATATCAAAAGTAAATAATAACAATGCACAGCCGGTGTACTAGAGTAGGGTACCCTAGTATCCCGAACTTCGTGCGGGCAGCAGTTCTGACACCAGCAAAGGCTTGCCTAGTGACCGCCAAGGTCCTCCATGGTTCCTTTGGAGCCATTCAAGAACAAAGTATTTAAGCCAAGAAGACAAGGCCCTGGCAAGAGGAGCTTGCGGGAAGGCCACTCAAGGCACGCGAAGACAAGACCCGGCAAGAGGAGCTTGCGGGAAGGCTCGATGAGCGACAAGCTTCCGGACGCGACGAGATTCAGCGCGACAAGGCACTTGCCGCGGCGAGCAACCACTCTTTATCTCCGCTCCAGCTCATCCACCAGCGTGTCGCCATGGGACCATTCGGTAGCGCTGCGTGTCAAGAAAGGCTGTCTGCGGCCAGCGGAGAGCAGCGATAAGCGGCGCTGACAAGAATGCCATTGTGGCAAGCGGTGGCGCTCCTGACGGTCCCTGTTGCAATGTTTAGGCGACATGGACGGGCATTTAATGCTTTTGTCCCTTGCCGTCAGAGTTAGGTAGAATACACTGTACAAAGTAGCTGTACCAACCGCAACTCATTTTCCCATTTTGCCCTTGTCTACGTTGCCACCTGTTGGTGACCCCTTTAGCCTATAAAAGGAGGCCCATGCGCAACGTAGAGGGAGGTTCGGTTCGACTCATTCGAAACTAGAGACACTCACGCTAGGTTTTGTAGCTCTCTGTGCTCCCTAGCAAGAACGCAATACAATCAGACAAGCAGCAGTAGGAGTATTATCTCTCCGGAGAGCTCCGAAGCTGGGTAAATTGCTCGTTTGCTTCGCCTCAATCTGCTCTTCGTGCGACCTCCGCCCCCCACCGAACCGAAAGGGGCTCGGTCCGCCGGTCCCATAGGTGTTCGTGGGTTACGATCAGCCTCCCCGACAATGCCGCAGTCGGACGTCTGAGCGACATCGCAGAAAGGGCTTATATCAAAAGTAAATAATAACAATGCTGCGATCGGACGTCGAGTGACATCGCGAAAGGGCTTATATCAAAAGTAAATAATAACAATGCATAGATCGGACGTCTGAGCGACATCGCAGAAAGGGCTTATATCAAAAGTAAATAATAACAATGCCGCAGTCCGACGTCTGAGCGACATCACAGAAAGGGCTTATATCAAAAGTAAATAATAATAATGCCGTAGTCGGACGTCTGAGCGACATCGCAGGAAGGGCTTAAAATTCACTTTTCATATCAGTTAACTTGCAAGAAATAGTACCCATAGGAAAATATTCAACACAAGATAATAAACGGGTTAGTTCATCCACCGAAAATAAACATTTAATCAGACTTAACACTCATGTGGTTCTCCGGAGTTTCTGTCACCGAGACTGGCACTTGACAAGATAAGGTGAACACAGTACTTGGACATGTATAAGATGATTTCAAGGATTTTTGACTCTGCAGAGTTTGTACTAAATTACCCATAGCCAACGGATTTCTGTAGTCGCGAGGGACTAGTTCCGTTTACGGTATTGTCACACCCTGATTTTCATGCCACTACACTTAAGCTAACAATCATGATATAATGTGGTTTGACAAAAACTTTTGAGTGTTTTGGACCTTGCCTTAATTGGTTTTTGTCTGTTGTTTGCAAGTGCTCTAAAAATAAAATAAATCCTCCAACTCTTATACTCCTTCTCCTTGATCCAAACACCTTTCCCAATGATCATGCCATGTGTATAGGACATAAAAATAATTTCTTGCAAAAATAATTTGGCCAAAAAGTTTTTTTTTTAAATTAGTTTCCCGAAAACCCCTGAATTGAGATTTGCACTGCAAGTACTTATTTAAGGGCAGTAAAAATATTTCCAAAAATATATTTGACTCCTATTAGATACAGGACACCCATAAACCCCAAAAATATAATTTTAAAACTTATTTTCTTATTTTATTTAAAGGCTTTTTCTCAAGGCCAGAAATGGTCTTTAATAGGTTAAAATTATTTTAATGATTTAAAAATATTTGACAAAAATCAGGGAAACTCAGTGGTCATATATTTCCCATATATAAGAGTTTCATCACATGGTCATGTTCAAAACATTGGTCAAATCCCTCAAAAACCCTTTTTGGATATTTCAAGCTTTTGAAATATTTACAAGGAAATATTCTCCAGAAATTCCAAGAAAATTCTAGCATGTCACATATTACATGTTTGATGATCTTGACAAGTATCATGTCATGGAGAATAGTATAACCCCATGAAATCCCCTCAAAACCAATTCTGTCCATTTTGAAGTTTGAGCAACTTTACATTGCCAAACATGTCCAAATGCTCTCAAATATTGTGTACATGCTCAAATGGTCTAATCATTCATCTAGACCAAATGGAACAAGTTGGAGAAAATTTTATATTAATGAAAGTGCCCCAAAACCCTATCTGACCAGAATCAAATTTGAACAACTTTGTACTACCAACTTTCTCTCCTTGACCCCATCTTTGTTGAGGTTGTTCACATGACCAAATGAGGCCACCACACCAAGTGGTGCATCAAGGAGAAGTGATTTTCTCAACTAGATCTACACAAGTTCATTTCTGCTAATTTTTTAGGGTTTACAAAAGTTACATTGGCAACTTTGCCCAAATAAGCTCCAAATTGGTGGAAGGCCCTAATTATATGCTCCATTTCACCCTGTGGAGTCTCATGCCAAATGGAGTTCATTTTCTTACCCAAATTTGCATCAAACACCTTCTGGTCATTGCAAAAAGTCACTGGTTTCACCACCCTACACTAATCTCCTTGACTCCACATTTTTACCACAGCTGAACCTGATCACCAGCAACCTCCAGTGGCTCCCCCTCTTCCAAAGCTCAAAGATTGAGGGGTAAAAACCCCCCATTTACTTCTCTGGACAGCCATTTTCTCCCTCTCCCTCGACCTCTCTCCTATCCTACTGGCTCTCTAGGGCATCCGATGCCACTCCTACATTGTTTACTCACCCCCAAAACCCCCAGACACAAAAGGACAAGCTCATGGCGCATAAACAATGCCAGTGCCTGCAGAGCTCGCGCTCTGGAGCAAGCTACAGTGCTCTCTCGCACTGTAGCTCACCCATGCCAAGGGCATACGACAACCTTGTGCTTCGGGGTGATGTCTCCCGAGGTGGCCTCGGCATCCGGGACACGGCACGCTGCCGGCCCCCTCCAGAACCTCTCTCCCCTCCCCTCTGTGAGCTCCCCCGAACGCGTCCGTGCACGCTGCCCACGGTGCACCACGGCCACGCCTATTTAAGCCATCCCCGACTCTCTCTCTCGTCTTGGTTGGAACCGCCAATCTCCCGTGCATCTCCCGGACAAGTCCCCTCTCCCCCTCACTCCCTCTTTTCCTCTCCATGGCCACCATGGTCGCCGTCGACCTCCTCCGGCTCCGTGAACGAGCCTCCCACCTCTCCTTGACCACCGGAGAAGCGCTGCGCAGCCAGCCGGAGCCCTCCCGATCCTTATCCCCCTTCCCTTGTGCCCACAGCGTCAGCCCATCCACTCCCGACGCCGCCCGCCGGCTCCAAGGCCGCCGTCGCCCCAGATCCTCCCAGCCCACGCGGAGCCCCTGGATGGACGCGTCTCGGCGTCCCGACTACGTCGGTGCATCGAACGCCACCGGGGATGGCCGGAGTCGCCGGGGATAAGCGCCGGCGTGCGCTCGGCCTCGCCTCACCGGACGCTCCTCTGCCTCGGGTGTGAGGTAGGGGCGACCACCCGCCACCGGCGGGGGCCCACCGTCGGCCAGACGTGATCGAAGCGGCCCACCGGTCGGGTTAAGTGGAAGCGGCTTCTAGCCGATCCGCTTGCCCGCCGGGTGGAGCTCTCGATGGTCGCCTTGGCGTCACCTCTTCCTCACAAGAATGAGCCACTGGGCCGAGCCCAGTAGGCGCTCTTTAGCTGGGCTTCGCCCAGTGCGCTTTATAAGGTTGACATATTTTCTTCATTTTTCTCTTTTTATAAATATTGTAAAATCTCTATATAATTCAGATGGACTCCAAATTTGATGATTCAAATTTCTAGTGGCTCTATAAATCATGATCTATCTGTTGGTGCAACATGCACATCTTTCCAGAGAATTTTTCTTCACAAACATTTATCAAATCTTGTTTTTCCTATTTCTGTGATGAACTTTAGAAAATCACAGAGAGCTCAAAATTGATCCAAATGCCATGATTCAAATTCCTAGATGTTTCTAAGTTCATAAATTAGTTTATGAACATTTTTCTTAATACTTTCTGTACCCCACAAAATAATGAGTCATTTCTTCATATTTGTCAACTTTGCAAATTCATTGGAAATTCATTTGAACTCCAAATCCAGTGAAACCAACTCCTAGATGCTTCTAAAATCATGATTTGCTAAATGGGTGCCTCTGCTCATTTTTCAAAAATATATTTCTGTGCACTTCTTGCAAATCCACAAATCCCTTGATTCCATTATATTGAAATATTCAGAGATATCCATCGATCAAATCCCATTGAAACCACTTTGGTCATACCTCATATGACCAAAGGTATTCTAGAAAAGTCCAACTTGCAATTTTAGAGCACTTTTATTTTTGCCTTGTTATGTTGCTTATTGTGTTTGTTTCCGACGTTAGTTGACGAAGTAGACGGAGTACTTGGAGAAGGACCCGAAGACTTGAAGACTCTGATGAACCAGGCAAGCAGCCCTTTGACCATGATACCCCTCTTGTTCATCGGTACCCTTTTTCTGATTGCATGATGATGAAGTATGACGGTGGTAAACTTGTTGTGAACCACCACATGATGCATACCCCTACTCATGACCTTACCTTGTTCATAATTGCATTTTCAAGAGACTATTTGATGCATAATGATGCATGTGTACCATGAACTCTTCATGGTTACAATCTTTCGAAAACCCCATCGGGTGCCCCTAATGCCCTTGGGAGATGTTGATCTAAGGTCACCACTTGAGGAAGAAGTGGTGTACCGGAGAGAGATTTTGGTGTGTGTGTGTGTGTGTGTAAAATGATGGATTAGATTTATGTGTGATTATCGTCCCAACCAAACATGTGCAACCACTCTACCCGTTTATGGGATGGGGCATTATTAATTACCTAAGCCGATAGTAGCTTGGAGCCCGCATTACTAGTGACGGGGGAGAGTTGGTGCTCTCTCTCGGGACGGGGTCGTGCCAGGTAGGGCGGCCATGACTGTTTTCACAGAACCTTTGGACACACCGTTGGTCCCTTCGTATGCGTAATAACGTAAAAGGGCAGAGTCCCACGATCTTTTGCTTATACACGAGGGCCGTGTATCAACGAGTGGACTCCTTGTTAGTGTCGTCTCTGGAAAGATAGTGATCGGTGCTTCCCAGTACTTGAGGTATCTGCGGGATCGTGGTTGACACAAAGCTTCCCGGATCTTGTGGGTAAAGTCGCAACCTCTGCAGAGTGTCAAACTATTGAATAGCGAGTCCACGGTCATGGACAGTTGGGAGGTGCTACTTAAACTATGTCCAGAAATTTTACAAATCACGATGCATGTGTGTGTGGAAAGGAACTATTTGTGTCAAGGTGGAGACTTGACATGTTGAATGACATGACATTGATTCAACTCTATTTATGTTGATATCTGTAACCTGTTCTCGAGGTTACCCATGTTTTGTTGATGCATATCTCACAAGTTGATAGGACATCTTAACTAGGTTGAAGCTAGGTTGCTTACTCGTTGTACAATTGCATTGTTACTTTGAATCAAATCATGGGTTGCTTGCGAGTACATTCAAAGTACTCATTGGCTTGCCAACGGTTATTTTATTGGCGGGCATGAAAGAACAAGATATATTGAAGAGTTCCTTGGTGACGATCGTGCGAGCTAGGGCGCATTCGGTCGAGAATGCCCGTAAGGTTAAGGCGAGATGGCATGGGTCCAAGTTATCGACGAAGATTTCCGCTGCGATGATATACTCAAGACTTGACCATAATGGTCCTACTTGTGTAAAACGGTATGTATGGATGTAAGACTCTTGTTATTCAGCTTCGTGTGTTCGGTGAGCATTGATCTCGGGATCACTTGTACACGTGCATTCGGTGATCACGACTTATGAGTCGGGGTCCCCACAGAGCTGGTATCGAGCCATCTGATTGTAGGAAGCCTTAGTTAGCATGGTCGTTAGTTAGGGTAAAACTATTTCCAAAACTACTACTAGTTTTCAAAACTATCTGTACTTCTCTTCCCTTCTCAGTTTTTCGAAAACTAAGGAATACTTTCCTTATTAATCTCTTCCCCTTCAAAACCTTTGGTCGCTAGAACCCTTATGCCCCTGACCACTGGATTCCTTGTAATCCTCGTGGATAATCTAGAAGGAAGATGCCTTGCCAGATGTTCACCCACATCTCCTGAACACAAGATTGGTGACATCACAACAAGACGATACCAACAGAAGATACATCCTCAAGGAATGAGGACCTGAAGACCCAGGACATGTGACACCCTTGACACTGTCCCAAGATGATGCAACCTTAGCCTACGATGATCAGGGCATAGGATATGCAAGATCATGATATACATCGCTAATAGAGTAACCCTGTCACTACTGTTGTTGTATCGGCAACCACCGATGGATGAGAACCTAGCCATTTGGTCCGCCTCACCATAGTGAGCAGGAAAACGGTTCTCCTCATCCCCCACTCTTGGTGTCGATGTTGTCCTCAACGTAACCGACATGATGGACCTCTATTATGCCTTGATAATGTCATTGCATAAAGGATTACCTACCTGGTACCATCGACGGCTTAGAAGACAAAAAGGGATCGTCGTGATTAAGAAGACAATAGAAGACCAAGTCAATGCCAGTTACGAGGAGCCACCTTCACCCCATCACTTCAACAGGCGAGAGTTGTTGAAGAATCTTCAGGATCAACCCGGATTGTTTCATCGAACAACTACAAGAGACGTAGCAACACCTGAGGAAAACCCAGAAGACTGCACGAGGCACGAAGTAAAGCACGACTACTTAGTCCGAGAACCCCTACGGTAGGATGAGTCATGTACCCCCTATGCGCAATCGAGTCCATATGATGGTTTAAATAGAACCATGACTGTGTGTTGCTTGTTTTTATTTGTTTATGTTTTGATATAAGTCGCACTTTTGCCCTAGGCAACAAGTACGCGACTATATCACCTTCCTTGTTTTCCTTTGTTTGGCCCTTTTTGGCACCCGTTTGTTTGCACCTGCACTATAGAACCCCCCTTTAGGCATTCCCCATCTATGCAACTTTTCTCTCCCATCTCTCTCATCAACTGAAGACCGGCAAGGCAAGATACACCAGGGATTCTACCTCGGCGACCAACAAGCACTGAAGACTTTTGCTACAGCCTCCTCGACCAAGTGGAACCCCATAGAGCTATGTTTACACCTCAAGACTAGAACCCTATTCCTATACCCTACAAGACTTCACGAGATACCCCAGCACGAAACCTTAACCCTGGTCTTAACCTACGGAATCACAAGAGAACCAGTTAAGCCTCCGTAACCTTGCACAGGACTGGGTTCATTATGGAACTGGTGGACGTAGTGAGCGAGCACATTGCCATCCTAAGGTAGCACCAGAACTGACGATGCCATAGGAAAGACCAATTTGGGGGATATATGAACAGAGGACAAATGACTTGATGATTTTATATCAGTGACCTTGAGGAATTATCCGAGACTCTTTGGTAGATTATAAGGCTACCATGTTGGTAGATGAACTTGGTGGGATCATGATTATGGATTAGCATAGCTTTCATTACCCTTGAGTAAACTAGATTTAGTAGGACAATTATGATCGCAAGCTGGAATTCTTGGAGGAATAGGGATTTGTCTTAGCCAAGGGATATTGATAGGAGATAGTTGATATTACGATAATGACTTGGGGGAAAGTGTGGAAACTCTCGCGGGACATGAGATTTGGATTAAATAGGTTACCCTAGTGGAGTATGGATGCAGAGTAATTTTACATGGTTCGGAGTAAATTGGAGTTAGACTGATGATCTTGATCATGATACCATGTTTCTCGGTGGACCATAACTAGGAGATTGGATTAATTGTTAGAGTTTATTTAGGGATCTATATATGCTTGACCTTGGAGTTTACATGACCATGATAATGGAAATTGGTGGACTGACTATAGCAAGGTAGCCCTTTAAAGTATTTGGGATTATAGGGCATTAGAAGATCATGTGGGACACCATAGACATTGGATTTGTAGAATTAATGAATTATGTAGCTAATGGGCTTTTGGAGTTGATTCATAGGAAAGGAAACTAGATCTTGGAGTGGCATACGACGTGTTTCCTTAGGATAGAGATGCACTAACATAGACCTTGGATCAATAGACTAAGCACTTGGATTGTGGTGATTAAATTCAAGCTTAGCAACTTGTATGTTCTACCCCTGGACTTTTGCATAGATATGAGTTTGGGAATAGTTGTCATGAATGATTTTGTTAGACCTCCCCTCGGGAGCCATGAGGATATGAATAACATGAGTGATGATTGGAGTTGACCTATACGAGATGATTCTTTTGGTAATATGAGGTGAAGACTAGGTAGAACTATTGGCATCTCAGAAACTGTGCTCAAGGATGGGATGATAAACATTCACTCGCACACTAGAATCCTTGAAACCCTTACGCCCTACCAAGCCACAACATGGTCGGGTCCTGACCTTGGGCTTTGGCTTTAGATCGATAAGACCTTGGCCAATGCTCAACCGTGACCATCACCAATGCCTCAGCCCACTTCGTACGCATATAGACTTCATGGAGTGCTTGGACAAGTTAGTTGTCATCTTTCTTTGATGACATACTTGTCTACCCGAAGACGGAAGAAGAATCGTTGAGCTGGTCAAGGAACATCTGAGGATCATCATGTCTAGGAGGAAGAACTACACCAACCACCATCTTCAAGAAGTATACTTCCGCGTCAAAGACCATGTGTATCTGCAGGCCACTCCTCTCTAAGGAACCAAGCATTTCCATGACAAGGGAACCCACACCAAGATTCGTCGGCCCTCTTCAAGATCACTGCAAGACGAAGAATAGACGGCTACCGGCTAGAGTTACCACCTAAGTTACCCACTGTGCACAACATTTTCCACGAATCACAGCTTCGGAAGTGCTTCCAACATCCTAACCAACCCGATCCCTACAAGGACGTCGATCACCAAGCCATCGACCTCTAGCCCAATATGACTTACGCAAGCTACCCATTAGCAACCTGGATCAAGAAGAGCTGTCACACACGGAGCCACACCATCAAGTACTTCAAGCTCAATGGAGCACTACACGGAAGCAGAAGAAGTATGAGGACGTGAAGACTACCCCAGATCCAAGTTTCTGTATCCCTTTCCGCACCTAGTTTGGGAATCTCGGGGACGAGATTCTTGTAAGGGGGGTAGGTCTGTCACACCCTGATTTTCATGCCACTACACTTAAGCTAACAATCATGATAAAATGTGGTTTGACAAAAACTTTTGAGTGTTTTGGACCTTGCCTTAATTGGTTTTTGTCTGTTGTTTGCAAGTGCTCTAAAAATAAAATAAATCCTCCAACTCTTATACTCCTTCTCCTTGATCCAAAAACCTTTCCCAATGATCATGCCATGTGTATAGGACATAAAAATAATTTCTTGCAAAAATAATTTGGCCAAAAAGTATTTTTTTTTAAAATTAGTTTTCCAAAAACCCCTGAATTGAGATTTGCACTGCAAGTACTTATTTAAGGGCAGTAAAAATCTTTCCAAAAATATATTTGACTCCTATTAGATACAGGACACCCATAAACCCCAAAAATATAATTTTAAAACTTATTTTCTTATTTTATTTAAAGGCTTTTTCTCAAGGCCAGAAATGGTCTTTAATAGGTTAAAATTATTTTAATGATTTAAAAATATTTGACAAAAATCAGGGAAACTCAGTGGGCATATATTTCCCATATATAAGAGTTTCAACACATGGTCATGTTCAAAACATTGGTCAAATCCCTCAAAAACCCTTTCTGGATATTTCAAGCTTTTGAAATATTTACAAAGGAAATATTCTCCAGAAATTCCAAGAAAATTCTAGCATGTCACATATGACATGTTTGATGATCTTGACAAGTATCATGTCATGGAGAATAGTATAACCCAATGAAATCCCCTCAAAACCAATTCTGTCCATTTTGAAGTTTGAGCAACTTTACATTGCCAAACATGTCCAAATGCTCTCAAATCTTGTGTACATGCTCAAATGGTCTAATCATTCATCTAGACCAAATGGCACAAGTTGGAGAAAATGTTATATTAATCAAAGTGCCCCAAAACCCTCTCTGACCAGAATCAAATTTAAACAACTTTGTACTACCAACTTTCTCTCCTTGACCCCATCTTTGGTGAGGTTGTTCACATGACCAAATGAGGCCACCACACCAAGTGGTGCATCAAGGAGAAGTGATTTGCTCAACTTGATCTACACAAGTTCATTTCTGCTAATTTTTAGGGTTTGCAAAAGTTACATTGGCAACTTTGCCCAAATTGGTGGAAGGCCCTAATTATATGCTCCATTTCACCCTATGGAGTCTCATGATAAATGGAGTTAATTTGCTTACCCAAATTTGCATCAAACACCTTCTGGTCATTGCAAAAGTCACTTGGTTTCACCCCCTACACTAATCTCCTTGACTCCACATTTTTCCACAGTGAACCTGATCACCAAAGAACCTCCAAAGGCTCCCCTCTTCCAAAGCTCAATGATTGAGGGGTAAAAACCCCCCATTTACTTCTTCGGACAGCCATTTTCTCCCTCTCCCTCGACCTCTCTCCTATCCTACTGGCTCTCTAGGGCATCCGATGCCACTCCTACATTGTTTACTCACCCCCAAAACCCCCAAACACAAAAGGACATGCTCATGGCGCATAAACAATGCCAGTGCCTGCAGAGCTCGCGCTCTAGAGCATGCTACAGTGCTCTCTCGCACTGTAGCTCACCCATGCCAAGGGCATACGACAACCTTGTGCGTCGGGGTGATGTCTCCCGAGGTGGCCTCGACATCCAGGACACGGCACGCTGCCGGCACCCTCCAGAACCTCTCTCCCCTCCCCTCTGCGAGCTCCCCCGAACGCGTCAGTGCATGCTGCCCACGGTGCACCACGGCCACGCCTATTTAAGCCATCCCCGACTCTCTCTCTCTTCTTGGTTGGAACCGCCTCTCTCCCGTGCATCTCCCGGACAAGTCCCCTCTCCCCCTCACTCCCTCTTTTCCTCTCCATGGCCACCATGGTCGCCGTCGACCTCCTCCCGGCTCTGGCGAACCAGAGCCTCCCCACCTCTCCTTCGACCACCAGGAGAAGCGCTGCAGGCCAGCGGAGCCCTCCCGATCCTTATCCCCCCTTCCCTTGTGCCCACAGCGTCGCGCCCATCCACTCCCGACGCCGCCCGCCGGCTCCAAGGCCGCCGTCGCCCCAGATCCTCCCAGCCCACGTGGAGCCCCTGGATGGACGCGTCTCGGCGTCCCGACTACGTCGGTGCATCGAACGCCACCGGGGATGGCCGGAGTCGCCGGGGATAAGCGCCGGCGTGCGCTCGGCCTCGCCTCACCTGACGCTCCTCTGCCTCAGGTGTGAGGTAGGGGACGACCACCCCGCCAGCTGGCAGGGGGCCCACCCGTCAGCGGCAGACGTGACCGAGCCGGCCCACCAGTCGGGTTAAGTGGAAACGGCTTCTAGCCGATCCGCTTGCCCTGCTGGGTGGCGCTCTCATGTAGTGCGCCTTCGGCGTCACCTCTTCCATCGCGCAGCTGAGCCACTGGGCCGAGCCCAGTAGGCGCTGTTTAGCTGGGCTTCGCCCAGTGCGCTTTATAAGGTTGACATCTTTTCTTCATTTTTCTCTTTTTATAAATATTGTAAAATCTCTACATAATTCAGATGGACTCCAAATTTGATGATTCAAATTTCTAGTGGCTCTATAAATCATGATCTATCTGTTGGTGCAACATGCACATCTTTCCAGAGACTTTTTCTTCACAAACATTTATCAAATCTTGTTTTTCCTATTTCTGTGATGAACTTTACAAAATCACAGAGAGCTCAAAATTGATCCAAATGCCATGATTCAAATTCCTAGATGTTTCTAAGTTCATAAATTAGTTTATCAACATTTTTCTTAATACTTTCTGTACCCCACAAAATAATGAGTCATTTCTTCATATTTGTCAACTTTGCAAATTCATAGGAAATTCATTTGAACTCCAAATCCAGTGAAACCAACTCCTAGATGCTTCTAAAATCATGGTTTGCTAAATGGGTGCCTCTGCTCATTTTTCAAAAATATATTTCTGTACACTTCTTGCAAATCCAAAAATCCCTTGATTCCATTATATTGAAATATTCAGAGATATCCATCGATCAAATCCCATTGAAACCACTTTGGTCATACCTCATATGACCAAAGGTATTCTAGAAAAGTCCAACTTGCAATTTTAGAGTACTTTTATTTTTGCTTTGTTGTGTTGCTTATTGTGTTTGTTTCGGCGTTAGTTGGCGAAGTAGACGGAGTACTTGGAGAAGGACCGAAGACTTGAAGACTCGATGAACCGGCAAGCAGCCCTTTGACCATGATACCCTCTTGTTCATCGGTACCCTTTTTCTGATTGCATGATGATGAAGTATGACGGTGCTAAACTTGTTGTGAACCACCACATGATGCATACCCCTACTCATGACCTTACCTTGTTCATGATTGCATTTTCAAGAGACTATTTGATGCATAATGATGCATGTGTACCACGAACTCTTCATGGTTACAATCTTTCAAAAACCCCATCGGGTGCCCCTAATGCCCTTGGGAGATTTTGATCTAAGGTCACCACTTGAGGAAGAAGTGGTGTACCGGAGAGAGATTTTGGTGTGTCTGTGTAAAATGATGGATTAGATTTATGTGTGATTATCGTCCCAACCAAACATGTGCAACCACTCTACCCCTTTATGGGATGGGGCATTATTAATTACCTAGGTCGATACTAGCTTGGAGCCTGCATTACTAGTGACGGGGGAGAGTTGGTGCTCTCTCTCGGGACGGGGTCGTGCCAGGTAGGGAGGCCATGACTTTTTTCACAGGGCACCGGACACACCGTTGGTCCCTTCGTGTATGCGTAATAATGTGAAAAGGGCATAGTCCCACGATCTTTTGCTTATACACGAGGGCCGTGTATCAACGAGTGGACTCCTTGTTAGTGCCGTCTAGGGAAAGATAGTGATCGGGTGCTTCCCCCGAGTACTTGAGGTACTGGGGGATCGTGGTTGACACGAAAGCTTCCCGGATCTTGTGGGTAAAGTGCGCAACCTCTACAGAGTGTCAAACTATTCGAATAGCCGAGTCCACGGTCATGGACAGTTGGGAGGTGCTACTTAAACTATGTCCGTAAATTTTACAAATCACGATGCATGTGTGTGTGAAAGGAACTATTTGTGTCAAGGTGGAGACTTGACATGTTGAATGACATGACATTGATTCAACTCTATTTATGTTGATATCTGTAACCTGTTCTCGAGGTTACCCATGTTTTATTGATGCATATCTCACAAGTTGATAGGACATCTTAACTAGCTTGAAGCTAGGTTGCTTACTCGTTGTACAATTGAATTGTTACTTTGAACCAAATCATGGGTTGCTTGCGAGTACATTCAAAGTACTCATTGGCTTGCCACTGGTTATTTTATTGGCCAGGCATGAAAGAACAAGATATATTGAAGAGTTCCTTGGTGACGATCGTCCGAGCTAAGACGCTTTCCCAGTCAGAATGCCTGTAGGGTTAAGGCAGATGGGATGGGTCCAAGTTATCGACGAAGATTTCCGCAGCGATGATATACTCAAGACTTGACCATAATGGTCCTACTTGTGTAAAACGGTATGTATGGATGTAAGACTCTTGTTATTTAGCTTCTGTGTGTTCAGTGAGCATTGATCTCTGGGATCACTGTACACGTGCATTCGGTGATCACGACTTATGAGTCGGGGTCCCACAGGTATTTCGGAGGAAACACATCTAACCAGTACACACCCATCCCACCTTACGTTGCCAGGAATCACCCTGAACAGCGTTCAAGAAAAACTTTGAGATGGGGAGATCACAATCTCGAATAGCATGGGATCAAATTTATATACGCGCGCTCTAAGGGGTGCCCCCCTCTCGGTCCCAACCGGAAACACCCATGCCCCCGACCGGATGATAGGCTTTAATCCAGGGCCATGGAACCCTCATCCCGGCCTCTCGATTTGGTGTGTACCAGAAAGCGGTTTGCAACTTACTAAGCCATATTTCCTTGCGGAAAAACATGTGGTAGTACAGGAGGAAAACAGATGGAAACTGGACCGATTCATGTTGACACTGGTCAAACAGCCAGGCATAAGACTGGCATGCTACAACACTGCCATCTTACCCATTCTTACGCCATCACATGGCCATGCAAACTCGTATCCAATATCTTATGGATTTTCGCAACTCACTTCCTCCATTTTTGCATGTAATATGACATTCATCGAGGTGCTCATGATCATGCCATACAACTACTTAATGCAAACATGCCAAAACACTCATCATATCGAAAGTTCAAACATGCTTGCCTGGTTCGGAGTAGTCGGGGCCTAGCTCGGTGAAGTTCGCGGTTCCGTCACCTGCTTCGGTATCTACGGTATACAAAAATACACGCGCTATCGTAAATACCATGAGGTGTACATAAATATACCAAATATTTTACAAATAAATCTTATAAAAAACTAGACATAATTTTGAAGAGGACATAAAAAGAATCACTCAAAAATCCTTTCTGTTTAAAAGTTATAAGTGTTTTGGTCCAAGGACCTGTCTGTAATGAAACAGAAACTTCCCAGGGGGCTAAGCAGAAAAGTCCAGAAAACGATTCAGACTGGAAAGCGCATTTTGCCAGAATACACTTTCAGAAAACGGTTTGTTTTAAAAGAAATGAGAGACTGACAGGCGGGTCCCACCCGTCAGGTTTAAAATTCAAACGGGAAAAACGGGGCTCGTCGGCGCCCGAGGGCTGCGGTGGTCGCCGGCGGCGATCCACGGCGAGGCAAGGGGATCGGGTGGTACCTCCGTGTTCAGTGCATATTTCCGCGTCGGTGGGTGGTGGTGGTGGTCGTCGGCGAGCACTACGTCGACGGCGGCCCTTGCTCCGGCGGACGGCGGTTCGGGAGGGGTTGGATCTCGCCGGAGAGTGCTGCGAAGGGCAAATTGAAGTGGGGGTTAGACTTCTGGGTGCTCGAGGGGGTTGCTGACGAGGTTAGGGTGCCGGGGACGGCCTCACTGGAGTGAATCGAGGTGGAGGCCAAGGCGGAACAGGCGGCGGAGTTGGGGAGGAGACCTCCTCGAGGTCCTCCTAGTGGCCTGGTGGAGTGTTGGTGAGGTCTGAGAGGTGGTGCGTGCTCGAGGCGAGCTCGGGGCCCCTTTTTATAGGCGATCCGAGGTGATGGCCGTGAGCGGAGTTCTCCGTGAAGGTTCTGGCAGCAGGGGCTTGGTCGGAGTGGTTTAGTGGTTGGCGTCGTCGTGGAGGTCCACTGGCTCCATTTAGGCACTAAACGAGCTTGGATCGAAGCTTTGGGGGTTTCGAACGGAACAGGCGGCGCAGGCCCGTCGGTGGCGGGCGTGCCTGTGCTTGCCGACCACGGTGACGGTGCAGCGGGAGTCTGCTGGCATGCATGAGCCACGCGAGGGCTGGGGAGCGATGGGCGGCGCCGAGTGGCGTGGCGAGCTGGCTCGGGCCCTCGCTGGCCGCCACGGTGGCGCAGCCACCATGGAACTCGCTAACGCCAGCGAGGCTCGCCGCCACCGACGCCTGCATCCGTCCAAGGGGGCATGCGGCGCTCTGGCCAGGGAGGAGAGGCCGTGCGCAACGCGCCAGGGCGCACTGTTGACAGGTGACTGATCTCTGACGAAGAAACGACACTGAATTCACTGAATCTCTGAATTTCTCTGAAAGTGCAAAGTAACAGTGCAGGCCAGGTGTTCGACAGAATGATTTTGGTATGTGGGAGGTTCTCCTTGAGCTGATTTTTGGTGGAGTGGCCTCTCATTGCAACTGGGGGTTGCCTGAATTTTGGTGGAATTTTTGGAGAAGAGGAGATATGAATTTCACCAAATTTGACAAATCTGGTCCAAACTTGCAGAAGCTGAAACTTGAAAATTTTGAAAAGAAGAAGAGTGGATCTTGATGGTTCTAGGTTGTGGGTGCTAGGGACTATCTAGAGGAGTTGGTCTGAAATCAAGGATCAAAGGCAACTAGGTACTTGCTTTGCAAATCACCTAGGCTCAAAATAATGGACAGAATTGTTTTGGGGAAAGAAATAAATGAAATAAAATCCAAAAATGAGTTGGACTTGTTGGGACAGAATATTTGGATTGCCCCAAAGTGGAAGGAGGGGTTTTGGGAAGATTTACCACATGAGGCAAGATAAAACCATGGGTGGTTTCAATATAAGAGAAGACCCAAAACTCCTAGGGTTTTCTTTTAAAAGAAAATAAATCCCAAAAAAAATTTGAGAAGGGGAGAATCAGAAGAAAGGTTTTTAATAACCAATACCAGAGTTGAAGAAGATGCCAAAATAAAATCCTTTGCCAAAGGGGAAAATTTTGAGAGAGAGATTTTTGGAAGGGTTTAAATGACCTTCTTCAAAACCAACAAAGTTTTTGATGAAAACCAACTAAAAATTTTGGAGTGTCACAACACCTACCCCCTTAGGAAAAATCTCGTCCCCGAGATTTCAGCTGATCCTCAAATAAATGTGGGTGCTCTGTCCGAAGAAAATCCTCCCTTTTCCAAGTGGCTTCACTCTCGGTGTGATTGCTCCACTGAACTCTGAAAAACTTGATGGTTTTCTGTCGGGTCCTCCTTTCAGACTCCTCCAAGATTTTTATTGGATGCTCCCGATATGTGAGGTCTGGCTACACGTCAATGTTTTCATGGGGTACCTGCTTCTCTGGGTTGCTTACGCACTTCCTCAACTACGAGACATGGAACACGTCGTGGACGTCGGATAAATCTTCGGGTAAGTCTAGCTGGTAGGCTACCGTGCCTTTCCGTGCCATTATGCAGAATGGTCCGATGAATCTTGGTGCTAGCTTCCCCTTAATCTTGAATCATTGTAGGCCCCTCATAGGAGATACCCGTAGGTACACAAACTCACTGGGTTCAAAACTGACACCCTGATGTTTTTGATCGTAATAACTCTTCTGTCGACTTTGGGCTGTCTTGAGTCGATCCTTAATCACTTTAACTTTATCTTCAGCCTCCTTGAGCATGTCTGGGCCGAAGATATGGTTGTCTCCGGTTTCTGACCAATTTAGCGGGGTACGACATCTCCGCCCGTACAGATCCTCAAATGGTGCCATTTGCAGGCTGGCTTGGTAACTGTTGTTGTATGCGAACTCTGTGTATGGTAAGCTTTCTTCCCAACTGGTCCCATAGGTGAGGACACATGCTCTTAGCATGTCTTCTAGAATTTGGTTTACGCGTTCAGTTTGTCCATCTGTCTGGGGTTGTATGCGGTACTGAATGCCAGTTGAGTTCCCAGAGCTTGTTGTAAGTGATCCCAAAATCGGGAAATAAATTGAGTGCCTCTGTCTAATATTATTGTCTTTGGAACTCCATGTAAGCAGCGATTACGGGAGAGATAAAGTCCGCAAGCTTCGAGTGGTGTGGGTTGTCTTCACGGGATGAAGTGTGCTACTTTAGTCAGTCTATCAGTGATGACCCATATGGCATCATTTCCGTGCCGTGACCGAGGTAGCCCAACAATAAATTCCATTCCAATCTCGTCCCATTTCCACTCGGGTATTTTATTTGGCTACAAAAGTCCGGCCGGTTTCTGGTGCTCGGCCTTGATGCGTTGACAAGAGTCACAACATGCGATGAACGTGGCTATGTCCCTTTTTAGACCGTGCCACCAAAAATTTTCCTGAATATCCTTGTACATTTTTGTCCCTCCAGGATGGATTGAATACGGGGCGGTGTGGCCTTCAGCTAAGATCTGCTGTTTAAGGTCCTTGATATTTGGTACGCAAAGTCTATTCCCGTACCACAATATTCCATGTTCGTCGATAACGAATTCTGAGGCCTTGCCCAAACTCACTTTTCGTTTAATGCCTTCAATGCTGGGGTGTCCATGCTGAGCCTCTTTAATCTTGTCTATCAAGGTAGGCTGCATTTCTAAATTCGATATGCTGCCTTCGGTAACTACCAGCAAGTTGAGTTTATCAAACTCCTGCCGAAATTCAGGTCTCAGGTGGGGTAGGTTGTCGTTGTTTGGGCTAGGGTTCCGACTTAGAGCGTCTGCCACTACATTTGCTTTTCCTGGATGGTAGTGGATTCCAACGTCATAATCCTTCACTAATTCGAACCAGCGCCGTTGCCGTAAATTCAGTTCTGGTCGTGTGAAAATATACTTGAGGCTCTTATGGTCCGTGTATATTTCACAACGATTTCCAAGTAAAAAGTGTCTCCATTCCTTTAGTGCATGAATAACTGTTGCTAACTCCAAGTCATGAGTAGGATAATTTTCCTCATGCTTGCGAAGTTGTTTGGAGACATATGCGACTACCTTGCCTTCTTGCATCAACACGCATCCGAGGCCCTTCCAGGACGCGTCACAATACACCTCAAAATTCTTGTGTATGTCTGGCATAATCAATACTGGTGTTGTCATTAATTTCCTTTTTAATTCTTGGAAACTTTTCTCGCAAGCTTCCGTCCATTCAAACTTCTTGTCTTTCTTGAGTAGCTGCGTCATTGGCTTTGCTATGGTGGAGAATCCTTCAATAAATCTTCGGTAGTATCCTGCCATTCCCAAGAAACTTCGTACGTCCGTTACGCTGGCTGGTGGTTTCCAGCCAAGTACGGCCTTGAATTTTTCCGGGTCTACGGCAATACCCTCTTGGATTAGTACCTGGCCCAGAAAACCTACTTGCCTTAGCCAAAATTCACACTTGCTGAATTTAGCGTACAATTGATGTTTCCTGAGTTCCCGTAGTACCATTCGGAGATGTTCAGCGTGCTCTTCTGGTGTCTTGGAGTATATCAGAATATCGTCGATAAATACCACAACAAACTTGTCCATAAACTTCATAAATACTTTGTTCATGAGGTGAACAAAATATGCGGGGGCGTTTGTTAGTCCAAATGGCATTACGGTGAACTCATATCATCTGTATCTGGAGGTGAATGCCGTCTTGGGAATATCTTCTGCTCGTACCTTTAACTGATGGTATCCCGACCTCAAGTCAATTTTTGAGAATACCTTGGCCTGAGCGAGCTGATCAAATAAATCATTTATCCGTGGCATCGGGTATTTGTTCTTGATTGTGACCATGTTAAGCGCTCAATATTCTATACACAATCTCAGAGTTCCATCCTTCTTTTTGGCAAATAAAATTGGTGAACCCCATGATGAGGAGCTGGCTCGTATATATATCCTTTGTCCAATAATTCTTTTATTTGCTTCTTCAGTTCTACCAATTCGGATGGTGCCATTCTGTGTGGTTTCTTGTATATGGGGGCGGTTCTGGGTGCTAGCTCAATGCTGAATTCTATCTCTCGGTCTGGTGGCATGCCTGGTAGTTCTTCGGGAAATATGTCTGGAAATTCACGCACTACTGGAACCTTGCTTAATTCAGAAATATCCACTTTGTTCAATCTCGGTTGCCGGGATATTTTTCTTTCTTTGGCTGAAACTTTTATTGTCTTCCCGTGGTGGTGGGTGAGAATTACGTTCCGGTTGAAGCAGTCAATAATACCTTTGTTGGTGGTTAACCAATCCATCCCTAAGATGACATCCAGTCCTTTATTTTCCAACACAATAAGATTGACGTGAAACTTCAACCCTTCAAACTCAATAACCACAACTTGGCAATAACTCTGGGTAACTTGCATAATCCCAGGGCACTTGACGATCATAGATTTTTCCAAGGAAAGCATCGAAAAATTATTTTGCAAGGCAAAACTTTTCGAAATGAATGAGTGAGAAGCTCCAGAATCAAACAAAACCATGGCAGGTATTGTGTTGACAGGGAACTTACCGAGTACGATATCTGGGGCATTCTGTGCTTCCTCTTTGGTCACGTGGTTCAGATGACCCTTCCTGTGGTTGTTATTTGGGTTGAAATTGTTGCGCTTTGGCGCTGAATTATTGCCTCCGTTGTTCGGCTTTGGGGTCGAGTTCCTTGGCTTGTGGCACTGCTTGGCATAGTGCCCTTCTTCTCCACAAGCGTAGCAAGTAACACCTGGGCGGTATGTGAACTCCTTGTCCCTTGCATGGAAATTCTTGATTGGGCGTGAGACGTTTGTCATGGGTTTGGGTGTCCCACCTTTCTGAAGATCTGTCTTGTTGCGATGGTTGCGAGCATGATTAGTTTGGTCCCTTTTTCGCTTGCGGAAATCTTCCAAGCTGCGTCTCTCATTTTCCAAGGTAATGGCCTTATCCACCAGCGTTTTAAAATCTAGAAAGGTGTTCACAACCAGCTGGCATTTAAGCACGGGCGACAGACCGTCTAGAAATTTTTCCATCTTTTTGCTTTCAGACATACGCTCCTCGTTGGCGTAGCGAGACAACAGAGTAAATTGATTGTTGTATTCTAACACCGTCATGGTCCTTTGTTTGAGGTCATCAAATTCTCTCTTCTTGATCTTCATAAGACTTTTAGGAATATGTTCCCCACGAAAACCTTCTTTGAACTCCTCACAGGTTATATTATTTTCGTTGGGGTGCATGTGTAGGAAATTTTCCCACCACGATGCAGCTGCTCCAGTGAGATAGTGTGGTGCATATAGCACTTCCTCAAGATCTGAACACTGGGCAATAATTAATTTTCTTTCCATGTCTCGAAGCCAATCCTCGGCCTCAAGAGGTTTGTCAGTATGAGAAAATGTTTGGGGACGCGTCTTCTGTAGCTCAGATAATTTTGATTGCTGCTGATACTGTCCACGGTGATTTCCCATATTGATGACTTGGTTCATCATTTCCTGATGTTGTTGCTGACTTTGCTCATAAAGACGGCACATTTGGGAAAGTGTTGTTTCACTGTCCTGTTGACTTGACTGCCCTTGTGTGAAATTGTTGCTTGGTTGTGTGCCATAATTTTGCTCTGGCGGAGTTGGCATTGTAACGCCCCGGATTTGATGCGCCAGGTGTCTGCCAGTTATTCGCTGTCTTTGCCATGTCATGTGCTTGCGTGTTGCATTTTGTCATGTCATCATTCGCATTTCATATCATGTCTTCATGCGCATTTCATTTTGCATACGTGTTCGTCTCATGCATCCGAGCTTTTTCCCGTTGTCCGCTTTTGCAATCCGCACTCCTATGTCTCCGGCCCCTTTTACCTCTTTTCATGTGCGGGTGTTAAACAGTCTCGAATGGACCAAGGTTTGTCAAGCGGCCTTGGTATAGCACCGTAGACCGCTGTGTCAAGTTTCGATCATTTGGAGGTCGTTTGATACTCCAACGGTTAACCGGGTAACCGCAAAAGCCTCTTTTGTTTGCAGCCCAACACCCCTTCCAAAGTGGCCCAAAACCCACCAAACTCCCCTCCATGCTCTCGGTCGTTCGATCACGATCGTGTGGGCGAAAACCGCACCTCATTTGGAGTCTCCTAGCTCCCTCTACCTATAAATAGGTCCTCCCCCTTCATTTTCGCGGATGAAATCCCCCGAAACCCTAAAATCGTCCCGTGCGCGCCGGACATGTCCGGTCCGGCCGGACGTCCTGCGCCGCCGCCCCCGCCCTACCAGGAAGTGCCACGTGGCCTCCGGCCCCTCCCCGCCGCCGCAGCCGCCTGCCCACGGCCGACCCGCCCGGCCGCCAGGCCCGACCACGCCCAGCGCCGCCCCTCGGCCTCCGTCCTCGCCACATGCATGCGGCCGGCCGCCTCGCCGCCGGCGAAGCTCTGCGCCCGGCTCGCCTCCGCGGCCCCAGCCAGGCTCCGCCTCCCGCCGCCCATGGACCCACGCCGCCGCCACAGCATCCTCCTTCCTCCGCCGTGCCGCTGCCCGCCTCTTGAGCCCCGCCGACCACTGCCGGCACCAGATCTGGGGCCCCAGCGCCGATCTTCCCATTCCGTCTCGATCCGCCGGTCCCGCCTCTGCTGCTTCGCCGCCCGGCAACAGCCGCCGCCGCCGCGGATCGGGAGGCGCCCGATCCAGTCGGCCTCCGCCCGCCGCCGTTGACCTCGCGCACGTGGGCTCACGCCCACGGCCCAGCGACAAGCCCAGCTTTCGGCCCGGCCTGCTTCCCCTCTGCGTCCTGGGCCGAGCCCAGTGGTGAGCCCCCGCTATCCCGCGCCCGTGCGTCATTTTGCTATCCGACGCTCACATGTTTTTTCCCTGAAAATCGCCTAAGTCCCCAGAAACGCCTAAAAATGTTGCATACTTTGACCTGCTGTATCTCTGCATCCGTAGCTCCGTTTCGTGCGTATAATATGTCAAATTGTTCGCCCCGAAGAGTAGATCATTTCGTCTCATTGCATCATTTTCATTTGAGCTCATCTTGATGCCCGAAATGCTGTTGGAAGAGTGCAATGTGATGTTAGTTTCTGTTTCTTAACAGAACATGCACTTTTGTCATTTTTGCCATGATTGATGTGTGCACCCTATGAACTTGAGTCCTACATGTGTTTTCTAATATGCCATGTCTTCTTTACAGTGGTGCTTGCTATGTTTTTTTTGTGAT
Organism: Aegilops longissima; assembly: GCA_021605205.1. NCBI lineage: Eukaryota > Viridiplantae > Streptophyta > Magnoliopsida > Poales > Poaceae > Aegilops > Aegilops longissima. Next base: position 609,447,331 of record CM038679.1, on the reverse strand, counting down.
CTCTGTGGTGACTAGCACAAGCATGCAAACTAGGTGCCTTGTTGTTGCTGATTTCAGCCCTGTTCTGCTGATATTTTTATGCCATGTTAACTTGATGCTACAGAGAGTTCCATGCATATTTTGAGATACTTCAGTAAGGATGTTTTGTTAAACATATCTTGATCTATCCATCCATGTCCTTATTTGCAATTATGGAGTGCCATAGCTTGAGTCAATCGAGCTCTACTTTTGCTATAAAATGTTTCCTGGCAGATTGTTTACATGTTATTCAATTTTGCCAAGGTTGTTGTAGTTGATCCCTGTATGCTATGAGGTTGTTCTTGCCATGCTTAGCTTCATAAACATGTCTTCTTACTGTTGGTTGCCTTGCCATGCCATGTATTGCTCTGTGGTGAGTGGTTTAAGCTCACCAACATGCCTACTTATTGTTGTTCCTGCCATGTTTGAATCTGTAATATAACTTCCATGTTTACATGGGTGTCATCATATTTTCTGATCCTTTTTGGCTTATGGTCAGTAAGGGACTTTTTTTCTATGCTTTGAGTAGATTCATTCCATGCCTTTGGTTGACATGATAAGTTCCTGTAACATGTTGTTTGATAGCTCTAAACATTGCAACCTGATGTTATTTCTGCAATGCCTGAAACTGTTATTATTTGCAATCTTGCCATGTCATTTTGAGCATGTTCTATTGATTCCTGGAGATAGCTCAGTGTTCATGTTTTGTAATGCTTTACCTGTACATCATGCCCATGCCTTTTGTTATTACGTTCAGGTCCTGTAGCATGTTGTTTTGATGCTTGCAATATGCCTAGTTGCTGTTTTGGACAGATTGTTGTCATAACTTGTATAGTGTGTATGTGTTGAACCGTTGCTCCATTTTGAGTGTGCTCTATATGAAACTTTCTTGATTTTGCATGTAGTCTCATATTATCATGTTTCATCCTTGTTTTGATGTGTTTGTGTGATGTTTGTATGCATTTTGCATCAATGTCATGCTTATCTTGTTTTGCTCATATCTTCTAGACCGTAGCTCCGAATCTAATGAACTTTATATGTAACTTGACTAGAATTTCATGTAGATCATCGTGGTGCATCTTAACTTGCTGTTTAACAACTTGAACATAAGGTTTATTCGGATCTGGACCAATTTCGAAATTTGCATATGAGGACTTACCGGAATTGTTATATGTTGTTCCCGGCCTCATTTAAACTTGCTTTGATGTGTTGCTCTTGTTTGCATCATCTCTTGCCATGAGTAGCTTCATGTAGCTTTGTCATGCATCATGCTTGTTGTGCATCATGTCTTGTTCATGTGTGGTGTGTTTACTATGTTGTGTGCTTCTTCTTGTTAGTTCCGCTTTCGCTTGCGATCGTGAGGATTCGCTTCGCTCACGCTTGGTTCGGCTTCATCCGTTCGTCTTCTTCATGGACTCGTTCTTCTTCCTTGCGTGATTTCAGGCAAGATGACCGCTACCCTGGATCTCACTACTATCATTGCTATGCTAGTTGCTTCATTCTTTCGCTATGCTGCTCTACCTATCACTTGTTCCTCAAGCCTCCCAAATTGCCATGTCAGCCTCTAACCTTTTGCACCCTTCCTAGCAAACCGTTGTTTGGCTATGTTACCGCTTTGCTCAGCCCCTCTTATAGCGTTGTTAGTTGCAGGTGAAGATGAAGTTTGTTCCTTGTTGGAACATGGAGATGTTGTTCCTTGTTGGAACATGTTTACTTGTTGGGATATCACAATATATCTTATTTAATTAATGCATCTATATACTTGGTAAAGGGTGGAAGGCTCGGCCTTATGCCTGGTGTTTTGTTCCACTCTTGCCGCCCTAGTTTCCGTCATATCGGTATTATGTTCCCGGATTTTGCGTCCCTAACGCGGTCGGGTGATTTATGAGACCCCCTTGACAGTTCGCTTTGAATAAGACTCGTCCAAAGAAGGCCCAACCTTGGTTTTACCATTTGCCTCACCACCACCTATATTTCCTTGGGATTAATTAACCCAAGGGTCATCTTTATTCAGCCCCCCGGCCGGTGCTTCTCTAAGTGTTGGCTGAACCGAGCTGATCATGGGCCACCTTGAGGCAACCCGAGGTTTGGTTTTACTCGTAGCTAGTCTCATCCGTGTTGCCACGAGAACGAGATATGTGCAGCTCCTATCGGGATTGTCGGCGCATCGGGCGGCTTTGCTGGTCTTGTTTTATTGTTGTCGAAATGTCTTGTAGCCGGATTCCGAGACTGATCGGGTCTTCCGGGAGAAGGAATATCCTTCGTTGATCGCGAGAGCTTATCATGGGCTAAGTTGGGACACCCTGCAGGGTATAAACTTTCGAGAGCCGTGCCCGCGTTATGTGGCGATGGGAATTTGTTAATGTCCGGTTGTAGTAAACTTGAAGCAAACTCTTCTAAAATACACCAACCGTGTAATGCGTAACTGTGAGTGTCTCTTTTCGGGTTGATCGAGAGGAGAACACGGTTTCGGGTTATGTTTGACGTAAGTAGGAGTTCAGGATCACTTCTTGATCATTACTAGTTGACGACCGCCCTTTGTTTCTCTTCTCGCCTCATTTGCGTATGTTAGCCACCATATATGCTTAGTCGCTGCTGCAACCTCACCACTTTACCCCTTCCTTTCCCATTAAGCTTTGCTAGTCTTGATACCCATGGTAATGGGATTGCTGAGTCCTCGTGGCTCACAGATTACTACACCACCAGTTGCAGGTACAGGTTTGCGATGATCATGACGTGAGAGCGATGTTTGCTTGTGTTGGAGCTCTTCTTCGCTTCTTCTTCGATCGGGGATAGGTTCGTGTCGGCAGCCTGGCTAGCAGGGTGGATGTCGTTTGAGTTTCTGTTTATGTTTCATCCGTAGTCGGATGTTGATCTTGTATATGATGTTGATGTATTCTTGTGGCATTTATGCCTTATGTATGTATCCCTACCTATTATGCAATGTTGATGTAATGATATCCACCTTGCAAAAGCGTTCCAATATGCGGGTCTATCCTTGGTGGGACCGTCGAGTTCCTTTTGGATAGGGTCGCATATTGGGCGTGACAAGTTGGTATCATAGCCTCGACCGACCCTAGGAGCCCCCTTGATTGATCGTGTAGTTTGGCCGCAGTTGAGTCTAGAATAAACTATTTTCGGAGTCTAGTTATATTGGAGAGTAGGAATTCTTTTTACTCCTCTGCCCCTTCGTCGCTCTGGTAAGGAATCTTGACGTAGGTGTTTTGAACTACTCCTTTTCCCCTTCAAATTTTTCTTTAGGATCACGTGGTTAGTTTTTCGATCGTTGTTCCTCAGCTCTTTTGATCCGGTGCATTTTTCGTCAAGTCGATTCGACCATCTTCATCTTTGCCAAGTTCAATCCTCAGTTCTTCCTCCAACGTTGTTGTTTTTCCTTGTCCGAAGTTGTCCTTGTTTTTCCCACCCACCCTCCCTTCTTCCTCTCGGAACTGGAGTCCGCTATCAAGTATCCATTCTACTCGTGCAAAGTCTTTGTTTTCTTTCCTCAAGGATTTCAACCGGTGTTTTCTCTTCAAGATATTCGTCGGTTTCCCCTTCCAAGTTGCCTTTGTTTTTCCCGCCCTCCCACCCTTTCTCTTCCTGGAGTCTGAGTCTCTTTCGACCATCTATTTCATTCGTACGGAGTCTCTTCAGTCTTCCCTCAATTATTTCAACCGGGGAATTCTCATCTCGTTCGTCATTCTTCATCTCTTTTCCGGTGGATTCAATTCAAGTTTTGAGGTTGATCATATTCTTTTTCCTCGAAGTGTTTTCCCTGCTCGTTCTCCTCTCGCCAGTTTGTCCTTCCGGAGTGCTCAAGGCATATCAAGAGATTCGTCTGTGTACCAATTAATTCGAGGTTGTCACCTCATTCTAATATTTCAGTTCTTCCGGTGCATCATCTATCTGTTCAACATCCCTTTCCAACGGTGTTTTCTTTTAGTGGGCCCTAACCCACAGGTCTTTTCCCAGGATCTTACCTTACTCTTCTATTTCCCCGGAGTTATTCTCAATTCTTTTCAAGTGTGACGTAAGAATGGATTCCATCAGTCACATGCCTTTTCCAAGATCAATTTCAAATCATTTCATTGTTGGCTCAACCTCTTTGCTTTTCATTCTCCCGGAGTACCTCAGTAATTTTGGTGGTGTTTCTCGTCATCATGTGAAGACCGAAGTAGAGTTTCTCTTAAATCTTGTCCGTTCCCCCGGAGATTCATGTTGCTAGCTCGATGTTATCCTATCTAGTTGTTTCCAGTTGTGCAATTCTTTTCATCCATCCGGAGTATTTCAGGAGTTGTTTTTCGTCTCGATCATCCGGAGGTCATCTTTTCGGAATATTTCTTCGTTCTAAGTTTTCAAATCCGTTCTCCAATTATTCCTTATTCGTGCCCCTTCGTTCGTCTCAATATTATTCCGGTGCTTCGTTCAAGTATTCTTCAATCAGTTCGCGATCTCTTCGTTCTCTTGCATTTTAATTCCCTCAAGTATCTTCGTGCTTTTCTAATTCTTCCCGGTGATTCATTCTCTCTTTCGTTAGCCATTTTCGAATTCTTACGGTGGTTCATTCAGATTCTTTCTCCTTGATTATCATATTAATTCATTCGTTCTTTCCAATCCTACCGGAGGTTCATGAAGACCTTCTCAAGTTTGCGATATGTCACTTCTCAATTCTTTTTCAAGAAGAATAAGGTGCATGCCAAATCCATTGCTTGTCATCAATTTAATTTGATGAAGGATAAGCATACAATAAATCTTATTCTTATTTCATCCAAGTGTTTAATCCCCTCCTTCAGAGTTTGTTCTTGAGGAATAAATTCTACTTCCAAGTCTTTCCATCTTTTCTTTTCCGGAGTTCAAATTTTCCTCGGCCATCTCGTCGGAACCTCCATCTAAATCATCGCAAGCTTTAATCTTTTTCTTTTCATCCTTCATTCAATCTCATAATCCTTTTGTTACCGGAGTTCTTCAAATATCTGTTCTTCTCGCGTCTCGAAGTGCAATTAATTCTCCATATTCCTTTGAAGTGGAGTTTTGCATTTCTTCATTCTTCTCAGTTACCCAATCATTTCCGTTTGTGGCCGGAGATCACTTCATAATTTTTGAGATGTTATCCATAAGTCCACAACAAGCTTATTCTTTCGTTGTTGATTTTCTCAACAACTCCAGTCAATCCTTCCTTCTAAGTTCTTTTCATTCAATTTTTTTTCCAATTCTTCCGGAGGTATTGCGTTGCTTATGTCGCCAAGTGTCATTCCATCGTCTGAAGCTCATGTTCTATTCTTTCCTTGTTCAACCGGAGTGCTGCCTAAATCCTTTCAGTCTTATCCGTCTCTTTTCTCATTCTAACCACTCCGGTTAGAACGAGTTGTTTCATAGTCTATCTGATTCCGTGAGCTTTTGATTCTTGTCATTCTCGTCGCTTCTCTTTTCTTTTCGTGTGCTCTCGATTCTTTGCCTCTTCTCTTTAGTTCTTGTTTCACCTTATCCCTTTTACCTTCCGTCTCGGTCCTAAGATCTCGGGACGAGATCTCTTGTTAGTGGAGGAGTGTTGTAACGCCCCGGATTCGATGCGCCAGGTGTCTGCCAGTTATTCGCTGTCTTTGCCATGTCATGTGCTTGCGTGTTGCATTTTGTCATGTCATCATTCGCATTTCATATCATGTCTTCATGCGCATTTCATTTTGCATACGTGTTCATCTCATGCATCCGAGCTTTTTCCCCGTTGTCCGTTTTGCAATCCGGCACTCCTATGTCTCCCGGCGCCCCCTTTTACCTCTTTTCGTGTGCGGGTGTTAAACGGTCTCGGAATGGACCGAGGTTTGTCAAGAGGCCTTGGTATAGCACCGGTAGACCGCCTGTCAAGTTTCGGATCATTTGGAGGTCGTTTGATACTCCAACGGTTAACCGGGTAACCGCAAAAGCCTCTTTTGTTTGCAGCCCAACACCCCTTCCAAAGTGGCCCAAAACCCACCAAACTCCCCTCCATGCTCTCGGTCGTTCGATCACGATCGTGTGGGCGAAAACCGCACCTCATTTGGAGTCTTCTAGCTCCCTCTACCTATAAATAGGTCCTCCCCCTTCATTTTCGCGGATGAAATCCCCCGAAACCCTAAAATCGTCCCCCCGCCCGCGGACATGTCCGTCCGGCCGGACGTCCCGCCGCCGCCCCGCCCTACCAGGAAGTGCCACGTGGCCTCCGGCCCTCCCCCCCCCCCCACGGCCACCCGCCCAGCGCGGGCCGCCAGCGCCCGCGCCGCCGCCCCTCGGCCTCCGTCCTCGCCCGCCACATGAAGGCCGCCTCGCCTGGCCCGGCGAAGCTCTGCGCCTGCTTCGCCTCCGTGGCCCCAGCGCCGTGCTCCGCCTCCCGCCGCCCATGGACCCACGCCGCCCCCTTCCTCCTTCCTCCGCCGTGCCGCGCCCGTCCGCCGTCCGCCTTGCCTCGCGCCGCTGCCGCTGCGCGCCCGTCGCCGAATGCGCGTTCGCTGCCCTTGAGCCCGCCGACCACCGCCGCGGCACCAGATCTGGGGCCCCGCGCCTCGATCTTCCCATCCTGTCTCGATCCGCCGGTCCCGCCTCGCCTGCTGGCTTCGCCGCCCGGCAACAACCGCCGCCGCCATGGATCGGGGCGCCCGATCCAGTCGGCCTCCGCCCGCCGCTGTTGACCTCGCGCACGTGGGCTCCGTGCCACGGCCCAGCGACAAGCCCAGCTTTCGGCCCGGCCTGCTTCCCCTCTGCGTCCTGGGCCGAGCCCAGTGGTGAGCCCCCGCTATCCCGCGCCCGTGCGTCATTTTGCTATCCGACGCTCACATGTTTTTTCCCTGAAAATCGCCTAAGTCCCCAGAAACGCCTAAAAATGTTGCATACTTTGACCTGCTGTATCTCTGCATCCGTAGCTCCGTTTCGTGCGTATAATATGTCAAATTGTTCGCCTCGAAGAGTAGATCATTTCATCTCATTGCATCATTTTCATTTGAGCTCATCTTGATGCCCGAAATGCTGTTGGAAGAGTGCTATGTGATGTCAGTTTCTGTTTCTTAACAGAACATGCACTTTTGTCATTTTTGCCATGATTGATGTGTGCACCCTATGAACTTGAGTCCTACATGTGTTTTGTAATATGCCATGTCTTCTTTACAGTGGTGCTTGCTATGTATTTTTGTGATCTCTGTGGTGACTAGCACAAGCATGCAAACTAGGTGTCTTGTTGTTGCTGATTTCAGCCCTGTTCTGCTGATATTTTTATGCCATGTTAACTTGATGCTACAGAGAGTTCCATGCATATTTTGAGATACTTCAGTAAGGATGTTTTGTTAAACATGTCTTGCTCTATCCATCCATGTCCTTATTTGAAATTATGGAGTGCCATAGCTTGAGTCAATCGAGCTCTACTTTTGCTATAAAATGTTTCCTGGCAGATTGTTTACATGTTATTCAATTTTGCCAAGGTTGTTGTAGTTGATCCGTGTATGCTATGAGGTTGTTCTTGCCATGCTTAGCTTCATAAACATGTCTTCTTACTGTTGGTTGCCTTGCCATGCCATGTATTGCTCTGTGGTGAGTGGTTTAAGCTCACCAACATGCCTACTTATTGTTGTTCCTGCGTTTGAATCTGTAATATAACTTCCATGTTTACATGGGTGTCATCATATTTTCTGATCCTTTTTGGCTTATGGTCAGTAAGGGACTTTTTTTCTATGCTTTGAGTAGATTCATTCCATGCCTTTGGTTGCCATGATAAGTTCCTGTAACATGTTGTTTGATAGCTCTAAACATTGCAACCTGATGTTATTTCTGCAATGCCTGAAACTGTTATTATTTGCAATCTTGCCATGTCATTTTGAGCATGTTCTATTGATTCCTGGAGATAGCTCAGTGTTCATGTTTTGTAATGCTTTACCTGTACATCATGCCCATGCCTTTTGTTATTACGTTCAGGTCCTGTAGCATGTTGTTTTGATGCTTGCAATATGCCTAGTTGCTGTTTTGGACAGATTGTTGTCATAACTTGTATAGTGTGTATGTGTTGAACCGTTGCTCCGTTTTGAGTGTGCTCTATATGAAACTTGCTTGATTTTGCATGTAGTCTCATATTATCATGTTTCATCCTTGTTTTGATGTGTTTGTCTGATGTTTGTATGCATTTTGCATCAATGTCATGCTTATCTTGTTTTGCTCATATCTTCTAGACCGTAGCTCCGAATCTAATGAACTTTATATGTAACTTGACTAGAATTTCGTGTAGATCATCGTGGTGCATCTTAACTTGCTGTTTAACAACTTGAACATAAGGTTTATTCGGATCTGGACCAATTTCGAAATTTTCATATGAGGACTTACCGGAATTGTTATATGTTGTTCCCGGCCTCATTTAAACTTGCTTTGATGTGTTGCTCTTGTTTGCATCATCTCTTGCCATGAGTAGCTTCATGTAGCTTTGTCATGCATCATGCTTGTTGTGCATCATGTCTTGTTCATGTGTGGTGTGTTTACTATGTTGTGTGCTTCTTCTTGTTAGTTCCGTTTCGCTTGCGATCGTGAGGATTCGTTCGCTCACGCTTGGTTCGGCTTCATCCGTTCGTATTCTTCATGGACTCGTTCTTCTTCCTTGCGGGATTTCAGGCAAGATGACCGCTACCCTGGATCTCACTACTATCATTGCTATGCTAGTTGCTTCATTCTTTCGCTATGCTGCGCTACCTATCACTTGTTCCTCAAGCCTCCCAAATTGCCATGTCAGCCTCTAACCTTTTGCACCCTTCCTAGCAAACCGTTGTTTGGCTATGTTACCGCTTTGCTCAGCCCCTCTTATAGCGTTGTTAGTTGCAGGTGAAGATGAAGTTTGTTCCTTGTTGGAACATGGAGATGTTGTTCCTTGTTGGAACATGTTTACTTGTTGGGATATCACAATATATCTTATTTAATTAATGCATCTATATACTTGGTAAAGGGTGGAAGGCTCGGCCTTATGCCTGGTGTTTTTTTCCACTCTTGCCGCCTAGTTTCCGTCATATCGGTATTATGTTCCCGGATTTTGCGTCCCTAACGCGGTCGGGTGATTTATGGGACCCCTTGACAGTTCGCTTTGAATAAGACTCGTCCAAAGAAGGCCCAACCTTGGTTTTACCATTTGCCTCACCACCACCTATATTTCCTTTGGGAGTAATTAACCCAAGGGTCATCTTTATTCAGCCCCCCCGGCGGTGCTTCTCTAAGTGTTGGCCTGAACCGAGCTACTGCATGGGCCACCTTGAGGCAACTCGAGGTTTGGTTTTACTCGTAGATAGTCTCATCCGGTGTTGCCACGAGAACGAGATATGTGCAGCTCCTATCGGGATTGTCGGCGATCGGGCGGCTTTGCTGGTCTTGTTTTATTGTTGTCGAAATGTCTTGTAGCCGGATTCCGAGACTGATCGGGTCTTCCGGGAGAAGGAATATCCTTCGTTGATCGCGAGAGCTTATCATGGGCTAAGTTGGGACACCCCTCCAGGGTATAAACTTTTGAAAGCCGTGCCCGCGTTATGTGGCAGATGGGAATTTGTTAATGTCCGGTTGTAGTAAACTTGAAGCAAACTCTTCTAAAATACACCAACCGTAGCGTAACCGTGAGTGTCTCTTTTCGGGGTTGATCGAGAGGAGAACACGGTTTCTGGGTTATGTTTGACGTAAGTAGGAGTTCAGGATCACTTCTTGATCATTACTAGTTGACGACCGTTCCTTTGTTTCTCTTCTCGCTCTCATTTGCGTATGTTAGCCACCATATATGCTTAGTCGCTGCTGCAACCTCACCACTTTACCCCTTCCTTTCCCATTAAGCTTTGCTAGTCTTGATACCCATGGTAATGGGATTGCTGAGTCCTCGTGGCTCACAGATTACTACACCACCAGTTGTAGGTATAGGTTTGCGATGATCATGACGTGAGAGCGATGTTTGCTTGTGTTGGAGCTCTTCTTCTGCTTCTTCTTCGATCGGGGATAGGTTCCGGTCGGCAGCCTGGGCTAGCGGGTGGATGTCGTTTGAGTTTCTTTTATGTTTCATCCGTAGTCGGATGTTGATCTTGTATATGATGTTGATGTATTCTTGTGGCATTTGTGCCTTATGTATGTATCCCTACCTATTATGCAATGTTGATGTAATGATATCCACCTTGCAAAAGCGTTCCAATATGCGGGTCTATCCTTGGTGGGACCGTCGAGTTCCTTTTGAATAGGGTCGCATATTGGGCGTGACAGGCATGGAGCGCGTCCAAGGACGAGACAGTGTTCACTCTGGGGATATATTTTGTAAAACCCATAAGAAAAGAAATTGAATCGCAAAAGTCAATAAAATCATGAAGACGGAAAAAGTCTTAAATGCTCCAAGATTTTTCAATAGAATAAACTTTTGCGCACGGAGAAGGACTGCTCATTACATATCTTACACGCAAGCAGTAATTATACAATACATAACTCAGGATATGCGTACATATTCCTGACATGTTATTTAGGCTAGTGCACTTCTCCCAGTTCCTACATGATGCGCAAAAAGCTACTTCTCACAGCCTATGTACATATAAACATATCGTACAAGTCGGTACATCACATGGCGGCTAAGCGTACTTAGTCGGAGATGGTAAGGATTTCCCTTGGCCTGCCGAGGGTGAGGCGCAGTGAGGCTGGGGACTCAACCTCCTTCTCGCTAATAGGCTCCAGACGTGAAGTGCTGCGCTGAGTTGGTGGAGCTGGCGCCCTATGCGGGACAACACGAACATGAGTGGGCGCAAGGTGTGGTGCGTAATCTAACTGGAGTAGGCGCAATGACTTGGTTGAACTCCTCGGTGGTAGGCAGGCGACGAGTAGTGGCGAGAGTAGTAGGTGCAAAGATGCCGATGACGTGATTTAATGTCGATGGCGGTCGGTGCGCAGGAGCTCCCTCTGTTGGCGGCACAGCCATGGATCGAGTCCATGCGGGCAGCCACAAGGTCGCCCACCAGGTTGTCGAAGGCTGCCTCCAGAGCCGGAGATACTCGATAAGCATCTCAAAGCCTCGTCTCGTTCTCCTCTCGGGGCAAGAGAACGCGTAGTGACAGTGTATGGCACGTGACATGGAAGGTAGCGGTAACGACGAGTCTTCATCGAAGGAAGGACATCCCTGAGACGAGCTATCGCCTCACGGGCTGCCATCTGCATCGCATGCTTCTCCGTAGGCATGGCTCTCCCCAAGAACTGGAAACGGCGTAACTCAACACGCCCTCCCTTGAATTGCACCGCGGCTTGGTGCATGGTTAGACTGTTGTTGACCTTGTGCTGAGAGAGTGTGAAGACTGGGCGCATAGATGGCCCCATCGCGACATGGACGATGAAGGAGAGAAGCTTGATGAACCCACCAGGCATGTTGGCAAACATCTGTGACTCGCAGTCGTTGCCAGCCATCTACAAAAGTAGGCAAAAATTCTGAGTGGTCAGATCATAAATTTATGCTTGATCGCCGAAATTGACTACATTTGTAAAAATATGAATTAGCTATATTATGCTAATAACCGATTAGCGATCGCACCTAGTGGCTTCCTACAGTCAGCCTGGCTCTGGTACCAAGCTTGTCACGACCGGTTTTCCAATAAAATGCTTATTGAGAAACCGACCTTTTGAATCCAGTACGAGGAAAATCCTCCTGACTGGTAGACAAAATCTTGATACAATAAGCCAGTAGCATTAGAATATATTACAGGGTCGAGCTGGGGTGCTCAACCATTTATTACAAGCACGCCAATAATTATACATAATGGCAGATATGACACAATGGAGTGGTGGCATACTACTGACTCGAGGTAAAGTGGTAGTGGAATAACACAGTGGAGTGGATAATATGACTCCTACACTGGCGGCTCATCGAGCGTCGAGGTGAGGCTCGATGAATTTATTTGGGTAGCGGAAGCGGAAGTAACATAGTGACCAATCCAGGGTCGCACGAGACTGACTGGGATTCCTCTAGGCGTCGGACTCGCTATCGAACTCTTCATCCATGAGATCGCCTTCGTCAGCATCTGGCCAAATCAACAAGCCAGGTGAGTACTTTGAAAGTACTCGCAAGACAGTTCGGACATAAGATATAACAAATGCATGCATGAATGCATCATGAGCAATAAGTAATTTACATTCCAATGATGAACTTGCACGACATCATTTAGCAATAAGGAAGTTGGGCGGTAGTAATAATAACTGAAAGCCGATCGGGTGTCTGAAGCGACGCCTCGAAGGGTGAACAAATAAATAAATCATGCCACAGTCGGGCGTCTGAGCGACACCACATAAAGGGCTTATATTGAAAGTAAGAAATATGCGTGCCGCAGTCGGACGTCCGAGCGACATCGCAGAAAGGGCTTATATCAAAAGTAAATAATAGCAATGCCGCAGTCGGACGTCTGAGCGACATCGCAGAAAGGGCTTATATCAAAAGTAAATAATAACAATGCCGCAGTCGGACGTCTGAGCGACATCGCAGAAAGGGCTTATATCAAAGGTAAATAATAACAATGCCGCGGTCGGACGTCTGAGCGACATCGCAGAAAGGGCTTATATCAAAAGTAAATAATAACAATGCATGATCGGACGTCTGAGCGACATCGCAGAAAGGGCTTATACCAAAAGTAAATAATAACAATGCCGCGGTCGGACGTCTGAGCGACATCACAGAAAGGGCTTATATCAAAAGTAGATAATAACAATACCACAGTCGGACGTCTGAGCGACATCGCAGAAAGGGCTTAAAATTCACTTTTCATATCTGTTAACTTGCAAGAAATAGTACCCATATGAAAATATTCAACACAAGATAATAAACGGGTTAGTTCATCCACAGAAAATAAACATTTAATCGGACTTAACACTCATGTGGTTCTCCGGAGTTTCTGTCACCGAGACTGACACTTGACAAGATAAGGTGAACACAGTACTTGGACATGTATAAGATGATTTCAAGGATTTTTGACTCTGCAGAGTTTGTACTAAATTACCCACAGCCAACGGATTTCCGTAGTCACGAGGGACTAGTTCCGTTTACGGTATTTCGGAGGAAACACATCTAACCAGTACACACCCATCCCACCTTACGTTGCCAGGAATCACCCTGAACAGCGTTCAAGAAAAACTTTGAGACGGGGAGATCACAATCTCGAATAGCATGGGATCAAATTTATATTCGCGCGCTCTAAGGGGTGCCCCCCTCTCGGTCCCAACCGGAAACACCCATGCCCCCTGACCGGATGATAGGCTTTAATCCAGGGCCATGGAACCCTCATCATGGCCTCTCGATTTGGTGTGTACCAGAAAGCGGTTTGCAACTTACTAAGCCATATTTCCTTGCGGAAAAACATGTGGTAGTACAGGACGAAAATGGATGGAAACTGGACCGATTCATGTTGACACTGGTCAAACAGTTAGGCATAATACTGGCATGCTACAACACTGCGATCTTACCCATTCTTACGCCATCACATGGCCATGCAAACTCGTATCCAATATCTTATGGATATTCGCAACTCACTTGCCTCCATTTTTGCATGTAATATGACATTCATCGAGGTGCTCATGATCATGCCATACAACTACTTAATGCAAACATGCCAAAACACTCATCATATCGAAAGTTCAAACATGCTTGCCTGGTTCGGAGTAGTCGGGGCCTAGCTCGGTGAAGTTCGCGGTTCCGTCACCTCCTTCGGTATCTATGGTATACAAAAATTAACGCGCTATCGTAAATACCGTGAGGTGTACATAAATATACCAAATATTTTTCAAATAAATCTTATAAAAAACTAGACAAAATTTTGAAGAGGACAGAGAAAGAATCACTCAAAAATCCTTTTCTGTTTAAAAGTTATAAGTGTTTTGGACCAAGGACCTCTCTGTAATGAAACAGAAACTTCCCAGGGGGCTAAGCAGAAAAGTCCATAAAACGATTCAGACTGGGAAGCGCATTTTGCCAGAATACGCTTTCAGAAAACGGTTCGTTTTAAAAGAAATGAGGGACTGACAGGCGGGTCCCACCCTTCAGGTTTAAAATTCAAACGGGGAAAATGGGGCTCGTCGGCGCCCGAGATTTGCGGTGGTCGCCGGCGGCGATCCACGGCGTGGCAGGGGGATCGGGTGGTACCTCCGTGTTCAGTGCATCCTTCCGTGTCGGTGGGTCGTGGTGGTGGTCGTCGGCGAGCACTACATCGACGGCGGCCCTTGCTCCAGCGGACGGCGATTCGGGAGGGGTTGGATCTCGCCGGAGAGTGCTGCGAAGGGCAAATTGAAGTGGGGGTTAGACTTCTGGGTGCTCGAGGGGGTTGCTGACGAGGTTAGGGTGCCAGGGACGGCCTCACCGAAGTGAATCGAGGTGGAGGCCAAGGCGGAACGGGGCGGCCGGAGTTGGGGGAGGAGACCTCCTCGAGGTCCTCCTAGTGGCCTGGCAGAGTGTTGGTGAGGTACAGAGGTGGTGCATGCTTGAGGGCGAGCTCGGGGCTCCTTTTTATAGGCGATCCGAGGTGATGGCCGTGAACGGAGTTCTCCGGCGAAGGTTACGGAGGCACAGGGCTTGGTCGGGGTGGTTTAGTGGTTGAGCATCGTCGTGGAGGTCCACTGGCTCCATTTAGGCACTAAACGAGCTTGGATCAGAAGCTTTGGGGGGTTTCGACGGAACGGGGCGACGCGGGCCCGTCGGTGGCAGAGGGCGTGCCCTGTGCTTGCCGGGCCACGGTGACGGTGCAGCGGGAGTGCGCTGGCATGCATGAGCCACGCGGAGAGCCAGGGAGCGATGGGCTCCGCCGGGTGGCGTGGCGAGCTGGCTCGGGCCCTCGCTGGCCACCACGGGTGGCGCAACCACCGCAGAAACTGCCAACACCGGCGAGGCTCGCCGCCACCGACGCCTGCATCCGTCCAAGGGGCATCTGGCGCTCAGCCAGGAGGAGAGGTCGTGCGAACGCGCCAGTATGACTGCTGACAGTGACTGATCTCGACGAAGAACGACACTGAATTCATCAATCTTTGAATTTCTCTCAAAGTGCAAAGTAACAAGGCAGGCAGTGTTGACAGAATGATTTTGGTATGTGGGAGGTTCTCCTTGAGCTGATTTTTGGTGGAGTGGCCTCTCATTGCAACTGGGGTTGCCTGAATTTTGGTGGAATTTTTGGAGAAGAGGAGATATGAATTTCACCAAATTTGACAAATCTGGTCCAAACTTGCAGAAGCTGAAACTTGAAAATTTTGAAAAGAAGAAGAGTGGATCTTGATGGTTCTAGGTTGTGGGTGCTAGGGACTATCCAGAGGAGTTGGTTTGAAATCAAGGTTCAAAGGCAACTAGGTACTTGCTTTGCAAATCACCTAGGCTCAAAATAATGGACATAATTGTTTTGGGGAAATAAATAAATGAAATAAAATGCAAAAATGAGTTGGACTTGTTGGGACAGAATATTTGGATTGCCCCAAAGTGGAAGAAGGGGTTTTGGGAAAATTTACCACATGAGGCAAGATAAAACCATGGGTGGTTTCAATATAAGAGAAGACCCAAAACTCCTAAGGTTTTCTTTTAAAAGAAAATAAATCCCAAAAAAAATATTTGAGAAGGGGAGAATCAGAAGAAAGGTTTTTAATAACCAACACCAGAGTTGCAGAAGATGCCAAAATAAAATCCTTTGCCAAAGGGGAAAATTTTGAGAGAGAGATTTTTGGAAGGGGTTAAATGACCTTCTTCAAAACCAACAAAGTTTTTGATGAAAACCAACTAAAAATTTTGGAGTGTCACAAAAGAAAATAACCCCAAATGCTAGATCCCCGATCGTCCCAACTGGGCTCCACTACTGATCGACATGAAACGAAACCTAGCAACGACCAAGATCTTCGTTGAGCTCCCATCTGAGCTCGGTTGCAACACCTGCACTGGTATCATCGGCACATGCAACTGTTGTGATAGTAATCTGTGAGCCACGCGGACTCAGCAATCCCATAACCATGGGTATCAAGACTATCAAAGCTTAAAGGGGTATGGAAAGGATAAGTGGTGAGGTTGCAGCAGCGACTAAGCATATATGGTGGCTAACATACGCAAATAAGAGCGAGAAGAGAAGCAAACGGAACGGTCGGCAAGCTATAAGTGATCAAGGGGTGATCCTGAAACTACTTACGTTCATACATAACCCAAAAACCGTGTTCACTTCTCGGACTCCGCCGAAAAGAGACCATCACGGCTACACACGCGGTTGATGCGTTTTAATTAAGTCAAGTGTCAAGTTCTCTACAACCGGATATTAACAAATTCCCATCTACCGCATAACCGCGGGCACGGCTTTCGAAAGTTTATACCCTACAGGCATGTCCAAACTTAGCCCATCACAAGCTCTCACGGTCAACGAAGGATATTCCTTCTCCCAGGAAGACCCGATCAGACTCGGAATCCCGGTTACAAGACATTTCGACAATGGTAAAAGAAGACCAGCAAAGCCGCCCGATGTGCCGACAAATCCCGATAGGAGCTGCACATATCTTGTTCTCAGGGCACACCGGATGAGACATCCTACGAGTAAAACCAGCCCTCAAGTTTCCTCGAGGTGGCCCCGCAGTCTACTCAGTTCAGACCAACACTCGAAGGAGCACTGGCAAGGGGCGGTTAAAATATAGATGACCCTCGGGCTCCGGAAACCCAAGGGAAAAAGGCTTAGGTAGGCAAATGGTAAAACCAAGGTTGGGCCTTGCTGGAGGAGTTTTATTCAAAGTGAACTATCAAGGGGGTCCCATAAATCACCCAACCGCGTAAGGAATGCAAAATCAAGCAACATAATACCGGTATGACAGAAACTAGGGCGGCAAGAGTGGAACAAAACACCAGGCATAAGGCCGAGCCTTCCACCCTTTACCAAGTATATAGATGCATTAATTAAATAAGAGATATTGTGATATCCCAACATAATCCTGTCCATCATGGAGCAATCTTCAACTTCACCCACAACTAACAACGCTATAAGAGGGGCTGAGCAAAGCGGTAACATAGCCAAGCAACGGTTTGCTAGGAAGGGTGAAAAGGTTAGAGGCTGACATGGCAATTTGGGAGGCTTGAAAAACAAGTGATAGGTAGAATAGCATAGAGATAGAACGAAGCAACTAGCATAGCAATGATAGTAGTGAGATCTAGGGAAACGATCATCTTGCCTGAAATCCCGCTAGGAAGAAGAACGAGTCCAAGAAGAAGAAAAATGGATGTAGTCGAACGAATCCTCACAACTCCGGAACGAAACCGAAGCTAATGAGAGAAGCAAACCGGAAAGAAGCAAACAACATGGTAAAAAACAATCACATAATCATGGCGTGATGCACAACCAAGTATGATGCATGCCCGGTTTAGATAGGCATGGCATGGCAAAAGGCAACAAACGATACTACAAGTTAAGTGGAGCTCAATATGCAACGAGTTGCATATTGACGAAACACCACATTCGAGTTATTTAGTTCGCTCTCGTTTAGGCTACTCAACAATATTAAATGTTGTTAAACATGGGCAAGGGTGAAGCATATGGAAACTACCTATCTAGGCAAGTTTAAATGAGGCCGGAACAACAAACAACATTTCTGAAAAATCCTCATGTGCATAATTGGAGTTTGGTACTGTTCTGTCTATTACATAATTTTAGAGTTGTTAAACATGCAAAGTAAGTGAACCAAGTTAATCTATGCATTTTTCCACCCCATTTACATATAAAGAAACAGCATTTTAACGTTTCAAACATGGTTGAAAATGGAAAAATATTAAATTAGATGAAATTATAAGCACTTTACATATATAAAACATTTTAATCCGATGCACATGAACAGCAAGGGTTTTTCTGCAAAACTGGTAATTCACTGGATAATGCTAAATTCGCGAAACTGGAAAAAAACATGTACGGGCCGAATTTGCACTTGGGCCAACAGAAGAAAAACAAAAGAGGCGCTGCAGGGGGGCCTCACCATGGGCCAAGCCCAGGTCGATGAGGAGGGCGCTGGCTGGGCCAGATCTGGAGTCCAACAGGTGACCCACGCGCGTGGTGGTCGTAAGCTCGATGCAGCGCTACTACATCTCGCTGCAGAAGAACGGCAGCAGGGGCGAAGCAGAGGCCGGCGGCGAGGCTGCGCAGGGGCCCGGCAACAGGCACATGAGAGGGAGTCGGCGACGGTGGGGAGGCTGGACGCGGGCTGGGCCTGATAGCGCTGCACTCGGTCAATGCGCGAGCGAGACGAGCGGGCGAGCTGCTGCTGCTCGTTTCTGAAGAACAGAAACAACAGCACACCCATGGCGATGCAGAAGACGATGGCAGCGGGACTTGGCGAAGGCGGGGAAGGCGCAAGGCTGGACCGGGACGGAGCTCGATGTGGATGTCGAGGGGAACCGAACCCGACGGGTGGCGCCTTGATCTGAAGAAGAGACGGCCATGGCGTCCTGCTTGAAGGACAGAGAGAGCAGAGAGAGACGTGAGCTTCAGAAAACAGAGGACCGGAGGCAGGAGAGGGAGGGTCGACCGGAGATGGTGGCTGGACCTGGAGTCAAGGCGGCGAAGCACCTGCAAGGCGGGGCAGCGGTCATCAGCTCGACATGGTCCCGTGGTCGCTCATGCCTTGGGGCTTCGGGGCATAGTAGCCGGAAATGGGGAACGGTGGGCCGTCCCTCGATCCGGATTCATCGAACCAGAATCAGATTCGGGAACGAGAGTCGATTCGGTAAGATTCGATCCGGATTCGGCGTTTCCGCATCCGGTTCGGCGATTCAGGTTCAGCGACTCGACAGTTTTGGTCCTTGAATCGATCGAGTAAGCAAAAGGTCAGCCATATCAATCACGAACTCCTCATTTTACTCTCTGCCCCGTTCTTTTCCACTCCCCTAAATAACTCTCGTTCTGCTCTCCAATTACTTCGAGGTTGCTAATAAATTTTCCATTGGGAAGGAGATGATTTATTTTAGTCTTCATGGATCGACGATGCAGCCAGCTAGTGAAGATTCTCGTTCCTCGTTTCATGGTACCGTACCGGATTCATCATACCGGAATTGATTGGATCACGTTTCCGCTTTAGAAAAATCGTTCTAGAGATGTATACCCCCGCTGTACCCTATTTTTTCCAGCCTCCGACTCTCGTCCCCTGTTCATGTTCCTCGTTCCCACCATACCGGAAACATGGCAACTATGCTTCGGGGTGCCATGTCGCCGGGTTCCTGTAAGATGATAGAGGGAGCGCTGAGAGACAGAGAGAGAAAGAAGAGAGAGGGCGAGGAAGGACAGGGAAAGGAAAGAAGGGGAGGCGCGGGGCTCATCTGCTGGTGGTGCTCGTCGGCGGAGGGACGAGGCCTCGGGCACGAGATCGGCGAGCGGCGCTGGTTCCTCGGCCAGGAGGAGGGAGAAATCGAAGGGAGCCATGAGAGGGCCCTGGTTGGTGGGGATCGATGGATTGGGATGACAGGGGAGATCGAGCAGAGGAGTGGCAGCTGCGGGAAATCGAGGAGAAGCTGGAGGCTTGGCTGTCTCGATCAGGAAGGAGGAGGCTGGTAGGTTGGGGATGGATCCCGAGGGGGATTCGGTAGAGAGTGGCGGCGGGCAGGAGGATGGATGGGACATCTTCCCTAGAAACTAGGGTTGCACAATATATATAGCAAAATAGATAAGTTTAGGGCGGTAAGGTCCCTCCGATTGTGATCGGGCGGTCCGGAATAAATGGGTTAGGGAGTCCAAAAGAGAAACCGAAGACAAATAGGGGATGCTTGGGGATGATCTGAAACCAACGGTAACGACAGAGTGGGTCGGGTTCCGGGCAGGTTTTGGACGCACGCGAGGGGGGGGGGGTCGGTGGCTGTGCAGAGAGGGTCAAAGGTCAGACAAGAGGGAATCAAAACCCCAGTTGGACTCTGATCGGTCAAGAAGGCACGGGGGAATGCGGTAACTACGAACGGATGCAAGCTTTATGAAAACATGCAGATGCAATGTGCATGATGCCATGAGATGAGATGCATGACATGAACAAAATGCAAAACAAAATACAAAAATCCAACCACGGAGGAAATAACATAACACATAGCCGGAAATGGCAAGAGTTGGAGTTACAATTATGGAAAGTTACATCCGGGGCGTTACAGGCATGCCTTGCTAGAGGCCGCTACCAACCGTGTAGTTCGGAGGTGATCCGAACTGCGACCAAGCCTACTTGAACCTAAGGGGCTGCACGCTTAAGGGAAGGAACCTACGAGGTCGGATCCAAGGACACTGGTCGGATGCGATCCGAACTTTATTCGGATTATGGCTGAGTAGACTTGTGGGCTTTAGGGTCCGTGCGAGGCCCAAGTATTGAGCCCGCGACGGACGCCTATATAAAATGGAGGTGCGGCACACTTATTCGATTGATCGCTTCAGCGCCGTCATTAGGGCTTTGCATGTGTTCCAACTAGCCACCTCCACTCGCCGCCGGTTGTGTGTTCGGACCTAGCAGTCCGTCGCACGACGTTCCTCCTGTACGCACGGGTACCGTTAGAGGCGGTGCACTTGCGCCGCTCCGGCGAACCTGTTCGCGGGATCCGATCGGCTATGTGGGAGACCGGCAAGGAGGAGATGACTCTGGGAACGCGAGGCGACTCCGGGAACGCGCTGCCTCAACTCTACTTCCGCTGCACGGCACTGCGCGTCTAGTGGTAAACAAAATGTGATCCATCTTCTGTAGCATGTTCTTGGTTGTTCTGCGCGTAGGAATTTTAATTTGCAGTCGACGCACCCTACCGTAGAACCCAACAGTGGCATCAGAGCCTCTGCTATAGGATTTGGTTTCAGATCATATGCATATTAGATATGTGGAGACGACAGATGAGTGATAACCCACAAGTGTAGGGGATCGCAATAGCTTTCAAGGGTAGAGTATTCAACCCAAATTTATTGATTCGACACAAGGGGAGCCAAAGAATATTCTTAAGTATTAGCAGTTGAGTTGTCAATTCAACCACACCTGGATAACTTAGTATTTGCAGCAAGGTATTTAGTAGCAAAGTAGTATGATAGTAATGGTAACAGTGGTAAAGGTAAAGATAGTAATGATAGCAGTATTGTAGTGATTGTAACAGTAGCAACGGTAAAGTAAATAAGCGAAGCACAATATATGAAAAGCTCATAGGCATTGGATCAGTGATGGATAATTATGTCGGATGCGATTCCTCATGCAATGGTTATAACATAGGGTGACACAGAACTAGCTCCAATTCATCAATGTAATGTAGGCATGTATTCCGAATATATTCATACGTGCTTATGGAAAAGAACTTGCATGACATCTTTTGTCCTACCCTCCCGTGGCAGCGGGGTCCTAATGGAAACTAAGGGATATTAAGGCCTCCTTTTAATAGAGTACCGGACAAAAGCATTAGCACTTAGTGAATACATGAACTCCTCAAACTACGGTCATCACCGAGAAGTATCCCGATTATTGTCACTTCGGGGTTGTCAGATCATAACACATAATAGGTGACTATAGACTTGCAAGATAGGATCAAGAACTCACATATATTCATGAAAACATAATAGGTTCAGATCTGAAATCATGGCACTCGCGCCCTAGTGACAAGCATTAAGCATAGCAAACTCATAGCAACATCAATCTCAGAACATAGTGGATACTAGGGATCAAACCCTAACAAAACTAACTTGATTATATGGTAAATCTCATCCAACCCATCACCGTCCAGCAAGCCTATGATGGAATTACTCACGCACGGCTGTGGGCATCATGAAATTGGTGATGGAGGATGGTTGATGATGACGACGGTGACGAATCCCCCTCTCCGGAGCCCCGAACGGACTCCAGATCAGCCCTCCCGAGAGGTTTTAGGGCTTGGCGGCGGCTCCGTATCGTAAAACGCGATGAAACTTCCTCTCTGATTTTTTCTCCCCGAAACAGAATATACGGAGTTGGAGTTGAGGTCGGTGGAGCAGCAGGGGGACACGAGACAGGGGGCGCGCCCCCCACCCTCGTGGAGAGGATGTGGGCCCCTGGCCTTCATCTTTTGCCAGTATTTTTTATATATTCTTTAACTTATCTCCGAGGATTTTCAAGTCATTCCGAGAACTTTTGTTTCTGCACAAAAATAACACCATGGCAGTTCTACTGAAAACAACGTCAGTCCGGGTTAGTTTCATTCAAATCATGCAAGTTAGAGTCCAAAACAAGGGCAAAAGTGTTTGGAAAAGTAGATACGTTGGAGACGTATCAACTCCCCCAAGCTTAAACCTTTGCTTGTCCTCAAGCAATTCAGTTGACAAACTGAAAGTGATAAAGAAAAACTTTTACAAACTCTATTTTCTCTTGTTGTTGTAAATATGTAAAGCCAGCATTCAAGATTTCAGCAAAGATTATGAACTAACCATATTTTCAATAACACTCAGGTCTCATGTTTACTCATATCAATGGCATAATCAACTAGCAAGCGATAATAATAAAACTCGGATGACAACACTTCTCAAAACAATCATAATATGATATAACAAAATGGTATCTCGCTAGCCCTTTTTGAGACCGCAAAACATAAACGCAGAGCACCTTTAAAGATCAAGGACTGACTAAACATTGTAATTCATGGTAAAAGAGATCCAGTCAAGTCATACCCAATATGAACTAACAGTAATGCATACAAATGACAAGGTGTTTCCAAATGGGTGCTTTTTAATAAGAGGGTGATGACTCAACATAAAAGTAAATAGATAGGCCCTTCGCAGAGGGAAGTAGGGATTTGTAGAGGTGCCAGAGCTCGATTTTAAAATAGAGAGATAAATAACATTTTGAGCGGCATACTTTCACTGTCAACGCAACAACTATGAGATGGCAATATCTTCCATACTACATGCATTATAGGCGGTTCCCACGCAAAATGGTAAAGTTTATACTCCCCCACCACCAACAAACATCAATCCATGGCTTGCTTGAAACAACGAGTGCCTCCAACTAACAACAATCCTGGGGGAGTTTTGTTTAATTATTTTGATTTGTTTTGATCTTTTTGATCATGGGACCGGGCATCCCGGTTACCAACCATTTTCTCGTGAATGAGGAGCGGAGTCCACTCCCCTTGAGAATAACCCACCTAGCATGGAAGATACAGACGGCCCTAGTTGGAACATGAGTTGCTCGAGCATACAAAACAGAATTTCATTTGAAGGTTTGGAGTTTGGCACATACAAATTTACTTGGAACGGCAGGTAGATACCGCATATAGGAAGGTATATGGTGGACTCATATGGAATAACTTTGAGGTTCATGGAGTTTGGATGCACAAGCAGTATTCCCGCTTAGTACAGGTGAAGGCTAGCAAAAGACTGGGAAGCGACCAACTGAGAGAGCGACAACAGTCATGAACATGCATTAAAATTAATTTACACTAAGTGCAAGCATGAGTAGGATATATGAAGGAAATATGCCCTAGAGGCAATAATAATGTTATTATTTATTTCCTTATATCATGATAAATGTTTATTATTCATGCTAGAATTGTATTAACCGGAAACATAATACATGTGTGAATACATAAACCTACAGAGTGTCACTAGTATGCCTCTACTTGACTAGCTCGTTAATCAAAGATGGTTATGTTTCCTAACCATGAACAAGGAGTTGTTATTTGATTAAACGGGATCACATCATTGGTTGAATGATCTGATTGACATGACCCATTCCATTAGCATAGCACCTGATCGTATAGTTTGTTGCTAGTGCTTTTCTTCATGACTTATACATGTTCCTATGACTATGAGATTATGCAACTCCCGCTTGCCCGAGGAACACTTTGGGTGCTACCAAACGTCACAACGTGAATCGGGTGATTATAAAGGTACATTACAGGTGTCTCCGAAGGTACATGTTGGGTTGGCATATTTCGAGATTAGGATTTGTCACTCCGATTGTCGGAGAGGTATCTCTGGGCCCTCTCGGTAATGCACATCACATAAGCCTTGCAAGCATTGCAACTAAATGTGTTAGTTGTGAGATGATGTATTACGGAACGAGAAAAGAGACTTGCCAAGAACGAGATTGAACTAGGTATTGGATACCGACGATCGAATCTCGGGCAAGTAACATACCGATGACAAAGGAACAACGATGTTGTTATGCGGTCTGACCGATAAAGATCTTCGAGAATATGTAGGAGCCAATATGGGCATCCAGGTCCCGCTATTGGTTATTGACCGAGAGGTGTCTCGGTCATGTCTACATAGTTCTCGAACCCGTAGGGTCCGCACGCTTAACGCTTCGATGATGCTTATTATGAGTTTATATGATATTGATGTACCAAGGTTGTTCGAGTCCCGGATGAGATCACGGACATGACGAGGAGTCTCAAATGGTCGAGACATAAAGATTGATATATTGGAAGCCTATATTTGACTCGGAATCACTCCGGTGAAATTGGGAATTTTACTGAGTACCGGGGTTACTGAACCTCCCGGGGGTCAATGGGCCTTGATGGGCTTTAGTGGAAAGGAGGAAAGGGGCCCAAGTGCTGGCCGCACCTTCCCCCCTTCCCTAGTCCTATTAGGACTAGGAGAAGTGGGGGGGCGCCCCCTCTCTCCCTTCCCACTTGGCCAATCCTAGTTGGACTAGGATTGGGGGGGAGGAATCCTACTCCCGGTGGGAGTAGGACTCCCAGGCGCAGCCATAGGTGGCCGGCCAGCCCCTCCCCTTCCCTCCTTTATATACAGGGGCAGAGGGCACCCCATGACACACAAGTTGATCTACGGATCTTTCCTTAGCCGTGTGCGGTGCCCCCTTCCACCATATTCCACCTCGGTCATATCGTCGCGGAGCTTAGGTGAAGCCTCGCTGGAGAAGTCATATCGTCATGAGCTTAGGCGAAGCCCTGCGCCGGTGGAGCATCATCATCGCCACCACGCCGTCGTCTTGACGGAACTCATCCCGACACTTTGCTGGATCGGAGTCCGGGATCGCCATCGAGCTGAACGTGTGCGAACTCGGAGGTGCCGTCGCTCGGTGCTTGGATCGGTCGGGTCGTGAAGACGTCGACTACATCAACCGCGTTGTTATAACGCTCCGCTTTCGGTCTCACGAGGGTACGTGGGCGGACACTCTTCCTCTCGTTGCTATGCATCACCATGGTCTTGCGTGATCGTAGGAAAATTTTTGAAATTACTACGCTCCCCAACAGTGGCATCCGAGCCTGGTTTTATGCGTTGATGTCATGTGCACGAGTAGAACACAAGTGAGTTGTGGACGATACAAGTCATACTGCCTACCAGCATGTCATACTTTGGTTCAGCGGTATTGTGAGATGAAGCGCCCGGACCGACATTACGCCAGACGCTTACGCGAGACTGGTTTCACCGCTGTGAGCACTCGTTGCTTAAAGGTGACCGGCGGTGTCTCTCTCTCTCACTTTAGTTGAACTGAGTGTGCTACGCCGGTCCTTGAGAAGGTTAAACGGAGTCTATTTGACGAAGTATCGCTGTGGTTTTGATGCGTAGGTAAGAACGGTTCTTGCTCAGCCCGTAGCAGCCACGTAAAACTTGCAACAACAAAGTAG
Organism: Aegilops longissima; assembly: GCA_021605205.1. Classification (NCBI taxonomy): domain Eukaryota; kingdom Viridiplantae; phylum Streptophyta; class Magnoliopsida; order Poales; family Poaceae; genus Aegilops; species Aegilops longissima. The sequence goes on along the minus strand of CM038679.1, from coordinate 609,421,773 downwards.
AGGACGCCTAACTTGTTTTTGCAGGCATGTTGTGATGTGATATGGTCAAGACATGATGCTATATTTTATTGTATGAGATGATCATGTTTTGTAACCGAAGTTATCGGCAATCGGCAGGAGCCATATGGTTGTCGCTTATTGTATGAGATGCAACGCCATGTAATTGCTTTACTTTATCACTAAGGAGTAGCGATAGTCGAGAAGCAATAGTTGGCGAGACGACAACGATGCTACGATGGAGATCAAGGTGTCGCTACCGGTGACGATGGTGATCATGACGGTGCTTCGGAGATGGAGATCACAAGCACAAGATGATGATGGCCATATCATATCACTTATATTGATTGCATGTGATGTTAATCCTTTATGCATCTTATTTTGCTGTGATTGACGGTAGCATTATAAGATGATCTCTCACCAAAATTATCAAGAAGTGTTCTCCCGAGTATGCACCGCTATAAAGTTCTTCGTCTTTGAGACACCACGTGATGATCGGGTGTGATAGGCTCTACGCTCAAATACAACGGTGCAAAACAGTTACACACGCGAATACTCAAGTTATACTTGACGAGCTATGCATATAAGATATGACCTCGAACACGGAGACCGAAAGGTCGAGCGTGAATCATATAGTAGATATGATCAACATAGTGATGTTCACCATTGAAACTACTCCATCTCACGTGATGATCGGACATGGTTTAGTTGATTTGGATCACGTGATCACTTAGATGACTAGAGAGATGTCTATCTAAGTGGGAGTTCTTAAGTAATATGATTAATTGAACTTTAATTTATCATGAACTTAGTCCCGTAGTATTTTGCAAATTATGTTGTAGATCAATAGCTCGCGTTGTTGCTTCCCTATGTTTTTATATGTGTTCCTAGAGAAATTGTATTGAAAAATGTTAGTAGCAATATTGCGGATTGGATCCGTGATCCGAGGTTTATCCTCATTGCTGCACGTAAGAATTATGTCCTTGATGCACCGCTAGGTGATGACCTATTGCAAGAGCAAGATGCGACGTTATGAACGCTTGGCTGGCTCAATATGATGACTACTTGATAGTTTAGTGCACCATGCTTAAACGGCTTAGAATCGGGACTTCAAAGACGTTTTGAACGCCATGGACCATATGAGATGTTCCAGGAATTGAAGTTAATATTTCAAGCAAATACCGAGTTGAGAGATATGAAATCTCCAACAAGTTCTATAGCTAAAAGATGGAGGAGAATCGCTCAACTAGTGAGCATGTGCTCAGATTGTCCGAGTACTTCAATCGCTTGAATCAAGTGGGAGTTAATCTTCCGATAAGATAGTGATTGACAGAATTTTCTAGTCACCATCACTAAGTTAGTAGAACTTCGTGATGAACTATAGTATGCAAGGGATGACGAAAAAGATTCTCGAGCTCTTCGCGATGCTAAAATCGGCGAAGGTAGAAATCAAGAAAAACATCAAGTGTTGATGGTTGACAAGACCACTAGTCTCAAGGAAAATGGCAAAGGGAAGAAGGGGAACTTCAAATGGAACGGCAAGCAAGTTGCTGCTCGAGTGAAGAAGCCCAAGTCTAGACCTAAGCCTGAGACTGAGTACTTTTGCTACAATGGAACTGGTCACTGGAAGCGGAACTACCCCAAGTATTTGGCGGATAAGAAGGTTGGCAAAGTGAACAAAGGTATATTTGATATACAGATTATTGATGTGTATTTTACTAGTGTTCGTAGCAACCCCTCGGTATTTGATACTGGTTCAGTTGCTAAGAGTAGTAACTTGAAACAGGAGTTGCAGAATGAACAGAAACTAGTTGAAAGGGAAGTGACGATGAGTGTTGGAAGTAGTTCCAAGATTGATATGATCATCATCGCACACTCCCTATACTTTCGATTAGTGTTAAACCTAAATAAATGTTATTTGGCGCTTATGCTGAGCATGAATATGATTTGATCATGTTTATTGCAATACGGTTATTCATTTAAGTAAGAGAATAAATTGTTGTTCTGCTTACATGAATAAAACCTTATATGGTTACACACCCAATGAAAATGGTTCGTTGGATCTCGATCGTAGTGATACACATATTCATAATATTGATGCCAAAAGATGCAAAGTTAATAATGATAGTGCAACTTATTTGTGGCAATCGCCGCTTAGGTCATATTGGTGTAAAGCACATGAAGAAGCTCCATGCTGATGGGATTTTGGAATCACTTGATTATGAATCACTTGATGCTTATGAACCATGCCTTATGGGCAAGATGACTAAAGACTCGCTTCTCCTAACAATGGAGCGAGCAAATGACTTATTGGAAATAATACATACCGATGTATGCAGTCCGATGAGTGTTAAAGCTCACGGCAAGTATCGTTATTTTCGACCTTCACAGATGATTTGAGCAGATATGGGTATATCTACTTGATGAAACACAAGTCTGAAACATTTGAAAAGTTCAAAGAATTTCAGAGTGAAGTAGAGAATCATCGTAACGAAAAATAAAAGTTTCTACGATATGATCGCAGAGGAAAAATATTTGAGTTACGAGTTTGGCCTTCATTGAAACAATGTGAAATAGTTTCACTACTCACGCCACCGAACACCACAAAGATAATGGTGTGTCCGAACGTCAGAATCAAGACTTTATTGGATATGGTGCGATTTATGATGTATCTTACCGATTTACCACTATCGCTTTGGGGTTATGCATTAGAGACAGCTGCATTCACGCTTAATAGGGCACCATCTAAATCCGCTGAGATGACACCGTATGAACTATGGTTTAGCAATAAACCTAAGTCGTCGTTTCTTAAAGTTTGAGTTGTGATGCTTATGTGAAAAGTTTTCACCGATAAGCTCGAACCCAAATCGAGAAATGCGTCTTCAGAGAATACCCAATGGTAACTATTGGGTACACCTTCTATCACAGATCCGAAAGCAAGATATTTGTTGTTAAGATGGATCCTTTCTAGAGAAGAAGTTTCTCTCGAAAGAAGTGAGTGGGAGGAAAGTAGAACTTGATGAGGTAATTGTACCTTCTCCCTTATTGGAAAGTTGTTCATCACAGAATCAGTTCCAAAGATTCCTACACCAATTAGTGAGGAAGTTAATGATGATGATCATGAAACTTCAGATCAAGTTGTTACCAAACCTCGTGGGTCTTCCAGAGTAAGATCCGCACTGAGTGGTACGGTAATCCTATTCTAGAAGTCATGTTACTAGACCATGATGAACCTACGAACTATGAGGAAGCGATGATGAGCCCAGATTCCGCGAAATGGTTTGAGACCATGAAATCTGAGATGGGATCCATATATGAGAACAAAGTGTGGACTTTGATGGACTTGCTCGATGATCAGCAAGCCATGTTAAATAAATGGATCTTCAAGAGGAAGACGGACACTGATAGTAGTGTTACTATCTACAAAGCTCGACTTGTCACAAAAAGGTTTTCGACAAGTTCAAGGAGTTGACTACAAATGAGATTTTCTCAATCAGTAGCGATGCTTAAGTCTGTCCGAATCATGTTAGCAATTGCCACATTTTATGAAATCTAGCAAATGGATGACAAAACTACGTTCTTTAATGGATTTATTAAAGAAGAGTTGTATATGATGCAATCCGAAGGTTTTGTCAATCCTAAAGGAGCTAACAAAATGTGCAAGCTCCAATGATCCATCTATGGACTGGTGCAAGCATCTCGAGTTGGAATAAACGCTTTGATAGGGTGATCAAAGCATATGGTTTTATACTGACTTTGGAGAAGCCTGTATTTACAAGAAAGTGAGTGGGAGCACTACAACATTTCGATAAGTATATGTGAATGACATATTGTTAATCGGAAATAATGTAGAATTATTCGGAAAGCATAAAGGAGTATTTGAAAGGAGTTTCTCAAAGAAGGACCTCGGTGAAGCTGCTTATATATTGAGCATCAAGATCTATAGAGATAGATCAAGACGCTTGATAAGTTTTTCAATAAGTACATACCTTGTCAAGATTTTGAAGTAGTTCAAAATGGAACAGCCAAAGAAAGAGTTCTTGCCTGTGTTACAAGGTGTGAGATTGAGTAAGACTCAAAATCCGACCACGGCAGAAGATAGAAAGAGAATGAAAGTCATTCCCTATGCATCAGCCATAGGTTCTATAAAGTATGTCATGTCAGGTACTGATCTATTGCATACCCTACCACTATGCTTGGCAAGGGAGTGCAATAGTGATCTAGGAGTAGATCAATGGACAGCGGTCAAAATTATCCTTAGTAGAATAAGGATATGTTTCTCGATTATGGAAGTGACAAAAGGTTCGTCGTAAAGGGTTACGCCGATGCAAGTTTTGACACCGATCCGATGACTCTAAGTCACGATCTAGATACATATTGAAAGTGGGAGCAATTAGCTAAGTAGCTCCGCAAGAGCATTGTAGACATAGAAATTTGCAAAATACTTACGGCTCTGAATGTGATGCACCTGCTGACTAAAATTGTCTCACAAGCAAAACATGATCACACCTTAGTACTCTTTGGGTGTTAATCACATAGCGATGTGAACTAGATTACTGAATCTAGTAAACCCTTTGGGTCTTGGTCACATGGCGATGTGAATTATGGGTGTTAATCACATGATGATGTGAACTATCGATGTTAATCACATGGTGATGTGATCTAGATTATTGACTCTAGTGCAAGTGGGAGACTGAAGGAAATATGCCCTAGAGGCAATAATAATGTTATTATTTATTTCCTTATATCATGATAAATGTTTATTATTCATGCTAGAATTGTATTAACCGGAAACATAATACATGTGTGAATACATAAACCTACAGAGTGTCACTAGTATGCCTCTACTTGACTAGCTCGTTAATCAAAGATGGTTATGTTTCCTAACCATGAACAAGGAGTTGTTATTTGATTAAACGGGATCACATCATTGGTTGAATGATCTGATTGACATGACCCATTCCATTAGCATAGCACCTGATCGTATAGTTTGTTGCTAGTGCTTTTCTTCATGACTTATACATGTTCCTATGACTATGAGATTATGCAACTCCCGTTTGCCCGAGGAACACTTTGGGTGCTACCAAACGTCACAACGTGAATCGGGTGATTATAAAGGTACATTACGGTGTCTCCGAAGGTACATGTTGGGTTGGCATATTTCGAGATTAGGATTTGTCACTCCGATTGTCTGGAGAGGTATCTCTGGCCCTCTCGGTAATGCACATCACATAAGCCTTGCAAGCATTGCAACTAAATGTGTTAGTTGTGAGATGATGTATTACGGAACGAGAAAAGAGACTTGCCAAGAACGAGATTGAACTAGGTATTGATACCGACGATCGAATCTCGGCAAGTAACATACCGATGACAAAGGGAACAACGATGTTGTTATGCGGTCGACCGATAAAGATCTTCGTAGAATATGTAGGAGCCAATATGGGCATCCAGGTCCCGCTATTGGTTATTGACCGAGAGGTGTCTCGGTCATGTCTACATAGTTCTCGAACCCGTAGGGTCCGCACGCTTAACGCTTCGATGATGCTTATTATGAGTTTATATGATATTGATGTACCAAGGTTGTTCGAGTCCCGGATGAGATCACGGACATGACGAGGAGTCTCAAATGGTCGAGACATAAAGATTGATATATTGGAAGCCTATATTTGACTCGGAATCACTCCGGTGAAATTGGGAATTTTACCGAGTACCGGGGTTACCGAACCTCCCGGGGTCAATGGGCCTTGATGGGCTTTAGTGGAAAGGAGGAAAGGGGCCCAAGTGCTGGCAGCACCTTCCCCTTCCCTAGTCCTATTAGGACTAGGAGAAGTGGGGCGCCTCTCTCCCTTCCCACTTGGCCAATCCTAGTTGGACTAGGATTGGGAGGAATCCTACTCCCGTGGGAGTAGGACTCCAGCGCAGCCATAGGTGGCCGGCCAGCCCCTCCCTTCCCTCCTTTATATACAGGGCAGAGGCACCCCATGACACACAAGTTGATCTACGGATCTTTCCTTAGCCGTGTCGGTGCCCCTTCCACCATATTCCACCTCGGTCATATCGTCATGAGCTTAGGCGAAGCCCGCGCTGGAGAAGTCATATCGTCATGAGCTTAGGCGAAGCCCTGCGTCGGTGGAGCATCATCATCGCCTGCACGCCGTCGTGTCGACGGAACTCATCCCGACACTTTGCTGGATCGGAGTCCGGGATCGCCATCGAGCTGAACGTGTGCGTAACTCGGAGGTGCCGTGACGCTCGGTGCTTGGATCGGTCGGGTCGTGAAGACGCATTTACTACATCAACCGCGTTGTTATAACGCTTCCGCTTTCGGTCTACGAGGGTACGTGGACGGACACTCTTCCCTCTCGTTGCTATGCATCACCATGGTCTTGCGTGATCGTAGGAAAATTTTTGAAATTACTACGTTCCCCAACAATATAATCCACCATGAACATAAATATCGTGAAGGCTATGTTGATATTGTTTCAACTACATGCGTGAACATGTGCCAAGTCGAGTCACTCAATTCATTCAAAGGAGGATACCATCTCATCATACCACATCACAATCATTTTAGTAGCATGTTGGCACGCAAGGTAAACCATTATAACTCATAGCTAATTAAGCATGGCATAAACAACTATAATCTCTAAATGTCATGGCAAACATGTCTACTTCGTAATACGCTGAATCAGGGACAATGAACTCATCATATTTACAAAAACAAAAGAGGTCGAGTTCATACCAGCTTCTCTCATCTCAATCAGTCCATCATATATCGTCATTATTGCCTTTCACTTGCACAACTAAACGATGTGTATAATAATAAGAGTGCACGTGCATTGGACTAAGCTGGAATCTGCAAGCATTCATTTCAAGAGAGAAGACAAAGTAATATGGGCTCTAAATTAAATCATACATTATGCATACGAGAGCCACTAAGCATTTTCAATATGGTCTTCTACTCTTGACCCCCAAAGAAAGGAAAAAGAAGTAAAACTATTTACACGGGAAAGCTCCCAACAAGTAAAAGAAGAACGAGAAATCTTTTTGGGTTTTGTTTTAATTATTACTGCATGCTTGGAATTTTGAGCTAACTAATTTTTTTGATTTTTCTTAAGGTTTATCAAGCACACAAGAAGAAAACTAGAAAAAGAATTTAAACTAACATGGATAATACAATGAAAGAGTATGAGCACCGATGACTAGGATAGTGTGTGACCATGAATGTAAAGTCGGTGGGAAATACGTACTCCCCCAAGCTTAGGCTTTTGGCCTAAGTTGGTCTATGGCCATGGATAGCCTGACTGATATCCGTAGTTGTAACTGGGGTCGTACTGAGATGCAGCAGGCATTGCCTCCTCAGCTGCTGCCTGACGGCCGGCTGCTTCTGCCCTCCTCTCTTGTTCATTCGCCTCCTCCCTGGTGACAATATATCTTCGTTTTGCCTGGTAATCAAAAAGGGTAGGAGTAGGGAGAGTAACATGGACAGCATGATGTCTGTCAAAGATTAATCGATATTGGAGGAATTGTTCATTCCATTCAAGGAATTGATGACTAATCATAGCATTATGATCTAAATAAGCAGGATGATGATTATTTTTTTGGGAGGAAGAAGAAGTGTGTGGGTGCAGGAATAAGTGGAGGAGGTCCACCGTGGGACCACGAGACAGGGGGGCGCGCCCTCCACCCTCGTGGCCAGGTGGTAGACCCCCCTGCAGTGTTCTCAGTGCCTAAAATCCTCAAATATTCCACAAAAAATCATAATAATTTGCAGTGCATTTGGAGCACTTTTATTTTCGGGATATTTTTTATTGCATGGATAATTCAAAAAACAGACAAAATATTTTATTTCTACTTTATTTATTCTAAGTAACAGAAAGTAAAGATAGGGTACAGAAGGTTGTGCCTTCTAGTTTCATCCATCTCATGATCATCAAAAGGAATCCACTAACAAGGTTGATCAAGTCTTGTTAACAAACTCATTCCGAATCACATAAAACCGGAGAAATTTCAAAGTGACACTAGGTTACCTCAATGGGGATATGGACATCCCCAATAATGAGAATATCATACTTTTTCTTTGCAGTAGGAATAGGAAATTCAAAACCTCCAAATATAATTGATGGAATTTTCCCAATAGAGTTCATGCTGTGAACTTGAGGTTGTTTCCTAGGAAAATGTACCGTGTGCTCATTTCCAGTAACATGAAAGTGACATTGCCTTTGTTGCAATCAATAACAGCACTTGATCTATGCCCCTCGTCTCTTAGTTGTGCTCACTTTTCCCCATTCGTTAACTTTTTACTCACTTTTCCCCATGACTCAAAATTTTTGCCTTCACATTTTCCTCACTTTTGCCCCTGAAAAGGTGCTCAAAACCAAGGCAAAATGAGCGAGTGGGGAAAACTGAGCACAACTAAGGAATTGGGGGCACAGATGGAATAAGCCCATTTAAAAAGGGTCTACCAAGGATAATCGACATACTGTCGTCCTCAGGGATATCAAGAATGACAAAGTCTGTTAAGATAGTTACAGACACGTCCTCACAAATGCCGACAGGTATAGCAGTTGATTTATCAGCCATTTGCAAGGATATCTCAGTGGGTGTCAACTTACTTAATTCAAGTCTACGGTACAAGGAAAGAGGCATAACACTAACATCGGCTCCTAAATCGCATAAGGCAATTTTAACATAATTTCTTTTTATGGAGCAAGGTATAGTGGGCACTCTGGGATAACCAAGTTTCTTAGGTATTCCACCCTTAAAGGTATAGTTGGCAAGCATGGTGGAAATCTCAGCTTCAGGTATTTTTCCTCTTATTAGTGATGATATCTTTCATGTATTTAGCATAAGGGTTTGTTTTAAGCATATCAGTTAAGCGTATGCGTAAGAAAATAGGTCTAATCATTTCAGCAAAACGCTCAAAGTCATCATCATCCTTTGTCTTGGATGGTTTAGGAGGAAAGGGCATGGGTTTCTGAACCCATGGTTCTCTTTCTCTACCATGTTTCCTAGAAACAAAATCTCTCTTATCATAACGTTGGTTTCTTGATTGTGGGTTATCAAGACCAACAAAGAGTTCAATTTCTATATCATTGTTATTACTGGTTGAGCATCTACATGAACATCATTATTAGCATTATCATCAGGTTCATGTTCATCTCCGGATTGTGTTTCAGCATTAGAGATAGAAGTATCATTAGGATTCTCAGGTGTTTCTACATTAGGTTCACTAGAAGCATGCAAAGTACTATCATTTTTCTTTTCTTCTTCTTAGAAGAACTAGGAGCATCTAGATTATTGTTCTGAGAATCTTGTTCAATCCTCTTAGGGTGTCCTTCAGGATACAAAGGTTCCTGAGTCATTCTACCAGTTCTAGTAGCCACTCTAACAGCAAAATCAGGTTTATTATTTAGTTCATCTAGCAATTCATTCTGAGCCTTAATTAAGTACTTGTTCAGCTTGAGTGGTGACCATAGAGAGATGTTTACTAGTAAGTTTAAGTTCACCTTTAACTCTAGCCATATAATCACTCAAGCGTCCAATCATATAAGCATTATTTTTCAATTGTCTACTAACATAATCATTGAAATTTGCTTGTTTATCCATAAAGTCATCAATTTCATCTAAGCACTGGCTACGAAATTTAGTAGACGGGATTTCAACTTTATCATATCTATAGAGAGAATTTACCTTCACTACCTGTGTCGGGTTATCAAGACGATATGTTTCTTCAACAGGCGGTATATTAAGACCATGTATCTCTTCAATGGGAGGTAAATTCTTAACGTCTTCAGCTTTAATACCTTTTTCTTTCATTGATTTCTTTGCCTCTTGCATATCTTCAGGACTGAGAAATAAAACACCTCTTTTCTTCGGAGTAGGTTTAGCAATAAGCTCAGGAATTGGCTCAATTGGTTCAGGAATTGACTCAGGAAGAGTCCAATTATTTTCATTTGCCAGCATATTATTCAATAATAATTCATCTTGGTCGACTATTCTTTCCCTAAAAACACAACCAGCACAACTATCCAAGTAGTCCTTGGAAGCATCGGTTGTCCATTATAAAAGATATCGAGTATTTCATTTTTCTTAAGAGGGTGATCAGGCAAAGCATTGAGTAATCGGAGAAGCCTCCCCCAAGCTTATGGGAGACTCTCTTCTTTGATTTGCACAAAATTATATATTTCCCGCAAGGCAGCTTGTTTCTTATGAGCAGGGAAATATTTAGCAGAGAAGTAATAGATCATATCCTGGAGACTACGCACACAACCAGGATCAAGAGAATTAAACCAAGTTTTAGCATCACCTTTTAATGAGAACGGAAATATCTTAAGAATATAATAATAGCAAGACTTCTCATCATTAGTAAATAGGGTAGCTATATCATTTAACTTGGTAAGATGTGCCACAACAGTTTCAGATTCATTGCCATAGAAAGGATCAGATTGAACTAAAGTAATAATCTCAGGATCAACAGAGAATTCATAATCCTTATCAGTAACACAGATAGGTGAAGTAGCAAAAGCAGGGTCAGGTTTCATTCTAGCATTAAGGGATTGCTGCTTCCATTTAGCTAATAACTTCTTAAGATCATATCTATCATTGCAAGCAAAAATAGCTCTAGCAGCTTCTTCATCCATAACATAACCCTCAGGAACAACAGGTAATTCATAATTAGGGGGAGAACCTTCATCATCACTTTCACCAATAATTTCATTTTCAATAATTTCATTCTCCCTAGCTCTAGTAAGTTGTTCATCAAGAAATTCACCTAATGGCACAGTAGTATCAAGCATAGAAGTAGTTTCATCATAAGTATCATGCATAGCAGAAGTGGCAACATCAATAACATGCGACATATTAGAATTCTTAGCAGTAGCAGGTTTAGGTGTCGCAAGCTTACTCATAACGGAAGGAGAATCTAGTGCAGAGCTAGATGGCACATCCTTACCTCCCCGCGTAGTTGAGGGATAAATTTTGGTTCTTTGATCTTTCAAGTTCTTCATAGTGATCAGCAGATATAAATCCAAAGTGACTCAAAGAATAGAGCTACGCTCCCCGGCAACGGCGCCAGAAATTAATCTTGATAACCCACAAGTGTAGAGGATCGCAACAGCTTTTGAGGGTAGAGTATTCAACCCAAATTTATTGATTCGACACAAGGGGAGCCAAAGAATATTCTTAAGTATTAGTAGTTGAGTTGCCAATTCAACCACACCTGGATAATTTAGTATCTGCAGCAAGGTATTTAGTAGCAAAGTAGTATGATAGTAATGGTAACAGTGGTAAAGGTAAAGATAGTAATGATAGCAGTATTATAGTGATTGTAACAGTAGCAACGGTAAAGTAAATAAGCGAAGCACAATATATGAAAAGTCCGTAGGCATTGGATCACTGATGGGTAATTATGTCGGATGCGATTCCTCATGCAATAGTTATAACATAGGGTGACACAGAACTAGCGCCAATTTATCAATGTAATGTAGGCATGTATTCCGAATATAGTCATACCTGCTTATGGAAAAGAACTTGCATGACATCTTTTGTCCAACCCTCCCGTGGCAGTGGGATCCTAATGGAAACTAAGGGATATCAAGGCCTACTTTTAATAGAGTACCGGACCAAAGCATTAGCACCTAGTGAATACATGAACTCCTCAAACTACGGTCATCACCGAGAAGTATCCCGATTATTGTCACTTCGGGGTTGTCGGATCATAACACATAATAGGTGACTATAGACTTGCAAGATAGGATCAAGAACTCACATATATTCATGAAAACATAATAGGTTCAGATCTGAAATCATGGCACTCGCGCCCTAGTGACAAGCATTAAGCATAGCAAACTCATAGCAACATCAATCTCAGAACATAGTGGATACTAGGCATCAAACCCTAACAAAACTAACTTGATTATATGGTAAATCTCATCCAACCCATCACCGTCCAGCAAGCCTACGATGGAATTACTCACGCACGGCGGTGAGCATCATGAAATTGGTGATGGATGATGGTTGATGATGACAACGGCGACGAATCCCCCTCTCCGGAGCCCCGAACGGACTCCAGATCAGCCCTCCCGAGAGGTTTTAGGGCTTGGCAGCGGCTCCGTATCGTAAAACGCGATGAAACTTCCTCTATGATTTTTTTCTCCGTGAAACAGAATATATGGAGTTGGAGTTGAGGTCGATGGAGCAGCAAGGGGCCCACGAGACAGGGGGGCACACCCTATAGGGGGGCGCCCCCACCCTCGTGGACAAGGTGTGGGCCCCCTGACTTTCATCTTTTGCCAGTATTTTTTATATATTCTGAAACTTATCTCTGAGGATTTTCAAGTCATTCCGAGAACTTTTGTTTCTGCACAAAAATAACACCATGGCAGTTCTGCTAAAAACAGCGTCAGTTCGGGTTAGTTTCATTCAAATCATGCAAGTTAGAGTCCAAAACAAGGGCAAAAGTGTTTGGAAAAGTAGATACGTTGGAGACGTATCAATGAGATATGTTGTCGTTGATGAGATTGGCTGTGTGCACGGTTGATGAGATCAACTGCACCTGGGGATCGATGAGGCTATGTTTTCTGATGATCGGAGTCGATGAGGTCGTGACACAACCTACCCCTACTGGTCGGTATCCGCCATCGGGGTTAACAGTGAAACGTAAATCTGAATTGGACTCGCGATGATCGATGAGATCGGTCAGACCAGAAAATTCGGCATGAACGGAGTTCAGATGTGATCTGTGATTTCCGAAAACGGAGTTCAACGGGACCGCCGTGTGCGTAGCGCCTTGTATTTCGTACACGATCACACAAACCGGTAGAATGCGAGTAACTCTGTTTTGCAGGTTCGATGTGAATAGTATGGCTCATGTGTATGTGATGCATGTGTGTAAATTATACATGGCCTGCGTGTCATGTTTGTTAGCCGGCAGGAGCCAAAGTGTTGTCATTATAATGTATAACGACCTGCGTGTCGACTTGTGACTCTATGTAAAATTCATTACTAGTTGTAGTAGTTGGATAATAGAGATCAGGTTGGTGGCTTGGCGTCCCGGCATGACAAACAAGATGGAGTTCCTAGATGGTCATCGGAGTCGGAGCCGACCTGGAAGAACATCCATGAAGGAGCCATACTATTTCACAATATGTGTGATTGTCATGCTTCCTTGTTTCTATGCATGTTAGAATGGTAGAATGATCCCTCATGAATATCAAGTGAATCGCCATCCCCGATGTTGCACCTTCACACGTCAAGTACGTCTAGTAGTGGGCTCATAAAATTGGGGTGCTGCTGGGTGTCCTTGAACTGAAGGCTTTGTGTCGGACATGGACATGCACTGCATCAGGTTAACTTGACAAGGCTATCACAATAGTTTTGGGCCTTGTGGCAAAGAAGGTTGGGTGCCGGGGTATGAGATACCTTCCCCACCGACAGGAGTCGTATAGAGATACGATTAGCAAGGAGTTGCTTACCGGATAGGTATGTTGACTAGCAGTGATGCTAAAGCTCACTAGTCGCATGCGCTAGTAGGATCCTGAATCACTGAGAGTTTGCGGAGAGATGCTGACTTCAGCGGGAGTATTTCTATTTAGGCTAGAATTACTCTACATAAACACATTGCTTAGTGATTGCATATTTTCTGTTGTAGATCAATGGCACCACCTGCTCAACCCAACTTTGCACTGAAATCAATTCTGGAAAAGGATAAACTGAATGGAACAAACTTTACCACCTGGTATAGAAATCTGAGAATTGTTCTCAAGCACGATAAAAAGAAACATGTTCTAGAGGATCCACTTCCAGAGGAACCTGCCGATAATGCTAATGCCACGACAAAGAATGCCTACCAGAAACTCGTTGATGAATCAACGGAGATCAGTTGTCTGATGCTGGGTTGTATGGAGCCCGATTTGCAACAGCATTTCAAAAATGTTGAGGCTTACGGTATGATCAAGAATCTCAAGAGCATGTTTCAGACACAGGCTAGGACCGAAAGGTTCAACGTCTAGCGATCCTTGATGGATTGCAAGCTGAAGGAAGGTGATCCACTAAGCCCACATGTGATCAAGATGATCGGATATGTGCAAGCTTTGGATCGGTTGGGCTTCCTGCTCTTGGATGAGCTTGCTACAGATGCAGTTCTGGGTTCTCTTCCGCCCAGCTATGGGACGTTCATCTCGAACTATCATATGCATGGCATGGATAAGAAGCTCACTGAATTGCATGGGATGCTCAAAGTGGCGGAGCAGGATATTAAGAAAGGCACGCATCAAGTGTTGGTGGTGCAGAAATCGGCTAAGTTCAAGAAGAGTTGGTCCAAGAAAAAGGCTAAGGCAAAGGGCACGGAGACGGTAACCTCCGCCACTGCGCCGAAGCCTGGACCAGACTCAAAGACCATTTGCTATCATTGCAAGGAAACTGGTCACTGGAAGAGGAACTGTAGCAAGTGGCTTGCAGAGCATGGCAAGAAGGCCGGAAATGCTTCTTCAGTCAAAGGTACACTTGTTGCATATGTTATAGAAATTTACATTGCTGACATACCTAGTAGCTCTTGGGTATTTGATACCGGATCGGTTGTTCATATTAGCAACTCAATGCAGGGGCTGGTAAGAACTAGGTGTGTGGCACAAGGGGAGATTGACATCAGGGTCGGCAACAAAGCAAGAGTTGCTGCGTTGGAGGTCGGCACGATGCAGCTCCAGCTTCCTTCTGGATTTATTATGGAATGGAATAATTGTTATTACATTCCTGCACTTAGTCGGAACATTATTTCTGCCTCATGCTTGATGAGTCAGGGTTATGAATTCAATTTAAAGGACAATGGTTGTTCGATATTTTTGAATGGCATGTTCCACGGCTATGCACCCATTGTTGATGGGCTATTTATATTGAATCTAGAAACGGAACCGGTCTATAACGTGAATGTCAAGAGGCATAAGCCTAATGATATAAATCCGACATACTTCTGGCATTGCCGGCTTGGACACATAGTCTGAAACGCATGAAGAAGCTCCATGATGATGGGCTCCTGACTTCGTCCGACTTCGGGTCGTTCCAGACATGTGAATCATGCTTGCTCGGCAAGATGACTAAGTCACCTTTCGCAAAGAGTTGCGAGAGAGCGTCCGAGCTGTTGGAACTTATACATAGTGATGTGTGTGGTCCAATGAGCACAACTGCCAGAGGCGGCTATCGGTACTTCATGACTTTTACCGATGACTTGCGTAGATATGGATATATCTATTTGATGAGGCACAAGTCGGAAACTTTTGAAAAGTTCAAAGAGTTTCAGAACGAGGTTGAGAATCAGCTCGTCAAGACTATAAAGCTTCTACGATCTGATCGTGGAGGTGAGTACATGAGCCAGGAGTTTGATGATCATCTAAAAGTCGAGGTATAGTACCTCACTCACATCTCCTGCACGCCACGGAGAAACGGGCGTGTCGGAACAGAGGAATAGGACCTTGTTGGAAATGGTCCGGTCTAAGATGAGCAAATCAGATTTATCCTTGTCATTCTAGAGATACGCCTAGAAACCGTAGCTTTCACTTAATGAGTACCATCAAAATCAGAGACAAGACACCACATGAGATGTGGACCGAAGAGTCCCAGCTTTGTCTTTTCTAAAGATTTGGGGTTATGAAGCATTTGTCAAGCGACTTATGTTAGACAAGCTTACACCCAAGTGGGATAAATGCATATTCAGTAGGATATCCAAGGAAACCTTGGGATATAGCTTCTACACCGGAAGAGAACAAAGTGTTTGTTGCTCGGAACGGGGTTTTCCTTGAGAAAGAGTTTCTCAGTCGGGAGGCCAGTGGGAGGACGGTCCGACTCGTAGAAATTCGGGGACCACTCGAGGACGGCTCGGCAGGTGATGAGATCATACCGGAGTCAGTCAAGGAACCTGTAGTGGAAGCGACACCAGAACCACGGAGGCCAGAAAGATTGCGCAAAGTGCGTGATGTATTGTTGCTGGAAAGTGACGAGCCAACCACGTATGCGAAAGCGATGGTGAGCCCAGATTCCGAGGCATGGCTGGAGGCCATGAGATCCGAGTTAAAGTCCATGGATGAGAATCAAGTCTGGGACTTGGTTGATCCGCCGCCTGGCGTAACAGCCATTGGTTGCAAATGGGTCTTTAAGAAGAAAACCGATGTGGATGGAAATATTCAGATCCACAAAGCTCGGCTTGTCGCTAAGGGTTATGGACAAGTTCAAGGAATTGACTACGACGAGACTTACTCGCCGGTAGCGATGCTGAAGTTGGTGAGGATCGTACTAGCTATAGCTGCATATTTCGATTACGAGATATGGCAGATGGATGTCAAAACGGTTTTCCTTCATGGAAATTTAACCGAGGACGTGTATATGATACAGCCCGAGGGTTTTGTTGATTCGACTAGCGCTAGTAAGGTATGCAAGCTCAAGAGATCCATTTATGGGTTGAGGCAAGCATCTCGGAATTGGAACATTCGTTTTGATGAGGTCGTCACTGGTCTCGGTTTCATCAAAAGCAAAGAGGACGCTTGTTTATACAAGAAGTTAAGTGGGAGCTCGATAGTGTTTTTGATCTTGTATGTGGATGACATACTACTGATCGGAAATGAAGTTTCGATGCTGAACTCGGTCAAGGAGTCATTGAATGGCAAGTTTTCAATGAAGGACCTTGGTGAGGTAGTGTATATTTTAGGCATTAAGATCTATAGAGATAGATCGAGGAGGCTTCTCGGCTTAACACAGAGCATGTACCTAGATAAAGTGTTGAAGCGGTTCAACATGAGTGAGGCAAAGAAAGGATTCTTGCCACTCCCACATGGTATAAGGCTAAGCAAGACTCAGAGTCCTTCGACATCTGATGAGCGAAGCAGGATGAGTAGGATTACGTATGCCTCGGCAATTAGATCCATCATGTATGCCATGATATGTACAAGGCCTGATGTCTCTTTTGCAATAAGCCTAACAAGTAGATACCAGGCCAACCCAGGTGAGAGTCACTGGGCAGCGGTAAAAACTATTTTGAAGTACCTGAAAAGGACTAAAGAGATGTTCCTAGTTTATGGAGGTGAGGAAGAGCTCGTCAGAAGGGGTTACGCCGACGCTAGTTTCCAAACCGACAGAGATGATTGTCGATCACAGTCCGGATTCGTACGCCATGAACGGAGGAGCAGTGAGCTGGATGAGTTCCAAGCAAGATACGGTGGCGATTCTACCACGAAGTTTAATACATTGCGCTTGTGAAGCTGCAAAGGAAGGTGTTTGATCCGCATTTTCTCGATGATCTTGGTATTTTCCCAACCCCGGTGAAACCGTTCGACCTTTATTGTGATAATTCTGGTGCCATCGCACAAGCCAAGGAGCCGAGGAATCACCACAAGGTCAGACACATAGATCGGAAATATCACCTGATATGAAAGATCGTAAAGAATGGTGATGTAGACATATGCAAAATTCACACGGATGCAAATGTTGCAGATCCGTTGACTAAGCCGCTTCCACAACCCAAGCATGAGGGGCACATTAGAGCTATGAGCATTCGATGTCTATTTGATTAACTCTAGTGCAAGAGGGAGACTTTTGGAGATATGCCCTAGAGGCAATCATGTATGATGATATTTCCTATGTGTTTATGAATAAAGATAGTCCTTGGACATTATCAATGATGTGTATCAGCAAGTATGTGACTTGTTTGTGGGACTATGCATTGTATGATGACTGTCCTAAAAGGTCCCTAGTCGAAAGGGTTGTGTGGACGTGCAGCCGACTAGACTAGCATATGACACGGTCGATGGCTTGGTATCACTAGCCATGTAGCATTGGATACTAACCAGATAATATGGACTTGGAAAGGTCTGGTCGGATTCGACGTATTCGGATCCGAGTCGAGATAAGGTCCGAGTCGGACAGACCCAACTATGAGACGCAGCGAAATGTCATATGTGAGTCTCTAGTACAACATACGTTCTATGTCCTAAGACCTGAGCTGACGCATGTACTTGGGATGTTGATGACTGCTTAGGTCGACTAAACGCTACTCCGTGAATCGGGTAGTTACAAAGGTAGGTTTCGGCTTGTCCATCCTCATGCTGCGAGACATGGTCGAGCAAGATGGGATTTGCCCTCCAAATAGGAGAGATATACTGGCCCCTCGTGTGATCCGACCAGATAAGCATGGCCATGCGACAAGGATTATGAGATAATCCGGATAGTGGTCGGAATCACTGGAACGAGAAAGAGGTCGGGCTATCACAAGGATGACAATCTCGCCTTGAGCCCGACAACATATATCATGTGGCAAAGGGAACAGAAGTGTGACATGTTGTACAGGTTCGCCTAACCAGCTTCATAGTCTGCTTGGTGTTCGGCATGCCTTGTTAGAGGCTGCTACCAACCGTGCAGTTCGGAGGTGATCCGAACTGCGACCAAGCCGACTTGAACCTAAGGGGTCGCGCGCTTAAGGGAAGGAACCTACGAGGTCGGATCCGAGGACACTGGTCGGATGTGATCCGAACTGTATTCGGATTATGGCCGAGTAGACTTGTGGGCTTTAGGGTCCGTGCGAGGCCCAAGTGTTGAGCCCGCGACGGACGCCTATATAAAGTGGAGGTGCGACACACTTATTCGATTGATCGCTTCGGCGCCGTCATTAGGGCTTTGCATGTGTTGCAACTAGCCACCTCCAGTCACCGCCGGTTGTGTGTTCGGACCTAGCAGTCCGCCGCACGACGTTCCTCCTGCACGCGCGGATACTTTTAGAGACGGTGCACTTGTGCCGCTCCGGCGAACCTGTTCGCAGGATCCGATCGGCTACGTGGGAGACCGGCAAGGAGGAGACGACTCCGGGAACGCGAGGCGACTCCGGGAACACGCTGCCTCAACTCTACTTCCGCTGCACGGCACTGCGCGTCTAGTGGTAAACAAACTGTGATCCATCTTCTGTAGCATGTTCTTGGTTGTTCTGCGCGTAGGAATTTTAATTTGCAGTCGACGCACCCTATTGTAGAACCCAACAGGTTTTATAGGACAACTCCCCGAGGGTACAACAGTAATGTGGCTGGGTGTAGGACCCGGCTGTCAGTGTCTATGGTGGCCAGGTTCTCCGCCGGCTGCTGGGGCCCGCTTCTGCGAGCCCCGTCGACGGCTCTTCACGGTAGCTCCGCTCGTGTTGACGGAGGCCGTGTCGGGCGCTACATGGTTACAGTGCCGCGTCGGGCGGGTCGGCGGCCGCCTGGCAGCGCTTACTATAGCCACGCTTGGCCGGGATTTGGAGGGAGCGTGGGGCACTATCGCCATGCCCTAGCTTATCGCTTGGTACGGCTCAGACTCTGAGGGAGGGGCGGGCCGCCTGCTGGAGGCTGGCCCGTGCCCAAGCCGCCTTCTAGGAGCACGCCGTCTTCGGGAAGCCGGCTACGTGGCGCCAGCCGGCTCTGGAAGCCGGCCACGAGACCAGTCGACCTAAGGGGCTCGACTTGCCTCGATGTCTTGAAATCTCCTTAAGTGCGGGTGAAGCTACCCGGGGTCTATCCCCCGACATGGTCTTCAAGTAATGTTACCGTTGCTCTTGAAATCCGACCGTTGTGAACGTGTCGGTTGGCCATTGGCTAGACCGCGTGTCCCAAATGGTCATTTCCCATCATGGAAGGTTGCGGCTATAAATAGACACCCCGCACTGGCGTTGTCCAGTGGCTGCTCCATTTGATCTTGAGAATATTGTTAAGCAACCCCCTCTCCTAAGTG
Organism: Aegilops longissima; assembly: GCA_021605205.1. Lineage (NCBI taxonomy): Eukaryota > Viridiplantae > Streptophyta > Magnoliopsida > Poales > Poaceae > Aegilops > Aegilops longissima. Next base: position 609,402,036 of record CM038679.1, on the reverse strand, counting down.
ATTTGAGTTTAAAATCCATCGAGAGAAAACCCCCAGAGCCGAAGAATTAGATAGTGGTTCAACATCACTCGAATCTAAGTCCAGTACGCTCCGCCTATTACTCTTGAGAGCTGCAAACTCTCTAGACGGTTGGGTGTCAATTTCTTCAGAGAACATGAGTAATTGTGGTTCTCGAAGAAGTCTGTAAAGGTTCGGAGATCGCCTCAAGTATCTATCACGAGTGATCGACATTGGTTGACGAACCAACTGTCGAGGAGAATAGAAGGAAGAGAGTTTATCTTTTGTGTTAAATCACAACCCCTCCAATCAGACATAGTCCTTTTGCAGAAGGGCGAGCTAGTTACCTCTGCTTCTCCACTTTACATTCAAACTGTTTCAATCATGTGATTTGTCTCGATGCATGCTTTTAGTTTCCATTCGTTAGTTTATATTCGCTCGATGTACACTGTTTTCATTACTGCTGGGTTCTGAGAGTTTTAATATTTCAAGAAATTTTAAAACTCCCATTCAGCCCCCCGCTTTGGTAGACATATTCCGTTCCTACAAAACTCAACATTCTATTTCATCTCAAATAATTACTGAGCAAACAATGTAGACAAATGCAGAATAAAAATGCGAACTTCGTGGATATATTGTTCGAAACCATTTCATTTTATGACTCAATATTTTAGTGTGACTCAAGGATAAGCACAGGAAACAACACCTCACAAACATTTATTATTCAAAAAATCTTCACCATGTATTTGAAAAAAGTGTTGGCCATGTACTTAAAAAAGTGTTCAAAACAAACATGTATATAATAAAAATAATACAAGATGTATTTAAAATATCAACGTGTATCAACAAAATGTTTTATGTGTACACTAAATATGCATCATATACTAAAAAAGGTAGTCATGTGTTGAAGAAAGAAGTAGCCGGTGAAAGCCGACAAAGAAACAAAGAGAAACGAAGAAAACCAATGAAAACCAAAAGGAACATTAAATAAATAATACAGAAGAAAACCAATAAAAAGGAATGGAAACAGCGAAAACCAAGAAAGAAACAAAGAAGATAGAAAAATAATTTTAAAAACCATAGAAAACAAAAACTAGTGCAAATAGAGAAAAAACAAAGAAAATTTGGAAATAGAAAAAAAAGCCATAAAAACTAAGAAAATCGATGAAGAAAAAAGAAAAATAGAAAACCGATGAAGAAAACACATAGAACCAGATGAAATAGTAAGACGAAACAAAAAAAGGAAAAAAAGGGACCAAACTTGTACGTCGATCACACAAAGACTACAACCAGCGATCAACGATCGAAAGAAAAACAGTGAAACGGGGTGGCCCAGTTACGACGAGGAAAGAAAAACCTTAAGACGAGACGGAAGCCACACTCAATATCTCTACTACCTAACAGAAACGTAAGGTTTCCTCTCCCCTCTTACGTCGCCACGCTTCGTCCAACTCTTCCCATCGCTCGCCCTTCGTCCGCCCCTAATAAAAGCCTAAAAGGTAACACGATCAACGACTAAGAAAAAAATCAGGGGCAGGAAATAAAGACGTAATCTCCGAGGACGTATCCTGTGCAACGAGAGAACTCATGCACCAGATGCACCAGCTACACATGAGCCCTCAGATCGTAATGGAAGGGACATGATCTATCTAACAGGTTGGTTGTTGGTACGTTTTGCAAAGGAGACCTTGAAGCGTAGCTAAATCAACGAAACGACATCCGTAACCCAGTTCGTGTCTTCCTCTTCCTGTACCACTGAACCAGGCCCCGAGACTGGTGTATAGTTAACAAATAAAAATATTTTCTTCTGCTGCTAACATGATAATCATGCCCAGGCATCTTGAGATGTTGTTTCTGGCAAGATAAAATCTGGAACATGAAAATTAGTGAGGGTTTCCTCAGTTGGGCATCAAAAAGGGCATTCAAAATCAACAAAATGAATAACATGAGTTGCGTAGCAAATAATATACTGCTGACTTGTACCATAAATCCCAGGTATTAACTTGTTCATACGCAAGTACTCACAATCATATGAAAACTTTCTTTTTACTTGGAAAACATGAAAAATGTTTATAATCACACTGCTCGTTTGTCTATTTCCAATCTTGCTGCACCAGCTGAGGATAAACTTTTACCCTTACGATTTACCTATTCAGCTCATGATTCACTTGCAATACAAGCACCACATTATTAGAGTATACCTCTGGAAAGTATGGTCCTGAATATATGTTGACACAACGAGAATTATTGTATTGTTGGCAGGGTGTGCTGTTTCTTTTATCTAATGAAGCAATTGATCCATCTGGGACAAACACACCAGTGTCAATGTTAGTGTAGAGTGCAGGCGTTGATGATAGGAACAATATGATTAAACTAGATTTTAGTAACTGATGGCCCTAAACTGAGTAACACTGAACGCCGAAACTGAAAAAAAAATTGAGCAGGCTAGCATTACCTATGTTCTGCCTGCTAGCACTAAGCTCGAGGAAATGGCTGTTGTAGCACTGGTTTCTTCATATAAAAGTACTAACTATCACGTGGAAACATTTATAAACATGAGCCGAGGCCTGCTGGAGCACTGATATCTTCATATAAAAATACTAACTGTCTATTTTCCAGTCTTATAGTTGCAACTGAGGATAATTTTTGTAGCCCTTCTAACTGCAGATTACAGGGACCTTATAATTTATGAGATTTTGCAAACGGATTATAAGGAATGCCGACATTCTGCCACTGATGGATTACTACATTGTATATACGAACTGAAACACCAGTTTCAGGGAAATGATGAACTACATAATAAAATCAAGAAGATGAACTTGCAATGCATTCAGCAAGTTAAGTTGGACACTGCAAAGTGCACTTTCTACTTAATACTTTTTACTAATAAACGATCAAAACAGGGAGTCAAACCTTGTGCTTGACATACAGATTGTACAAACATATTTCCCCTCGTCTATTTTTCCAATCGCCTACAATTACTGGTAAAATTATCTATTAGAACTGCATGTGGCACATTGATTCGGTGCTCATACTATTCAACTTACCAAATGCCACTGCATTCAAACGAATCGGTGAACCGAAGGATTGGGAACTTGGATAACAGAAGAACCAAAATTAGTGATCATACCGTGGATCCTTTATCAGTAAAAAGAGGATGGTTGGCTCCTAATCAGTCGCAACATCGATAACCCCGGAGCTACAGCGTCGCGTCGCTAGGTGGACACAATCGAGGCGAGCCGCCAGTGGACCACATGAGTTGGATTCTGGGCACTGATGCGTCAACGCCGGAAGCCAGACAAAGAGAGATAAGTTGGACGGGGGGAGGGCGCATCTGGTGTAACGAGGTACCAACACAGAGAGAGAGCTCGCCTAGATTTTGCTTAGCCCTAGCTCCAGGCTTGGTACAGAACACAGGAAGGGGAGGAAGACGATCTGGATTTGTGGAGGTCAATTCGCTGGATTTAGCTGTACTGCAAGGACTGTTTTGCAAATATATCAGGAGCCCAATCATCGAACCGAATCCTGTCCCTCTCTTACGAATCCAACGGCCCATCTATCGCTGGTGTACCTGGTGCATCAGTTTGCTCGTTTCACCGGATACTCTCTCCGTAATCTCCAGATGGGGATGCAATCCTAAGCGTTTCGTTTCATACCATGTATGCTTCGTACAAACGAGGGACACCCTCGGCGCTCCACCTCGCCCAGCTGCCATATCTCATGACGGTGCGTCACCCGGCGAAAAGCGCAGGCCGCGTGGCTCATCCTCGGCCGCCAACGCCGCGCCCTCCAGTAGAACCCCCCGCCAACAGGACATGGGACCCCTGCCAGTTCCAGCGGAACCGCCGACTCATTCGCCTTGCAAGTCGCGGCAAGGTGCCTCTGGACCGCCCATGGTGGGGGCGTGCTACACATTGTTTGGAGAGCTCGTCAAGACGTAGACGATCGAAGAGGGCAAGGAAGAGGAAGGCAATCTGACCCGATTCATCGACAAGCTGCTGGAAAAAGATGCGGGATTGAAGAGGTAGGGCACGGACGTGGCGGTACCTGTGCCTGGTGTGCGAGGGGATCGGGCCAGGGCGGGCAAGTAGTTTCTTGGCTCTGGGGATCAAGTCCAGCACATTGAGAGTTGCCTTCTCCTCCTCTCCCAAGCACAGCCACCATCGCACATCCCTTTCGAGCACACCTGAACACCTCCCATACTCCTCCGACTCTCTCTTGGAGCCGCCGCCACGGCTCCCCTCCACCCGACGTGCATCGGTTAGCTCATCTTCGCTCTCCTCACAATGATGTGTGATGGATGTGGTGGCCACTGATCTAACGACGGCGTGGCCGTCTTCGTCAGGTGACGAATCGTCGCATCCACCGCCGCCTTCCCATTTTCGACCCCGCCACCACTGGCGACTCGTGATGCAGCTGGCGAGAGACAAGGGGAGCGATGCTCTCCGTGGTGGCAGAGGAGGGGGAGGTCCCGCGCTAGAGGAGAAGCAACATGGACTGCGTGTTCTTACTCGTCTCCCGCGTCAGCTGCACCAAGGTACTATGCCACGCGAAAACCTAGCGCAAATCCATTGATTCGTTGGGTTTTTGTGTCTCCTTGCCGGTGAATGAAAGTTGGATGCCGCCTCGGTTGGTTAATTTACTGATCGGAGGTCGTATTTTGTTTTGGTTGCAGTGCTTCCAATGCGAGTACGTCCACTGCGACGGTCCAGTTCAACTCGAAACCCAGGAACTGCTGGTACTGATTGTATGGCAGCTGCACCAACCCAAGTTGCACCTTTCGTCACCCTATTTCTGGTCCGTACTTCCGTAACCTCTGAAATAAAATACCTGCTTCAAATTGATACGTGTGTGTGCTTCTGTAATTGCTAAAAGAAGAGTGTGCTTCCATGCTTACTTGCATGCCTAGGACGCTTGCTTTGGTGGTTAGTGATGGGTGTCATTATAACGCTTGTGCCAGGCTAACTTGGGCTGCGGTGTAATTTGCTCCCTAATGATGATATTTGATGTTACTCTTTTAGGGTGATATATGGAGAACATGCTCTGTTGCTATCTCCATCTGAGAAGTGGCTCCCAACTATTACAAGGTGCCGCCGCTTAACCAGGAAAACCAGCTATGAGTTTTTTGTTCGTTGAATTATTTTTTTCTTTCCATTCTTATTTGTTAGTCAGTGAGTCTAGCTAGCATAGTATATATGATTACACAATACATAATTCTTATCATGGTTTGTTGCACGGCATGGTGCTGGGTGAACGCCTGCAATGGTGCAGCGGAAGGAAGAAATTCAGCATGTCCCCTCGTCCCGTCCTCTCTTTTAGTTTTTGTTTTGAACTAACATGTTGCTGAAGGGTTTTGTTTCAGACCTCATCAGACTGTGGCACCTCTCAATTTGATTAAATATTTTTTTTGGTATAAGAAGGATTGAGCTAGCATCTTGATTTGACATGTCCAGTGGAATGTCTCTTTGCATGTAAGATTTCATTTGTAGTTTTGGTACATATGGTGCGTGTGTGTTTTCCTCCAAATTCTTTTATATGTTGTCATCAAATTTAAATCCAAAGTGAGGAGAAATATTTTGCAAACAGTTTAGTATGATTTTTCTATGATGAGTGATGATTGTTGATTGTTCAAGAAGTAGCTTACAACCAAGCATTTAGGCGCAACTTTTCAACTACGGTACGTCAAAAGTTGATTCTTGCTCTCTTCTGAACTTGGATTGGAGGTTATATGCTACAAATGGTACACAACTTTTTTTTGCATTGAAGCTTTATACCCTTTTCACGTGCCGCTGAATTATTTCCCTTCTTTGAAATTTTAATGGAGGTTAAATGCTAGAAATACTACACTCCTAAAATAATATTTTTCATTCAAGCTTTATACCCTCTTAATGTGTCTATTATCTTACAAATCCGTGTATGTTCTTGTGAAGTTCTAGATCAGCAAAATAGAAATGCTTGTGTTTATTTGTTAATTGAATTTTTGCCTTGACAACAGTTGATAGCCTTTTATAGTTTATCGTATTTTCTTTGGAATGCCAACAGATGAACAAAACTTACAAAGGGTTCAGCCTTCCATTGTGGATGGAGTAGCAGAAGTGAAAAGAGAAAAGAAATACTACAACAAACATTTAGAGTGGTCAAAAATCACACACCAGGTTACGACAAATTATTACAAATTGTGAATGTATTTATTGTGCTAATTGCTGTTGGCGTATAATTTATTAGCAGGTATGCTTTGGGAGTTAGCTAATTCAAGTCAGCATTACATGTAGCGTTTGGAGTGTGCTTATTGTGTCCTACTCTTGGCAGAAGTCAAATGAGATAATATGTATGATGTTCACATTGACATGGTGTCCCAAGCACCCTGTGGTGGAACATCTCTCTTCATCATGGTGTCAACTACAGATGGTTTACAAAGAGAAGTACTTGCCTGCTGCAAGCAAATTGAATTTGTATATGAAGTAACTTTTATTAGGGATAAAATGCGACTATTTAAAATTATTCCATGGAACTCATTTGCTTTTTTGATCTTCAATTACAATTTACTTCACCAGAAATGAATTTGAAATGGGATGGAAGCGGGTTAAATTTGCACTAACTACACTAAGAACAGAGCTGAACCCTATAGCTTGCGTACCAAATGACACAATTAGAACAAAACAGACTCATGGCGTAATCTCAAACAATACAACTACACAATAGAACATAGAAGCTTTTCAAGAAAGCTCAGTACCACTGTACCAGTGTGCCTTGCCAAGAAAGATTGTACTAAGATTATCCAGGGAATGCTACATAAAAGCAAGCTATAGGTTCTAACATCATAAAAAGGAGATTGCACTGTGCCAATGACAAAGTATTTTGTGCAGTACAAATATGTTTAACGTGTACTCAGACCCAGACATGCATAAGTTACACTCGCCATTTCGACCAGGTACCGTACTACATGGTGTACTGGGTATCATACCCGCCTTGGGAGATTGTGAGCCGGATGTGCCATTGATGGTGATAGCGAGCTTGGGTTGATTAGACGGAGATAATCGATGGAGTAAAAATAAGAAGAGGTGGAGATAATGGGCGGCGGAAGAAGAAGGGCATGCGATAGTGGGTGAAGGAACAAAAATAGTGATTTAAAGGTTAAAAGGTCTATCTTAAAGGTAAAAAGGAAGATTTAAAAGGTCTATCTTTCAGATGAATTTTATGCCCAATGGACAATGCTACTTAATGCCAGTGAAGATTTTAAAGGTCTATCTTTTACATGACTTGTATGCCCAATGGCAATGCAAGTGGGTAATTAACTAGCTTGGATTGGCGAGAGGCAGAGATAGTGTGTGCAGGAGGAGGAGGAAGAAGAGACCATATAGTGGATGAGGGAAGAAAAAAATAGTGATTTATAAAGGTTAAAAAGAATTCGACAATGCTGCTTAATGTGTATGATGATTCAAAATGCACGTCTTTGATATGATTTATGTGAAACTACTCGAATATCCAAGCTCCCGTTGCAACGCACGGGCAATTAACTAGTAAGCTAGATATACGGATGATGACAAATAGGAGAGCAACTAATTAATGAGCGCTCCTTCAGAAGCCTCGCAACGATCAGCGCCACTTGGCGCGCTCTCAGCGATTCGCCACGTGTCACGCTCTCGGTGCTCCCTCCGGATTTTGTTTTTTTTATTTTTTCGCACGCGTTTTCGGCTTTTTGAACGGTTTTTTCAGGGTTTTTTCAATGTTTTGGTTTTCCACCGGTCTTTTTCTAGCTTTTCAACCAATTTTTTTTAAAGAATTTACGCAAAAAAATGCATTTTCTTTTTTTTTCCTTTCGCGAGAGTCACGTTTTGTTTCCGCGAGAGGCACGGCCGTGCCTCTTAGAAACGAAAAAACGCATTTTCTCTTTTTTTTTCCTTCCGCGAGAGGCACGGTTGTGCTTTCCCGAGAGTCACGGCCGTGCCTCTTGGAAATGGAAAAAAACCACGTTTTCTGTTTTTTTTCGTGAGAGGCACGGTTTTGCTTCTGCGAGAGGCACGGTTGTGCTTTCGCGAGAGTCACGGTCGTGCCTCCTCGGAAACGGAAAAAACGCGTTTTCTGTTTTTTTTCTTTCGCGAGAGGCACGGTTTTGCTTCCGCGAGAGGCACGATTGTGATTTCGTCAGAGGAACGGGCGTGCCTCTTTCGGAAAGGGAAAAACCCGTGCTCCCGGTTCTGGTTTTTTCGTCTGTTTTTTTCGTGAAAAAAAGTTCGTCAAAACCCATCAACATGGGATTTAGTTTTGAAGATCTCGACGCGAGAAATCCAGCGGATAAAGCGGTTCGAGATTTGGACGCACAGTTTAAGAGATAAAATATTTTGAATAAACGGATCTACGAAAAAAAGAAAAACTCTCAGGTTGCGACAAGTGACGCACATGCAGCGCGGCACTTGTCGCAACCTGGGAATTAGAATAATCTTCGCAATGGGTACTCCTTAACTAGTGATTTCGTGACAAATAGGGAAAAACGGGAGCAACTAATTAAGGAGCACTCCTTCGGGAGCCTCGCAAGGATGAGCGCCACTTGGCGCGCTCTCAGCCATTTGCCACGTGTCGCGCTCTGGACGCTCCCTCCGGATTTTGTTTTTTTATTTTTCCGCATGCGTTTTCGCCTTTTTAAACGGGTTTTTTCGGTTTTGTTTGACGTTTTGGTTTTCCACCGGTCTTCCCTAGCTTTTCGACCAAAAAAATTGTGAAAAACAAATTGCGCAAAAAAACGCATTTTTTCGCGAGATTCACAGTTTTGTTTTCGCGAGAGGCACGGTTGTGCTTTCGCGAGAGGCACAGCCGTGCCTCTTGGAAACGAAAAAAACGCGTTTTCTATTTTTTTTCCTTTCGCGAGAGGCACGGTTTTGCTTTCGCGAGAGGCACGGTTGTGCTTTCGCGAGAGTCACGGCCGTGCCTCTTGAAAACAAAAAAAAACATGTTTGCTATTTTTTTTTCTTTCACGAGAGGCACGGTTGTGCTTACGCGAGAGGCACAGCCGTGCCTCCTTGGAAACAAAAAAACGTGTTTTCTGTTTTTTTTAGTGAGAGGGACGGTTTAGCTTCCGCAAGAGGCACGGTTGTGATTTCATCATAGGCACGGGCGTGCCTCTTTCGGAAACGTAAAAAAACCCGTGCTCCCGGTTCTATTTTTTCATTCGGTTTTTTCGTGAAAAAAAAGTTCGGCCAAACCTATCAACATGGGATCTCTTTTTGAAGATCTCGACGCGAGGAATCCATCGGCGAAAAGCGATTCAAGATTTGAACGCACGGTTTAAGAGATAAAACGTTTTGAATAAACGGATTTATGAAAAAAGGGAAAACTTCCAGGTTGCGACAAGTGGCACACATGCAGCGCGCCACTTGTCATAACCTGAGAGAGTTGGAGTGATCTCCGCAAGGAATACTCCTTAACTAGTGATTTCAGGGAGAAACTCCATATGGGTATGCACAGGCATCCGGTCCAACAAAAAAAAAACAGTAATCATCCCCTTGTTAGAGTCTGAAACAAAATGGAGCTCCCACGTTCGTTTAGATTCTGGACCGTCCGATTGTCTGTACAAACGAATCCCGACCGTCCAATCTTCAGATGAAACAATCTGGACCGTTGGATCAAGTCTGATCTGACAACCAATGAACGGGCACATATTTCCACACCCGCGCTGCCGCACCGGCTCTCTATTACAGGCGGGGCCAGTCTGGGTGGGCCACTGATGTCAGCGACGGTGGAGGTGGGCGTGCCACCGTCTGTAAATTTGGAGGGCCGCCAAGAGTAGTGTGGGATTTCACGGCCTGTCCCTTGCGTGTCGTCCTGTGGATGGCTCAGCTGCGCGTTAGGCCGAGGAGAGCGAGTGATTGGGTGAACCCTAGCCGCCACTCTCCCTCTCCCCTTCTCTGCCCGTGCTCTTCTCTCTTCCTCGCTTGCCCTCGCGCCGCCACCCGCCGGGAAGCGCCGCAGCCGCTGCTCCTCAGTCTGCACATGCGTCGCACTAGGGTTTCTAGCTCCTAGCGCCTGAGAATCAGCTCGAGGTTGGCTTCGCGTCAGCGGTGAGAAGGGGCCGGCGGCCACCGCGGGAGGAGCAGGAGGAAGATGAGATGTCGTCCGTTGAGGCGTGTCGCGGCCCTTCTCCGCGCCGGCGACGGGTGCAACAAAGAATGGAAGGCGTGCATTCTGTCGGCATCTGATCCAGATGACCTCACGCCGCCGCGCCCGTCCTCCTTCCCCGTTGCCCCTCCTCTCGAGCCACCGGCTGGCGCTCTCCCTTCGCTGGAAGAGCCTCCCCCTCCTCCTCCGGAAGCTATTTGTGCCCCAGGTTAGCTTATTTTCTTTGCCGCTGCTCAGATTTCGTTCATGTTTTCACAAAATTAGATTCGTTTTGAGGATAGCACAGTATTTAGTTTTTGGGATGTGCTAAATCAATTTGGGCGAAAAATTTCTTCTCCTGTTGGGCAGGATTCGTAGCTATACATGTACATGTATGTTTTCTGATTGAACTGTACTAGCAATCCTAGGCGTAGAACTATTGTCGTTTGTGAGGTCGCGCTGCTGCTTTCCTCGCGGTGCTCAGCTGACCATGTGATTCATCTCTTTCTTACAAGAGACATTTTGCTCGATGTATACAACTACTGATGCTAGGAACTTCTGGTCCAATTTCGTGCAAGAGTACATGTTGTGACTCTCTCCTGCAATGTGAGATTATATTGGATGTTGTTTATACATGCTTCACTTCTGTAATTCTCAATGGTTTGTGCATTAAGTGCTACTTGGATTTTTCTCTCTACATAAATAAACTTGCGACTTCTCTTGAACTAATAATAGTGCTTTTGTGTCGGTGGACACTCACTTTATTTAAGACAATGACAGTTCTGCTCCTGATTTCTTGCTTAATCCTGAAGATGTCATCACAATTATAAGCATGATTTCTGATGTAGTTGTTCGGAGATGGATTTACCGGCTCGATCGAGGAGCGGCGGGGGTAGAAGTGCAAGGCGAGGAGCGCTTGATGCGAAGCGCTCATAACAGCCACGCGTGTCCGCCTTTACTGGCGAGCGCATCAAGGTTTGCCACCAACTACTGCTCTCTTTTTCTTCAGAGGATGAGAGGAACACTGCTGATTAGATACTCCTGTTAAAAGTTCCCAACCGGAAACTTGGTTTTGAATCTTAAATGATGGCTGCTTGATAATTTGTCCAAGTTCAGATCCACCATTGACGACATGAGTTTGCTACCCTGCTCCTATGAAGGTAGCCGAAGGCCTGCACCTCCCACCGTGAGATCCTTCTCATCTTGCACCTCTTCACTGAGCTCCTCCTCCTAATTTATTTCTTACTACAGTTTGATTTGTATGATTCAGGTTCCAATTTTTTCGGTTGAATCAAGTGTCAACTAATGAGATGGATGTGTTGTTCATGCTCTTTGAGAAGGCCAGCCGCTCCAGACGACGGTGAACTCATCCAACTGGTACCTCCAAAATATATTATTACCTATGTGTTTTTAGGATCAAGTAATGTGCGACCAATTTCAAGTGAGAGGATGTCAATTTCAGATTTTGTAGGATACACACTGAATGCGTCGCTCGCCTGTCACTCCTTCGCTAGGAGGGGCGCAACATGCTACTCGCTCCAATGCTCCAGGTGCATTTACATGTTGTGATTTTTACTGTGTGATTAGACAAAATCTTGGAGAAGGCTATATATGTAGATTAAACCATTATTTTCTTGGCTAGAGGGTTTCTACATGATTGATTGAAGCGTATACATGGTGATGATTAACATGTACACCACGTACTGCCATTCATGTTATGCTAACTGTTGAGATGCTCTGCTCCTTTCTGTTTCTGCCATCCTGTAACTTCCAGACATTCAGATTGGAGATAATGTATATAAACCAATGAAATTCTGTTTGCTGATGGAGATTAAAGACATGTAAATCAAGTTCCAGATTTAATGATTGGTGATTATCAAGGTCCTTGGTTCCTTTTATTCTAGCCGATTGCCGTTATTTTCTTAGCTAGAGGGTTAATTCCTACATATTTTGAGATGTGGCTTTTTCTGTGCATATTTTGAGCTGCGGCCTTTTCTTGAATCGGCATGTTGTCATGCGTCCGTCCATGGCCAGGTTGAACGGCGATGGCGGTTGTAGCGTGACGGACGGCATCAACAACAAGCAGTTACTCATCTTTGCATCAGCAACAGATGGATTATGGAACTGTTTCAATCTGGATATTTCGCTTGGAAAAAATTGTCACGTACACTACCAGAAGGTGTGCGGAATTCTTTTATACCTTTTGTATTTTGTGTTGTTCAATATTGTTGTTTACTATGTTTTCTGTGATTGGAATCACATTGTGTTGGATATACTGAGTTGGGAATAGTGCCATTAGAAAGAATATAAGAAAATTAGATGTACCAGAAGGTGTGCGAAATTCTTTTATACCTCCAGAGTTAATTTGGTCTGCTCTATTTTATTTCAGGGTGAGAGTGAATTTCAATAGGCTTATGACAAAGGAATGCCCAAATCAAAGTATGCTTGAGTTTTATAATAATGCCTCAAATTTATTTGTCTGTACATTGGTGATCTTATATGCCATTTATTTTTGTTGTTTGCATAGGTTCTGGGAGCCTACATATGAAGATTGCTTAAATATGATTGTTGTACCGCAGGTACTCCCCCGTCGCTCCTCTACTCCAGGTTCCCTCCCTCTCTCTCTCTCTCTCTCTCTCTCTCTCTCTCTCTCTCTCTCTCTCTAACCGCTGCTCCCATCATCTTGGAACTACAGGAGACGAACATGTCGTCTTAGGCTCGGACGTTGTTGGTCGCCGGCTTGGCCTGCAAGAGGATGCCCCCCTGCTCTGACTTGCTCACATCTCGGTGTTTCACCAATGAAGATGTATTTTCAAGGTAGATTGGTTCTTTTCTAGCCTGCTAATTTACCATTGACTTTGTTTCATATGCATATGTGTGGCAAGATATGTGAATTAGCAAGCAGATAGCTCGCAGCCGTCTAAATCCCTTGATGCCCCTTGCCTGCCACCTAATAGTGTGTGATTGGTTGTAAATGATTCTTTGTTGGTGGCAGGATTGAATTAGCAAGTAGGTCACACATTTGCAACATTTACTGATGTTTGCATATGCTATAATTTTTCATGTTATTTTTTATCTGACGTATAATTCCCAGTGGAAACTGCAATAGGAATACGGTAGTATGCAGCACCCTGTCCTATTTGAGCGCATTTTTTTATCTCTGGTATACACTAAAAAAGTGAGCACATATATTTGTTGGTAAGCAATTTTTTTCGCAACAATTACTGTCGTTGATTGTATGTTCCAAAAATAGTGAACACTTTTTGTGGACCCAAAACACAAAGAGATAGATGTCATATGTGCTTTTATGTTTCCCCCTTTTCTGGTGTTTCATACAGCAAAGAACCAGAGTCATCGATGCAGTGAGGATGATTGTCGCGTCCGCTGGCTGAGGGGCAAGCTGGGGCTGTAGTCCCTGAACATAGTGGTTCTACTGTGAGGATCTCATCTGTCTCACTATGCGTGTATCTCTCTCTCTCATGTCTCCCTTTTTGCTAATCATTCATGCCTTTCATGATCACTAAGGTTTTTTTAGTTTTGTAGTTGCCGATTGCTGGGAGAATGATTATCCTGATTAATTAAGATTTAAATGTGTTAGACCAGACCAAGATGGATTAGTTTTGATGTATATTTTGGGTTAGAAAAATGTCAAACCTTAACATTTAGAAGAAGCTTTACATAGTTGGATCCATTACAGTGCTGCCTTGGTCGTTGTTGTAGGTGAAGGCCTTGCGTTGGGACTCCATGCCTCCTAAACTAAGAACAAATGAACTTGCCTTTAGGCTTTTCGCACTGCACCGTGCATCCAGGTCCAACCCAATGGTTAGGACGGCGGTTCTTGCATAGCATACATGGAGATGGTACATGTGGGGAAGAAATATAAGAAACTCATGCTCATCAGCGAGGGCAGGGGTCATATAGTCATCAAGGACAGCCTCAGTGTCTTCCACTCCATCACCTTCTGCTCGGCCACTTTCGGTAAGTACCTTTATACAAATCCCCATTGCACCAATTAACATGCTTAATATTGTTTCATACAGTACCTGGCAAATGGCCAATCGAGTAAATGTGGGTTAGGTGCATTGGTATGTACTACGCAGAGCTTTGAGATTTGTTTAGGTGCCCGGTGTTCATGTTAGTCTCCATGTGTGTGTTCTAGGACAAGAGGATATGGGATATCTGTGTTGTGTGTATGCAGGCAATTCCCATGTTCCAGACTCAGTAGTAACTATTTTTTGAAGCAGTCAAACTACTAGCAAGAATAGATGGCCAGCTTAATATTTTCTGTTTCATGCGTGATTGAAATGGTGATTTTGCTAGAAAAAGAAGAATTTTGTAACTCCCAATCTGAGTCAAGCTGCTAGCAACGAGTAGATGATCAGCTTGATAGACTTTTTAAATGGGTACGGTAATTTTAGCAGATAAAGGGTGATACCTTTGCACTGTGAATCATTTTCTAGGTCGCCACCGATCATAAATTGGTGATATTGTAGTAGAATTGTGGAAGAACCTTGCTGCATATATCAAATTTAATTCATTTTCTTATTACAACTATATTTTTTTTTGCAAATTAACTATTCTTTGTAAGCTCACAATATACAACAATTTAAAAGTATGATTCTAGGATTCTTATATGAAGCTGTATATTTTGGTCACTTATGTATGTTTGTGGGGTCTACTACCTTTTTTTATGCTTCGTGAAATATAGCATAGGCGCTTTGTGAACTACCACTAAATTTTATTGTAAGTGCATCTAGTGCCACCCCTAGTTGGTTTTGGAGTATTGACGACAAATGTGGTTGAGGGACTAATGCGTTTGTGAGAATTGCAGGATAACGTAGGTAGTGTCCCCCATTGATTTGGTTTACCTACCGGAGATGACCCCTAAAAATGTATGAAGACATTGACGACAATGGTGGCATGTGAAGATATTCACATTGAAGACTATGACATGAGAAGACATTGAGTGAAGACTATGAAGCCCAAGACTCGTATCGCTTCGTTATTCCCTTTCTTCTTTGTTGAGTCATAAGAACCCCCAGATCGTTAAGTGGGGTCCAAGTGATCAAAGTCGAATGATCAAGTGATGCTCAACCTAAATCCTATGTCTTCGAGCGAAGACAATGAGAGCAAAACTTATCCAGAACTGGATGAGTCAGCTTTGCTTGTAGCCCGAGTAAAGTTGTCGTGTGTGTTTGAAATCTGACCGTTGGAATACATGTCAGTTCCTTAGTGACCCACCATAAATAGCCCACTCCTTACACCATAAATTGGTGGCTGCTTAGAGTTAGTGCACGGCTTTTGTCGTTTGAGAGAAACCCACCTCGAAGCCTTTGAGAGAGAGAAATCCTTGCGAGGACAAAGCCCAAACACCCAGAGCAAAAGAGTGTTAGGCATCACTCAAGTCTTTCCGTCTGTGACCAAGACTTCTTACACTTGAGGACTGTGAATCCTCCAAATGGTTAGGCGTCGCTCGAGCATCCAAGAGTCATTGTGGATTGCCGGTGAACGCATCTGTGAAGGTTCTAAGTCTATCTTGAAGACTTACCAGAGTGATTGGGCGAGGACCGTGTGTCCTTAGCTCAAGGGAATAAGGTGAAGACGCGGTCTTCGAGTTGAATCTTAGCCTCTAAACGGATGTACAATTGTCACAACAACCGAACTGGTCCAACAAATCTTATGTCTTCAACAAGTGACCGGTTCTATCTTCTCCTCTCCTTACTTAGAGTTTGTCTTCGTGAAGTCATTGCCTATTTATCATAACTGTTTGACTTCATTGCTTGACTACTTTTGTTGATTGGCTTCTCACTATCTTCCATCTTGATCCTACTACCAAGTCGCTATTAGACTTGTACTTTCAATGCTATTGCATACTTGACTATGGTTTGCTTCTTGTAGTTTATCTTCCGCTGCATATTAATTAGGTCATTTCTATTGTTTGTCTTCGAAATATCCGTGTTTTGAAGACTTTCCTAAAAATCGCCTATTCACCCCCCCTCTAGTGGATAACTAACACTTTCAATTGGTATCGAGCAAGATACTCCTTGTTACGTGTGATTTGGTTTAACCACCGAGTTTTAGCTATGTCGATCGCAGGGTAATCAAAGTCTCCGCCGCTTGCCCGTGTTCGATGGAACCGACTATGCTTATCGGAAGAATAAGATGCGATGCATCTTGAAGCCATTGATGTCGACCTACGGTATGTCGTCAAGAACGGCGCTCCCAAAAGCGTGAAGGTGTCATCCTCGCCGATGTTAAGAAGTTCATTCAACTCGACTCTACCGCAAAGAACATCATTTGTGGTCATCTAACCAAAGGACAAGATGGCCGTGTGAGTGCTCGAAACATCGGCTTAGTCTGGGATCGGCTATCCAAGGTCAACGAAGGCGCCTCAACCCGAGAGATCAAAGGATCGGTGTTCTTCGCAACCTCTTCAACCGCTTCAAGAGAAACGACAATGAAAATGTCCACTTTCACGCTTGATCGCCTCACTAACATCACAAATGAGCTTCATGCTCTCGGCGCCACTGAGATCACCAAGCATGAAATCGTCAAGACACTACTGAGATCACTTGATAGCTCTTTTGACACCCTTGCCATCATGATACAAGAACGCCCTGATTTCAAGACACTCGATCCGTCTGATATACTTGAGAGGCTCAACACATATGAGTTCTAGCTTTCTGAGAAAAGAGATATCTATGGTCTCAACTATGGCCGAACTCGCGCTTTGAAGGCAAAAGTTGTTTCCTCATCGAAGAAGAATCGATCGCGGTTCGATGATCCTAAAGACATTGGAAAGGAACTTGCTATGCTTGTGAAGAAGTTCCGAAGTTCACTAGGAAGACAAAGCTTTGAGAAAGTCTTCACGATCCAGCTCAAGAAATGATGAAGATTCCACTCATGACTACAAGAAGAGAACATGTCACAAGTGCAAGAAAACCGGACACTATATCTCTGAGTGTCCATAGTGGGACAATGAGAAGAAGAAGAAGAAGAGCAAGGAATATGATTCTGATGACAAGAAGAAGAAGAAATCTTCAAAGTCTTCTTCCGTGTCCTCATCTAAGTCTTCATCTCATAAGAAGAGCTCATCCGCAAGGCTCGTGCTTTTGTTGGCAAGGAAATGGATTAAGAGGAGGAGTCTGCTTCGAGGAGGTGGAGGTGGAGTCTAAAGAGGAGTCCGACCGGCGCTGTAAGTCCGGCTTTAGCCACGACCTATGTTGCCAAGTCCATCTTCAACATCAAGACAATGACTTCCACAACAACGCTGAAGCCGATGACAAGGACGACGCTGCCCCACACCTCTATCGCTTCATGGCACGTGGTGCCAAGGTAAAATCACGTGATGCTTACTTTCAAACATCAAGTGAAGATGGCTCGATTGTGAATCCAAACCCAGCTACAAAACACTTGCTAAAATTGCAACCGAACAACAAAGAGCTATGGAACATGCTCAAAAGTCATTAGACAAAAGCGATGACCGTTGGACGCGAAATGACACGCTCACAATTCTTAGTTGAAGACATTAAAATCTTCATGCTAAGTACCAAGAACTTGAAAGTCGCCATGAAACGCCTCAACTACTCATGAAAAGCTCTCCTATGATTATCTTCAAAGGAAGCAAGAGCTTGAGAAATTGAGAGCGGCTCATGAAGATCTTCAAAAGAGAATGAGTCACTTCAGCCAAACAGATCGCTTCCGCCAGATGGATTTGAACCACCATGTCTAAAATGTCTTGAGCGTGATAGCGCTACCTTTGTTGTCAATGTTCAATCGCTGCCATCGTTGCATTGTCTTCAACTACTAATGTGGTAACTAACCCTCTCGGAGGATACCACCGCTATTGCCGATGAAAATGCTAGGTTGAAGACATTGCTTGAAACAGGATGTATAAAAGTCCGAAAGGGCATCGACACTTTATGATGTCCTCAAAAGCGATTCTCAACCAAACCCTAGGAAAAGGGTGTTGTGTTCGAGAGGAAAATGAATGTTGATGGTTCCTCTCGAAGCCCGAGCAAGATCCCAAAACCACATGGGTTGTCGCAAAGGGACCTTCATGGATCCATCCACCTTATCCGCTTTACCTGCTAACCCTATTATCATTGATGAACTTTAATGCAAACTATAAGTCGTTCAAGAATCGTAATGGTGAAGTGTTTGCTGTATATTGGTACTAATCGCAGGAATGGACCACCTATGAAGAAGATCCGGTTCCCAAAAGTCGTCTTGAGAATCTTCCAGTGAATGTCATCATGATACCACCGAAGAAGACAAACCCTGCACCTAAGGCGCCATATGGTCCAAATGCTTCATACGATGAGGACTCACCGAGTCACCCTAACGCCAATGTTTTGCAGGAAATCGTACTCAAATTTATGAATATGAGCGTGTGTCTTCAAACCGCTATGTTCATAGAACTAAGAACTTTTCCTTATTCATATGAGTATCATTCTTCTCCTGCAAGGCTATTTGCTAGGGCTCCAAAGTCAAGTTCTCGAGATGTCGCACTTAGAATCAATGCCTCTAAGCCACCCCTAAAGATGTGGGTGGTTAAGAAGAATTAACTCTCTTTTGCGAAAGGGTCTCCAAATTAAAATCAAAGGCGCCGATGCTATTGTCAGGACCTAAAACATCTTGTAGGACGAAGATCAAATGCCCAAATGGTCTCACTATGTATTTTGTTCTGAATCGTTTGCCATTTATCCTATCTGCCTTAATCTTGATCTCGAGCTTCAATAATCCTCTTGTCCGTCAAATGTTTATGCTTCACAATACTCTTGGTGAAGCCTATCCCCTAACTGCATCAGTAGGGTATGACACATCATGCTTTAGAATGGATTATGGACAATGGATGCACTAATCATATGATCGGTGATCAAGTCTTCTCATGGACTCAACCTTACGCCCATCGGACAAGAGTCACATCACATTTGTCGACACCGGTAAAAGCAAAGTATTGGGTCTAGGAAGAGTTGCAATCTCAAAGGATCAACACATGGATAAAGTCATGCTTGTTGAATCCTTGGTTTCAACTTGATGTCCTGCCTCAATGCTTTGTGACTTGAACATGATTGTGATATTCGAAAATATCGCTGCCTTTGTACTAATGGAATCGACAAGTCTCTAGTCTTTGAAGGGTATAGGAAAGATGATCTATACATGGTAGATTTCTCGGAGTCCACAAATTGTCGTATGTCTTCTTGCAAAAGCTTCGAATCGTGGCTCGCATCGGAGGTCAGGCATGTTGGCATGAGGAACTTACACACACTCACCAAGAAGAAGCATGTCATAGGCATCGAAGGTGTAAAGTTCAAGAAGGATCATTTGTGTGGTGCTCGCTAAGTCGGAAAGATGACTAGGCAAAGCACCCTCAAGACAATCATGACGACATCTCAACCCTTCGAAATGTTACACATGGATTTGTTTGGCCCTACTCACTACTCTACCTCACAACAACCGCTTGTCTCTATGGCTTCGCCATTGTTGATGACTACTCAAGATACACATGGGTGCACATAATTTCTACAAGACCAAGTGCAAGATGTCTTCGACGCTTCACCAATCGAGTAATGAACAATTATGCCGCCAAGATCAAGCATATCGGCGACAACGCCATCAATTCAAGAACACCGACTTGATCTTTATCTCGATACCATGGGAATCACTCATGAGTTCTCTGCTCCATACACACCTCAAAGAAATGGCATCGTGGAGCGCAAGAACAGTAACCCTCATTGAGATGGCTCGAACAATGCTCGACGAGTACAAGACACAAAGAAAGTTCTGGCTTGAAGCTATTGATATAGCATGTCACATCATCAACCGTGTTTACATCCATAAGCTTCTGAACAAAACATCCTATGAGCTCCTTACTGGCAAGAAGCCAAATGTCGCCTACTTGAGTATTTGGGGCTAAGTCTCGGATCAAGGATCCCCATCACAAGTCAAAATTTGAACCCAAGGCTCACGAAGGCTTCATGCTCGATTCTGGAAAGGACTCGCACTCCTACAGTAGTCTTCAACCTCTATCACTACAAAATCGTCAAATCGTGGACGTGCGATTTGATGAAACCAATGGTTCACAAAGAGAGCTGCTACCAAGTACACTAGACGAAGCTCCGCCAATGAATCTATCAAGTCGATGGGAACCGTGAAATCATGCCTTCAAGCACACTGAAGAAGAACTTATCATTTCGCACCTAACCAACTCAAGACAATGCTCACCAAGACAATCCTCCCAATGATGACAATGATCGGCAAGAGCAAAGTCTTCGCCCGCCCATCCTCGAGTTGCAAATGAAGTAAAGATTGAAAAGATAATCGATAGCATCAATGCACTGGTCCGCTTACTCGCTCAAGAGCAACACAACTAGCAAATTTCATGGGCACTTTTCTTTTGTGTCAATATCGTAACCCAAGAAAGTTGTCAAGCCTTTATGGAACTAGAATGGATACAAGCTATGCAAGAAGAACTTCAATTCCTGTGAACAATGTTTGGGAACTTGTCAAGCGCCCCGACCCTCGCAAGCATAACATTATTGGCAGCAAATGGATATATCGAAACAAGCAAGATGAGCATGGTCAAGTCGTCGTAAACAAAGCACGCCTTGTGGCTCAAGGATATACTCAAGTTGAAGGAATTGACTTCGATGAAACATTTGCTCCTCGTAGCTAGGCTTGAAGCTATTCAGATACTACTAGCCTATGCTAACCACCACAACATCTTGCTATATCAAATGGATGTGAAGAGTGCATTTCAACGGCAAGATTGAAGAAGAAGTATATGTCGCTCAACCACCGGCTTTGAAGATCCAAAACATCCCGATATGGTGTACAAGCTAAATAAAGCACCGATGGCCTCAAACAAGCTCCTCGCTACCGGTATGATACGATCAAAGACTTCAAAGAGCAAAGGCTTCAAATCAATCCTTGATCCCACACTCTTCACGAAGACATAGGATGGTGAACTGCTTGTATGCCAAATATATGTGGATGACATTATCTTCTACCGCACCAACCGTAAGTATAGTGATGAATTTGGATACATGATGCAAGAACAATATCGATGTCCATGATGGGAGAGCTCAAGTTCTTCCTTGGTCTTCAAATTCATCGACAAAGGAATGACATCTTTATATCTCAAGAAAAATACCTCCAAGATTGTCTCAAGAAGTTTGGAATGCAAGATTGCAAAGGATACACGACGCCAATGCCGACAAACACCATCCGGGTCCCGACGACAATGGTAAAGAGTTCACCAAAAGGTATACCGCCCATGATTGGTTCCTTACTTTACCTATGTGCATCTAGGCCAGATATTATGCTCGGTTTGCATGTGTGCTCGATTCAAGCGGCACCAAAGGAATCGCATCACTTAGTCGTGAAGCGAATTCTTCGATATTTAGCTCACACCCCAACACTCGGATTATGGTATCCAAAGGGCTCAAAATTTGATTTGGTTGGATTTTGGATGTTGATTATGCCGGTGACAAGGTGGATCGCAAGTCTACATCGCACATGTCCCTTTCGGGACGATCACTTGTCTGTTGGTCTTCAAAGAAGCGTAACTGTATCACTCTCAACTGCTGAATCAATACATTGTCAGCCGGATCTTGCTTGTGCTCACTTCTATGGATGAAGCAAACTCTCAAGGACTATGGCATCAATCAAACAAGTACCTCTCTTCTGCGACAACGAAAGCGCCATCAAGATTGCCAACAATCCATCCAAAGACTCAAGACAAAGCACATTGAAATTTGTCATCATTTTCTCGTGGATCATGTCATGAAGAAAGATATTGACATCATTCACGCCAACACCAAGAGCAATTGATGATATCTTCACAAAGCCCTTGGATGAGAAAAGGTTTTGCAAGTTACGGTGTGAGCTAAATATCTTGGAATCCTCAAATGTCCCGTGATCAAGCACACATCCTAACACTTATGCATGTTGATGACTTAGATGTGCAACACACGAAGTAAAGTATATCTTCAATCAATGAAGACTTACATTCGAGTGTGAATACATTAACATGGAATTTGACTTCGAGCGCCACGATAATTGTGCGCCGTGTCCGGGTCTAATACTTCCTATACGGTGGGTAACGCCACCACCAAATTTCTCTGCTTGAAGTGTTTCACTCATGGCGTTATTTCGCAATATCTTCGCATTTGATTTGTCTTCAACTTCAACCTATCTTCATGATTTTCTTCACTATGTTGATTTGGTTGCTTTACGATATGTATATATTGTTCATCCTCTCTACAAAGATTCACTTATAGCTATGTCTTCCTAGTTGAATCTTTTGAACTAAGTGAATGTGATCGGACCCTAATCTCTATGCTTTCTATCTCAAACTCTATCTCGTCCAAATCATATGCATTCTATTGAAATGTCGAATGTCTTCTCTGCGTCCTTGTCGCCAGAAGACACGAGACAAACTTTAAGTCTGTTTTAAATGATTCATCCTTATTGTTGAAATCCGAGAAGCCGAATGACCATCCGACAAACTCCGGGCGTGGGAACGTGGGACAACTCGAGTATGTTGCATGCTTGCCACGTGCCCCTCGATGTGAACCGCCAGGCACTGCAGAATTGCACTTTGCCGCACACCTCCTTATAAATACATGTCTCCTGCGGTAAAGAAAACCTTCTTCCACCTCTCCACCTCGTCAAAACCCTAGCGCCACCGCTAGCTCTCGACGACGCCGGCGACGAAGCACTTAGCTGTCGTGACTTCTCCGACGCCGTCCTCACGCCGGCCGCGAACATCGTCCTCTCCGCCGCCGCCGTAGGTGTCCTCCGTTACCAAGTTAGGGCACGGTGGATTGAACTGCTCGGTCTCCTTTTCTTCCCGTCTAGCAGTTCTTCGAGTGGTAAATATAACTCTATTTTTACCATCTTTTTTATCCTCAAAGTTCCATCCTACTTACCAAAATTGGTTTCGCCTATACAATGTTAGATCTATTCTGTGCGATCTCATATCGCCTAGTATATTCACTTAAACTTCACAACTAGTTAGATTCCTCACTTGTACTTATTCACGGATTCGCATAAATCGAACCAACTCTCGGTAGATAAGTGAATGTCTTTGCATCATGAGGTCAATGTCTTCAAACCGATTTATCTTCAAAATCTTCCGAGAATGCATATGACCTCTTCCCTTCCTCGCATCTCTAATGTCATCACAGTACATGTCCGTGGAGAATCCTTTGTTCTCATAGTCCGCATTCGCTTGCGTAATTCTTACAACATCAACTTAACTCTCCGGCCGCCTCGTTTGTCCAAAGAAACGCAAGCCTTTGAAGCCTCGAACGATTGAAGCCATTCAGTTTTAAATTCATGGCTGCAGATAAATCGCTTAGGAAGGGCGGCGAGACAAGAT
Source organism: Aegilops longissima (assembly GCA_021605205.1). Lineage (NCBI taxonomy): Eukaryota > Viridiplantae > Streptophyta > Magnoliopsida > Poales > Poaceae > Aegilops > Aegilops longissima. Next base: position 609,378,560 of record CM038679.1, on the reverse strand, counting down.
CGTGGGGAACCTCAAAAGATCTCGCTGATGACCTCGCAGAGCTTTACAAGACAGATCCCGAAGAGAATTACAATCAAGCAAGACGTGAATCCAATGGATTCGCTGATATTAATGAACAATGGTTCAAGTACAAGTTCGTGACTCGAGAATACGCCGAGAAGAATGCTATCAAAAGCCCTTGGGGTGATATTCTCTTCGAGGCCTTCCACCCAAGAACAGGCTGAAGCTATTGCACAGGGTTTCTATCCTTGTATGGTCCGTGGACCTCAACTCGAGAATGCCGACCCAACGCCATTGCTCGTGTCGTGGCGATAATCTCTTCAAGCGCAACTTCCAAAGACGCAAAGGCTTCGCCAAGGAAAACAAGAAGTCATTGGGATTAGACTTCAACTCTAGTCCCTCTGCTCCCGTCGACGGCTCACGTGATGTCGAACCCAATGTCATCGGTCCTTCTACAACCTTGATGGCCTCATCACTCACATTGCGGTCCAAGGTGCACAAGTGGATCACTGATGACGATGTCGACTCGATGAAGCCCCAGCTCCTGCTCCTACTCCTGCTCCAAAGCCGCAGAAGCAAAAAGAAAGTCAAGGCTTCAAAGTCACCGCTCCTCCAAAAGCTTCACGTGTGAAGCCACTAGCCATCGCACCTCCACGAAGCAGCGATCAAGATCAATCTCAGATTCCAAGAAGACGGAGAAGAAAAGAAATTGTCAAGAATATCGATCCGACATCGACTCCTGCTGCCTTTTCTGCGAAGAGCACATTGATCTGTCCAAATGATGAAGATCTTGTAGATGATGCACTTGAGCAACTAATCAAGAGCAAGGAAGAAGCGAAATTTTCAACAATTTGCCTCTCTTTGATGTGGCAATCATCCATCACTTCATTGATGAGTGGTTTGACACCCCAAACATCAGCGCTTGAAGATCTGCAACTTCCTATTGGCCTCGGCGTCTCCTCAATGGAGCCATTGCTTCGAGCTAGTCTTGCTCAGCCAGATCGTTGAACTCAAGAACAAAATCGACTATGAAAAACTCAGCTCAAGAAGCATATGGCTGCACTCAGCGGCAAGATGTCAAAACTTCAAGGTCATGCCGCACGACCTCAAAGAAGCCTTTCTCAAGAAGCGCCAAGAAGCTGAGGCTCGTGAGCGCATGAAGAGTCTGGCCGACAAGTGTGTACTAGCCTACAATGAGGCCGAGAAGCGCAAGGCTCTTAGCCGCCCCGGCATTGACCCTGAATGGCTGCAAAGAAAAAGAAGCCTTCAACCGACCAAGCTGCACCTTCAAGGCGTGAAGAACCCCGCATAGTCTTCCCAAGCAGCATGACTGCTCAAGCCAAAGGTCAGTCAACCGCTTCAATAGAAGAAAACGAGGGCTGCCGAGGTCAAGCCGTAAAAAGGAAAAATCCTCAAGCCTCCGATGGTGCTCCTCCAAGCGAAAACTCAAAAGCAAGAAGAATCGGGCTGCTCCCACAGAGCCCTTGGTTGTTTAACCTATTTCATGATTCGCCTCAGCATCCAAATCCAAGAACGAGGGTGATAGTTCATGAGCCCGCCCACAGAGGCTCATGAAGTCAAGACATTCCAGCAGCTTGATCCCACATCACGAAGACATTGGTCATCATGACAATGTTGAAGATGATGAAGTTCTTCCTCGATCGAACCAAACCTCAGATCATCGCTTTGTTCTCACAAACAATGAACTCATCAAGATTGGTCGCCCTCCGACGCCAATTGCTCAGATGCATCATGGGCTGATCACCCACAACCAGAAGACTCCCCTAGTATTCCCCAACAACAAGTCACTCCCCAACAACAACAACAAGAAGAAGAGGAAGACTTTGAGGCCCTGCCAACTCCATCTCCAAAGGCGTCGCTGGCATTTCGCAGGCTTCGCAAAGGTCAAAGGCCTCAAGTACCTCTTTTGAGCGTTCCAGAAGGAGAAGTGCACCACCAACCTGTTGCACGTCAAGTGTTTTTAGAAGCCACTCCAACTGTGAATGTCTCCGAGTCCAAGCCAAAGCTGCTGCAGATAATCCGCTGCATCACCAAGACACCCAAGAAGAAGAAGAAGAACGTGTCCCTACTCCCCTGTTATTGAAGAAGTTATTCCTGATATCAACGTGCGATGCCCGACCCTCCAGCTCCTCAAGTGGAGGTTGAAAACATTGAGGCTGCCACCTCCAACACCAATGAAGCCAATCACATAGTCATGACTGAAGAAAATGTGGAGCCTGCACCAAATGTGCTCGAAGCCAATGAGGCAACTGCTCTCAAGCATCTCGCCGAGCAGCTGAAGCCTCGCTTGTTGCCACCGCCCAGCCCCGCCACCAAGGCCCTACACAATTGAGCAAGCATACAACTATGGTCACTAATCACAAGAAGATGGCCGCTCGTCCCTCCGCCTCATGCCTCGGGTCCTCGGTTTGAATATCATGTTGGGCATAGGCCTCGATCCGAAACCAAAGCCACGATCGCCAAGGTTTCGAGCACTTGCCACCTCTACTGGGTCTTTCAATGCAAATGGCTTCAAAGCCCACAACACTTTCTTTGATGAAACAAAGAACCCCTACACAAGGCCAAGGATATCATCGACCCTTTCTCGAGCTATCAACAATGAAGCTATTACTCCTGCTCAGATGATCAAGGGCACATTTTCCCTCATATGCGCCTCGACACTGAAGCCATTGCTGGACTGCCCTGCTTAGAGGAAGCACTTGATTGCTTTCGTGATGCTGGTCTGCTAGGCTTCGTAACAGACAAAGAACACTGGAATAAAGAACTTTTTCTTCAATTCTATGCTACCCTCCACATCCGCGGCTACTACAGAGATACGAAGACATGGGTTCTCGAGTGGATGACAGGAAATGTTCGTCATGAAGTCAAAGCTCTTGACGTCATTGAGCTCACAGGCCTACCCACTCCCGGAGAGCTGTTTGAACCTGGTTGCCAACTCCACCGCGATGCACTGGAGAACATCTTTCATAAGCCAGAGCCCAACATGAGTCAGATGTTGAGCATGATGAAGCCTCTGCCACATGACGCTGAATACCCTCAGGAATTCTTTGTTGATGACCTTGAGTATCTGCCTCGTATAATATATCACATCATCAAAGTGAACTCTATGGCCTATCAAAGGGCATTCATCATCTGCAAAACTTGAAGGAGCCATGAAGACATTGGTCTTTTACATCCTCAATGGCATTAGCTTCAATACGCAAGAATTCTTCATCCGGCAATTGGCTGCGTCTGGATCTAATCTTTTTGGTCTGAAATTTTATGCTCCATGTGTCATGCACCTCATCAAGATGCACTCTGCTATCAACTATTAGCCTTCCGCCGCAATCATCCGATCTTTCTACCGAGGTTGATATGTCAGTTGAAGCCATATACCCTGAGCCTGCCAAGAAGCCTCTTTGTCTTCGTAATGCGATCACCATAGCTTCTCTCAACCCATGGAAGGTGTCCAAGCAAGATCTCGTGTCTATCCTCCGGCCGGGAACACTAAATACGCCTCACCGCATAAGAAACCGAAGCTACCGAGAGCACTATTGCACAAAGGCGTCTAAGCGCTCTCACGCCCTAAATAACCGAGAACTTCTTGTGGCATCGCATCGTAAACAAGATAAGCATCACTCCCTGGCTCAAGCGACAGATGCAAAGCCTCTTGGTGGACGCCAATCGCATTCAAATCTTGCCACCAAGTATGCTTTTGTCACTCATGAGACCTGTCGGCGATCATGGAAGAGTTTGACCTCGCTTTCGGTGTTGAAGCAGATCTTCAAGATGATGGCTTCATTTGAACGCTTCAAGTTTGACTCCACTCCTCCACGGAATGCAGTCCTCGATTTAACTCCATCACTTGAAGACTCGACTATTCTTCCTCCGCTGCAATCACAATGCCAGAGTGATCAATGATGAAGATGATGCTACTTCACCGCCCCTACTTACGCTCAGATCGACATCGCACTAATTTCATCTGCGCCCAACAACAACGACAACCCCGCTGCATCATCTACTTCAAGAGGACGAGTAGACGCTCTATGTCTTCAAACCTTTTGGTCCTTCTCGACAAAAGGGGAGAAGCATATGAGTTTGATAGTCTTCAAGCGGGTTCATAAGGGCGGTTGCATAATATTTTGCCTAGTGTTTACAACTCTCGCTTTTGATACATTTGGTTCTTTGAGTTGTAAAACTTAAACTCGATGGTCGTCTGCTACTTATTTGCTTTACTATGGTGCGATGATAAATTCCGCATGTGCGATGATAACTGCCACACTTAGATCATTCTGCAGACGTCCATTTTTCATTATGCATGTCATTCTCTTAGTTATATCATTTCATGCATGATGAATTATCTTCATAAGTCGAAAAGGATCTCCACAAGTACAACCTGCCATGTGCATTTGCATTCCAAAAGCAAACTACTTATATGCACATCTTCAGGGGGAGCCTTTGCCACTTATGAAGAAAATTCCCTATCCTTTACAAATTTCACATACTTTATCCCCGTTGAAAACTTCAACCAGTTTGTCATCAATCACCAAAAAGGGGGAGATTGTAAGTGCATCTAGTGCCACCCCTAGTTGGTTTTGGAGTATTGACGACAAATGTGGTTGAGGGACTAATGCGCTTGTGAGAATTGCAGGATAACGAGGTAGTGTCCCCATTGATTCGGTTTACCTACCGGAGATGACCCTAAAATGTATGAAGACATTGACGACAATGGTGGCATGTGAATATATTCACATTGAAGACTATGACATGAGAAGACATTGAGTGAAGACTATGGAGCCCAAGACCGTGTCATTTTGTTGTTTCCTTTTCTTCTTTGTTGAGTCATAGGAACCACCGCATCGTTAAGTGGGGTCCAAGTGATCAAAGTCGAATGATCAAGTGATGCTCAACCTAAATCCTATGTCTTCGACGAAGACAATGAGAGCAAAACTTATCCAGAGTGGATGAGTCGACTTTGCTTGTAGCCCAAGTAAAGTTGCCGTGTGTGTTTGAAATCGACCGCTGGAACACGTGTCGGTTCCTTAGTGACCTGTGGTCATTTTGGACATATCGGTCGGGTAGCCTAGTGGCTATAAATAGCCCACCCCTACACCATAAATTGGTGGCTGCTCAGAGTTAGTGCACGGCTTTTGTCGCTTGAGAGCAACCCACCTCGAAGCCTTTGAGAGAGAAAAACTTGCGAGGACAAAGCCCAAACACCCGAGCCAAAGAGTGTTAGGCATCATCAAGTCTTTCTCATGCATGTGACACAAGACTTATTACACTTGAGGATTGTGAATCCTCTAGCCGGTTAGGCGTCGCGTTCGAGCATCCAAGAGTCATTGTGGATTGCCGTGAACGCATCTGTGAAGGTTCATAAGTCTACCTTGAAGACTTACCAGAGTGATTGGGCGAGGACTGTGTCCTTAGCTCGGGGAATAAGGTGAAGACGCGGTCTTCGAGTTGAATCTCACCTCCCTAACCGGATGTACAAATTGTCATAGCAACTGGAACTGGTCCAACAAATCTTGTGTCTTCAACAAGTGACTGGTTCTATCTTCTCCCTCTCCTTACTTAGAGTTTGTCTTCGTGAAGTCATTGCCTATTTTTCATACATGTTTGACTTCATTGCTTGACTACTTTTGTTGATTGGCTTCTCACTGTCTTCCATCTTGATCCTACTACCAAGCTGCTATTAGACTTGTACTTTCACGTTATTGCATACTTGACTATGGTTTGCTTGTTGTAGTTTATCTTCCGCTGCATATCAATTAGGTCATTTCTATTGTTTGTCTTCGAAACATCCGTGTTTTGAAGACTTTCCTAAAAATCTCCTATTCACCCCCCCTCTAGTCGATAACTAGCACTTTCAGTTATACATCATGTGTTGTTTGCATCCTTTTGCATCGTCTTCGGAACATGCTACATGTAGGTTCTCTTGGGTGTTATTATGTTTCATGTACTATTATCATGACTTGCCTTTGGTATATCATGCTAGGCAAAGCAGACTATGTACAACCTCTTCTTTTTGAAGCCCTCGGCCCCTCACCACCTGTTGAAGTTGTAAGCATTCTTATCTTCTCTCATTTGGTCTTCTGATACAATATCATTCTCAGTAAGTATGTGGAATGCTTTTGTTCAATATCAGATTAGACGGGGTGCATCGAGCGTCTATGTACAACCGCTTCTTATGTGTTCTCATGTTACTATTAAAATAGTTGCGCTTTTGGCAGTCGGCTATAGCGATGGACACAGTAGTAGTTTTTTTGTTTGTTTTTATTCAACAGTAGTATACTCCCGTATAAAACTAAGAGTTGTAGTACACTATAATTCTATTTTGGTTTATGTAGGAGGGCAGCAGCTCGCACTGTGAGGGGCTTCAGCGACGGGGCCTATTATGCACATGATGGTGTGCTACTCTCATGGGTAGAGCTCATCCATGGCTTGAGTGAGTAGCCCCAAAGGCAGGTGGTATGGCAAGCCGCGGGAAGCTCAGGGCAGGGTCAGCAGCTTCAACAGCTTCAACTGCACCAATGCAACTGTATGTCTCTTCAGAGTATGTACTCAGCTCAAAATAAAAATCTCAAGTGTATATCTTCTCGAGACATGACATAGATGAACACTGACATGCTTGCTGCAATCCCATTATTAACCACGTGCTTCTATTTCTCTCTGAATTCGTATTTTGAACATGGTGAATTTCTGGGAATGTAGTTTCATCTTTGCTATATATGTCTCTATATCTGTGAATACATCCATGGTCAATTAGTTTTCTTGGTAAACATAAGAATTTAGGTTCACATAGACACCCACTTTTATGTTGGCTACATATTAGTTACACTGATGCACTACTCAAGCTTTGCTTTCCTTATATGGAAATTTCATCCGTTAAGTATGTTGTACCAGCCCTATGGCTTGCTGAATATTGCTCTTGCTAATCCATTGATGCTATGCATATTCCACTTCGCCCGTCTGGGGTAAACTGAAGGATGTGTTGTTGGCTGATGAGGTTATCCCCACTAAAGCCAAGAAGGTCAGGCACAACTAAAACCAGGAAGGCCAATTGTTGTTAAGTGCTCGCCCTTTTGGTACAACTATTTAATTTCCTCTTTGCTTACTCTCGAATGCCTCCTGTCATGGGCATCCTGCTGATCGGCGCTTGCAAATCTATATATATGCAGGACCTTATCATTTTGTTTGTGGATGCGCGAAAGAATGATGTCTGGATATGGGAGTGTCTCTTTAGATGTAGATATACATGGTACCTCAAGCAACTAAACCGCGTATGGGGATTTAACATTGTCTTTGGTGGAAAAGGCCCTCAATTCTCGGCCACTGTTCTATTTCTAATTTCTTGCTTGGTCGTGTAGATGTCGTGGGTATTGTAGTCAAGGTTTCTAATGTACTCCTGTTCCAGCTGCAACCATGGCAAACTATGACACTTACTATGAATCATAAATATTTCTGTCTATCTCTCTATCTCTGTATATGATTTGGGCAGCATGTGTGCATTGACCATTCTGATCTCTTTGCTTTCTCATCCCCGGCATCCAGGATACGTAGGCGGGTATGACATTCCTCAAAGGCGGGCGTACCACGTATGTGGCCGTGTTGAAAGAGTTGTGGCCTCTGTCTCTGCCTCGAATGTCGATGATGCCTCTGTGCTATCACTCTCATGTCCTTTTTATTTTGTTTGTTCAGTGAATGTTGGATTAGACAAGAAGGCTTTATTCACGCTGAATCTGTACAACTATGAACTATTTGTGTATTCTTTTGTTTAAGCTTTGAAATGAGAGAATGAAATGTTGGGTTTGAGCAGTGGTGTTGCATGTCTTTTCTTGCTGTTGAATCACTGCAAGTAGAATTGTCGGACTACAAGTTATCCTGACACGAAGCCTTAATCTACTACCATTTTTATATGTTGTGAAGTGGTTTATATTCTCTTGCTCTTGAGTGATCAGTTTTTGCAATGTCTATTGCTTGCATATCATGACAGCTCTTCCCTGAAGGAATACCATCTTTATATGAACTTTTTTGTATTTGCAGTTTTTATACTTGCAGTTTAATGGTTGTATAGATGGATTGGATATGACTATACCCGGCAGCGGTGCTGCCGGGTGCGGCAAGCCGCACTTCCTACCTAGTTAGCTAAGAAAAACAGCCCGTGCGAGCCCATGTACACTTCCGGTGACCACCTGACACATGTGGCAAGCAATCCGGCTATTCAGAAAAAAATACTCCCTACTATATACTCCCTCTGTCCCAAAATAAGTGTCTTGAGCTTAGTACAAATTTGTACTAGAGCTAGTACAAAGTTGAGACACTTATTTTAGGACGGAGGGAGTAATTAAAGAAGTCTATTCGCTGCCTGGTGAAACCCGTCGATCAGGGTTAGGATTCAACCCTTTGCCTTCAACGTCTCTCTCCCATGCCCGCACCGCTCCTACAGCGGCTCGGCAGGAACCCTGGCCCTTTGTTGCCGCCCCCTCCCTGCGCCTCCTTCCCCCTCACTGCCGCCGGAAGATGCCGTTGGACTAAGCTTGCCCGGCGGACGGCGGACGGCGGGGAGCTCCATCGTGCGTCCGCGCGTCCTGTGGTGACGGAGGCTCCACCTCCCGATCTTCTCTGATCTGGCGACCGACATAGCCCATGGTGTGGTCCAACGCCCCCCGGACGACGCTCTCCTTTGCATCTGGCGTCCCCCTGGTGTGGTCCTGTGGAGGTGGCCTTGTGTGCTTTCGGCCACGACATCGCCCCTGTTCTTCGGGTCTAGCCGGGCTGGCGCGGCGGGGTGGCGGCCAGGGTTGCGCTAGCTTGCTGGTGTGCGCCCTTTGGCTGTTGACGACGGCTGGCTACACGGGTGCTGCAGATTCGGGAGGGTACTAGTTCTGGAGGGGTTGCTGGATCCAGGCTGTCGGCGTTTGTTGGAGGTGAGATAGAGGTTGTGGTGGCTCTCACATGCGGTCGGCATAGCGGTTTCGCGGGTGGTGGGCGGGCTAGCAGAGGCAAGGTGTGTGGTTGTGTGGTGTTGGGCAGTGCTCCGGGCGAAAGCTTGCCGGCATCTTACCAGCCGATGGCGGCGGCGGCCGTGGACGCCGTTGCACCTTCTTGGAGGCGTCGTCGAGAATTTGACCCCTTTGCACACTCTTTGATTTGGTTCTTCGGGTGAAAGCCTATGGCCCGGTTGGGTCGGGCGATGGTGTCAGCATTGTCCTTCCCACTTTGGGGCACCGTCTGGAAGACCTTTGGATCCCGCTTGTAATATTCATGTGCTAGATGCTCACGACATTGCGGTCGGCAGGTGCTTGACCGGCAATGTGGTGGTGTGATGTCCAATTTGGCAACGATGATGATGGCCATGGGGGCAGAGTCCCGACAGGGCTTTGGTTGTCGGTTCTTCCCTGACGTGCTTGACAGGTCTTTTCTACGTCTTGCCATGCCATCGCGGAGTCGGAGCTGCCCTGGAGTGCTAGGTGGTGACGATGACAAGTGGCTGGTGGTCTCCGAGGAGGTGTTGATTGGCGCGCCCATTTCTTCTATCTTTTGGTGGTCTTCTCAATCGGAGTTGTCTAGGCGTCTGCACCGGCGGTCAACTGTTTGGCATGGGTCGGCATGAGTTTCGGCGTTTGTGGCGACGAGAGCTTCGTTGGCGGAAGTTTGATGGTGAAGTCGGAGTCGCTGGCTCGTGGAGGAGTAATGACTATGACGCTTGGTGACGACCTCAGACTTTGTGGTTCTTCTCTACGGCATTTGTGTTTCTCCATGTGGGTGACCAGGTCGGCCGGTTTAGCCCTATGTGGGCTACTGTAACGGTTTTAGCCTGGCTTTTCGCTAATTAACTGGGCAACCACCTTCTTTTTTAATGAAAAAATTGAGATCCTTAGGGGGCGAGTTTGACAAAAAAAAAACTGTCGATCATTTCCCTGAATGACACGTTGGCATGGGCGTATGGCTCTACCGTACTAGCTCTGCATGGTCTGTTAGTGGAAAAATTACACTTCATTTAGTAAAAGATCATTTGCCTGCAGGATTGCAGCAGCCGCCTGGAAACACGTGTCAGAAAGAGGGCGAGAGCACACAAAGCCTGAACCACTGTGGTTCGTAAGTCCTCTTTGGTACAGCAAGATGTCTGAAGAAACAATTTGACAACAGAAAGAAGGAGAAGAGGTATTCACAGAGTCATACACGATCTAGATACAATTACTGGGAGCTCCGCTTCGCAGAAATTTGAGAATCAGCCTCACGAAGCTGAAGAAGTCTGTCCCCACCTTGGCGAGCCTCCAGCGCAGGAATCGCCATCGACCCGGCGGGAGAGCGCGCGCACCTGAAGGCGGCCGGGCCGAACCTTCACACCATGATGGCCATGGTGTGCAGGCTCGACATGCGGCCGTACATCTCGGCGGACATCTGCGGCATCCCCGGGGACAGCGGCCTCGGGCGCCGGAAGCATTCCTCCAGCTCCTCCAGCTTGGCCACCAGGAGGACCAGCCGCCGGACTGGCACGAAGATGAGCGTCATTGGGATGATGCAAGCCCCCAGCTCCAGTATCAGCATGGTTGCTCAGGCCGTCTAGGTAGCTTTCTTGGTTCCTTGTAAGTGTCGCTTTGCCTTGTAGAGTTGCAGTTGGGGAGTTGCTTGCATATATAGCCTTCTTTTTAGAAGAAAAAAGAAACGCTCACTTATCTGGACCCTGGTTGATTATTGGCGTTCAATGGCGCTTAGTTTACATCCCCTCTAATGATTGCTGTCAGTGCGTTATGAACTGATTGCTGCGACTTTCAAGTCCATGACACACGACGGGGCAGCTACAGAAATGTTTATTTTTCACGACGACGAAGAAGAACGTGAGGGGACCTATCAATGGCGGAGCTTCACATATCCTCAACAACAACAAAAAATGGCGGAGCTTCACATGAATCACAGAGACGGGTCAGTCTCATGAGGATTGATTAATTAGATGAAACCCAACAGTTGTTGCGGGAATATTTTGCAATATATTCTAATGTGATTAGGTTGTATGGGACATGAAGATTCGGAATAATATGACAATTAAAATTGAAAATACAAATGATATTGTGTAATGAGATTTGGTTGTATTAAATATGAATGATATATAGTTGTATAGATATTTATTAAATATAAATAAAATTAAAGTTCTCATGCATATTTGCATGTTGAGGTAGCTTTTAATTATGCATGGGTGCATGTTAAGATGAGCCTTTTCACATCCATGTTGAATGAGGTGACATGCTTGCATGTTGAGAAAAATAGATTCGTGAGAGCTAAATATTTAGATATAGAAGATCTCCTATAGTTTTTTTTTTTCGGGAAAAACTTCCAATATATTCATCTTCAATCATGATAGCACAACGAAAACTAGAAATAATAAAAATTACATCCAGATCCGTAGACCATCTAGCGATTTACTACAAGCATCAAGTGAGCAAGGCGTGCCATTGTCATCGCCCTCCTCACGGAGCCGGGCAAACCTTGTTGTAGTAGACAGTCGGGAAGTCGTCATGCTAAGGCCTCGTAGAACCAACACACCAGAACAGCAACCGCCGCGGATGAAGTGTAGATCAAAAGGATCCAACCTGAAAACACACAAACGAAGACGAACGACGAACAGATCCAAGCAAATCCACCAAAGACAGATCCGCCGGAGACACAACTCTACACGCCCACCGACGATGCAAGGCACATCACCGGAACGGGGGCTAGGCAGAGAGACCTTTATTCCATCTTCAAGGAGCCGCCACCGTCTCGTCTTCCTGAGCAGGACACAAACCCTAACAAAGCTTAAAAAAATCTAAAAACGGAGCCCTCCCACCGGCAAGGGCCGAGATCCACGCCGCCTCCATGGCCATACGGCCACCGGAGACGGAAAGGACCGGCGCCGGCGCCGGTGGGAGGCAGAAAGCTAGGGTTTTTGGAGGCGGCGGCTAGGTGTGCGTCCGTAACATATGTTTGAGGCACCGCACGCCCCTTGGCCTTGATCGATCGTAGCCGTGGCGTGATACAATCTCCTATAGTTTAGACAAGGTTATTTTAAACCGAGTTTTCATCTTCGTAGTACACAGAAAAAGAGGGTGGTTACACAGTTTGAAACTTCTTTTTTGCGGTAAACACAATTGGAAACTTGTATACAAAGCTCGATCAACTTGTGAATAACTATTTTCCAAGTGAATTAAAATGATCGCTTACAGGAAACGGTGAAAAAGGACTAGTCCCCCGTTTTATTTTGATCGGCCTGTGATGTGACATTTTTCATACTTTGTGTCCATCTGCCTTGTTTGATCCATGTGTCCCATAACTTGGGTGGGGACCTCTCTACGGATAAGCTATCAACTACAGTACTACCGTTATTCATGTTGTTCCTGAAAAAAGAATGGAAGCGATCGGCAGCGCCCTGATGGCCCTTGGGAAGTCCAGGGGGCACGGTAACGAGTCAGATGTACCATTACGCTAATAATGAACTTTTTTAATTTTCTTTTTAGAAAAGAAGGATATACCCCAGGCCTCTGCATCTTGGCAATGCATGCAGCCATTCTCAAAAACGTACTTTTTTTCATGGTAATACGTACGTGTCTTATTCTTATCATAAAGATTGAAGTACAAGTCACGTAAAGACCGACATGACAAAGCTGAAAAGATAACAGAACATCTCTGAGCTTGATACCAACGTCTGTTATCTGCCTCCGGCACCACCACAGCAGGCACCGAAGAAAAGAATGACGAATCACCTCCTCACCTGAGCTCGACACGGCTCCATACTGGATATGCAACTTTACGGACATCCAAAGTGGCTCACCAAAAGTGAAGCCCTTGCAATCAAATAAATCATACCGGGGTAACACTTGAACCCGCCATCGAACTCCAGATCTGGCACCCCACCACGATTAAGACGCCGAAGAAGGAAACCATACATGCCATCCACAAACCACGAACCCAGCACACGTTCCATCTTCCAGATATCGTCGATACAGACGACAATCTGCATTCGCTCCTGGACTACCATTGAAGCTCCGCGCTGACACTGGAGCAAACACCGTTGCGACGGCGGAGCCCGAGGACACAGGTCCATCATGAGGATGCCGCCGCCGCCACGCCATCCATTCTTGAACAGACTGATTTCCAAATCCATCCCCAACCATAAGATCTATGGCCTCGTCAAGGAAGGATCCTAAGAAACTTAATTCAGCGCCGACATCGTCGCCGCAGAAACAAGACAATGAACAGTCTGAAAACCTAGACTACGAGGGAGTAAAACGATCCACACGCATGGATCCGACGACCTCGGTCGGTGACCCCCCTCGCCACCGACGACCGAGGTCGCCGGTGGAGGGGAGCCGCCGGAAGACGGCACTGGAAGATTGGCCTCTTCTAGCGGCGGCTAGGTTCGAACCGCCAAGGACGAGAGGAAAACAATCTGACACTCGGCTCGCAAGTTCGCCGCAAGATGTGCTCTAAAAAACGTAGTTAGTGAAATATCAACCACTTCTACGAGCATTTCCAATAAGTCCCATTCCCTTATAATAAACTGGTTCAGGGGGTGTTCAACAAAAAACTGCTCCAACAGAGCCGTAAACACGAATATTTTTTTAGGGGAACTTGTATAATCAGGCCAACATTCTCTATATCTAAGGAAGAAAGTCTTCTGTAAACCTTTCCCTATACTTCACGGAAATCAACCTCTCTCTCCCATGTGAAGTTTCACGCGGCCCTTCGCATGTCGCCACAGATGTCCTATGCCTATCAGGCCGCTAGCCGTCGCGTCGCCCATCACGCCCCCTGTGTCACTGCCCTCTTCGTCCTCCCTCCACCCTCGGTCCTCACCGCCGGCTACGCCTACACAATCTGGCAGGCAAGTGACCCATCTGTAGCTGCGGCGAGGGGACGAGGGGGAGGGGGGGGGGGGGGAGGCACCGATCGTTTAGGTGAATCATAAGTTGCATGTTTGATCTTCGTGTTTGGAACATTTCTTTTGTATACTTTAAATCATTCATGGATTTGTTATGTTTCAATTTGAATTTCAGTTTCGAATATAATTTCATAAATTGTGGTTTCCAAGCGATGTTCAAGTATGTGTGTTCGAAATAATATTATTTGAATTATTATGTTGATAGTATAAGCATGCATGTGTCATTTGTATGCTTGTTTATGGAGAAAGAAAAAAAGGTTATAGGGGAAAGTATAGGGGATCTACTAAAACACCACCTGCAAACCTCCCCTAAATTATATGCACACCATGTATAACCATTTTTCAGGAATGTTTTTAAACGGACTTGTTGGAGATGCTATTACTTGGTAGTACGTCATTTAAAAAGTTCAAAATTTTAGAAATGCCCACCAATTCTAAACTTTTCACATTTTCAGAACAAATGAAAATAAAAAACAATTAAAAACCCCAAAAATGACAAGCTCGGACAGACGCCGACAAAAAACAGAACCCAAGAAACCAAGCCAGAAAAATGGACGGATGGTTCCCAAAAACCGGTGGAGGAGAAATAACATCGGTTGGCCGCACATTTAGGAACTAGCAAACGGAACAGAAATGTTAACGCCCACACGTGTGGGCGTTTGCACATCGCCCACATGCCTCCATCACTACTCATTTTGCCACGTATGAATAGATGACATCAGCAGATTTTTTTTTTGGTTTTCGGCTTAAAAATGTTGTATCTCCTAAATAAAAAAGCGAACTAAAAATCCGTTTTCACTATTAAATCCGTCTCGACGAGATCTTCAAAACTAGACCCCATGTTGATATGTTTCGACGAATTTTTTTTTTGCCAAAAGTTGCCACGATGTTTACACTGCAGTTGCCATAGGGCTTAAACTAAAGTTGCCATGTGGCAATTTTAGTTTGTAGATCATGGCAATTTTAGTATTTTGATGATGGCAACTCCAGTACTTTGACCATGAAAATTATTTTTGTATGAACCATGGCAATTTTACGTGCATGTATCATGGCAATTTTAGTTTATGGTTCATGGCAAGTCTAGTTTCTTAATTCCCCGTTTTATAAATGTAAAAAATTACTTTTAAATGTAGAAGAAAATAGCTGAAACATATCATGGCAACTTCAGTGTAAACATCATAGCAATTCATATGCAATAGACATGGCAACTTTTAATCCAATTTTTTTTTCATCAAAACATATCAACATGTGATCTAGTTTTGAAGATCTCATCGCGAGGGATTTAATGGTGAAAACGGATTTTTAATCGGATTTTTCGTTTAAGAGATAAAACATTTTAAAAACTGAAAATCCAAAAAAATTCCTGCATGCATGCATGCGATGACGTGACAATCTGTTTACATTAGAGACGTGTAGTGCGTCTTCCTTCCTGCCACACGTGTGGCAGTTAGCGCGACCCAATTAAATGGTATTTTCCTACAAGCGCGGAGCTATGTCCCGCTTACTGCAAATAGAATCCCCGGCTCGCCTCTGGCGTGGCGCTACTGCCGACCCAGTACTCTAGCTGATGCGTGAGTTTTTTCTCTGTCGTTTTCTAGTCAGTTTTTCACTGTTCGCAGCCTTATTCTTCGAGTTTTGTCTGGTTTCCTCGTTTTTTTTTCCTTTTCCAGTTTTCTTTGGTTTGTTTCACCTGTTTTCTTTGGTTTTCTTCCTTTCTATTTTCTTCTGTATTTTTCCCAAAAACATTCAACACATGCCTAGATTTTTCATACACATTATACCTTTTTTTATACATCCAGAACATTTTCCATGCATGTTTAACAAACAATTTTTCAAATACATGATTTTTTTTCATATATAGCTTTTGATGCATTTTGTCACGTACATTCTTGGTTTACATCTTCGAGTTTTTTTAACTTTTTTTCAAATACATGACTAATATTTTATCAAATACACTTTTTGAACATTGTTCAATATGAGTTAAGGATTTTAAAACACACATTAATTTTTTTAATGATACAAAATATTTAAAAAATGATGTGAACCTCTTTTACATTGTATAAACATTTTTTCTAAATGTGAAAATCATATTGTGAAACTCGTGAACTTTTTAAAAATGTAAGTACTTTTATTTTTGAAATATTACAATTCTTTTTTCGAATTACAACATCATTTCTTACATTGTATAAATAATTTTTTAAATTCCATGCACATTTTTAATATGCGTGGACGCTTTTGAAATGTCACACACATTTTTTGTAACATCCTGGATTTTGGCCCCTTTTTTTCCTTTTAAATTTCTTTGAATTTTGTTTTGGATTTCTTTTTATGTGGCTCTGTGGTCTGGAAAACCTGGGAAGACCATCTCTTCTTCTTCTCCTATGTGGCCTGTCATCCTCAAATCCATCCCAACACCATGTCATTTCCATCTTAGCCCAAACTCCAAATTCTTTTTCTTGGGAATATTCCTTTTTTCTATTAAAGGAATAAATATTTTGCCCTAGGTTGTTAAGCAACCTACATTTCTGTCATTCCAAAAATTCCCAAAAAAAGCTCAAAATTTCTTTGGGCCATATGAACCTTGGACATGTAAAAAAAACATTCAAGATTCTACGCTGATGGTGAGCACACCATCCAATCATTGTTTCTGGTCATATTTTCAGGTTGTGAAGCAACTATATTTTATATTGCTCCATAAATTCTGAAATTTTGCCAGAACCTTCTCATATCTATATAAACTCTCTCTACCAAATTTTGGATCATTTCATCTTGCCATTATTTTTCTATGATTCTCTCAAGATTTTGTCCAAAGAGGTCCTCCGTGAAGGAAGTACCTTTTTGGTGAGTCCAAATGGTATGAAATTTTTACAGTGTTTTCAAGTGCCCAAATGACCAGTCTCCACCAAATTTCAGTTCAATCCCATCACCCATGTGAGTGCTACTTCAACTTTCTCATTTCTGCCTAATGGGGTACTTTGCAAAGCAAGTCCTAGTTTAACTCCTCCATTTGAGCTCAAACCCTGCCACAATGATGTTCTTAGTGTGTGATCAACCTCAGTCAAATCTCAGCATATCTCGCTAGTTGTGCCTTCCCCAGTTCACTTCAAACACCTAGTTGTTGCTTTGTCTTTGAGCAAGCTCTAGTCATTTCATGGGCCCCTGCCCTTGTTTCTTTGCTTGTTTCCACTATATGGTGAATGACCAATCATGCAGACACGGTTTTGCCGACCAGAGTGCGTGTCCTCGCCGCGTTCATGCGGTGACCACGCAGCTGGCATGCCCGTGCACGCGCTCTTGAGAATGGGGCCCTCGGGTTCGTCGGTTTGCTCGAGTTCTTTCCACCGCGCGGTGCACAGGCCGCGTCCAGAGAAGATTGCATCCTACTCCACTATGGACGGTCTCCCGCGTTGCTCCAGAGCCTTCCCAAGCCCTCCCAATGGTTATATGAAGCTTGTCTGTGTTCTTCTACACCTCATCAGCCTCTCCACCCCCACCCTCGAGCACCAGAGCCCCTCTCCCTCTCCCGTGTCCGCCATTGCCGATGTCGGTCCTCGCTCAAATTCGAGCTAGACAGAGCTCTCCCCTCCTCCATCGACACCAGGAGAACCCCTTGAGTACGGCGACCGTCCCCCGCTCCTCTGTTCATCACCGGAGCACTAGTGGCCGCCCCTCCCCCAAGTTCGGCCGCCGCCCTTGCTCCCGGTCACCGCGAGCCGCCGTCGCTCTGCCCCTCCCCGGCGCCCGCGACCAGGCCAGGTGGATGCGCCGCCTCTCCCTGCGCTCGCCGGTGCCCATGCCTCTGGCGGAGGTGGGCGGAGGTGGCCGGGAGCAGCAGGCCAGCGGTGACCGCGCCCCTCCCCAGCATCTCCTCTGTTTCACGTGGGGGAACGGCAGGAGGAAGTGGACGACCGGGCCAGGTGGGTCTCGCATCCCCTTGACCCCACTTGTCGGCCACCTAAGCCCCGGGCCCGCGTGGATTAAGTGGAAGCGGTTTTCAGCGAATACCTTTTCCCCTCTAGAAAACGTACTCTGGTGTTCTTCGGCTGAAAAGGCAATTTCACAACTCTGGAAGCGTATTTTTGAGAGTACCCTTTCTGTTTAAACCCCGCTGGTAAAACGATTAGATTGTGGACGTTCATCCGTTAGCAACAGAAAAGCATATATTTTTAATTTGTTTTTGTGCTAATGAACGAACGACCGTATCTTTTTAATTGTTACTCCGATTCAGGTGATTGAAAATCCCATATTCTCTATTCGTCGACCCGTTCCGTTGGTACCATTTTCATGATGTCCTCACATTCTAAAACTGACCATTTTCCCCTTGCCCTTAATCACCCCTCTTTGAGAGGGAAACTTTTTCGGTGATTCTTTCCGCGAGCCTCTTGCACTTCTCCCAATAGATCCTTCATCCCTAGGCAAGTCACCCAAGCCACTTGCATGATAGTCTTACAATAGTCGTGGTTTCCACTTGAATATTTAATAATTGTTTGCTCATTCAATGTTGTTATTAATACTTCGATTATGCTTGTGGATCCATGCCCATCGTCATGCTATGTTCAAGTGCATCATGTTAGTTATATGATTTGACTATTAGTATTGTCATGTTTCATCCTTGCTATTATTTCATGCTAGCAATAATGATATGCTCATATGCTTTGTCATCGTTTGTTATGAAAAGTACTCATGATATGCTTGATCATCGCCATGTCATGTTCATCTGCATCTCGTAGATTAAATGATTCGTTATTGTTGATGCTAATGCTTCATAAGTTAAATCTTTATGCTTCCCATCCATGTTCAGGTTGATATCATGTTCATATGCATTTTGTCATGACTCGGCTCATTATCATTCAAGTTGAATCTGATGTTAATCGAACTTGAACAACTGTTGGTTGAGTCATAGTGCCACCGAATCGAGCTCACTAGTGCAACCACACTTGCCTAGACGGGGAGGCCCTAATTCGCTCTATTGTCATCCCTCTCGCTAGTGCCTCCAACTAGGGAAGGTTATGTGCGCGCGCTACCCTCATCAGGTAGGCAGACGTAAGCCTTCCCGAGTTTGGTAACGTGCACATGTCCCTGTTGGGGACCGTTTTTGTTTTGCCACGACGGTGGCCAGCCACGAAGGTGGCGGATGTCATGCGGTGACATCGGGGCCACCCATGACTTAGCCCAAAGGGGAGCTTGTCGGAGTGGCCGGGAGAGTGTCATGTGATAGCTCGATTTTGTCAGAACGCCGTTGGTCCACCCGAATGGGAGCGCGAGGCCATGGGTTCCGTAATGTGGGTACAGTGTACTAACCTCTGGAGAGTGTATAATCTATCGATAACCGCGTCCTCGGTCATGGACACAGTTCGTAGTAGGTCACACTGTTGGTAAACAGTAATAATAATCTTGCTAATAAACAACCCCTGGTTCGATAAAGAGAGAAGTTGGTTGTTCTTTAAGTGATCAAGTGAGGATCACTATGTTTGGTTGGCGTGAGTTAGTGTGATTATCATGGTTAAAGATCAAGCTCCTTGTGGTCATGTGATGATCACTACGATATTGATAATACCAAGCTTGGTTGGTCCTGAGGTGATCTATGAGGTCTACAATGGTAAATGATATCATTGGTGGTTACGAGTTAACCTCCGACGTGGGTAAGTTGGTATCGTTGGATCGCTCTTACATACAAGTTCTAGTATTATCATGCTCATACTTTGTGTAACATGTTCATTCCATGCTCATCTCATATTGTTCTAATGTTGTTATGCTCATTATTGTTTAACTTGTAAATGCCATGCTGCTGTTTGTCTTGATTTCTCTGGTTGGTGTGAGCTTGCGAGTACATTCAAAGTAATCACCCGACGTGTCATGCTAGATTGCAGGTATACCGTGGTTGATTGCTTGTCGAGAATTCCGCGTGTGCGTACTAGGATGCGTTCCAGCCAGAGTCCCTGTGGACTGGAGTTCACCAGCGTCGTCATTGTTGCGATGTCGAGAGTTATCCCGCTGCTACGAGTTGTTCTGCTGCTAGCATAGAGATACATGAGCAGGCGTAGTGTCGTCGTGCCGATGATCCTTGTATCTTCAGTATCCCTTGTATCCATAGCTATTGTAATAAAGAGTTGATTTGTTCTATTCCAAGCAGTGTTCTATTCCAGAAGACTTGATGTGTGGGTTGGAATACGGGACGTTATGGTCTCTCTGAGACGGGGTTGCCACAGGCTTGGTATTAGAGCAGATTTGGCTGTAGGACACTCTAGTCCGCGCAAACACTAGAAACCGGTAGTATAGAGTGTAGTCGGTTTGTTGCATTTGGTTGTCGCATAGCATGCACATAGACTTATTATCTTGTTGCTAACGGTTGATCTTGTGAGTGTAGGTGGCTTCGGTTTCGATTCCCACCCGCACCCTCCAGCTTTGCAGAACTGCTTCTTGGTGTTTGGCGTCATCTCTGTCCCAGCGGAGTGATGCCATGATACCAAGTGTTGCAGACACCATTTGCAGGAGTTATGCTCTGCTGTCGCGCCTTTATCCTTCCGTCAAGCTGCCGGTTTGGACTGGCATTCAACACCCAACTCACATTGTTTCAGCTTCTAGATGTGTTGCAGCGGGGGAGCAGGATCATTTGGCGTTGCGGTAGGGGCGCTTCTTTGGTCACTTTAGCATATTCGTAGTAAGATTACAATTGAATCGATCTTCCCTTCCCACACGGCTGACTGCTAGTTCGAAATGCACCTCTACTTACAACAATGGAGGATTCTCGGGAAGCAAAAGGACGGTGATTTGATGGATGGGACGAGCCGAGGGCTGGGCTCTTTTTTGGTTTAGTTAGCGAGCATGCATGCTCAGCGGGGTATGATGCCCCTGTTCATTTATCGTCTAAACTAAGCATGTGTGTCGTTAAAACCTTGTTGGATGTTGCCGTTATGTGGCCTTATTAATTTAAAACCCAATGATTCTTACGTCCCCATTCTAAAAAGTAAGAGATGCTCTTTGTAGTAGAGGTTCAGTTGCAAAACATAGGTTTGCAACAACGATCTTATTTCAATGAGGGGAATGCTTTTTTGCAACGAGCCATGAGTCAGAGTTACTTCTGCAAGAGAGATCTTGATGCAAACGGAGGTTTGCAACAACGATCTTGATGCAATGAGAAAAATGCCTTTTTCAACGGGTTGTGGTGTCTTGTTGCAAATGGAAGATTGCAACAATGATCTTACTGGAATGAGGGAAGCGAAAAAAGAGTAACAACCCGATGGATCGCAACCCGGTCGATCTTCGAAAAAAGATCAACCGGCTGACACATAACACGCCCCAACTTGTATTCAACTTTGGTCTAAAGGTTGAAAGTGAAAAAACCATGCTGTCATTTTACACGCAACTTGCATTCAATCTACGGTGCAAATGATCAAGCTCTAGAAAAAAAGCAATAACATGAGTGTGTTATGCGACAATAAAGAAACATGGACAATGCAAAATTAGCACTAGCATGATTCATTTCTGAGATTAGCACTGCGCTTTAATGTCATAATTATTTTCTTCCTTTATTGGTGCAAAGGGTAAAGTCCATATCAACCTTGCAAGATTACTGATAACCTGCTATCTTCCAAGAGGTAGTAGTAGTGCTTAGTCATTACCTTATGTGGAACAAAGGGTTCTAACTAATTTGGGAGCATCTTGAAATTTCTTTTCCTTTTTTTCGGGATAATCTATTCATCAACTGTCAAGGTGGTACAAAGAACACAAGATGTAAAAATAGCATCCGGGTCCATAGACCACCTAGCGGCGACTACAAGTACTGAAGCGAGCCGAAGGTGCGACGCCATCATCGCCCTCCCTTACCGAAGCCGGGCAAACCTTTTTGTACTAGACAGTCGAGAATTCATCGTGCTAAGGACCCACGGGACTAGCGCACCAGAGCAGCAACCGTTGCCGATGAAGAGAAGCGTAGATCAGAAGGATCCAACCTATAGAAAGACGAACACACACGAATGAAAACCAGATCCATGTGGATCCATCGAAGACAAACGTTGATCGAGTCCCGCAAGATCCAAGTGCCATGGTTTTAGATCTGGACATATATGCTTTCATTAATATATTTGAGATGTTAATCTTACCAGCAAGTTAATAATATGCACCTGTTAGTGTTCTGAACCTTAGACCCCCAAGGTGACAATGATTAGGATATCGACGGGGACGACTGTGGCTTGAGGAGTTCATGTGTTCACCATGTGCTAATGCTTTGTTCTGATTCTCTATTTAAAAGAGCGCCTTAATTACCCTTAGGACCTGATACGTCTCCAACGTATCTATAATTTTTGATTGTTCCATGCTATTATATTATCTTTTTGGGATGTGTTATATGAGTTAATATGTTATTTTATATTATTTTTGGGAATAGCCTATTAATCTAGAGCCCACTGCCAGTTTCTGTTTTTTCCTATTTTAGAGTTTCACATAAAAGGAATACCAAACGGAGTCCAAACGAAATAATACTTTTGCGATGATCTTTCTTGGAGCAGAAGCAAACCAGGAGACTTGGAGATGAAGTCGGAGAAGCAACGAGGCGGCCACGAGGGTGGAGGACGTGCCTAGGGGGGGTAGGGTGCGCCCCTACCTCGTGGGCCCCTCGGAGGTCTCCTGACCTAATTCTTTTACCCATATATACTCTTATACCCCAAAACCATCACGGGCATCCACGAAAACACTTTTCCACCGCCGCAACCTTCTGTACCCGTGAGATCCCATCTAGGGGCCTTCTCCGGCATCCTGCCGGAGGGGGATTCGATCACGGAGGGCTTCTTCATCAACACCATTGCCCTTCCGATGAAGCGTGAGTAGTTTACCATAGACCTACGGGTCCATGGCTAGTAGCTAGATGGCTTCTTCTCTCTCTTTAATTCTCAATACAAAGTTATCCTCGATGTTCTTGGAGATCTATTCGATGTAATATTCTTTTGTGGTGTGTTTGCCGAGATCTGATGAATTGTGGATTTATGATCAGATTATCAATGAATATTATTTGAGTATTCTCTGAATTCTTATATGCATGATTTGATATCTTTGCAAGTCTCTTCGAATTATCGGTTTAGTTTGGCCTACTAGATTGGTTTTTCTTGCAATGGGAGAAGTGCTTAGCTTTGGGTTCTTGCAGTGTCCTTTCCCGGTGACAGTAGGGGCAGCAAGTCACGTATTGTATTGTTGCCATCGAGGATAAAAAGATGGGGTTTTCATCATATTGCTTGAGTTAATTCCTCTACATCATGTCATCTTAATTAATGCGTTACTCTGTTCTTCATGAACTTAATACTCTAGATGCCGGGAGGAGTCGGTCGATGTGTGGAGTAATAGTAGTAGATGCAGAATCCTTTCTGTCTACCTGACACAGACGTGATGCCTATGTTCATGATCATTGCCTTAGATATCATCATAATTATGTGCTCTTCTATCAATTGCTCGACATTAATTTGTTCACCCACCGTATTATTTGCTATCTTGAGAGAAGCCACTAGTGAAACCTATGGCCCAGGGTCTCTTTTCCATCATATAAGTTCTCTTTTCCATCTTATTAGTTTCCGATCTACTATTTTGCAATCTTTTACTTTCTGATCTATAAACCAAAAATACCAAAAATATTTACTTTATTGTTTATATATCTCTATCAGATCTCACTTTTGCAAGTAACCGTGAAGGGTTTGACAACCCGGTTATCGTGTTGGTTGCAAGTTTGTTGATTGTTTGTGCAGGTATTCGGTGATTTGTGCGTTGTCTCCTACTGGATTGATACCTTGGTTCTCAAACTAAGGGAAATACTTACTCTACTTTGCTACATGACCCTTTCCTCTTCAAGGGAAAAACCAACGCAAGCTCAAGAAGTAGCAGGAAGAATTTATGGTGTCGTTGCCGGGGAGATTTACGCCAAGTCAAGTCAAGATTTGTCTCCCATCAACTTGCCAATTTCCGACGCCGTTGCTGGGGAGATCTACGCCAAGTCAAGCCATACCAAGCACCCATCATAAACTATCATCTCTTGCATTGCATTATTCTCCATTCGCCTCTCGTTTTCCTCTCACCCACCTCTAAAACGATTTTCGAAAAGATTCGCCCTTTTCTTCGCCCTTCCTCCATCCATCTTTTTTGTTTGTTTGTGTTACCATGTGCCCTCTATTTTCTTGCATCTTCGCTTGCCAAAAACTAAGATTATGGATCCTCATCCACTTGATAATCTTTTTAAGAAATCCAATTGTAATGAACCAATTGCTAGTGAGTTTTGTGCACTAGATTATCTTTATGAAGTTTTGCTTAGAATTCGTGAATCTGAAAAATGTGATGAAGAAATTTATGAAGAGATTCATGATAGCTCTTTGAATAAAAAGCATGATTGCAATGATTTTATTGTGTTAATGATATGCAAAACCGTAAGCTTGGGGATGCTAATTTTACTATGTCTACTACTTGTTGCAATGATCATGATTGGGGTGATTCTTCTTATGATCTTGAAAATTTATTTAAGCCCCATGATGAATATTAGATTGATAATAATGTTTGCAATAATATTGAAGGTGGGTTTGGAAGAGTGTCAACTTAAGATCCCACATATTAGGAGAATGTTCAATCTTATGAAATTTTTGATAAAAGTGGGTTTGGAGAGGTCAGGACTTTAGTTAAGGTTGATCCCACTATTTTGGAAGAGTGTCAACTTCGCATGCATGTGGATCGTGTTGAGAATATATTATCTGATAGCTATATTGTTGAATTTGCTTATGATCCTACATGTAATTATTATGAGAGAGGAAAATATGGTTGTAGAAATTTTCATGTTACTAGACTACCTCTCGTTTTGTTGAGATTATCAATGTTTTATTCCTCTCCTTTGCATATGCTAGATATTTCTTGTTTTGATAATTTGTTTGCTTATAAGATTCCTATGCATAGGAAGTATGTTAGACTTAAGTCTATTTGTCACATGTTTTATGGTGCTCTATTTGTTCTTCAATTCTTGTCTTCCATGTGAACATCATTGAAATCTCAATATGCCTAGCTAAGGGCGTTAAACAACAGCGCTTGTTGGGAGGCAACCCAATTTTATTTTTGTTCTTTGCTTTTGTTCCTGTTTAGTAATAAATAATTCATCTAGCCTCTTTTTAGATATGGCTTTGGGTTTTAATTAGTGTTTGTGCAGGGCTAAACCTTTAGGATAGCTTACGGTGACAGTTGTGTTGATCCTGCTGAAAAACAGAAACTTTTGCGCCTAGTAAATAATTTCCAGAATTTTATTGAAACGTGCTTTTGATCTGATTCTTCCTGATCTGGATTGGTGAACAAATTTCCCTGGTCTTCCTAATTGTTCAGAATTGTTGGAGTTACAGAAGTATTCGAGAGTTACAGATTGCTACAGACTGTTCTGTTTTTGACAGATTCTGTCTTCTATGTGTTGTTGCTTATTTTGATGAATCTATGGGTAGTATTGGGGGGTATGAACCATGTATAAGTTGGAATACAGTAGATATTACACCAATATAAATAAATAATGAGTTTTCAACAGTACCTTGGGGTGGTGATTTATTTTCTTATACTAACGGAGCTTATAAGGTTTTCTGTTGAGTTTTGTGTTGTGAAGTTTTCAAGTTTTGGGTAAGGTTTTGATGGACTATGGAAAAAGGAGTGGCAAGAGCCTAATCTTGGGGATGCCCAAGGCACCCCAAGGTAATATTCAAGGACAACCAAAAGCCTAAGCTTGGGCATGCCCCGGAAGAATTCCCCTCTTTCGTCTTCGTCTATCGGTAACTTTACTTGAGGCTATATTTTTATTCACCAGATGATATGTGTTTTGCTTGGAGCGTCTTGTATGATTTGAGTCTTTGCTTTTTAGTTTGCCACAATCATTATTGTTGTACACACCTTTTTGGAGAGACATGCATGAATAATGATTTATTAGAATACTCTATGTGTTTCACTTATATCTTTTGAGCTAGGCAATATTGCTCTAGTGCTTCACTTATATCTTTTTAGAGCACGACAGTGGCTTTATTTTATATAAATTTATGAACTCTCATGCTTCACTTATATTATTATGAGAGTCTTTTAGAACAGCATGGTAATTTGCTTTGATTATAAATTTAGTCCTAATATGATAGGCATCCAAGAGGGATATAATAAAAACTTTCATATAAAGTGCATTGAATACTATGAGAAGTTTGATTCTTTATGATTGTTTTGAGATATGAAGATGGTGATATTAGAGTCATGCTAGTGGATTAATTGTGAATTGGAGAAATACTTGTGTTGAGGTTTGTGAGTCCTGTAGCATGCACGTATGGTGAACCGTTATGTAACGAAGTTGGAGCATGAAGTATTTATTGATTGTCTTCCTTATGAGTGGTGGTCGGGGACGAGCGATGGTATTTTCCTACCAATCTACCCCCCTAGGAGCATGCACGTAGTACTTCGTTTTGATTACTAATAGATTTTTGCAATAAGTATGTGAGTTCTTTTTGACTAATGCTGAGTCCATGGATTATACGCACCCTCACCCTTCCACCATTGCTAGCCTCTCTTGTGCCACACAACTTTCTCCGGTACCATACACCCACCATATACCTTCCTCAAAACATCCACCGTACCTACCTATTATGCTATTTCCATAGCCATTCCAAGATATATTGCCATGCAACTTTGCACCGTTCCTTTTATTATGACACGCTTCATCATTGTCATATTGCTTTGCATGATCATGTAGTTTAAATTCTATTTGTGGCAAAGCCACCTTTCATAATTCTTTCATACATGTCACTCTTGATTCATTGCACATCCCGGTACACTGCCGTAGGCATTCACATAGAGTCATATTTTGTTCTAAGCATTGAGTTGTAATTTTTCGAGTTGTAAGTAAATAGAAGTGTGATGATCATCATTATTAGAGAATTGTCCCATGTGAGGAAATAAAAAAAGAAAAAAAGGCCAAAGAAGCAAAAATAAAAAAAAAGAGGCCAAAGAAGACAAGAAAAAAGGAAACAAAAAGAGAAAAAGGAAAAAAATGAGAGAAAAAAAATAGAAGGGGCAATGTTACTATCCTTTTCCACACTTGTGCTTCAAAGTAGCACCATGATCTTACCGATAGAGAGTCTCTTATTTTCTCAGTTTCATATACTAGTGGGAATGTTTCATTATAGAACTTGGCTTGTATATTCCAACGATGGGCTTCCTCAAATGCCCTAGGTCTTCATGAGCAAGCAAGTTGGATGCACACCCACTTAGTTTCTTTTTGAGCTTTCATACACTTATAAGTCTAGTGCATCTATTGCATGGCAATCCCTACTCACTCACATTGATATCTATTGATGGGCATCTCCATAGCCCGTTGATACGCCAAGTTGATGTGAGACTATCTCCATTTTTTGTCTTCTCCACAACCACCATATTCTCTTCCACCATAGTGCTATGTCCATGGCTCACGCTCATGTATTGCGTGAAAGTTGAAAAGGTTTGAGAACATCAAAAGTATGAAACAATTGCTTGTCTTGTCATCGAGGTTGTGCATGATTTGAGTATTTTGTGTGATGAAGATGGAGCATAGCCAGACTATATGATTTTGTAGGGATAAGCTTTTGTTGGCCATGTTATTTTGAGAAGATATAATTGCCTTGTTAGTATGCTTGAAGTATTATTGTTTTTATGTCAATATTAAACTTTTGTTTTGAATCTTACGGATCTGAACATTCATGCCACAATAAAGAGAATTGCATGGATAAATATGTTAGGTAGCATTCCACATCAAAAAAATTGTTCCTATCATTTACCTACTCGAGGACGAGCAGGAATTAAGCTAGGGGATGCTCGATACGTCTCCAACGTATCTATAATTTTTGATTGTTCCATGCTATTATATTATTTGTTCTGGATGTTTTATATGCATAATATGCTATTTTGTATTATTTTTGGGACTAACCTATTAACCTGAGCCCAGTGCTAATTTCTGTTTTTTGCCTGCTTTAGAGTTTCATAGAAAAGGAATACCAAATGGAGTCCAAACGGAATAAACCTTTCACGATGATCTTTCTTGGACCAGAAGCAAACCAGGAGACCTGGCGATGAAGCAGGAGAAGGAACGAGGCGACCACGAGGGTGGAGGGCGTGCCCAGGGGGGTAGGACGCGCCCCCTATCTCGTGGGCCCCTCGAAGGTCTCCTGACATAATTCTTTCGCCCATATATGCTCTTATACCCCAAAACCGTCAACGGGAGCCAAGAAAACACTTCTCCACCGCCGCAACCTTCTGTACCCGTGAGATCCCATCTAGGGGCCTTTTCCGTCGTCCTGTCGGAGGGAGATTCGGTCACGGAGGGCCTCTACATCAACACCATTGCCCTTCTGATGAAGCGTGAGTAGTTTACCACAGACCTACGGGTCCATAGCTAGTAGCCAGATGGCTTCTTATCTCTCTTTGATTCTCAATACCATGTTCTCCTCTATGTTCTTGGTGATCTATTTGATGAAATATTCTTTTGCGGTGTGTTTGCCGAGATCCGATGAATTGTGTATTTATGATCAGATTATCTATGAATATTATTTGAGTCTTCTCTGAATTCTTATATGCATGATTTGATATCTTTGCAAGTCTCTTCGAATTATCGGTTTAGTTTGGCCTACTAGATTGGTTTTTCTTGCAATGGGAGAAGTGCTTAGCTTTGGGTTCAATCTTGCGATGTCCTTTCCCAAAGGATGAGGGGCAGCAAGGCACATATTGTATTGTTGCCATCGAGGATAAAAAGTTGGGGTTTTCATCATATTGCTTGAGTTAATTCCTCTACATCATGTCATCTTACTTAATGTGTTACTCTACTCTTCATGAACTTAATACTCTAAATGCAGGCACGAGTTAGTCAATGTGTGTAGTAATAGTCCTAGATGCAGAATCGTTTTGGTCTACTTGGCACAGACGTGATGCCTATGTTCATGATCATTGCCTTAGATGTCGTCATAATTATGCGCTCTTCTATCAATTGCTCGGCAGTAATTTGTTCAGCCACCGTATTATTTGCTATCTTGAGAGAAGCCACTAGTGAAACCTATGGCCCCCGGGTCTCTTTTCCTCTACTATTTTGCAATCTTTTACTTTCCGATCTATAAACCAAAAATACCAAAAATATTTACTTTATCGTTTATCTATCTCTATCAGATCTCACTTTTGCAAGTAACCTTGAAGGGATTGACAACCCCTTTATCGTGTTGGGTGCAAGTTTGTTGATTGTTTGTGCAGGTATTCGGTGATTTGTGCGTTGTCTCCTACTGGATTGATACCTTGGTTCTCAAACTGAGGGAAATACTTACTCTAGTTTGCTGCATCACCCTTTCCTCTTCAAGGGAAAAACCAACGCAAGCTCAAGAAGAAGCAGGACCCTGTTCCCACGGGAGGGCAGGACATAAGATGTTATGCTAGTTCTTACCGGAAGCACATATGATTATATATGAAACACATACCTACATATGATTGATGAATTGGAGCTATTGTATGTCGCTTTAGGTTGTGTCAGTTACATGTTGAATCTCATCTAAATATCTATCCCTACTCCATGCCTACACTTTAATACGATTGCCTTTGCTCAAATTACTATTGTTGCTCTGCTTTGCTACATTTGTTTAGCGTCTCCGTTGAAATACAACTAATAACATAATATCCAAATATTGTAACACTATAATTTATAGTTGTCAACTACTCTGGTAACAAAATTTGTAACTATAGTAACACCATCGGTAACACTACTATATCAATATGGTAACATAATTAATGTATTTCTATTAATAACAACAATATTTGATACTTATTTTATGGAATATAAATTTATTTAATAAAATCAATGCAATTGCACAAATTTTTAATCATTTTATTATTATGCTTTGCAACATCAAAAGGATATAGAAATTGAAGCACAACACATATAGAAATTCAAAATATGAAGCTATTTATTATGAATATACAAGAGTGTATGATACATATACATTATAATAAAGATATCATTCAGATAATTTTGAGCATAGAAAACACAACTATGGAGAATATTACACCATAGCATTTGCAATAATTCAACGAAAGAAAAAGATCTTGTGGATGATATTACATTTTCAAACTATGTATGTAAACTATGACTATTGGTAGCTAAAATCTTCAAATTTTATTTGCTTCTTGATCCAAGAATTTAGCTACAGCTCAATTACCCTTTTCTCGTATCTATAAAAGAAAATTGCACCTTAGATATATGTGATTAAATGTACACAAATATGATTTTAGAATGTGGAAGAGAATATTTTAACTTTCAAAAGCTGAAGGCCAGGCAATTAAGTATTCTGAAGAGAAAGCCTCACCAATTGTCGTGGATTAGAAACTTCCCTTACCAACTCCTCATTATCAATAATAGGTTGATCTATGCGCACAAGGGGAAAATTCAGCACCTAATTTAATACCACCAGCCTTAGTTCTTGGATCAGTACTCTGAATACTACTTTGGAACAGCCTATATTACAATCTATCATTTGACGATAGTGATAATATAATTTGCATGAACAATATGTGCTCTCTTAATGTCAGCCCAGTATAGGTGCCCCCAGAAACTAAATCAACTGGACCCGACATCAAAGTCTAATGCCCAAGGTCTCATCGCTTGCTAATGCTTTGTTAAATTTATCCTTTACTTGTATATAGCAGATTGAATAAAATTTGTAACAAAATACAATTTTCAAGCGGGCATGATAATTTGGTGTGGTTTGGGAATTTGGGTGCAGTAAACCATGCCCCTTGGTGGATCTTTACCTTGGTGGAAGAAGTACGCCTTTTTTGAGCGAGCCGGGTGTGGGTGTTCAGTTCTAGTCCCCTGATGGTTCAGTCTTGAAAAATATTCAACCGTAAGAGCCCTCGTTTCCCTCACCTACCGAGAGACAATAATATTAGATGGAATGATATTCGTATCTTGAAGCTATAGAAAGCTGTAGCTTAAAAACCCAAGACCTTCTCCTAAGACACATACAGATGGACAACTTTCACAATCTTTGGGTTGGACAACATTTTCATCGCAAGACCTTGATCATAAATGTGAACTGAGTAGGGGCTACCTAGATGGGTTTTCCACATAGTATAGAAAGTCAATTGCCTGAAAGCCAACTACATCAAGATTAATTCATAATATGAGACATCACGCCGCATCATGGATATTTGTAAAATTTTGGCTTCATGATTTGCATCTTCATAGTGCAGGTATATAGTCAACATGTTCATTTCCATCCTAGATACATATAAAAATGTTAAACAAATTTACAAGTAAAGACAAATTAACTAATGACATAACAAGGACAATTTAATTTGCTAATAGACATGAATTCTTAGCAGATAAATGAGGGAAGGAGCCAGGAGAATCCACCCAGGACAAGATTGTAGTCTCAGACAAGGAAATCAAGCAATAGTAGTTGTGGAAGTCCCCTTAGTTTATCTATTAACATTATTTGAATCTTCTCTGAATTCTTATATGCATGATTTGATATCTTTTTAATTCTCTTCGAACTATCGGTTTGGTTTGGCCAACTAGATTGGTTTTCTTGCAATGGGAGAAGTGCTTAGCTTTGGGTTCAATCTTGTGGTGTCCTTTCCCAGTGACAGTAGGGGCAGCCAGGCACATATTGTATTGTTACCATCCAGGATAAAAATATGGGGTTTTCATCATATTGCTTGAGTTAATTCCTCTACATCATGTCATCTTACTTCATGCGTTACTCCGTTCTCTATGAACTTAATACTCTAGATGCATGCTAGATAGCATTCTATGTGTGGAGTAATAGTAGTAGATGCAGAATCGCTTCGGTCTACTTGACACGGATGTGATGCCTATATTCATGATCATTGCCTTAGATATCATCATAACTTTACGCTTTTCTATCAATTGCTCGGCAGTAATTTGTTCACCCACCGTATTATTTGCTATCTTGAGAGAAGCCTCTAGTGAAACCTATGGCCCCTGGGTCTATTTTCCATCTTATTAGTTTCTGATCTACTATTCTGCAATCTTTTAGTTTCCGATCTATAAACCAAAAATACCAAAAATATTTACTTTAACGTTTGTCTATCTCTATCAGATCTCACTTTTGTAAGTAACCGTGAAGGCATTGACAACCCCTTTATCGCGTTGGGTGCAAGTTGTTTGATTGTTTGTGCAGGTATTGTGTGATTTGTGTGTTGTCTCCTACTGGATTGATACCTTGGTTCTCAAACTTAGGGAAATACTTATCTCGAATTTGCTGCATCATCCTTTCCTCTTCAAGGGAAAAAACAAAGCAAGCTCAAGAAGTAGCAGGAAGAATTTCTGGCGCTGTTGCCGGGGAGATCTACGCCAAGTCAGGACATACCAAGTACCCATCATAAACTTTCATATCTTGCATTACATTATTCACCATTTGCCTCTCATTTTCCTCTCCCCCACCTCTAAATCGATTTTCGAAAAGACTCGCCCTTTTCTCCGCCCTTCTTTTGTTCGTCTTTTTGTTTGCCTTTATGTCTTAATTGGCTTGTTTGCTTGCTTGCTTGGCATAATTGTGTATTTATTTAAATTCGGAAACAAAAAGTTTATGGATCCTCATCCACTTGCTAATATTTTTAAGACACCCAATTATGATAATCCTATTGCTAGTGAGTTGAGTGCACTAGATTATCTTTATGAGATTTTGCTTGAAATTCGTGAATCTGAAAATTATGATGAAGTGTTGAAAGAAGAAAATTATAAAGTGATTCACGATGGCTCCTTGAATGAAATGCACGATTGCAATGATGTTATTATAAATTCTATTAGTGTCAATTGTGTTAATTATATGCAAAACCCTAAGCTTGGGCATGCTAATTTTTCTATGCCTACTACTTGTTGCAATGATCATGATTGGCGTGATTCTTCTTATGATCTTAAAATTTTATTTAAGCCCCATGATGAATATGAGATTGATAATAATGTTTGCAATAATATTGAAAGTGGGTTTGGAAGAGTGTCAACTTTAGATCCCACATATTTGGAGAATGTTCAATTTTATTGTTTTTTTGATAAAAGTGGGTTTGGAGAGGTCGTGACTTTAGTTAATGTTAATCCCACTATTTTGGAAGCGTGTCAACTTCGCATGCATGTGGATCATGTTGAGAATATGTTATGCGATAGCTACATTGTTGAATTTGATTATGATCTTACATGTAATTATTATGAGAGAGGAAAATATGGTTGTAGAAATTTTCATATTACTAAATTACCTCTCTTCATGTTGAGATTGCAATCGTATTTTTCTTCTTACTTGCATATGCTAGTTTTTGCTTGCCTTGATAATTTGTTTGCTTATAAAATGCATATGCATAGGAAGTATGTTAGAATTAGATGTGTTTGTCATGTGTTTTATGATGCTCTCTTTGTGCTTCAATTCTTCTCTTTTGTGTGAGCATCATTGAAATTCTCAATGCCTAGCTAAGGGCTTTAAACAATAGCGCTTGTTAGGAGGCAACCCAATTTTATTTTTTGTTCTTTGCTTTTTGTTCCTGTTTTGCTTTGAATAATCGTCTAGGCTCTGGTTAGATGTGGTTTTATGTTGTAATTAATGTTTGTGCCAAGTAAGACCTTTGGGATTGCTTATGGTGATAGTGGTTTTAATCTTGCTGAGAAATAAAAACTTTTTCGCCCAGGAATATAATTTTGATAATTCACAGAAGCTTGATTTTGATCTGACTCTTTTTGCACTGGATTGGTACACAAATTGCCCAGGTTGTCCTAATTTTTCAGAATTTTTAGAGTTACAGAAGTATTCGAAGTTTACAGACTGCTACAAACTGTTCTGTTTTCGACAGATTCTATTTCCTTCGTGTTGTTTACTTATTTTGATGAATCTATGGGTAGTATCGGGGGGGTATGAACCATGGAAAAGTTGCAATAGATTAGATATTACACCAATATAAATAAAGAATGAGTTCACAACAGTACCATAAAGTGGTGATTTATTTTCTTATACTAACGGAGCTTATGAGATTTTTTGTTGAGTTTTGTGTTGTGAAGTTTTTAAGTTTTCGGTAAGGATTTGATGGACTATAGAATAAGGAGTGGCAAGAGCCTAAGCTTGGGGATGCCCAAGGCACCCCAAGGTAATATTCAAGGACAACTAAGAGCCTAAGCTTGGGGATGCCCCATAAGGCATCCCCTCTTTCGTCTTCGTCTTTCGGTAACTTTACTTGAGGCTATATTTTTATTCACCACATGATATGTGTTTTGCTTGGAGCGTCATGTATGATTTGAGTCTTTGATTTTTAGTTTGCCACAATCATCCTTGCTGTACACACCTTTTGAGATGGACACGCGTGATTTGTGATTTATTAGAATACTCTATGTGCTTCACTTATATCTTTTGAGCTAGGCAATATTGCTCTAGTGCTTCACTTATATCTTTTTAGAGCACGACGGTGGTTTTATTTTAAAGAAATTGATGAACTCTCATGCTTCACTTATATTATTTTGAGAGTCTTTACACAGCATGGTAATTTTCTTTGGTTATAAATTTATTCCTAATATGATAGGCATCCAAGAGGGATATAATAAAAACTTTCATATAAAGTGCATTGAATACTATGAGAAGTTCGATTCTTTATGATTGTTTTGAGATATGAAGATGGTGATATTAGAGTCATGCTAGTGGAGTGGTTGAATTTGAGAAATACTTGTGTTGAGGTTTGTGTTTCCCTGAAAGTGCGTTATATCGACTAGAGGGGGAGTGAATAGGCGATTTTTATGAATTCTTCACTGAGGAATTTGCCGGTGAGGAAATTCCTTAGCGAAGAACTACTTGCAATGGAATAAGTACTTAGAAGTAAGCATAAGAGAATGCGGGTATGGTCATCATGATGAAATGAAGACAAACAAAGAGTACAGAAAGCGTAAACACAGGATAGCACAAGATGAGGACAAACAGACTGAAGAAATTGAACTGAGGAAATTGAGAAAGTCTTCAGTCAAAGTCTTCAAACACAGATATGAAAGAACACTCAACACAGTAATGAGGAAATGAAAGAGTTGAGGAAATAGAACCAGTTAGGTTGGTGAAGACAATGATTTGGTAGACCAGTTCCAACTGCTGTCTCGCTTATACGTCTGGTTGAAGCGGCTGAGTATTTAAACTCGAGGACACACAGTCCGGACACCCGATCGCTGAAAGCACGCAGCTCAGACACCAAGTCCTCATCGATTCTCCTTGAACTAAGGTCACATATACCTCGTCCAATCACTGTGGTAAGTCTTCAGCGACTTCCAAACCTTCACAGACTTGGTCACTCGGCGATCCACAATTCCTCTTGGATGTTCTAGACCATGACGCCTAACCGTCTGGAAGAAGCACAGTCTTCAAAGGTAATAAGCGTCGGATCCATGCAGGATCAATCTCTTGATGATGCTCAATCACTTTGGGTTTGTAGGGTTTGGTTTTGGGTTTTCCTCACTCGATGATTTTCACTCAAAGTCCTCGGAGGATGGGTTGCTCTCAAATGACAAGTGTCAAGTTCTCTCGAGCAGCCAACCAGCTAGTGGTTGTAGGGGCAGCTATTTATAGCCTAGGGAGCAGCCCGACATGATAAGACATAAATGCCCTTCAATGATATGACCGTTAGGTGGATAAGATATTTTGGGACAGTGGCGCCAAGAGCACAACAACGGTCGGAAATTTGACTCTCAAACTCCTCGGGGCTATCATGTTCCTCATCGTAGGCAATCCATGACTGGCGAATTCCTAACTCCTCGGTCCGAACAAATTCTCAATGACTGTAAGAACTTCGCCTCATCACATCAAGAAATTGACTGAACTGTATGAGATTTCCAAAGGCTTCACTCAAGGGATTGGTAGGTGTAGGATTTTGATTTGAGCATCACATGGAAATTTTTCCTTAGTATTTCCTCGACCCCTTTAACAAAGACGGTGTTTCCTATGACTCAAGAAAGAGAAAAATGAAACTACGAAAACAAAAGTCTTCACGCTTCATGTTCCTCAAATGAATACCAAGTCTTCAAAGTCACACCAATTTCTTCACTTTCAAAGTCTTCAGAAAGTCTTCAGAATATCAAGTCTTCAGTCGAAGAACTTCATTTTCAGGGGTCGACTTTCACTGTAAATATCAAACTCCTCATAGACTTATAGACCTGTGTACACTCATAAACACATTAGTCCCTTAACCTATAAGTCTTCAATAAACCAAAATCACTAAGGGGCACTAGATGCACTTAGAATCTCCCCCTTTTTGGTGATTGATGACAATATAGGTTAAGTTTTCGACGGGGATAAACAAATGAAGTTTAAATACTGATGTTGAGGAATTTGATTGCAAGATATAGAAGAACTCCCCCTGAAGATGTGCATAGTGAGGAATTTGCTTTTGAGGCAGTGCACATTTGAAGAGTTGAATCATGGAGATCTCCCCCTATATCTTGTAATTCATACACGCATTTGACATATAATATGAAGAATTTGAAATGCATGATGAAATATGGTGCTTGATGAAATTCAGCATGCATGCAATAAAATTAATGAGGAACAAGCATGCAAAATAACACATCAAGAGTATCAGAGCACAGTGCATCAAAAGTATCAAAACACCATCGGGTTTAAGATTACAACTCGATCCAATAAAAGTTTCAGAAGAACGAGAGTTGTAACTTAACAAAAAAATGCCCATATAATAGACCCGCTTGAAGACTAACTCAAATTTCTCCCCCTTTGTCATCGAATGACCAAAAGGATCGAAACTGAGGACTAACGCCCCTGAAGAATTTCAAGTTGATGAAGGAGCGCCAGCGTTGTTGGGGTCGGTTGTTGTAGTGGGGCCTGCCGCAGTGTCGTCCAAGTCTTCATTTTCATCAGTGTCTCGTGATGAAGAATAGGAGCTGGCCACCAAGGAAGGAACTTTGACCTTCTTGTATTTCTTCGGAGGAGGTGCAGACCAGTCAAATTCTTCCTTGAGACCCATTGTCGTCAGTTCTTCCGTGTTGTAGACATTTGAAAGAACAGCCCAGGTGCGTTTGAAGGTTTCATGGAGGTAGTAGTGGTTTTTCTTCACTGCATTGTGTGTAGAGGTCATGTTGTGAAGAATTGAACCAAACTGACGCTTGACCCATTTATGATTGCGATCAACCTTCTGATGAAGACTGAGGAGTAACTCATGATCACCATCACCACAGGTGCTTTGTGGCTTGAGGACTTTGCTTGGCTGAGGTATTTGCGGCAGAGTCATGTGTGGCAGAGTCATCATTGGTGGAGTAGGATGCAGCTTTGCGAAACTGACCATCCAATGGACGAGTGCCTTCATCTATCACAGCAGTAGCCTTGCCCTTGTCATCAGCTGAGGTAAATGTCCGTCGGAGGACTTCAATCGGGGGCAAGTAGCTGCAGTGGTTCAGAGTATCAGCCTTGTAATTGAGTGAAGACATTGTCCTGATGAACCTCATAATCCATGGTGCATAAGGCTTCAGCTCAAAAGGTGACATAGCAATATTCGCCAGAGTCCTCATGAAGAAATCATGGAAGTTGACGGGAACACCATGAATGATATTGAAAAGCATATTCTTCATGATGCCAACGACTTCTTCATCATTTGAGTCGTGGCCTTTGATAGGACTCATTGTCTTCGTCAGAATCCGATAGACAGTCCGAGGCACATACAATAATTCCTTGACGAGGAATTTGGTTCTTGGGGCCTGCCCTGGCTTCAAAGGCTTCATCAGCACTTGCATATAGTGATTTGAAAGCTCAGGTTCGTTGTAGATACAACGAGCACCATCAAGGGGAGGACTGAGTGGTAGAGCACGAAGCAATTCAGTTGCTGGTGCCTTGTAGTGAGTATTTTCAGACATCCAGTCTAACACCCATGAGTTCACGCCTTCAGCGTCTCCGTGATGTGCAACGTTGCATAGAATTGAAGAATGAGTTCTTCATTCCAATCACAGATGTCGAGCAGAAATTCAGAAGTCCCGCGTCGTGAAGAACACCGAGGACCGGCTCAAGCTGGCAGAGACTCCATGTCCACATGAGGAATATGTGCATGATCGAAGACTTTGTCTTTGTTGAAGAGCACTGAGGAATAGAAATTGGCTTGACTGGCAGTCCAGAAACGCCTCTTCCTTATGCGAGCAGAATCATATGGATTGTAATAAGTGAAGAATACGTGCTCGCCGAAGAAATCTTCAGCCTTGAACTTTTGCTTTGTTGAGAAGGGATTCTTTGGCTTTGGCAGTGGAGTGTCAGTGAGTTGCATCACGACCTCTGGAATCGCAATCTCGGGTTCTTCAGGCTGAGGAATTTCTTGTTCCTCTACAGGTGCAGTCTGAGGATCAGCAGCAGCAGGTTCATCAGCGCTAGTGGCTGGAATTTCTTCATGGACAGATGAAGTGGGATGAGTTTCTTCCGAGCCCATTAGAACTGTTGGAGCAGGGGACTGAGGAATCTGTTGAATTGGGGTGAAGAATGGAGAATTTGGATGCTGACTTTCCCAAAAGTCATCGTTCATCACTGGCGTTGTGCTTCCAGTGTCCACAGCTTCTTCAATTTCCTCAACACCGGCCTCTTCCGCTGTGAACTGAGGCATAGGCGAGGAAATGATTGGGGTTGAAGGGATTGCTTCCACTTCAATTTCTTCATCAATCTGCTCTGACGAAGCAGCAGAATGATCTTCTTCATCAGATCCGCTTGGGATCTCATAATCTTCACCAAAAGGAACAAGGTCCTTTGATGGAATTGAGGAAATTGGAACAGCATCAATAGGATTTTCAAAGGAGCTGGTCATTGGCTTCATTTTCTTCGCAGCCGAAGAATTTGACGCAGCTGATGCTTTCTGTTTCTTCACTGCAGCCTTGGTCTTCTTCACATCAGAGGCAGATGGAAGAATTGGAGTTGGTGTTGGCGCAGGAGGAGCTGAGGAATCTGGTTGATTTTCCTCAGGCGCAACTGATGCAGTTGCCCTGACTTGTTCAGTTTCTTCAGGCGCACCACTAGTGGATGCCCTGGCAATTTCTTCAGCGGCTGGAATGGGATCATCAGCCTTGTAACTAGCATTGTCTTCAGTAGCCTGAACTTCATCAGCGGTGCTGGCATGTTCTTCAGTCTGCTGAGCTGAGGCTCCAGCCTGAGGAATTTCATGTTGTATTGGGGCAGCAACATTGGTGAACTTCTTCGTCAGGTTGACGAATCTGACTTTGGCTCCTTCCCAATCAGCATAATAGGAGTTAAATTTGTCGCTGAGGTCTTTGATGTCAGCCTGCATCTTGATAAGTTCTTCAGTTGTCATCTTGACAACGTTTTTCTTCAGCAGTTTCTCCTTTCTGTACTGCGATTTCTTGATCTCTCTGGCTGTATCAAATTTCCATTTCTCCTCTTGGATGAAATGAGTCAGCATGTGACTTTGGCCAGGTGTCAACTTGAAGTCAGGCATAGGAGTGTTTGGGTCCTTGTGCCAGAGATCAATGTAGTCTAGGATCGCTCTTGGATCCAACAAAGAAGGGCACAGTGTGCCTTTGGCTCTAGCGGTCCTTTCTTGGCGGTCTCGATGATTTCCAAGTTCATCATCATCAGCCTCATCATCTTCAGTGGCTCTTGAAGGCGACCTGTTTCTTCTTGGGACTTGGCCGAGGACCTCGTCCACTGTGGCCTTAGTCTTCAGCAGAGTCGGGCGGATGAAGAATTTGGTGCAGCCGAGGAACTTGTCAAACACCAGAGGCAATGGAGATGCCTGTAGTCCTTGGCACGTGGCCAGATGCACAGGTGCTGAGGACTTTGTCGGAACTGCTGAGGACTTTGTAGGAGCAGCTGAGGACTTGGGAGGAGCAGGAGCAGCATGAGGAATTGGTCGTGAGGGCACAACTGAGGAACTTGGCCGTGAGGGCACTGTTGGTGAAGCACTTGGCTTGTGTGCGGGCTTCTTTGCCATAGATTTTCTTGGCTTGACAGAGGCCTCAGTGGCAGCAGCAGTAGCAGAGTCCTCATTAAATTTCCTCACAGCCTCATTGGCTTGTCTTGCCAATTTGGCTTGGCGCTTGGCCCATTCTTCAGGAAAGTCCTCACCACGGTTGATGCTTTGGTGGGGTCACTTCTGACCAGTGCCAATGGAGCTCTTGGGCATGGAGGATTGAGAGCGAATTTCTTCATGTACTTTGGAGTTACATATCTGTACTCCCTCCATTCTCTTGCCCATCTCCTTTCAATCCTTTGAATGCACATTGCGCCGATTTTTGTTTTCTTTGCCGAACTCGGCTTCATCAGGTGTGCAATAATCAGCATATATTTCCTCAGGGATCTCAAACGCAGTCATGACCTCAGGCCTCTTTCCTCCTTTCTGTGGCTTCTTTCCTTCTGCCATATTCTTCAGGTGAGGAATTTGAACAAACGAATTCTCTGAAGAAGTATGCAACTTTTCTTCGAGGAACGCTGCAAATGAGTTAAGTTGATGAGAACCTAGTGATTCAGCAGCGGACATGAGTACGTGTGAACAGAGTATAGTTGCGAGGAATTTGGAGAGGTCATATGCGTTCTCAGAAGGTTTTTCAAAAAGAACTAGTTTGAGGAATTTGACCAGATGAGCCTTGAAGAATTTCACTAAGCGATCTTTGTCTTAGGTTCCAGATTTGTATAGATTGAGGATCCACACAATTGAGGAATCTTGAAGAAAATCATTGCTTAGAGAAACGAATCAAGAGCATATTTTGTTTGAGGTGTTCATATGTGTGAAGATTTGAAGAATAAACACCTTTGAAGATTTTCAGGAAGCTTTGAGAATCAAAGCGAGTAATGAAAGTAACTTTTAATTACCGAAGTGAACAACACGATTTAACCGAGAAGAACAGATGGGAAGTTCGTCAGTTAGATCTTCCACGCCCTAACTTGGCGGAGGAAGACAGCTACGGCGGCGGCGGAGTGAAGATTTCATGATCGGTGCGAAAGTATCGTTGGCGACGAGGTCGAGGCAGTGAAGCTTTTCCTCACCGGCGACGATGGAGTAGCGGCGGCGCTAGGGTTTGAGAAGCTCGAGCGATAGAGAGCGGCCGAGCGGAGTAAAGGAAGTGAGGAAGGGGAGAGGGGGTATATATAGCCACGGTGAAAAACTGTTCGCCCGAAGATTTGGGACGAACGTGCCCCTGACCCTTCTCATTCGCTTGACATGTGTCACCCTCGTACTGAGAAGTGGAGATTGTGTTAGATCGTGGGTGAATAGATAAATCTATCGTGGAATGCGGAACGGTTTGAGCGGCAAAAAACGAAAGTTTGGATAAGATCAGTTTTAAAGTTCCGTTCGCAATTTCTTCAGCTGACTAGGACACAGTGAAGATTTTGAACGAGTTTCAAATAGAACGCACATGAAGAATTTGTGAATAGATTGGGTTGAGTATAGCATAGAGGGGGAAGGGTCCGATCACATTCACTTAGCAGAAAAAGCGACTTGAAGAAATAGCCATAAGTGAATGCTGTAGAGGACATAAACCCATATATATACATAGCTAATGAAGAAAAACGACGGAAACAGTGAAGATTTTGAAAAGTTGAAGAATTTGAAAAACTGAAGAATTTCAAAAACTGAGGAAAGACTCAAATTGAAGATTTTCAACTTTGGTAGTGGCGTAACCCACCGTATAAGAATGATGATTTCAGACACCGCGTACAATTGTCGTAGGGTTCTGAGAATCAAATTCTTCATTAATTTCTTCACACTTAGAGTGTTATTCTTCATTGATTGAAGAAAAACGTTTCTTCATGTGTTGCACATCTAAGTCATCAACTTTGCATAAGTGTCAGGATGTGTGTCCTTTTCAAAGAACATTCGAAGATTCTAAGATATTTAGCTCACACCGCAACTTGCTAAATCTCTTCTCATCCAAGGGCTTTGTGAAGATATCGGCTAGTTGTTCTTCAGTCTTCACATGCTCGATGGAGATGTCGCCTTTCAACACATGATCACGAAGAAAATGATGACGAATTTGAATGTGCTTTGTCTTCGAGTGCTGAACTGGGTTGTGAGCAATCTTGATGGCACTCTCATTGTCACAGTAGAGAGGCACATTCTTCACGTTGATGCCGTAGTCCTTGAGAGTTTGCTTCATCCACAACAATTGAGCACAACAAGAGCCAGCAGCAATGTATTCAGCTTCCGCAGTAGACAGTGATACGCAGTTCTGTTTCTTCGAGGACCAACAGACCAAAGATCGTCCGAGGAAATGACAAGTACCAGATGTTGACTTGCGGTCCACGCGATCACCAAAGATAGTCGAGTCGAAATATCCAATGAGATCAAAAGTAGAGCCCTTGGGGTACCATAATCCTAGTGTTGGTGTGTGAGCTAGATATCGAAGAATATGCTTCACAACCTTATGGTGTGATTCCTTCGGTGTAGCTTGAAATCGGGCACACATGCAAACACTAAGCATTATATCTGGCCTAGATGCACATAAGTACAATAGAGAACCAATCATGGAGCAAGATACCTTGTGATCAAGTCAATACCATTTTCATCAAGGCATAGATGGCCATTTGTGGCCATAGGAATTTTGACACCTTTGCAATCTTGCATGCCAAATTTCTTCAGACATCTTTGAGGTATTTCTCCGAGATATGAATATGCCATTGTGTTGTTGATTTAATTTGAAGACCTAAGAAGAATTTCAACTCTCCCATCATAGACATTTGATATTCTTCACTCATCATATAGGCAAATTCATCAGTATAACGTTGGTCAGTACAGCCAAAGATAATATCACCAACACATATTTGGCACACAAACAGTTCGCCATCATATGATTTAGTAAAGAGAGTAGGGTCGAGTGAACCAGGTGTGAAGCCATTCTTCACGAAGAATTCCTTCAATGTATCATACCACGCCCGTGGGGCCTGTTTGAGACCATAGAGGGCCTTGTTGAGTCTGAAGACTTTGTCAGGATTCTTTGGATCTTCAAAACCTGGGGGTTGAGCAACATATACTTCTTCCTCAAGCTTACCATTGAGGAATGCACTTTTTACATCCATTTGATATAAAGTGATATTATGATGGTGTCGGTGTACTAGAGTAGGGGTACCCTAGTATCCCGAACTCGCAGACGGGCGATTGCAGACACCAGCAAAGGCTTGCTGGTGACCGCCAAGATCCTCCATGGTTCCTTTGGAGCCATTCAAGAACAAAGTGTTTAAGCCAAGAAGACAAGGCCCCGGCAAGAGGAGCTTGCCGGGAAGGCCACTCAAGGCACGCAGAAGACAAGACCCCGGCAAGAGGAGCTTGCCGGGAAGGCTCAGTGAGCGACAAGCTTCCGGACGCGACGAGGATTCAGCCGCGGCAAGGCGCTTGCCGCGATAGGAAACCACTCTTTATCTCCGCTCCAGCTCATCCACCAACGTGTCGCCATGGGACCATTCCAGGCGCGCGTGTCAAGAGGCTGTGCGGCCAACGGAGAGCAGCGGTAAGCGGCGCTGACAAGACTGCCATCGTGGCAAGCGATGGCGCTCCTGACGGTCCCTGTTGCACTGTTTAGGCGACATGGACGGGCATTTAATGCTTTGTCCCTTGCCGTTTAATTAGGTAGAATACACTGCATAAAGTAGCTGTACCAACCGCAACTCATTTTCCCATTTTGCCCTTGTCTACGCTGCCACCTGTTGGTGACCCCTTGAGCCTATAAAAGGAGGCCCATGCGCAACGAGAGGGGTTCGGTTCGACTCATTCAAACCGAGACACTCAAGCTAGGTTTTGTAGCTCTCTGTGCTCCCTAGCAAGAACACATTACAATCGGACAAGCAGCAGAGGAGTATTATCTCCGGAGAGCTCCGGCTGGGTAAATTACTCGTGTGTTCGCCTCGATCTGCTCTTCGTGCAATCTCCGCCCCACCGAACCGAAGGGACTCGGTCCGCCGTCCCATAGGTGTTCGTGGGTTACGATCAGCTTCCCGACATCTTTGGCGCGCTGTAGGGCGTCGAGGCTGTGTGAACCTGATCCGGCGTTCACACGAGCAACATATTCATCTTCTTCATCAACATGCCACCGAAGAAGAAGGCTTTGGCGGCAGCGGAGCCGTCCACGTCAATCCCGCCACCACCAGAGCAAACGGATGGCGGGGTAGACGCCGGCGGAAGAACGGGCGTCGACGAGGGAGCTCATGGCGCTGCCAAGTCCAAGGACAAGGCCGCGCAGACCTCGGCGTCCGTACACGCACCGCGCCCATCTCAGGAGGCGCGGGACCGACAGCGTCATGGTATTCATAGTACCATACGCTCGTTGGATCAAGACCGAGCTGGAGGTTCGCGAGGCCCTCAAGACCAGCGTGCACGCCAAAGATGCCGGGCGCGAAGCGGGTTCGGTCGCTCGACGGGATGCTGCTCCTTCTAACATAGTTAGAAGTCCGAGCATATCCCGCCTCGCACCGCTCGCCGCTGCCACCCACCACTCCAGCGGAAGCCTTGGCGAGCTCAATCGCTCTAGACTACCCTCCAACGGCCGACAAGGTCGACGAATGGAGGGCCACCATCCAGAGTCTCATCGGCTTTGCCAACGGCGACGCTTCGCGGCAACCAACTACATCGCTGCCGCAGCAAGACGACAAGGCACGAGCCGGTGGCGACGAAACCTGTGGGGGTGCAACCACCATGCACTCTCCATCCCGAAGGCCAAGATCACCAACTCGTCGGATCCACCTCGACAGCGACTCCACCGCGTCATCGGATCCACGAGCTCGCCGTGATCAACGCCAAGTTCTTCAAGAACGGCAACAAGAAGACGCTCGAACTCGATCGAAGCGCCAAGAGAAGCGCGACGTCAATCCGACCAGCGCCGCTGGCCCCTCTGTCGATATGCATGCGCCAGGGGAACCAGGCGACTTGCCGTACGCGGTAGGTTGCCCTGCGTTCACTCGTGAGCTGCGGCAAGTCCAGTGGCCCAGCAAGAAGAATTTCAAGCTAGACGTGCCAGAGAAGTACGATGGCAGGA
The DNA here is from genome assembly GCA_021605205.1 of Aegilops longissima. NCBI lineage: Eukaryota > Viridiplantae > Streptophyta > Magnoliopsida > Poales > Poaceae > Aegilops > Aegilops longissima. Next base: position 609,333,660 of record CM038679.1, on the reverse strand, counting down.
TGCATCCGTCGGAGTTCCTCAGCATCTACACCATCGCGGTACAAGCTGCAGGGGGACGAGACGACAAGATCCTCGCCAACTACTTCCCGCTGGTACTCAAGCCCAATGTCAGATCTTGGCTCATGCACTTGCCGGACAGCTCCATATCCTCTTGGGCAGATCTATGCCATCAGTTTGTCGGCGCCTTCACAGGCGGCCACAAGCCTCATGTCCAAGAGAGCGACCTTCACCTGCTCGCCCAGAAGGAAGGAGAGTCCCTGCGCAAGTTCATTCAGAGATTCAGCCGTGTGCACTACAACATCCCAGATGTCCACCCTGCCGCGGTGATCAGCGCGTTTCATCAGAACGTGCGGAACCGCAGGATGAGGGAGGAGATGGCGATGTGCAAAGTCAAGGACGCCGATGAGCTGTATGCCCCGCCGACAAGTGTGCACGTCTTTGAGGAAGGGAGAGACTCTGTGAGAGAATGCGAAGCAGGATCTGATAGTGAGGAGACCGCCCCGGCGAAGAAGAGCCGGTGACGGAACAACAGAAATAAGAAAGGCAAAGAGGTGCTAGTTGTCGAGCAGTCCGGCAACGGTGGTGCCGCCAAGAAAGCCAAAGCTGGTGGATCCGGCAAGGAAGTTGCCGCTGGCACCGACTGCCAGCCTGTGGCGGCCGCCGACAAGCAGGACAACTCCAACAAACAGTACTGCAAGATTCACCGCACCAAGGGCCATGACCTCCAGAGCTGCAAGAAGGTCGAGCAGCTCGTTGAACAGCAGAAGGCTGAGTACGAGCGGTGCGACAAGGAGAAGGCCCAGGAAGGTGCTGGGGGAGTTGGCAAGAAGCGACCCGGCTGGGGAGGACGCCGTGGCAAGGCCAAGCAGCGGCAAGGAGACAGACCTCCCCGCGGCCGCGACAAGGATGAAGACGACGACGACGATGAAGATATGGAAGACGACGAAACCGATGAGCAGGAGTTTCAGAAAGCCACATAGGTCCTCTGCGTTGACGGCGGTGCTTCTCTGCATAATTCACACCGCCAACTCAAGCAATGGATGCGGGAAGTTAATGCAGCTGAACCATCCGTCGAGTCACGCAAGCCGCTGAAATGGTCCAAGACGCCTATCATCTTTGATATTGAGGACCACCCGATCGCATAATGCGGTCGGTGCTTGCCGATGTTGGTCTCACCAACTATCCGCAACCTCAAGGTCACCAAGATGCTAGTTGACGGTGGGGCGGCAAACCTGATCTCCTCCGCGGTGCTCCGAAGCTTCAGATCCTCGACAACGAGCTCAAGAGACCGGCACATTCCAAGGAATCAACCCGGGAAGGAGCAAGCCGAAGGGGAAGATCACGTTGCCGGTGACGTTCGGCAGCGAGTTAAACTTCAGGACTGAGAGGGTCACATTCGACGTTGCTGATTTTCCATTGCCTTACAATGGGATACTTGGCCGTCCAGCACTCGCCAAGTTCATGGCAGCCTCTCATTATGCATACAACTTGCTCAAGATGCCAGGCCCGATAAGTGTCATTTCTGTCCATGGCGACAAGAAGGATGCTCTTATCTGCGCCGACAAGATCTACCGGGAAGCAGCAGCTGCAACAGATAGCAAATCACTTGCCGCTGAAGCTCCCGGGGGGAAGAAGAAGACCAAGTCCGGCAAGAGCTCTGATGCCCACTCCGGCAAGCGCACCTCCTCGGAGTGCTGCGCTACCGTCGAGGACGCACCATCGAGCTCCACCGGCAAGTGCAAGAAGACGATGGCAGCTCCACCAAAGACCAAGAAGGTGCCCGCCAAGGAGGACGGCACTGGTGGTACCTTCACCATCAGTGCCACTCTCGACCCTAAATAGGAAGGCGCGCTCGTTGCTTTCCTGCGGGCGAACGTCGACGTGTTTGCATGGCAACCGTCTGACATCCCCGGTGTTCCCAGGAAAGTAATTGAGCATCACCTAGCTGTCTGTCCTCATGCGCGGCCCGTCAAGCAGAAAGTCAGGAAGCAGGCAGTGGAGCGCCAAGAATTCATTGCAGAAGAGATCAAGAAATTGGAAGCAGCAGGCCTTGTCAGAGGAGTGCTCCATCCCACGTGGTTGGCCAATCCTGTAGTTGTACGAAAGGCAAATGGGAAATGGAGACTTTGTATCGACTTCACAGATGTTAATAAAGCTTGTCCCAAAGATCCATTTCCCTTGCCGCGTATCGACCAGATTGTTGACTCCACGGCTGGATGTGATTTGCTTTCATTTCTTGATGCATACTCAGATACCATCAGATCTTCATGGCGAAAGAGGATGAGGAGAAACCGCATTCATCACCCCATGTGGCACATACTGCTTTGTACGGATGCCTTTTGGGCTAAAGAATGCTGGTTCAACGCTTGCAAGAGTAGTCCATGACGCTTTTGAGCCGCAAATGCACGTAAATGTAGAAGCCTACATGGATGACATAGTGGTCAAAAGCAAGGACAGGCAACTCGGTACAAGATTTAGATGAGACCTTTGCAAATCTGCGCAAGATCAACCTCAAGCTCAACCCCGAGAAGTGCGTGTTTGGAGTCCCTTCCGGCAAGCTTCTCGGGTTCTTCGTGTCTCATCGGGGAATTGAAGCCAATCCCGACAAGATCAAGGCCATTGAGCAGATTGAAGCACCAAAGCGCGTCAAGGATGTATGAAGACTTGCCGGTTGCGTGGCTGCTCTCAGCAGGTTTATCTCTAGATCTGCTGAACGCACCCTGCCATTTTTCAAGATTTTAAAAAAGGCAGGTCCAATGAAATGGACTCCCGAGGCGGAGGCTGCGCTGCAGGACTTAAAGTGGAACCTGTCCTCCACTCCAATACTTGTCGCACCTAGGCCACAAGAGAAGTTGCTGCTATATATAGCGGCAACCAATCAAGTGGTTAGTGCTGCGTTAGTAGCGGAAAGGGAGGCAGACGATGAGCTGGCAACCAAGGCAGATACGTCCAGTGACAAGCAGGGGGCTTCACCGACAAGCTCTGGTCCCGACAAGGACGGATCTGCGCAGCGTCGAGAAGATACAGAAAAGGATGGTGCAGCGCCCAGTTTACTTTGTCGGCCCTTTGCAGGGGCTAGGTCAAGGTACTGTGTGCAGAAATTGCTTTTCGGCCTCCTCATGGCCTCGAGAAAGCTGCGCCATTACTTCCAAGCACATGAAATCACGGTCGTCACTCGCTTTCACCTGAAGAGGATATTGCAAAATCCGGAAGCAACAGGCAGGATTGTCGAGTGGGCACTGGAACTGTCAAGCTTTGGCCTCAAGTTTGAAAGCACTTCAACTATCCAAAGCAGAGCATTGGCAGAGTTTATAGCAGAATGGACGCCAACGCAAGATGAAGAAATTCCAGAGACGAGCATCCCCGTCAAGGAAGCAAGCAAAGAATGGCTGATGTACTTTGATGGTGCCTTCTTGCTACAAGGAGCCGGTGCCGGCGTGCTGCTTGTCGCACCCACCGGAGAACACCTCAAGTACATAGTTCAAATGCACTTTCCCAAGGAGCAAGCAACAAACAATACAACAGAGTATGAAGGTTTGCTTGCCGGTCTCAGGATTGCGGTAGACCTTGGGATCAAGAAGCTCATTGTCAGTGGTGACTCACAGCTTGTCGTCCGCCAAGTAAATAAAGATTATCAGAGTCCGTTGATGGAAGCTTACGTTGATGAAGTGAGAAAGCTAGAAGAACACTTTGACGGCCTGCAAATGGAACATGTTCCGAGAGCTCAAAATGATGTTGCTGATGGCCTGTCAAAGTGCGCCGCACTCAAGTTACCTGTGGAACCAGGGATTTTTGTGCTCAAGCTGACTCAACCGACTGTAACGCCATCAACTGGACAAAACAAGAAGAGGAAGTTGGTCGCTGGTGACTATTTTCCGGCAGAGCTCCCCGAAGCCGCCGCCAAGAAGGTCCCCAGGATCAACACCAAGAGTGCTGAGGAGCAGTCTGCTCCGACAAGCCCTAGGGTTTGTTTCGTTGGAGCAGACGCTCCCGACAAGTCTTGCTCTGGCAAGCTTGACGGGGAACATCAAGCTCCGGCCGAGCCGCAGGTTCTCGCCGTAGAAGCGGATGTTCCCGCAGCGGCAGATGTGCCTTTAGTCCTTGTTGTCGAGCCACAAGCTCCAGCATGGGCACAACAGATTGTCCATTTCCTTCAGACAGGAGAACTTCCCGAAGAGCCAGAAGAAGCGGAGAGAGTAGCCCGGCAGTCAAGTATGTACCAGTTTGTCGACAACACGCTGTACAGAAGAAGACTCAACGGTGTGAAATTGAAGTGTATTCACCGGGAAGATGGACAGAAGCTATTGGTAGAGATACACGGAGGCATATGTGGTCACCACATTGGCGCAAGAGCACTTGCCGCAAAGCTTTCCGCAAGGTTTCTTCCGCCGACAGCCTCCGTGATAAGACTGCACAAGTAACCAAGTGTGAAGCGTGCCAGTTCCATTCCAAGCAGATACACCAGCCAACTCAAGCTCTCCAGAAAATCCCTTTATCCTGGCCATTTTTGGTCTGGGGGCTCGACATCCTCGGCCCTTTTCCCGAAGCTGTCGGGGCTTTGAGTACTTGTACGCTGTAATCGACAAATTCACAAAGTGGCCGGAAGTGGAAGCAATGAGGAAGGTGACAGACAATCGGCATCAAGTTCTTCAGTCAATTGTTTGCCGCTTTGAATTCCTAACAGGATCATCACCGACAACGGCACACAATTCACGAAGTCGCACCTTCATGCAGTACGTCCAAGATCTTGGCGCCAAGGTCTGCTTCGCTTCTGTTGCTCATCCGAGAAGCAACGGTCAAGCAGAGAGGGCAAATGCTGAAGTGCTGCGAGGGCTCAAGACCAGAACTTTTGATAGGCTGCATAAGTGCGGAAGAAACTGGATTGAGGAGCTGCCGGTGGTTCTTTGGTCGATCAGGACGACGCCGAATCGAGCCACTGGCCAGACATCTTTCGCTCTAGTCTATGGAGCAGAGGCAGTTCTCCCCACGAAACTCGTATATGGGTCACCTCGAGTACTCGCTTATGATGAGCTTGAGCAAGAGCAGCTGCGACAAGATGACGCGCTGCTCCTCGAGGAGGACCGTCTTCAGGCTGCTGTACGAGCTACTCGTTACCAGCAAGCTTTGCGCCGCTACCATAGCCGCAAAGTTAATGCCAAAAGTCTCGAGGAAGGCGACCTTGTTCTTCGGCGCGTTCAGTCCGCCAACAATTCCAACAAGTTGACGCCGAAGTGGGAAGGCCCTTATCGGGTGAAACGAGTCACTAGGCCTGGCGCTGTCCGCCTTGAGACCGAAGATGGCATTCCGTGAGCAACTCCCGGAACATTGAGCACCTTCGTAAGTTTTACTCAGAAGCGCGGTTGTTGAACCTATTCCGCAACCACCTTTTGTACAAGTCTTGCCGATGTTGCATGTAATCCTCTGTACAAAGCCGGGCGCAGACCCCGTGCATAAGTAAAGCTCATGTGTTGCGCACAATTTGTCAATTACATGCTTTCATCATTTTATTGCATATTTTATCTAACATCTTGTGCAGCACCCACACCCGGTAAGAAATAGCGAGCCGCAAGGCTCCATAACTTTATTTTCTCTTCTTTCTCTTTCTCAAAGAAAGGAAGGTTCCTTCGCCCACAAGTTAGCCGGGGGGGGGGGGAGGAGAAGATAATGGTATGGGCCACCAAGCGTCGCTCGAGGAAGTTTCGCCTTATCGGGAAGCAAGCGACAGAAAAGCTAAGTTGCCAAAGTTTGAGCAATCAGTTTTTAAATTTTTAAGTTATCTTCCTCGAACGATAGTACTTTGTATGGAAAACCTGTGCGCGGAGGAACCAACTCGTAGCTGGTCACGCCCTTACTTTGTTTCGAGTCCGCTCAACAACTTAAGTGAGCTGCAACCAGTTGCGACAAGGTTGCTTGTCGGAGGCAGCACCGCCAAAGAAGTTCTTGACGCTCCGCACTCAGCGCACGGAAAAGGTGCTCAGCACGACAAGTTCCCTAAAAGCGTAGGGCACAAACATACAAAGGAAGGAATCAAGTAATGGAAATAACATTGCGATCATTGCCTAAGATAGAGTTATATTACAAAATAACTTGTCGCAGATCTAATAAATTGTTCTCCTAAATATGATCAACAACGACAAGGGAAAGATAGAACTGGCGGCCTAATCTACGCGGTCGCCATCAACCCGCTTGATCTTGCCCACCTTGTCCACAATGGGTGCGACAAGGGCTTTGAGCGCCTCCACATCGGCATCTGGCGGCAGGGATCTGAGGACGCCAGCAAGGTTGAGGCCTGGATTGCGGAAGGCCACCTTCATCAACACCTTCTGGAGGGCTCCCGCACAGATCTGGCGCGATTCCTCGGCCAGCTGCTTTGGGATCTCTTCCCGGAGTCGCTGGAGAGCCGTCACCACTCCCTTGAGGAACAGGCTGAGCTTGGCGCTGGGTTGAGGCGCTGCTGGAGAGTACCGAGATCCACCATCCCCAGCTCCGCGGCTCCTTGTCAATGGCGGCGGCGATATTCACAAGACCTTCACCCAGAGCTCCACATTCTCCCCGAAGGTGCTCAGGCGGCGAGCACTCGCCAGCAGCTCCTCGTTGGCCTTGATCTTCTCCAACAGGCCCACCTCCCACTCTTTGGCGCCGTCCCAGCCCCCTCGATCGTGGTGGTCGGCTTCAGCTCAAGATCTGCCTTGGAGTCCTTGGCGGCCGAGATCCTTGCTCCTCTCAACGAGACGGCCCCGCAGCTCGCCAAGAGTATAGGCGTCCTTCTTGCGCTCGTGCTTGAGTGCAGCAAGCTCCTCGCCGCTTTTCTTCAGACCGGCCTCCAGCTGCGCCACTTTTGTCTCCAACTCTTTCTTGGCGGCCTCGGCAGCTGCAGCAAAGATCTTTTGCTTACTTGAGAGCTCCGCCAATTGATTGCTCATGCTGCGCAAGCTCTTCCTCATAGCTGTCAAGATTGATCTTCCGCTGCGCCAACTCGCCTCTTGCGCAGATAGCTTCTCGGCAGCAAGCCGTTGCCGCTCCTCGACCTCAGCCTTCTCAAGGATGAAGGCTGTGCGCTCTTCAGCAAGTTGCTCCCGCTTACGCCACGCCCGGAGGGCTTCTTGGTTGGCGCCCGGAGCTCTTCTCCGCTTCTCCATGCCTGCTCCGCCCTCGCGACAAGTGCTTCCCGGACTCCAACTTGGCTTGTCGGGCGCGGTAGAGCGACAACAACTTCTTCAAGAGCTGCTCCTCCTCGACTCGCCATTGCCGCTGTCTCGGGCGATCCACCAGCGCCAACCCAGCGGAGGCGAGCAGCTCTCCGTCAAGGTCTCTCCTTCGACCGGCGCCGAGCTCGAGGCCCAGGGGAGCTTGATGAAGATGCCATCGCCGCCTTCGATAAGCGCTGGCTGGGGCTCTTCGAGCTCGACACTTGCACCGGTGGCGGAGGGATCAACGGTCGGCATAGCGCCTGGTGCTCCCGCGCCTCGTCGTCGCCAGGCGATCGCTGACCCTCGCCAGCCTTTGCGGCGGCAGCCTTGGCGGCCTCTTCACCGGCGGACCCATCGGCGCCAGCCTCTTCCTCCATGGTGGCGACGTCGTCAGTGTTGCCGCGCGCACCCTCCTCGCCGGCGACCTCAGTCTCCATCGGCTCTACGACGGACGGATCAAACGACCAGAAAAAGAAAGAACAGTCAAGCAAATGTTCGAAAAGAAGAACAGAAGAAGAATAACCCAAGGTAAATTTTCGGTCAAGGGGATTACCTGCGATGGGATCTATGGCCGCGGTCTCCACCACCGGAGGATCGCCGGGGCTGCCCCTTGTCGGAGAAACTTCCCTTGTCGGAGAAGCCTTCCTTGCCGGAGAACGCTCCCTTGTCGGGGAATCCTCCCTTGGCGGCGTAGTTGAAGCAGATGGAATTTCGGGGCGGCTTCCGGCACTCCCGATGAGGCTGCTCGCTCCTACACAAATCAACAAGTCAGATATCAAGAAGAAGAAGCACCCATGCACACCTAACCGTAAGAAGTAAACCATATACTTACGCTGGGGGCCAGCTTTGGCTGCTTTGAGGAAGGGTTGCCGGTCCGCAAGGGGTCTCAGACGCGCCTCCTGTTGCCACGGGGATCATCTCGATGACAACGACCGGGTCTTGGCTCTTTCGACGCCTCTGGGCCAGCGTCCGAAAAGGAAAGAGTTCGAATGAAGCAAATCAGATACAAGACGAAGCAACAAAATTGAAGAAATACAAGCACAACATAGAAGCTTACTCTTTTCTTGTTCCTCGTCGGAGCTGAGCGCGAGAGATCGACCCGGCTCGCCTCCGGTGCGAAGAGGCCGAGGAGTAGGTTCTCTTGACCGCTTGGCGGGGTGGCAGCGGTGGCCCGAGAGGATCCCGCCTCGCTTGTTGCAAGCAGCATGGGGTGCTCCTGGCAACAAAGTGCTTGCCATGGTGGAGCTGCTTGTCGCACGGCGGCTGCTGGGGTTGTTGGGTCTGCTCCGCCTGGCCACTTCCCGGCCTTGCGGAGACGCCTTCTTGGTGGAGCTGGGCTCCGCCATGCAAGCTACTTGAAGGTGTGGAGGAGGCGCCTCGGTAGACTCCGCTCGCTCAACTTCGGCTCGGCCTGCCCTCCTCGCCGGCAAGCTCCTCTCGATCAGCAAGGCTTGCCGCCTCTGCTGCCTCTGCCTCCTCCACGGTGAACCCGAATTCGCCAGTGGCAGCAGCAGCTGCCGCCTCCTCCAACCTCGTGGCAATGAAGAGATTCAGAAGAATGAGGAGATTCGCATGTAAAGCCAGATAAGTTAGATGGATCAACTGGAGGTCCCTTTGCAGCAACCCATGAGGTTTTGGGGTACTGCTCAGGCTTCCAATATGTTCCATCAGCATTGAGTTTCCTCTCAAAGGCAATACCCTCTTTCCTAGGATTCCTGTTGAGGATCTGCTTTTAAGCACATCACAAAGAGTCTGATGCCCTTTGAGGCTTTTGTACATGCCTGCATGTACAATTCCTTCAGCCCTCGCATCGTCAAGGATACTAGCAATGTCCTTAGATGAGGAATTAGTGATAGCGTAGCGGTGAAGAATTTGTAATCATGAAGCATTTGAACATTCAGGTGAAGAATTAGCGATTCACGCTCAATGCACTTTAAGCATGGAGGAACAAATTCTTCCCGAGAAGCGCTGATTTGTTGAGCAAGTAATGAATCGCGCTCCTTCAAGATCTTCATAACTCACTCTTAGCTTCTCAAGATCTTGCTTTCTTTGAAGAAATTCATAAGAAAGTTTCTCATGATCGACAAGAGAGTGTTATGATGACCTTGAAGGTTGTCAAACCTAGATCAAGTCTCTGAAGATTTTCAATGTGGCTTTAGTGCGATCCATTTCTTCACCTAACATATCATCACTTTTATCTAGCATGTTTTGAACCTTTTCAAAAGCCCTTTGTTGTTTTACAGCAATCTTAGCAAGTTTTGAGTAGCTGGGCTTTAGATCTTCATCAGATTCATTTTCACTAGATTCAGAGGAGGTATATTTGAGTACCTTGGCACCCTTTGCCATGAAGCAATAGGTGGGAGCGTAGTCATCACTATCTTCATCAGCTTTGTTGGTGAGGTCATTTTCTTCAGAGTTGAAGATGGACTTGCTGACAAAAGTAGTAGCGAGAGCTAGACTCGCCACACCAGACTCAGATTCTTCTGATGCCTCCTCTTCCTCATGTTCCTCAGATTCAGCTTCAGAGTCCATTTCCTTGACAATGAATGCCCGAGCCTTCTTGGAGCTGCTTTTCTTGTGAGAAGAGGGCTTTGAGGATTTTGACGATGAAGATTTCGACGATTTCTTCATCTTCTTAGCGTCATCAGAACTGTAATCCTTGTATTTCTTCTTCTTTAATTCCTTTTCCCACTGAGGACAATCTTGAATGTAGTGACTAGGTTTCTTGCATTTGTGGCAAAGTCTTCTCTTATAGTCATTGGATGAGGAATCACTGCTCCTTGAGGATTTTCCAAAGCGACCACGTCTTGAGAACTTCTGGAATTTCTTCACGAGCAAGTGCTAGCTCTGGCTCAATTCTTTAGGATCTCCAAGGCTACTACCGAGTCTTCACAATCAGATTCGCACACAGCCTTGGCCTTCGTGGCACGTGATTTTCCATAGCTAGAACCATAGAGATCTCTCTTCAAAGAAGTCGGAACTCATGAGTATTTAGCCTCTCGAGAATATCAGCTGGATCAAGTGACTTGTAGTCAAGACGCTCTTGTATCATCGGCTGCAGTGTCAAATGAGGAATCATGCGATCTCAACAATTTATTCACCACCTCATGGTCGGTGATGTCAATGGCACCAAGCGCTTGAAGCTCATTTGAGATGTCAGTGAGGCGATCGAAGGTTTGTTGAACATTTTCGTTGTCGAGTCTTTTGAAGCGGTTGAAGAGATTGCGAAGAACATCAACTTGAGAGTCACGCTGAGTTGAGACTCCTTCATTTACTTTGGACAGCCTATCCCAGATGAGCTTAGCAGTTTCCAAAGCACTCACTCTTCCATACTGTCCTTTACTCAGATGGCCACATATGATATTCTTCGCTGGAGAATCGAGTTGCTTGAATCTCTTCACATCGGCAGCATTCAGAGAAGGTGTGACTGAGGGAACACCATTTTCCACAACATAACAAAGATCGTTGTCAATTGCCTCAAGATGCATTCGCATCTTGTTCTTCCAGTAGGGGTAGTCCGTCCCATCAAAGGTAGGACACCCAGCCGAGACCTTGATCATACCTGCGGTCGACATAACTAAAACTCCAGGTGGTTAAACCAAAATCACACAGAACAAGGGAGTACCTTGCTCTGATACCAATTGAAAGTGCGTTATATCGACTAGAGGGGGGTGAATAAACGATTTTTATGAATTCTTCACTGAGGAATTTGCCGGTGAGGAAATTCCTTAGCGAAGAACTACTTGCAGTGGAATAAGTACTCAGATGTAAGCATAAGAGAATGCGGGCATGGTCATCATGATGAAATGAAGACAAACAAAGAGTACAGAAAGCGTAAACACAGGGTAGCACAAGATGAAGACAAACAGACTGAAGAAATTGAACTGAGGAAATTGAGAAAGTCTTCAGTCAAAGTCTTCAAACACATATATGAATGAACACTCAACATAGTAATGAGGAAATGAAAGAGTTGAGGAAATAGAACCAGTTAGGTTGGTGAAGACAATGATTTGGTAGACCAGTTCCAACTGCTGTCTCAGTTATACGTCTGTTGGAGCGGCTGAGTATTTAAACTCGAGGACACACAGTCCGGACACCCGATCGCCGAGCACGCAGCTCAGACACCAAGTCCTCACCGTATTCTCCTTGAACTAAGGTCACACAGACCTCGTCCAATCACTGTGGTAAGTCTTCAGGCGACTTCCAAACCTTCACAGACTTGGTCACTCGGCAATCCACAATTCCTCTTGGATGCTCTAGACCATGACGCCTAACCGTCTGGAAGAAGCACAGTCTTCAAAGGTAACAAGCGTCGGATCCACGCAGGATCAATCTCTTCAGTGATGCTCAATCACTTTGGGTTTGTAGGGGTTTGGTTTTGGGTTTTTCCTCACTCGATGATTTTCGCTCAAAGTCCTCGGAGGATGGGTTGCTCTCACATGACAAGTGTCAAGTTCTCTCGGAGCAGCCAACCAGCTAGTGGTTGTAGGGGGCGGCTATTTATAGCCTAGGGAGCAGCCCGACATGATAAGACATAAATGCCCTTCAATGATATGACCGTTAGGTGGATAAGATATTTTGGGACAGCTGGCGCGCAAAGACAACAACGGTCGGAAATTTGACTCTCAAACTCCTCGGGGCTATCATGTTCCTCATCGTAGGCAATCCAGATCAAGCGAATTCCTAACTCCTCGGTCAGAATAAATTCTCAACACCGTAAGAACTTCATCTCACATCAAGAAATTGACTGAACTGTATGAGATTTCCAAAAGCTTCACTCAAGGGATTGGTAGGTGTAGGATTTTGAGTTGAGCATCACATGGAAATTTTTCCTTAGTATTTCCTCGACCCCTTTAACAAAGACGGTGTTTCCTATGACTCAAGAAAGAGAAAACGAAACTATGAAAACAAAAGTCTTCACGCTTCATGTTCCTCAAATGAATACCAAGTCTTCAAGGTCACACCAATTTCTTCACTTTCAAAGTCTTCAGAAAGTCTTCAGAATATCAATCTTCAGTCGAAGAACTTCATTTTTAGGGGTCGACTTTCACTTTAAATATCAAACTCCTCATAGACTTATAGACCTGTGTACAGTCATAAACACATTAGTCCCTTAACCTATAAGTCTTCAATACACCAAAATCACTAAGGGGCACTAGATGCACTTACATTCCCATAGCATGCACGTATGGTAAACCGTTATGTGATGAAGTCGGAGCATGATTTATTTTTTGATTGTCTTCCTTATGAGTGGCGGTCGGGAACAAGCGATGGTCTTTTCGATAACTAATAGATTTTTGCAATAAGTATGTGAGTTTTTTATGAGAAATGTTGAGTCCATGGATTATACACACTCTCACCCTTCCACCATTGTTGGCCTCTCTAGTACCGCGCAACTTTCGCCGGTACCATACACCCACCATATACCTTCCTCAAAACAGCCATCATACCTACCTATTATGGCATTTCCATAGCCATTCCGACATATATTGGCATGCAACTCTCCACCATTCCATTTATTATGACACGCTTCGTCATTGTCATATTGCTTTGCATGATCATGTAGTTGACATCGTATTTGTGGCAAAGCCACCTTTCATAATTCTTTCATACATGTAGCTCTTGATTCATTGCACATCCCGGTACACCGCCGGAGGCATTTATATAGAGTCATATTTTGTTCTAAGTATCGATTTGTAATTCCTGAGTTGTATGTAAATAAAACTGTGAGATTTTCATTATTAGAGCATTGTCCCATGTGTGGAAAGGATGATGGAGACTATGATTCCCCCACAAGTCGGGATGAGATTCAGGACGAAAAATTTAAAAAAAGGAGAAAAGAGGCCAAAAAAATGAGAAAGGCCCGAAAAATGAGAGAAAAAGAGAGAAGGGGCAATGTCACTATCCTTTTTCCACACTTGTGCTTCAAAGTAGCACCATGATCTTCATGATAGAGAGTCTCCTATTTTGTCAATTTCATGTACTAGTGGGAATTTTTCATTATTGAACTTGGCTTGTATATTCCAATGATGGGCTTCCTCAAATTGCCCTAGGTCTTCGTGAGCAAGCGAGTTGGATGCACACCCACTTAGTTTTCTTTTGAGCTTTCATAAACTTATAGCTCTAGTGCATCCGTTGCATGGCAATCCCTACTCACTCACATTGATATATGTTGATGGGCATCTCCATAGCCCATTGATACGCCTAGTTGATGTGAGACTATCTCTTTCTTTTTATCTTCTCCACAACCACCATATTCTATTCCACCTATTGTGATATGTCCATGGTCACGCTCATGTATTGCGTGAAAGTTGAAAAGGTTTCAGAACATCAAAAGTATGAAACAATTGCTTGGCTTGTCATCGGGGTTGTGCATGATTTAAATATTTTGTATGATGAAGATGGAGCATAGCCAGACTATATGATTTTGTAGGGACAAGCTTTCTTTGGCCATGTTATTTTGAGAAGACGTAATTGCCTTATTTGTATGCTTGAAGTATTATTGTTTTTATGTGAATATTGAACTTTTGTTTTGAATCTTACGGATCTGAACATTCATGCCACAATAAAGAAAATTACATGGATAAATATGTTAGGTAGCATTCCACATCAAAAAATTTGTTTTTATCATCTACCTACTCGAGGACGAGCAGGAATTAAGCTTGGGGATGCTTGGTACGTCTCCAACGTATCTATACTTTTTTATTGTTTCATGCTATTATATTATCTATTTTTGTTTTATATGCATTAATATACTATTTTATATTATTTTCGGGACTAACCTATTAACCTAGAGCCCAGTGTGAGTTCCTGTTTTTTTCCTTGTTTTTATGTTTCGCAGAAAAGGAATACCAAACGGAATGAAACCTTCGCGATGATTTTTCTTGGACCTGAAGACAACCAAGAGACTTGGAGATGAAGTTGGTGGAACCACAAGGCGGCCACAAGGACGGAGGAGCGCCCAGTGGGGTAGGGCATGCCCCCACCCTTGTGGGCCCCCCGTGACCCTCCTAACCTAATTCTTTCGCCTATATATTCCCATATATCCCCAAACTACCAGGGGCATCCACAAAAAGACTTTTCCGCCGCCGCAACCTTCTGTACCCATGAGATCCCATCTAGGGACCTTTTCCGGCATCCTCCCGGAGGAGGATTCGATCACGGAGGGCTTCTACATCAACTCTCTTGCCCTTCTGATGAAGCGTGAGTAGTTTACCTCAGACCTACGGGTCCATAGCTAGTAGCTAGATGGCTTCTTCTCTCTCTTTGATTCTCAATACCATATTCTCCTCGATGTTCTTGCAGATCTATTCGATGTAAAACTTTTTTGCGGTGTCGTTGCCGGGATCCAATGAATTGTGGATTTATGATCAGTTTATCTATGAATATTATTTGAATCTTCTCTGAATTCTTATATGCACGATTTGATATCTTTGTAATTCTCCTTGAACTATCAGTTTGGTTTGGCCAACTAGATTGGTTTTTCTTGCAATGGGAGAAGTGCTTAGCTTTGGGTTCAATCTTGCGGTGTCCTTTCCCAGTAACAGTAGGGGCAGCAAGGCACGTATTGTATTGTTGCCATCAAGGATAAAAAGATGGGGTTTTCATCATATTGCTTGAGTTAATTCCTCTACATCATGTCATCTTTCTTAATGCGTTACTCCATTCTTTATGAACTTAATACTCTAGATGCATGCTGGAAGCGGTCGATGTGTGGAGTAATAGTAGTAGATGCAGAATCGTTTCAGTCTACTTGACATGGACGTGATGCCTATATTCATGATCATTGCCTTAGATATCGTCATAACTTTGTGCTTTACTAGCAACTGCTCGCAGTAATTTGTTCACCCGCCGCATTATTTGCTATCTTGCGAGAAGCCTCTAGTGAAACCTATGGCCCCCGGGTCTATTTTCCATCATATTAGTTTCCGATCTACTATTTTGCAATCTTTTACTTTCCAATCTATAAACCAAAAATACCAAAAATATTTACTTTATTGTTTATTTATCTCTATCAGATCCCACTTTTGCAAGTAACCGTCAAAGGATTGATAACCCCTTCATCGCGTTGGGTGCAAGTTGTTTGATTGTTTGTGCTGGTATTTGGTGATTTGTGTTTTGTCTCCTACTGGATTGATACCTAGGTTCTCAAACTGAGGGAAATACTTATCTCTACTTTGCTGCATCACCCTTTCCTCTTCAAGGGAAAAACCAACACAAGCTCAAGAACTAGTACAGAGAAGGATTCATCGCGCTTTACGATACGGAGCAACCGCCGCCTCCTGTTCTTCGTCGCGAGGGCTGATCTGGAGTCCGTTCGGGGCTCCGGAGAGGGGTATTCGTCGCCATCATCATCACCAACCTTCCTACATCACCAATTTCATGATGCTCACCACCGTGCGTGAGTAATTCCATCATAGGCTTACTGGACAGTGATGGGTTGGATGAGATTTATCATGTAATCGAGTTAGTTTTGTTAGGGTTTGATCCAAGTATTCACTATGTTATGAGATTCATGTTGTTATGAATTTGTTATGCTTAATGCTTGTCACTATGGCCCGAGTGCCATGAATTTAGATCTGAACCCTTTATGTTTTCATGAATATATTTGTGTTCTTGATCCTATCTTGCAAGTTGTAGACACCTATTACAAGTTATGATCCGCATACCCCAAGGTGAAAATAATTGGGATTCTTTCCGGTGATTACCGTAGTTTGAGGAGTTCGTGTATTCACTAAGTGATAATGCTTTGTTCCGGTTCTTTATTAAAAGGAGGCTTTAATATCCCTTAGTTTCCATTAGGACCCCGCTGCCACGGGAGGGTAGGACAAAAGATGTCTGCAAGTTCTTTTCCATAAACATGCATGACTACATTCAGAATACATGCCTACATTATATTGATGAGTTGGAGCTAGTTCTGTGTCACCCTAGGTTATAACTGTTGCATGATGAATGCCATCCAACATAATTATCCATCACTGATCCATTGCCTACGGGATTTTCACATATTGATCTTTGCTACATTACTTTGTCATTGCCACTGTTACAATTGCTACAAAACTCCTATTGTTACTTTTGCCATCGTTATCTTTATTTCCATACTACTTTGCTACTAAATACTTTGCTACAGGTATTAAGTCTTACATGTGTGGTTGAATTGACAAGTCAGCTTCTAATATTTGAGAATATTCTTTGGCTCCCTTGTGTCGAATCCATAAGTTTGGGTTGAATACTCTACCCTCAAAAACTGTTGCGATCCCCTATACTTGTGGGTTATCACTCAGCAATTCGGGTCTCTAAACCGATGAAACCTACCAAAAGGAACACATGAATGGAGAGGGCAGAGAAGTACACAATAGCATGTCTAAGCACTATCAAATTATCATAACTAAAATAGAGAGAGGAGGTACAAGACCATGGGTCTAGCCATACACACACTCAGATATGACATCCTCGACATATGGATTCAGGACAGGTTTAAGTGATGGATAAGATTCTGTTAAGCACTAGGTGATAGGAGAGTAGCAACATGTTGCCTCATGTGTCATCCCAATAAGTCATTCAAGAAGCAGCAACCAAGGTGTCCATAGTGTGCCAACAAACAACATTAATGTGGATGTTCTCCATGATATTGCGACATCAGGTGTATGCGCAGCTAGAATTCAACAAACTATTCAGGGCGATGTAAAATCATCACTACGGAACACTGAAAATTGATTCCAATGCAAATATACCAAATAATTTGAAGATGGGTGAGATGTCAAAATCTTCGAAGAAGCTAGAGACTCCTACAACTAGAAGTCGTGATGATGTTGACTGCTTCCCTAAACAGAAGGGAAAACGGAAGTCCGTCTGAGTTTGAGATTAACAAAAGCAATCCTTTAATCAAGGGAACTCCAAAAAGCTTGCATCGGTTGAGCCAAGATATGAACATGAGGGGGGCAAAACACTATTGCTGACGTAAAAGACGGGATATTATGATATATTAATTCTTATGGTAGTGTCGATGATAAAGCATAAAATTATTGTCTAGAACTACAAAAATGACAATTCTCCACAAGAATATGGCAGCTCAAAGTTAAGAAATTGGTTTGAAAAATAATTTACCACATTAGTTGTTCATGTCTTCTGTTTCATCTTTGACTACTATATATAAAAGTACACGTAATTACTAGACTACTTTACTCTTTTATATGAAACATTAATTAACTAGTTTAAGGTGTTGATTTACAAAATAAAAAATGTACTCTCATCATTCATAGGGATATGATGTATCATAGGTACATATCAATGGATCGACATGATTGCTGGATTTGGCACTAGCCCATCGCAAAATTATAGCTAGTAACAATCGTACATGGTTTATGGGGCTTTTCTACATCATTGATGGTTTCATTATTTGTGTACACATGGGCTAATTATGCAATTAGTTGCGGCCATTAGGCATATACAATACACAATGTATACTATGAATCATTGAGGGGGGCGAGCCATTGGCAGGGGTCTGAACCCTGATAGCCCCTCCCTGTCTTCACCCCTGCATCGGTATAGTGGTGTTTCACCTAGCATGCACCTCAAAGAATTTGTAGCAGTCAGGTCAGGGAATGGGCAGGTGTTCAGATCCATACTAGCCATGAGATCGTGCTCCTTCAGGATGTAGGTGCCGGAGTTGAAGACCGATGAAGCCATCGCCACAACGATCCAAACGGTAGCAAGGCAGATCGAGGAAGCGGCAGTTAGACAGATCGAGCAAGCGGTGCCGAGGCAGGTCGAGGAAGCGACATATCGATATGGGGTGGAGGTGGTGGTGGGGGTGCAAGTGGCGGACACGCTGGGCGCTGAAGGGGTAGCATGCTGGGTGTTGGAGTGCGGCGAGGTAGCCAGCGAATGGGGGTTGTGCTGGATTTAGATGGATCTTAGACCCAATTTATTTCGCGTTCTCTAGTTAATTGGAGGGAAAAGTAAGCACAAAATTAGAGCTTTTGCGCCAGAATTAATTTTTCACCATCGAGAACTAGAGGGAAATTTGGATCTATTTTTTAACCAAGGAGAACTGGACAGAAATTGTTTTGGAAGAACCGCGACATGTTACATATACTTGTTTGTTTGGCATGGAAAATTTCCAAAAAGTGTTTTTGGCATGAAAAAGTAGAGTATATTTTATTTATTATTGATTGAAAAGGTTAAATTAGATACATCCAAATAGTAAAGACTTCATAAAATTGATTTACGTAACATGTGCTAAATAATTTATAGCACGGTTTTCCTGTGCTAACTAGATATAAGAAAAGCATCGAGCTTGACGCTGCGATGGGCCTTGGAGGATGTTGTCATTGGGAGATCCCAGATGTTGGGACGATGGACACGATGGTGTTGTCATGAACATCGACGATCAGTTTACTGTTCTCGCTCCTGATCGGTCGCCTCGACCAAGATCTCGTCATTACCACACGACTTCCCATGGAAGGTATGACCGGCGTTGTCGTGGAATTGTCATGCCAGATGTCCTAGCCTAAGGACTTAGGTGTGGATCCATCGCAATGTAGTTAGCTTGAAGGGGTTAAACGGGACAAGGGACATGGAGAGTTTATACTGATTCGGCCCCTCGCGGTGGAGGTAAAAGCCTAATCCAGTGTAGGGTGGTATTTCTTGGGCTTCGATTGCCAGGGAGCGAATACGCTTGACCTAGTTCTCGATCTCTACTTTCTTGCCCTAACTCATCGCCGGGTCTTCCCTTTACATACACAGGTTGTCACCCGACGGCTTACAGAGTCCCGGCCGGCTCATAGACAATGTGTCTGGCTCGGTGAGTAACTAAACATGCCTTACAATACAAGTTATCTCAAACGCTCACAACCCGCCGTAGCATCAATAATCTGATCAATACGCGGGAGAGCAAAAGGATCAACCGGACATGCCTTGTTAAGGTCTGTATAATCCACACACATACGCCAAGTGCCATTTTTCTTAAGTACTAGCACTGGGTTAGCCAACCACTCAGGATGAAAAACTTCCATGATGAACCCCGCCGCCAAGAGCCGGGCCACCTCTTCACCAATTGCCTTGCGCCTCTCCTCATTAAACCGTTGAAGAAACTGATCGACCAGTTTAAACTTGACATCCACATTAAGAGTGTGCTCAGCGAGTTCCCTCGGTACACCTGGCATGTCAAAAGGCTTCCTTGCAAAGATGTCCCGGTTCTCACGGATTGTAACGCCCCCGATGCGGCTATATCTCCCACGTGTCGAGGCACGACTTAGAGGCATAACCGCATTGAAAGCAATGTCGCAAGTGAGGTAATCTTCACACAACCCATGTAATAATTAAGGGACAGATACATAGTTGGCTTACAATCGCCACTTCACACAGTACATAATTTAACATACATCATTCAAAGTGCACTCAAGGTCCGACTACGGAACCAAAATAAGAAGATACCCCAAATGCTAACACAGATCCCCGAATCGTCCCAACTGGGCACCACTACTGATTATCTGGAAACGACACATAGTAACGACCACGTTCCTCGTCGAACTCCCACTTGAGCTCGGTGGAATCACCTGCACCGCCTCATCGGAACCTGCAACTGTTTGAAGTATCTGTAAGTCACGGGACTCAGCAATCTCACACCCGCGAGATCAAGACTATTTAAGCTTTAGGAGGACATAGTATTAAGGTGGAGCTGCAGCAAGCGACTAGCATATATGGTGGCTACTTCGCAAAAGAGAGCGAGAAGAGAAGCAAAGCACGGTCGTGAAACTAGTAGTGATCAAGAAGTGATCCTGAACTACTTACGCCGACATAACTCCAACACCGTGTTCACTTCCCGGACTCACGAGAAGAGACCATCACGGTTACACACGCGTTGATGTGTGTTTTATTGAGGTCCACTTTAGGTTTTCTACAACCGACATTAACAAATTCCCATCTGCCTCATAACCATGGGCACGGCTTTGAAAGATATTACCTGCAGGGTGTCCCAACTTAGCCCATTATAAGCTCTCACGGTCAACGAAGGATTATTCCTTCTACCGGAAGACCCGATCAATCTCGAATCCGGACTACAAGACATTTCGACAGAATAAAACAAGACCAGCAAAGCCGCCCGACAGTGCCGACAAATCCCGATAGGAGCTGCACATATCTCGTTCTCGTGGCACATCCGGATAAGTCAAGCTACGAGTAAAACCAACCTCAGTTGCCCCAAGGTGGCCCCAGAGTTGTTGCTCGGTTCGGGCCAGCACTCAAGGAGCACCGGTCGGGGGTTAAATAAAGATGACCTCGGCTCGCGAAACCCGGGGAAAAGGCTTAGGTGGCAAATGGTAAAACCAATGTTGGGCTTGCTGGACGAGTCTTATTCAAAGCGAACTGTCAAGGGGTCCCATAAATCACCCAACCGTAAGGAACGCAAAATCAAGGAACATAACACCGGTATGACGGAAACTAGGTGGCAAGAGGAACAAAACACTGCATAAGGCCGAGCCTTCCACCCTTTACCAAGTATATAGATGTGTTAAACATAGCAGATATATTTATATATTGTGATATCCCCAACAAGTAAACATGTTCCAAAGAGGAACAACATCTCCATGTCCCAACAAGGAACAAATTTCAGCTTCACCTGCAACTAGCAACGCTATAAGAGGGCTGAGCAAGCGGTAACATAGCCAATCAACGGTTTGCTAGGAAAGGATGGTTAGAGGCTGACATGGCAATATGGGTGGCATGATATAGCAAGTGGTAGGCATCGCAGCATAGGCATAGCAAAAGAGCGAGCAACTAGCATAGCAAAGATAGAAGTGATTTCGAGGGTATAATCATCTTGCCTGCAATGTTCTCAGAGTTGTCGAAAGCTTGATCCTCGAAAACGTTCTCAACAGGCTCCTCGTTCACGTACTCGCCTCCGACTCTACCCAAAGCAACAACACAAACAAAGGAACCACAATAAATCACGGTGCAATGCACAATCCACATGATGCAAAACATGACATGATATGCGAGATGCGATATGCAATGCTTATGTGCGCCCGGAAGGTAATGATGAACCAGGCATCAACTTGGCAAACCAAGCATGCCACTGAAAGATGAGATGATTTCGGTTGAAATCGATATAAAGATCACCGAATCGGATGCACGGTTTGGAAATGGCAAGCAAAACAAGATTGGCGCAAATCTGCCATTAACAGCATGATGCCACTTTGCAAGCAACAAATAAATAAGCTACTGCACCCAAACGTATCAACAAAGCACATGGCAGTGATCTACACATGATGCTCGACAAAAGATGAGCACTGAGCTACGGCTAGTTCACATCATAACAGGTTCAAACAAGCATGGCAAAAGTGCTCAAAGTAACAGGCTGGACATGGCAAAAACAGTAACAGGTTGCAATGTTCAGAGCATCAAAACTACATGCTACAGGAACTTAAAATAGCAAGACATGGCACGGCATGAATCTACTCAAAGCATATTTCAAAAGTCCCTTACTGACCATAAGCCAAAAAGGACTAGAAAATATAGTAACACTCATGGCAATATTGAAAGTCTTGTTAACAGATTCAGCAACTTGACATGTCAAAACTGATAACGAGATGGCATGTTAACAAGCTCAATGCACTCACTACAGAGCCTCAAATGATAAACTAAGCATACATACATCAAGAAGACATGACATAGAAGACAACCATGGCAAGAACACTAACATAGCCTATACGGGTCAACCACAACAATCTAGGCAAAATTGAATAACACGATACAATCTGCCAGGAAACATTTGGTAGCAAAAGTAGAGCTCGATTGACTCAAGCTATGGCATCCCATAATTGCAAACAAAGGCATGGATGGATAGAGCAAGTCATGCTTTACAAAACACCCTTACTGAAGTATCTCAAAATATGCATAGATCTCTCGGTATCATCAAGCAAACATGGCATCAAAATCAGCTAAAACAGGGCTGAAATCAGCAACATTGGGACACCTACTTTGCATGCTTGTGCTAGTCACCACATAGATCACAAAAATACATGGCATATACCACTGGAAAGATGACATGGCATTTTACAAAACTCATGTAGGACTCAAATTCATAGGATGCACATATTAATCATAGCAAAAATAACAAAAGTGCAACTCCTGATAAAAATCAGAAACTATCAGCACCTAGCACTCTTCCAACAGCATTTCGGGCAACAAGATGAGCTCAAACGAAAATGATGCAATGGAATGGAATGATCTACTCTTCGAGACGAACATTTTGACATATTATACGCGAAAAATGGATCTACGGATGCGAAGATATAGCATGATGAATATTGCCCAAAATTACCAAGATTTAGGACTTAGGGGGAAAAGAGAGGGAGAAGAGGTCAACGCCGGCGCGGGGTCCGAGGTTGGATCGGGCCGGAACGGCGGCGGATCGGGCGATGGCGGCGAGGAGGACGCCGGCGGGTCGGGCCGGCGAGGGACGGCGGTCGGCGGGCGGGCGGTGGCCGGGCGCGGGCGGAGGGCGCCGGTGGCCGCCGGGCGCATGGGCAGTGGAGCTCACGGAGGAGCGGAGCGGCAGCGGGAGCCCCGTGGCGGTGGCGGCGGAGCTGGCCGGACTCGGCGGGCGCGGCGGAGGGCGCCGGTGGCGGAGGCCATGGCATGGGCGACCGAGGCGCTGGGCGATCGAGCGACGGCGGCGGCGCTGGCTCAAGGGGCCCGATCCGGCCCGGCGGCAGCGGCGCGCGGTGGCGGCGTGAGAGGCCACGTGGCGGGCGCTGGATGGCGGGAGCGGCGGCGGATCTGTCCGCGCCTTGCGGACGTGTCCGCGCCGCAAGGTGAGCAGCTTTTAGGGTTTCGGAAGAGGATGATCCGGATTTTCGGGGTTTGCTTAAATAGGCATAGAGGGAGCTAGGAGAGTCCAAATGAGGTGTAGTTTTACCACACGATCGTGATCGAACGACGGAGAGCATGGAGGTGACTTAGATGGGTTATTGGGCTGTTTTGGAGGGTGTTGGGCTGCAACTTAAAAGAGGCCTTTATGAAGGTGCGGTTAACTTGGAGTACCAAACGAGCTCCAAATGACCAAACTTGACCGGTGGTCTCCGGTGTTATACCAAGGCCACTAGACAAACCTCGGTCCATTTCGAGAAGTTTTAATACCCGCACACGGAAAAACGTAAAAGGGACCGCCGGGAGATAGGAGTGTTTGATAGCAAAGCGGACAACGGAAAAATGCTCGAATCATGAGACTAACACGTATGCAAATGCGATGCACATGATGACATAATATAAAATGCAAGACACGAGCAAAATGCAAAAGGAGAAAACCCAACCACGGAGGGAATATCATATATCAATGCCGAAAATGGCAAGAGTCGGAGTTACAAATATGGAAAGTTACTCCGGGTGTTACAACACTCCACCACTACAATAGGATCTCGCCCCGAGATCTAGGACTGAAAGAACTCCGGATACTCGAACGGAGGTGATCCTCGCGCCCCGTGTAGCTTCTCGGTCGGAATGGTGTGACCACTTCACTTTCAGGAATTTGATTGACTTGTTGCGAGTCTTGCGCTCGGTTTCTTCAAGAATAGCAACGGGTGCTCATGATAAGAGAGATCTTCTTGAAGGTCAATCTCTTGAAGTTGATAGTGCGTTCAGAGTCTTGAAGCACTTGCGAAGGCTGTGACACGTGAAACACATCGTGCACGCTTGCAAAGTTGGATGGAAGCTCGTTGATAGGCGAGATCGCCTCTTTTCCCAATGATCTTGAAAGGACCCACGATCTAGGGGCAAGCTTCCTTTGATACCGGGTTACGAGTGCCTTTCATTGAGAGACGCGGAGGTAGACATGGTCTCCGATTTCAAAAGTCACATCACGGTGCTTATCATCATAATAGCTCTTCCGCGCGATTATGCGGCTTTGAGATTCTCACGAATGACCTTGCACATTTCTTCCGCTTCGTGATCAAGTCATTGCCAAGAAGTTGGCGCTCACCGTCTCGCACCAATTGAGAGGAGTACGGCACTTTCGCCATAGAGAATTTCAAATGGGGCCTTGCCCGAACTCGCTTGGAAGCTGTTGTTGTAAGAGAACTCGGCATAAGGAGACAATCTTCCCACTTCATACCGAAGGAAATGACACAAGCCCCGAGCATATCTTCAAGAATTTGATTTACTCGCCAACTTGGCCACTTGTTTGAGGATGGAAAGCTGTCTTGAAACGAATGTTGGTGCCCATGGCCTTCGAAAAGACTCCCAAAACTTGGAGGTAAAGATGCTGCCACGGTCCAAGAGATCACTTGTGGAATGCCGTGCAAGGAGACAATCTCGAGGTGTATAGCTCGCCAACCGAGCTGCAGTGATTGATTCTTTGATAGGAAGAAAATGAGCCACTTTAGTAAGCTTGTCAATGACAACAAAGATAGCATCATTTCCACGCTTGGACTTTGGAAAGCCAGTCACGAAGTCCATTTCAATATGATCAAACTTCCATTCAGGAATAGCAAGAGGTTGAAGGAGACCAGCTGGTCTTTGGTGTTCGCTTTCACTCTTCTGCAGACATCACACTCATTCACGAATTGAGCAATCTCTCGCTTCATTCGAGTCCACCAATATGACTGCTTGAGGTCATGGTACATCTTCGCATTTCCGGATGAATGGATAGAAGCGAATTGTGAGCCTCGCTCATAATGACTTTTCTCAGATCACCCTTAGGAACCACAATCCGTCCTCAAAGAACAGAGTGTCTCTGTCATCAACATGGAAGCACTTGTACTTGAAATGCCCTTGTCGATACCACGCTTCACTTTCTTCACCATGGTATCCGAAGTTGAGCCTCACGAATCTGATCTTCCAAAGTAGGAGAGACTATGAGGTTGGCAAGAAAGCCTTGAGGAACAACTTGAAGATTCAGCTTATGGAAAGATTCACAGAGATCCGGTGAAAGGGCTTGAGGATTAGACTGCTGCGAGAAGCTTTCCTGCTCAAAGCGTCTGCAAAGACATTGGCTTTGCCCGAGTATACTCAATACTTGGGTTGTACTCTTGAATCATTTCACCCATCGAGTCTGCTCGAGGTTGAGGTTAGGCTGAGTGAAGATGTACTTGAGACTCTTGTGATCCGTGAAAATGTCCACTTTCCTTCCCAACAAGAGATGTCTCCACGTAATCAATGCATGCACAACGCCGCCAACTCAAGATCGTGAGTGGGGTAGTTCTTCTCGTTGGGCTTCAATGGCGAGAGGTATAAGCCACAACTCTCTTCTCTTGCATTAACACAGACCGAGACCTTGAAGAGAAGCATCACGTAACACTTCATATGGCTTGGATTCATCAGAGGAGTCGAACAGGAGCTGTGACGAGTTTCTCTTTGAGGGTATTGAAAGCAACGCCACACTCGGGAGACCGTACATACTTCACCTGCTTCGAGAAGGTTGGAAAGAGGCTTCGCAATCTTGGAGAAGTTCTCAACGAATCTTCGGCAATAGCTTGCAAGACCAAGAAAGCTGCGGAGCTGCTTGACATTCTGAGGAGGTTCCCAATTGACAATTGCGGACACCTTCTCGGGATCAACAGCGATGCCCTTGGCGTAGATGATATGACCAAGATAAAGCACTTCATCAAGCCAGAATTCACATTTGGAGAACTTAGCATAGAATTGGTACTCTCGAGCTTGTCTAGCACCAATCGCAAATGTTTGGCATGATCCATCTTATTCTTGGAGAAGACCAAAATATCATCAAGATAGACCAAGACGAATTCATTGGTGTAGGGATTGAATATGAAGTTCATCATCCGAGAGAATGTTGGAGGAGCATTGACGAGGCCGAAAGACATGACAGTATATTCATAAGAACCAAAGCTTGTTCTCAATGCTGTCTTGGGAATATCTTGTTCACGAATGCGAATCTGATGATACCCCATACGAAGGTCAAGCTTGGAGAACATCAGTAGCACCTTTGAGTTGCTCGAAAAGCTCATTGATGTTGGGAAGTGGATACTTGTTCTTGATTGTCTTCTTATTCAATGGACGGTAATCGACGCAAAGTCGGTCCGTGCCATCCTTCTTCCGGACAAAAGAACACCACAACCCCAAGGAGATGAACTCGGTCCGATCAAACCAGACGCTCTTGTTCATCGAGCTGCTTCTTCAATTCCTTCAGCTCATCCGGTCCAAGCTTGTATGGACGCTTAAACGGGTTCAATGCGGGCTCAAGATCGATAACGAACTCAATCGCCGATGAGGAGGCATACCCGAAGCTCTTCCGAAAGACATCTTGGTACTCACAAACGATCGAATCGAGAGATGGCATTCAATTCGCCCTTCTCATTGAGAGAAAACAACCAATGGTTTCATCACGAGAGGCATAAATGATCACATCATTAGAAGAATGAGTCAATTGAATTTCCACGCAGCACAATCAAGCTGAGCTTTGTGCCGATAAAGCCACCCATTCCGAGAATAAGATCAATATCCGAGTCACCGAGAACAATTGGTTTAGCCAGAAATCTATAATCCCCATCTTGATGGAAACATCCGAACCACCAAATGGAGCTCAACCGCTTACCCGGAGAAATGACATCCATGGGTTTACCCAAATGAGAAGAAGTGAATTCATGCTTGGTAAAAACGGTCTTGACATGAAACAATGCGATGCACCAAGATCAAATAAGACTTTTGCAGAATATCATTAATCGAGAGATTACCCATGATCACATCAAGAATCCTCCGCTTGAGCTGCATTCATCATATTGACCTTGGCATACTTGGGATTGTGCTTGACCACCGCATTGCTTGAAGATTTCACAGAGGAGGAGGCGGAAGACGCCTCTGTTGAAGCACTTGTTCAAGATAGTGACCCTTCGCCGACACTTGTTGCAAGTGACCTCGAAAGCGGACGGTGGTAAGGAGCACTTGACCTTGGAGCTTGAGAATTAGACTTGTTCGATAGCTTGGGTTGGGTGGGTGGGAAGATCCACGGCCACCGAGTTCTTCTCACGGTAAGGCCGACGGAACGGAGGAGGGGCAGATAAAACTTCGCTGCTTGGCTGCCACTTGAGAGGACGAGGAGGACTGAACTGCATCCTGATTCTCTTCTTAGAAGCCTCGCATTTGAGTTGTGCCGCTTCTTGTTTGAGTGCCATGTTGTAGAAATCATCATACTTATCTGCTCAAACAGCACAAGAGGTAATTGCAGATCCTCTCTCGCACCACCCCGAATCGATAGATCATACTCCTTTCATCGTGTACATCTTGCTTAGCAAAACGAAGCGAGCTTCGAACTGGATATTGTATTGATAGACAGACAAGGTGCCTTGCTTGAGATTGCGGAACTCCTCACGCTTGCTCTCAACAACACTCTTCGAATGTGATGAGCTCGGAAATCACGGCGAACTCATCCTGTAATGACACGACCTCCTCTGGAATCTTTGTATTGTCGGAACCACTCAGCTGCTTGATCCTTGAGTTGAAACGATGCAAACTTGACAAAGTCCTCGTGTCCGACATTGCTACATCAAAGTGCTTGCAGATGTCCACTAACCAATCGTCGGCGTCTGTTGCCTCAACACGTAAACCGAAAGACTTCGCTGATTAGCGAGGAACCGATCGAGAGTAGCAAAGTGTGGCTGATTGTTGCCTTGACCTTGATTGCCTTGATTGCCTTGCCCTCGAAAGCACGTTCTTGCAAGAGCTGCAAAATCATCTGAGCATTGGCATTGGTGGCTGCCATGATAGCTTGCCGTGCTTCGGAGGCGGAGGTGGAGGTGGAGGTGGAGGATTCGATCGATCCCCATCATTGCGATCCGGATTCAGACGCTTGGCGGAGCCATCTCAAGAGGGTGACATCCGTTAGTCCTTTGATAGACAAATTGATAAGTAGAATCAACGGATAGAAATTGCAACATATAGTCTTCACAAAAAACATTCGAACAAGAATGAACGAATGAATTCCAAAGTTAATCATCACACGACCATTAAAGTGAGAAGCCACTTAGATAAAGATATGGGAACAACATCTGCCTTAGAAACAATTCGAATATCATTAATGAAAACAAAAGGTTGGCTGCTAAAATGAGCGGAACAAACACATGATAGAGATTTCGCTCAAAGTGTTAGTGGTGGGGCCCACACGGACACGACGATAGCGGACGTCACGAATGACTAACAAGACGCCCCGAATCAGCATAGCCAAGGATTCTTTAAGACGCCTCGCGACCATCAGAATCGACCGTGAATGGGCGGACCACTAGACGTTGAACCCCAATCTCAAATCATACATCCGTCGGAAAGAATATCCCGTAAGCTACTAGAATTCCCACCTATAAACTCCCAAACTTTCTGGTTATGCAATCTGGTGTTGGGGATACAGGGGACACAAAATATATCACCCAAACTAACAATACCTAGATCCAGTTGTATCCATCCGTCAACACATAACCAAGAAATCCTCGAAATCGTGTACCTCGACCTTCAAAAACATCCGTTATGCAAGTCATGGCAATACTCCCTTCGCCACAAGATCTTGGGCTATCGGGTTATCTCACCAACAACTGCACAAAAGAGATTTCGATGTCGGCAAAACTCGTATTCCAGAATCTGCAACGATAAAATTGTGACGACAACACCTCGGAGCTCAACTCCCGGACACCGCCACAACCCCTAAATGTCGAGGCACCAAGAACAATGTTCTCGTCACAAAACCATCGGAACGATTCCAAGATACCCACGTGATCCTAAAAAAATTTTAGTGAAATTTGAGAAGAGAAGAGTCAAAACTCTCGTCGGAGACCTCACCGTAGGTCGAAGGACTGGAAGCAAAAAGAATTCCTATCTCTCCGATATATATAATCCTAAGACTCAAAACATTTTCCATTCTAGACTCAACAACGCCAAGAACAATCAAGTAGGGGCTCCTAAGTCGGGAATGCTCGATTACCAACTTGTAACGCCCGATGCGGCTATATCTCCCACGTGTCGAGGCACGACTTAGAGGCATAACCGCATTGAAAGCAATGTCGCAAGTGAGGTAATCTTCACACAACCCATGTAATAATTAAGGAAAGATACATAGTTGGCTTACAATCGCCACTTCACACAAGTACATAATTTAACATACATCATTCAAAGTGCACTCAAGGTCCGACTACGGAACCAAAATAAGAAGATACCCCAAATGCTAACACAGATCCCCGAATCGTCCCAACTGGGCACCACTACTGATCATCTGGAAACGACACATAGTAACGACCACGCCCTCGTCGAACTCCCACTTGAGCTCGGTGGAATCACCTGCACCGCCTCATCGGAACCTGCAACTGTTTGGAAGTATCTGTGAGTCACGGGACTCAGCAATCTCACACCCGCGAGATCAAGACTATTTAAGCTTTAGGAGGACATAGTATTAAGGTGGAGCTGCAGCAAGCGACTAGCATATATGGTGGCTACTTCGCAAAAGAGAGCGAGAAGAGAAGCAAAGCACGGTCGTGAAACTAGTAGTGATCAAGAAGTGATCCTGAACTACTTACGCCGACATAACTCCAACACCGTGTTCACTTCCGGACTCACGAGAAGAGACCATCACGGTTACACACGCCGTTGATGTGTGTTTTATTGAGGTCCACTTTAGGTTTTCTACAACCGACATTAACAAATTCCCATCTGCCTCATAACCATGGGCACGGCTTTGAAAGATATTACCCTGCAGGGTGTCCCAACTTAGCCCATTATAAGCTCTCACGGTCAACGAAGGATTATTCCTTCT
Source organism: Aegilops longissima (assembly GCA_021605205.1). Taxonomy (NCBI): domain Eukaryota; kingdom Viridiplantae; phylum Streptophyta; class Magnoliopsida; order Poales; family Poaceae; genus Aegilops; species Aegilops longissima. Next base: position 609,303,723 of record CM038679.1, on the reverse strand, counting down.
ACCGGAAGACCCGATCAATCTCGAATCCCGGACTACAAGACATTTCGACAGCAATAAAACAAGACCAGCAAAGCCGCCCGATTGTGCCGACAAATCCCGATAGGAGCTGCACATATCTCGTTCTCGTGGCACATCCGGATAAGTCAAGCTACGAGTAAAACCAACCCTCAAGTTGCCCCAAGGTGGCCCATGAGGTTGCTCGGTTCGGGCCAGCACTCAAGGAGCACCGTCCGGGGTTAAAATAAAGATGACCCTCGGGCTCGCGAAAACCCGGGGAAAAGGCTTAGGTGGCAAATGGTAAAACCAATGTTGGGCTTGCTGGGCGAGTCTTATTCAAAGCGAACTGTCAAGGGGTCCCATAAATCACCCAACCGTAAGGAACGCAAAATCAAGGAACATAACACCGTATGACGGAAACTAGGGTGGCAAGAGTGGAACAAAACACTGGCATAAGGCCGAGCCTTCCACCCTTTACCAAGTATATAGATGTGTTAAACATAGCAGATATATTTATATATTGTGATATCCCCAACAAGTAAACATGTTCCAAAGAGGAACAACATCTCCATGTCCCAACAAGGAACAAATTTCAGCTTCACCTGCAACTAGCAACGCTATAAGAGGGCTGAGCAAGCGGTAACATAGCCAATCAACGGTTTGCTAGGAAAGGATGGTTAGAGGCTGACATGGCAATATGGGTGGCATGATATAGCAAGTGGTAGGCATCGCAGCATAGGCATAGCAAAAGAGCGAGCAACTAGCATAGCAAAGATAGAAGTGATTTCGAGGGTATAATCATCTTGCTCGCAATGTTCTCGAGTTGTCGAAAGCTTGATCCTCGAAAACGTTCTCAACAGGCTCCTCGTTCACGTACTCGCCTCCGACTCTACCCAAAGCAACAACACAAACAAAGGAACCACAATAAATCACGGTGCAATGCACAATCCACATGATGCAAAACATGACATGATATGCGAGATGCGATATGCAATGCTTATATGCGCCCGGAAGGTAAATGATGAACCAGGCATCAACTTGGCAAACCAAGCATGCCACTGAAAGATGAGATGATTTCGGTTGAAATCGATATAAAGATCACCGAATCGGATGCACGGTTTGGAAATGGCAAGCAAAACAAGATTGGCGCAAATCTGCCATTAACAGCATGATGCCACTTTGCAAGCAACAAATAAATAAGCTACTGCACCCAAACGTATCAACAAAGCACATGGCAGTGATCTACACATGATGCTCGACAAAAGATGAGCACTGAGCTACGGCTAGTTCACATCATAACAGGTTCAAACAAGCATGGCAAAAGTGCTCAAAGTAACAGGCTGGACATGGCAAAAACAGTAACAGGTTGCAATGTTCAGAGCATCAAAACTACATGCTACAGGAACTTAAAATAGCAAGACATGGCATGGCATGAATCTACTCAAAGCATATTTCAAAAGTCCCTTACTGACCATAAGCCAAAAAGGACTAGAAAATATAGTAACACTCATGGCAATATTGAAAGTCTTGTTAACAGATTCAGCAACTTGACATGTCAAAAACTGATAACGAGATGGCATGTTAACAAGCTCAATGCACTCACTACAGAGCCTCAAATGATAAACTAAGCATACATACATCAAGAAGACATGACATAGAAGACAACCATGGCAAGAACACTAACATAGCCTATACGGGTCAACCACAACAATCTAGGCAAAATTGAATAACACGTATACAATCTGCCAGGAAACATTTGGTAGCAAAAGTAGAGCTCGATTGACTCAAGCTATGGCATCCCATAATTGCAAACAAAGGCATGGATGGATAGAGCAAGTCATGCTTTACAAAACACCCTTACTGAAGTATCTCAAAATATGCATAGATCTCTCGGTATCATCAAGCAAACATGGCATCAAAATCAGCTAAAACAGGGCTGAAATCAGCAACATTGGGACACCTACTTTGCATGCTTGTGCTAGTCACCACATAGATCACAAAAATACATGGCATATACCACTGGAAAGATGACATGGCATTTTACAAAACTCATGTAGGACTCAAATTCATAGGATGCACATATTAATCATAGCAAAATAACAAAAGTGCAACTCCTGATAAAAATCAGAAACTATCAGCACCTAGCACTCTTCCAACAGCATTTCGGGCAACAAGATGAGCTCAAATGAAAATGATGCAATGGAATGAAATGATCTACTCTTCGAGACGAACATTTTGACATATTATACGCGAAAAATGGATCTACGGATGCGAAGATATAGCATGATGAATATTGCCCAAAATTACCAAGATTTAGGACTTAGGGGGAAAAGAGAGGGAGAAGAGGTCAACGCCGGCGCTGGGTCCGAGGTTGGATCGGGCCGAACGGCGCGGATCGGGCGATGGCCGGGCGAGGAGGACGCCGGCGGGTCGGCCGGGCGAGGGACGGCGGTCGGCGGGCGCGGCAGTGGCCGGGCGCCTTGGCGGGCCGGGCCTGGCGTGAGCCGCCGGTGGCCGTCGGCGCAAGCGGGCAGTGGAGCTCACGGGGGGGAGCGGGCGGCGGCGGCGGAGCCGCCGGTGGCGGTGGCGGCGGAGCCGCCGGACTCGGCGGGCGCGCGGAGGGCGCCGGTGGGAGGGCATGCGGGCGCGGGCGACCGAGATGCGGGCGATCGAAGGACGGCGGCGGCGCTGGCCTCTGCTGGCCCGATCCGGCCAGCGGCCGCGGCGGCGGTGGCGGCATGAGAGGCCACGTGGCGGGCGCTGGATGGCCGGGAGCGGCGGCGGGATCTGTCCGGCGCACGCGGACGTGTCCGGCATGTGAAAGCAGCTTTTTAGGGTTTCGGGAAGAGGATGATCCGGGATTTTCGGGGGGGTTTGCTTAAATAGGCATAGAGGGAGCTAGGAGAGTCCAAATGAGGTGTAGTTTTCGCCCACACGATCGTGATCGAACGACGGAGAGCATGGAGGTGACTTAGATGGGTTATTGGGCTGTTTTGGAGGGGTGTTGGGCTGCAACTTAAAAGAGGCCTTTCTTGAAGGTGCGGTTAACTGCTGGAGTACCAAACGAGCTCCAAATGACCCGAAACTTGACCGGTGGTCTCCGGGTGTTATACCAAGGCCACTAGACAAACCTCGGTCCATTTCGAGAAGGTTTAATACCCGCACACGGAAAAACGTAAAAGGGACCGCCGGGGGAGATAGGAGTGTCGGATAGCAAAACGGACAACGGGAAAAATGCTCGGAATCATGAGACGAACACGTATGCAAATGCGATGCACATGATGACATAATATAAAATGCAAGACACGAGCAAAATGCAAAAAGGAGAAAACCCAACCACGGAGGGAATATCATATATCAATGCCGAAAATGGCAAGAGTCGGAGTTACAAATATGGAAAGTTACTTCCGGGGTGTTACACGGATGAACTCGATGAGTGCACTTTCCTATTTCAGATCCATATTAGCACTAATGTTGAACTGCTTTGATGAATCGCCAGGAACAAAATCAGCCATTTTAGTGTCATCTGCCGACTTAAACTTCATTAAGGGCTCGTTCTCTATGGTTGGCTTCTTCAAAGGTGTCATATCCGCCGGGTCAACATTATCCTTATAAAACTTCAATTCCTTAGTGGCATAGGCCGACTCAGCGTAAGCAGCATCACCTTCTTCACAATCCAGAGCGATTCTTCTATTGCCATGCACCATGATGGTGCCCTTGTGACCCGACATCTTAAGCTGCAAATAAACATAACACGGCCGTACCATAAACTTGGCGTAAGCCGGCCGCCCAAACAAAGCATGATATGGGCTCTTGATTTTCACCACCTCAAAGGTTAACTTCTCAGCTCTGGAATCATTGTCATCTCCAAAAGCCACCTCCAGCCTTCCTACAGGATACACTGACTTACCAGGCACCACCCCATGAAAGATAGTAGAGTACGACCTAAGATTCTTGTCAATCAAATTCATACGACAAAAAGTCTCATACTAAAGGATATTGATACTACTGCCTCCATCCATGAGCACCTTCGTGAGCTTATATATGTCCTCCTACTTGTGGAGCAACCACCAATGCCAACTGACCTAGATTGTCAACCCAGGGCGGGTGATCCTCTCGGCTCCATACGATAGGTTGTTCAGACCACCTTAAGTATCGGGGCACTGCCGGTTCAATAGAGTTCACCGCCCGCTTATGGATTTTCTGATCTCGCTTGCACAGACATGTGGTGAACACATGATACTGACCACCATTCATCTGCTTTGGATTACTTTGATAACCAGACTGTTGCTACTGATTTCCTTGACCAGACTATTGATTAAAACCGCCTTCATTGCTTTGAACCTGAAAACCAGAGTTTGAACCGCCACCACCAAAGCCGGGTCCGTGAGAACCGGATCTTGAACCGCCATTCGGGCCATGATTGTTCTGGAAAACACTGGCATTCCTATATTCCTTCATGATGAAGCAATCCTTCCACAAATGAGTAGCCGGCTTCTCGCGCGTACCATGCTTTGGGCAAGGCTGGTTCAACATCACCTCAAGGTTAAATCTTGGTCCTTCGAACTGGGCCGGCTTTCCCTTGCGATGCTGATTATTCTGTGCATTGGTGTTAGCCACAAAGTCTAAATTACCATCATCCTTGCGCTTACCGTTGCCGCCTTGACCTGTCGGGTTATGTTGTTGCCCTTTCAAATTGCCGACCTTATTTCCCTTACCCGGCTTCTCATCATCAGACTCGGGGTCCTTGGTACTATCAGAGTCGGCCTATTTGACGAGAGCCGCCATTAGCTCCGCCATGTTGTTGCACTTGTGCTTAAGCCGCCCCAGCTTCTGCTTAAGGGGAATGAAACGACAATTTTTGTCCAACATCAGGACTGCAGAACCGGCATTGATACTATCCGACGAGTGTATGATAGATGAAATCCGTCGCACCCAATGGGTTGTTGACTCACCTTCACCTTGAACGCAAGAATCCAAATGCAGAATCGACATAGGCTGCTTGCATGTGTCTTTGAAATTTTGAATAAAACGCCTCTTTAACTCTGCCCATGATCCAATAGAATTAGCGGGTAGGCCTTTGAACCAAGTACGAGCCGGCCCATCTCTCTGTATTTCCATTGCCGCTGGCGACTCATCCTGAGCTGGGAGAGCCGCCAGCCGAGTAACCGTAGCTATCATGTTATCCAAGGGGTTAGAAAAATGCTCAGGAGGTGTTGGAACGTGCTGAGGAGGACTCAAGTTCAAACGTGGGGGGTCTGCAACTCGTGGCTGAACTAGTTCTCCATCTACCGGCGCCTCAACGGCCCGATCCACACCATGCGGGTTACTGGTTTCTGCCCCAGGCGTGTTGAAAAGGTTCCTCGCATCGTAAGTTGGGGGCAGCCTGCCCACATGCCTTCTATTGAAAACAATGTTTGATGCGTCCTAGTCCAGGCTTAAGCAGAAGCTCTCTTCCTGAAGTCGTTCTGCCTTCCTCTGTAAGGCGGCTCGCTCCATTTCCATCCGGGTCTTCTCTGTGTTTAAATCCTCCTTAGCTTGTGCTATCTCATCACGCAATTTTGCAACCTCCGCATTATTCTGAGTTTGATTTGCTGGGTTAACCTCCGCTGTTAACAATGTTGTCAGAGCATCCAATAGATCGGACAAGATTTGAGCCCGCAGGCGCACAGGGCCTCCTGCCCCGGAAGTCATCGCCATTGCTGTCCCAGAGATCATCGCTGCTGCAATCATAGAGTCATGCGCTGGCTGTGTACCGGCCATGAAGACCGTGACCCGGTATGGCAGCTCATAGGGGTCTGGAATACTGTCACCATCGGAATAGCCCCCAAGCCTGCCGTCCTGAACATGTGATACGTCTCCAACGTATCTATAATTTTTTATTGTTCCATGCTATTATATTACCCGTTTAGGATGTTTATGGGTTTTACTTTACACTTTTATATCATTTTTGGGACTAACCTACTAACCGGAGGCCCATCCCGAATTGTTGTTTTTTTGCCTATTTAAGTGTTTCGAAGAAAAGGAATATCAAACAGAGTCCAAATGGTATGAAACCTTTGGGAGCGATCTTTTTGGAACAAAACGCAATCCAGGGGACTTGGAGTGGAAGTCAAGCAACAAGCGAGGCGACCACGAGGGTGGAGGGCGCGCCCATCCCTACTGGGCGCGCCCCCTGCCTTGTGGGCCCCTCGAGCATCCACCTACCTACTTCTTCCTCCTATATATACCCACGTACCCTGAAACCTTCGAGGAGCACCATGAAAAACTATTTCCACCGCCGTAACCTTCTGTATCCGCGAGATCCCATCTTGGAGCCTTCGCTGGCGCTCCGCCGGAGGGGGGGATCGACCACGGAGGGCCTCTACATCATCTCCAAGGCCCTTCCGATGAGTTGTGAGTAGTTTACCACAGACCTTCGGGTCCATAGTTATTAGCTAGATGGCTTCTTCTCTCTCTTTGAATCTCAATACAAAGTTCTCCTTGATTTTCTTTGAGATCTATTCGATGTAACTCTTTTTGCGGTGTGTTTGTCGAGATCCGATGAATTGTTGGTTTATGATCAAGTTTATCTATGAGAAATATTTGAATCTCCTCTGAATTCTTTTATGTGTGATTAAGTTATCTTTGCAAGTCTCTTCGAATTATCAGTTTGGTTTGGCCTACTAGAATGATCTTTCTTGCAATGGGAGAAGTGCTTAGCTTTGGGTTCAATCTTGCGGTGTCCTTTCCCAGTGGCAGCAGGGGCAGCAAGGCACGTATTGTATTGTTGCCATCGAGGATAAAAGATGGGGTTTATATCATATTGCATGAGTTTATCCCTCTACATCATGTCATCTTTCTTAATGCGTTACTATGTTCTTTATGAACTTAATACTCTAGATGCATGCTGGATAGCGGTCGATGTGTGGCGTAATAGTAGTACATGCAGGCAGGAGTCTGTCTACTTGTCACGGACGTGATGCCTATATACATGATCATGCCTAGATCTCATAATTATTCACTTTTCTATCAATTGCTCGACAGTAATTTGTTCACCCACCGTAATACTTATGCTATCTTGAGAGAAGCCACTAAGTGAAACCTATGGCCCCCGGGTCTATCCTTTATCATATAAGCTTTCAATCTGCTTTTATTTGCATCTTTTTTTTTCCAATCTATATCATAAAAATACCAAAAATATTATCTTATCATATTATCTCTATCAGATCTCACTTTCGCAAGTGGCCGTGAAGCGATTGACAACCCCTTTATTGCGTTGATTGTGAGGTTCTTGTTTGTTTGTGTAGGTGCGTGGGACTTTTGAGGAGCCTCCTACTGGATTGATACCTTGGTTCTCAAAAACTGAGGGAAATACTTACGCTACTTTTCTGCATCACCCTTTCCTCTTCAAGGAAAACCAACGCAAGCTCAAGACGTAGCAACCTGATAGATGGAGTTGGTCTCACCAGTAGAAAACTCGTCGCCTGAGTAGACTACCGTCTCACCACTAGATTCAGATCCTTCTTCTAGCTCCGCTCCATGAACGAAACCAACAAAAACATGCTTCAGGGCGTCTTTCGCCTTGGCGGGTTGCGCGCGCCGAGCCGACTCGACGTCGGGCAGATGTCCGGCTCAGCTTTCGACTCACCATTCTTGCCGATGAAGACGTGGATTCCACCAAAGGTGACCCGGTACCCGTACTCGATTGAGTCGGCCTCAAGGCCCCAGCCCTCATCTTTGATGTAGAGCTTTCCGCGATGACTCTTGGTCATCCAGCCCATGACGTACCCCTTGAGCCCTATGAAGCTGCCATTCAAGAACTCGAAACCATCGTGCGTTGGCCCCATGGTGGGCGCCAACTGTCATGGAATTGTCACGTCAGATGTCCTAGCGTAAGGACTTCGGTGTGGAGCCATCGCATCGTAGTTAGCTTGAAGGGGTTAAATGGGACAAGGGACACGGAGAGTTTATACTGGTTCGGCCCCTCGCGGTGGAGGTAAAAGCCTAATCCAGTGTAGGGTGATATTGCTTGGGCTTCGATTACTAGGGAGCGAATACGCTTGACCTAGTTCTCGATCTCTTATTTATTGCCCTAACTCACCGCCGGGTCGTCCCTTTATATACACAGGTTGACACCCGGCGGCTTACAGAGTCCCGACCGGCTCATAGACAACGTGTACGGCTCGGTGACTAACTAAACCTGCCTTACAATACAAGTTATTCATATGGTGGTTCATCCTCTTGGGCCTTAAGTCGCCTCTGGGTCTTGGGCCATCAATGGGCTTACTATGACCCGCCGTCTTCATTGATAATTGTCAGTGGTATGACCCGGCCCCTCCTAGGTGGTTCATACCCAGCAGTTATATCCCCAACATTAGGCCCCAGGTTGATTTGAACTTGTTCATATCAATCTTCAATACCTGACTTGTAAGAATCTGCATCACTTGTTGTAACCCGCCATGACGTCAGCTCTCAAAATCTTCTTGAACCGGCATGACGTCATTTCACATTAACTCCGCATGAGGCCCAGAACATCTTAAATGATCTTTATCTTAATAAACATCCCGAAAATCGAGGCGTCCATATAGCCACATGATGATTTTGGCCACTTTGATTCCCATGCATGCCTTGTATTCGCCCCCTTATAAATAGGGACAGGGGTCTTTCTCATTTCCCCCTCACTTCCTTCTTCCTCTTCCTCCTTCGCACAGCCGCACCAGCGCTCGGGTCCCGCCGCCGCAACCTCCAACCGCTGCCTCAACTCAGGCCGCTGCATCGACCTGACTGGACCAGAGAACTCCGTCGTGCAACCGCTGATCCTCATCACCTGCAATTGCACCTCCCTCTTTTACTCAGATCCACATTAGGATTCGGGCCATTCGTCGGTGTTCTTGTTGTTCTTCTTTGCTTTTCTCAACTCTAATAGCTTTTACCCTGGATAGGCCGTAGATCTTGCGCGGAAGTATTTTTATCATCATTATCATTTTAGAATAGCATCTCTCCATAGAAGATCACATCTGAGCATCAAGACTTTCCACTATCGCCACCTTAGGTTTTATTTTCACTGTCTTTTTTGAACTGCCATGGATCTGAAATCATAGCTTTAACTTGTGAAATTTGTTTATCCACTACTTCGTGAAATTTTCACTTGATAGATTCAAAGCACTAAAAACTTCCCTGGCGGCTTATAACATAAACCATGACCCATCATATATCATTAGGCCCCGTTTAAGCCACCATCATCCACTTAAGTCTATAATCCGGCCATATCCTTCCGGTTTAACTAAGTTGGCTTATTCATCCTTATAATTCAATCCTCTGGTTTAACAATCTGCATATTCAGAACTGGATTTCCATAGCTTTTAGCCTTGTATAGTGGTTTAAACAATAACTTGTAACTCGCCAGATATCTGCTGGTTTAATAACATCTTGAATCGCCTTGTGCAGGCTGTGCATCCAATCATGACTAAGACCATCACATCATGCGACTGGGTCCCATCCATCGTTACTAAGGCAATACTCGAAGATTATGTCAATATTGGTTTCTTACCAACCAAAGACATCATTCAATGGTGTGCTCCTAAACCGGACGAGGCGAAACCTCGGCCGCAGGACGATGAAGTTATCGTTTTCACTGACCACATGAACCGGGGCTTCTCACCACTAGGATCAAAATTCTTCCGTGATGTTCTGCATTTTCTACAACTTCATCCTCAAGACATTGGGCCCAAATCCATTTCCAATATTTGCAATTTTCAAGTCTTCTGCGAAGTATACCTTCAAGAAGATCCCAGTGTTGACCTCTTCAGAGAGTACTTTTACCTGAACCGCCAGAATGAGTTCACCGACGGGCCCATCCAGGAACTTGGGGGCATCTCAATTCAGCGACGTAGAGACGCCATTTTCCCTTATGCTCAGCTTCCAAGCCATCCCAAGGATTGGAATCAAACCTGGTTCTATTGCAAAGATACTTCTCCTGCTGACAAAAATCCTTTACCAGGCTTTCGTGACCAACGGCTCAACCCGATGCACCCTCTCCCCGACCGGCTTAACACTGCTGAACGGGCCAAACTTATGCCTACCTTCTCAAAGGTTAGGGCATTATTGAGCAATGGATTGACAGGGATTGATCTGGTCGGTGCTGGGTACCTTGGAGGATCATACCTTTAAGCCGTTGGCCCGGTTTAATGTGTACATATACTGGCGACACCAAAGATCCATTGCGTTACAGTTCAACGCGTTTGACTGATAAAGCCATCAATGAAATGACCAAGACTCTTCTCAATGAAAGCTTGGAAAGCTGCAGAAGAGTGGGTCTGAATCCCTTCTACAAACTTAACCCGGCATCGGAGGTAAGTCTGTATAATTTATATTCTTTACTTCATTGTTCATAGAATCTGGAAATCCCCAACCTTTATTATAATCTTTCTCAGGCGGGATCCACTTTTTGGGACAAGAGATATGATGAAAAAGCCGCCAAGAAAGCCAGGCTTAAGTCCAAAGGCACAAAGAAAAACAAAAATAAATCCACTGCTTCTGACACGCTTAACATGGATGAAGATGAAGAGTCGGAGGTAGATCTTGATTCCCTTGGCTCCTTTGTCATCCATCTTATTGACACAGATTACTATTAGGACGACGCGGAGACTAGCCAGGCGGTTGATGACGAGGTAACCATTATTTCCTCCGACTCAGAGCCCTTGCTGATGAAGCCACGTACCTAGGGTAGGGTCATGGACCTGTCCAAGGTACCCTCCCCAAGGACGTCTCTAGAAGAAACCACCTGTCAGTCGACCTAGAAGCATTCCACTCGACGGACATGAAGACACTCGACTATGAGATCTAAAGTCACTCGACCGTCAGGAGATCTAAAGTCAGTCTGCACACAAACGGTCGGTCATTAAGTAGCTTTTATGGTCTTCATAGCACTTTTTGTGGGGCGTTACCAGTAACCCCCGACCTTAAATGTACCTTAAACCCCTTATAACATGGGCTGGCTAGGGTCCTGGCGCACTCTATATAAGCCACCCCCCTCCACAGGCACAGGGGTTCGCACCCCTATAACTCATACGCATATAATCCAGTCGAACGCCTCCGGGCTCCGAGACGTAGGGTTGTTACTTCCTCCGAGAAAGGCCTGAACTCGTAAATCTCTTGCGTATACAACTACTCCATAGCTAGGATCTTGCCTCTCCATTCCTACACCCCTATTCTACTGTCAGACTTAGAACCACGACAGTTGGCGCCCACCATGGGGCTGGTGTCTTAGCGACTTATTGGAGAAGTTGCAATTGTTCCGATCTCCTTCATCATGGTTTCAGGTGGAGTTTTGGTTGAGGGCCGCGAGATCCGTCTCGGCGCGCTCACGTTCATCGCCGACGACTCCGCTTGGCTTCAGGAGGCTCCACTCGACATCGACGCGCTCCCCGCCCGCGGGGCAACACACTTTTGTGCGTGCGTCTATGACGTCCTATTGCAGCAAACGTCGACCCAGTATTGGTCGGCTCCTGTGCCGTCCTCCCTCCCAGTCTCCCGCCGGCGCAAGCGTTCTGGTCGGTCAAGGCTTCAGCAGTGGGTGAGGCACGCGGTGGCTCGCCAGTCGGCCACACCCCAAGTCGCGGTGATCGAGCCCGACGAATCTCTCTATGGCCTGTTCGACTGGCTCCGCAGAGACTGCATCAGAGTGCGACAGCAGTGATCCAGCGGCGGAAGTACTGATGGTCGATGGACCACGCAGTCCTCCCGGTTTTCCCCGCACTGACGGAGGCACCGACAGAGGTGACCCGTCGCACGCCCATGAAGAGTATCTCCCCGAGCCCCTCACCTCACTGCAGAGGGAAGAACTTCGTCGCCGGAACATGGATGCACTTCAGACTCATATCGTTAGAGAAACCCCCGAGGCCCATGCCTTGGAAGACGCAACAGCCAACTTGGTGGCGCTTTTCGAGAATTTCCAACGAGCACTCGACGAGCAAGCGCGATAACGGGTCCCATCATCCAGTCGACGTCAGCTCTTTCAACCGCCGACTCAGGTATATCGAACTCCGATTCAAAATTTAGCAGCTGCGGCCCGTATAGCAGAGTCGATTCAGCCTTCCCAGTCTGAGGCTGGCAGAGGCTTGTTGCAGATCAAAGATTTACTTCGGGCAGCAGGAAACCAGAATTCAGTTGTTTCGTAGTCGCGGAACAGGATCCACAACAAATCCGTTGTTGCAGATATAGTTCAATCGACTCACAGCCCAAGATCGCCCCCGAGGCGTGAGGGATGCGAGGACCAACGAGATCAGTATAGGAACCGTGAGCAGTATGATCACTGATTCGATCGTGACGATCGACGCCGAGTGCCCACCCCTCCCCCAAGGAGTAGGTCATACGTGCCTCGGCAACAGGATGACAGACTCCCTCACAGTGCTGGGCGGAGGATTTCAGTCGACCCCAGGGAACCAGGCTTTGATGCAAGATCCATTATCGTTCAAGGTCTGGTCGACAGGAACAGAGCTCACCGATAAGGCCGTGACAGAGATGTGCCCACCAGCAGCAGTGTACGTTTGGGACGAGTGTTTTAGCGAGCCATCGAGGCGCGGTGATTCCTCCCAATTTCAGGTTGGCGGCGGGTGTCGATAAGTTCATGATGATTCCAAGCGGATACTTGGCTTGAGGACTACCGAGTGGCTGTTCAGATTGGCGGCAACGATGAAGTGGCCATGAAACACCTGCCTCTTATGTTGGAGGCTCGGCGAGCATGGTTGAATCGGTTAGCACCCAGCAGCATTTACACTTGGGAAGATCTTGCCCGAGTGTTTGTCGAGACATTTGAAGGAACTTGCAAGCGGCCAGCAGGTTTGTGAGCTGCGATCGTGTGTGCAAAAGTCGAATGAAACCACGAGAGATTACATCGAGAGATGGATCACATTGCATCACACAAGATGAGAATGTGTCGATCACCAGGCGATCATGCCTTCAAGGAAGGCGTTAAACGAGTAGAGCTGAGTCTGAAATTCGGTCGAACCGGTGACATGACCCTGAGTCGAATGATGGAGATTGCCACCAAGTATGCTAATGGTGAAGAAAAGGAACGGCTCCGGAGTGGTAAGTACAAGTCAGCTGCCCATGAAACCGGAGGAGGGAACTCCAGTCGGAAGCAGATGAGGATGGCTTAACTCTCCAAGGACTGAAACCCCGGTTGATGTGCGATCTCAAGCACGCAGCAGGCGCGTGGGTCAATGAACTTCCTTAAGTTCTCTGGGGATTGAGGACCACTCCTAATCGGTCGACTGGGACAACCCCATTCTTTACGGTCTCTGAGCTGAAGCAGTTCTGCGAGTGACACCTTCACAATGCACCCAGTCGAACTCTACTCTGAAGAGGAAGCAGAGCAAGCCCGGCAGGACGCAGTCGACCTTGTAGAAGAAGAAAGAGAGATGGCCCTGATCCGCTCGACCATCTATCAGCAAGACTTGCGTCGATTCCATGCCAGAAATGTGAAGAGTCGAGCCTTCCAAGAAGGAGACTTGGTCCTCCGAGTGGATCAACAGAAACCACACAAGCTCTCTCCCACTTGGGAAGGCCCCTTGATCGTCACCAGAGTTCTCCACAATGGAGCGTACCATCTTTACAACGTCAATCGCCAGATCGATGAGCCTCGAGCTTGGAATGCGGAGCTGCTCCGCCCCTTTTATACTTAAGTACTCATTCGGATGAGATGTAATAAGAAATACCTTTCTAGTTTATTTATCAAAGACAAGAGTGTTATAGTTTTCCCAGTGATTTTTGTTACTTTTGTTTACGTGAGAAACTCCCCCAGTGGGTGGCTTGGTTGCGAATCCGTTTCGCCCAAGTTTGTAAAAAAAAATCCTACTGAGTGATGAGCAAGCCTCTCACTCGGAGGCTTAGCTGCGAATCCGTTTCGCCTAAGTTTAAAAAATCCTATCGAGTGGTGAGACAGCCTCCCACTCGGGGGCTTAGCTGCAGTCCAAGTACTCGCCTAAGTTTAAAAAATCCTACCGAGTGGTGAGCCAGCCTCCCACTCAGGGGCTTAGCTGCAGTCAAGTACTCACCTAAGTTTAAAAATCCTCCGAGTGGTGATCCAGCCTCCCACTCGGGGCTTAGCTGCAGTCCAAGTACTTGCCTAACTTTAAAAATCCTACCGAGTGGTGAGCCAGCCTTCCACTCGGGGCTTAGCTGCAGTCAAGTACTCGCCTAAGTTTAAAAAATCCTACAGTGGTGATCCGGCCTCCCACTCGGGGCTTAGCTGATCCATGCTACGCCTAAGTATTTGAAAATCCTACCGAGTGGAGAGCAGTCCTCCCACTCGGGGCTTAGCTGCAGATCGAGTGCTACGCCTAAGTATTTGAAAATCCTACCAAGTGGAAGCAGTCCTCCCACTCGGGGCTTAGCTGCAGTCCAGTACTCGCCTAAGTATTTGAAAATCCTACTAAGTGGAGAGCAGTCCTCCCACTCGGGGCTTAGCTGCAGTCCAGTACTCGCCTAAGTATTTGTAAATCCTACCGAGTGGAGAGAAGTCCTCCCACTCGGGGGCTTAGCTGCATCCATGACTACGCCTAAGTATTTGAAAATCCTACGAATGGAGCAGTCCTCCCACTCGAGGCTTAGCTGCAGTCCATGCTCGCCTAAGTATTTGTAAATCCTACCGAGTGGAGAGCAGTCCTCCCACTCGGGGCTTAGCTGCGATCCAAAGTACTACGCCTAAGTATTTGAAAATCCTACCGAGTGGAGAGCAGTCCTCCCACTCGGGGGCTTAGCTGCAGTCCAGTACTCGCCTAAGTTTGAAAAATCCTACCGAGTGAAGAGCAATCCTCTTACTCGGAGGCTTAGCTGCAATCCAAGTACTCGCCTAAGTTCGACTGCTACCTTCTCCTTCGGAGCTACACCACAAGTACAACGTGTGCTCCATCCCAATCCGCAAGGACGACGAGGTGCAGGTCGACTGCTACCTTCTCCTTCGGAGCTACGCCACAAGTACAACGTGCGCTCCGCAAGGACGACGAGGTGCAGGTCGACTGCAACCTTCTCCTTTTGAGCTATGCCACAAATACAACGTGCGCTCTGCAAGGACGATGAGGTCAACTGCAACATGTGCTTCATCCCTACCTGCAAGAGCGATGAAGTGCAGGTCAACTGGACTTTCCACCTCAGAGCTGCATCTCAAGCATTAAAGTGTATTCCGAGTGAAGAACAAAGTTCGCTCGAAGGCAAAAGCAAGCATATTCAACGGCAAGCAAAGTTCAGATAACGGATTCGGAAGTGCTTAGGCGTCAAGCCTATAAAAGTTTATTGGTTACAAAACCACTCGGCATTCCGAGGCAAATTTAAGGTGAGGCATAAAAGTTTTTCTTACTCCTCAGGTGGAGGGCGGAGGCGCAACAAACTGGTCGGTCGATTCCATCGACAATCCGAGTGGCAGCAGCGATGAAGGTTTCCATGAAAGATTGGAAGTCATGCTTCTTGGTATTGGCCACTTTGATGGGCCTTGACTTGTCCTCTCGCGTCCTTGCGGTGAACACGGACCAGGGATAGAGCAATGTCAGCACCACACTGGCGGAAGACTTTTTCATTCCTTCACTTTCGACACAGAGCGTCATTCGATCGAGTCGCCGAGACTTCGAGGTCATTTTGAAGCGTCTCTCCAGGCCAGAGTGTCGTGTCGATTCGTGGCACCGCAACCTTCAGTCAAGCAAGATAGTCAACAACTCCAGCAACACGAGACTCCAGTCGGAACATGTTCATAGCGGCCTCGTCTTTCATAAGAGAATTAATGGGGTCCAAGTTTGTCTCCAGTCGACTGGTCTCCTCCTCGAAGTTTTGGCAGAATTTTGTAAAGACAGTTTGAAGTTAAGCCAACAAATCTACGATGAGTCGATGGTAACGAGCCAGTCGGATAAAAGAGATTACCTTCAAGCATGAGGAATAGCTTCTTGGCGAGCCCTCTCAGATAAGCCTCCAGATCGTTCTTCTTCCCCACCAGTTTGCTAGCCTTGTCGCTCAGAGCTACCTTGTCATTCTTCAGACGACTGACCTCCTTGTTGGCTGTGTCCAGAGCAACTTTCAGATTGGTATTCTCCTCTTCAATTTTTCCGACTGAAGCCAGCTTTTCTTCCGCAAGCTTCGTCTTGTCCGAAGCTGCCTTCTGCGCCTCAACAAGGTCATGGTCCTTCTTCTTCAGAACCTCCTCCATTTTATCTGCAAAAAGACAATGAGATCAGAATTAGGAATGGGCAGAAAGATAAAGACAGTCGTCAAGTTCTCACCAGCCATACCTTTTGCCGTCTCTACATATACGCAAGTTCTCCTAAGCAAGTTTCAAGTCAAGGTTGAGCTGGATCTGTTTGTTTACCAATTCAGTATAGCGAGCCACAAGCTCGCAGGATTTCTGTGAAGGGTCAGTCGACAGACGTCAAAGATAGGTTGCTTCTGAGTGACTAAGAGAAAAATCGTAACATTTCTAAGACTATAGCCGAATCAAAATATTCAACAGTAGTCTCGGGGACTACACCCAGTGGGTGCACTCAGCGTGCCCCCACTGGTTCTACTAACTCGGCTCGATCAGTCGACCGAAAGAGACAAAAGGTTATGATCCTAAACCATAGCTAACTGCCAGGAGTCAGCCACGGTATCATCACGATAAAAAAAACACAGGTTATTCAGACCTTAATCGACTACCAGCAGTCGACTATGGTCTCGGGGAGTACACCCAGTGGGTGCACTCAGCGTGCCCCCATTGGTTATAAGATTCCATTCGACATGGTCCGACCATACCGAGTGAAGAAGTTAGAGTAAAGAAACTCAAAATACAAAGACTACGATCATTGCCAAAGATCCACCATAGTCTCGGGGACTACACCCAGTGGGTGCACTCGGCGTGCCCCACCAATCCAAAAATTCAATAGACACACCGGTGGGTGTATAGATACAAAGATCTTGAAAGAGAGTCTTGAGATAGCATATCCTAACAGAACAAGCGGTGACCAACTAACTGGGCGTTGTTACGAAGAGCTGAAACTAGCATCATAGGCCGCTGGCTGGCTTCCCGGACCACCTTAACCTGCTCCATCATGATCCCTGCATGGCGTATAGCCTCCTTAGTAGCACCCACTTGGTCCTCTGGGACGTGGTGTGTGGCGAAAAGGAGAGGCGGATCAGCGATCGGCGATGAAGGCGAGCGCTCGTCGGTGACGCGGCGAAGGACACGGAAGTCCGAGTGGTATTGCCACCCTCCTGAACCGGTGTCTCAGACACTAATGCGATCTGAGTCGTCTTGCCAACCGGCGCCTTTCTATTCCTCCTCGCCCTCAGCGGTACCTCGTCGTCATCATCAGGAAGGTCAATGACATGAGGTGGGGCTACAAGAAAGACCCAAAGTTAAAGACGGAAATCCAATCGACCAAAAGCGAAACTACAGAGATCATACCAAGGTTGGAGGTGGCAATATCTTCCATTTCCTGGTCTTCGTTCCTGGCTGAGGTCTCGGAGGTAGCAACCTTTGCAGATTTCAGAAATCAGTTGATTAATAGCGGGTCGACCAAAAGTATGTCCATGCTAAACGAGAAAACACAAGTTCTGCTGTTACCCGGAAATGGTGGGAATGGCCATACTCATCTTGGGCAGGGCCTTCGTCAGCTTTGATGACGTCGCTCGAAGTTGCTTCGGCGCTTTTTCAGTCGGCGCCGGAGATGTCGTCCGAGGGCGTTTCGTCGACTGCCCGACAGGTGCAGTATGCTTGCCTCGCTCGACCGCGGGGTCATGGGCGAACTTGGATCGCCTTTCCGTGCGAGGAGGGTCGACTTCCTCCTCCTCTACCTCCTCCTCCTCTTCACCGGAGCCGACGTCATCTTCATCCCCCTCACCATCAAATTGCCACTCCTCCTGGCTTTCACCTCCACTCGCCTCCTCCTCCTCGACCGGTTCTTGCGCCCCGTTGGGCATCGAGTACATCTCAGTAGTAGCCTAGAAGACAACAAACAAGATAGAAGTCAGTCGACTGATTTTAAGCAAAGCAGAATGAAGAAAACAGGATCATAGTCAGAGATGCAGAATTGGACCTTATCTACTTCATATGATTGGTCGAGTGGAGGAATCCTCCTAGCTCCTCTGGGGTTGTCCTTGTTCCCTGTGATGGCAGTCATCCACCTCTCCAGCGTGGCATCCTCGACCTCCTCCGGGTGGATCCGGGTGGTGTCTTCAGTGCCAGAATACATCCACATCGGATGGCCTCGATATTGAAGAGGCTGGATGCGTCGTCGAAGGAAGACCTCCAAGAGATCCATGCGGTCACCCGTCACGGATATCTTTGGACTACGCTTTCGACCGAGTACCTTAACCTGCGCCTTCTCCTCCGAGGTCACCTTGAGAGAGAAGGCTTCCTCACTCGGTCCATAGAAAAGGAGGAGTCCGATCGGCTGCCACAGCATCGGCTGGTCTTTGCGATAAAACCAAGTTGGCTGCCATCCAGCGGACCGAGTCGGGAAGGATCATGGCGGAAAGGCACTTTTCCCCTCATATGAACTCCGAGACCCCCACATCTGAATCACTTTGGTTCTCTCGTCCTTTCGGATTGGCCTTTTCACCGTCTGGGGCGACGGTGAAGATGTGCTTGAAAAGACCCCAATGAGGCCGACAGCCCAAGAAATTCTCGCACAAGGACACGAAAGCAGCGAGATACACGATAGAGTTGGGTGTGAAGTGGTGGAGTTGTGCCCCAAATAAGTTTAGAAATCCCCGAAAGAAAGGGTGAGGAGGCAAAGAAAACCCGCGATCAACATGGGTGGCCAAGAGGACACACTCACGCTCCTGAGGCTGCGGCTCCGACTCCTTCCCCGGGAGCCACGCTGATCCATGGGGGATCAGTCCTTCATTGGCCAGGTTGTCAAGATCTTTCTGACGGATCGTCGAGCGGATCCAGTCGCCCTGGATCCAGCCCTGCGGCAGGCCGGCCCTTGACAAAGATCTGCCCCGACTGGTTGCCCTTCCCTTCGCCTTCGCTGTCGCATTCTTCGCCCGCTCCAAAGCCGCCATCTTCTCCTTCACCATTGTTGCCGGCGAAGCGCGCACAGAGGAGCATCACTGAGATGGAGGCGAGCGCGGTGGATAAATCTGAGGAAGAGGGAGAAGAAATGAGACCTCACTATTGAAAACCCCCGTCCGGCACCTTATATGAGGTTGCTTCCGAGTGACTGACTTGTAGGCCCGGGCGATCCTGTCAAATGCCACAACAGTCGCGCGCGCGATACGTGGCGAAAAAGGTGGCGCGGGGATCGAGGCGTTCTGCCTTATCCCATCCGAGTACCGCGGCCTCCTCCGCCCTGCGCGCTCCCCAAAGTTCAAATCCTGCCAAATCCGCGAACTGCAGAGCAACTTGTCAGACAGGAGATTTCCTCCGCTCTGTCGTTCGGAGTTCTCCAAGTAAAGAAAATTCACTCGACGGATACAAAGAATGGATCAAGGCGACTGAAAAAGAAGTTGATGCCGTCACCTAAGTTCATTGATCCAGAACAAGACATGCCCATCGCACGATAAGTGGGTCGGAAGAGTTCTCAACTCCTTCCCCACTCAAACCTCGATCCTTTCGGGGGCTAATGATGAAGCCACGTACCTAGGGTAGGGTCATGGACCTGTCCAAGGTACCCTCCCCAAGGACATCTCTAGAAGAAACCACCTGTCAGTCGACCTAGAAACATTCCACTCGACGGACTTGAAGACACTCGACTATGAGATCTAAAGTCACTTTCGACCGCCAGGAGAACTAAAGTCGATCTGCACACAAGCAGTCGGTCATTAAGTAGCTTTTATGGTCTTCATAGCACTTTATGTGGGCGTTACAGTAACCCGACCTTAAATGTACCTTAAACCCCTTGTAATGTGGGCTGGCTGGGGTCTGGCGCACTCTATATAAGCCACCCCTCCACGAGCACGGGGTTCGCACCCACAGAAACTCATACGCATATAAACCATTGAGCGCCTCGGGCTCCGAGGCGTGGGGTTGTTACTTCCTCAAGAAGGGCCTGAACTCGTAAATCTCTTGCGTATACAACTACTCCATAGCTAGGATCTTGCCTCTCCATTCCTACCCCCCTATTCTACTGTCAGACTTAGAACCACGACACTTGCCAAGACAGCAAATTTGAGGTGTGACCCGGAAAGTAAGGTTTTCTCACCCTTTAGCTCACTTGGATCCCAAATTTATTTTGAAGCAACAACAACATGAGAACCGGCGCCGAACCTGGACCAGTGGAGGCGGAGAACTTTCATCCGGTTTACCTAACACGCCAGCCCCGCGCAAACGCTGGAACGAGGTACTTTAAAAATTGCAACTCCATTTATTCTAAAAACGGTTTTATTCATTAAGCACTTCATATTTCAGACTCAAATTACCAGGGGACCTCTCACTCTTCGTCCGACGATTCATCTCAGACTCTACTTCCGCCTTTCAAGACTACCCTTGGGTACCAACTTTAATATGTGTTTTTCAATATCTCTAAATTCATACTGACATTCCGATTCCTCTTGCAGTGGGAAAGCAAAGCCTAGCAAAAACGCCAAAATGAACAAGCCCACAGAAGACCCCAAGCCTCATGAACCAGAAAAGCAAGCAACAATTTCTGAGGCCTTCGTGCAACAACCGGATGATCCTGCTGATGATCCGCCACCAGAAAATCGTGGTACCTCTACTGATCATATAGTTGCTGATCCCTTGGTTGCT
Source organism: Aegilops longissima (assembly GCA_021605205.1). NCBI lineage: Eukaryota > Viridiplantae > Streptophyta > Magnoliopsida > Poales > Poaceae > Aegilops > Aegilops longissima. The sequence goes on along the minus strand of CM038679.1, from coordinate 609,283,028 downwards.
GAACCGCCAAGCCCAACTAAGCCGCCAAAAACAAGCACTGGGGAAGTTGTGATCACTGGCTCTGGTTTTCAAGAACCGAGGAATCCTGTTGCTCTAGCAAAACATTCCGCCAAGAAAGAAATGATCGAGAGGCACAAGGTCAAATTTGACCTATCCAATTACTCGCATCTGAGCATTAGTGAAATCCTCTCCGGCTATCTTAATCAAGTACACAACAGCCATGACCTGGAGATTGACATGGTCAAGCACATGCATGAGAAACATGAGGTATTATTTCTTGCTCTCATATGAAATATATTCCTTTAGCCCCCAAGTCTACTGAATATGATAGAATAAAATATACTGTAGACTTGTTAGATAGCCTTTTAGATATATATCTGAGTTAAAACCTGTAGTCCCCAAAGGCCGGCTTAACTATTAAGTTGAGCCGGTTCTTCAGTTAATAATGATCAACCTTGCATCTGTAGTCCCCAAGGGCCGGTTGAATCTATCAGAATAAACCGGTAATTATCACTTGATAAAAAATCTCATCTAGTCATCCTTGTAAACCGGGTAAACTTTGATAAATGATGAACCGGGGTCATTTGCCATTGCATCATAAAATAAAATTTGCATCCATTAGCCCCCAAGTGCCAAGTGTTGTTGCTTGCAAAGGGCTTGGGACTTATCAATATATATAACTCCATAAAGAAACTTTCTTCACCCATTAGCCCCCAAGTGCCAAGTGCAATTGCTTGCAAAGGGCTTGGGACTTATCAATATATATTGTTTCATAACTATTCATATTTGTTTTGACTTTTTCTTTCAGGAAGCATCCAGTCAATTTCAATCTCAGCTGACTAACTTGAAAACCCGGCTTGAAACACAAGAAGCTGAGACCCGGAAGTCTGACTCCAAGTTCAAGTTTAGCTTTGATGAAAATGAAAAACTCAAGACTGAGTTTAATACTGAGAAAACCGCCTGGGCTGAAGAGAGGGCTGCCCTAATCCAAAGGGCTGAAAAAGTTGAGGCCTCATTGGAGGAGGTCAATGGTTTGAAGCATCATATCAACCAGAGGACCTTTGCTATTTTCGGTAAGATATTTTTATATCATAATGTATTTTTGCTCTACATGTTATAAACCACCAAATGACTTAACCATAATACGCCATGCAGGTCCCAGAAGCAGCAATCTTGGGAAGGAAATGCTAAGAAAGCTCAAGGCGGTTTATACACTAGTAGAACAACTATACACCGGAGCTCAACGCACAATAGCCTCCATCTCCCCAAGCAAGCAAACACCATCTCTTCTCAGCAATGTGTTAAGCAACATTTTTGTCTTGCTAGCCAGAATTGAAGAAAACAAGCGGTTGGCTGCTAGAGCCAGTGCCATTACGGCTTTAAGCCGGGCAAAGGCATGGCAGTCAGAATTAGACCCGACCGAGCTAGCCACTGGCTGCCCCTGTTTAAAAGAGGACGGGTCTCCTTTTGGCAAGAAATATTTTCCTGCCTGTGTGAAGGAGATGCGTCCTTTAGCGAGCCTGCTTGCCGAAGAAACAGATCTGTCCAAGTATCAGGCGGCTTACACCGCAGATAATCAAAAAATGCCCACGCTGGCTTACAAGATTGCAGATATTATCCCTCCAATTCGTAAGCACACTTTTACCCCGGAAATCGATCTGTCTGAGCTTATTAATGACGACGCTTAATTTCAAGCCTTGACTGGTATCAATTGGTCATGGCCTGACTTCCAGACGGTGGAAGGAAACCGGCGCGGGACGACCCGGAAGCTTCAAGCCGCCAAGACCAGTAGAACTGAGCCGCTGGACGGTTCTTGACTTGCACCATTAGGGAACTACTTGAAAAACACTCCAGATGGGATCACGGAGCCATGTAATAGGCTAGTTAAATACTGATTTGTCGTGCCATCGTGCATGTTTTGTTTGCATAACACTGCTGATCCATCATTGGAAGATCTGCCACTTATGCTTTATAGTATTATCCATTATGCAGGTTAGATTTGTCATTTTTCCCTACATACAAATAGATAAGAAGTGCTCTGTGATATTTGTTCATTCTGCCGACTTATCATACGTCGTGTAGTAAAGGTAATAGCACAAAGATAGAAGCACAATGCCCTATTCAATGTATCCATACTGCCCGCTTACAACGCCGTATACAGCAAGGGGCAATATCCCAAAACTTTGAGCACATCGCTCCAAGCATATAATCATTATAACCTAGCGACTTAAGGTCCACAACCAGGCCGGGTTAATAACACTCCAGATAAGGTCACACATGAACCATAAGGCAACATGGCCCTCATCGGTTTTCAACCATGTATTGACATGTCACAAGAGACAAACCTCAAAAAATGTTCAAATCAAATATAAATCAGAAAACAAGGCTTTCATAGGCCGCCAAGCCTCAAAGTCAAGTGCTTTCAAGGGCTGCACAACCACTAAGTTAAACCTTCATTCAAACCTTGCAAGTCGGCCCTCACATGACCAATCGCCGTTTTAATGTTGACAAGTTCAGGGTCTTTATAAGATTGACTGCCAAGAGTACGGCTAGTCATTCCAGGATTACCTCGGCAGAGTGGCAGACTTACGAAGGCAGGATAACCCGGATTTTCTGGTGAATACACCCGGCGTCCAAGCCGATTACAAGGGTCATCAAAGCTCTGTTCATGAACAAAAAGCCCCTAGGTAATATATCAGTCTAGGCATATAAGCCGGATCAGTAGGATAGTGTAACATCCCACAATTCTAAATTTTGGAATGTTATAAACAAATAGATAGTTTTGATTGATTATTTGATTGATTGACTGAAAGTGAGTGATTTCGAAACATTTTTGAAAGTTAAATGAGAGGGAATAAAAGGACTTTCCCAAACTTTCATTTTCTTTTATGATCCTCGTGAATTCAAATTCTTTTCACCACAAAACCCTGGAGAGAAGATGACATGACTTCTTCCATTTATTTAGATGACAAGGGGTGTTGAAAATATTTGAATTTCATTTGGAAAATATTTCCAATTCTCAAACTTCATGCAACTCAATGATTTTCACGAGCGAAGATAAAATGACTTCTTCAAAACATATGAAATATGAGTTGGGAGTTTAAAAGGATCAAATTTTAAAGTCCTTTTGGGAATTATTTTTAATTTGGAGTTATTTGGATTTTATTCAAATTATTTTCTCCAAAAATAAAATATAAGGAAAATAGGGTAACATGATTCCCTACAATAGAAAATTGGAGAGAAATAAATTTGAATAAATTTTGGTATTTTTCAAATGATTTTTATAAGGTTTTTATTGAACCAGAAGCACTCTTTGATTTATTTAAAATTCTGTGAATTTTATTTGAAGCTAGAATAATGTTCATCTTGTAGGAAATCTTTTTCTGAAAATTTTGATATATAATATGCCTAATATATCATTTTTAGTATTTGTGGTTTTTTTTACTTTTGTGTGTGTGTTGTTTAAAAAAAATTCCCTCCGCCGAACTGGGCCGGCCCAGCTCCCAGCCAGGCCACGGCCCAGCCCAGCTCCGCTTCCCGACCATGGCGGACTCTGTCCGCCCGTCTGCGCCCGCCGCCATGGGCGCCGTGCGCCTCCAGTCTCCTCCTGCCTTTCTCCACGCAACCCTCGCCCCTCCATTAAAACCCGAGGCCCGGGCCCGTTCCTCTCCTCCCGACCCGTCGCCGCCGCCGCCCCGGAGCTCCCACCCAGCCGAGATCCACCGCCGCCCGCTCTGTTACATCGCCGGAACCACAGCCGACGCCGCCAACCTCCTCGCCTCGCCTGCGCCGCCCTCCCGACCCCTTCGCCGCCCGCCCTCGGCAGCCGAGCCCGCCGCCCGGCCGGACCCTAACCGCCGCCGCCGACCCATCGCCGGAGCACGCCGCTGCCGCCGAAAACCGCTGCCACCGGTTTAATTTCTGAACCGGTATAACCGCTATAAAACCCGCCTCGGTTTTTCTTTAGTATTCGGTTTTATTCTTTTAGATCGTTTCTTTTTGGTTTCGTTTATATAGCGAACGCTCACTGGTTAGGCCTATGTAGTGAGCGGTTTTCATCGCATATGTTTCTGTAACGAACGTCCTCCATTTAGTCTTTTCTTTTTCTGCTTATTTTTCGGCCAGGGACCTATCTGTGATGATTTTATTTACAGATTAGTCCCTAATTTTCAAACGACCACATCTTTTCACCCGTTTATCCAAATTCAATGAAACCAACGCCCACTTCTTCGTTACGATCCCCTCTTTCCAGTAATCCAACTTAAACATGTTTTGAAAATTTTAAAATTTGAATTAGACCAGATTTGAATTCAAACTTCGTTTGATCATAACTTGAGTTTCGTAACTCCGATTTAGTTGATTCTTTTAGCAAATCGAAGCTCTTGACCTAAACTTTCTAATAAGGCCAAATTCATATAATTTTGGTATTGTTAGAAATTGTTTTATGTTGCAAGAGTTGTTTGCTTGGTTTTGATGTTTTCTGAATCGTTTTCTTCGTTCTTTCCGATCTTTTGAGTGATTGCTTATGTATGGTTACTATTGCTTGCTTACGATAGATTGACCGGAGTGTGAAGAGTAGAACTATCAAGAGTTTGAGTGCGAATAATCTTCATCAGTATTGCAGGCAAGTTCACACTTTGATCATACCTTTTCCAATACCCAGTTTTTATTGTATTAGATCAATCCTCAAACATTGCATGATTATGATCTAATTAAATTGTGGGATGGGAAGTAGATTGAGGTAGTACCTATTACTTGTTTTATTATCAACCCTTGGGAGTTACTTCTACGTTTGCTTATTTTGCCATGCTATGCAAGTAGACGTGGATTGGGTGAGTGATTTTCCATGACATATGTGAGATTGTTAATTAATGGTTTATTTAAGGTGGCAACATTAATACACATCTGGGTGGATTGAGGCACCTGGTTATTCCAGGACTTGCCTGTTTTTTTTGGACCGCCACCCAGGCCCAAAGGGATCATGAGATTATTCAAACTAGAAACTTCCGTGTGCAGCCACAAGCCATTATGGGCTCTGGCATAGTTGATTAAGTTGTGCGAACTCTTACGGGTAGACTAGCAGACGTAGGGGAAAGTAGGTGTACCGGTCTACCCTTCGTAAGGTGCTAGCACTTCTGAAAGACTGTGTCTAGGTCACCCGTTTCTCAAACATCATGTAGTGCGAGAAATCCAACAGAGGCGATCGTGTCTTGTGGGGAAAAGTGCGCAAACCTCTGCAGAGTGTATAAACTAATCATGATTAGCCGTGTCCCCGGTTATGGACGTTTTGAGTATCTAGTACTTGGATATCATGTGAATCTCATCATGTTACTTTAATTAATTTTGTTGGGTTTAATGATGATGATTAATTGGGATTGAGAATGCTGTCAACCATTCTCAATGTTTAACAACCACCATGATAGTTAAATAAATTTATTCCTTTGTAGTAGGGAAAAATTGGCTTTTCGCAAAAACTGTAACCATAGAGCTTTCCACCAGCCAAATATGCATGTAGTCATAGCCATATTTCAGCATTGCTCTCTGATGTGAATTTTCCAATTACATTCAATGTCTTGACCCTTTATGGCTTCAACGTCTCATGTTGCGAGATTTCTTCTGACAGTAAGTGATACGTTAGGGTTATGATTTCTACACTCAACTTTGCCGTTGGTGTTGATGGGAATCCACAACCTTGTTACTTCCGCTATTTGGATTGAGGTAATAGTATTTACGTTATTTAAACATGTGATTTACCTCTGTTATAAATCCTCGAGTACTGTGTGTGTCAGCATACCGATCCAGGGATGACACTTAAGCACAGAGACTTGATCCATTCGGGTCGGGTCGCTACAAGATGGTATCAGAGCACATGTTGACTGTAGGACGTGACCCTAGAAAATAGCAAGCCCATAGGAAAGATTTTTCTCTACAACTTCATTTTTTCAAAAAGATCTTTTACCTCTCTTCTCTTCTGAGCTTATTCAAATATTCCCTTTTAGTGAGACTATACCCCTTCCCCTTTTGACCACATGAAGATTCGGCTGATGAGACCACTCCAAGAAGTACAAGATATCGGACAACTAAGACTACTTTGGAATAAAGAGGATTTTACCGTGTAAATGGAAACTACAACTGTTGAAGACTCCGAAGACTAGGAGATTTTGAAGGCTCTGAAGAATTCCCAGATTTTTATGACCTAGGAAGGTTATGCTTATGGAATTTGACAGACTATGGAAGTTATCAATACCCGAGATCAAGGTGTATTGGAGTAAGACCGGAACATGGAGAGTTATAAACTCAAAATTTTCTCAGGAAAACCCTAAGGCAGGAGATATCAACTATGGAATGATAGCTCATGGAAATGACAAGAGCAGAAACACGCTATCCATGATGTTAGCGCCCGCTTATGCTATTGTCACCGTGCTGAGTTAAGCATGCAGATGCATGAAAGGATTGGATGGAAGAAGGCTGATGGAGCACCTATCAGCAAGTTGAAGTTTTAACCTTAGCCGTTGTATCACCAGGAATCTGGAGTGTTACATAAAGAAGTTAAGATGGACCTACGAGAAGCAGTATTTGATAAGGAAGCGTTTCCTGAAGAACTCAGGACCCAGAAACTGAAAGTAGCTAAGCTGGAGGAGCAAAACCTCGAGATACCGGAGATTCGTCTGGAGCTGAAGGACAGTAGAACCATGCCTCATGCCTGGGATGTTGAAACCCAGAAGTTTGGAATGCAACTCCAGAAATATTAAAGGACGCCACGAGAGATTTCGCGTCAACAGAGATGATCTAGCAAAAGAATTTTTGAAGGACAAGCATGATCGGAAGAAGCCATCGGAGACATGACCAAGACTTGAAGAGTTTGATGACTTTGAGATCTATTGACCATTAGAAGACCAAGCCCTTGTTATATACTTACGTTAGATGCGACGATTGTGAGTTGTCATTTGTTTGATGTTTTTTTTCCGATAGCCACAAATAAAATCTGTCTTTTCAAAACTTTTGTTTGTATTGTGTGCATCCCTCTCGATCTCTCTTATCCCACCCCAAACCCATGGACCCATTAGAGGATGGATGGAGATGAGCTTGTATTTTCTGGACCAATGAGTCAATTGGAGACAGACCGATGGATTCAGAACATGGAGGATCGCATGAAGAATAACCCTATAGCCGGAAAGGATATGGCCCAGCATGCTCTTGAGTGCTTTGAAAGAGGTGCCACTACCTGGTAGAGGATGTACCAAACCATCAATGGTTGGCAAGGAATAACCACTTGGAAAGAATTTAAGTGGACTTTGTTAAAGTCTTGGCTAGTGTCCCAGAAATTGAGGCCTTATGGAAATGATATGGAGAAAGTGCATCCAAGCTTTGTGGAGAAATAGGACACAACCATAAAGAACACCAGGATGAATACCCTCATAAGTGGGGGATTACCAAAGGAGTTAGCTGAGGATCTCAGGGAACTTCGGTTGGAGATTGTTCCCAAAGGTTTTGTTGCAGCAATGGAAGTTCAGTCTACATTGTTGGGAAAGATCCGTGAAGCTCAGAAGGATGACAAAGAGATTGCCGAGATAAAAGTGAAAATGAGCAAAGGAAAGGCCAAGGATTTTTGAGAGGATGAGCACGACACCTTATGGTTTGAGGATAGTGTATATGTGCCCAATAATGCAAAGATCAGGAAGTAAATACTTCAGGAGGCTGATGACTCACCATACTCGATTCACCCTGGAAACACCAAGACGTATTTGGATTTGAAGGAGCGTTTCTGGTGGACTGGTATGAAGAAGGATATTGCGGAGTATGTAGTTGTAGGTGATGTATGCCAGAGAGAATAAAAGCAAAACATCAGAAGCCGGCAGGATTACTACAGTCTATGCCGATACCTGAATGGAAGTGGGATAAGCTTGGCATGGATTTCATTACCGGATTTCCCAGAACCCGAACGGGATATGATTCTATCTGGGTAGTAGTTGACTCGCTTGACCAAAGTGGCTCACTTTATCCTAGTGAAAACCACCTATACAAGTGAGAAGTTGGCCAAGATATATTTGACCAGGATCGTATGTCTGCATGGAGTTCCGAGGACCATTGCATCAGATAGAGGAACACATTTTACCTCAAAGTTTTGAAATCAGCTACACCAGACTTTGGGTACTAGGCTAGAGTTCAGTACAGCCATTCATCCGCAGACAGATGGATAGACCTAGAGAGTCAATCAGATTCTGGAGGACATGTTGATAGCGTGTGCGCTAGATTATGGATCTAGTAGGGATGATAATCTACCTTACGGAGTTCTCATACAACAACAGTTACCCAACCAGTTTGAAGATGGCCCCTTTTTAAGCTTTGTATGGGAGAAGGAGCCAGACACCGTTGATGTGGGATGAAGTTGGAGACCGTCGATTGTTTGGACCAAATGTGATCAAGGAGTCGAAGAGAATGTTAAGTTGATTCGAGATAGGTGAAGGTAGCTCAGTCGAGCGGAAGAGTTATCAGACTCAAAAGCAAGGAGGTAGTCTATGAAATTGGAGCGAACATGTCTTCATGTGTCCCCTCTGCGAGGAGTTAAGCGATTTGGAGTTAAGGAAAGTTAGCCCGAGATTTGTAGGACCATACCGAGTTTTGGGCGTATGGGAGCGTTGGCCAACAAATTGGAGTCACCGAAGGACTGTCGAAAGTTCATGATGTGTTTCACGTTTCCCAGTTGAAGAAGTGCCATGCAGAGATGGCCAATATTCCCCTGTAAGGACGCTTGACCCTAGAAAGGATAACGATGTTCCACGAAGTGGAGTATGGACTTCATAAGTATAAGTTTTTATCACGGTATGTGGGACATCCCATGAGGATGAAGAGATGAATTACTATTGGATATAAAGGAGGTATGATGTTGTAAATATGGATCAAGGGAAATTCCATGACGAGTCTGAGAAATCAAGTCCTAGTTTGGTGCCAATAGAAGGAAAAGAGACAGTACAATTGGATGGATTTTAAGTATGCCAGGAAGTTGGATGTTGGGATAATGATCAGTTGCCCAGATGATGTGTTCAAGGACTATAAGTGATGAGATGGGCCATAACCCACAGGCCCCAGGACCTGCCAAGAAGCAAGCACAATCTTGCTGAAGGAAAAACCCTGGAAGAAGTTACGATTTTATCGATAGAGCGATCTTATAGGAGTAACATAAAACACGAGAGTTGTGAAGGAGCGATAGATGTTTATGCGGCTTGCGAGAATCAATTGATTTATCCGAACTTGGTTAAATCGACAAGAGAAAATTCTGCAATGCTTGTGAGGATGACCGAGTGTTAGAATGGGAGATTCTCTAAACCATGTACAAGCTAATGATTTGGGTGCGGGATGGATTGATCACCAGACCGACTTACTCTTATTATTCGCTTTGCTATATGGGATGGTAAATCTGAGTGACTTACCTATAGTAGAGAGACGACGATCAAAACCTTGTTTAAACCTTAGAATGGTATAACAATTTTTTCCCTTGTACAAGGCAGTTGTTGCCAACCGTAGGTCATACGGTGAGGTTCAACCCAGACCCATTTTCTGCAGGAGAAACCATAAATTGTTGACTGCCATGAGATATTGATAGTTGTTTAGTATTGGCGCCAGACCTATCAGCTATGAAGACCCAATCACGTAATAACCTTACCAAGAGGAAAGGATAGAAGAATAGAGGAAAAGGTTATGCCACTACCGGAAGAGCCCAGAGAATGAATTATCCTTAAGATCTAAGAAGACCGACACTGTCAGTAATAAGGATAGAGTATATGAGTTCTGATGGAACCGTAACCATGCTTCTAAGGGTGGTAGCACCCAAGACCCCGGAGACGATAGATGGATTTTTGAGAAGACCCCCTACCCTAACCTATTTCTTGCTAGCCTCTCCGAATCTCGAGGACGAGATTCCTTTAAGGGTGGTAGGTTTGTAACATCCCAAAATTCTAAATTTTGGAATGTTATAAACAAATAGATAGTTTTGATTGATTGTTTGATTGATTGACTGAAAGTGAGTGATTTCGAAACTTTTTTGAAAGTTAAATGAGAGGGAATAAAAGGACTTTCCCAAACTCTCATTTTCTTTTATGATCCTCGTGAATTCAAATTCTTTTCACCATAAAACCCTGGAGAGAAGATGACATGACTTCTTCCATTTATTTAAATGACAAGGGGTGTTGAAAATATTTGAATTTCATTTGGAAAATATTTCCAATTCTTAAACTTCATGCAACTCAATGATTTTCACGAGCGAAGATAAAATGACTTCTTCAAAACATATGAAATATGAGTTGGGAGTTTAAAAGGATCAAATTTTAAAGTCCTTTTGGGAATTATTTTTAATTTGGAGTTATTTGGATTTTATTCAAATTATTTTTCTCCAAAATAAATAAGGAAAATAGGGTAACATGATTCCTACAATAGAAAATTGGAGAGAAATAAATTTGAATAAATTTTGGTATTCGAAAATGATTTTTATAAGGTTTTTATTGAACGAAAGCGCTCTTTGATTTATTTAAAATTCTGTGAATTTTATTTGAAGCTAGAATAATGTTCATCTTGCAGAAAATCTTTTTCTGAAAATTTTGATATATAATATGCCTATATATCATTTTTAGTATTTGTGGTTTTTTACTTTTGTGTGTACATTGTTTAAAAATCCCTCTGCCCGCCCAGGCCGGCCCAGCTCCCGCCAGAGCCACGGCCCAGCCCAGCTCAAGCGCTTCCCGACCATGGCGGACTCAAATCCGCCGTCACTGCTGCCTCGCCGCCATGGGCGCCGTCGCCTCCAGTCTCCTCCTGCCCCTTCTCCACGCCACCCTCGCCCCTCCTTTAAAACCCGAGGCCCGGGCCCGTTCCTCTCCTCCCGAGCCGTCGCCGCCCGCCCTGCCGAGCTCCCGCCCGGCGAGATCCACCGCCGCCCGCTCCGTTCCGTCGCCGGAACCACCGCCGCGCCGCCAACCTCCTCGCCTCGCCGCGCCGCCCCTTCCCGACCCCTTCGCGCCGCCCTCGGCAGCCGGAGCCGCCGCCCGGCCGGACCCGAACCGCCGCCGCCGACCCATCGCCGGAGCATGCCGCTGCCGCCGAAAACCGCTGCCACCGGTTTAATTTCGAACAGTATAACGCTATAAAACCATACTGGTTTTTCTTTTGTATTCGGTTTTATTCTTTTAGATCGTTTTTTTGGTTTCGTTTATATAGCGAAGGCTCACTGGTTAGGCCTATGTAGTGAGCGGTTTCCATCGCATATGTTTCTGTAACGAACGTCCGTAATTTAGTCTTCTCTTTTTTTGCTTATTTTTCGGCCAGGGACCTATCTGTGATGATTTTATTTACAGATTAGTCCCTAATTTTCAAACGACCACATCTTTTCACCCGTTTATCCAAATTCAATGAAACCAACGCCCACTTCTTCGTTACGATCCCCTCTTTCCAGTAATCCAACTAAAATATGTTTTGAAAATTTGAAAATTTGAATTAGACTAGATTTGAATTCAAACTTCGTTTGATCATAACTTGAGTTTCGTAACTCCGATTTAGTTGATTCTTTTTGCAAATCGAAGCTCTTGACCTAAACTTTCTGATAAGGCCAAATTCATATAACTTTGGTACTGTTAGAAATTGTTTTATGTTGCAAGAGTTATTTGCTTGGTTTTGATGTTTTCTAAATCGTTTTCTTCGTTCTTTTCGAGCTTTTGAGTGATTGCTTATGTGTGGTTACTATTGCTTGCTTATAGATTGACCGGAGTGTGACGAGTAGAACTATCAAGAGTTTTGAGTGCAAATCATCTTCATCAACATTGCAGGAAAGTTCACAGTTTGATCATACCTTTTCCAGTACCCAGTTTTTATTGCATTAGATCAATCCTCAAACATTGCATGATTAGGATCTAATTAAATTGAGGATTGGGAAGTAGATTGAGGTAGTACCTATTACCTGTTTTATTATCAACCCTTGGGAGTTACTTCTACGTTTGCTTATTTTGCCATGCTATGCAAGTAGACGTGGATTGGGTGAGTGATTTTCCATGACATATGTGAGATTGTTAATTAATGGTTTATTTAAGGTGGCAACATTAATACACATCTGGGTGGATTGAGGCACTGGTTATTCGAGACTTGCTGTTTTTGGACCGGCACCCAGGCCCAAAGGGATCATGAGATTATTCAAACTAGAAACTTCGCGTGCAGCCACAAGCCATTATGGGCTCTGGCATAGTTGATTAAGTTGTGCGAACTCTTACGGGTAGACTAGCGGATGTAGGGGAAAGTAGGTGTGCGGTCTACCCTTAAATAAGGTGCTAAGCGCTTACGAAGAGCGTGTCTCGGTCATCCGTTTCTCAAACATCATGTAGTCACGAGAAATCCAGCGGAGGCGATCGAGTCTTGTGGGGAAAAGTGCGCAAACCTCTGCAGAGTGTATAAACTAATCATGATTAGCCGTGTCCCCGGTTATGGACGTTTTGAGTATCTAGTACTTGGATATCATGTGAATCTCATCATGTTACTTTAATTAATTTTGTTGGGTTTAATGATGATGATTAATTGGGATTGAGAATGCTGTCAACCATTCTCAATGTTTAACAACCACCATGATAGTTAAATAAATTTATTCCTTTGTAGTAGGGAAAAATTGGCTTTTCGCAAAAACTGTAACCATAGAGCTTTCCACCAGCCAAATATGCATGTAGTCATAGCCATATTTCAGCATTGCTCTCTGATGTGAATTTGCGGTACATTCAATGTCTTGACCCTTTGTGGCTACAACGTCTCATGTTGCGAGGATTTCTTCTGACGAGTAAGTGATACGTTAGGGTTCGACTTCTACACTCAACTTTGCCGTTGGTGTTGATGGGAATCCACAACCTTGTTACTTCCGCTATTTGGATTGAGGTAATAGTATTTACGTTATTTAAACATGTGATTTACCTCTGTTATAAATCCTCGAGTACTGTGTGTGTCAGCATACCGATCCAGGGATGACACTTAAGCAGAGAGACTTGATCCATTCGGGTCGGGTCGCTACAGATAGTCATAGCTATGCTCCGTGAGTAGGAAGCCCCCAAGTATGTTTTAAGAATGGCGTACAAGCCGGATCAAGAGGGTAGTCATAGCTATGCTCAATGAGCAGGAAGCTCCCAAGTGATTGTATGAAGTGACAATAAAGACTCATATTCTCAGAAATGAAATGACAGAGGCCCTGAATTATCAGGGATGCATCACAAGAGCTGGTGGCTTAGGTGTAATAAGGTCGAAGATGAGCAATATTCCACGGTCGGCGGGTCTCCTCCTCAGACGTGCGTGAGTCCTTGTGGTCTCGAACATGGATAAGGTAGTATGACCCGTTGTTCAGATTTTTGCTAACCAAAAAGTGCCCTTCCAAAGGTGGGGATAGCTTGTGCATGTCAGTTTGATCCTGGATGAGCCGGAGCACCAAATCGCCTTCTTGAAAGTTCCAGGTTTTAACCCGACGGTTGTGATAACATCGCAGATCTTGCTGGTAAATCACCGAACAAGCCGCCGCAAGGTCATGCTCCTCATCTAACAGGTCAATCACATCCTGATGTGCTTTCACATTATCAGCTTGAACATAAGCCGCCACATGAGGCGAATCGTGATGTTTGTCACTAGGGAGAACCGCCTCAGCTCTGTAAACCATGAAGAAAGGCGTGTAATCCATAGATATGTTGGGGTTGGTATTGATACTCCAAAGCACTGAGGGTAACTCCTCCACCCAACAACCCGGTGTCCTCTACAAAGGAACCATAAGCCGGGGCTTGATACCTCTCGATATTTCTTGATTAGCTCGTTCAACTTGACCATTAGACTGGGGGTGAGCCACTAATGACACATCAAGCTGGATATGCTCTTGTTGATAGAATTCTTTCATTGCTCCCTTTAGACAGGTTAGTACCATTATCGGTGATGATACTATGGGGATATCCAAAACAAAAGATCACCTTTTTGATGAATTGAACCGCCGTGGCTGCATCACATTTGCTGACCGGCTCATCCTCAACCCACTTGGTAAACTTGTCAACCGACACCAAGAGGTGGGTCTTTTTGTCCTTGGACCTTTTGAAATGTGCAACCATATCCAGCTCCCAGACCGCAAACGGCCAGGTAATTGGAATCATCCTCAATTCTTGAGCCGACACATGAGCTCGTCTTGAAAATTTCTGACAACCATCACACTTACTGACTAGATCCTCTGCATCAGCATGAGCCGTCAGCCAATAAAACCCATGAAGAAAGGCCTTAGCAAGGTGAGACTTAGAGCCGGCATGATGACCACAATCTCCTTCATGAATCTCCCTTAAAATTACACGGCCCTCCTCAGGAGAAACGCATTGTTGAAACACTCATGTAACACTACACCTGTGAAGCTCACCATTGACAATAGTCATTGACTTAGACCTCCGGGTTATCTGCCTGGCCAAAGTTTCATCCTCAGGTAACTCGTCCCGGGTCATATAAGCCAAATATGGAACAGTCCAATCAGGTATAACATGAAGAGTCGCCACCAATTGTGCCTCCGGGCCAGGAACTGCCAAGTCCTCCTCCGTAGGCAACTTTATTGATGGGTTATGCAAAATATCAAGGAAAACATTAGGGGGAACCGGCTTACGCTGAGACCCCAGCCGGCTTCACGCATCAGCAACTTCATTTTTCCTGCGATCAACATGCTCCACTTTGATAACCCTTGAAGTGACCAGCAATAGTATCAACCTCTCGATGATAAGCCGCCATGAGTGGATCCTTTGAATCACAAGTCCCTGACACTTGCTGAGCCACCAAATCTGAGTTGCCAAAACATCTTACCCAGCTTAGATTCATCTATTTAGCCATCCGAAGACCATGGAGTAAGGCTTCATACTCAGCTGCATTATTAGTACAAGGGAACATCAACCTTAAAACATAACAAAATTTAACACCTCGTGGGGAAGTCAATATAACTCCAGCCTTCCAACTGCCTGGATCCATCAAAATGAATATTCCAATATGTATTATCCGGCTTATCCTTAGGCATCTGCAACTCTGTTCAATCGTTGATGAAGTCCACAAGTGCTTGAGATTTAATAGCCGTCTGAGGCACATACTTTAAACCATGGGGTCCAAGCTCAATGGCCCACTTAGCTACCCAACATGTGGCTTCTCTATTTTGAATAATATCCCCCAAAGGAGCAGAGCTAACCACAGTGATGGGATGACCAAGGAAATATTGTTTCAATTTGCGACTAGCCATGAACACGTCGTAAACTAGCTTCTGCCAATGTGGGTATCTCTGCTTAGACTCAATGAGCACCTCACTGACATAATAAACCGGCCTTTGAACCGGATATTCCTTGCCTGTCTCCTTCCTTTCAACCACAACTTCCACACTGACAGCCCTATTGTTCGCAGCCACATATAACAGCAAGGACTCCTTCTCAATGGGAGCTGCAAGAATCGGCGGCTCAGCCAGTTGCTTATTAAGTGCCTCAAACCCCTCATTAGCCGCATCGCTCTAGACAAAGTTATCTCTCTTTTTCATCATCTGATACAAAGGGATTGCCTTCTCCCCCAGGCGGCTTATAAACTGGCTCAAAGCCGCGATACGACCCACCAAACGCTTGACGTCATTGATACACACCGGTTTAGCCAAAGAGGTGATAGCCTTGATATTCTCTGAGTTATCTACAATGCCTCTCTCAGACACCAAGAAACCCAATAACTTGTCTGCTGGTACGCCAAAAACACAGTTGGCCGGGTTAAGTATCATCTTGTAGACACAGAGATTGTCAAAGGTCTCCTTCAGATCCTCAATCAATGTCTCTTTCTTCCTAGATTTCACACCAATATCATCCACATAAGCATGAACATTGCACCCAATCTGGCCATGGAGGCAATTCTGAACACACCATTGGTAAATTGCCTAGGCACTCTTGAGCCCAAAAGGCATAGACACATAGCAGAAGGCTCCAAAGGGAGTGATAGAAGTTGTCTTCTCCTGGTCTTTAACTGCCATTTTGATCTGATGATAACCAGAGTAAGCATCCAAAAATCTCAAATGCTCACAACCCACCGTAGCATCAATAATCTGATCAATATGCGGGAGAGCAAAAGGATCAACCGGACATGCCTTGTTAAGGTCTGTATAATCCACACACATACGCCAAGTGCCATTTTTCTTAAGTACTAGCACTGGGTTAACCAACCACTCAGGATGAAAAACTTCCATGATGAACCCCGCCGCCAAGAGCCGGGCCACCTCTTCACCAATTGCCTTGCGCCTCTCCTCATTAAACCGTTGAAGAAACTGCTTGACCGGTTTAAACTTGAGATCCACATTAAGAGTGTGCTCAGCGAGTTCCCTCGGTACACCTGGCATGTCAAAAGGCTTCCATGCAAAGATGTCCCGGTTCTCACGGATGAACTCGATGAGCGCGCTTTCCTATTTCAGATCCATATTAGCACTAATGTTGAACTGCTTTGATGAATCGCCAGGAACAAAATCAACCATTTTAGTGTCATCTGTTGACTTAAACTTCATTAAGGGCTCGTTCTCTATGGTTGGCTTCTTCAAAGGTGTCATATCCGCCGGGTCAACATTATCCTTATTAAACTTCAACTCCTTAGTGGCACAGGCTGACTCAGCGTAAGCAGCATCACCTTCTTCACAATCCAGAGCGATTCTTCTATTCCCATGCACCGTGATGGTGCCCTTGTGACCCGACATGTTAAGCTGCAAATAAACATAACACGGCCGTACCATAAACTTGGCGTAAGCCGGCCGCCCAAACAAAGCATGATATGGGCTCTTGATTTTCACCACCTCAAAGGTTAACTTCTCAGCTTTGGAATCATTGTCGTCTCCAAAAGCCACCTCCAGCCTTCCTACAGGATACACCGACTTACCAGGCACCACCCCATGAAAGATAGTAGAGTAAGACCTAAGATCCTTGTCACTCCAATTCATACGACAAAAAGTCTCATAGTAAATGATATTGATACTACTGCCTCCATCCATGAGCACCTTCGTGAGATTATATATATCCTCCTACCTGTGGAGCAACCACCAATGCCAACTGACCTAGATTGTCAACCCGGGGCGGGTGATCCTCTCGGCTCCATACGATAGGTTGTTCAGACCACCTTAAGTATCGGGGCACTGCCGGTTCAACAGAGTTCACCGCCCGCTTATGGATTTTCTGATCTCGCTTGCACAGACATGTGGTGAACACATGATACTGACCACCATTCAGCTGCTTTGGATTACTTTCATAACCAGACTGTTGCTACTGATTTCCTTGACAAGACAGTTGATTAAAACCGCCTTCATTGCTTTGACCCTGAAAACCAGAGTTTGAACCACCACCACCAAAGCCGGGTCCGTGAGAACCGGATCTTGAACCGCCATTCGGGCCATGATTGTTCTGGAAAAAACTGGCATTCCTATATTCCTTCATGATGAAGCAATCCTTCCACAAACGAGTAGCCGGCTTCTCGCGCGTACCATGCTTCGGGCAAGGCTGGTTCAACATCGCCTCAAGGTTAAATCTTGGTCTTCCGAACTGGGCCGGCTTTCCCTTGCGACGCTGATTATTCTGTGCATTGGTGTTAGCCACAAAGTCTAAATTACCATCAGCTTTTCGCTTACTGTTGCCGCCATGACCTGCCGGGTTATGTTATTGCCCTTTCAAAATGCCGACCTTCTTTCCATTACCCGGCTTCTCATCATCAGACTCGGGGTCCTTGGTACTATCAGAGTCGGCATATTTGACGAGAGCCGCCATTAGCTCCGCCATGTTGTCGCACTTGTGCTTAAGCCGCCCCAGCTTCTGCTTAAGGGGAATGAAACGACAATTTTTCTCCAACATCAGGACTGCAGAACCGGCATTGATACTATCCGACGAGTGTATGATAGATGAAATCCGGCGCACCCAATGGGTTGTTGACTCGCCTTCACCTTGAACGCAAGAATCCAAATCCAGAATCGACATAGGCTGCTTGCATGTGTCTTTGAAATTTTGAATAAAACGCCTCTTTTACTCTGCCCATGATCCAATAGAATTAGCGGGCAGGCCTTCGAACCAAGTACGAGCCGGCCCATCTCTCCGTATTTCCATTGCCGCTGGCAACTCATCCTGAGCTGGGAGAGCCACCAGCCGAGTAGCCGCAGCTATCATGTTATCCAAATGGTTAGAAAAATGCCCAGGAGGTGTTGGAACGTGCTGAGGAGGACTCAAGTTCAAACGTGGAGGGTCTGCAACTCGTGGCTGAACCGGTTCTCTAGCTGCCGGCGCCTCAACGACCCGATCCACACCATGCGGGTTACTGATTCCTGCCCCAGGAGTGTTGAAAAGGTTCCTCGCATCGTAAGTTTGGGGCAGCCTGCTCACATGCCTTCTGTTGAAGAGAGTGTTTGATGCGTCCTAGTCCAGGCTTAAGCAGAAGCTCTCTTCCTGAAGTCGTTCTGCCTCCCTCTGTAAGGCAGCTCGCTCCATTTCCATCCGGGTGTTCTCTGTGTTTAAATCCTCCTTGGCTTGTGCTATCTCATCACACAATTTTGCAACCTCCGCATAATGCTGAGTTTGATTTGTCGGGTTAACCTCCGCTGTTAACAACGTTGTCAGAGAATCCAATAGATCGGACAAGACTTGAGCCGGCAGGCGCATAGGGCCTCCTGCCCCGGAAGTCATCGCTGTTGCTGACCCAGAGATCATCGTTGCTGCAGTCGTAGAGTCATGCGCTGGCTATATACCGGCCATGAAGACCGTGACCTGGTATGGCGGCTCATAGGGGTCTGGAATACTGTCACCATCGGAACAGCCCCCAAGCCCGCCGTCCTGAACATGTGATTTTTTTATACGTCTCCAACGTATCTATAATTTTTGATTGTTCCATGCTATTATATTACCCGTTTAGGATGTTTATGGGTTTTACTTTACACTTTTATATCGTTTTTGGGACTAACCTACTAACCGGAGGCCCAGCCCGAATTGTTGTTTTTTGCCTATTTCAGTGTTTCAAAGAAAAGGAATATCAAACAGAGTCCAAATGGTATGAAACCTTCGGGAGCGATCTTTTTGGAACAAACGCAATCCAGGGGACTTGGAGTGGAAGTCAAGCAACAAGCGAGGCGGCCACGAGGGTGGAGGGCGCGCCCATTCCTGCTGGGCCTTCAAGGAGCACCATGAAAAACTATTTCCACTGCCGTAACCTTCTGTATCCGCGAGATCCCATCTTGGAGCCTTTGTCGGTGCTCCGCCGGAGGAGGGATCGACCATGGAGGGCCTGTACATCATCTCCAATGCCCTTCCGATGAGTTGTGAGTAGTTTACCACACACCTTCGGGTCCATACTTATTAGCTAGATGGCTTCTTCTCTCTCTTTGAATCTCACTACAAAGTTCTCCTTGATTTTCTTGGAGATCTATTTGATGTAACTCTTTTTGCGGTGTGTTTGTCGAGATCCGATGAATTGTGGGTTTATGATCAAGTTTATCTATGAGAAATATTTGAATCTCCTCTGAATTCTTTTATGTGTGATTAAGTTATCTTTGCAAGTCCCTTCGAATTATCAGTTTGGTTTGGCCTACTAGAATGATCTTTCTTGCAATGGGAGAAGTGCTTAGCTTTGGGTTCAATCTTGCGGTGTCCTTTCCAAGTGGCAAAGAGGGGCAGCAAAACACGTATTGTATTGTTGCCATCGAGGATAAAAAGATGGGGTTTATATCATATTGCATGAGTTTATCCCTCTACATCATGTCATCTTTCTTAATGCGTTACTATGTTCTTTATGAACTTAATACTCTAGATGCATGCTGGATAGCGGTCGATGTGTTGAGTAATAGTAGAAGATGCAGGCAGGAGTCGGTCTACTTGTCACGGATGTGATGCCTATATACATGATCATGCCTAGATCTCATAATTATTCGCTTTTCTATCAATTGCTCGACAGTAATTTGTTCACCCACCGTAATACTTATGCTATCTTGAGAGAAGCCACTAAGTGAAACCTATGGCCCCCAGGTCTATCCTTTATCATATAAGCTTTCAATCTACTTTTATTTGCATCTTTTATTTTTCCAATCTATATCATAAAAATACCAAAAATATTATGTAATCATATTATCTCTATCAGATCTCACTTTCCCAAGTGGCCATGAAGGGATTGACAACCCCTTTATTGCGTTGGTTGCGAGGTTCTTGTTTGTTTGTGTAGGTGCATGGGACTTTTGAGGAGCCTCCTACTGGATTGACACCTTGGTTCTCAAAAACTGAGGGAAATACTTACGCTACTTTTCTGCATCACCCTTTCCTCTTCAAGGAAAACCAGCATAGCTCAAGGCGTAGCAACCTGATAGATGGAGTTGGTCTCACCAAGAGAAAACTAAATGCTTTGAGTAGACTACCGTCTCACCACCAGATTCAGATCCTTCTTCTAGCTCCGCTCCATGAACGAAACCAACAAAAACATGCTTCAGGGCGTCTTTCGCCTTGGCAGGTTGCGCACGCCGAGCCGACTCGACGATGTCGGTGCAGATGTCCGGCTCAGCTTCCTACTCACCAATCTTGCCGATGAAGACGTGGATTCCACCAAAGGGGACCCGGTACCCGTACTCGATTGAGTCGTTCTCAGGCCCCAGCCCTCATCTTTGATGTAGAGCTTGCCGCGACGACTCTTGGTCATCCAGCCCACAACTTACCCCTTGAGCCCTGCGAAGCTGCCCTTCAAGAACTCGAAACCACCGTACGTTGGCCCCATGGTGGGCTCCAACCGTCGTGGAATTGTCACGTCAGATGTCCTAGCGTAAGGACTTAGGTGTGGAGCCATCGCATCATAGTTAGATTGAAGGGGTTAAATGGGACAAGGGACACGGAGAGTTTATACTGGTTCGGCCCCTCGCGGTGGAGGTAAAAGCCTAATCCAGTATAGGGTGATATTGCTTGGGCTTTGATTACTAGGGAGTGAATACGCATGACCTAGTTCTCGATCTCTTCTTTTGTCGGCGTTCTGGGAATGGGGGTCCCCAGACTTGCCTGCCTGCGGCCTGCGGCGTGGCTCAAGGGGTGGCCCATCAAGGCCCATCCTCATCAGCACAAGCTCAAGACCCTCGCGAGGGGCCAAGCCTCATGAGGCGGACGACAGAGGAGCTTCCTCGAGCCTGCACCTCGTCAGGCTGGCTCATGAGGAGGCAGAGAGATCAAGGCTGGGTACCTCACGAGGTGCCCATGGCGCAAGCCATGATTACCAAGGGCGCCCG
Source organism: Aegilops longissima (assembly GCA_021605205.1). Lineage (NCBI taxonomy): Eukaryota > Viridiplantae > Streptophyta > Magnoliopsida > Poales > Poaceae > Aegilops > Aegilops longissima. The sequence continues at coordinate 609,261,769 of CM038679.1, read as the reverse complement.
GTGAGGCGCCCGGCTGAGCAGTGTCCTCCTTTCCTCTTTGGTGCAAAGGGAGCAAGCGCGAGCAAGAGTATCAAGCAAAGGCATCCATTTGGTGCAACAAGACCAAGACCGTCATAGCGGCAGGAAGGAAGTCATTGTGGAGCCCAAGCCGGCGTCACCACGAGCCTTTGTGACGAGGGCCAACTTTAAGCGGGATAAGTGTACTAGATGTTCCCCTTCAAAATGGCCAATTGTTGGTGCCCTTCCCGCTCAATATTTGGGGAGAGGCCCAGGGCCTTTGCCTATAAATTGGACTAGCCACCCACAAGGTAGAGGCATCGAGAAATTTAGAGAGAGGGTCCAGCATCTCGGATCAGCAGAGAGAGAGCGACTGAACTCCTCCTAGCAGTTCATCGCACCAGCCAAGAATAGACCCTCGCGAGGCTGTTCTTCTTTGTATTGTTCATCATCGTCAGCCCAAGAGGCAATCCACCACGCCACAAACTAGAGTAGGGTATTACACCACAATGGTGGCCCGAACTAGTATAAACCCTGTGTCTCTTGTGTTGTTCCTTTCATAGCTTAGATCTTAGCGAGGCGGCGAGGCGCAGGAAGGTAGAGGGTGAAATCTCAGCGCGCACCCCAGTGTTCGAACCTAGAGGATCTGCCGGAACCTGAAATCCGACATTTGGCGCGCCAGGTAGGGGTGCACCGGAACTTGTCTTCTGCCGCCCTGTTCTTCGCCGACCACCGCATCCATGTCAGACGCTCGTCGGGCCCGCGCCGAGCGCCGAGCCGCTCTCGCTTCCCGCGTCGCCCTGACGGCCCCCGTCGGTGGCCGTCCCCACTGTTCCCCGTCGCCTGCCGTCAAAGCCGCCACCGGCCCGGTAGGGAACGAGCAGCAAGCATCGTCCCAGCACCCGTCCATGAGGCGAGACGGCCGTACCGCTACTCCTTCGCCCGACCCCGCTGGTTCTTCGTCCCGCATGCTCCACGCGCCCATGGAGGCTCGACCTGCGCTCATCGCGGCAAACGAGCTCCTGCGCTACCACCCTGTCGACGACGTCTACGAAGAGTGGCTCGACCGCGTCGCTGAAGCTTCGTCCGCGCCGCGAAAGGCTCCCCAGCGCCGTCCTTCTCGCTGCACGCGCCCGCCTGCTTGCGGCGATGAAACTCGGGGCGCCTCAGCCGCCTCCCCCTCAAGAAGGCGCCTTGGCCCCAAGGCGCGTGGCCCCTGGGCGGAACCCGCTCCGTCCGGCGCCAGCGCAGCAAGAGCAGAGCTGCCAAGAAGTCCCTCGCCCCCAAGAAGCTGCCCGAGTGCTCCCTGCACCGGCTCGTCTCGACCACGCTCCTGCTCCAGCACGCCAAGACCCCGCGCTGCTCCCAGCTGCAGCGCATGGGGACCCGCAAGACCAGGCTCTGCGTCACCAAAGGCCCCCATGGCCACAGCAGGTTGCCGCGCCTTCACCGCCGAGCTGCGCAGTGTCGCGTGGCCCGGCAAGTTAAGCCAGACCTGCCTCCTCACTACGACGGCACGGCCGACCCTGCGGAGTTCCTCCAGCTCTATGAGCTGGGCATCGAAGCCGCCAACGGGGATGAGAAGGTCATGGCGAACTGGTTTCCCATGGCACTCAGGGCGGAGCCACTTTGGCTCTGAACCTGGCCCCAGCACGATCTCCTCTTGGGGCGAGATGCGCACCCGCTTCATCGCCAACTTCAAGGTACTCATGACCGCCTCCTGCCGTGGCGACATCGCCGCATCAAGCAGCAGCCAGGGAGACCCTGCAGAAGTACATCCAGCCTTCAACAACACACGCCTCAAGATTCCCAAGGTGGTCGAGGAGGCCATCATCTCGGCCTTCTCCGGCGGTGTCTTGAGCGTCAAGATGAAGGAGGGCTGGCGATGCATGAAGATCTGTGCACTTCCTTGGAGTTGTTCAACTTGGCAACCAAGTGCGCCAGGTGAGAGAAGGCGCCTTTCCTCCTCGAGCTGCCAGCCACACAGACGAGAAGAGAATAAATCCAAGGCCAAGGGCGTGAAGCGCAAGGGGCTGCCGTGCTCATGGCGAACTAGACACCAAGCGGGGCAGAGATCAGCCCGAGTCTTCCAAGGGCAGCCGGTACTGTGTGTACCACGACCTCCACACCCACAACACGAACGAATGTCAAGATCTCCGGGCCGTGCGAGAAGGGAGGATCGGCTGACGCCCCGACCGCAACGATCGGGGCTACGGCCGAGGAGGAGGAAGAAACGCAGGACGCTGGGAAGACCGTGGCCCTCGCCAAGGGTGGCGCGACCGACCTCGCGAGGATCGCTGGCAGGAGCTGCCTCGCGAGGGAGACTGGAGGGATCAGCCTCGCGAGGATCGCCCGCAAGGAAACGCAGGCCTCCCTCCTCTGCCGCCGCAGCCAAGGAGAAACGAGGACCATCATCAGGATGAGGGCTGGGGGCTTCCAGGAGCCACGCGCGATCGCTTGCATCCTGGGCAGAGCTCAAGCCCCGGCCTCTCAACGCATCTTCAAGCAGTGTAACGCCCTCGATGCGGCTATATCTCCCACGTGTCGAAGCATGACTTAGAGGCATAACAGCTTTGAAAGCAATGTCGCAAGTGAGGTAATCTTCACACAACCCATGTAATACATAAGGGAAAGAGATACATAGTTGGCTTACAGTCGCCACTTCACACAATACATAAATAAACATCCATCATCCAGATTACACTCAAGGTCCGACTACGGAACCAAAATAAAAGAAGACTGCCCCAAATGCTACACAGATCCCCGATCGTCCCAACTGGGCTCCACTCACGATCATCGGGAAAAGACACATAATAACGACCACGTTCCTCGTCGAACTCCCACTTGAGCTCGGTTCGTCACCTGCACCATCGTCGGCACACTGCAACTGTTTTGGTAGAATCTGTGAGTCACGGGGACTCAGCAATCTCACACCCGCGAGATCAAGACTATTTAAGCTTATAGGAAGGACAGAGTTGTGAGGTGGAGCTGCAGCAGCGACTAGCATATATGGTGGCTACATTACGCAAAAGAGAGCGAGAAGAGAAGCAAGGCGCGGTCGTGAAGCTAGTAGCGATCAAGAAGTGATCTGAACTACTTCGTCAAACATAACTCCAACACCGTGTTCACTTCCGGACTCCGCCGAGAAGAGACCATCACGATTACACACGCGGTTGATGTGTTTTAATTAAGGTCAACTTCGGGTTTTCTACAACGGACATTAACAAATTCCCATCTGCCTCATAACAGCGGGCACGGCTTTGAAAGATAATACCTGCGGGGTGTCCCAACAAGCCCATTATAAGCTCTCACGGTCAGCGAAGGATATTCCTTCTACCGGAAAACCCGATCAGTCTCGGAATCCCGGACTACAAGACATTTCGACAGCAATAAAACAAGACCAGCAAAGCCGCCCGAATGTGCCGACAAATCCCGATAGGAGCTGCACATATCTCGTTCTCAGGGCACACCGGATGAGCAGTACGTACGGCAACCGAGGATACCCCAAGTTGCCTCAGGGCGGCACTGCAAGTGGCTCTAGTTTGGACCAACGCTCAGAGGAGCATTGGCCCGGGGGGTTAAATAAAGATGACCCTCGGGCTCACGAAAACCCGGGGGAAAAGGCTTAGGTGGCAAATGGTAAAACCAAAGTTGGGCCTTGCTAGAGGAGTCTTATTCAAAGGTACTGTCAAGGGGGTCCCATAAATCAACCAACCGTGTAAGGAACGCGAAATCAAGGAACATAACACCGGTATGACGGAAACTAGGGTGGCAAGAGTGGAACAAAACACCAGGCATAAGGCCGAGCCTTCCACCCTTTACCAAGTATATAGATGCATTAATTAAACAATAGATATTGTGATATCCCAACAAGTAAACATGTTCCAACAAGGAACAACATCTCCATGTTCAACAAGGAACAAACTTCATCTTCACCTGCAACTAGCAACGCTATAAGAGGGGCTGAGCAAAGCGGTAACATAGCCAAACAACGGTTTGCTAGGAAAGGATGGTTAGGGGCTTGACATGGCAATATGGGAGGCATGATAAGCAAGTGATAGGCATCGTAGCATAGGCATAGCAAAAGAGCGAGCATCTAGCAAGCAAAGATAGAAGTGATTTCGAGGTATGGTCATCTTGCACGCAAAGTTCTCGAGTTGTCGAAAGCTTGATCCTCGTAAGCGTTCTCAACAGGTTCCTCGTTCACGTACTCGTCTCCCGGCTCTACCCAAAGCAAGAACACAAACAATGGAACCACAATAAATCACGGTGCAATGCACAAGCAACATGATGCAATACATGGCATGATATGCGAGATGTGATATGCAATGCGTATCGTGCTCCGGAAGGAAAATGATGAACCAGGCATCAACTTGGCAAACCAAGTATGCCGCTGGAAAATGAGATGATTTCGGTTGAAATCGATATAAAGATCACGGAATCGGATGCACGGTTTGCAAATGACAAGCAAAACAAGAATGACACAAATCGCCACTAACGACATGATGCCACTTAGCAAGCAACAAGAAGTTAAGCTACTGCATCCAAACGTACCAACAAAGCATATGGCAGTGATATACTCAAGATGCTTGACAAAAGATGAACACTGAGCTACGGCTAAATCACACCATAACAGGTCCAAACAAGTATGGCAAAAGTGCAAAATATATCGACTTCACGGACTTGGAGAAATCTTGAACATGGCGAGAATCAGCATCGAGAAGCAATGTTGAGCAAGCAAACAACATGCTACAGGAACTTATAATAGAAAAACAAGGCATGGCATGAATCTACTCAAGGCATAGAACAAAAGTCCCTTACGACCATGATCCATAAAGGATCGAGAAGATATGATGGCGCCCACGTCAATATAGCAAGTTTCGTTATCAGATTCAGCAAACAGGGCATGACATTGACAGAATTACGTAGGCACCTTCGCGAGCTCGATGCACTCACTACAAAGCATTTCATGATAAACTAAGCATACATACATCAATAAGACATGGCATAGAAGCTATACATGGCAAGAACAACATAATAGCATACACGGATCAACTATAACAACCTTGGCAAAATTGAATAACATGTAAACAATCTGCCAGGAAACATTTTATAGCAAAAGTAGAGCTCGATTGACTCAAGCTATGGCACTCCATAATTGCAAACAAGGGCATGGATGGATAGAGCATAACCATATGTTCAAAACATCCTTACTGAAGTATCTCAAAATATGCATGGATCTCTCTGTAGCATCAGGTTAACATGGCATAAAATATCGATAAAAGCAGGGCTGAAATCAGCAACATCATGAAGCCTAGTTTGCATGCTTGTGCTAGTCACCACAGAGATCACAAAAATACATGGCATACACCCCTGTAAAGATGGCATGGCATATTACAAAACACATGTAGGACTCAAGATCATAGGATGCACACATCAATCATGGCAAAAATGCCAAAAGTGCATGTTCTGATAAGAATTTGAAACTAACATCACATAGCCCTCTTCTAACAGCATTAGGGCATCAAGATGAGCTCAAATGAAAATGATGCAATGAGATGAAATGATATACTCATCAGGTCGAACGGCGCGGGACATTTCGGTATGCTACACGCCCAAAACGGAGCCACGGGTGCACAGTTATGGCATGATGAAAATGCAACAAAATAATGACATATTAAAAGACTTGGACGAAAAAAATGGGGGGAGAAGAAGTCAACCCTCTCGTTTGGATCTAGATCCGGGCGCGGACTCCGAGGCAGGCCGGAGCCTCGCCGGAGTTGGAGGAGGAGAGGCGGGGCAGAGGCCGGGCGGAGGAGGAGGCCGCGGAGGGGAGGGCGGCGGCGGCCGGGCGGCAATGGCCGGCGACAGCGGCGCGGCCTTGACGGCCGAGCGGCAATGGCGCGCAGGCGCCTGCAAGGGGGGCGGGCGGGCGGCGGCAGCGGGCGGCGCAGGGCGGCCGGGGCCACAGCGGGCTGGCGGGCCGACGGCGGCGATGTGGGGCGCGCCCGTGGCGTGCCGTGGTTGGCCGGCGGCCTTGGCGGGACGCGTCCGGCTCCGTCCGGACGTGTCGGGCGGCGCGGAGAGGAGCGGGGCTAGGGTAAGGGTGGAATTGATCCGGGATTTCGGGGGAGGGGTGTTTTTATAGGTAGAAGGAGCTAGGAAGCTCCAAATGAGGTGTAGTTTTCGCCCACACGATCGTGATCCGATGACGGAGAGCATGGAAGTGACTTAGATGGGTTATTGGGCTATTTTGAAGAGGTGTTGGGCTGCAACTTAGAAGAGGCCTTTGCGAGAGTGCGGTTAACCGTTGGAGTACCAAACGAGCTCCAAATGACCGGAAACTTGACAGGTGGTCTAACGGTGGTGTACCAAGGCCACTTGACAAACCTCGGTCCATTCCGAGAAAGTTTAGTACCCGCTCACGGAAAAATGTAAAAGGGGACGCCGGGGAACATAGGAGTGCGGATTGCAAAAGCGGACAACGGGAAAATGCTTGGAATCATGAGGCGAACACGTATGCAAATGAGATGCACATGATGACATGATATGAAATGCATGACATGAACAAAATGCAAAACAAAGACAAAAACCCAACCACGGAGGAATATCATATCACAATGCGAAAATGGCAAGAGTTGGAGTTACAAATATGGAAAGTTACATCCGGGTGTTACAACACTCCATCACTACAAGAGGATCTCGTCCGAGACCTAGGACTAAAAGAACTCCGGATATTCGAGCGGAGGTGATCCTCGCGCTCCCGGTGGCTTCTCGGTCGGAATGGTGTGACCACTTCACTTTCAGGAATTTGATTGACTTGTTGCGAGTCTTGCGCTCGGTTTCTTCAAGAATAGCAGCGAGGTGCTCATGATAAGAGATCTTCTTGGAGGTCAATTTCTTGAAGTTGATAGTGCGCTCGAGTCTTGAAGCACTTGCGAAGCTGTGACACGTGAAACACATCGTGCGTTCGCGAAGTTGGACGGAAGCTCAAGTTGATAGGCGAGATCGCCTCTTTTGCCAATGATCTTGAAAGGACCCACGTATCTAGGGAAAGCTTCCTTTGATACCGAGCGGCAGTGCCTTTCATTGGAGAGGCGGAGGTAGACATGGTCTCCGATTTCAAAAGCCACATCACGGTGCTTGTCATCATAATAGCTCTTCTGGCGCGATTATGCGGCTTTGAGATTCTCACGAATGACTTTACACATTTCTTGACTTCGTGATCAAGTCGTTGCCAAGAAGTTGGCGTTCACCTGTCTCGGACCAATTGAGAGAGTCGGCACTTTACGCCATAGAGAATTTCGAATGGGGCCTTGCCGAACTCGCTTGGAAGCTGTTGTTGTAGGAGAACTTCGGCATATGGAAGACAATCTTCCCACTTCATACGAAGGAAATGACACAAGCCCCGAGCATATCTTCAAGGATTTGATTGACTCGCTCGACTTGGCCACTTGTTTGAGGATGGAAAGCTGTCTTTGAAGCGAATGTTGGTGCCCATGGCCTTCGAAAAGAATCCCAAAACTTGGAGGTAAAGATGCTGCCACGGTGCAGAAGATATCAATTGTGGAATGCCGTGCAAGGAGACAATTCTGGAGGTGTATAGCTCTGCCAACTGAGCTGCTGTGATAGATTCCTTGATAGGAAGAAAATGAGCCACTTTAGTAAGCTTGTGAATGACAACGAAGATAGCATCATTTCCACGCTTGGACTTTGGAAATCCAGTCACGAAGTCCATCTCGATATGATCAAACTTCCATTCTGGAATAGCAAGAGGTTGGAGGAGACCAGCTGGTCATTGGTGTTCAGCTTTCACCCTTCGGCAGACATCACATTCATTCACGAATTGAGCAATTTCTCGCTTCATTCGAGTCCACCAATACGACTGCCTGAGGTCATGGTACATCTTCGTACTTCGAGGATGAATGGATAGAAAGGAATTGTGTGCCTCGTTCATAATGACTTTACGTAGATCACCCTTAGGAACCACAATCCGGTCCTCGAAGAAAAGAGTATCTTTGTCATCAATGTGGAAGCACTTGTACTTGGAAATGCCCTTGTCGATACCACGTTTCACCTTTTTCACCATGGTATCCAGGAGTTGAGCCTCACGAATTTGGTCTTCCAAAGTAGGAGAGACTATGAGGTTGGCAAGAAAGCCTTGAGGAACAACTTGAAGATTCAGCTTGCGGAAAGCTTCACAAAGTTCCGGTTGGAAGGGCTTGAGAATTAAGCTGTTGCAATAAGCCTTCCTGCTCAAAGCATCTGCAATCACATTGGCCTTGCCCGGAGTATATTCAATACTTGGGTTGTACTCTTGAATCATTTCGACCCATCGAGTTTGCCTGAGGTTGAGGTTGGGTTGAGTGAAGATATACTTGAGACTCTTGTGATCGGTGAATATGTACACTTTCCTTCCCAATAAGAGATGTCTCCAAGTTATTAATGCATGGACAACTGCCGCCAACTCAAGATCGTTAGTGGGGTAGTTCTTTTCGTTGGGCTTCAGCTGACGAGAGGTATAGGCCACAACTTTCTTCTCTTGCATTAACACAGCACCGAGACCTTGAAGAGAAGCATCACAGAAAACTTCAAATGGCTTGGATTCATCAGGAGGAGTCAAGACAGGAGCTGTGACGAGTTTCTCTTTGAGGGTGTTGAAAGCAATGTCACACTTAGGAGACCATACATACTTCACATGCTTCTGGAGGAGGTTGGAAAGAGGCTTTGCAATCTTAGAGAAGTTCTCAACGAATCTTGACAATAGCTTGCAAGTCCAAGAAAACTGCTGGCCGCTTGACATTCTCGAGGAGGTTCCCAATTCACAACTGCAGACACCTTCTAGGGATTAACAGCGATGCCCTTGGCGGAGATGATGTGACCAAGATAAAGCACTTCATCAAGCCAAAATTCACATTTGGAAAACTTAGCATAGAATTGATGCTCTCGAGCTTGTCGAGCACCAATCGCAAATGTTTGGCATGATCCTTCTTATTCTTGGAGAAGACCAAAATATCATCGAGATAGACCAAGACGAATTCATTGGTGTAGGGGTTGAAGATGAAGTTCATCATTCGAGAGAATGTTGGAGGAGCATTTACAAGGCCGAAAGACATGACAGTATATTCATAAGAATCAAAGCTTGTTCTGAATGCTATCTTGGGAATATCTTGTTCACGAATGCGAATTTGATCATAACCCATACGAAGGTCAAGCTTGGAGAACACTTTAGCACCTTTGAGTTGCTCGAAAAGCTCATTGATGTTGGGAAGTGGATACTTGTTCTTGATTGTCTTCTTATTCAATGGACGGTAATCGACGCAAAGTCGGTCCGTGCCATCCTTCTTCTGGACAAAAGAACACCACAACCCCAAGGAGATGAACTCGGTCCGATCAAACCAGACGCTCTTGTTCATCGAGCTGCTTCTTCAATTCCTTCAGCTCATTAGGTCCAAGCTTGTATGGACGCTTGCAAACGGGTTCAGTGCCAGGCTCAAGATCGATAACGAATTCAACTGGTCGGTGAGGAGGCATTCCTGGAAGCTCTTCTGGAAAGACATCTTGGTACTCACAAACGACTGGAATCTGAGAGATAGCATTCAACTCGCCCTTCTCATTAAGAGAAAACAACCGAATGGTTTCATCACGAGCGGCATAGATGATCACATCCTCAGAAGAGTGTGTCAATTGAATTTTCCTGGCAGCACAATCAAGCTGAGCTTTGTGCTGAGAAAGCCAATCCATCCCGAGAATTAGATCAATATCCGAGTCACCAAGGACAATTGGTTTAGCCAGAAATCTATAATCGCCCATCTTGATACCGACATTCGGAACCAAAACTCGAGAAGTCATTTGCTTACCCGGGGACACAATCTTCAACGGAATAGGAATATTTTCCGTCACAAACTCATGCTTGGCAAAAAAAAAGGTCTTGAAATGAACGAAAGCGATGCACCAAAGATCAAATAAGACTTTTGCAGAATATCATTAATCGAGAGATTACCCATTATCACGTCGAGATTCCTCCGCTTGAGCTGCATTCATCATATTCACCTTGGCATGCTTTGGATTAGGAGGAGGAGGCGAAAGGCGCTTTTGGTTGAAGCACTTGTTAGCATAGTGGCCTTTCTGCGACATTTGTTGCAAGTCACCTCACGAGAGCGGACGGTAATAAGGAGCATTTGACCTTGGAGCTTGAGAATTAGACTTGTTACGATAGCTCTGGGTTGGGTGGGTGGGAAGATCCACGACCACCTGAGTTCTTCTGGCGATAAGGCCGACAAAACGGAGGAGGAGGAAGGTAGAACTTTTGCTGCTTAGCTGCCACTTGAGAGGAAGAAGAAGACTGAACTGCATCCTGATTCTCTTCTTAGAAGCCTCACATTTGAGCTGGGCAGCTTCTTGCTTGAGCCATGTTGTAGAATTCATCATACTTTTCTGGCTCAAAAAGCACGAGAGCTAATTGCAGATCTTCTCTGAGGCCACCTCTGAATTGATAGATCATACTCTTTTCATCAGGGACGTCTTGCTTAGCGAAGCGAGCGAGTTTCTAGAACTGGATATTGTATTGATACACGTACATGTTGCCTTGCTTGAGATTGCGGAACTCCTCACGCTTGCTCTCAACAACACTTTTGAAATGTGGTGAGCTCAAGTCTCGGCGGAACTCATCCTGTAATTACGACCTCCTCTGGAATCTTTGTATTGTCGATACCACTCGGCAGCTTGGTCCTTGAGTTGAAGCGAAGCAAACTTGACAAAGTCCTTAGGTCGACATTGCTACATTCAAAATGTTTGCAGATGTCCACAAGCCAATCGTCGGCGTCGTGGCCTCGACACGTAAGCTGAAAGACTTCGCTGATTAGCGAGGAACTGATTGAGGGTAGCAAAGTGCGGCTGGTTGTTGCCTTGACCTTGATTTCCTGGTTGCCTTGCCCTTGGTGCGCGCTCTTGCAAGAGTTGCAAAATCATCGAGCATTTGCATTGGTGGCTGCCATGATATCTTGCCATGCCTCCAGAGGCGGAGGTGGAGGTGGAGGTTCGATGACTCTCATCATTGCGATCCGGATTCAGACGTTGGCGGAGCCATCTGAAGAGGGTGACATCCGTTAGCACTTTGATAGACAGATAGACAAGTTGAATCAACGGATAGAAATTGCAACATATAGTCTTGAGAATAAACATTGAACAAGGATGAGCGAATGAATTCCAAAGTTAACATCACACGTCCATTAAGGTGACAAGCCACTTGATTAAGGGTTGATGAAAAAATAACAAGGTACGATCGGAACAAATAAGTGGTAAGGATTACCCAATCACAAACCAAATATCTGCGGAAGAAATGCTAAGAGCTACTTGAATCCTACCTATAAACTCCCGAAACTTTCTGGTTATGCAATCTGGTGTCGGGGATACAGGGGACACAAAATATATCACCCAAACTAACAATACCCAGATCCAGTTGTATCCATCCGTCAACACATAACCAAGAAACCTTCGGAAATCGTGTACCTCGACCTTCGAAAAGCATCCGTTATACGAGTCATGGCAATACTCCCGAGCTCGCCCCAGTACTGGGTTATCGGGGTTATCTCACCAACAACTGTACAAAAGAGATTTTTTATGTCGGCAAAGCTCAGGTATTCTAGAACTGCAACGATAAAATTGTGACGACAACACCTCGGAGCTCAACTCCCCGGGACACTGTCACAACCCCTAAATGTCAGGAGGCACCAAGAACAATGTTCTCGTCACAAAACCATCGGAACGATTCCAAGATACCCGCGTGATCCTAAAAAAATTTTTAGTGAAATTTGAGGAGAGGAGAGTCAAAACTTCTACGTCAGGAGACCTCACCAGAGCGACGAAGGGACTGGGGAGTAAAGAGAATCCTACTCTCCGATATATATAATCCTAAGACTCAAAACATTTTTGTTCTAGACTCAACAACGCCAGCAAACAATCAAGCAGGGGCTCCTAAGTCGGGGATGGCTCTGATTACCAACTTGTAACACCCTCGATGCAGCTATATCTCCCACGTGTCGAAGCACGACTTAGAGGCATAACCGCATTGAAAGCAATGTCGCAAGTGAGGTAATCTTCACACAACCCATGTAATACATAAGGGAAAGAGATACATAGTTGGCTTACAATCGCCACTTCACACAATACATAAATAAACATCCATCATCCAGATTACACTCAAGGTCCGACTACGGAACCAAAATAAAAGAAGACTACCCCAAATGCTACACAGATCCCCGATCGTCCCAACTGGGCTCCACTACTGATCATCAGGAAAAGACACATAGTAACGACCACGTTCCTCGTCGAACTCCCACTTGAGCTCGGTTGCGTCACCTGCACTGGCATCGTCGGCACCTGCAACTGTTTTGGTAGAATCTGTGAGTCACGGGGACTCAGCAATCTCACACCCGCGAGATCAAGACTATTTAAGCTTATAGGAAGGACAGAGTTGTGAGGTGGAGCTGCAGCAAGCGACTAGCATATATGGTGGCTACATTCGCAAAAGAGAGCGAGAAGAGAAGCAAGGCACGGTCGTGAAGCTAGTAGCGATCAAGAAGTGATCCTGAACTACTTACGTCAAACATAACTCCAACACCGTGTTCACTTCCCGGACTCCGCCGAGAAGAGACCATCATGATTACACACGCGGTTGATGTGTTTTAATTAAGGTCAACTTCAGGTTTTCTACAACCGGACATTAACAAATTCCCATCTGCCTCATAACCGCGGGCACGGCTTTCGAAAGATAATACCCTGCAGGGGTACCAACTTAGCCCATTATAAGCTCTCACGGTCAACGAAGGATATTCCTTCTACCGGGAAGACCCGATCAGTCTCGGAATCCCGGACTACAAGACATTTCGACAGCAATAAAACAAGACCAACAAAGCAGCCCGAATGTGCCGACAAATCCCGATAGGAGCTGCACATATCTCGTTCTCAGGGCACACCGGATGAGCAATCGTCTGGCAACCGAGGATACCCCAAGTTGCCTCGGTGGCACCGCAAGTGGCTCTAGTTTGGACCAACGCCGAGAGGAGCATTGGCCCGGGGTTAAATAAAGATGACCCTCGGGCTCGCGAAAACCGGGGAAAAAGGCTTAGGTGGCAAATGGTAAAACCAAAGTTGGGCCTTCTTTGGAGGTGTCTTATTCAAAGCGAACTGTCAAGGGGTCCCATAAATCACCCAACCGTGTAAGGAACGCGAAATCAAGGAACATAACACCGTATGGCGGAAACTAGGGTGGAAAGAGTGGAACAAAACACCGGGCATAAGGCCGAGCCTTCCACCCTTTACCAAGTATATAGATGCATTAATTAAACAATAGATATTGTGATATCCCAACAAGTAAACATGTTCCAACAAGGAACAACATCTCCATGTTCAACAAGGAACAAACTTCATCTTCACCGCAACTAGCAATGCTATAAGAGGGGCTGAGCAAAGCGGTAACATAGCCAAACAACGGTTTGCTAGGAAAGGATGGTTAGGGGCTTGACATGGCAATATGGGAGGCATGATAAGCAAGTGATAGGCATCGTAGCATAGGCATAGCAAAATAGCGAGCATCTAGCAAGCAAAGATAGAAGTGATTTCGAGGGTATGGTCATCTTGCCTGCAAAGTTCTCAGAGTTGTCGAAAGCTTGATCCTCGTAAGCGTTCTCAACAGGTTCCTCGTTCACGTACTCGTCTCCCGGCTCTACCCAAAGCAAGAACACAAACAATGGAACCACAATAAATCACGGTGCATGCACAAGCAACATGATGCAATACATGGCATGATATGCGAGATGTGATATGCAATGCGTATGCGTGCTCCGGAAGGAAAATGATGAACCAGGCATCAACTTGGCAAACCAAGTATGCCGCTGGAAAGTTGAGATGATTTCGGTTGAAATCGATATAAAGATCACCGGAATCGTATGCACGGTTTGCAAAACAAGCAAAACAAGAATGACACAAATCTGCCACTAACAGCATGATGCCACTTAGCAAGCAACAAGATATTAAGCTCCTGCACCCAAACGTACCAAAAAAGCATATGGCAGTGATCTACACAAGATGCTTGACAAAAGATGAACACTGAGCTACGGCTAAATCACACCATAACAGGTCCAAACAAGTATGGCAAAAGTGCAAAATATATCAGCTTCACAGACTTAGAGAAATACTGAACATGGCAGAATCAGCATCAGGAAGCAATGTTCAGAGCAAGCAAACAACATGCTACAGGAACTTATAATAGCAAAACAAGGCATGGCATGAATCTACTCAAGGCATAGAACAAAAGTCCCTTACTGACCATGAGCCATAAAGGATCAGAAGATATGATGGCACCCACGCCAATATAGCAAGTTTCGTTAACAGATTCAGCAAACAGGGCATGACATTGACAGAATTATGTAGGCACCTTCGCGAGCTCGATGCACTCACTACAGAGCATTTCATGATAAACTAAGCATACATACATCAAGAAGACATGGCATAGAAGCTATACATGGCAAGAACAACATCATAGCATACACGGAGCAACTATAACAACCTTGGCAAAATTGAATAACATGTAAACAATCTGCCAGGAAACATTTTATAGCAAAAGTAGAGCTCGATTGACTCAAGCTATGCACTCCATAATTGCAAACAAGGGCATGGATGGATAGAGCATAACCATATGTTCAAAACATCCTTACTGAAGTATCTCAAAATATGCATGGATCTCTCTGTAGCATCAAGTTAACATGGCATAAAAATATCAAGAAAACAGGCGTAAATCAGCAACATCATGAAGCCTAGTTTGCATGCTTGTGCTAGTCACCACGGAGATCACAAAAATACATGGCATACACCCCTGTAACGATGGCATGGCATATTACAAAACACATGTAGGACTCAAGATCATAGGATGCACACATCAATCATGGCAAAAATGACAAAAGTGCATGTTCTGATAAGAATCTGAAACTAACATCACATAGCCCTCTTCTAACAGCATTTCAGGCATCAAGATGAGCTCAAATGAAAATGATGCAATGAGATGAAATTATGTACTCATCGGGTCGAACATTTAGGTATGCTACACGCCCAAAATAAAGCCACGGGTGCAAAGTTATGGCATGATGAAAATGCAACAAAATAATGACAGATTAAAAGACTTGGACGAAAAAAACGGGGGGAGAAGAAGTCAACCCTCTCGTTTGGTTCTAGATCCGGGTGCGGACTCCGAGGCAGGCCGGAGCCTCGCCGGAGTTGGAGGGAGGAGAGGCCGGGGACGAGGCCCGGGGCCGGAGGAGGAGGGGCCGGCCGGAGGATAGCCAGGGCGGCGCCGGCCGTGACGGCGGCGGCCGGCCGGCGCTGGCGGCCGAAGCGCGCGACGGCGCTGACGACGGCGGTGCGACGGCGGCCGGCGCGGGCGCGCGCGCACGCCGGGCGGCGGGGAGGCGGCGAAGCGGCGGCGGTCGCGCGAAGCCGGGCGGGGCCCAGACGGGCGGCGGGCCGACGGCGGCGATGATGTGGGCACGCCCACGTGGCGTGCAGCTGGTTTGCCGGGCGCGCGGCGACGGACGCGTCCGGCTCCGTCCGGACGTGTCCGGCGGCGCGGAGAGGAGCGGGGCTAGGGTTAGGGGTGGAATTGATCCGGGATTTCAGGGGAGGGGGTGTTTTATAGGTAGAAGGAGCTAGGAAGCTCCAAATGAGGTGTAGTTTTCGCCCACACGATCGTGATCTGATGACGGAGAGCATGGAGGTGACTTAGATGGGTTATTGGGCTATTTTGAAGGTGTGTTGGGCTGCAACTTAAAAGAGGCCCTTGCGAGAGTGCGGTTAACCGTTGGAGTACCAAACGAGCTCCAAATGACCCGAAACTTGACAGGTGGTCTACCGGTGGTGTACCAAGGCCACTTGACAAACCTCGGTCCAGTCCGAGAAAGTTTAGTACCCGCTCATGGAAAAATGTAAAAGGGGACGCCGGGGAACATAGGAGTGCCGGATTGCAAAACGGACAAGGGGGAAAATGCTCGGAATCATGAGACGAACACGTATGCAAATGAGATGCGCATGATGACATGATATGAAATGCATGACATGAACAAAATGCAAAACAAAAGACAAAAACCCAACCACGGAGGGAATATCATATCACAATGCCAAAAATGGCAAGAGTTGGAGTTACAAATATGGAAAGTTACATCCGGGGTGTTACAAGCAGTTCGCCCGTGAAGTGAATGCAGTCCTCCCCATGCTCGAAGCCACGCGCCCTCTCAGGTGGTCAGCATGCGTCATCACGTTCAGCTCAGCGGATCAGCTCAAGTCTTGCTGCCCGCGATCGAGTCCTCCCGATGCTTTGTTCCCCAATCATCAGCAATATGCAAGTCACCAGGACCCTCATCGACGGCGGAGCAGGGCTCAATGTCCTGTCCGTAGAGACATTCAACAATCTCCAAGTGCCTTACAATCAACTTCGGCCAACCAAGCCTTTCTCCGGAGTCACCGATGGCTCCACGGTTCCGATTGGGCAGGTCCGACTTCCTGTCACCTTCAGGGCGCGCGACAACTACCGCACCGAGCTCAGCGACTTCGATGTCGCCCACATTCACCTGCCATACAATGCCATCCTCGGGTACCCAGCTCTGGCCAAGTTCATGGCCGTGACTCATCACGGCTACAACGTCCTCAAGATTCCAGGAAGCGGCGGAGTCATCACGATGCCTTGTGAAGAGAGAGACGCAGTGTGCTCCCTGGAGCGAGCCTTTCAAGCCGCATCACTTGAAGACCCAGATCGCAGGAGCGTGAGGCTCCCTGAGACCGCTCCCAAGAGGAAGAAGACATCGCCAGGCCCGACCCCACAGGAGGCAGGCCCCTCCGGGTCTGCGCCTGCTCAAGGGGCACCGCCTTCTGTCGCATAGGAAGGCGCGCCTGGCGCCCTCCTCAAGAAAGGCTCAGGGGCTCTCTCCTGGAGGGCCACCGACCTCGCCAAGGTCACGAGGGAGGCGCTTGGGCACCACTTGGAGGCGTGCTTCAAAGCACGTTTCCCTCAGGAAGGAGCAAGGCAAGGAGGGCCAAACCCTCAGGAGTTCGTCAGTCAGACCACGCGGGAGTTGCAGGAGTCAAGAGTCATGAGTGGCAGCTGCCGCTTACCCGCCGTAGCTCCCCATCCAGGCGAGGATGGTGGGCTGCGCGTCTGCATTGACATACCAGGGCTCAACCGAGCCGCCTCTCAGGAGCACTTCTGGCCCTCACGCGCGGGGCGCTGTGAAGGCCCACCCCACGGCTACGTTCGCATGCCCTACGGCCTGCCAAATGCGGCCGCGACGTACCAGCGCCTCATGAGGAGCACCCTGGAGGCTCAAGATGCCAGGCGTTCCGCAGTCCTGGCGGAGATGGAGATGGTCCACGAGGAGCCACTAGCGCATCCAGAGCCTCCCGAGGCTCCTGGGCCTGGGGGCTCGTGAAGATCAGCTTCCGCAACCCACGACGTCCGCTACTTCAACATCCCTTCGTCCCCAACGTTATCAGGTGACATCCTCCAAGTTTCATTTCCAGCTGGGAGCGCCACCCAGGGCCGCATCATTCCCAGGCCGCGTGGGTCTGTCCCTGTGGCGTGTATCCCTTTTACTTCATGTTCTTAGCTTACTTTGTTGGGGGCGCCCCTCGGGCTGCATCATCCCCAGGTCGCTCGGGCCAGGCCCAGCGGCATGTACCCCTCTCGCGTTTATTTTAGGTCATGCGTTCGACCCATCATGATTGTTATTTGATGCCTGTCCACGGCACCCCTTCTTCCTTCATGTCGGCCGCTTGCACGTTAAAGGGGGGGGGTACATGAGCATCACGACTCATGGCTCCTACTGGCTCTCCAGCCCTCACCCTCTGGCCTTGTCCACGGCATCGCGACCTGGCATACCAGCGACGGCTGAGACCCGCTCGAGAGCTGGGACCCGAAGACGTAGAGCGTCGGCATCTAACCAAATCTGCAGGAACACATCACAAGTTAAGGCCCAGTGCCAGGCGCAACCCGCCTTGAGGTAGGGCCCCGTGAGTCACGCTACTGCTCACAGTGCCCGAATACACCTCGTCGAGCCCTACCATGCCAGCCACGTGTCGTATGGGCTGTACACGCCGGGGATCATCCGGAGGGGGCCCTCCCACGCACCGATGGAAGCACCATGCTCAGCGCTGGCTGACGACACTGCCGAGGAGCGGCTATACCCGTACACATACGGAAGCGCTATGCTCAGCTGGTGATAAACAAGCGAGGTGGCCCCGGCCGCATCAACCTCAGGGAGCCCAGAGCTCAGTGTCTGGCCTCATCGCAACGCCTCCCCTCGGGAGTGCCGCGCCCGGGCTGGGCACGGGCTACGCTGGGTCACGCCAGACGTCGCCACCCAGCCAGCCCCCTCGGGCCTGGTTACGTCGCTGCGCCTCTCCCGGCGGAGCCAAGGTACGGGCCGTTTGAGCGTCAAGGGGGACTCCTGAGCATCGCGACTCAGGAGCCTAACTGGTCACGTAGCCCCTCACTCCTTATTTCCGAAAGGCTAACGGCGGTTGAGGTATGCGCGGGGCCGGGCTCTGCAGACGTAGAATGGTAGATTCCCCCCACACATCTCACCTCCCTGCTTGTTGTTCGTGCGCCAAGGGGGACTCCTGAGCATCGCGACTCAGGAGCCTAACTTATCACGTAGCCCCTCACTCCTTGGTCCCGTCCTGGTTTCCGGTCGGGGCTAACAGCGGCTGAGGTATGCGCGGGGTCGGGCTCTGCCGGCGTATAACATAAGCAAGCAGGAAGGAAAAGGGCAAATCTCAAGGAATTCAAAAGCAAATATTACAGTCCATAACTGTTATCACGACACCAAACGCAAGTTTAAATGCATCCCCGAGGCATGATACATGTTGCGGAAAGCGAGCAGAGCCTAACGGTGTCACCGGTCGGTGACGAACCACGCCGAGCAGGTTAGCCTCGTGAAGCCGCTGGACCGGCAGCGCCGCTTCGCTTGGTGCTGAAGGCCGAAACTTGACAGCAGAGCCTCCGCCGACCCTTCACGGCCTCGATGGCGGCAGCAAGCTCGCCGCTTAGCGGCTCCAAAGAGGTTGTCGAGGTCGACGATGGGATCGCGAAGGTAGACGTGGGTAAGGACCCGTGTCAGCGCTTCAGAAGACAGGACACGCGCCTCGGCCTCAGCCGTGGGGCCAAGGCCAAGGGTGACAACTTCAAGAGCGCGGATCAGGAAGGGAAGCAGCTT
Organism: Aegilops longissima; assembly: GCA_021605205.1. Lineage (NCBI taxonomy): Eukaryota > Viridiplantae > Streptophyta > Magnoliopsida > Poales > Poaceae > Aegilops > Aegilops longissima. Next base: position 609,242,513 of record CM038679.1, on the reverse strand, counting down.
GGCGGGGCCGTCCTCGGCACCGCCCAGCGGGCTTTCCAGGCCGCTGACGTAAAGCATCCTCTGCAAGGTGCGAGCCTTCACCTCCATCTCCGTGAAGGCCTCGCGGTCCTCGGCAAGAACCCGCGCCTTGCCGTCCAGCTCGACCTCCTTCGCCTCCAACTCCTGCTTCAGCGCACCCAGGCGGTCACGGTGCTTGCTAACCTTGGCGTCCCGGTCCTTGATGGCCACCTCGCGAGCCTTCATGTCTTCCTCCTTCTCTTGGCGAATGCGGGCCTCCTTGGCAAGCTGGTCCCGCAGGCCCTATAGCTCGCTCTCCAGCGCCTTGCAGTGACCTCGGACATCAGCTACCTCCCCAAGGCGGCGTCGCGAGCAGGCTTCACCCCAAGGACGGCCTGCTTCTCCTTGTCGCAAGCCGTCGAGGCCTAAACCAGCGCCGCTCGAATCGAAGCGTCAGAGCGAATCCAGCCAGAGGCCAGCTCCACGCGCCCGGCCACCAGGCGAGGGTCGGCGCCCAGAAGATCTTGCCGCAGCCGGTCCAATTCAGCAGCAGCACGATCCAGGACAGTGGGAGGAGTCGGAGAGACAGCAGTTGGTGGAGTAGGAGGAGAGGACGGCGGCGTAACCACAGTATCCTGAGGCAGAACCTGCTGCGCCCCAACAGCTATGGCGGTGGCATCAAGAAAGGACACCTCAGGAGTCGCTTGGGCCATGGGGGCTGAGCTCGCCCCAGCCAGCTCCACCAGGCCTCGCGAGGATGACCGGGCAGGAGAGGCCCGTGTCTTGCCGTCGCCTTCCTTCACGGGCAGAGGCGCTGCCCCAGACGGAGCCTCAGGAGCTCCCTTCAGCTTCTTCGCCGCAGGCGCCAGCCTAGCCAAGGGATACAGATATCAAGCCTCAGCGGCAAGGCAGGGAATAAAACAAGAATCAAGCACTTACTGGTCAACGCTCGCAAGCTCGAGCAACCTCTGGCCATACTTGAAGCCCGAGAGCCGGCTGCAGGGATCAGCCTCAAGAGGCCCGGGAGCAGGAGGCACGTCTGCGGATCGCCTCGGAGCCGGGGCAGACCCGCGGGGGACCAACCCAGTCCTATCCTTTTTCGGGATCGGGGGCAAGCTCTCGCCGCCCCGCTCGTCTCCATCCTCGTCGTCATCGCTCGGCAAGAGGCGGAGAGCGCGGGACCTGCGCCGAGGGAGGGGCGCTCTCAACTCCCCGTCGGTTGCCTCGGAGTCAGGCCCCGCTTCCCGCTCCTCTTCTTCCTCCTCTTTGCTGGAGTGGCCGGAGGACACGTTCACCGTCGCCTGGGCCGCCGGGTCCTCGGGAGCTTTCGCGGGCACGGGCCCGTCCCCATTAAAGGCGGGCATGGCTTCCATCGCCTGCTCCCAATCGTCTCGAAGGAACAAGGGCACAGGAGCGCCCTCCAGCCTCACCACGTCTCCCCTGACCAAAGATTTGAGGACCGCGGCCAGATCTTCGTCGCCAAGACTGCAGGGGCTCAAGGGGGCCTCCACAGTGAAGCGAGTATCACAAAGCGGGCCACGATGCTCCAGAACTCCCTCGGAGCGACGCATCAGTCAGCTTTGCCGCCGCCATGTTGCTCGGCCGCAGATCCGCGTCCATCTTCTCCAGCACCGGCTTCGCGCGGGGATCCACGAGTTCCGTGCGAGACCAAGCATCGATGGGCGTGGGCTGCTCCGTGGGCAGAATCAGCCGAGGGTGGATACGCCCAGCATCTACCATGACCCACTTGCTCCTGAAGCCCTCGATCCTCTTCCCGGGCTTCGAGATGGCGTGGGAGCTGCCATACGCGACAAAGCTTGCGCACGCGGAGACGGGACCACGAGAGGTCCGGAGGGAGAAGTAGTGGCGCAGCAAAGCCACTGAGGGCTGCACCCCGACGTGAGCCTCACAATAATAGGCGAAGATCGCCAGAAGAAGAACAGAGTTGGGGTGGAGGTGCACAGCTTGCAGTTTGTAGTGGCGGAGGACAGAGAAAAACTCAGAGAAGGGAGGCACCAGACCGGTAGAAATGGCGCTCACGAAGAGCGGATTGAAGGTGCTTCCTTGGCCCTCGGAAAGGGCGGAGCCAACCTTGAACACCTCTGCCCCGTCGATGCCTTGCGCCGCCACCATCCGGCGCACCCGGGCGAGGCCCTCCTCTGACACATTCGGCGAGTCCAAGGCGGCTGAGTACCAAGCTCCGGCCGGAGTCTGGCGAGGCGCCATGTCTTGCTAGGGCACGCGGTCGAAGTAGATCTGGAGATTTCAGAGGCAGGAAGGGAAGGCGCAAGAAAGGGGATATGAGCAATGACCGGAGGAAGCAAATCCTAGACAGACGCCGCTCTTTTGACGATTTGCGCAGTTGCTAAGCCGCCCACGTCCAATCAACCGCCACGCGGTGCCCAACGCCGCAGGCTGTTAGGGCCCGCGGCGCTTCGCACTTGCCCCTTCGCTTCTCTGCTCAGCCAAGTCCGCGCGCGCCTTGGGCCTGGGTGCTACTGTCGGCGTTCTGGGAACTAGGGTCCCCAGACTTGCCTGCCTGCGGCCTGCGGCGTGGCTCAAGGGGTGGCCCATCAAGGCCCATCCTCATCAGCACAAGCTCAAGACCCTCACGAGGGGCCAAGTCTCACGGGGCGGACGACAGGGAGTTTCCTTAGGCACGGCCTCGTCAGGTTGGCTCACGAGGAGGCGGAGAGATCAAGGCAGGGTACCTCACGAGGTGCCCATGACGCAAGCCATGACGACCAAGGGCGCCAGGCGGGCGCCAGCCCGCGCAGTGTCCTCCTTTCCTCTTTGGTGCAAAGGGAGCAAGCGCAGGCAAGAGTATCAAGCAAAGGCATTTGTTTCGGTGCAACAAGACCAAGATCATCGCAACGGCAGGAAGGAAGTCATTATGGAGCCCAAGCCGGCGTCACCACCAGAGCCTTTGACAGGCGAGGACCAACTTTAGTCAGGATAAGTGTACTAGATGTTCCCCTTCAAAATGGCCAACTGTTGGCGCCCTTCCCGCTTAATATTTGGGGATAGGCCCAGGGCCTTCGCCTATAAATAGGACTAGCCACCCACAAGGTAGAGGCATCGAGAAATCTAGAGAGAGGATCCAGCATCTGGGATCAGCAGAGAGAGAGCGACTGAACTCCTCCTAGCAGTTCATCGCACCAGCCAAGAACAGACCCTCGCGAGGCTGTTCTTCTTTGTATTGTTCATCATCGTCAGCCCAAGAGGCAATCCACCACGCCACAAACTAGAGTAGGGTATTACACCACAATGGTGGCCCGAACTAGTATAAACCCTGTGTCTCTTGTGTTGTTCCTTTCATAGCTTAGATCTTAGCGAGGCGGCGAGGCGCAGGAAGGTAGAGGGTGAAATCTCCGCGCGCACCCCAGTGATCGAACCTAGAGGGTCTGCCGGAACCCGAAATCCGACATCTTTCTTGCCCTGACTCACCGCTGAGTCGTCCCTTTATATACATAGGTTGACACTCGGCGGCTTACAGAGTCCTGGCCGGCTCATAGACAACGTGTCTGGCTCGGTGACTAACTAAACCTGCCTTACAATACAAGTTATTCATATGGCGGTTCATCCTCTTGGGCCTTAAGTCGCCTCTGGGTCTTGGGCCGTCAATGGGCTTACTATGACCCGCCATCTTCATTGATAATCTTCAGTGGTATGACCCGACCCTCCTGGGCGGTTCATACCCAGCAGTTATATCCCCAACAGGCGTGGAAGAAAATTACGCCCGATAATGCTAGAAGCTATGACCGGCCTCGGAACATATTGTGACCAGCGAGGCCGGCGCTTTTGATCAGGGATGTATGCTACTTGTGAGCTGCATTGGGATTTCCCCAAATAGGAGAGGGTGATGCAGTACATTAGAGATAAGTATTTCCCTCAGTTAAGAACCAAGGTTATCAATCCAGTAGGAGAATCACGCAACACCTCGTTAGTAGTACCTGCACACAAAATAACAAATACTTTCACTCAACGCTAACAAGGGTTGTTGATCCCTTGACAGTTGTTTGCAAGATTAAATTTTGTAGTGATAGATAGATAAATAAAACACAAAATAAAATAAAGAAAAGAAAAATTGCAGCAAGGTATTTTTGTATTTTAATATAAAATAAAAATAGACCCGGGGGGCATAGTTTTCACTAGATGCTTCTCTCATGAAAGCAACATACTATGGGTAAACTAATTACTGTTGGGCAATTGATAGAAAAGCAAATAATTATGACCGTATCTAAGGCAATGATCATATATATAGGCATCACATCCAAGACAAGTAGATCAACTCCTGCCTGCATCTACTACTATAACTCCACACATCGACCGCTATCCAACATGCATCTAGAATATTAAGTTCATAAATAATGGATTAATGCCTTAAGCAAGATAACATGATGTAGACAAAGTAAACTCACACATGAATAAACTCCATATTTTTATCCTTAATGGAAGCGATACAAATATGTGTCATGTCCCTTTCTGTCACTTGGATTGAGCACCGCAAGATCAAACTCATCACAAAGCACCTCTCCCATTGCAAGAAAAATCATTCTAGTTAGCCAAACCAAATCAATAGATCAAAGAGAACTACAAAGCTACAATAACCATGCATAAAAGAGTAAGAGAAGACTAAAATAATATTCATGGATAATCTGGTCATAAACTCACAATTCATCGGATCCCAACAAACACACCACAAAAAGTTATTATTTCTAACAGAACTCCAAGAACATCGAGGAGAACATTGTATTGAAGATGAAAGACATAGAGGAAGCCATCTAGCTACTAACTATGGACCCCTAGGTCTGTGGTAAACTACTTACACATCATTTGAAGGGCAGCAAGGTTGATGTAGATCCCCTCCATGATTGATTTCCCCTCTGGCAGAGTGCCGGAGAAGGCCTCCAGATGGGATCTCGTGGTACAGAAGTTTATGGAGGCAGAAAAAGTATTTTGGGTGGACCTCTATTGGTTTCCCGATTTAGAGAATTTATAGAGGCGGAATTAGGTGAAACGGAGCAAAGGTGGGCCCACGAGGCACCAGGGCACGCCGAGCCCCTAGGCGCGCCCTGGTGTCTCGTGGCCACCTCCTTTGTCTTCTGGCCCTCTCCCGAAGCTTCTAGTGTCTCTTTTGTCCAGAAAAAATCTTTAAAACTTTTCTTGGGGGTGCATCCAGGTGTCTCGTGGCCACCTCCTTCGTCTTTTGGTCCTCTCCCGAAGCTTCTAGTGTCACTTTTGTCCAGAAAAAAATCTTCAAAAAGTTTCATCACATTTGGACTTCATTTGGTACTAATATTCTGAAAACCAAATACAGGCAAAAAACAACAACTAGCACTGGGCACTAAGTTAATAGGTTAGTCCCAAAAAAAGATATATAATTGCTTGCAAATGCATATAAAACATTCAAGATTGATACTATAATAGCATGGAACAGTCAAAAATTATATATATGTTGAAGATGTATCAATATCCCCAAGCTTAATTCCTGGTCATCCTCGAGTAGGTAAATGATAAAAACGGAATTTTTGATGTGGAATGCTACCTATCATATTCATCATATAATATTTTTTGTCATGTATATTTGGATTCAAGTGATTCGAAGCAATAATCTATAGTTTGACATGAACATATAAATACTCAAGCATACAACAAGCAACCATGTCTTTCAAAATATCAATGCTAAAGAAAGTTATCCCTAGCCCATCATGCTAAGTCATTATCCATTCATGAACACACAATATTAACTACACCCAATGCACAAGTTTGAGAATAGTGCTCCCAGTTGGTGCTTTATAAGAGAAGGTGGAACTCAAAATAAAAATAAAATTGCATAAAATTAAAATAGATAGGCCCCTCGCAAAGGGAAGTAGAGATTAGCAAAGGTGCCAGAGCTCAAAGTTTTAAAACATACATAAAATTAATTTTGAGAGGCATGCTTTTCTTGTCAACATCACGTCCGAAACTTTCCAATATCTCCCATGCTAGACACCTTATAGGCGGTTCCAAAACAGGAAATAAAGTTTATTTCCTTTCCACCATTCTTTCACAATCCATGGCTAGCCGTACCCACGGGTGCCTTCCAAACTTTCAACTTTCCAAGGAATTTAATATTATATTTTTTTCATTTCGAGACTGGGCACCCTATTACCGGCCATTTTCTCATACAATGACAAGTGAATAAATATTCATCTTGAGAATAAACCATATAGCATGAAAGATATTGACCACCCCCTATCGCCTCATGAGCGGTACGGGCATAGAAAACGGAGATTTTTTTTTTGAATGGTTAGAGTTGGCACATGCAAATTTACTTGAAAGGGCATGTAAATACCGCTTATAGGTAGATAAAGTGGACTCATTTGGCACAACTTTGGGTTTAAGGAATTGGATGCACAAGCAGTATTCCCGCTTAGTACAAATAAAGGCTAGCAAATAGATTGAGAAGCAACCAACCAGAAAACAAGAATATTCATAAACATGCATTGAGAATTACTAACACTTAATAATGCACCATAAGTAGGATATAACTTCATTGCATAACTATTGAAATTGCCTGCATGCATAGGCAATCACAAACCTTAACACCAATATTCTTACTAAATCACAATTAGTCACTAGCATAACTCACATATTATCATCTACATAACGCAAAAGTATTGCAAGGAATCAAATATCATATCCAATGATCTACATGAAAGTTGTTATTATATCCTTCTTCAATATTCGTCACATTGGAACCAAATTCATATCTTAGTGCAAATTACCACTACTATTATCAACTCTGAAAATAATACAAGTGAAGCATGAGAGTGCAAATATTTCTTCAAAATATAATCACCGATGTGCTCAAAAAGATATAAGTGAAGAACTAGAGCAACTGCCCAGCTCAAAAGATATAAGTGAAGCACATACAGTATTCTAACGAATCACGACAAATGTGCGTCCCTCTCAAATAGGTGTGTCCAGTAATACGTCCATATTGCATCATGATTTTATATCAATATTTATTGCATTATGGGCTGTTACTACACATTATGTCACAATACTTATGCCTTTTCTCTCTTATTTTACAAGGTTTACATGAAGAGGGAGAATACCGGCAACTAGAATTCTAGGCTGGAAAAGGAGCAAATATTAGAAACCTATTCTGCACAACTCCAAAAGTCCTGAAACCCCACGAAAGTCAGTTTTGTAATATATTAAAAATATTGGGCGAAGAAAGCACCAGAGGGGGGCCACCCACCAGCCACGAGGGTGGAGGGCACGCCCTACCCCCTGGGCGCGCCCCTGCCTCGTGGGCCACCTGGCAAGCCACCGATGCCCATCTTTTGCAATATGGTGTCTTTTGCCCTGGAAAAAATCATAAGGAAGCTTTCGGGACGAAGCGCCGCCGTCTTGAGGTGGAACCTGGGGGAATCTAGGGCTCCAACGGAGCTGTTCTGCCTGGGAAACATCCCTCCGAGAGGGGGAAATCGTCGCCATCGTCATCACCATCGATCCTCTCATCGAGAGGGAGTCAATCTCCATCAACATCGTCACTAGCACCATCTCCTCTCAAAGCCTAGTTCATCTCTTGTATCCGATCTTTGTCTCAAAACCTCAGATTGGTACCTGTGGGTTGCTAGTAGTGTTGACTACTCCTTGTAGTTGATGCTAGTTGGTTTATTTAGTGGAAGATCATATGTTCAGATCCTTTATGCATATTAATACCCCTTTGATTATGAACATGAATATGATTTGTGAATAGTTACGTTTGTTCCTGAGGACATGGGAGAAGTCTTGTTATAAGTAATCATGTGAATTTGGTATTCGTTCGATATTTTGATGAGATGTATGTTGTCTTTCCTCTAGTGGTGTTATGTGAACGTCGACTACATGACACTTCACCATTGTTTGGGCCTAGGGGAAGGCATTGGGAAGTAATAAGTAGATGCTGGGTTGCTAGAGTAACAGAAGCTTAAACCCTAATTTATGTGTTGCTTCGTAAGGGGCTGATTTGGATCCATATGTTCCATGCTATGGTTAAGTTTACCTTGATTCTTGTTTCGTAGTTGCGGATGCTTGCGAGAGGGGTTAATCATTAGTGGGATGCTTGTCCAAGGAAGGGCAGTACCCAAGCACCGGTCCACCCACATATCAAATTATCAAAGTAACAAACGTGAATCATATGAGCATGATGAAAAATGACAGTAATTCCCATGTGTCCTCGGGAGCGCTTTGCTTTATATAAGAGTTTGTCTAGGCTTTTCCTTAGCTACAAAAATTATTTGGCCACCTTGCTGCACCTTAGTTACTTTTGTTACTTGTTACCCGTTACGAATTACCTTATCACAAAACTATCTGTTACTGATAATTTCAGTGTTTGTGTCAGTGGAAACGACACCTATGGGATCACTGGAATCCCTACTATGGTCGGCGGGCGCGAGGTTGTGGAAAGAGCGGGTCTAGGAGCTAGCACAAAGATCGTTTACCCAGGTTCGGGCCGCGAGGATGCGTAATACCCTAGTCTTGCTTTGGTGTATATTGGAGTGTTCTTGTGTTCTTGAACTAGCTACGGTGCGTGCATAGTCCAAAAAGCCGAATCCCCCTCCAGTATGCCTCTGGCCTCCTTTTATAGAGAAAGGGGACGCCACAGTGGCACACAAGAGGTGGAAAGGTGTACAGCGTACAAGCTTATCGCTTGTCATTACGAGACGAAATGCATTCAATGTGCTCCTTAGGTATCCCCTTGCTTTATCGGGGACGGTAACGAGGCACGTCCCGTCTGTCACCGCCTCGCCTTGCCTCGACACGCATCCAGGACAATGAGGCGTGCAGTGCCATGTAGGCTGGTAGGCTGCTGAGCTGGTGCGATGGCAGGGTCTTCACGAAGATTTGCATGCCACCACGCAGGTGCTTGCTGAGTTGGTCTGGAGGCTGCACGTCGCCACGCAGGTGCTCACCAAACTGGCTGGGCTGGCAGCTACATGGGAAAGGCGGCAGGATCTTGTCAGATGTGGGCCTGGCCGCGGCCTCGCTGACGTCCTCGGCAAGGGTCTTGCCGGGGCCCCGGCAAGGGTCTTGTCATGGCATCGCGGTCGTCCCTGGAAAGGATCTTGCCGGAGGTCTCGCGGATTTCCTCGGCAAGGATCTTGCTGAGGAATGTCGTCTTCTGGTCCTCATCTGATCTTTTGTGTTTATGATCTTTACGAAGATCTGCATGTCACCATGGAGGTGCCTCCCGAGCCCTAGTTCCAACGCGGTTGATGGCGTTGGAACCCTTGGGCTCAAGAGTGGCACGCTCTGCTGGCGTTGGGCAAGTTGCCCCAGCAAGGCTCTTGCCGGGGCTGCGGGGGTCGCGTCCGGCAAGGGACTTGCCGGGGGAGTCCACATCGCCCTCTTGCTCTTTGCGTTTCTGGTCTTGGCGTTGCCTTGATTGTCTTGTGGCTTTGGCTTCCCTCCTCTGCCCTGCTAAGTGTGGCTGTGGGCGCGGCTCTGATTGCCCATGCACAAGTAAAGAGGTATAAAGGAGAGCCCCTACTTTTGTACACCGGCAGGAGACCCCGGGCCTGGGCCACAGATAAGTGCGGCGCGTTGTTGGGCTAGGCCCAGAACGGTGCGTGGGCAGGCAGGGCGGATTTTTACCGCAGTAACTCCTTCGTCCGCTGAGCTTCCCCATGACCCGCGTTGAACGCGCGACATGGAGGGACGTGCCTGACATGGGGATCATGTCATCGTAATAACTATCATCTATCATCACATCGCAGTAAATAGTAAAGAGGCGGCCCGCGCCTTCCCCATAAAATAGAATAACCGCACGCGCGCTGCTCATTTACCCTTCGCGCCTTCTCCAATCTCGGAATCGTTGTCCCTATCTTCTTCCACCTCAAGCTCTTGCTTTTGCTCGTCGCCATTGTGCCCACACTGCTCCTAATCCTTTGCCTCCTTCCAGCCGCCATGGCGCCCAAAACCAGCAAGGGCAAGGGGGTGGCCAAGGATGCCGGGGAGAGGGAGGCGCCGGAGAGTGAGGCGGCGGTGCGGCGGGCACAGTTTGCCTACTTATCCCCATCGACGGTCGATGGGGTCCACCTCAAGGACTTCTTCTTGCCTCTATGGGGGAGGAAGACGACGGGGCACCCTACCACGCGCATCATCCCTGCCGATTGCACCAAGGCCGGCCCAAATCGGTACCCCTTTTTCGTCGATTTCTTCTCCTGCAGGCTCTGCCCCCCTTTCTCTGACTTCTTCAATGACGTCATGTGTACCTTCGGCTTCCGTCTTTTGGATGTCACGCTGAACGCCGTGGCGTGCATGGCTTTCTTTGCCCACCTCTATGAGGGCTTTGCCGGGGTGCTCCCCAGCACGGCGCTCTTCCGCTACTACTTCTACCCTCGCCTCCAACCAGGGGGCGCCATCTCCGGGAGCATATCCTGGATTTCGAGGGTCCAGGAGAAAGGCACGTACCTGGAGGGTGCCCAGAAGGAGAGGTGGGAGGAGTGGCGGGGCCGGTGGTGCTGGATCAAAGAGAAGAACCTGCCGGAGTTCTACCGGGTTCGTCAGAGCCCGCTGACCCACCACGGGGACTGGAGCGACCTTGATGCCAACGACGCAAAGCTAGCGATCGCCACCACCAGGATCCATTGCCTCACCACGGCCAGGCTCGTCGTTGAGATGATCGGGGTGGACTTCATCCGCCGCCGAATCGCCCCGCTGCATAACAAGGGGAGGCCAGCCTGGGACTACATGAATGTGGCCGACATCATGAGGCTCCGCCTTGGCCTGAAGTATAACTTCACGGTGATGGGGCACGCCTATTTCTGCCAAAGGCTCTTCCAGCTCGACGTGTACAGCGACGGCAGGGTGGACAGGACCGGCAGGGCCGGCAAGGCCATCAAGGGGCCCCTGTTTGGGTTGCCGGTGGGAGTGGTCCCGCTGAGCAACAACTCTTTCCAGTCTGAAGTCCTCAACATGATGCCGGTCTTCAACGCGCATGGCCTTGACCCATCCTGGGCCAAGCCCCCGGCACACGAAGTGCAGGAGTTCTTCGACAACTTGTCGGAGGGCTATGACCACGATGAGACGCTGCTCATACAGGACACCACCCAGCTAGAGCTGGACTACATCGCCGCCAGGGTGGCGGAGGTGGAGGTTGCGAGGGAGGCCGGTAGCGCTGGCGGCGTGGAGGATGAGGATGATCCGGCCGCGGAGGAGAGGGAGCTCGCCCAGTGGGCAGGGTCTGCCGGGGAGGCCAGTGGTGTCAACACCGAGGCCCCCCTTGTTGAGGAGGTGGTCAAGGAGTTGACCGAACAAGAGGCCGAGGCCGACAACCCTTCGGCCACGGGCAAAAGGCGTGTCTTGTGGCGGGCCAGCTCTGGCGAGCCGGTCCAGCCCGGTAGGACCGAACTGCGGCAAGGGGCCCAGGGGGAGTCTGAGCGCCAGACAAGGGCCGCGACAGCGAAGAAGGTGGCGAAGACCGCGGTGGTGAAGAAGAAAGTGACCGCCTCCTCTTCTTCCAAGCATTGTCGGACTCCATCCCCTTCCCCTCCTCCCACAGATGTCGACACGGAGGTCGTCTTCGATTTTGGGTCCCTCGACGCAAGGAGAAAAAGGAAGGCACGGGAGAGGAGGCGAAGGACGAGTAAGTGTCTGCCCTTCATCACCTCCGTTCTTTCAGACCGCGCCGCTTTTCTTGACTTGTTTTCATCTTTGCAAGAACAGGGAGACGCTGGCCCAGAGGGTGGCGAAGAGGGCCAGGGCGTCGGCGGGCGACCAGCCCCCGGCGGGTGCTTCGCGCACGCCGATGGTGGAGATCAGCCCGGACAGCAGCCCCCGGCTCAGCCCCCAGGGTGTGTTCGCCACTCACTCCCATCAACGTGCGTCGGGGTACGATATCTTGGCACTGACCTTTTCGTGGCTGCAGGAGGAGGACCGCAGCAGGAGGAGCCACCGAGGGCCACCCCCAACATGCCGCCCCCATCAACCACGCCGCTCGGAGGGGCGTCCCTGGCAAGGGCGCCAAGCACCGAGCCCGTGCGCACGGAGGAGGAGGAGGTGAATTTGGGCGCTGGTGGCCCCGTCCCGGCGACGGATGTTGGCGGGGAGGGAGCCACTTCTTCCCAGCCCGACACGGGTAAGTCATTTGCTTTCTGTAGCTGCTTCTTCTTCTTTCTTTTTCAAACTTGGTCTTGGCCTCGCCTCACTCCCCTTCTCGGTGTCCAAATCCTCCCTCCGAGGGCCGGGAGCACATCGACTCCATCATCAAGGAGGTCGCCAGGGACGTTGAGGCCAAGGCCGACAAGATCGTCACCGAGGAGGCCGCCGAGACCGCTGCTGAGGATGCTGCCAAGGGGCCCGCCGGAAGGACCGGCAAGGCTGCTGCCAAGGAGGCCGACAAGGAAACCGCCGAGGAGGCCTGCAAGGGGCCTGCCGGGGAGGCCTTCAGGGTTGCTGTCAAGGAGGGGGTGGTCGATGATCAACCCTCCTCCTCCGCTGCCTCTGGCTCGGGCAGGTACTTGAAGGCGGGCGACGACCTGTTCGTTCACATTCCAGGGACGGCAGACGCCAGAGCGTGATACGTCTCCAACGTATCTATAATTTTTTATTGTTCCATGCTATTATATTACCCGTTTTGGATGTTTATGGGCTTTACTTTAAACTTTTATATCATTTTCGGGAATAACCTACTAGCCGGATGCCCAGCCCGAATTATTATTATTTTTTGCCTATTTCAGTGTTTCGAAGAAAAGGAATATCAAATGGAGTCCAAACGGAATGAAACCTTCGGGAGAGATCTTTTTGGAACAAACACAATCTAGGAGACTTGGAGTGGACGTCAAGAAGCAGCCGAGGCGGCCACGAGGCAGGAGGGCGCGCCCCCCACCCTCGTGGCTCCCCTGACCTACCTCCTTCGCCTATATATATCCACATACCCTGAAAACATCCAGGAGCACCATGAAAAACTATTTCCACCGCCGCAACCTTCTGTATCCGCGAGATACCATCTTGGAGCCTTCGTCGGCGCTCTGTCGGAGGGGGAATCGACCACGGAGGGCATCTACATCATTTCCAAGGCCTCTCCGATGAGTTGTGAGTAGTTTACCACAGACCCTCGGGTCCATAGTTATTATCTAGACGGCTTCTTCTCTCTCTTTGAATATCAATACAAAGTTCTCCTTGATCTTCTTGGAGATCTATTCGATGTAACTCTTTTTGCGGTGTGTTTGTCGAGATCCGATGAATTGTGGGTTTATGATCAAGTTTATCTATGAGAAGTATTTGAATCTCCTCTGAATTCTTTTATGTATGATTGGTTATCTTTGCAAGTCTCTTCGAATTATCAGTTTGGTTTGGCATACTAGCTTGATCTTTCTTGCAATGGGAGAAGTGCTTAGCTTTGGGTTCAATCTTGCGGTGTCCTTTCCCAGTGACAGCAGGGGCAACAAGGCACGTATTGTATTGTTGCCATCGAGGATAAAAAGATGGGGTTTATATCATATTGCTTGAGTTTATACCTCTACATCATGTCATCTTGCTTAATGTTTTACTCTGTTCTTATGAACTTAATACTCTAGATGCAGGCAGGAGTCGGTCGATGTGTGGAGTAATAGTAGTAGATGCAGAATCGTTTCGATCTACTTGTTACGGCCGTGATGCCTATATACATGATCATGCCTAGATATTCTCATAAATATGCACTTTTTTATCAATTGCTTGATGGTAATTTGTTCACCCACCGTAATACTTATGCTATCTTGAGAGAAGCCACTAGTGAAACCTATGGCCCCCGGGTCTATCTTTTATCATATAAATTTCCAATCTACTTTATTTTGCAATCTTTACTTTCCAATCTATATCATAAAAACTCCAAAAATATTTATCTTATCTTATTATCTCTATCAGATCTCACTTTCACAAGTTACCGTGAAAGGATTGACAACCCCTTTATCGCGTTGGTTGTGAGGTTCTTGTTTGGTTGTGTAGGTATGAGGGACTTTTGAGGAGCCTCCTACTGGATTGATACCTTGGTTCTCAAAAACTAAGGGAAATACTTACGCTACTTTGCTGCATCACCCTTTCCTCTTCAAGGGAAAACCAACGCAATGCTCAATAGGTAGCAAGAAGGATTTCTGGCACCGTTGCCGAGGAGGTCTTCGCTCAAGTCAAGACATACCAAGTACCCATCACAAACTCATCTCCCTCGCATTACATTATTTGCCATTTTCCTCTCCCCCACTACACCCTTGTCGTTTTATTCGCCCTCTCTTTCCCGTTCGCCTCTCTCTTTCGCTTGCCTTTTGTGTGCTTGTGTGTTGGATTGCTTGTCACGATGGCTCAAGATAATACCAAATTGTGTGACTTTTCCAATACCAATAATAATGGTTTCCTTAGCACTCCTATTGCTCCTCTTAATGATGCTGAATCTTGTGAAATCAATGCTGCATTGTTGAATCTTGTTATGAAAGATCAATTCTCCGGCCTTCCTAGTGAAGATGACACTACTCATCTATACAACTTTGTTGATTTCTGAGATATGCAAAAGAAGAAAGACGCGGATAATGATATTGTTAAATTGAAGTTATTTCCGTTTTCACTTAGAGATCATGCTAAAACTTGGTTTTCGTCTTTGCTTAAGAATAGTATTGATTCATGGAATAAGTGCAAAGATGCTTTTATCTCTAAGTATTTTACTCCCGCTAAGATGATCTCTCTTAGGAACGATATTATGAACTTTAAACAAATTGATCATGAGCATGTTGCCCAGTCTTGGGTAAGAATGAAATTAATGATTCGCAATTTCCCTACACATGGTTTGAATTTATGGATGATCATACAAAAAATTTATGCCAAATTGAATTTTGCTTCTAGAAATCTTTTAGATTCGGCCGCGGGAGGCACTTTTATGGAAATCACTTTAGGAGAAGCTACTAAACTCCTTGATAATATTATGGTTAATTATTCTCAATGGCACACCAAAAGATCTACTAGTAAAAAGGTTCATGCAATAGAAGAAATTAATGTTTTGAGTGGAAAGATGGATAAACTTATGAAATTGTTTGCTACTAAGAGTGCTCCTATTGATCCTAATGATATGCCTTTGTCTACCTTGATTGAGAACAATGATGAATCTATGGATGTGAATTTTGTTGGTAGGAATAATTTTGGTAACAACGCGTATAGAGGAAACTTTAATCCTAGGCCATTTCCTAGTAATTCCTCTAATAATTATGGTAATTCCTACAACAATTTTTATGGAAATTTTAATAATATGCCCACTGATTTTTAGAATAGTGTTAAAGAATTTATGATCTCTCAAAACAATTTCTATGCTTTGCTTGAAGAAAAATTGCTTAAAGTTGATGAATTGGCTAGGAACGTTGATAGACTTTCTCTTGATGTTGATTCTTTGAAACTTAGATCTATTCCACCTAAGCATGATATCAATGAGTCTCTCAAAGCCATGAGAATTTCCATTGATGAGTGCAAAGAAAGAACCGCTAGGATGCGTGGTAAGAAAGGTTGCTTTGTAAAAGCGTGTTCTTCTAGTTTCCATGAAAATAATGATGAAGATCTAAAAGTTATTGATGTGTCCCCTATTAAATCTTTGTTTTTCAATATGAATCTTGATAATGATGGGACTTGAGATGAGTCAACTTTAGTTAAAAGGCGTCCCAATGATTCCGAGTTTTTAGATCTCGATGCTAAATTTGGTAAAAGTGGGATTGGAGAGGTCAAAACTTTACATAGCAATGAACCCACTATTATGGATTTCAAGGAATTTAATTATGATAATTGCTCTTTAATAGATTGTATTTCCTTGTTGCAATCCGTGTTGAATTCTCCTCATGCTTATAGTCAAAATAAAGCTTTTACTAAACATATCGTTGATGCCTTGATGCAATCTTATGAAGAAAAACTTGAATCGGAAGTTTCTATACCTAGAAAACTTTATGATGAGTGGGAACCTACTATTAAAATTAAAATTAAAGACCATGAATGCTATGCTTTGTGTGATTTGGGTGCTAGTGTTTCCACGATTCCAAAAACTTTATGTGATGTGCTAGGTTTCCATGAATTTGAGGATTGCTCCTTAAACTTGCACCTTGTGGATTCCACTATTAAGAAACCTATGGGAAGGATTAATCATGTTCTTATTGTTGCAAATAGGAATTATGTGCCTGTATATTTTATCATTCTTGATATAGATTGCAATCTTTCATGTCCTATTATTCTTGGTAGACCTTTTCTTAGAACGATTGGTGCAATTATTGGTATGAAGAAAGGGAATATTAGATTCCAATTCCCATTAAGGAAAGGCATGGAACACTTTCCTAGGAAGAAATTTAAATTAACTTATGAATCTATTATGCGAGCCACTTATGAATTGAATGCCAAAGATGGCAATACTTAGATCTATTCTCGCTTTTATGCCTAGCTAGGGGCGTTAAACGATAGCGCTTGTTGGGAGGCAACCCAATTTTATTTTTGTTTCTTGATTTTCGCTTCTGTTTAGTAATAAATATTTCTTCTAGCCTCTGTTTAGATGTGTTTTATGTTTTAATTAGTGTTTGTGCCAAGTAGAACCTATAGGATAACCTACGGTGATAGTTAATTTGATTCTGCTGAAAAACAGAAACTTGTGCGCGCAGGAGAATAATTTTAATAAATCACAGAAACGTGATTTTTAGTTAATTCTTTTTGAAGTAGATCAATAGACAAATTTCCCAGTACTTCCTATTTTGGTAGGATATTTAGGGTTCCATAAGTATTCGAAAGTTACAGATTGCTACAGACTGTTCTGTTTTTAACAGATTCTATTTTTCGTGTGTTGTTTGCTTATTTTGATGCATCTATGGCTAGTATCGGGGGGTATGAACTACAGAGAAGTTGGAATACAGTAGGTTTAACACCAATATAAATAAAGAATGAGTTCATTACAGCACCTTATTTGGTGGGTTTTCTTTCTTGCACTAATGGAGCTTTTGAGATTTCCTGTTGAGTTTTGTGTTGTGAAGTTTTCAAGTTTTGGGTAAAGATTTGATGGACTATGGAATAAAGAGTGGCAAGAGCCTAAGCTTGGTGATGCCCGTGGCACCCCAAGATAATCCAAGGACAACCAAAAGCCTAAGCTTGGGGATGCCCCGGAAGGCATCCACTCTTTTGTCTTCGTCTATCAGTAACTTTACTTGGAGCTATATTTTTATTCACCACATGATATGTGTTTTGCTTGGAGCATATTGTATGATATGAGTCTTTGCTTTTTAGTCTTCCACAATCATCCTTACTGCACACACCTTTTTGGAGAGACACACATGATTTGGAATTTATTAGAATACTCTATGTGCTTCACTTATATCTTTTGAGCTAGACAATTTTTTGCTCTAGTGCTTCACTTATATATTTTTAGAGGACGGCGGTGGCCTAATTTTGTAGAAATTATTGATCTCTCATGCTTCACTTATATTATTTTCAGAGTCTTTTAGAATAGCATGGTATTTGCTATGGTTATAAAATTGTTCCTAGAATGATGGGCATCCAAGTTGGGTATATTAAAAACTATCATAGAAAGTGCATTAAACACTATGATCATTTTGATGCTTGATAATTGTTTTGGGATATAAAGGTGGTAAAGTTAGAGTCATGCTATTTGGGTAATTATGAAATTGAGAAATACTTGTGTTTAACTTGGCAAGTCCCATAGCATGCACGTATGGTAAAAGTTGTGTGACAAATTTGTTGCATGGGGTGCTATTTTAATTGTCTTCCTTATGTGTGGAGGTCGGGATCGCGCGATGGTTAACTCCTACCAACCCTTCCCCTAGGAGCATGCATAGTAGTACTTTGCTTCGAGGGCAAGTAAAGTTTTGCAATAAGTATATGAGTTCTTTATGACTAATGTGAGTCCATGGATTATACGCAATCTCACCCTTCCACCATTGCCAGCCTCTATTATGCCGCGTAACTTTCGCCGGTATCATGCACCCACCATTTACCTTCCTCAAAACAGCCACCATACCTACCTATTATGGCATTTCCATAGCCATTCCAAAATATATTGCCATGCAACTTTCCACCGTTCCGTTTATTATGACATGCCCCATCATTGTCATATTGCTCTTTGCATGATCATGTAGTTGACATCGTATTAGTGGCAAGGCCACCTCCATAATTTTTCATACATGTCACTCTTGGTCAATTGCATATCCCGGTACACCGCCGGAGGCATTCACGTAGTGTCATATTTTGTTCTAAGTATTGAGTTGTAATTCTTGAGTTGTAAATCAATAAAAGTGTGATGATCTTCATTATTAGAGCATTGTCCCAAGAGAGGAAAGGATGATGAAGACTATGATTCCCCCACAAGTCGAGATGAGACTTCGGACTTTATAAAAATAAAAGAGGCCAAAGAAGCCCATACAAAACAAAGAGGCCAAAGAAGCCCACCAAATAAAAAAAGAGGAAAAAAGAAAAAATGAGAGAAAAGAGAGAAGGGAAAATGGTACTATCTTTTTCCACACTTGTGCTTCAAAGTAGCACCAGGATCTTCATGATAGAGAGTCTCCTATGTTATCACTTTCATATACTAGTTGGAATTTTTCATTATAGAACTTGGCTTGTAAATTCCAATGATGGGCTTCCTCAAAATGCCCTAGGTCTTCATGAGCAAGCGAGTTGGATGCACACCCCACTTAGTTTCTCTTGTTGAGCTTTCATATATTTATAGCTATAAGTGCATCTGTTGCATGGCAATCCCTACTCACTCACATTAATATCTATTAATGGGCATCTCCATAGCCGTTGATACGCCTAGTTAATGTGAGACTATCTTCTCCCTTTTTGTCTTCACAACCACCACCCTATTCCACATATAGTGCTATGTCCATGTCTTGCGCTCATGTATTGCATAAGAGTTGAAAAAGCTGAAGCACGTTAAAAACTATGAACCAATTGCTTGGCTGAAACTGGGGTTGTGCATGATGGGAGTATTTTGTGTGATGAAAATGAAGCATAGCCTAACTATATGATTTTGTAGGGATAAGCTTTCGTTGGCTATGCTATTTTTATAAGACATGATTACTTGTTAGTATGCTTGAAGTATTACTATTTTTATGTTTTATGAACTTTTATCTTGAATCATTTGGATCTGAACATTCATACCACAACAAAGAAAATTACATTTAAAATTATGCTAGGTAGCATTCCACATCAAAAATTCTGTTTTTATCATTTACCTACTCGAGGACGAGCAGGAGTTAAGCTTGGGGATGCTTGATACGTCTCCGACGTATCTATAATTTTTGATTGTTCCATGCTATTATATTACCCATTTTGGATGTTTATGGGCTTTACTTTACACTTCTATATCATTTTTGGGACTAACCTACTAACCGGAGGCCCAGCCCGAATTGCTGTTTTTTTGCCTATTTCAGTGTTTCAAAGAAAAGGAATATCAAACGGAGTCCAAACGGAATGAAACTTTCGGGAGCGATCTTTTTGGAACAAACGCAATCCACGAGACTTGGAGTGGACACCAAGAAGCAGCCGAGGCGGCCACGAGGTAGGAGGGCGCGCCCTAGGGGTGGGCGCCCCCCCCCCCACCCTCGTGGGCCCCTCGTGGCTCCCCTGACCTACCTCCTTCGCCTATATATATCCATGTACCCTGAAAACATCCAGGAGCACCACGAAAAACTATTTCCACCACTGCAACCTTCTGTATTCGCGAGATCCCATCTTGGAACCTTCACTGGCGCTCCACCCGAGGGGGAATCGACCATGGAGGGCCTCTACATCATCTCCAAGGCCTCTCCGATGAGTTGTGAGTAGTTTACCATAGACCTTCGGGTCCATAGTTATTAGCTAGATGGCTTCTTCTCTCTCTTTGAATCTCAATACAAAGTTCTCCTTAATCTTCTTGGAGATCTATTCGATGTAACTCTTTTTGCGGTGTGTTTGTCGAGATCCGATGAATTGTGGGTTTATGATCAAGTTTATCTATGAGAATTATTTGAATCTCCTCTAAATTCTTTATGTATGATTGGTTATCTTTGCAAGTCCCTTTGAATTATCAGTTTGGTTTGGCCTACTAGATTGATCTTTCTTGCAATGGGAGAAGTGCTTAGCTTTGGGTTCAATCTTGCGGTGTCCTTTCCCAGTGACAGCAGGGCAACAAGGCACGTATTGTATTGTTGCCATCGAGGATAAAAAGATGGGGTTTATATCATATTGCTTGATTTTATCCCTCTACATCATGTCATCTTGCTTAATGCGTTACTCTATTCTTATGAACTTAATACTCTAGATGCAGGCAGGAGTCGGTCGATGCGTGGAGCAATAGTAGTAGATGCAGAATCTTTTTGATCTACTTGTTACGGACGTGATGCCTATATACATGATCATGCCTAGATATTCTCATAACTATGAACTTTTCTATCAATTGCTCGACAGTAATTTGTTCACCCACTGTAATACTTATGCTATCTTGAGAGAAGCCACTAGTGAAACCTATGGCCCCCGGGTCTATCTTTTATCATATAAGTTTCCAATCTACTTTATTTTGCAATCTTTACTTTCCAATCTATATCATAAAAATACCAAAAATATTTATGTTATCTTATTATCTCTATCAGATCTCACTTTCGCAAGTTACCATGAAGGGATTGACAACCCCTTTATCGCGTTGCTTGTGAGGTTCTTGTTTGTTTGTGTAGGTACGAGGGACTTTTGAGGGGCCTCCTACTGGATTGATACCTTGGTTCTCAAAAACTAAGGGAAATACTTATGATACTTGGATGCATCACCCTTTCCCCTTCAAGGGAAAACCAACGCAGTGCTCAAGAGGTAGCAGAGCGCCGGCCGAGGGGGAGGTGTTTGACGACGAAGCTCTCGCCGCCGCCAGGCTCGAGGTTGTCGATGAACCGAGCACTGGTGGCGGCGGTTCCCAAGAGGAGCGTCTTCTTTGGGCCATGGGCGCCAGCTTCTGGAAGCTCCAGGCGCTCCATCGCGCCCGTCTGGACAAGGTGAAGTCCAGGGTGGCGGCGGCGGACAAGGCGGAGGCGGATCTCGAGGAGTGCATCACCGAGACGTACGCCTGGTTTCGCCAGGCCTACGAAGAGCTGAAGGCTGCCCAAGATCACCTGGCCGAGCGTAAGAAAGAGCTCATCTTGAAGCAGGCCGACGTCGAGAAGGCCCAGGAGGCGGCGAGGGAACAGGCCTGCCAGGGCCGAGGCCGCCCGGCACCAGCACCAGGCTGAGCTGAACTCCCAAGAGGAGGACCTCGCCGCTCGTGAGGCGGCGCTCGCCGCCACACTCCGCGGCAAGGATGAGCACGTCGAGAAGCTTGTCGCGCAGCGGACCCGGGAGCAGGAGCAGAGGCACAAGGAGGCACTCGATGCTCAAGACGTGGTCCACGACGGCAAGGTGAAGGAGCTAGAGGCGGAGCGGGACGGCCTGAAGAACAAGGCCCTGGAGCTCACGAAGGAGAAGGACACAGTCAATAGTGCCTTGACGGAGGCGCAGGCCGAGGTCCTCGGCAAGGCCGAGCTACTCTCCCAAGCCAATGATTCCTTCAAAGTCCTGAAGCGGAAGTTGGAGGGACTTGAGGAGACGCTTTCATAGGTCAGGGCCCGGGAGGAGACCCTGACCAAGAATCTGGAGAAGGAGAGGCAGCTGCAGAAGAATGCTGCCGCCAACCATGAGGACTTCGTGAAGGGCAAAAACCTCTGGATCAGCCGCCTCGCCGATGTCGCCGGCAGGATCACCAAGAAGCTGGCTGCCATGGGGATGCCGAACATGAGCTACGCCCCAGAGCCGAACGTGAGCCCCAACGCCAAGCTGACTCTATTCTTCGAGGCAGTCCTTGGAGCCTTGAAGCAGTTTCGCTCTAACAGAGTGAGCTCTCTTGCCAATGAGGCCCGGCAGCTTTGTTGGGGTGCCCTGACCAAGGTCCTCACCAAGGTGGCGTACTAGAACCCCAACCTCGACTTCGACGCCGCGCTGGAGAGCTTGCCGGAGGATGTGGACCTCGCACCGCTCGAGGAGCGTATCAAGCCCATCATCAGCCGCGTCGACGGAATTGGGAGGATTGAAGGCCAGCGCCAGGACTAGGCACCCCATTTCTCACGGTCGCTACAGGTTCACGACCAAAACAATTTTTATCTTTAGTTAGAACCGTAGCAACAATTGATGTAATATAACTCTGCAGTACTTTGAAATGATGCATGTTATTTTCCAATTTGATCTCTCTCTGTATGTCCACCCTACGTTAATTGGGTAGGCTTGCCGGCGCGTAAACCCAAGCCACGACGCATCAAGGACGGATCCCCAATAGCCTGCCGGGTATGCTTGCTGCCAGGCGAACCACCTTACCGTTCTCAGCGTGGCCGCTTGAACTATCGAGCGGACTCGAGACAGAATGAGAGCGTTGCCAATAGCGGGAGGCCACCCTGCCATTCTCAACGCGGCCGCTCGAACTGTTGAGCAG
This sequence comes from Aegilops longissima, assembly GCA_021605205.1. Lineage (NCBI taxonomy): Eukaryota > Viridiplantae > Streptophyta > Magnoliopsida > Poales > Poaceae > Aegilops > Aegilops longissima. The sequence continues at coordinate 609,220,054 of CM038679.1, read as the reverse complement.
ACTCGAAACATAATCAGGGCATTGCCAATAGTGGAAGGGCCCCATCGCGTGCAGGTTTCTCATACAGAGGGAAAAATCTCCAAGGAGAATAACCTTATATAAAAAGAATTAATCAAAGTTTCGCGTGACTTAGCTTTCCTGTCGTTGCGCGAGCGTCCACAGCATCCGCGCATGATGCCGCCCGTTCGGTCGCCTTCTTCCCCTGGGAGCCATGGCGGCAAAGAACCGCAAGACTAGCTGCTAGACTGGATTTTCACAACTGTGCCCCCTACCTGGCGCGCCAAAGGTGTCGGTGGAAACGACACCTATGGGATCACTGGAATCCCTACTACAGTCGGCGGGCATGAGGTTGTGGAAAGAGCGGGTCTAGGACCCATCACAAAGATCATTTACCCCGGTTCGGGCCGCGAGGATGCGTAACACCCTAGTCCTGCTTTGGTGTATATTGGACTATTCTTTTGTTCTTGAACTAGCTACGGTGCGTGCGTAGTCCAAAAAGCCGAATCCCCCTCCAGTATGCCTCGGGCCTCCTTTTATAGAGAAAGGGGACGCCACAGGAGGTGGAAAGGTGTACAACGTACAAGCTTATCGATTGTCATTACAGGATGAAACGCATTCAATGCGCTCCTTAGGTGTCCCCTTGCTTTATCGAGGATGGTAACGAGGCTCGTCCCGTCCGTCGCCGCCTCGCCTTGCCTCGACACGCGTCCAGGCCAACGAGGCGTGCAGCGACATGTAGGCTGGCTGGCTGCTGAGCCGGTGCGGTGGCAGGGTCTTCACGAAGATTTGCATGCCACCACGCAGGTGCTTGCTGAGTTGGTCTGATGGCTGCAGGTCGCCACGCAGGTGCTCGCCTAGCTGGCTGGGCTGGCAGCTGGATGGGAACGGCGGTGGGGTCTTGTTTGATGTGGGTCTGGCCGTGGCCTTGCTGACGTCCTCGGCAAGGTTCTTGCCGTGGCATCACGGTCGTCCCCGGCAAGGATCTTACCGGAGGTCTCGATGATTTCCTCGGCAAGGATCTTGCCAAGGACCGTCGTCTTCTGGTCCTCATCTGATCTTTTGTGTGTTTATGATCTTTACGAAGATCTGCATGCCACCACAGAGGCGCCTCCCAAGCCATGGTTCCAACGCGGTTGATAGCATTGGAACCCTTCGGCTCAAGGGTGGCATGCTCTGCTGGCGTTGGGCAAGTTGCCCCAGCAAGGCTCTTGCCGGGGCTGTGGGGGTCGCGCCCGGCAAGGGTCTTGCCGGGGGAGTCCACCTCGCCCTCTTGCTCTTTGCGCTTCTGGTCTTGGCGTTGCCTTGATTGTCTTGTGGCTTTGGCTTCCCTCCTCTGCCCTACTAAGTGTGGCCGTGGGCGCGGCTCTGACTACCCGTGCACAAGTAAAGGGGTATAAAGGTGAGCCCCTACTTTTGTACACCGACAGCTTGGAGAGAATACCTTACTGAAAACCGCTTGTCATTTCCTTCTGCTCCTCGTTGGGTTCGACACTCTTACTTATCGAAAGGACTACGATAGATCCCCTATACTTGTGGGTCATCATCCAGCAAAGTTGATTGTGTCAAACTAAAAAGCAGAGACTCATATAATACACGACACTCCAAGCAAAACTCATATCATGTGATGAATAAAAATATAGCTCCAAATAATATTACTGATGGTTGGTAGAAGAAAGAGGGGATGCCTTTCGGTGCATCCCCAAGCTTAGTTGCTTGGAAGTCCTTGAATATTACTTTGCAGTGCCTCGGGCATCCCCAGGCTTAGGCTCTTGCCAATCCTTATTCCTTCATCCATCGTAACCACACTAAAAACTTAAAAGCTTTAGCACACAAAACTCAACAAAACCTTCGTGAGATCCGTTAATATAATAAAGCAAATCACTACTTTAGGTACAGTTGTCGACCCATTCATATTTTATTATTGCATTATACCTACTGTATTCTAACTTCTCCATGGCTTATACCCCCCCCCATACAATCCATAGTTTCATCAAAACAAGCAAACAGTGCAACAAAAATAGAATCTGTCAAAAGCAGAACTGTCTATAGCAATTCGAATAATGACCATACTTTTCTAACACCAAAAATTCTGAAAAATTAGGGCAGCATGGGCAATTTTTATATCAATCATGCGAAAAAAATTCAGATTTTTGCAATTCTTCAGTATTTTTTAACAATTCTGCTACTGAGCGTTAAAATTTCTGTTTTTTTTCACACAATCAAAGCAACTATCATCCAAATCATCCCAAAGGTTTTACTTGGCACAAACACTGATTTAAAAACATAAAAACAACCATAACAATAGAATAATTGTGTGCATACAAGAAAACAGAAAAATAAACAAGAAAACTAAGATAACTCTTGTGTTGCCTCTCAACTAGCGCTATCATTTTACGCCCCTAGTTAGGCGTAATGCATAGTTTCAAGTGTTGTCATCCTTCAAACTAATTCCATAGGTGGCCCTCATAATAGATTCGTATGGTGGCTTAATACTATTTCTAGGGAAGTTTTCCATACCCTATTTTAGAGAAAACTAAAATTTTATATTCACTTCTTTCATATCAATAACAGCACCTATGGCTCATAGGAAAGGCCTACCAAGTATTGTGTGACAAGACGGATTGCATTCAATATCAAGAATAATGAAAGCAACAGGTACATGATTCCTATTTGCAAGAATAAGAACATCATTTATTCTAACCAAAGGTTTCTTAATAGTAGAATCCGCTGAGTGCAAATTAAGAGAACATTCATTCATATTAGTAAAACCTAGCACATCACATAGAGATTTTGGTATTGTGGAAACGCTAGCACCCAAATCACATAAAGAATTGCACTCATAATTTTTAATTTTAGCCTTGATGGTAGGTTCCCACTCATCATATAATTTCCTAGGTATTAAAACCTCCAATTCTAGCTTTTCTTCTAAAGCTTTCATCATTGCTTCTACAATATGTTTAGTAAAAGCCTTATTTTGTTCATACGCATTGGGTGAATTTAGCAAGGATTGCAACAAAGAAATACACTCAATTAAATAACAACTATCATAATTAAAATCTTAGTGATCCAAGATAGTGGGTACATCACTATTTAAAGTTTTTACCTCTCCAAACCCACTTTTGTCAATTTTTTCGTTAAGATTTTCACCTTCTGAACTATGGGGACACCTTCTAGCTAAAGTTTACTCTTCTTGAATCCCCTTTTCATCAACTTTAACATTACTAAACAAAGTTTCACTAGAATAAATACCAATCATTTTAATATCTTCATCATTACTACGATAAAAACTGGGTGGAATCACTTTTTCTAAGAATTCTCGCTTGGCCCTGAACCTAGTGGTTCTTTCTCTACTCTCATCTAGGGAGACATAAAGAAATTTAATTGATTCATTAATATCAACCTTGGGTGTAAAATTATTAGACTTAAGATTTTCCACATCATGAACAATTTTGTCCATACTTCTAGACATATCATCAAGTTTACTCAATTTTTCTTAGTGTTGAAAACTTTTTGAGCATTGATAAATTATTTAATATTTATTTCAAGATCAAAGGGCATCCTATTATTATTGTAAGAATTACCATAATTATTAGAGGAATTTCCAAGAAACGACCTAGTATTAAAATTACCTCTATAAACATTACTATTGAAATGGTTTTGCGAGATAAAATTCACATCTACGGGATCATTATTTTACTCAATCAAAGTAGAAAATGGCACATCATTAGGATTAATATGAGAATTTTTACTAGCAACCATTTTCATAAGCGCATCAACTTTATCACTCAAAGTACTAATTTCTTCAACAGAATTCACTTGTTTACTAGAGTTCTTTCGGTATGCCATTATGAATAATTTGCCATAATATTATCAAACAATTTTCGAGCTTCTCCTAGTGTGATTTCCATAAAAGTAACACCCGCGGCTGAATCTAAAAGATTTCTAGAAACAAAGTTCTATCACATATAAAAAATTGTATGATGAGTAGGGAAATTTCTTATCATTAATTTCATCCTCTCCCAAGATTGGGCAATATGTTCATGCTCAAGTTTCTTGAAATTCAAATTTTGATTTCTAAGATAAATAATTTCTGTGGGAGGAAAATACTTGGCAATAAAAGCATCTTTACACCTATCCCAAGAATCAATACTATTTCGTGGCCAATATGAAAACGAAGTTTTTTCGCGATCTCACAATGAGAACGGGAATAATTTAATTTGAAAATATCATTATCCACATGTTTTTTCTTTTGCACATCACACAATTCTACGAAAGTGTTAAGATGAGATGCAACATCTTCATTAGGACTACCAGAAAATTGTTTTTACATAACAAAATTTAACAAAGCGGCATTAATATCACAAGTCTCCGCACTAGCGGCGCGAGGAGCAATCAGAGTACTAATAAAATCATTATTATTAGTATTGGAAAAATCACACAATTTTGTATTTTCTTGAGACATCGTGACTAGGCAACCAAGATAACAAGCAAGCAAAAAATGTAAATGCGTAAATAGGCAAACAGAAAATATCTTTGTATTTTTTTGTAAACACTTTGTAGAAGTGGGGGAGATGAAAACGAAAGGCAGATAGCAAAATAATGTAAATGCAAGGAGAAGAAAGTTTATGCATAGGTACTTGATAGATGTTGATGATATCTCCCCGGCAATGGTGCTAGAAATTCTTCCTGCCAGTTGTGAGCTGCATTCAGATTTCCCCGAAGTGGAGGGGATGATGCGGTATAATATAGAAAAGTATTTCCCTCGGTTATGAACGAAGGTTATCAATCCAGTAGGAGAATCACGCAACACTTCGTTAGCAGTACCTGCACACAAAATAACAAATACTTGCACCCAGTGCGAACAAGGGGTTGTCAATACCTTGACGATTATTTGCATTAAATTTTGAAGTGATAGATAGATAAATAAAACACAAAATAAAATAAAGAAAAATTCCAGCAAAGTATTTTTTGATTTTAATATATGATAAAAGTAGACCCGAGGGCCTTAGTTTTCACTAGACGTTTCTCTCTTGAAAATAGCATACGGTGGGTAAACAAATTACTGTTGGGCAATTGATAAAAATCGAATAATTATGACAATATCCAAGCCAATGATCTTGTATATAGGCATCACATCCGAGCCAAGTAGACCGAGTTCTACCTGCATCTACTACTATTACTCAACACACCGAACGCTATCCAGCATGCATCTAGAGTAATAAGTTCATAAAGAACGGAGTAACTCCTTAAGCAAGATGACATGATGTAGACAAAGTAAACTCATGCATGAATAAACCCCATCTTTTCATCCTTAATGGCAAAGATACAAATACATGTCAGGTCCCTTTCTTTCACTCATATTGAGCACTACAAGATCGAACACATTCCAAAGCACCTCTCCCATTGCAAGAAAAATCAATCTAGTTGGCCAAACCAAATCAATAGATCGAAGAGAAATACAAAGTTATAATAATCATGCATAAAAGATTTCAGAGAAGACTCAAATAATATTAATGGATAATCTGGTCATAAACTCATAATTCATCGGATCCCAACAAACACAACGCAAAAAGTGATTACATCGAGTAGAACTTCAAGAACATCGAGGAGAACATTGTATTGAAGATCAAAGAGAGAGAGGAAGCCATCTAACTACTAACTATGGACTCGTAGGTCTATGGTAAACTACTCACACATCATCGGAAGGACAGCAAGGTTGATGTAGAGCCCCTCCGTGATTGATTCCCCCTCCGGTAGAATTCCGGAAAAGGCCTCCAGATAGGATCTCTTGGCAGAGAAGCTTGCGGCAGCGGAAAAAGTATTTTGGGGGGATCTTTGTTGGTTTCCCTATTTTATGGAATTTATAGAAGTGAAATTAGGTAAAACGGATCAAAGGTTGGCCCACGAAGCACCTGGGCGCGCCTACCCCCCTGGGCGTGCCCAGGTGGCTTGTGGCCACCTCCTTCGTCTTCTGGCCCACTCCCGAAGCTTCTAGTGCCTCTTTTGTCCAGAAAAAAATCTCTAAAACGTTTTGTGGCATTTGGACTTTGTATGGTACTGATATTCTGAAAAATCAAAAGCAGGTAAAAAAAAGTAACTCACACTGGACACTAAGTTAATAGGTTATTCCCAAGAAATGATATATAATTGCTTGTAAATGCATATAGAACATCCAAGATTGATACTATAATAGCATGGAACAATAAAAAAATTGCAGATACCACTACAAAAAAAATACACTTCCATGATGATACGTGTTTGTCACAGTAGGTCGCATTTTCTGTCATGCATGTACATCCATGACGACTTTATAACAGAATCAAGATAGTCATACCTGTGCTATCGTAGAAGTGTTCCATGACATTACCAAAATTATCATCACGGAAGTGTCCACTTCCATGACGATAAATCGCGCGTCACAGAAGTGTTTTCATCAAGGGTGACCGACACGTGGCATCCACCGTAACAGAACGCCGTTAAGCAATCGGGTCGGGTTTTGGATCTGATAACCCGTTAACAGCCCGGACTAATGGGGATTTTCCACGTGTAAAATCATCATTGGCTGGAGGAAACACGTGTCGGCTCATTGTTGGGACAGATGTCATCCACTCATTGGACAGAAGGCGCATATGATACGTCGACACGTGGCACAGCCCAACAGAGGCCCATTCCTGTGAAAAGGACGACCCGTTTGACTTGGTCAAAAGGTGGCGGGCCGGCCCATGGAAAGCATGTTAACGGCCTATTCGCATATAGCCCATTTACAGCCCGCTAACCCAAGGCCCTCATACCCTATCCGAATTAGGCCCAGTAGCGTCATCTAGGCCATCCAATATGATTCCAGCCCGTTTCCACTTCTGGCCCATGTATGGCCCATGACGTCTTTCGGCCCATATGAGGCCCTTTGTAACTCTTGGCCCATTAATGGCCCATGGTGAAACTGGACCGCAATGAACTGTGTATCACCTTATACCCATTAACGGCCCGTGGTGAAACTGGCCCGTAATGAACAGTGTATCACTTTATACCCATTAACGACCCATTATTCCATTGGGCCGTTTCCAGCCCATGTTATCTTTCGGCCTTCGCAGAGCCCATTTATTCTTGGGCTCATTTCCAGCATTCGTTTACTTACGACCCATTACTGTCATTTTCTGCTTGTGGGCTAAATTCAGCCCGAGGTTATAGTTGGCCTGTTTGTGGCCCGTTAATACGTTGGGCCGTTTTCATAGCGTCATCAAATATGGCCGATTAACGACGGCCCGTTATGGTCGGCCCATGAACAGACGATTCCAACTCTAGCCCTTTTACGGCCATAATGCGGTCTGTTATTTGCCCATGTTTGGCCAACCGATCATACGGCCGTACAAGGCCCATTGGTGATACGGCCCGTAGAAGGCCCATTGTGTCTACAACCCGTATAAGGCCCATTGTTTCTACAACATGTAGAAGGCCCATTGTTTCTATGGCCCGTAGGAGGGAAATGGTAACTACAGTAAATATGTAGCCCATAGTTATTGTGACCTAGTTTTAAAAAATAGTTATTGCGGCCACTAGCAAGCCGTGGAAAAATAATTGCACTGACTACAAGAAAAGAAATAAACAAGACAATAAGGAAATAAATAAGCAAGCAACTTATGCTAGGCTATCACGGCTATTACACATAGTACATCCATTGGGCATCAAAGTTCGCCACTAGTGCAAATATAGGTAACACAGCAGCATATAAACGCCGCAGCAAAACAAGTCCAGAACTGAAACCACTTCAGAAGAGCTCAAGAAACAATATCTTGGGTACCCATAATGCTGGCAAGATGCTTAGCAAGCTTATTAACTTTCTCTTGTTTGGCGCTTAAGTCCTCCAACACTTGTTGTTGCACCAGAAAGTATACATCTGAATTCTGCAGGGACTTCCTCAGTCCTTTGGCTTCCTGTCGCATAACATCTGATTGATTTCTTTCAACTTGAAGTTGAGACTCAAGAAGCCGAACTGATTCAGGCAACGAGTTCAAGAGCTGGTGCCAGAGTAGCCGATAACTCGAACACTACATCAAGACAGACTTTGGGGTTGTCTCAGTGTCTTCAATATAGTTTTTATCAGCTTTCTTGGAAACCAACAGGGATGTCTCACTATCTTGAACCTTATCTGCATTACTTCCATTACCATTGCATAATGGGGTACTCTTCTCCAATATTTTATCCGCGTTCTAAAAGAGAAACAAACAAACACATCACAGGTTTACAATGTAGTATATGAAACTTATTTTGGTAAACCAGTTCAGTAGTAAGGTGGACAGGATAACAGCATTAAACAAACATATATCTATGTAGTATGGTCACTGTATGGTCTATATCATTCTAGTTTATGTTGCCAAATCAAGATAGATACAGTTCGAATCATATCTATTTAAGACAAAGCAGCATAGACAGAATATAAGTGTGGGAAACTACACAACAATATCAACACTTGTAATGTGCATGGCATGAGAATATAACTGTTTATTCAATTGAAAATGAAATCAACATAGAGCAAGTTACAACAGCAAACAGCCAAACACATTACAGAAACAGGTTTAAAACATACCTGTTGCGCCATTGGAGTTTCAATTGCATCCTCCAAATTTGAAATTAGTTGGTATGTGTAAATACAGTGATGCAAGAGCAAAGTAGTATGAACCATAGCTACGAAACCTGACCTGAGAACAATTCTTCTTCTGCTTTAAGCGTTGACTTGGGGTTCGTAGTGGTGGTCCCCGTGCTTTGGGCACTGCAGTTGCCTTACTAACTGCTCGTGTTTGGGAGCTCTGTGGTGGAGACGGTGCTTTGTCAACGGGAACTGGGTTACTATCTGCTGGGGTTGGGGTTAGAAGGGGTGTAGCTGGTTCTCTGTCCAACTGGGTAGGGGTACAATCTGCATGAGTCTGGGTTATGTGTGGTGGGGCTGGTTCTTGGGCAAGTACAACTGTGGTTCTATCTGCATCGGCAGGTAGCACAATCTTTTCTGAAGATCGTGTTTTTACTCCCACAGATACTGCCATCACTCCCTCCAATTGAAATGGCTGATAAACAAGAAAAGTAATTGAATGTACAGACATTGTAAGATAGACAGGTGCAACGGATAGTAGGGAAGAAAACAGGGCATGAAATAATTCACATTTATGTTGTCTAACCAAACAGAATAGCAGGACATAATTTCACATATATGATGGCTAATTAAACAGGATAGCATGACATAATTTCACATGTATGATGGCTAACTAAATAGGATAGACTGACATACTTCAAAATATGATGACTATGTAAACAAGATGACATGATATAACTATACGATGTGTCTATTAAAGTGGTTGGCATGCCATAAATCATAAACATGTCGTCGATGGAAACATGATGGCATGATATAATTCATGGATAGAATGACATAATTTAAAACATGATGACTATGTAAACAGGATGAGATGATATAACTATATTATGTCTTTAGAAAATGGGTTGGCACGCCATAATTCAGATACATGTTGTCTATGTAAACATCATGGCATGACATAATTCAAATATATGATTTTATATACTAAGGAAGTGAGCAGAGGGCAATCGCATATATGATGTGTCAACTAAGGAGATGGCATTCAATATTGTGTATATGATGTAAAAACTAAGCATTGCAATACAACATATGCATGATATGAGTAATATAACCCTGCCAAGTTTGAGCATACACCTCAGGGGGATAATAGGACTGGTCATCTGCCTCTGACTCCTCCTCTGAAGAGCTATCTGTAACCAGCAAGATATCTGCTTCAGCAGGTAGCATTGTCATCTCTGAAGACCTTGTTTTCACTCCAGATTTCTCCATCACCAATTCAAATGGATGATGCACAGGAAGAGCAGTTGAATATACAAACATTGTTGACAAAAGCAATGAGAAATACAAAAAAAGGACAGCATGATATAATTCACATATATGACGCTTGCCTAAATAGCATGGCATTGCATAATTCACATGTATAATGTCTTGCAACAAGATGGCATTGCATAATTCACATATATGGTAATTAGACACTAAACATGTGGCATTCACACAAAGCATGTCTAAACTAAGCAAATGACATAGCAATGCAAGATACCATACGCACGATATGAGCAACATAACCCTGCCAAGTTAGAGCATGCACCTCGGGGGGGGGGGGGGGAATATGACTGGTCATCTGTCTCCGAATCCTCCTCTGAGGAGCTATCGGTAACCAGCAAGACATGCGCTTCATCAGATAGCATTGTCTGCTCTGAAGACCTTGTTTCCACTCCAGATTTTTCCATGACCGTGTCGAATGGCTGATGCACAGGAAGAGTAATTGAATGTACTAAAATTGTTGACAAATTTAACACGTAATAAAAAAAATGATGGCATGATATAATTCACATATAATATGACTGGATAACCAGGATGGCATTGCAAAATTCACATATATGATGCCTGGCTAAACAAGATGGCATTGCATGATTCACATATACGATAAAGAAACTAAACAGATGGCATTGACACAGAGCATGTCTAAACTAAGCAGATGACATCTTTAATGTATACAGTAAGCAATGCAAGGCACCATATGCATGATATTACCAACATCAGCATGCCAGGTTAGAGCGAAGACCTCATGGGGTAAATAGGAGTGTTATTCTCCTTCTGAATCCCCCACAGAACAGTTATCTTCCTCTTGATTATGATCCGAAATGGGTGTAGGGGGCTGCCTTTGCGCCCACCATGGAGCGACGTGTGCATGAAATTTTATTGCCACGCAAGGCTCGTCTCTTTTGCTCTACATGATTAGTTCCGTTTTGTACAATAACTGGCATGCATAGGAATAAAACATAGTGAGATTATGTAAGGAGTGCATGCACAAATCCAGAGTGATGGTAGCAAACTGTGGATAGACCCAAAACCAATGATAGCAGGCAGATAATAGCTTTAGTTAAAAAATACAGATAATGGCTCCTTTAATGTTTGTTTGCACCCAACATGAAACTCATAGTAGATACCCGAGATTAACCAGATAGTAGACAAATAGTATTGATTGCTGCCCCAATATGTAGCCCACAACCATTTAAAAACTCAAGTTTCAGCATTAGTTTGGACCTGACTCGGAGTCTAGTAGGTGAACACGACGATAATGTAGCATGTCATCATATTAAGCGATGCATAACGTAAGCAGACACGGAAGAGTGTGACCTCTCTTGCGGACCCATGTAGTCCTCAAGGTCATCTGCTCAGTTGATGATGGTAATGCAGTTGTCGTGGCTGCCGGCGGCGGGGAAGAAGATCTGAGGCGGAGAAAGAAAATTTGGAGAGCGGATCCCTGCTGTGGTGAACCCTTCCATCGTTGGAGCAGCTGAGCTGGGGTGGAACACAGCACCGCAGGAGCAGGACAAACCACACAAGGTTTTCTTTGACACATATCTGTAACAGAAGTAATTGAGTAAGTGCTTGTTTGAATTTGAGGATTCTAACAATGCAGGGATAGGAAATAGACAGGAATAGGATAGGAATGCACGTGCAAAACAGAGAATTTAAAAACACAGGATTTCTGCCAATCTGGGTGTTTGATTCACAACAATTGGAAGATCACGGGATGGAAAAAGCATGGTGAGATTAAGTCAAACCACAAGAAAATGTACGGTTATAATGCTATCATGCTACTATCTCTTAGTATTGTGCTTGATGAATAGGAATTTGAAAAGGAGGACAAGTGAAAATTAAAATTCCTACGTTTTTTCTTTCAAGGAGACACTAAAGGAACAAATCCTACAGTTTTACTTTGCTCCATTCCTTTGAACCAAATTCATGAATAGTAGTACCATAGGAAACTTTCCAATTCCTATGTTTTTCATTCACTTTTCCTTTCAAGCACTGGCAATTCTAGTAGGAAGGCTTGAGCAAGGAAAAGCCTACACTAAAAAATGTGTTTGTGCTACTTCTATTACTTTGAACCCAGGCCACTGCCCTACTAGCTCAACTCCCGGGGCCATCGACAAATGCACAGCTCAAACGCGCAGAGATAAATAATGATGGCATTCAAGAGAGTCCATCACGGATAGCTAAGTTGCCCGGTACCTCACTGCTTGTCATATAGTAGGATAAAATAATCGAATTTCCCGTTACTACGTGTGCTTAGTGGACAATATAAATAACATGTAGAGTAAAAAAGAGATGCAACAAGTGTACAGCCTCTTTGGCGAAGCCATGTCGATCTCAGCGTGATTGGGTTGGCCGGTGAGGATGCTCCGTCTGACTTGGCTGTCGGAGGAGGGGAAGAAGATCTTAGGCATCTCGAGATGGAGTCTGAGGTACTGCTCCGCTGTGATGGAGGGTTTCGTCGTTGCAGCAGCTCCGGTGAGTTGTACGACGCCGAGGCTGAAGCAGCACAAGAGAGACAACGTTAACCTAAGTGGAATTCTAATAGCATCTCCAATACATGACGTAAAATACATAACCACAAAGTGCTAGATGTAAAATACATTAGCCGCTCATCTCTAAACTTAACTGCTGAAACTGAATTTAACTGTCGAAACTGAACTTAACTGTCGAAAACTGAATTTTGCTATCGAAACTGAATTTTACTGTCGAAACTGAACGCACTAGCAAGGTGAGGCTACACGTCAGTCGACTGACTTTTTCATCTCTAGTCAGTCGATTTTGTAGCCGTTGGATACGAAATCAAGGGCTGCAGTTCATCTTCAACCTCCACCCCGAGCCGCCACCACCACCGCCAAACAGCAGCCCCGCCGCCCAGCGGCAAGCGTCGCCGCCCGCCTCACCCGCCAAAACACTCCCCACCGCCGGTCCGCCGCCGCCCAGGCCATTGATAACCCACAAGTGTAGGGGATCGCAACAGCTTTCGAGGGTAGAGTATTCAACCCAAATTTATTGATTCGACACAAGGGGAGCCAAAGAATATTCTTAAGTATTAGCAGTTGAGTTGTCAATTCAACCACACCTGGATAACTTAGTATCTGCAGCAAGGTATTTAGTAGCAAAGTAATATGATAGTAATGGTAACAGTGGTAAAGGTAAAGATAGCAGTATGGTAGTGATTGTAACAGTAGCAATGGAAAAGTAAATAAGCGAAGCACAATATATGAAAAGCTCGTAGGCAATGGATCAGTGATGGATAATTATGTCAGATGTGATTCCTCATGTAATAGCTATAACATAGGGTGACACAGAACTAGCTCCAATTCATCAATGTAATGTAGGCATGTATTCCCAATATAGTCATACGTGCTTATGGAAAAGAACTTCCATGACATCTTTTGTCCTACCCTCCCGTGGCAGCGGGGTCCTGGTGGAAACTAAGGGATATTAAGGCCTCCTTTTAATAGAGTACCGGACCAAAGCATTAACACATAGTGAATACATGAACTCCTCAAACTACGGCCATCGCCGAGAAGTATCCCGATTATTGTCACTTCAGGTTGTTGGATCATAACACATAATAGGTGACTATAGACTTGCAAGATAGGATCAAGAACCTACATATATTCCTGAAAACGTAATAGGTTCAGATCTGAAATCATGGCACTCGGGCCCTAGTGACAAGCATTAAGCATAGCAAAGTCATAGCAACATCAATCTCAGAACATAGTGGATACTAGGGATCAAACCCTAACAAAACTAACTTGATTACATGGTAAATCTCATCCAACCCATCACCGTCCAGCAAGCCTACGATGGAATTACTCACACATGGCGGTAAGCATCATGAAATTGGTGATGGAGGATGGTTGATGGTGATGACGGCGACGAATCCCCCTCTCCGGAGCCCCGAACGGACTCCAGATCAACCCTCCCGAGAGGTTTTAGGGCTTGGCGGCGGCTCCATATCATAAAACGCGATGAAACTTCCTCCCTAATTTTTTCCTCCGCGAAACGGAATATATGGAGTTGGAGTTGAGGTCAGTGGAGCATCAGGGGGCCCACGAGACAGGGGGGCGTCCCGCACCCTCGTGGACAGGGTGTGGGCCCCCTGGCCTTCATCTTTTTCCAGTATTTTTATATTTTCTGAAACTTATCTCCGAGGATTTTTAGGTCATTCCGAGAACTTTTGTTTCTGCACAAAAATAACACCATGGCAGTTCTGCTGAAAACAGCGTCAGTCCAGGTTAGTTTCATTCAAATCATCCAAGTTAGAGTCCAAAACAAGGGCAAAAGTGTTTGGAAAAGTAGATACGTTGGAGACGTATCAACTCCCCCAAGCTTAAACCTTTGCTTGTCCTCAAGCAATTCAGTTGATAAACTGAAAGTGATAAAGAAAAAATTTTACAAACTCTGTTTGCTTTTGTTGTTGTAAATATGTAAAGTCAGCATTCATGGTTTCAGCAAAGATTATTAACTAACCATATTCTCAATAACACTCAGGTCTCATGTTTACTCATATCAATGGCATAATCAACTAACGAGCGATAATAATAAAATCGGATAACAACACTTTCTCAAAACAATCATAATATGATATAACAAAATGGTATATCGCTAGCCCTTTCTGAGACCGCAAAACATAAATGCAGAGCACCTTTAAAGATCAAGAACTGACTAAACATTGTAATTCATGGTGAAAGAGATCCAGTCAAGTCATACCAAATATAAACTAGCAGTAATGCATACAAATGACAGTGTGCTCTCCAGCGGGTGCTTTTTAATAAGAAGGTGATGACTCAACATAAAAGTAAATAGATAGGACCTTCGCAGAGGGAAGCAGGGATTTGTAGAGGTGGCAGAGCTCGATTTTAAAATAGAGAGATAAATAACATTTTGAGCGGCATACTTTCACTGTCAACACAACAACTATGAGATGGCGATATCTTCCATACTACATGCAGTATAGGCGGTTCCCAAACAGAATGGTAAAGTTTATACTCCCCCCACCACTAACAAACATCAATCCATGGCTTGCTCGAAACAACGAGTGCCTCCAACTAACAACAATCCTGGGGGAGTTTTGTTTAATTATTTTGGTTTGTTTTGATCTTTTTGATCATGGGACTGGGCATCCCGGTTACCGGCCATTTTCTCGTGAATGAGGAGCAGAGTCCACTCCTCTTGAGAATAACCCACCTAGCATGGAAGATACAAACAACCCTAGTTGGAACATGAGCTGCTCGAGCATACAAAACAGAATTTCATTTGAAGGTTTGGAGTTTGGCACATACAAATTTACTTGGAACGGCAGGTAGATACCGCATATAGGAAGGTATGGTGGACTCATATGGAATAACTGTGGGGTTCATGGAGTTGGGATGCACAAGCAGTATTCCGCTTAGTACAGGTGAAGGCTAGCAAAAGACTAGGAAGCGACCAACTGAGAGAGCGACAACAGTCATGAACATGCATTAAAATTAATTTACACTAGGTGCAAGCATGAGTAGGATATAATCCACCATGAACATAAATATCGTAAAGGCCACGTTGATTTTGTTTCAACTACATGCGTGAACATGTGCCAAGTCGAGTCACTCAATTCATTTAAAGGAGGATACCATCTCATCATACCACATCACAATCATTTTAATAGCATGTTGGCACGCAAGGTAAATCATTATAACTCATAGCTAATTAAGCATGGCATAAGTGTAAGTGCATCTAGTGCCCCATAGTGATTTTGGTGTATTTAAGCCTTATAGGTTAAGAGACTGATGCGTTTGTAAGTGTACACAGGTCTATAAGTCTATGAGGAGTTTGATATTTACAGAGAAAGTCGACCCCTAAAAATGAAGTTCTTCGACTGAAGACTTTAGATTTCTGAAGACTTTGAAAGTGAAGAAATTGGTGTGACCTTGAAGACTTGGTAATCATTCGAGGAACATGAAGCGTGAAGACTTGTTTTTACTATTTCATTTTCTCTTTCTTGAGTCATAGGAAATACCGTACTGTTAAAGGGGTCGAGGAAATACTAAGGAAAAAAATTCCATGTGCTGCTCATCTCAAAATCCTACACCTACCAATCCCTTCGAGTGAGGCCAATGGAAATCTCTCACAGTTTAGTCATATTCTTCAGTGACAGAGACAAAGTTCTTCTGGTCTCTGAGGAATTTGTTCTGACTGAGGAGTTAGGAATTCGCCAGTGCAGATTGCCTACAAAGTGAGGAACATGATAGCCCTGAGGTATTTGAGAGTCAAATATTCTGATTGTTGCTGTGCTACGCGCCAGCTGTCCCAAAAATATCTACCCACCTAACGGTCATATCAGACAAGGGCATTTATGTCTTATCATGTCGGGCTGCTCCCCGGCTATAAATAGGCGCCCCCTACAACCACTAGTTGGTTGGCTGCTCCGAGAGAAACTGACACTTGTCATTTGAGAGCAACCCATCCTCCGAGGACTTTGAGCAAAAATCATCGAGTGAGGAAATCCCAAACCCAAACCTACAAAACCCCAAAGTGATTGGCATCACTGAAGAGATTGACCCTGCGTGGATCCGATGATTGTTTCCTTTGAAGAATGTGCTTCTTCTAGATGGTTAGGCGTCAAGGTCTAGAGCATCCAAGAGGAACTGTGGATCGCCGAGTGGCCGAGTTTGTGAAGGTTCGGAAGTCACCTAAAGACTTGCCACGAGTGATTGGGCGAGGTCTGTGTGACTTCAACTCAAGGAGAATACGGTGAGGACTGTGTATCCGGGACTGGGTGTCCTCGAATTTAAATACTCAGCCGCTCCAACCAGATGTA
Organism: Aegilops longissima; assembly: GCA_021605205.1. Lineage (NCBI taxonomy): Eukaryota > Viridiplantae > Streptophyta > Magnoliopsida > Poales > Poaceae > Aegilops > Aegilops longissima. The sequence continues at coordinate 609,203,336 of CM038679.1, read as the reverse complement.
CAACTGAGACAGTAGTTGGAACTGGTCTACCAAATCATTGTCTTCACCGAGCTTACTTGTTCTATTTCCTCAAATCTTTAATTTCCTCATCTCTGTTGTTGTGTGCTTGTTCATATCTGTTTGAAGACTTTGACTGAAGACTTCTCAATTTCCTCAGTTCAATTTCTTCAGTCTATCCGTCTTCATCTTGTGTTATCCTGTGTTTATGCTTTCTGTACTCTGTGCTTGTCTTCATTTCATCATGATGACTATGCGTGTGTTCTGCTATGCTTACTTTTGAGTACTTATTCCGCTGCAAGTAGTTCTTCATTTAGGAATTTCCTCACCAGCAAATTCCTCAGTGAATAATTCATAAAAATCGCCTATTCACCCCCCCCCCCTCTAGTCGATATAACGCACTTTCAATTGGTATTAGAGCAAGGTACTCCCTTGTTCGATGTGATTTTGGTTCAACCACCTGGAGTTTTAGTTATGTTGACCACAGGTATGATCAAGGTCTCTGCTCGGTGTCCTACCTTCGATGGAACGGACTACCCCTACTGGAAGAATAAGATGCGAATGCATCTTGAGGCAATTGATAACGATCTCTCATATGTTGTGGAAAATGGTGCTCCCTCGGTCACACCTTCCCTGAATACTGCTGATTTGAATAGATTCAAGCAGTTCGATTCTCAAGCGAAGAACATCATATGTGGCCATCTGAGCAAAGGGCAATATGGTAGAGTGAGTGCTTTGGAAACTGCTAAGCTTATCTGGGATAGGCTCTCCAAAGTATACGAAGGATTCTCAACTCAACGTGACTCTCGCGTCGATGTTCTTCGAATATCTTCAACCACTTCAAAAGACTCGACAATGAAAATGTTCAGCAAACCTTCGATCGCCTCACTAATATCTCAAATGAGCTTCAAGCGCTTGGCGCCACTGACATCACCGACCATGAGGTGGTGAAGAAATTGCTGAGATCACTCGATTCCTCATTTGACACTCTCGCACTGATGATTCAAGAGTGTGCTGATTACAAGGCACTTGATCTCGCTGATATCCTCGAGAGGCTAAACACTCATGAGTTCCAGCTTGCTGAGAAGAGAGATCTCTATGGTTCGAGCTATGGAAAACCACGTGCTCTGAAGGCCAAGGCAGTCTCTGAGTCTGAAGAAGAGGACTCTACTAGCAGCCTTGGTGATCCTAAAGAACTTAGCCAGGAACTAGCACTGCTCGTGAAGAAATTTCAGAAGTTCTCAAGACGTGGTCGCTTTGGAAAATCCTCAAGGAGCAACGATTCCTCATCTAGTGACTACAAGAAGAGGCTATGCCACAAATGCAAGAAACCTGGTCACCACATTCAAGATTGTCCTCAGTGCGACAAGGAATTAAAGAAGAAGAAATACAAGGATTACAGTTCTGATGATGCAAAGAAGAAGAAGAAGAAATCTTCAAAGTCTTCATCATCAAAATCCTCGAAATCTTCATCTCGCAAGAAGAGCGGCTCCAAGAAGGCTCGGGCATTCATTGGCAAGGAAATGGATTCTGAGGCTGAATCTGAGGATCATGAGGAAGAGGAGGCATCCAAGGAGTCTGAGTCTGGTGTGGCTAGCCTAGCACTTGCTACCGCATTCGTCAGCAAGTCTATCTTCAACTCTGAAGAAAATGGCAACACCAACAATGCTGATGAAGGCAATGATGACTACGCTCCCACCTATTGCTTCATGGCAAAGGGTGCCAAGGTAACTAAATACCCCTCCTCTTAATCTAGTGAGGATGAATCTGATGAAAATCTTAAGCCCAGCTACTCTAAACTTGCTAAGATTGCTGTGAAACAACAAAAGGCTATTGAAAAAGCTTCAAAACATGCTAGAAAAAAGTGATGATATGTTGGGTGAAGAAATGGACCGCACTAAAGACTTAACTGAAAATCTTCAGAGACTTCAGTCTAAGTTTGACAACCTTCAAAGTTATCATAACACACTCTTATCTGATCACGAGAAGCTTTCTTATGAATTTCTTCAAAGAAAGCAAGATCTTGAGAAGCTAAGAGTGAGTTATGAATCTTCGAAGGAGCGCGATTCATTACTTGCTCAACAAATCAGCGCTACTCAGGAAGAATTTGTTCCTCCATGTCTGAAGTGCATTGAACGTGAATCTGCTAATTCTTCACCTGAATGTTCAAATGCTTCAAATGTTACAAATTCTTCACTTGTCTCTGCTATCACTAATTCTTCATCTGAGGACATTGCTAGTACCACTGATGATGCAGGGCTGAAGGAATTGTACACGACAGGCATGTACAAAAGCCTCAAAGGGCATCAGATTCTTTGTGATGTGCTTAAAAAGCAGATCCTCAACAGAAACCCTAGGAAAGAGGGTATTGCCTTTGAGAAGAAAATCAATGCTGATGGAACATATTGGAAGCCTGAGTAGTACCCCAAAACTTCATGGGTTGCTGCAAAGGGACCTCCAGTTGATCCATCCAATTTATCTGGCTTTACATGTGAATCTCCTCATTCTTCTGATGAGTCATTTGACTCCAACTATAAACTGTTCAAAAATCAGAATGGTGAAGTATTTTCTAGATATGTTGGCACTAACTGCAGGAACAGTTCCCCTATGAAGAAAATCTGGGTTCCCAAAAGTTATCTTGAAAGTCTTCAGGTGAATGCCCTCATGACACCACCTGTGAAGAATAGGAACCCCAGATCAAATTCTTCATATGGACCTAATTCTTCATATGGATCAAATTCCTCAAAAGGATCAAAATCCTCATATGATCATTATCATGCTAACCCTTCTGTTTCGCAGGGTAGAGCTAAGGGCTATGAATATGAGTATTATTCTTCAAATCATTATGTTCATAAGTCCTCGAAGAATTTCTCTGCTTACTCACATGCTTACTCTAACCCCTCTCATGTGAAACAAAGCGGACTGGCTTCTATGCCACCTTTCTCATATGGTGCTCGCGGAGTGATGAATTCTTTGCCACCCCTTCAGATGTGGGTGGTGAAGAAAAAGAACTAATCTCTTATGCAGGGTCAGGTCTCCAGACATGCTCAAAACGTCTGAAGAATTTGCTGGAGACCTGAATGTGCCTGATAGGACGCAGGCTAATCATGAAGAAATGAATTTCCATTTCTCACGTCCTTATACTGATTTATCTGTGTTGTTGCTTGATGAAATTGTACTGGTGATATTGATGTCATATTCTTCACTGATGAAGTATATGAGTCCGTAAGTTGCACTAATTCATCTGCAGGATGATCAACCCAAAGCAAACGAGTGGGTCCTCGATAGTGGATGTACGAATCACATGACTGGTGACAAGAATCTATTGATGGATGATCCCTTATCACTGTCACATTTGAAGCATATCATTTTCGCAGACAAAGGCAAAAGTCAAGTATTGGGTCTAGGTAAGGTTGCGATCTCAAAGGATCGACACATGGACAAAGTCATGCTTGTCGAGTCCTTAGGATACAACCTCATGTCTGTCTCAATGCTTTGTGATCTTGATATGGTTGTTGTCTTTGGAAGATATTGTTGTGTTGTGATCATGGAAACTGACCATTCCAAAGTCTTTGAAGGCTTTAGGAGAGGAGACTTGTATATTATTGATTTCTCTATAGGACCACAACCAGCCGTGTGCTTACTCGCAAAAGCTTCAGAAGGCTGGCTATGGCATCGACGACTTGGTCATGCTAGCATGAGGAATCTGCACACGCTTGCGAAGAAGAAGCATGTCATTGGCATTGAGAATGTCAAATTCCTCAAAGATCACTTATGCGGAGCTTGTGAAGCTGGAAAGATGACAAAGGCCAAGCATCCAGCGAAGACTATCATGACCACCACTAGACCATTTGAATTGCTTCACATGGATCTCTTTGGTCCTAACCATTATTCTGCAATTCTAAATGACGCATCTCAATATGGCTTTGTTATTATTGATGATTATTCTCGTTACACATGGGTGCACATTGTCACTTACAAACATGAAGTGCAGGAAGTCTTCAAACGATTTTCCTCGGGGGCTTCAACCAACTTTGGTGTGAAGATCAAGCACATCAGAACTGACAATGGAACCGAGTTCAAGAATTCCGGTCTTGATGGCTATCTTGACGAACTTGGTATTACTCATGAGTTATCTGCTCCTTATACTCCTCAGCAGAATGGCGTCGTGGAGCGCAAGAACAGAACCCTCGCTGAAATGGATCGCACTATGCTTGATGAATACAAGACGCCTCGTCGCTTCTGGATTGAGGCAATTGATATTACGTGCCACGTCATCAACAGGGTATATATCCACAAATTCTTCAAGAAAACTGCTTATGAACTCCTCACTGACAAAAAGCCCAATGTGAGTTATTTCAAAGTCTTCGGTGCTAAATGTTGGCTTAGAGATCCTCATCACACTTCCAAATTCTCACCGAAAGCACATGAAGGTTTTATGCTTGGTTATGGAAAGGACTCGCACACCTACAGAGTCTTCAACAGCTTCACAAAGTTGTTGAAACTATAGATGTGCGGTTCGATGAAACTAATGGCTCGCAAAGAGAGCACCTACCTTCTGTGATAGATGAACCAGCACCTGAGGATTCTATCAAGTTCAAGGCTACTGAGGATGTCATCCCTACCGAAGAATCTGCTGAAGAATTCATTCCAGATCGTGATGATCGCTGGGCTGGCGCACCTGAAGAAAATGGTGCTGAAGAAAATGCTCCTGAAGGGAATGCTGATCAAATTCCTCGAAGACAACCCACTCATCCTCGCATTGCTAACGAAGTGCAAATCGAGAAGATCATTGATGACATTGAAGCACCAGGTCCTCTCACACGCTCAAAATCTTCACATTTATCTAACTTTTGTGGGCACTTTGCTTTTGTCTCTATCTCAGAGCCCACTAAGGTAGATGAAGCATTTCTGGAGCCTGAGTGGATTCGGGCTATGCAAGAAGAATTACATCAGTTCGAGCTCAACAACGTCTGGGAACTGGTCAAACGTCCAGATCCTCGCAAGCACAACATCATTGGCACAAAATGGATCTACCGCAACAAGCAAGATGAAAATGACCTTGTGGTGAGGAATAAGGCACGGCTTGTAGCTCAAAGCTACACACAGGTTGAAGGAATTGATTTTGATGAAACTTTTGCACCTGTTGCTAGACTTGAGGCTATTCGCATATTACTTGCTTATGCTAACCATCATAATATCACTTTATATCAAATGGATGTGAAAAGTGCATTCCTCAATGGTAAGCTTGAGGAAGAAGTATATGTTGCTCAACCCCCAGGTTTTGAAGATCCAAAGAATCCCGACAAAGTCCTCAGACTCAACATGGCCATGTATGGCCTCAAGCAAGCCCCTCGAGCGTGGTATGATACTTTGAAGGAATTCCTCAAGAAGAAAGGCTTCAAACCCGGTTCACTCGACCCAACTTTTTTCACAAAATCTTATGATGATGAATTGTTTGTGTGCCAAATATATGTTGATGATATTATCTTTGGTTGTACTGACCAACGTTATAGTGATGAATTTGCCTATATGATGAGTGAAGAATATCAAATGTCTATGATGGGAGAATCAAAATTCTTTTTAGGTCTTCAAATTCGTCAACAGCGCAATGGCATATTCATATCTCAGGAGAAATACCTCAAAGATGTATTGAGGAAACTCGGCATGCAAGACTGCAAAGGGGTCAAATTTCCAATGCCCACAAATGGCCATGTATGCACTGATGAAAATGGTAAAGACTTCGATCAAAAGGTATACCGCTCCATGATTGGCTCTTTATTGTACCTATGTGCATCTAGGACAGATATTATGCTTAGTGTTTGCATGTGTGCCCGATTTCAAGCTACACCGAAGGAATCACACCATAAGGCTGTGAAGCATATTCTTCGATATCTAGCTCACACACCAACACTTGGATTATGGTACCCCAAGGGCTTTTCATTTGATCTCATTGGATATTCAGACTCTAACAATGCTGGCGATCGCGTGGACCGCAAGTCAACGTCAGGCACATGCCATTTCCTCGGACGATCTTTGGTTTGTTGGTCCTCGAAGAAACAGAACTGTGTATCACTCTCCACTGCAGAAGCTGAGTACAGTGCTGCTGGTTCTTGATGTGCTCAATTACTATCGATGAAGCAAACACTCAAGGACTATGGCATCAACGTGAAGAATGTGCCTCTCTACTGTGACAATGAGAGTGCTATCAAGATTGCTCATAACCCAGTTCAGCACTCGAAGACAAAGCACATCCAGATTCGTCATCATTTTCTTCGCCATCATGTGTTAAAGGGCGATATATCCATCGACCACGCAAGCACTGAAGATCAGCTCGCCGATATCTTCACTAAGCCCTTGGATGAGAAGAGATTTAGCAAGTTGCGGTGTGAGCTAAATATCCTAGAATCTTCGAATGTTCTCTGAAATGGACACTCATCCTAACACTTATGCTGACTTGATGACTTAGATGCGCAACACACGAAGTAACGTTTTTCTTCAAACAATGAAGACTAACCCTCTAAGTGTGAAGAAATTGACTCTCAGAGCCCTACGACAATTGTACACGGTGTCTAAAGTCAGCTTTCTTATACGGTGGGTTACGCCACCACCAAAAGTTGAAAATCTTCAAATTTGAGTTTTTCCTCAGTTTTTGAAATTCCTCATTTTTTCAAATTCTTCAACTTGTAATGTCTTCACTATTTCCATCGTTGTTCTTCATTATGTGTGTGTGTGTGTGTGTGTCTGTCGGGGGAGAACTGATCGAGTCCCACGAGCACCTACGGGACCTGGGTCCCTTGTGGTTCGGAGGGGGGCGGAGATTGCACGAAGAGCGGATCGAGGTGATGCACACGAGCAGATTTACCCAGCTTCGAAGCTCTCCGGAGAGATAATACCCCTACTGCTGCTTTGTGGATTACCTTGTGTTCTTGCTAGGGAGCAATGGGAGCTACAAGACCTAGCCTGAGTGTGGTTCCGTATGAGTGTGATGAACTAAGCCGGGGCTGGACCGAACCGAGCCGAACCCTTTCTACGTTGCACTTGGGCCTCCTTTTATAGGCACAAGGGGTCACCACATGTGGCAAGTAGACAAGGGTATGATGGTAAAAACATAGGTTGGTACACCGCTTTGTACAGTGTACAGTAATCTATACCTAACTCGACGGCAAGGGACAAGAGTCATCAATGCCCGTCTCGGTCGCCCGAAACGATTAACAGGGACCGTCAAGTCGCCTCCGTTTGCCACGATGGTAGCTTGTCGGTAGCAGCTTGTCTCTACTCCCGCTGGCTGCACAGCCCGTCGACACGCGTGCATTTGGAGAGCCCCATGGTGACACGTTGGCGGGTGAGCTGGAGCGGAGATGAAGAGAGGTCGCCCGCCCGGCAAGCGCCTTGCATGCGCAGGAACCTTGTCGCGCTTGGGGCTCGGCGCGCCAAGCCTTCCGGCAAGCTCCTCTTGCCGGGCCTTGCTTCCTTCGCCATACTGAGTGGCCTTCCGGCAAGCTCCTCTTGTCGGGTCTTGATTACTTTGTTCTTGAGCGGCCCACCGCAAGCTCCTCTTGCCGGAGTCTTGTTTTGGAGGGCGCGGAGGGTCTTGGCGGACGCCTTGCAAGGCTCGCCACGGGGGCCTTCTGTTGCCCGTGCACAGTTCGGGGTACTAGGGTACCCCTACCTTAGTACACCGACAGGAGCCCCCGGGTCTGGGCCATACACGGTGCCGAGCGCTGTTGGGCCAGGCCCAAAACAGGGCATGGGCACGCGCGGCCTGGGTCTGAACCAAGTCCACTCCGTATCCGCCGCGTTCCTCCGTAACGGCAAGCGTCAATTGCGGCGTTGTGGGGGAGGTAGGTGGCGTGCGAGGTCGCCCCACCTGTCGCCTCGGTTCCGCATCCCCGCCACGTGGCTCCCATGCTCTCGGGGTCGCGGACGGTGGAAGTGGGAAACTTGGCCGTTGCGAGCAGAGGCAGCAGGTCGGTCCTGATTCCTCGCCCTGATTTGCTGAGCGGGGCGGCCGAGCCCCCACCTTGCTTCTTTAAAAAGAGCGGAAGGGGAGCGCAGAAGCCCGCACTCTCCCATCTCCTCCTTTCCTCAGCTTCTGCTCCCCTTTCTCTCATCCGTCATGGGGAAAGGGAACATTGGTTCTTCATCGGTGGCGGCGAGGGTCGCCGCTAGACAGCGCTCCCCTTCCGACCCCACGCCCGGGGTGGCAGGACCAGCCACAAGAGGAAGAGGGAGGGGGCGAGGTCGCGGACGAGGTCGAGGCTCTCGGGGAAGAGGCGGACGGGGCGGCGCGCCGTCTCCGCCTCCGCCGGCGGTTCTGTTCCCTGCGGCGGTCCATACGGGGGACGACCCTTGCGAGTTCTTCGTCAGGCTGCGCCGGGCGCCTCGTCGTCGCCTCCGGCTTCCAGCTCCGTTCGCGAGCGCGATGGAGTCGGATCCGCCCGAGACACTGAGACTGCACATGAGGGGCTGTGGAATCAGCGGCATGCGAGTCCGTGTTGTATTCCCAGCCCCTAATGTGATGTATCTTGATCATGGGTGGAAGACGTTCACTCGCGTCCACAGCTTGAGGGCGGGGTTTACCCTCCATTTTAAGTTAATGGAGGGTGATCTCCTCTCCGTCAAGGTCTTCGGGGATCTCGGCACTCGGGCGAAGTGCTGCGTGGATAGCTCCTCCGACAGCGAAGATTCCCCCTCGAGCGAGAGTGACGAGGAGGGGAGCGATAGCGACGACGAGGGTAGCGGGCCTGATTAGTTGTCGGGCGCCGCTCCGTGCGTCACCGGCGACCCCATCATCCGCGTTGCCGGCTCCTTGAACTCTCCAGGGTCGTCTCCTTGGGCGACTGGCGTAGGGAGGCTGCGGAAGGGGAAGAGGGATGGCGGCAAGGCCGTCAAGTCGGAGTACGAGGGCGTAGTGCCCTCGACAGCGTGCTGACGTCCTGCCGCCCCGTCTTCGAGCCCCGCTTCCGGCGCCGCCATCTCCGTCAAGCCCTCGGAGAGCCCCCGGGATGTTCTCTTGGTGCCTTCTGGCACCTGTAGCTCGCCTAGGCGCTCCTTTTGCCCTTCTCGCCTCCTTGACCTACCTCCTGAAGAGAGGGACAGGAAAAGGATTACGGGCATCTTATCTTTTTAATTTGTAAGCCTTCGGGCCTTATCCGCATTTAAAACTTGTAATCCTCTCTTTCATGTTTTTCATTCTCCACGGACTGTATCCGAGTAGAATGTTTTTAATGAAAAAGGGATGTTTGAGAAGGGACGAAAGGCTTATCTGATACCGCAGCCCCCGGCAATTCTGGCTTGCCGCAGCCCCCGGCAACTCTGGCTTGCCGCAGCCCCCGGCAACTCTGGCTTGCCGGGGGTTGGATGCCGGCGCACCTTTCTTCTCCTCTTCGTTGTTTATTTTAGTTCTGAGAACAATTTAGCTAGTGTCGCAATAAGTTATTTTTGTAATATAACTTTGTTCTGGGCAATATTTGCTATGTTACTTCCTTTACTCAATTTCTTCCCTTGTATGTTACTGCCCTACGCTTTTCGGAAACTTGCGGTGCAGCACCCTTGCCATGGCGCCGAGAAAAGGAACTTCAGCAGCTTCTGCTGGCGGGTCGCTACCGACAAGCAACCTTGTCGCGGACTAGCTGCAGCTCACTTAAGTTGTTGAGCGGACTCGAAATAAAGTAAGGCGCCAAGCTAATCATGAGTCGGTTCCTCCGCGCAGGTTTTCCATACAAAGTACTATCGTTCGAGGAAGATAACTTAAAAATTTAAAACTGGTCGTTTAAACTTAGCAACTTAGCTTTTCTGTTGTCCATTTTCCGGCAAGGCGACAGTTCCTCGAGCGACGCTTGGCAGCCCACACCATTAGCCTAGTGGCTCATTATCGCTTACCGGGTGCGGGTGCTGCACAAGATGTTAGTAAACACATGCATATATGATTATGAAAGCATGTATTGACAAAATGTGCGCAACCCATAGGCTTTACTGATGCACGGGGTCTGCGCCCGGCTTTGTACAAAGGATTACATGCAACAGCGGCAAGACTTGTACAAAGGGTGGTTGCCGAGCGGGTTCCGCAACCGCGCCTCATGGGTAAAACTTGCGAAGAAGCTCTATATTCCAGGAATTGCTCACGGAAGGCCATCTTGGTCTCAAAGGCGGACAGCGCGGGCCTAGTGACTCGTTTTACCCGATAAGGGCCTTCCCACTTCAGGCGTCAACTTGTTGGAATTCTTGGCGGATTGAGCGCGCGAAGAACAAGGTCGCCTTCCTCGAAGCTTCGGCATTAACTGCGGCTATGGTAGCGGCAAAGCTTGCTGGTAACGAGCAGCTCGTCTGGCGGCTGAAGACGATCTTCCTCGAGGAGCAGCGCGTCATCTTGTCGCAGCTGCTCTTGCTCAAACTCATCATAGCGAGCACTCGAGGTGACCCGTACACGAGTTCCGTGGGGAGAACTGCCTGCTCCGTAGACTAGAGCAAAGGGTGTGCGGCGATGGCTCGACTTGGCGTCGTCTGATCGACCAAAGAACCACCGGCAGCTCCTCGATCCAGTTCCTTCCGCACTTGCACAGCCTGTCGAAAGTTCTGGTCTTGAGTCCTCGCAGCACTTCAGCGTTTGCTCTCTCTGCTTGACCGTTGCTTCTTGGGTGAGCAACAGAAGCAAAGCAGATCTTGGCGCCAAGATCTTGGGCGTACTGCATGAAGGTGCGGCTCGTGAACTGTGTGCCGTTATCGGTGATGATCCGGTTAGGAATCCCAAAACGGCAAACAATTGACCTGAAGAACTTGACGGCTAACTGTGCTGTCACCTTCCTCACTGGAAAGGGCCAGGATAAAGTGATCGTCTGGAGAGCTTGAGCTGGTTGGTGTATCTGTTTTGAATGGAACTGGCACGCTTCACACTTGGTTACTTGTGCGATCGCATCTGGAGGGCTTCGGCGTAAGAAACCTTGCCGAAAGCTTTGCGGCAAGTGCTCTTCGCCAATGTGGTGACCACACATGCCTCCGTGTATCTCCGCCAACAGCTTCATCCATCTTCCCGCAAATACACTTCAATTTCACTCCGTTGAGTCTTCTTACATGCAGGATGTTGTCAACAAACTGGTACATACTTGACTGCCGGGCTACTTTTTCCGCTTCTTCTTGCTCTTGGGAAGTTCTCCTATCTGAAGGAAATGGGCGATTTGTTTGTGCCCATGTTGGAGCCTCAGTGGCTCGACAACAAGGACTAAAGGCTCATCTATCACTGCGGGAACATCAGCTTCTCGGCAGGACACGTGGGTCCGCCGGAGTTGATGATCCCGGCAAGCTTGCCGAGCTTAAACTTGTCGAGGCGTTTGCTTCAACGATACAAACTGCATGGTTTGTCGGAGCATCTGCTCCTCGGTGATACTTGTGTTGGTTTTAGGGACCTTCTTGGCGGCGGCTTCAGAGAGCTCTGCGGAAAGTAGTCGCGGAAACCGATTTTCTCTTCTTGCTCATGTCTGTTGATGGTGTTACGGTTGGTTGAGTCAGCTTGAGCACAAAAATTCCTGGTTCCACAGGCAACTTAAGTGTGGCACATTTGGAGAGGCCATCAGCTATATCATTCTGAGTTCTTGGAACGTGTTCCATCTGCAGGCCTTCAAAGTGCTCTTCTAGCTTTCTCACTTCAACGATGTAGGCTTCCATCAACGGACTCTGATAATCTTTATTTACTTGGCGGACGACAAGTTGCGAGTCCCCCCTGACGATGAGCTTCTTAATACCAAGGTCTACGGCAATCCTCAGACCGGCAAGCAAACCTTCATACTCTGCAGTATTGTTTGTTGCTTGTTCCTTGGGAAAGTGCATCTGGACTATGTACTTGAGGTGCTCTCCGGTGGGTGCGATAAGCAGCACGCCGGCACCGGCGCCTTGCAGCGACAAAGCTCCATCAAAGTACATCAGCCACTCTTTATTTGCCTCCTTGACGGGGATGCTTGTCTCTAGAATTTCTTCGTCTTGCGTGGGCGTCCACTCTGCTATGAATTCTGCCAATGCCCTGCTCTGGATAGTTGAAGTGCTTTCAAACTTGAGACCAAAGCTTGACAGTTCCAAAGCCCACTCGACAATCCTGCTGTTGCTTCGGATTACGCAATATCCTCTTCAGCGGAAAGCGAGTGACAAGCTGTTATCTCGTGTGCTTGGAAGTAATGGCGCAGCTTTCTCGAGGCCATGAGGAGGCGAAAAGCAGCTTTGCACACCGTAGTACCTTGATCTAGCCCCTGCGAAGGGCCCGACAAAGTAGACCGGCGTTGCACCATTTTTTTACAGATCTTGTCGCAACCTACTGATCTGTTCTTGTCGGGACCAGAGCTTGTGGGGCGAAGCCCCTTGCTTGTCGCTAGATCGCTTGCCTCGGTTGTCGGCTCATCATCGCCTCCCTCTCCGCTACTAACGCAGCACTAACCACTTGATTGGTTGCCGCTATATACAACAACAACTTCTCTTGTGGCCTAGGTGCGACAAGTCTTGGAGCGGAGGACAGTATCTCTTCAAGTCTGCAGCGCAGCCTCCGCCGAGTCCATTTCATTGGGCCTGCCTTTTCAAAATCTTGAAAACGGCGGTAGCGTTCAACAGAACTTAGAGATGAACCTGCTGAGAGCAGCCACGCAACCGCAAGCCTCCCGACATCCTTGACGCGCTTTGGTGCTTGATCGCTCAATGGCCTTGATCTTGTCGGGATTGGCTTCAATTCCCGCTAAGACACAAAGAACCGAGAAGCTTGCGGAAGGGACTCCAAACACGCACTTCTCGGGGTTGAGCTTGAGGTTGATCTTGCGCAGATTTGCAAACGTCTCATCCAAATCTTGAACCAGAGTCGCTCTGTCTTTGCTCTTGACCACTATGTCATCCATGTAAGCTTCTACATTTCTGTGTATCTGTGGTCCAAAGGCATCATGGACAACCCTTGCAAAAGTTGAACCGGCATTCTTTAAACCGAAAGGCATCCGTATGAAGCAGTACGTGCCACATGGTGTAATGAATGCGGTTTTCTCTTCATCCTCTTCGCCATGAAGATCGATGATATCCTGAATATGCATCAAGAAACGAAGCGGATCACATCCAGCCGTGGAGTCAACAATCTGGTCGATCTGCGGCAAGGGAAATGGGTCTTTGGGACAGGCTTTATTAACATCGGTGAAGTCAATACAAAGCCTCCATTTCCCATTAGCCTTCGCGCATAACTACCGGATTGGCCAACCACGTGGGGTGGAGGACTCCTCGACAAGCCCCGCTGCTTCTAATTTCTTGATTTCTTCGCTATGAACTCTTGGCGCTCCTTTGCTGTTTCCTAACTCTTTGCTTGACGGGCGGCGTGAGGACGAGACAGCTAGGTGGTGCTAATTACTTCCACAGGAACCGGGGATGTCGGATGGTTGCCATGCAAACACATCGACATTCGCCCATGAGAAAGCAACGAGCTCGCCTTCCTATTTAGGATCAAGCGTGCATGATGGTGAAGGTACCACCGGTGCCGTCCTCCTTGGCGGGCACCTTCTTGGTCTTTGGCGGAGCTGCCATCGTCTTGTTGCACTTGCGGTGGAGCTCGATGGTGCGTCCTCAGCGGTGGCGCAGCACTCAAGAGGTGCGCTTGCGGAGTGGGCAACATAGCTCTTGCGGACCTGGTGGTCTTCTTCTTCCCTCCGGGAGCTTCGGCGGTAAGTGGTTTGCTATCTGTCGCGGCTGCTGCGTCCCGGTAAATCTTGTCGGCGCAGATAAGTGCATCCTTCTTGTCGCCATGGACAGAAATGACGCTTATCGGGCGGGCATCTTGAGTAGGTTGTAAGCATAATGAGAGGCGGCCATGAATTTGGCGAGTCTTTGGGCGGCCAAGTATGCCATTGTAGGGCAATGGGAAATCGGCAACGTCAAACGTGACCTTCTCGCCTGAAGTTGAGCTCGCTGCCGAATGTTACCGCAACGTGATCTTCCCTTTGGGCTTGCTCCTTCTGGGTTGATTCCTTGAAAGTACCAGTTTCTTGAGCTCATTGTCGAGGATTTGAAGCTTTTGGAGCACCGCAGAGGAGATCAAATTCAGGCCGCCCCGCCGTCAACCACATCTTGGTGACCTTGAGGTTGCGGATGGTTGGTGAGACCAACATCGGCAAGCACCCGACTGCAGTGATGCGATCGGGTGATCCTCAATGTCAAAGATGATGGGCGTCTTGGACCATTTCGAGGTTTGCGTGACTCTATGGATGGTTCTGCTGCATTGACCTCACGCATCCATTGCTTGAGTTGGCGGTGCGAGTATGCGAGATGCACCACCGCCGACGCAAAGGACCTCCGTCGCCTTTTGAAACTCCTGCTCATCACCTTCATCGTCTTCATCGTCCTCGTCATCTTCATCTTCATCTTCTTCCTTATCGCGCCACGGGAGGTTCATCTCCTTGCCGCTGCTTGGCTTCTTGGCGCCCTACCCGACCGGGTCTCTTCTTACTTGCTGCACTGCACCTTCTTGGGCCTTCTCCTTGTCTACGCCGCCGTACTCAGCTCTCGTAGCTCAACAAGCTGCTCGATTTTCTTGCAGCTCGGAGATCGTGGCCCTTAGTGCGGTGGATTTTACAAGATCTTGCTTGTTGGGCTGTCGGGTTTGTCGGCGTCGCCCACAGCTTGGCGGTCGGCGTCAACGGCAACCTCCTTGCGGAACCACCAGCCTTGGCTTTGTTGGCGACACCATCTTTGCCGGACTGCTCGACAACTAGTACTTCTTGGTTTTCTTCCTCCTGTTGTTCCGCCGCGGCTATTTCTTGCCGGGCGATCCCCTCACCGCCGACTCTGCTCCCACATTCTCTCCTCGAGTCTTCTTCCTTCTTCAGCGTGCACACTTGTCGGCCAGGGCGTAGAGCTCACGACGTCTTTCACTTTGCACATCGCCATCTCCTCCCTCATCCTGCGATTTCGTACATTCGATGGAATGCAATGATCACTTTGCAGCAGGTGGGCGTCTGGATGTTGTAGTGCACTCGACTGAATCTCTGGATGAATTTGCGCAGACTCCCCCTCCTTCAGGCAAGCAGGTGGAGATCACTCTCCTGCCATGAGGCTTGTGGTCGCTGTGAAGGCGCCAACAAGCTGGTGGCACAAATCTGCCAAGAAGAAATAGAGCCATCCGGCAAGTGCATGAGCCAAGATCGGCGTTTGGCTTGAGCACCGGGGAAAGTAGTTGGCAAGGATCTTGTCGTCTCGTCCCCCCGCAGCTTGCACCGCGATGGTGTAGATGTTGAGGAACTCCGATGGGTGTGTCCTGCCATCATACTTTTCTGGCACATCTGGTTTGAAGTTTTTCTTGTCGGGCCATCGGACTTGCCGCAGCTCACGAGTGAACGCAGGGCAACCTACCGCGATCTGACAAGTCGCTGGTTCCCCTGGCGCATGCATATCGACGATGGGCCCGCCGTTGGTCAGATTGATGGCGCGCTTCTCTTCGGCGCTCAATACGGGTTCGAGCGTCTTCTTCTTGTCGTTCTCGAAGAACTTGGCGTTGGTCGCGACGAGCTCGCGGATCCGACGACGCTGTGGAGTCGCTGTCGAGGTGGATCCGGCGAGTCGGCGATCTTGGCCTTCGGGAAGGGGAGTGTACGGTGGGTGCACCCCCGCAAGTCTCGTCGCCATCGGCTCGCGCCTTGTCGCCTCGCGCCGCGCGCGAAGCACTTTCGGTTGCAGCGGGGCGTCGCCGTTGGCGAAGCGATGAGACTCTGAATTGTGGCCCTCCATTAAATCGACCTTATCGGCCGTTGGAGGGTAATCTAGTAGTAATTGAGCTCTCGCCAAGGCTTCCGCTGGTGTGGTTGGCGGCAACGGCGTACGAAGCGAAGAACGGGATGTGCTCGGACTCCTAACCAAGTTAGGAGGAGCAGCATCCCGTCCCAGCGACCGTACCCCACTCGTACCGGCATGCTGAGGTGCATGCGGGTCTCGAGGGCCTCGGGATCCTCCAGCAGCCTTGATCCAGCGAGCGATGGTGCCACGAGCATCGTGGCGCTGTCGGTCCCGTGCCTCCTGCGAGGGACGCGGTGCGGACTCGGACGCCGACGCCTGTGCTGCCTTGTCCTTGGACCTGGCGGCATTGTGGGCTCTCTCGTCGACGCCGGTTCCTCCGCCCGCGTTTCCCCCACCACCTGACGGCTCCGGTGGTGGTGGGTTCGACGCGGACGGCTCTGCTGCTGCCGAAGACTTCTTCTTCGGTGCCATGTCGACGAAGATGTCGATGAAGTTGCTCGTGTGACCGCCGGATCGGGTTCACACAGCCTCGACGCCCCCTACCTGGCGCGCCAAAGATGTCGGGGGAGAACTGATCGAGTCCCACGAGCACCTACGGGACCTGGGTCCCTTGTGGTTCGGAGGGGGGCAAAGATTGCACGAAGAGCGGATCGAGGCGATGCACACGAGCAGATTTACCCAGCTTCGGAGCTCTCCGGAGAGATAATACCCCTACTGCTGCTCTGTGGATTACCTTGTGTTCTTGCTAGGGAGCAATGGGAGCTACAAGACCTAGCCTGAGTGTGGTTCCGTATGAGTGTGATGAACTAAGCCGGGGCTGGACCGAACCGAGCCGAACCCTTTCTACGTTGCACTTGGGCCTCCTTTTATAGGCACAAGGGGTCACCACATGTGGCAAGTAGACAAGGGTATGATGGTAAAACATAGGTTGGTACACCGCTTTGTACAAGGTACAGAATCTATACCTAACTCGACGGCAAGGGACAAGAGTCATCAATGCCCGCCTCGGTCGCTGAAAGGTAACAGGACCGTCAAGTCGCCTCCGTTTGCCACGATGGTAGCTTGTCGGCCGCTTGTCGCTACTCCCGCTGGCTGCACAGCCCGTCGACACGCGTGCCAGGGAGAGCCCGTGGTGACACGTTGGCGGGTGAGCTGGAGCGGAGGTGAAGAGAGGTCGCCCGCCCGGCAAGCGCCTTGCCGCGCGGAACCTTGTCGCTTGGGGGCTCGGCGCCCCAAGCCTTCCGGCAAGCTCCTCTTGCCGGGCCTTGCTTCCTTCGCGCCTGAGTGGCCTTCCCGCAAGCTCCTCTTGCCGGGTCTTGATTACTTTGTTCTTGAGCGGCTCACGGCAAGCTCCTCTTGCCGGAGTCTTGTTTTCTGGAGGGTCATGGAGGGTCTTGGCGACGCCTCGGCAAGGCTCGCCACGGGACGCCATGACGCTTGCCCGTGCAGTTCGGGGTACTAGGTACCCCTACCTTAGTAGACATTGTCTATATATATATATATATATATATATATATATATATATATATATATATATATATATATGTGTGTGTGTGTGTGTGTGTGTGTGTGTGTGTGTGTATATGAGTTTTTGTCCTCTACAGCATTCACTTATTGCTAATTCTTCAAGTTGACTTTTTCTGCTAAGTGAATGTGATCGGACCCTTCCCCTCTATGCTAAACTCAACCTAACCTTTTCACAAATTCTTCATGTGCGTTCTAATTTGAAACTTGTTCAAAATCTTCACTGTGTCCTTGACAGTTGAAGAAATTGCGAACTGAACTTAAACTAATCTTATCTGAATTTTCGGCTTTGCCGCTCAAACCGTTCTGCATCCCACGACAATACTTATCTATTCACCCATGATTCTACAAGATCGCCACCTCACAGTACGTGGGTGACACATGTCACGTGAATGAGAAGGGCCAGGGGCACGTTCGTCTGAAATCTTTGGGCATACAGTTTTTCACTTCCGCTATAAATACCCCTGCCTCTTCCTCACTTCGCTCGATCTCACTCCCGCTCGAGCTTCCCAAACCCTAGCGCCGCCGCTACTTCATCGTCGCCGGTGAGGAAGAGCTTCACTGCCTCGACCTCGTCGATGTCGTACTCGCGCCGGTTGCGGATTTCTTCACTCTGCCGCCGCCGTAGCTGTCTTCCTCTGTCGAGTTAGGGCGTGGAAGATCTGAACGGACGAACTTCACTTCTACACTTCATAGTTCGTCGTGTTCTTCATCAAGGGGTAAGTAAAAGTTACTTTTACTGCCCGCTTTGATTCATGTGTTTTTGTTGAAAATCTTCAAAGGTGTTTATTCTTGAAATCTTCACACACTAAACACCTCACATGTTATCTGTTCTTGATTCGTTTCTCCAAGCGATGATTTTCTTCAAGATTCCTCAATTGTGTGGATTTTCAAATCTGTACAACTCTGGAACCTAAGATTAAGAACGCTTAGTGAAATTCTTCAAGACTCATCTGGTCAAATTCCTCAAACCTATTCTTTTTGAAAATCTTCTGAGAACGCATATGACCTCTCCAAATTCCTCGCAACTATACTCTGTTCAGGTACACATGTCCGCTGCTGAATCTCTAGGTTCTCATCAACTTAACTCATTTGCAGTGTTCCTTGAAGAAAAGTTGCACACCTCTTCAGAAACTTCAGTGGTTCATCCTCAGCTGAAGAAAATGGCTGATGGTAAGAAACCACAGAAGGGAGGAAAGAGGCCTGAGGTCAATACTGCGTTTGAAATCCCTAAGGACATTTATGCTGGATACTGCACTCCTGATGAGGCCAAGTTTGGCAAGGAGGACAAGAATCAGCGCAAGGTGCGCATACAACGGATAGAGAGGAGATGGGCACGAGAATGGAGGGAGTACAGGTATGTTACTCCCAAGTACATGAAGAAATTCGCGCTCAACCCTCCATGCTCAAGACCTCCATTGGCACCTGGCCAACTGGCGGATCCCACCAGCCTCAAGCTTGGTGAGGACTATGCTGATGAATGGGCAAGGCGCCAGGCCAAACTGGCCAAACAAGCAAAGGAAGTAGTGAGGAAATTCAATGAAGACTCTGCTGCTGCTGCTACCACTGCTGAGGCCTCTCTAGTAAGCCCAGAAAGGCGATGCCTAAGAAGCCTGCTCATAAGTCAAGTGCTTCTTCTTCAATGCCCTCACGGCCAAGCTCCTCAGCAATGCCCTCAAGGCCAGAATCTTCAAAGCCCTCACGGCCAATTCCTCGGTCTGCTCCTCCTCCTCCAAAGTCCTTAGCTCCTCCGATAAAGTCTTCAGCTGATCCTACCAAATCCTCTGCACCTGTGCATCTCGCCACATGCCAAAAGGACAACTGGCATCTCAATTGCCTCTGGAGCATCTGCAAGCTCCACTGCTGCACCAAGTTCCTCAGTCGGCCCATCTCTGCTGAAGAAAAAGGCCACTGCTGGACGAGGCCTTCGACCAAGTCCTCACAAGAAGCAGGTCACCTTCCAAATTCCCTCTGATGATGATGAGGCTGATGATGAAGAACTTGCCGAAATCATCAGAGACAGGCAAGCCAGGGCCGCTAGAGCCAAAGGCAGCAATGTGCCCCTACTACTGGATCCAAAGTTTATCCTCGATTTCATTGACTTATGGCACAAAGACCCTAACACACCTCTGCCGGAGATGAACCTCACGCCTGGTCAAAGTCATGTTCTGACTCACTTCATTGAGGAAGAGAAGTGGAAATATGAACAAGGCCGAAAACTGAAGAAAGCGCAGTACAAGAAACAGCGCTACCTCAAGGACAATGTCGTCACTCTTACCCCTGAACAACTCATTGCTTTGCAAGCTGAAATCAAGCAACTGAGTGATGATTTCAATCGGTACTATGCTGATTGGAAGGGAGCAAAGGTTCGGTTCGTCAATTTGATGA
Source organism: Aegilops longissima (assembly GCA_021605205.1). Classification (NCBI taxonomy): domain Eukaryota; kingdom Viridiplantae; phylum Streptophyta; class Magnoliopsida; order Poales; family Poaceae; genus Aegilops; species Aegilops longissima. Next base: position 609,183,686 of record CM038679.1, on the reverse strand, counting down.
AGACATTTACTTCAACTGCTACTGCTCCTGTGCACGTTGAAATTCCTCAGGCTGAAGCATCTGCTCAGCCTACTGAAGAACATGCCAGCACCGCTGATGTCAGTCAGGCTGCTGAAGAAAATGAGAGTACCAGGGCTGATGACTCCATTCCAGCCACTAAAGAAATTACCAGGGCATCCACTAGTGGTGCGCCTGAAGAAAATGAAGAAGTCAGGGCAACTGCAACAGTTGCGCCTGAAGAAACTAAACCCAAGTCCTCTGCACCTCCTGCGCCTACACCACCTCCGATCCTTCCATCTGCACTAGATGTGAAGAAGACCAAGGCTGCAGAGCGTGCAGCGATGAAAAATAGGAAGGCATCAGCTTCATCAGATTCTTCAGCTCCGAAGAAAATGAAGCCTTTGACAAGTTCAACTGAAAATCCAATTGATGTCGTTCCTGTCTCTTACATGCCATCAAAGGACCTTGTTCCGTTTGGTGAAGATTATGTGATTCCCGAGGAATCCGATGAAGAAACTCCTTCTGCTGCTTCGTCAGAGTAGTTGGATGAAGAAATTGAAGTGGATAGAATCCCTTCAACCCCAGTCGTTTCCTCACCTATGCCTCAGTTCACTGCTGAAGAGGCAGGTGTTGAAGAAATGGAAGATGAGGATGTGGACATCAGCTGTACCACACATGTACTGAATGATGACTTTTGGGAAAGTCAGCACCCCAACTCTCCGTTGTTCACTCCTCTCCAAGCAATTCCTCAGTCTCCTGTTGCTACTAAAGTGCAAATGGGATCTGATGAACCTCGTGCAACCCCGTCCGTCCATGAAGAAATTCCAGCCACTAGTGCTGAAGAAAATGTTAATGAAGAATTGATTACCCAGGCTGCATCTGCAGAAGAGCCTGAAGTTCCTCAGCATGAGGAACCTGATATTGTGATTCCCGAGGTGGTAATGCAGATAACCGACACCCCTCAACCCAAGCCAAAGAATCCCTTCTCCAAGAAGCCAAAATTCAAGGCTAATGATTTCTTCGGCGAGCGTGTGTTCTTCACTGAATTCAACCCATATGACAATGCTTGTCTTAGAAGGAAGCGTTTCTGGACTGCCAGCCAGGCCAACTTCTATTCCTCAGTACTCTTCGACATGGACAAAGTCTTCGACCACCAGCACATTCCTCACGTGGACATGGAATCCATGCCTTGCTTCACGCCGGTCCTCAGTAAGCTTCACGATGCAGGTTTGCTTAACTTTTGCACTGACATCGTTGACTGGAATGAAGAGCTAATTCTTCAATTCTATGCGATGCTGCATATCACTGGAGAAGCAAATGACATCAACTCCTGGTTGTTGGACTGGATGACCAAAAACACTCATTACAAGGCACCAGCCTCTGAATTGCTTCGTGCCTTGCCTATCAGTCCTCCACCATAAGGTGATCGTTGTCTGTATGATGAGCCTGAACTCGCTGATCACTATATGCAAGTGCTCATGAAGCCGCTGAAGCCTGGACAAGCACAAAGGACCAAATTCCTTGTGAAGGAATTGTTGTATGTACCAACGACCATCTATCGCATTCTGACGAAGACGATCAGTCCAATCAAAGGTCATGACTCAACTGATGAAGAAATTGTTGGGATGATGAAGAATATGCTCTTCAACATCATGCATGGTATTCCTATCAATTACCACGATTTCTTCATGAGGACTCTTGCAAATGTTGCACTTTCCCCGTTTGAGTTGAAGCCTTATGCTCCATGGATCATGAGATTCCTCAGAACAAGGTCTTCGCTCAACTACAAGGCTGACACTCTCAACCATGCCAGCTACTTGCCCCCGATTGAAGTCCTCAAACGGACATATTCTTCAGCTGAAGAAAAGGGCAAGGCACCTGCTGTTATCGATGAAGGCATTCGTCCATTGGATGGTCAGTTTCGCAAAGCTGCATCTTACTCCACCAATGATGACTCTGCCACACATGATTCTGCTGCCAATGCTACCAAGTCAAGTCCTCAAGCCACAGCTCCTCGTGTGCTGACTGACCGTGAGCTGCTTCTAAGTCTTCACCAGAAGGTCGATCGGAACCACAAATGGGTTAACCGTCAGTTTGGTTCTATTCTTCACAACATGACCTCTACACATAATGCAGTGAAGAAAAACCATTACTACCTCCATGAAGTTTTCGATCGCACCTGGGCTATTCTGTCACATCTGTATGGTGAAGAAGATCTGACGCAAATGGGCTTCAAAGAAGACTTTGACTGGTCTGCTCCTCCGTCGAAGAAGCTCAAGAAGGTCAAGGTTCCTCCCTTGGTCGCCAGTTCATATTCTTCATCCCGCGACACGGACGAGTACGAAACTTGGACGACACTGCAGCAGGCCCTACATCGACTCAAGACCCCAAAAACACTGGCGCTCCTCCATCTTCATGATATTCTTCAGGGGCGTTAGTCCTCATTTTCAACCATTTTGGTCATTCCATGACAAAGGGGGAGAAATTTGAGTTAGTCTTCAAGCGGGTCTATCCTATATGGGCGTTTTTAACTTACAAATCTCATTCTTCTGATGACTTTGCTGGATCGAGTTGTAATCTTAAACTCTATGGTGGTCTGATACTTTTGCTGAGTTTTTTCTGCATGCTTATTCCTCATCAATGTTAATGCACGCATGCCAAATTACATCAGTCACCATATTTCATCATGCATTTCAAATTCTTCATACTATATGTCCAAAGCATGTATGAATTACAAGATATAGGGGGAGATCTCCATGATTATACTCTTCAAGTGTGCATAGCTTCAAAAGCAAAATCCTCACTATGCACATCTTTAGGGGGAGTTCTTCTATATCTTGTAATCAAACTCCTCAATATCAGTATTTACACTTCTTATGTTTATCCCCGTTGAAAACTTAACCTATATTGTCATCAATCACCAAAAAAGGGGGAGATTGTAAGTGCATCTAGTGCCCCTTAGTGATTTTGGTGTATTGAAGACTTATAGGTTAAGAGACGGATGTGTTTGTAAGTGTACACAGGTCTATAAGTCTATGAGGAGTTTGATATTTACAGAGAAAGTCGGCCCCTAAAAATGAAGTTCTTCGACTGAAGACTTTGGATTCTGAAGACTTTCTGAAGACTTTGGAAGTGAAGAAATTGGTGTGACCTTGAAGACTAGGTAATCATTCGAGGAACATGAAGCGTGAAGACTCTTGATTTTACTGTTTCATTTTCTCTTTCTTGAGTCATAGGAAACACCGTACTGTTAAAGGGGGTCGAGGAAATACTAAGGAAAAATTTCCATGTGATGCTCATCTCAAAATCCTACACCTACCAATCCCTTCGAGTGAGGCCCGTGGAAATCTCTCACAGTTCAGTCATATTCTTCAGTGACAGAGACGAAGTTCTTCTGGTCTCTGAGGAATTTTTTCTGACTGAGGAGTTAGGAATTCGCCAGTGCGGATTGCCTATGAAGTGAGGAACATGATAGCCCTGAGGTATTTGAGAGTCAAATATTCCGACCATTGTTGTGCTACGCGCCAGCTGTCCCAAAAATATCTACCCACCTAACGGTCATATCAAACAAGGGCATTTATGTCTTATCATGTCAGGCTGCTCTCCGGCTATAAATAGCCGCCCCTACAACCACTAGTTGGTTGGCTGCTCCGAGAGAAACTGACACTTGTCATTTGAGAGCAACCCATCCTCCGAGGACTTTGAGCGAAAATTATCGAGTGAGGAAATCCCAAACCCAAACCTACAAAACCCCAAAGTGATTGAGCATCACTGAAGAGAATGATACTGCGTGGATCCGACGCTTGTTTCCTTTGAAGATTGTGCTTCTTCCAGACGGTTAGGCGTCAAGGTCTAGAGCATCCAAGAGGAATTGTGGATCGCCGAGTGACCGAGTTTGTGAAGGTTCGGAAGTCACCTGATGACTTACCACGATTGATTGGGAGAGGTCTGTGTGACTTCAGCTCAAGGAGAATACGGTGAGGACTGTGTGTCCAGGACTGGGTGTCCTCGAGTTTAAATACTCAGCCGCTCCAACCAGATGTACAACTGAGACAGCAGTTGGAACTGGTCTACCAAATCATTGTCTTCACCGAGCTTACTGGTTCTATTTCCTCAACTCTTTCATTTCCTCGTCTCTGTTGTTGTGTGCTTGTTCATATCTGTTTGAAGACTTTGACTGAAGACTTCTCAATTTCCTCAGTTCAATTTCTTCAGTCTATCCATCTTCATCTTGTGTTATCATGTGTTTACGCTTTCTGTACTCTGTGCTTGTCTTCATTTCATCATGATGATTATGCGTGTGTTTTGCTATGCTTACTTTTGAGTACTTATTCCGCTGCAAGTAGTTCTTCATTTAGGAATTTCCTCACCAGCAAATTCCTCAGTGAAGAATTCATAAAAATCGCCTATTCACCCCCCTCTAGTCGATATAACGCACTTTCAATTGGTATTAGAGCAAGGTACTCCCTTGTTCTGTGTGATTTTGGTTTAACCACCTGGAGTTTTAGTTATGTCGACCGCAGGTATGATCAAGGTCTCTGCTGGGTGTCCTACCTTCGATGGAACGGACTACCCCTACTGGAAGAATAAGATGCGAATGCATCTTGAGGCAATTGATAACGATCTCTGGTATGTTGTGGAAAATGGTGTTCCCTCAGTCACACCTTCCCTGAATACTGCTGATGTGAAGAGATTCAAGCAATTCAATTCTCAAGCGAAGAACATCATATGTGGCCATCTGAGCAAAGGGCAATATGGTAGAGTGAGTGCTTTGGAAACTGCTAAGCTTATCTGGGATAGGCTCTCCAAAGTAAACGAAGGAGTCTCAACTCAACATGACTCTCGCGTCAACGTTCTTCGCAATCTCTTCAATCGCTTCAAAAGACTCGACAATGAAAATGTTCAGCAAACCTTCGATCACCTCACTGATATCACAAATGAGCTTCAAGCGCTTGGCACCACTGACATCACCGACCATGAGGTGGTGAAGAAATTGCTAAGATCACTCGATTCCTCATTTGACACTCTGGCACTGATGATTCAAGAGCGTGCTGATTACAAGGCACTTGATCCGGCTGGTATCCTCGAGAGGCTAAACGCTCATGAGTTCCAGCTTGCTGAGAAGAGAGATCTCTATGGTTCGAGCTATGGCAAACCACGTGCTCTGAAGGCCAAGGCAGTCTCTGAGTCTGAAGAAGAGGACTCTACTAGTAGCCTTGGTGATCCTGAAGAACTAAGCCAGGAACTATGACTGCTTGTGAAGAAATTCAGAAGTTCTCAAGACGTGGTCGCTTTGGAAAATCCTCAAGGAGCAATGACTCCTCATCTAGTGACTACAAGAAGAGGCTATGCCACAAATGCAAGAAACCTGGTCACCACATTCAAGATTGTCCTCAGTGGGACAAGGAATTAAAGAAGAAATACAAGGATTACAGTTCTGATGATGCAAAGAAGAAGAAGAGATCTTCAAAGTCTTCATCGTCAAAATCCTCGAAGTCTTCATCTCACAAGAAGAGCAGCTCCAAGAAGGCTCGAGCATTCATTGGCAAGGAAATGGATTCTGAGGTTGAATCTGAGGATCATGAGGAAGAGGAGGCATCCGAGGAGTCCGAGTCTGGTGTGGCAAGCCTAGCTCTTGCTACCGCATTCGTCAGCAAGTCTATCTTCAACTCTGAAGAAAATGGCAACACCAACAATGCTGATGAAGGCAATGATGACTACGCTCCCACCTATTGCTTCATGGAAAAGGGTGCCAAGGTAACTAAATACCCCTCCTATGAATCTAGTGAGGATGAATCTGATGAAAATCTTAAGCCCAGCTACTCTAAACTTGCTAAGATTGCTGTGAAACAACAAAAGGCTATTGAAAAGCTTCAAAACATGCTAGACAAAAGTGATGATATGTTGGGTGAAGAAATGGACCGCACTAAAGACTTAACTGAAAATCTTCGGAGACTTCAGTCTAAGTTTAATTATTTCTACTACATGCATGGAAATTAAACTAACTATTTTTTTTGTTTTTTCATAAGGTTTATCAAACACACAAGAAGAAAACAGGGAAAAGAATTTAAACTAGCATGGATAGTACAATGAAAGAGTATGAGCACCGACAACTAGAATAGTGTGTGAACATGAATGTAAAGTCAGTGGGAAATACATACTCCCCCAAGCTTAGGCTTTTGGCCTAAGTTGGTATATGGCCATGGATAGCGGCTACTCTCCCCGGTGTACTGAGGAGTGTCATCATACTACCACCGGTCGGCGATCTCCTCCGGATCCCACTGATAAGATGATGGACGATATGGGTCCAGTGGTGGTTCCGCTCGGGCTCAGAGGCGATGTCCGCCTCGGTGCTTGACACCGCTCCGGCAAGATAAGGTATTGACCTGCAGTTAAATCAAACAAAGAAGGTGCAGGCAGGGTAATAATCTCATTGTGTTTCTTATTAAATCTCAGGTTATACAGAAGCATCCTATCATCATTATCAACAATGAACTCATGAGCTACCATGCTCCTGTAATCTAAAAGGGCAAGAGGCATAGATGTCTCCTCTTCCTCCTCATGTCTAATAGGTATCTCGAAATATTCAGCAAGACTTGCAGCATAGATACCTCCAAAGATGGGGCCCTTTGTATGGTTTAGACTTAACCGTTTAGCGATAACAGCACCCATACTAAAACTGTTATCACCAAATAAGGCATGGAGCAGAATAATAATATCAGGAACATTAAAGTTTCCACTATTTCCACGAGCAATTAAGCATCGACTAGGAAATAAAGCAAAGTAGCGTAAGACAGGAAAGTGTATGCTAGTGATTCTTGCATCGTAACCCTTCTTCGGTTCCCCTACAGTAATAGTATCAATGAAACCATCCACATCTTTATGATGTGGTTCATCTAACCTACCCTCAAAGGGTATTCTACAAACCGCGCAAAAATTACGCAATGACATTTCCCTAACCTCGTCATATAAATGAAAAGATACTGAAGGAGGTGATTTCTTAAGATGATAATAAATGTTTTGCACGAAAGTATTGGTAAGCAAGAGATATTGTTCGATCCGGTCATGGAGGAAGTCGACGAGGCCCGCATTTTCAACCAAAGAATAAAAGTCTTCATAAATCTCGGCTGCTCTCAAGAAATTATCACAAGTCCTTACTTCCGCTATGCGAGGAAGATTATAATTGGCCTTTTCTTTCTCCTTGGCTTGCTTATCCTGAGAAGCTTGGCTAGCAGAGCCCCTCAAAAGCCACCTCTTCATTTTCTGAAAATTCTGAAATTTTTAGTAACTTCAAAATAAAAGTAGATTAAACTGAACAAGATTGATAGCAGCTACTCCTACAAGTGCCTAGAGCCTATATCATGCATTAGAATTACTTGGGACCTCATAAATTTAACATGCAAGCTCAAGAACAGGGTCACGAAGGCATCAAGGATTTGCAATGAATAAAGCACTAGAACAAAAACTAATTGGATCAATGGAGGAGTCACATACCAAGCAACAATCTCCCAAAGCAGTTTTGTGAATGGAGCTTTGAGCAAGGAGATCGAAAATCTAAGCAAAATGAGCTAGAACTCATGCTTGAGCTGGATGGGGATGTTTTTGGCAATAAGATGGAGTGTGTGGGTGCAGGAATAAGTGGAGGGGGTCCACCGTGGGCCCACGAGACAGGGGGCGCGCCCTATAGGGGGGGGGGGCTCACCCCTTGTGGCCAGGTGGTAGACCCCCCTACAGTGTTTTCAGTGCCTAAAATCCTTAAATAATTCATAAAAAATCATACTAACTTTGTAGGGCATTTGGAGCACTTTTATTTTCGGGATGTTTTTTATTGCATGGATACTTCAGAAAACAGATAGAATATTCTATTTCTACTTTATTTATTCTAAGTAACAGAAAGTAAAGAGAGGGTACATAAAGTTTTGCCTTCTAGTTTCATCCATCTCATGATCATCAAAAGGAATCCACTAACAAGGTTGATCAAGTCTTGTTAACAAACTCATTTCGAATCACATAAAACTGGAGAAATTTCGAAGTGACACTAGGTTACCTCAACGGGGATATGAACATCCCCAATAATAAGAATATCATACTTTTTCTTTGCAGTAGGAAGAGGAAATTCAAAACCTCCAAATATAATTGATGGAATTTTCCCAATAGAGTTTATGCTATGAACTCGAGGTTGTTTCCTCGAAAAATGTACCGTGTGCTCATTTCCATTAACATGAAAGATGACATTGCCCTTGTTGCAATCAATAACAGCACCTGCAGTGTTTAAAAAGGGTCTACCAAGAATGATCGACATACTGTCGTCCTTAGGGATATCAAGAATGACAAGGTCTGTTAAGATAGTAACATTCGCAGCAACAATAACAGGCACATCCTCACAAATGCCGATAGGTATAGCAGTTGATTTGTCAGCCATTTGCAAAGATATCTCAGTAGGTGTCAACTTACTTAATTCAAGTCTACGGTACAAGGAAAGAGGCATAACACTAACACCGGCTCCTAAATCATATAAGGCAGTTTTAACATAATTTCTTTTTATGGAGCAAGGTATAGTGGGTACTCCGGGATCACCAAGTTTCTTAGGTATTCCACCCTTAAAGGTATAGTTCGCAAGCATGGTGGAAATCTCAGCTTCAGGTATTTTTCTTTTATTAGTGATGATATCTTTCATATATTTAGCATAAGGGTTTGTTTTAAGCATATGAGTTAAGCGCATGCGTAAGAAAATAGGTCTAATCATTTCAGCAAAACGCTCAAAATCCTCATCATCCTTTGTCTTGGATGGTTTAGGAGGAAAGGGCATGGGTTTCTGAACCCATGGTTCTCTTTCTCTACCATGTTTCCTAGCAACAAAATCTCTCTTATCATAACGTTGATTTCTTGATTGTGGGTTATCAAGATCAACAGCAGGTTCAATTTCTATATCATTGTTATTACTAGGTTGAGCATCCACATGAACATCATTATTAGAATTATCATTAGGTTCATGATCATCTCCGGATTGTGTTTCAGCATCAGAGATAGAAGTATCATTAGGATTCTCAGGTGTTTCTACATTAGGTTCACTAGAAGCTTGCAAAGTCCTATCATTTTTCTTTTTCTTCTTCTTAGAAGAACTAGGACCATCTAGATTATTATTCTGAGAATCTTGCTCAATTCTCTTAGGGTGGCCTTCAGGATACAAAGGTTCCTGAGTCATTTTACCAGTTCAAGTAGCCACTCTAACAGCAAAATCATGTTTATTATTTAGTTCATCTAGCAATTCATTCTGAGCCTTAAGTACTTGTTCAGCTTGAGTGGTAACCATAGAAGCACGTTTACTAGTGAGTTTAAGTTCGCCTTTAACTCTAGACATATAATCACTCAAGCGTCCAATCATATAAGCATTATTTTCAATTGTCTACTAACATAATCATTGAAATTTTCTTGTCTATCCATAAAGTCATCAAATTCATCTAAGCATTGGCTATGAAACTTAGTAGACGGGATTTCAACTTTATCATATCTATAGAGAGAATTTACCTTTACTACCTGTGTCGGGTTATCAAGACAATGTGCTTCTTCAACATGCGGTATATTAAGACCATGTATTTCTTCAATAGGAGGTAAATTCTTAACGTCCTCAGCTTTAATACCTTTTTCTTTCATTGATTTCTTTGCCTCTTGCATATCTTCAGGACTGAGGAATAAAACACCTCTCTTCTTCGGAGTAGGTTTAAGAATAGGCTCAGGAGTTTGGCTCAATTGGTTCAGGAATTGCTTCATGAATTGGCTCAGGAAGAGTCCAATTATTTTCATTTTTCAACATATTGTTCAATAATAATTCAGCTTGGTCGACTCTTCTTTCCCTAAAAACACAACCGGCACAACTATCCAAGTAGTCCTTGGAAGCATCAGTTAGTCCATTATAAAGATATCAAGTATTTCATTTTTCTTAAGAGGGTGATCAGGCAAAGCATTAAGTAGTCGGAGAAGCCTCCCCCAAGCTTGTGGGAGACTCTCTTCTTCGATTTGCACAAAATTATATATTTCCCGCAAGGCAGCTTATTTCTTATGAGCAGGGAAATATTTAGAAAAGAAGTAATAAATCATATCATGGGGACTACGCACACAACCAGGATCAAGAGAATTAAACCAAGTTTTAGCATCACCCTTTAATGAGAAAGGAAATATCTTAAGAATATAATAATAGCGAGACTTCTCATCATTAGTAAACAGGGTGGCTATATCATTCAACTTGGTAAGATGTGCCACAACAGTTTCAGATTCATTGCCATAAAAAGGATCAGATTCAACTAAAGTAATTATTTCAGGATCAACAGAGAATTCATAATCCTTATCAGTAACACAGATAGGTGAAGTAGCAAAAGCAGGGTCAGGTTTCATTTCAGCATTAAGGGATTGCTGCTTCCATTTAGCTAATAACTTCTTAAGATCATATCTATCCTTGCAAGTAAAAATAGCTCTAGCAGCTTCTTCATCCATAACATAACCCTCAGGAACAACAGGCAATTCATAATTAGGGGGAGAACCTTCATCATCAGTTTCATCAATAATTTCATTTTCAGTAATTTCATTCTCCCTAGCCCTATTAAGTTGTTCATCAAGAAATTCACCTAACGGCACAGTAGTATCAAGCATAGAAGTAGTTTCATCATAAGCATCATGCATAGAAGAAGTGGCATCATCAATAACATGCGACATATCAGAATTCTTAGCAGTAGTAGGTTTAGGTGTCGCAAGCTTACTCATAACAGAAGGAGAATCTAGTGAAGAGCTAGATGGTAGTTCCTTACCTCCCCTCGTAGTTGAGGGATAGATTTTAGTTCTTTGATCTTTCAAGTTCTTCATAGTGATCAGCAGATATAAATCCCAAGTGACTCAGAGAATAGAGCTATGCTCCCCAGCAACGGTGCCAGAAATTAGTCTTGATAACCCACAAGTGTAGGGGATCGCAACAACTTTCGAGGGTAGAGTATTCAACCCAAATTTATTGATTCGACACAAGGGGAGCCAAAGAATATTCTTAAGTACCAGCGGTTGAGTTGTCAATTCAACCACACCTGGATAACTTAGAATCTGCAGCAAGGTATTTAGTAGCAAAGTAATATGATAGTAATGGTAACAGTGATAAAGGTAAAGATGGCAGTATGGTAGTGATTGTAACAGTAGCAATGGAAAAGTAAATAAGCGAAGCACAATATATGAAAAGCTCGTAGGCAATGGATAAGTGATGGATAATTATGTCGGATGCGATTCCTCATGTAATAGCTATAACATAGGGTGACACAGAACTAGCTCCAATTCATCAATGTAATGTAGGCATGTATTCCGAATATAGTCATACGTGCTTATGGAAAAGAACTTGCATGACATCTTTTGTCCTACCCTCCCGTGGTAGCGGGGTCCTAGTGGAAACTAAGGGATATTAAGGCCTCCTTTTAATAGAGTACCGGACCAAAGCATTAACACATAGTGAATACATGAACTCCTCAAACTACGGTCATCACCGAGAAGTATCCCGATTATTGTCACTTCGGGGTTGTCGGATCATAACACATAATAGGTGACTATAGACTTGCAAGATAGGATCAAGAACTCTCATATATTCATGAAAACATAATAGGTTCAGATCTGAAATCATGGCACTCGGGCCCTAGCGACAAGCATTAAGCATAGCAAAGTCATAGCAACTTCAATCGCAGAACATAGTGGATACTAGGGATCAAACCCTAAAAAACTAATTTTATTACATGGTAAATATCATCCAACCCATCACCGTCCAGCAAGCCTACGATGGAATTACTCACACACGGCGGTGAGCATCATGAAATTGGTGATGGAGGATGGTTGATGATGACGACGGCGACGAATCCCCCTCTCGGAGCCCCGAACGGACTCCAGATCAGCCCTCCCGAGAGGTTTTAGGGCTTGGCGGCGGCTTCGTATCGTAAAACGCGATGAAACTTCCTCCCTGATTTTTTTCCTCCATGAAACGGAATATATGGAGTTGGAGTTGAGGTCGGTGGAACATCAGGGGGCCCATGAGACAGGGGGGCGCGCCCTATAGGGGGGCGCACCCCCACCCTCGTGGACAGGGTGTGGGCCCCCTGGCCTTCATCTTTTGCCAGTATGTTTTATATTTTCTGAAACTTATCTCCGAGGATTTTCAGGTCATTCCGAGAACTTTTGTTTCTGCACAAAATAACACCATGGCAGTTCTGCTGAAAACAGCGTAAGTCCGGGTTAGTTTCATTCAAATCATGCAAGTTAGAGTCCAAAACAAGGGCAAAAGTGTTTGGAAAAGTAGATACATTGGAGACGTATCACCCATCCTCTAGCCCCCCGTGCCGAGCTTTTTCTCCGGCGATCCCCATGCCACCGCCCCACCACCGCCAGCGACCACCGCCCCCACCCTGAACCCTAAGATAGATAGTGGGTTACCTCTCCGGTGAGCCTCCCTCCCCGCTGAGGCTGGTTCTTCCTTCACCCAGCGAGCCCCCACCCCACCCCTAAAATCGACCGACCCAAAGTCAATTCAGTCGATGAAGTGTAGCTAAATGGGAGCAGCATCGCAAGCAAGAGCAAGAGCGAGAGCAGCAGCAAGAGCAAGAGCAATAGCAAGAGCAGACCAGGCAGGGGACCGAGAGCAAGAGCATTGCAGCAGTGCGAGTGAGAGCTAAAGCAGCCACAGCTCCTACTGATGTGGACGTCGCCGCCGAGGGAGCGACGCCATGGAGGAAGTGGCCGGCGACACCGCCGTGGATGGAGCCGCACCGTGTCGGCTCGGGACCTAGCGCCGGCAGCACCGTGAGATCGAATCAAGAAGAAAATGCGGCGATTAGTGTACAACCTCTTTGGTGGCGCCGATTAGGCCGCAGCTTCATCCAAGTAAACGGTGATGATGATGCTCTTCCGGTGGTGCAGGTGAAGACGGCGGTGTGGGATTGGAGGTGGCATGAAAGACGAGGGGAACGTCGGGGCAGCTCCTTGGAGGTGGAGGACGGGGTGGCTGGACCGACGGGACGACGAGATCGACGACGGATCCTCATCCGGTACGGTGGATGAGGGACGTCGAGGTGTTGTTGTGGACGACGTCGTCGGGGAAGAGGCTCCGGCTGGGTGGCGGATGGAGGAGGGTGTGGGGCTTCGTCGTGGGTTTTCCCGGCCTCGGTGTATGAATGGGTGGGCGGATGGGATGTGAGTGGGGAAGACGCGCTTGTCCGAAATGTGGGGTAAGTTACGAAAGTACCCCCACCGATTTGAGGCGGTTCTTACGGTTCACGGGTACCACGGGCATTTCGCGTTTCGGGATTTCACAGGAGGTGGGAGTTTTCGCGCGCGTTGTAATTTTGGAATAGCAAGGCGCGGGTTGAGATGGAGGGAGTTGTCGGAGCACAACGAGACAAAGATATATCTTAAATATTTCGGGCTAACAAGACGCGGGTTGAAGAGGCGGGAGTTTCCCAGCACGATAGACAAAGACGCTAGCTTGAATTTTCGGCATAACAAGGCACGGCTTGAAATTTCGGGAGAACAAGCTTAACGTGTACCCAAAAAAATACAATTTGCACCTCAACACGCACAACACACACACATAAACACCATTTAGACTAGAGTAAGGTACACGTGCATTGCACGCATTAGATTTGGCTACCAAATTATGAATAAATACCACATTATAGCATGTAAGCTTTGAGTCATATATGCATGATGTAGATGTTCGTTTAATTCTTATAGTTCATTTCATTCAAAATCATATAGTTTTTATAAGAAAGCTAATCTATTTTAAGATTCATGGAATTGTGCGTTGTAAGACATAAAGTAAAAACAAATAATGGCAAATCATGTAGAAAAACATTTGGGCAATTCTGATACGGAAGATTCTAGAACAAAGAAGAAGTGCTTGTGTTTTGATGTTTGTGCATTATGCTTAAGTTCAACCATGGAGTCTTCTAGATTATACATGTGGCGAAATCTGGTGGAATCTAGATGATATCCAACGGCCAGTAGTGCTCGAATTTGCCGTCTTTGGACCATCGGATTCGCCTCATCCAAGGACCATCTTTCAAAATTAAAGTTACCCGCACACAATATAAAAAACATATAAAATATTATATATATATATATATATATATATATATATATATATATATATATATATATATATATATATAGGGGTATAGATATAGATATGTGATGCGAAAGCTACCCATCATCTCCAATTAGAATAGTGTGTCCATGCACGGATGCGACGTGGCCAAATGATGTCTGCCATCGGTATCTCAAATTCAAATCAGTCTGGCCTTGTTCAATGTGTATACATTACAACATGCTCGTTTCCAAACTACACCGCGCAGATCTCCGTTATATTCATGCATGCATGGGTTTCAAACATTAGGATCTCTTATTCAAATATTTGAATTCAACTTTACATTGATTATGACCTCACCTAGTCTTTTACACCCACACAGTCGTCTTCTCTTTATAATTGTACCACTAACTTTCTCTCGTGCATGCATGCACACACACTACCAGTCGGCATTATCCATCGCACACATGCAATCTTTTTCTTCAGGTCGGTCTCCCATGAAGGCACACACCCACACACATCCCCCTCTCCATCATATCGGGCATTCTTTATCTCCCACGCGTGCATGCGCAACGATCGATGTTCCTCTATGTATGTGTGTATATAGCTAGGTCTTTCATAGTTTTCCACACAAACCGATCAATCGATATATCCAGTGAGGTCTCACCCTCTTTCCAACGTCCACATCGATCAATCTATACCTCTCTATATAGGATTAACATATATAGCTAATACACCCACATTAATTATATATCCAACGTCCCCCTCTCATCATCCATGCATTCCGCTTCTCTCTCGACGCCAGCAAGACAATGGCGAAAGACAGGGGCAGCAAGGGCCCTGCCCCCCCCCCCCTAACATCACTATATATCGAGGCTAATATGAATATGATCATTAGACAATTGCTGCTAAAATGGTTTAAGTTCATGAATTGACCCTCCTCCTAAAGGATTAGCAATGCTTGGCCCCTAGCTCATTTATTTTCATGGCTCCGCCATCGCGCAGCAAACAGCGCGCTCGCCCTCTCACTGAATATCGATCTCGCACTTGTGCACTCCTTCATAGTCTCCCTCCACTCGGCCCCTCGCACCATCTTCTAACCCCCCACCAGATTTTGCCACATGTACAATCTAGCAGACTCCATGGTTGAACTTAAGCATAATGCACAAACCTCAAAACAACAGTGGTTCTCTTTTGTTCTAGAATCTTCCGTATCATAACTGCCCAAACTTTTTTATAGTTGAATTGCCATTATTATTTTTTACTTCATGCTTTACAACGCACAATTCCATGAATCATAAAATATATTAAGGGCTTCTTTGATTCAAAGGATTCTCAAAGGAATTTTGGAGGATTCTAATCCTTAGAAATTTTTCCTATCCTGGTTGTTTGATTCGTACGATTGTAAACCATAGGAATTTTTCCATATGATTCATTTGCACTAGATTTTATAGGAAACATCCCATCCACTCAAACCTCTTTGAAAGAATTCTACGTTTTTCTATGCACAATCAAACACTCGTACAATCATGTAGGATTCAAGACAACATTCCACTATAATCCCATGTTTTTCCTATTCCCACATTTTGGAAATCCTACGAATCCAAGAGGCCCTAGCTTTTTTATAAAAACTAATTGATTTTGAATGAGATGAACTATAATAATTAAACGAAGGTCTCCATCAAGCATATATGACTCAGAGCTTACATGCTATAGTGTGGTATTTATTCATAATTTGGTTGCAAAATCTGATGCGTGCAATGCACGTGTACCTTACTAGTACTTCGAGTATGTGCAAAACACGTAAATTAGAATTCCAATGGCACGCTACATTCATGAAGCCACGTGGCACATGTGGAGGCGTTGTCGCGACCTCCTTGTGTAGATTGATCACAGTGACGTGCTGCTGGTTCCAGAAGAATGTACTCGTCCTCCCTGAGCCATACTGTCGGTACATGCATGAAGCGAAGATGTGCACGCACGCCACGCACGCACTCATTCCCTCGCACGCATACGCGGGTACACGGGCGGACGCAATTTTGTACCAAGATCCACCCCATGTGATAATTTGACGCGTATAAAGTCGTTCACTTTATTGATGGTCAATTAATACAGCGCATGCAAATTGAGTGGACGTGAGGGCGGAAGAAATATATTACTACTCCATTGCGCGCATGCGAGTAGTTAAATCATGGGTTGCTAGTAGTACTTCCATTGGTCTCCTTCGTATTTTGTGTCAATTTTTGACAGTAACATAATATTTACGCATTTGAGCAGTGTGGTCTACTTGAAATTTATGTCCCACTAAACTCATCGGGTGCCGTTTCGGGCCTCGAAACCAAAACCATCAATTAATCTTTACCTTGTTCCTATCCCATTCGAAAGCCTGCTCACACCTACTAGTACGTACCAAACCTGAACGTGTTCCCACTATGCAGGTATTAGTACTAGTGCTAGTACTTAGGTTATAAAAAGGGGAACTACCTAACCAAAAATTACTCTACCTTTCCTCCACATAAGTGCTTCGTCTTCGTCCATCCTTGCCATGGCCGGTGAGTAGAGCTCTAGGTCGAGAACTACTTGTAACAAGGGAGCGGCAACCAAGGCTGCGGAAAGAAAAGAGGGCTCGCCGCCACGCAGAGACCTCGAAAGATCTCTCACGGGCAGGCAATGGCTCCCAGGAGCGCCCTAGCCGTGGAG
The DNA here is from genome assembly GCA_021605205.1 of Aegilops longissima. Classification (NCBI taxonomy): domain Eukaryota; kingdom Viridiplantae; phylum Streptophyta; class Magnoliopsida; order Poales; family Poaceae; genus Aegilops; species Aegilops longissima. Next base: position 609,166,888 of record CM038679.1, on the reverse strand, counting down.
GCGAACATGACGAGCCGGAGGCGCTGGAGTTGTTATCCCTCGACGGCATGCCCGATCAGCTCAATAAGCACCTCAATAAGCAGAAGGAGTTCATCCAAGGCTTGGTGGAGCTGCTGAAGGAGAGCCTCGACGACATGCCCGCTGAGCTCAATAAGCAAGGGGAGTTGACCGTCGGCTTGGTGATGTCAAGAAGAAGAGCATTGCCTCGGAGAAGAAGGCGACCGTGAAATCTGCTACTTCATGAGGACAAGGCAAAGCTCGCCACGAGCTCGACTCGTTGAAGGAGAAGAACACCGGCCGGAAGAAGTCAGATGAGAATAGTAGTTCCTTGATGAAGATGCCGCAGCCCTCGTCATGGAATGTAGGAGGAGTTGGCGAAGCTCGCGCCGAGCACCCTACCGTTGTCAAGGTAATGAATGCGGCCGTGGAATGATGATGAAGGCTCGCGTCGAGAAATCCCGTCATGGATGTAATGAAGAAGATGGCGGAGGATACGCGCAAGGAGATGGAGGTCGTGGAGGCGATGAAGAAGCGATGATGACTCATTTAATTAGATCATTTGGGGTGATAATCTTCCTTCTTCTTTTGCTCTTGTGTTTTATCTTTTGCTTGGTGTTTACAAGACGTGTCACGTTCTCTGCGAGCACGAATAGAACAATGTTTTTAGGGAATGAATAGAACAATGCTAACAATGAGATGACTAGCAAATTAGATCATTTTTATTGCCATATGGCACTGGGCTGCCGTGTTTCAGTGCTCCTCCGTCAGTAGTACTACTCCAAAGGAGAACTTGAGTATACCGCACGGTTCTTTGCTCCTCCTCGTGTCGTCGGCGCATTTATCGAAAGCAACAAATCACAAGGCCCCGCCTTCCAGCAGATAATGAGTCACAAATCACAAAGGCCCTCGCCTCGTGAAACCGACCAAGCTAGAATGCCCCGCCTCTAGCCTTTTAAAAAATGTACTATACTTTTGTACAGTAGTATAGTATTTTGTGCAAAACTTTGACCTTAGATTAAACTAAAAAAATGTTAATGCATGTAACCAAAAATAATATCTCTCAAAACTATGTTCAAATATGAATCCAGTGATATAATTTTTGCTAGCATGCATTATTATTTACTTAGTTAAATATATGGTCAAAGTTTGGCATAAAATACTATGGGGACCAATAAACCAGGACGGAGGTAGTATATCGATGGATTGCGCCATGGAGCAAAACTTGAAATTAAGAAAAAGGTGGTACATATGGAGAGCGCTCATCGCCAAATTATGCATATAGTACTATTAAAAAGGCTAGTCACAATAATGGTGTCCAGCACAACCCAACCCTCAAATAAAACTAAGCATCCTAGAATTCTTTGACAAAACTAAGCACCCTGAAATTCTTTGATAACTAAACTGCTGGCTATATGATGTTGGTCATATATATTGTACGTATATAATATGAAGAAACGAGTGGTAGTACTATACCAACTAAAAGATGAAATGTAAGAAATATCGGTATGTACGCATCAAGAGTTAAAGTAACGAGAAGAAACATAACATAGTTACATTGGGGGCTCAAAGACAACACACCCTCAAATTAAACCGAGCACACCGAAATTAAACTATGCAACTAATCCGGTAGACACTGCATTAGAACCACCATGAGCAACGACACTGCCACCTTACTCGGAGTCCTCGTCCACGTCCTCGACTTCGTCCTTGTCCATCTTCCTCTTGGCCGATACTTCTTTGCTTGAACCACACACTTGGCTCTTGCTCTTCATCCAACCCTTGTAGATATTAAAACAAAGGTAGTTATCCATTGCAGCGTAGTGGATGTGGTCTATATCTAGTACATTCTGCTGCCATACATAATGATGAAACGTGTATTTAGGTTTCTCCAGTTTACCGTACGAAGAATGAACCATGGCTCCTGCCAGGGTCGGCATTGAAGGCTGGCCAGAGGGCAGCCGCCGATTCTTCTGGAGCTCGAAGGGGTTGCCTACAACGAGGCCCATCATGCCGCTTCAGAGGACCAAGGCTTTTGCCCGTAGACCAACTGCCAACACCAAGCACGAGGGAGATGGCGACACACTCGACGTCGCCTCCAGAGAGGGGAACAACACCCGCAGGTGCCATCGACGCCGACCGGCCAAAACCGGACAGGATTTTCATCCGTAATGTTGCGCATCTCCACTCCGACGAGGTACCGGGCAGCACCGTTCCTAAGGCTTCGCACCGCCGTCACAGCAGAAAATCCATCGAAGCCGCGTAGCCGTGGTCCAACACCACCCGCACTGCCGAGAGAGCGCGAACCTGACCTCCACCAACATTGCCGTCGAGAAGCCACCACATCCTCCCAGCGGAGCAAAAGCCAGATCCGCTCCATCGGCCTTCATCGACACCGAGAGACTGCTGCCAGATTGGATCTGGCCTGCCCCTCCAACCTCACTTCGGTGCCATCTCCACCGGGGCATCGCCCCGATCCCCTCACACGGAGGCGGCCAGAAGCCCGCTGCACGCCAGGACACCTTCCTGGCAAGGCCATATCAGCGTCGCCGCCGCTGCCGTTGCTGGCGCTCCACCTGCAGCCACCTACCAGCAGTGCTCCACGCCAGGATCCGGAGAACGTCCTCGCCGTGCCCCCGCAGTGCCTGGACAAAGAACCGCAGCCACCCCGCTCCTTCGGCAATGTCCAGCACCGCCCACGACGGCTGTCGTCCACTCCAAGGGACGGCCTTGTGACAGCCAGAACAGCCTCACCACGAAGAACTCCCATGTCGGCACAACCCGGAGCGCACCGCCGCTCACCACACCGCACAGGGATGACCGGCCGCTTGCTGCTCGCCGGAACTCCATTCTGGCCGAGCCATCTCAGCGCCGTCACCCACCTATACCGTGAGCTCGCGCCGCCGCCTCTGGACCATGCCGACTCCACAAAGACTCGCCACTTCACTGCTGCCGGTCCCCACCAGACCCGCCGCTCCACCAGCACCTCCAATCATGCTCCAATCGTCGCCCTCACGCCCGACCAGCATGGATCTGGCCCAGCCTGAACCTCGCCGAGACGAGATGCACCGCACCAGCCGCCTGCACACACCGCCGCGGCGCGCCCCAGCCGGCCAGAAAGCTGAGCTGCCCCGCTCCTCCGCTTGCCTGCGCGGCCCTCCGAGCCATGGCGCGCCTGCCACCGGGAACGTCATCGGGTTCAGAATAAGGAGAGCCCCCCGCGGCCCCATCTCCAGGAACGTCGAAGGAGATCCCGCCGCCACCGACGCCGCACGGGCTTTGCCCGGTAGTGCCCGCCGGCGACGGCGGCGGGGAGGAGGAGGGGAGGTGGGATCGAAGTCCGGCGGCTAGGGTTGGAGCACACGGGTCACCCGCGGCAGGGTGACACGGGGCCGAGGGGAAAAGGATAATTCCTACTTCTCCCTTTTACAGTAGGTGTTTTCCTCGATCCGTTTTCTTAGGCAACTTTCTCTCGATCTTGTTTTTTCTCTAGTTCGATCCCGCCTGACGCCAGGAGAAGGATAGCGAGGCCTCGTGCGGCCTGCCAGACGCAGTCGCTGAGGTGTCTGGCGGGTCGCGTGACTCATTTTTTTAAAATGTGACTCTTTCTAGGAGTGTTCCTATTTGACGCCTGCGGGCCACTTGTCGCAACCTGGAGTTTTCCCTTTTTTCGTAGATCCGTTTATCCAAAATGTTTTATCTCTTAAATCGTGCATCCAAATCTCGACCGCTTTCGCCGTTGGATTCCTCGCGTCGAGATCTTCAAAACTAGATCTCAAGTTAATAGGTTTTGACGATCTTTTTTTCACGAAAAAAGCCGGACGAAAAAACCGAACCGGGAGCACGGGTTTTTTCCCTTTCCGAAAGAGGCACGCTCGTGTCTCTGACGAAATCGCAACCGTGTCTCTCACGGAAGCAGAACAGTGACTCTTCCGATAGAAAAAAAATAGAAAACATGTTTTTTTTCGTTTCCGAGGAGGCACGACCGTGACTCTCGCGAAAGCACAACCATGCCTCTCGCGGAAGCAAAACCGTGACTCTCGTTAAAGAAAAAAACAGAAATGCATTTTTTTTTGTTTCCGAGGAGGCACGGCCGTGACTCTCGCGAAAGCACAACTGTGCCTCTCGCGGAAAGAAAACTGTGACTCTCGCGAAAGAAAAAAACAGAAAACGCGTTTCTTTTTCGTTTCCGAAAGGCACGACCGTGACTCTCGCGAAAGCACAACCGTGCCTCTCGCGGAAGCATAACCGTGACTCTTGCGAAAGGAAAAAAAACAGAAAACGTGTTTTATTTCGTTTTTGATAGGCACGGCCGTGACTCTCGCGAAAGCAAAACCGTGCCTCTTGCGGAAGCAAAACCGTGACTCGTGAAAGAAAGAAAAAACGCGTTTCTTTGAGTGAAAAAAAATCAAAAAAAAAATTGGTCGAAAAGCTAGGGAAGATCAGTGGAAAACCAAAACGTCGAAAAAACCCCGTTTAAAAAGACGAGAATGTGTGCGGAAAAATAAAAAAAAAACAAAATTCGGAGGAAGCGCTCAGCGCGACACGTGGCGCCGGGAGTTCCTATTCAGCGCTCAAGGCGCCAGATATCGCAACTGGCACTCCCAGCCGGCTGAGGAGAAAAAACTTGTCCTACTCGTACAGGAGAAAAACAAACCTAATTCTTGAAGAAATAGCGAGATACAGGATTCGATCCGTGCCCGCTAACTACAAATTTTAGGCAATAACAACAAGGTCAACGCCTCTTTGTTGTCCACTGGGAGGAAAATACTCTATTTGACCCTTATTTATAATACAACATTAACATGTAGGAGTAATATATACCTTGTTTGTTATGCGTATTATTTTATGATATAAATAAAAAAATCGCAATAAAATAGAAAGTGAACTTGAAGAACGTTACAAAGTGAAAAAAGTTCTTCAATTTGAGAAAAGTTCACAAATTTGAAAAAAAGGTTCATCGAATTTGAGAAAAGTTCATCAATTTAGAAAAACATTTCACTCTGTTTGAAAAAAGTTCATCTATTTAAAAAAGTTCATTGAATTTGAGAAAAGTTCACGAATTTTGAAGAAAAGTTCATCGATTTTGGAAAAAATCATCATTTTTGAAAAAAGTTTATTCCATATGAAAAAGTTTATCGATTTGAAAAAAAGTTCATCGATTTGGAAAAAAGTTCATCTATCTAGAAAAGGTTCGTTCGATTTCAGAAATAATTTCATCAACTTTGGAAAAATATTTATTTGAAAAAGTTCATTGATTTAAAAAATCATTAAATTTATTAAAAATTAAAACCGCACAAAACCGTTTGGAATAAAATAAGCAAAACGAAAAAATAAAAATAAATAGAAAAAGAAAAAACTAGGAAGAAAAGATCGAAGAATATGTAAGTTTGCTCATAAGGTCAGGTGGTGGGGTGGTTACGGAAGGTCGGCGGTTCGATTCTCACTGGACGCGCACATAGTTTTTTCTGGTGTTAACAACAGAGAAAAAACGAAATTATGGGCCGAGCCCAACAAGACTCGCATGTAGGCGCATGTTTGGGGAAACACTAATAACAGGCGCGTACAGCGCCTAATAGGAATCGCCCCGGTATTGTCCCATCTCGCCCTCTGTGTACTGATTTTGTAGCTGCTTGTTGATTCGGACACTTGCCAACGTATATAACTCGGTAGGTTTTGGTTTAAAAAAATCAATATGGGACTATTTGATTGGTTTTTTTTTAGAAAACTTTGATTCAGAAACTTGTTCATGATTCAGAAATGTTCTTGTTGCAATTCTTGTTAAAAGAAAATCGATAAATCATGGAGTGCCTATATAACGATCTCGCATGTCTAAATTTAGCTAATATAAAGGATTAGAAATAGCAATCTGAAGGAGCACATGCAATACATTTTAATCTCAACAGATAAGGAAGAATATTGCAGTTGTGACCGAAGTTGAAACCATAATCAGTAAGAGAAGTTCATGGAATAATAAGAAATATTGGACCTTTTAGTGAACTGTTATATAATATTATAGCTTTGCTTTTTGTAGAACCACATGAATCATTGTCGGATTGATGATACTAGTTGTATACCAGAGATGTATTGAATTGCATATTTGAAAAAAAAAACTGTTTGTTTCGATTTGGCATTTTGCTAAAGATTCGAAGAATCTAGACTAGCCGTCACTGATGAAAGCTCTTCCTCTTTGGTGGTCAACAAGAGGAGCACGGGTGCTTGAGACAACAACAACGACGAGCGAAAAGAGACTCCGTGGACTCCTTGTCCGAGACGCCCTACGGGCTCGTGCTTTCGATACTGTCCGTATTGACTCTGCACCACCCTGGCCTTGAACCACTGCATCCTAGATACACAAGTCTTTATTTGTTTCCCATTGTCATATCTAATAGATTCAGGCTTAGGATAAACATATAGGGATTGTGCTCCAGAAATTTTCTAATTTGTATCAATGGAGTATGATGAACACGCACGGCTGGGTTCATAAGGTGTGTGTTCCCCTCCAATACTTTTCTCTTGATGCTTCATGTGATTCTAGATGGATTTTTATTTCATATTAACTTACAGGTTTTATGGTTGGATATTAGTATAAAGGATAGTAAGTTTTATACATGTGGTTGGATATTAATTTGTTGGGTCTCTTCATAAGAGGTGTATGAATGTGACTTAGAAGAGCCATGACAAAAGTTTTCTAGGATCTGCTATTGTTTGTGAAATTGCTATGTCGATAAACTCAAAAACAAATCTGAAAGAGAGAAAATTTGAGCAAAACATAAAAATATGACTTGTCTGCACTGTCAACATGTTAACACTTACACTTGATTAGTCCGCATAATAATGCCTTAAGAGGGTGCACCCCAACCACTAGTTAGTTAATTAAGCATGGGTAGAGTGCTTTCTTTTGACCACTTCCACTGCTACCCACCTCCAACTAAAATGACTGGCCAATGTAAAATGATTGCCAATTGCCCTCGGTCGGTATTGGGGTTTTGCTTTGCTCCAATCTCTCACCATTAGTTTGAACTTGTAGTTTTCATATCTCTCGCCCTCAAGTTTGGAGTTTGAACACCTAACTAGGGTATACAGTTAATCTACTTACGGCATGAACTGTAACTTGGATCTAACACAAAAACTACGCGCACACACATATATAGTCCAATGTAGGTAGGCTTTTGTAATTGCAGAGTTGTATTTGCATGAAGGAAACACACAAATGTATGACCGGTGTGAGGGGATCATGTATATTTTGCTGGAAATGCCAATAGTTTGGCGGAATATTTCTTCAGCAAAAGGGCTGGTGGAAGTAGGAATGTACATGATCAATATGGGTTGTGAAAGCGTTAGGGCATCTTCAACGCCAACCCCAAGCCAGACACTGCATCCATTCGTGGACCGGGGGACCGGTATGTGGACACTGATATGGGAGCCGGCCATCCAAAGCTATCCGCATATGTATGGTTACATTTCGGAAGAAATTTAATAAAAGTGAACAAATTGGATGCATATTTAAACAAACTGGATGACATTCATTCATACTTCTATATTTTTTTATAAAATATTGGTTACTTTTCATTTAAACAAGAGCAAATTCATTACACTTTGACATATTTCAACTAAACCGTACTCTAAACCTAGTCTAAATGACACACATGTTCCCCATGTCTGGAAGGCCATGAGCCCCGGGAACTGAAGCTATGCCTCCGCGGCCTGCAAGCGGCTAATCGGCCAACGATGATGAGCCCGTCAAGATTGGATCAACGGGAGGGGAGGAGTGTTGTCCTTCCTAGGACCCAAGCGTCGGCGACCTCCCATGCTCTACTCTTCCTCGCTGCCGGCGGTGCCCGCAGACCGTCTTCGTGGTCGTGGTCGTGGGTCGCGGCCGTGGCAGAGGTAGCGACATCGTTCTCCTCCCCGCTCTTGTCGTACACTTCATCTACCGCCTCGTCGATCTCCTTGAAGGCGGCTTCTCACTCCGCGTGATGGAAGCGGTACCACCAGCGGTCGCGACGGATGTCATGGGTGGAGCGATAGGAATCGAGCAGCGCCTCTCCTGCTCGGCCACGTCCACATCATGGCCGTGTCGGCGACAAGTTGCTCCTTCGCTCGCTGGTGCTCCTCGAGGAGGTAGAGGTTGGACTCCTGGTCAGCCTATGCCTCCCGAAACACGGCCCGCCGCTATTCCCACACCATCTCGGTGTAGTGAGCACGGGTCTCGCCCATGGTGATGCTAGCATTGGCCGGCAAGACGGGGGCGCCAACTCGTTGTCGGGCGCCTCTTCCATTGGGGTGTCCACCGCGCTGGCCTCCGCCTGCCTGTCGGCCTGCCAGCCAGCTGAAATGGCAGCGGTCTCCTTATTCTGCTCGGAACAGAGGTTGTCCTAGACAGATTTGGAGCTCGATATGGCTATGGCAGGCGTGGTGCAGAAATGAGAAAGAGATCGGGGGAGGTTGGATGCGACTATACCTGGCCATACCTCGGGCCGGGCCGGGCCTAGCCAAGCCCGACGCAAAAAACCCAGGCCTGAGCCTGGCCATCGGGCCTGTTTTCTAGGCCCGAGCACGTAAAAGCCCGTCGGGCCGGCCCGGCCTGACCTTCAGAAAAACGTGAAAACGACGGGCCCGGCCTTCGGGCTCAAAATCTAAGCCCGGCCCCGGGGCAGCGTCGGGCCAGGTCGGCCGGGCCGGGCTTCCCATGGTTTAAATAGTACTCCGAGATGCGACTATGCCCGTGCCTGGGGTTTAAATAGCAGGCGGAAGGCAAGGCAATTGGCGAGTTGGTTAATGGTGTGCAGAAGACGGATGGACGGGTACCGCTAGAGCAGGTTCCTTGGCAGACGCACATGTTTAGTGTAGGCCGTCGTTCGAACGTGGAACAGTCGCATGCACCGGGAAGCGATGCAGGCGGCGTTGTTGGCCGTCGCATCGCTTCAATGATGACATGACGTGAGAGTCACGTCCGCTCTGGGCTAACATGTATGCGGCACTGGAGCGGCGTTGACCGCTCCGGGCAGGAAAAGGCACTAGCGAGGGAGATGCTTTGGGTGGGCCGGGTTTGTTGGAACATACGCCGCACACCCCCCCCCTTTGCTTCTGATTTGCGGAAAAAACGAAATTTGGACCACCCAACGGACCAGTACAGGACCGCATTGAATGTCGAACATGTCCGGACTGCGCAATTCGGACGATTGTGTACCGTTTAAGGGGCCGCTTTGAAAATGCCCTTACGTAGTACTATTCCATTGTTCTAAAAGAAGTACTACCACTGTTCCAGTATTCATAACCCACAAGTAATTTTTGTCACTCTCGTCTAAAAATAGTAATTTTATCACTCTCAAGAAAATCACAATCGAACAGCTGTCACGTTGAAACTATCGGCTTACTTCGTCAGAGCAAATGGCAGGTTCGCCAATGGTAATCATCAGTCACATTCTTGCTTTGCCACGGAGTGTATAAAGGTAATGAGCATTACCCCCTAAGTCAATTTCCTTATGGACGACATGGCAATGGACCCGAAGAAAAAATGGCACCACATCTGCACTTTACTTAACCATGCAATTAGTGTGTGACAGGCATTGGCCAAGCATCAAGACCAGTGTGTAGAGGAGAAAGCGCACCATGGCATTTAAGAGTGTGACATGAACACATTACACATGATGCATTCAGGGATTGTCGACACGATGGAGTGGAACACCTGGAGTTTTCGGGGGACGTCGTTATGGAGCGTTGCTTAAGGTTATTTGCTGATTCGCTTGACGGTCTTGCATCCCACGACGTACGCTGCTGTTTGCATTGGCTGGTGGAGTGAGGGAGGAAACCCAGTGACGAGTGGCCCCTCATCGATCCACAGCAACAGTGTCACGGGCAAACTTGCAAAAAGTGGTGTGCTGACTCGCACCCGGTCTCAGTCCTGCTTTTGTTGCTCTCCTCCACAGCTTGTGAGCAGTTCATGTCAACAAGCGTCGGCCTCCCCGTGTGGCAGTGGCATTGCTATTTCAGGAGCCAGTCGCCGTGTCGTGCCAGCGGCAAGACTGGCCAGCGACCACCAAGTTTCATGAAGTGGTCGATAGAGTACCCAGGTAAACAACACCACGGAGACACGCCAAGCAATTTTACCAGGAACGGAGTGTGGAAACGATCAGCTTTCCTCACACTCGGTCGCACACATCCCATGGCATTACCGCAGGGTAGAAAGAACGGAACAGAACAAAACGCCAAACCTACGGAGGATGTACGTAGGTGCCAGTCTCCATCCAGACTGTGAGCACGCGGAGCAACGGAGGACCAAGGAAGGCATCGCATCGCGTCCTCAATCAGCCGGAGCGAATCAAATCATCCCGTTCATTCATCTCCCCTCGGTGAACAGAGTCTTGCCAGAGTCGGGCAAAATTGACAAATTTAACATATGAACGAAATCAAATCACAGGATGAACTGTCCGTGAAACTATTTCACGCGATCGACCTTTTGCGCGACGCCGACACGGCGCGCGCCACGCCACATTGTCAACGCCTCACAGATAGGCGCTACACACCTGGCCAGCGTCACAACCATGTGATCCAAAAATTACTAAGTCAGTATGCAGCGCCTGAGAGCTAGGCGCCACACTATACAGTATAGCGCCTACCTTCTAGGCGTTGCACTAGTGGTTGCTTCATTTTGTAGTGCAACCATTAGTGCAGCGCCTGATAGCTAGGCGCCACACTATACAGTGCAGCTCTTAGGCTCTGCACAATGACTTAGCAATTTTTTGGCAGTTTGGGGTGCAACGCTGGCCAGGCGTGTAGCGCCTATCTGTGAGGCGTTGCAAAGTGTAGTGTGGCGCCTTCGTGTCGGGCGTCACACAAAAAGGTCAGCCGCGTGAAATAGTTTCACGGGCAGTTCATTCTGTGATTTGATTTCATCCATAGGTCAAATTTGTCAAATTTGCCCCAGAATCGATAAGCGTTTGTTCATTTGTTTGCAGGCACTGCCGTTGCCTGGCAAGCCCCCGCCCCCAGCAAACCCTATCCGGGACGGACGATGACTGGTTGGACGTGTACGCGTGGACTTGAGAGCCGGCAGCAGCCATGAGCCACCGCACCGCACCGGCATGGCCACCCCCACACCCCACGGCGATAAAGCAACGCGCCTATCGTCTTCATGTAATGCGAGCGTCTACTGCCGCGCATCTCAAACCTGCTTCAAACGTTCGGATGGACGGCCGATCATAAAAAAAACCGACCTTAAACGTCCGGTCTGGCCGGCAATCCACATATCCAGCCCAAATATGGGGCGGCCCGGGAGTGTCCACCTACCCCGCTGCAGGTCGTAGCGGTCCCACCTGCAGCCTTCAAAGTTCCTTCCTTTCTCGTCAGTGCACCCAAATTTTAGCCCCACATCACCATGCGAGGCAAACGTCGATCGGCTTAAATAGCCGTGCCAATGGATGGAGGCAAGCTTCTCTGTTGTTGCATAGGTCAATCAATTCTTACTGTGTGAACGAGATAGCTTGACACTAGATTGCATTTCATCAACTGGTGATTGTGCATCGAGTGTCAAGTTCGTCCTGTTCATATACGTTGATAGCCCTGCTACAATGGCAGTAGATTTTTTTTTACATCGAATTTTATTGACACATTGTGATTCAAAAAACCAATACTGACATTAGTGTTTCCTTTGTCAAGGAGATAGACCCTCACTATGAATTTTCTCTGTGATAAGCAAAGAAGATTCATAGTGACAGTCTATCTTCTTAAGAAAGGATACAATGATGGCAGAAGGTTATCGCTTCTGGACAACTCGGCTATTTAAATCGGCCGACTAGCTCGTCACGCAGCGAGGTGGGACTAATAAGAATGTGAAAATTAAGTATGAGCAATTTTCGGTGTGTTTTGACAACCCCACCGGTCCAAGACGGACACGATGATCAACGTGCATGGCCCTGCATGTAATAGTTGTTTTGGAAATAAGCCATGTGGTTGCAAATGGTAAAAGTTGAGGCCCGCCCGGTCACTCTCCCCGGGCGCGTGCGCGGACATTTCAGGGCCCAAATTTGCAAGTTGCGGCTGTAGATGACATTTTCTCTCGAGCATATGACACGTTGATTCAATATTGGCGCAGTTTATTGTTTCTTAATGTTGTATCGTTGCTCTCGTCCCGCTTGGAGAAGCGCCATTTGTGGGTGGTTCCTTGTCTCTCGAGGATTCCTCGAGCCGACGGGAGAGGGGAGCATATTTGATCGCCTGCTTATCATATCGTAAATAGCACGTCTGAGAAACTCTTTCTCCGGGATTTAGGAAAAGAGGAAATAAAGACATGGTTCGCTAATTTAATATATTAATGTATTGTCTTATAGCAAGCTTTGTATCAATGGAATAGCAGGTCATATGGTTTTTAAAATGAAGCAAGACCATCATCTACAGATTAAGTATTTTGCATTATTATTATATATGTTAACAATGTTCTTGTTGTTTGCAGTGATGAAGTCACATTGATGGAAGTGTGAGCTTGGTCATTTTCTAACTTTTACATGACAAGCATGTTTGAAGATTCTGAATTTTGGGGAGTGGAAATACATAGGGAGTGTTGTGGTACATTTTCTAGGAAAAATTGCAAACCAGTTAAAATACCTTGATAAGGAGAATCATACACAACGAGGAATTGTCTTTGAACTCCTGTGAAAAAAGGGTATAATACATGGTATTGGAATTTGTATGTATCTTGGTTATACTATCAACATTAGCTACCAGAATTGATTGTTGCATTTAAGCAGTGGAAGTAAAGCGGTGTGGTTAAGGGAATCTCACGCATCATATAAAATTGTCGAATGTGTATCACAACCTGTCACCTTTTCGAGTATTCTAAAGTTTATGGTTAAAAAGTAAACACATTGAGGAAGTTACCATTGTATACATGAGGTGTGAAGATTAAACTCAGGTGCATATGTTTGATTTGTTTGTATAATAATACTAATGTGGTGCAGGTTCACTGACTAGATTCAGGAATTCTTTTCAAAACATGTTTACACATGGAACTTCATATATTGATTACTATGTTTCAGCCAAATGGGAGATGTTTAATGTTTATGTGGCTTTCAATATTCACTCGTAGAAAACAGGGTATACGTTCAGGCCTGGTTAACCCATTAGTCCCGTTTCGGTCACGAATCGGGACCCATGAGCCCATTGGTCCCGGTTCGTGGGGCCAGGGGGCCTGCCGGGCCTCGTGGGGCCCTTGGTCCCGGTTCGTCTGGCCCCTTTGGTCCCGGTTGGTGGCAAAAACCAGGACCAATGGGCCTCACTCCTGGCCCACCACCATTGGTCCCAGTTGGTGGCCTAATCCGGGACCAAAGGGAGGTCTTTAGGGCCGGGTCAAGCCACAAAACGGGACCAATGAACCAGCTAGGGAAGAGGGCTTTTGTGTGTAAAACATTAAAAGCAAAAAGAATTTTCATAAAATAAATAAAAAGCAAAAAAAGAAAAGAAAATAAATAAGTAGAAACAAAATAAAATAAGTAAGTAGAAACAAAATAAACTTTAATAAAGTAAAATAAATGAACTATATTAAATTAAAATAAAATAGCAACAATAAGTAGAAACAAAATAAAATAAATAAAAGAAAAAGAAAGAAAATAAATAAGTAGAAACAAAATAAACTTTAATAAATAAGTAAAAACAAAATAAACTTTTATAAAACCTCTAGTATTATTGAAACTAAAATTATATAAAATTTATGCAACTAAAATTATCAAAGTACTTTCTGTTCAAAACATTAAAAGAAAAAGAATTTTCATAAAGAAATTTTTGTTATAAACTTTAATAGCAAAAAGAATTATCATAAAGAATTTTTTGTTAGAAACTCAAATAACAAAATATGTTTTTGAATATAATGATAAAACACAGTAATATTAAATAGTAGGAAAAAGAATCACTCAAAAATCTATTTTTATAGTAAAGCTATTCAAAAACTAGTGATTCACACAAATTCCAAAAATTCAAATTTAAACTATTCAAATTACAAAACAAATGGCACTAATAGAAAGTTTATAATTTTTATTACCTAAAAGCGAAAAGAATCACTGAAAAACTAGTAAGTATTTTGTTGTAAGTAGAAACAAAATAAAATAAACAAAGCAAAAAAATAAAACTAAAAAAAAAAAAAGTGCCACCTAAAGGGCCACCACGGCCTGAAAACGACTAGAAACCCAACAACGGGTCAGGATTCAGGCCCGCAGTAGGCCCAGTAGGCCCACAGGCACACAGTGACAAATTAGGTCTGAAAGCCTGCGGTTGAGAGGAGCTCGAGAGGGTTGGCGCAGCAGCGCTTATAAACCACTCTCGAGCTCTCTCAACTAGCGAGGTGGGACTAAACTTTGGCCGTGACGCTGGCAAAGACAGGCCTTTGGTCCTTTGGTGGCACCAACCGACTAAAGTGGTGCATTGGTCCCGGTTGGTGCTATGAACGGCATTAATGTTCCCTTTAGTCCCGTTGGTGCCACCAACCGACCAAAGCCTCTCCTTCCCCCTTTGGGCTGCTTTGAAAATAGGTCTTTGGTCCGGATCTTGGCACCAACCAGACTAAAGGGGGCATTGGTCCCGGTTGGTGCCATGAATCGGGACCAATGCTCAGTGTATATCAGCAAGACTTCTGAAAATTTTCACTTCTCATCTCGCAGTTGCCGCCCGACGACGCCGAGCTCATCGACGCCGCCAGGCTTGCCGTGCTTCGCCGTCGCCGCCCATGATCGCCATCGCCGCTTCGCACCTCGTCGTCGTCACCTGCGCCCGATACCACGCCTGCGCCCCGACGCCGACGCCATGCTCCGTGTCACGCCACGCCTCGCTCGTCGCCGCCGCCGCGCCTCGACGCCGACGCCGCTCCTCGCCGCCGCCGCACGCGCCACTGCACAAGCCGTCGCCAGCGTCCGAGCCTGCTACGCCTTGAGCTTATGTTGGTTTTCCTTGAAGAGGAAAGGGTGATGCAGCAATAGTAGCGTAAGTATTTCCCTCGCTTTTGAGAACCAAGGTATCAATCCAGAGGAGGCTCCTCAAAAGTCCCACGCACCTACACAAACAAACAAAGAACTCGCAACCAACACAATAAAGGGGTTGTCAATCCTTCACGGCCACTTCATGTAAAGTGAGATCTGATAGAGATAGTATGATAAGATAAATATATTTTTGGTATTTTATAATATAGATGCAAAAAGTAAAGATGCAAATAAAAGTAGATTGGGAGCTTATATGATAAAAGATAGACCCGGGGGCCATAGGTTTCACTAGAGGCTTCTCTCAAGATAGCATAAGTATTACGGTGGGTGAACAAATTACTGTCAAGCAATTGATTGAAAAGAGAATAATTATGAGATTATCTAGGCATGATCATGTATATAGGCATCACGTCCGTGACAAGTAGACCGACTCCTGCCTGCATCTACTACTATTACTCCACACATCGACCGACTCCTACCTGCATCTAGAGTATTAAGTTCATAAAGAACAGAGTAACTCATTAAGAAATATGACATGATGTAGAGGGATAAACTCAAGCAATATGATATAAACCCCATCTTTTTATCCTCGATGGCAACAATACAATACGTGCCTTGCTGTCACTGGGAAAGGACACCGCAAGATTGAACCCAAAGCTAAGCACTTCTCCCATGGCAAGCAAGATCAATCCAGTAGGCCAAACCAAACTGATAGTTCGAAGAGACTTGCAAAGATAACTCAATCATACATAAAAGAATTCAGAGCAGATTCAAATATTTCTCATAGATAAACTTGATCATAAACCCACAATTCATCAGATCTCGACAAACACACCGCAAAAAGAGTTTACATCGATTAGATCTCCACAAGAGAGGGGGAGAACATTGTATTGAGATCCAAAAAGAGAGAAGAAGCCATCTAGCTAATAACTATGGACCCGAAGGTCTGTGGTAAACTACTCAGAACTCATCGGAGGGGCTATGGTGTTGATGTAGAAGCCCTCCGTGGTCGATTCCCCCTCGTGGGCGCCGCCAAGGCTCCAAGATGGGATCTCGCGGATCTGAAGGTTCTGGCGGTGGAAATTGTGTTTCGTTGGCTCCCTGGATGTTTTCAGAGTACGTAGGTATGTATAGGAGGAAGAAGTACGTCGGTGGCCTCCTGTGGGGCCCAGGAGACAGGGGCGCGCCCTCCTGTCTCCTGGCCGCCTCGCAAGCTTCTTGACTTGCACTCGAAGTTCTCCGGATCACGTTCGTTCCAAAAATCACGCTCCCGAAGGTTTCATTCCGTTTGGACTCCGTTTGATATTCCTTTTCTTCGAAATACTGAAATAGGCAAAAAAATAGCAATATGGGTTGGGCCTCCGGTTAGTAGGTTAGTCCCAAAAATGATATAATTGTGTAAAATAAAGCCCATAAACATCCAAAAGGGGTAATATAATAGCATGGAACAATCAAAAATTATAGATACGTTGGAGACGTATCAAGCATCCCCAAGCTTAATTCCTGCTCGCCCTCAAGTAGGTAAATGATAAAAACAGAATTTTTGATGTGGAATGCTACCTAGCATAATTCTCAATGTAATTTTTTCTATTGTGGCATGAATGTTCAGATCCAAATGATTCAAGATAAAAGCTTATAAAACATAAAAATAATAATGCTTCGAAGCATACTAACAAATAATCATGTCCTATCAAAATAGCATAGCCAAAGAAAGCTTATCCCTACAAAATCATATAGTTAGGCCATGCTTCATCTTCATTACACAAAATACATCCATCATGCACAACGCCGGTTTCAGCCAAGCAATTGGTTCATACTTTTTAACGCGCTTCAGATTTTTCAACTCTTACGCAATACATGAGCGCAAGCCATGGACATAGCACTATGGTGGTATATGGCGGTGGTTGTGAGGACAAAAAGAGGGAGAAGATAGTTTCACATCAACTAGGCGTATCAATGGGCTATGGAGATGCCCATCAATAGATATCGATGTGAAGTGAGTAGGGATTGCCATGCAACGGATGCACTAGAGCTATAAATATATGAAAGATCAACAAAAGAAACTAAGTGGGTGTGCATCCAACTTGCTTGCTCACGAAGACCTAGGGCATTTTGAGGAAGCCCATCATTGGAATATACAAGCCATAATGAAAAATTCCCACTTAGTATATGAAAGTGAAAACATAGGAGACTCTCTATCATGAAGATCATGGTGCTACTTTGAAGCACAAGTGTGGAAAAAGAGATAGTAGCATTGTCCCTTCTCTCTTTTTCTCTCATTTTATTTTTTTTTCTTTCTCTTTTTTTCCTTTTTCTTCTTTTTTTTCTTTGGCCTTTTTTTCTTCTCTTTGGACTTTCCCCCTTTTTTCTTTTTAAAGTCCGAAGTCTCATCCCGACTTGTGGGGGAATCATAGTCTTCATCATCCTTTCCTCACTGAGACAATGCTCTAATAATGAAGATCATCACACTTTTATTGATTTACAACTCAAGAATTACAACTCAAAGCTAGAACAAGATATGACTCTATATGAATGCCTCCGGCGGTGTACCGGAATATGCAATGAATCAAGAGCAACATGTATGAAAATTATGAAGGTGGCTTTTCCACAAATACAATGTCAACTACATGATCATGCAAAGAGCAATATGACAATGATGAAACATGTCATGGTAAACGGAACGGTGGAAGGTTGCATGGCAATATATCTCGGAATGGCTATGGAAATGCCATAATAGGTAGGTATGGTGGCTGTTTCGAGGAAGGTAAATAATGGGTGCATGATACCGGCAAAAGTTGCACGGTATAATAGAGGCTAGCAAAGTGGAAGGATGAGTGTGCGTATATCCATGGACTCACATTAGTCATAAAGAACTCATATACTTATTGCAAAAGTCTACTTGCCCTCGAAGCAAAGTACTACTACGCATGCTCCTAGGGGAAGGGTTGGTAGGACTTAACCATCGCGCGATCCCGACCTCCACTCATAAGGAGGCAATTAAAAGAGCACCTCATGCAACAAATTTGTCACACAACTTTTACCAAACGTGCAATGCTACGGGACTTGCCAACTTCAACACAAGTATTTCTCAATTTCATAATTACCCACTAGCATGACCCTAACATTACTACCTTTATATCTCAAAACAATTATCAAGCATCAAATTGATCATAGCATCCAATTCACTTCCTATGTTAGTTTTTATTATACCCAACTTGGATGCTCATCATTCTAGGACCAAATTTGTAACCATAGCAAATACCATGCTGTTCTAAAAGACTCTCAAAATAATTTAAGTGAAGTATGAGAGACTAGCAATTTCTTCAAAATTAAGCCACCGCCGTGCTCTAAAAGATATAAGTGAAGCACTAGAGCAAAAACTATCAAGCTTCAAAGATATAAGTGAAGCACATAGAGTATTCTAGCAAATTCTAATCAAGTGGGCTTCTCCCAAAAGGTGTGTACATCAAGGATGACTATGGTAAACTAAAAAGCAAAGACTAATATAATACACGACGCTCCAAGAAAAACACATATCATGTGGCGAATAAAAATATAGCTCCAAGTAAAGTTACCAATGAACGAAGACGAAAGAGGGCATGTCTTCCCGGGGCATCCCCAAGCTTAGGCTTTTGGCTATTCTTGAATATCTTGGGGTGCCTTGGGCATCCCCAAGCTTAGGCTCTTGCCACTCCTTATTCCATAGTCCATCAAAGCTTTACCCAAAACTTGAAAACTTCACAACACAAAACTCAACAGGAAATCTTATAGGCTCTGTTAGTGAAAGAAAACAAAACCACCACATAAGGTACTGTAATGAACTCATTCTTTATTTATTTTGGTGTTAAACCTACTGTATTCCAACTTCTCTATGGTTTATAAACTATTTTACTAGCCATAGATGCATCAAAATAAGCAAACAACACATAAAAACAGAATCTGTCAAAAACAGAACAGTCTGTAGCAATCTGTAACTAACGCAAACTTCTGGAACTTTCCTACCAAAATAGGAAGACAATTTGTCTATTGATCAAGAGAAAAAAGAATCAACGCAAAAGCACATTTCTGTGATTTAACAAAACTAATTTTGTGCGTGCAAAGTTTCTGTTTTTCAGCAAAATCAAATCAACTATCATCATAGGTTATCCTATAGGTTCTATTTGGCACAAGCACTAATTAAAAGATAAAAACACATCTAAACAGAAGGTAGATGCAAAATTTATTACTAAACAGGAACAAAAACAAAAAACAAAAATAAAATTGGGTTGCCTCCCAACTAGCGCTATCGTTTAACGCCCCTAGCTAGGCATAAAAGCGAAGATAGATCTAAGTAGTGCCATAATAATAAGATAGATCTTGAAAACTCATCTCATATTCTCTACGTTCGGCAGCAAGTTTTCTTTGAGGCAAGCAAAAGTAATCAAAAGGGCTAAATTTAGCAGGACACAAGTCCCCAAGATCAATCTCAGGAGGAACCGGTTCCTCCTTTGGCCCTTCATAATGCACAACTAATTCATCACTAAAAGCATTCTTTTGGCAAAATCTCATGAGCCTATACTCAAGAGAGTAACCTAGATCATTATTTCGAAGAGCAAAATCATTATTAAGTTCAGAAATTCTATCAACCAAGACATTGGTAGGAACCTTTTTTCTAAGGTTTTCATTGAAAGCAACATAGTCCAAAGATTGAAAACGCCTAATTTCCTCTTGATCAAAGAGGATCGCCTCTATGGGAGGATGACCGGCGTCCACCCTATAGCGCGCAAAGATTTCTTTGGCCTCTCTTATTATAAATTGATACGTCTCCAACATATCTATAATTTTTGATTGCTCCGTGCTACTTTATCTACTATTTTGGACTATATTGGGCTTTATTTTCCACTTTTATATTATTTTTGGGACTAACCTATTAACCGGAGGCCCAGCCCAGAATTGCTGTTTTTTGCCTATTTCAGTGTTTCGAAGAAACGGAATATCAAACAGAGTCCAAACGGAATGAAACCTTCGGGAACGTGATTTTCTCACCGAACGTGATCCAGGAGACTTGGACCCTACTCCAAGAAGTAACAGAGGCGGTCACGAGGTGGGGCGCCCCCCTAAGGCGTGCCCCCCCCCGTGGGCCCCTGTTGCTCCACCGACGCACTCCTTCCTCCTATATATACCTCACGCCCCAAACGATCCGAACAGGAGCCAAAACCTAATTCCACCGCCGCAACTTCCTCAGATCCACGAGATCCCATCTTGGGGCCTTTTCCGAGTTCACGGAGGGGGCATCCACCACGGAGGGCTTCTACATCATCACCATAGCCCTCCGATGAAGTGTGAGTAGTTTACTTCAGACCTTCGGTCCATAGCTAGTAGCTACATGGCTTCTTCTCTCTTTTGGATCTCAATACAATGTTCTCCCCTCTCTCGTGGAGATCTATTCGATGTAATCTTCTTTTTGCGGTGTGTTTGTTGAGACCGATGAATTGTGGGTTTATGATCCAGCTTATCTATGAATAATATTTGAATCTTCTCTGAATTCTTTTATGTATGATTGGTTATCTTTGCAAGTCCTTCGAATTATCCGTTTGGTTTGGCCAACTAGATTGGTAGTTCTTGCAATGGGAGAAGTGTTTAGCTTTGGGTTCAATCTTGTGTCCTTACCCAAGGATGAAAAGGGTTGCAAGGCACGTATTGTATTGTTGCCATCGAGGATAACAAGATGGGGTATTTATCATATTGCATGAATTTATTCCTCTTCATCATGTCATCTTGCTTAAGGCGTTACTCTGTTTTTTTAACTTAATACTCTAGATGCATGCTGGATAGCGGTTGATGAGTGGAGTAATAGTAGTAGATGCAAAATCGTTTTGGTCTACTTGTCTCGGACGTGATGCCTATATACATGATCATACCTAGATATACTCATAACTATGCTCAATTCTGTCAATTGCTCAACAGTAATTTGTTCACCCACCGTAGAATACTTATGCTCTTGAGAGAAGCCACTAGTGAAACCTATGGCCCACAGGTCTATTCTCATCATATCAATCTCCATCACTTTTATACTTGCTTTGTTTTTACTTTGCCTTTTACTTTTTGCTTTGCATCTCTATATCAAAAATACCAAAAATATTATTTATCATCTCTATCAGATCTCACTCTCGTAAGTGACCGTGAAGGGATTAACAACCCCTAATCGCTTTGGTTGCGAGGAGCTATAGATTTGTGCAGGTACGAGGGACTTGTGCGTGGCCTCCTACTGGATTGATACATTGGTTCTCAAAAACTGAGGGAAATACTTACGCTACTTTGCTGCATCCTCCTCTCCTCTTCGGGAAAATCCAACGCAGTGCTTAAGAGGTAGCAAGAAGAATTTCTGGCGCCGTTGCCGAGGAGGCTCACGCAAGAGCAAGTCAACCATACCAAGTACCATCACAATCCCTATCTCCCGCATTACATTATTTGCCATTTGCCTCTCGTTTTCCTCTCCCCCAATTCACCCTTGCCGTTTTATTCGCCCTCTCTTTCCCAATCTCCTCCTCTCTTTCCCGTTGCCTTTTCCTCGTCCGCTTGTTTGCTCGTGTGTTAGTTTGCTTGCTTGTCGTCATGACTAGTCTCATATCTTCTCCGTTATCTCCCGAGAATGAAGTTCTAAATTTTAAGCAAAGGGGCGGAGAAAATCTAAAAGACGCTTGGTATAGAATTTGCAATGCTCAAAATAGATCTACTAGGAAGCAATCTACTTCAGTTCTTCTTCGTAATTTTTACGTAGGTGCTAATCCTTGGTATAGATATATCCTTGATACCATTACCGGAGGGAATTTCTTGGGTAGCCCTACTTTTGATTCTTATAATGCTTTAATAGATTTATTTGGCTCACCACCTCTTTTGGTTAATGGAACTATGTTAACTTTGGAGCATGTTATGCAAAGACTTGAAATTATTGAGAATAAAGTTGCTACCATTGAATCAATTGAAAATTTTGATAAAAAGATCCACAATCAAATTACCCAATATGGATCTAAGGTAGGAATGACTTTGAAAAATATTAAAGAAAAGGAACCCATAGTTAATGAGAAAATAAATCTAGATTCCACAAGAATCGATAAACTTGAGGGTATTATTACCAACTTGGGAACCGCTTTTTCTTCCGTAAAAAACACTCCAAGTTCGTCTACTAAAAATTCTAAGCTTATTTATGTTCCTAAGAATAAGGGTGAATCGTCTAGTAAGGAAACTGCGGATCTTAAATCTACTAGCAAGATGCCCGTGCATTGCACGGAACATCAAGATGCATTTTTTTACAAAACACCTATTGTGATTGACCCATGCGGGAGTAATCCCATGTGTAAAAACTAATGATATCTCGAGAAACAGGAGAGATAAGGTGAGGAGGAGTGGGGCGTGGTGGTGATTGATGGTCGGACTAAGCGGAGGCATGGGGATGGACGACGCCGATAGTGGCCACCATGCTAGATTGTTCCAGAGAATTCCTTTTTTAATTGCTCAACAATGAGGTTGTGGGAGATAAGGATGAACGAGGGAAGGTCTTATCTGCAAATGTGGAGAGAGGTGCGGGTATCTTTTTGCAAAATTGCCATAGTTTGCTTTCTCTCCGTCAGATATAGATCGGACGGTCTATATTGCAAGATGGCAGGCACACAATCATCACCAACTCGGTTTTTTATAAGAGTAGAGATAAGTGTTCATCCCAATCTCTTTGCCATCATTAAGGAACCGTTTGCTATGAATGATTTTTTTGATATTTTACCTAAAAATATGATAATTACTAGAAAGAAAGAAAATTCTAAAGAAGGTAAATGCCTCATTGAAGAATTGCCTACCAAATATGGCAATACCTAGATCTATCCTTGCTTTTATGCCTAGCTAGGGGTGTTAAACGATAGCGCTTGTTGGGAGGCAACCCAATTTTATTTTTAGTTTTTTGCTTTTTGCTTCTGTTTAGGAATAAATAATCCATCTAGCCTCTGTTTAGATGTGGTTTATGTTTTAATTAGTGTTTGTGCCAAGCTAGACCTATTGGATCTTCTTGGATGATAGTTATTTGATCTTGCTGTAATTTCCAGAAACTTTGCACTCAGTGTCCGAATTATTAAAAATCACCAGAACGTGATAAAATACTGATTCCAATTGCTGCTGATCAATAAACAAATTTTCTAGGTCGTCTAATGTTGGTAGAATTTTTGGAGTTCCATAAGTTTGCGTTAGTTACAGACTACTACAAACTGTTATGTTTTTGACAGATTCTGTTTTTCGTGTGTTGTTTGCTTATTTTGATGAATCTATGGCTAGTAAAATAGTTTATAATCCATAGAGAAGTTGGAATACAGTAGGTTTAACACCAATATAAATAAATAATGAGTTCATTACAGTACTTAAAGTAGTATTTTGTTTTCTTTCTCTAACGAAGCTCACGAGATTTCTATTGAGTTTTGTGTTGTGAAGTTTTCAAGTTTTGGGTAAATTATTTTGATGGATTATGGAACAAGGAGTGGCAAGATCCTAAGCTTGGGGATGCCCATGGCACCCCCAAGATAATCCAAGGACACCAAAAAGTCAAAGCTTGGGGATGCCCTGAAGGCATCCCTCTTTAAATCTACTTCCATCGGTAATTTACTTGGAGCTATATTTTTATTCACCACATGATATGTGTTTTGCTTGGAGCGTCTTGTATTATTTGCATCTTTGCTTTTTAGTCTAACACAATCATCCTTGTTGTACACACCTTTTGAGAGAACCATACATAAATTGAAATTTGATAGAATACTCTATGTGCTTCACTTATATCTTTTGAGCTTGATAGTTTTGCTCATAGTGCTTCACTTATATCTTTTGAGCTTGATAATTGTTGCTCTAGTGCTTTACTTAGATCTTTTAGAGCACGGTGCTGGATTTGTTTTAAAGAAACTATTGATCTCTCATGCTTCACTTAGATTATTTTGAGAGTCGTTAATAGCATGGTAATTTGCTTAATATTAATATACTTGGTATTCAAGATATGTGAAACTTTCTTTTCAGTGCGTTGAATACTAAGAAAAGTTTGATGCTTGATAATTGTTTTGAGATATGAAGATGGTGATATTAGAGTCATGCTAGTTGAGTAGTTGTGAATTTAAAGAATACTTGTGTTGAAGTTTGTGATTCCGTAGCATGCACGTATGGTGAACCGTTATGTGATGAACTCGAGCATGATTTATTTATTGATTGTCTTCCTTATGAGTGGCGGTCGGGGACTGACGATGGTCTTTTCCTACAAATCTATCCCCTAGGAGCATGCACATAATACTTTGCTTTGATAACTTCTAGATTTTTGCAATAAGTATATGAGTTCTTTATGACTAATGTTGAGTCCATGGATTATACGCACTTTTTCCCATCCTTCCACCATTGCTAGCCTCTCTAATACCATGCACTTTTCGCCGGTATCATACACCCAGCATATATCTTCCTCAAAACAGCCACCATACCTACCTATCATGGCATTTCCATAGCCATTCCGAGATATATTGCCATGCAACTTTCCACCGTTTCGTTTATTATGACACGCTCCATCATTGTCATATTGCTAGCATGATCATGTAGTTGACATCGTATTTGTGGCAAAGCCACCTTTCATAATTCTTACATACATGTCACTCATGTTTCATTGCTATCCCGGTAAACCGCCGGAGGCATTCATATAGAGTCATACTTTGTTCTAAGAATCGAGTTGTAAGAAAAATAAAAGTGTGATGATCATCATTATTAGAGCATTGTCCCAAGTGAGGAAAGGATGATGAAGACTATGATTCCCCCACAAGTCGGGATGAGACTCCGGACGAAAAATAAAAAATGAAAAATGAAAAAAAGAGGCCATAAAAAAAGAGAAAAGGCCCAAATAAAAAAATAAGAGAAAAAGAGAGAAGGGACAATGTTACTATCCTTTTACCACACTTTTGCTTCAAAGTAGCACCATGATCTTCATGATAGAGAGTCTCTCATTTTGTCACTTTCATATACTAGTGGGAATTTTTCATTATAGAACTTGGCTTGTATATTCCAATGATGGGCTTCCTCAAATGCCCTAGGTCTTCGTGAGCAAGCGAGTTGGATGCACACCCACTTAGTTTCTTTTGTTGAGCTTTAATATACTTATAGCTCTAGTGCATCCGTTGCATGGCAATCCCTACTCACTCACATTGATATCTATTGATGGGCATCTCCATAGCCTGTTGATACGCCTAGTTGATGTGAGACTATCTTCCCTCTTTTTGTCTTCTCCACAACCACCATTCTATTCCACCTTTAGTGCTACATCCATGGCTCACGCTCATGTATTGCGTGAAGATTGAAAAAGTTTTGAAAATTTTAAAGTATGAAACAATTGCTTGGCTTGTCATCGGGGTTGTGCATGATTTAAATATTTTGTGTGGGGAAGATGGAGCATAGCCAGACTATATGATTTTGTAGGGATGACTTTCTTTGGCCATGTTATTTGAGAAGACATAATTGCTTGGTTAGCATGCTTGAAGTATTATTATTCTTATGTCAATATGAACTTTTGTCTTGAATCTTTCGGATCTGAATATTCATACCCCAATTAAGAAGATTTACATTGAAATTATGTCAAAGTATCACTCCGCATCAAAAATTCTCTTTTAATCATTTACCTACTCGAGGACGAGCAGGAATTAAGCTTGGGGATGCCTGATACGTCTCCAACGTATCCATAATTTTTTATTACTCCATGCTACTTTATCTACTGTTTTGGACTATATTGGGCTTTATTTTCCACTTTTATATTATTTTTGGGACAAACCTATTAACCGGAGGCCCAACCCAGAATTGCTGTTTTTTGCCTATTTCAATGTTTGAAGAAACGGAATATCAAACGGAGTCCAAACGGAATGAAACCTTCGAACGTGATTTTCTCACGAACGTGATCCAGAGACTTGGACCCTACTCCAAGAAGTAACAGAGGCGGTCACGAGGGTGGGGCGCCCCCTAGGGCACGCCCCGCCTCGTGGGCCCCTGTTGCTCCACCGTACTCCTTCCTCCTATATATACCTCGCACTCCCCAAGCGATCGAACAGGGCCAAAACCTAATTCCACCGCCAGTAACTTCCTGTATCCACGAGATCCCATCTTGGGGCCTGTTAGGAGCTCCGTCGGAGGGGGAATCCACCACGGAGGGCTTCTACATCATCACCATAGCCCCTCCGATGAAGTGTGAGTAGTTTACTTCAGACCTTCGGGTCCATAGCTAGTAGCTAGATGGCTTCTTCTCTCTTTTTGGATCTCAATACAATGTTCTCCCCCTCTCTCGTGGAGATCTATTTGATGTAATCTTCTTTTTGCGGTGTGTTTCTTAAGACCGATGAATTGTGGGTTTATGATCCCACTTATCTATGAATAATATTTGAATCTTCTCTGAATTCTTTTATGTATGATTGGTTATCTTTGCAAGTATCTTCGAATTATCCGTTTGGTTTGGCCAACTAGATTGGTAGTTCTTGCAATGGGAGAAGTGTTTAGCTTTGGGTTCAATCTTGCGGTGTCCTTACCCAGTGACAGAAAGGGTTGCAAGGCACGTATTGTATTGTCGCCATCGAGGATAACAAGATGGGGTATTTATCATATTGCATGAATTTATTCCGCTACATCATGTCATCTTGCTTAAGGCGTTACTCTGTTTTTTTTAACTTAATACTCTAGATGCATGCTGTATAGCGGTCGATGAGTGGAGTAATAGTAGTAGATGCAGACTCGTTTCAGTCTACTTGTCTCGGACGTGATGCCTATATACATGATCATACCTAGATATACTCATAACTATGCTCAATTCTGTCAATTGCTCAACAGTAATTTGTTCACCCACCGTAGAATACTTATGCTCTTGAGATAAGCCACTAGTGAAACCTATGGCCCCCGTGTCTATTCTCATCATATCAATCTCCATCACTTTTATACTTTCTTTGTTTTTACTTTTTGCTTTGCATCTCTATATCAAAAATACCAAAAATATTATTTATCATCTCTATCAAATCTCACTCTCGTAAGTGACCGTGAAGGGATTGACAACCCCTAATCGCGTTGGTTGCGAGGAGCTATCGATTTTTGCAGGTACGAGGGACTTGTGCGTGGCCTCCTACTAGATAGATACCTTGGTTCTCAAAAACTGAGGGAAATACTTACGCTACTTTGTTGCATCATCCTCTCCTCTTCGGGAAAATCCAATGCAGTGCTCAAGAGGTAGCATAAATCTAAACTCATGAGCCAAAAAGATAGTAACAACGCGCTTAACAGAAGAATGCTCAATATTAGAAAATTCTAGGAAAATTGTATGTATGCAAGGATGCATATGCATAAATTGTCTTTCAAGTTCAACTACAAGCATAGCGATAGCATCCGCAAGACTACTAGTTCTATGAAGAATAGAACCACCCATGAAAGGTAAAGCACCGGCACAAGTAAAGAAATCTTGAATAACACCTTTTCCAATAATGTTACCACAACCGATTCGGAACTTTTTAGTATGCAAGATAGGGGGTTCTTCAGCCGGAGCCTCAGAATTTTCCATGTTATGAATATTGTCCATATCGACGATAATCTCCCCAATTTCAGACATAACGGCAAACAAAAGCAAGGAGGAAGAAAGCAAGCAAGAGAGAGAGAGAGAGAGAGGGAAGATTGGGAAAGAGAGGGCAAATAAAACGGCAAGGGTGAAGTGGGGGATAGGAAAACGAGAGGCAAATGGCAAATAATTTGAATGCGAGGGAGATGAGTTTGTGGGTACTTGGTATGTCTTGACTTGAGCGAAGACCTCCCCGGCAACGGCGCCAGAAATCCATCTTGCTACGCCTTGAGCTTGCGTTGATTTTCCTTGAAGAGGAAAGGGTGATGCAGCAATAGTAGCGTAAGTATTTCCCTCAGTTTTTGAGAATCAAGGTATCAATCCAGTAGGAGGCTCCTCAAAAGTCCCACGCACCTACACAAACAAACAAAGAACTCACAACCAACGCAATAAAGGGGTTGTCAATCCCTTCTGACCACTTCATGAAAGTGAGATCCGATAGAGATAGTATGATAAGATAAATATATTTTTGGTATTTTATAATATAGATGCAAAAAGTAAAGATGCAAATAAAAGTAGATTGTGAGCTTATATGATAAAAGATAGACCCGGGGGCCATAGGTTTCACTAGAGGCTTCTCTCAAGATAGCATAAGTATTACGGTGGGTGAACAAATTACTGTCGAGCAATTGATAGAAAAGCGAATAATTATGAGATTATCTAGGCATGATCATGTATATAGGCATCACGTCTGTGACAAGTAGACCGACTCCTACCTGCATCTACTACTATTACTCCACACATCGACCGACTCCTGCCTGCATCTAGAGTATTAAGTTCATAAAGAACAGAGTAACGCATTAAGAAAGATGACATGATGTAGAGGGATAAACTCAAGCAATATGATATAAACCCCATCTTTTTATCCTCGATGACAACAATACAAACATGCCTTGTTGCCCCTGCTGTCACTGGGAAAGGACACCGTAAGATTGAACCCAAAGCTAAGCACTTCTCCCATGGCAAGAAAGATCAATCTAGTAGGCCAAACCAAACTGATAATTCGAAGAGACTTGCAAAGATAACTCAATCATGCATAAAAGAATTCAGAGGAGATTCAAATATTTCTCATAGATAAACTTGATCATAAACCCACAATTCATCGGATCTCGACAAACACACCGCAAAAAGAGTTCACATCGAATAGATCTCCACGAGAGAGGGGAGAACATTGTATTGAGATCCAAAAAGAGAGAAGAATCCATCTAGCTAATAACTATGGACCCGAAGGTCTGTGGTAAACTACTCACAACTCATCGGAGGGGCTATGGTGTTGATGTAGAAGCCCTCCGTGGTCGATTCCCCCTCCGTGAGCGCCGCGAAGGCTCCAAGATGGGATCTCATGGATCTGTAAGGTTACGGTGGAAATTGTGTTTCGTTGGCTCCTGGATGTTTTCGGGGTACGTAGGTATATATAGGAGGAAGAAGTACGTCGGTGACCGCCTGTGGGGCCCAGGAGATAGGGGTGCGCCCTCCTGTCTCCTGGCCGCCTCGCAAGCTTCTTGACTTGCACTCCAAGTTCTCCGGATC
The DNA here is from genome assembly GCA_021605205.1 of Aegilops longissima. NCBI lineage: Eukaryota > Viridiplantae > Streptophyta > Magnoliopsida > Poales > Poaceae > Aegilops > Aegilops longissima. The sequence goes on along the minus strand of CM038679.1, from coordinate 609,137,773 downwards.
ACGTTCGTTCCAAAAATCACGCTCCCGAAGGTTTCATTCCGTTTGGACTCCGTTTGATATTCCTTTTCTTCGAAATACTGAAATAGGCAAAAAAACAGCAATACGGGTTGGGCCTCCGATTAGTAGGTTAGTCCCAAAAATGATATAATTATGTAAAATAAAACCCATAAACATCCAAAAGGGGTAATATAATAGCATGGAACAATAAAAAATTATAGATACGTTGGAGACGTATCGAGCCTGCCAGAGCGCCGCCTCGATCCCTCCTCCTCCTCCTCCCTTCTTGACGCCCGTCGTCGCCGCCCCCTGCCATCGCATGCTGCCACAAGGTGCCGCCTCTACTCTATGCTGGCCTCATGGGCGCCGCCCCTTCCCTGCGCCGCCGCCCCTGCCCTGCAATTTGTTTTATTTTTTGTCATATATATGTATTTTTTATCAATTTATATGTATATGTGTGTATGTGTATAAATGTCTGTATGTGTGTATGTGTGTATATGTATATGTATTTTTGTCATATATATGTATTTTTTGTCAATTCATATTTAGAAGAAAAAGAAGAAGAGGAAAAAAGGAAACTAAGAAGAGGAAGATGGAGAGGAAGAAAGGAGAAGAAGAGGAGAAATAAATAAGAAGAGAAAAAAGAAGAAAAAAAGAGGAGAAGAAGAAAGGAATAGAAGAGAAGAAGAAAAAAAATAGAGTTTTTTCTTCTTTTTTTATTCGATCTTCTCCTCTCTCTATTCCTTTCTTCTTCTCCTCTTTTTTTCTTATTCTTCCTCTTCTTATTTTTTATTGGGTATGTCGTTGTTGATATACCACCTCCCCGATAACTTTGACATGAGGGGGGGGGGTCGATATACCACCTCCCCGATAACTTTGACATGAGGAGGGGGGGAGGGGGTCGAGGGTTCGAGGGTCATCGAGGGTTCGAGGGGTCAAGGGTTTCGAGGGGTCGAGGGTTCTATGGTCGAGGGTCAAGGGTTCGAGGGTTCTAGGAATATGCAAAAGTTAATTTTTTTAATGATAACTCCTCAGGCATGAGGGGGGAGGAGTCCCCCTCCGGCTCCTAACTCTCTCGAGAATTCAACATGAGGAGGGGGGTCGATATACCCCCCTCCCCGATAACTTCGACATGAGGGGGGGGGTCGATATACCCCCTCCCCAATAACATTTTTTTCCATGTATGTATGTCGTCGTTGTCGATATACCCCCTCCTTTAATTACCAAGTTAAAAGAGTGTTGTCGTCGAGGCCACCCCGAACCCTTTAAGCGTTGCCGAGGCCACCCCAAACCCTAGAGAAGCGTCGAGGACATTAATTAATATAATTACTTGTTGTGAATAGCTATAGCTAGGTCTACGTTTGCCACTAATATATCCATCTGTCATGTTTGCATAATAATTGCCATGTTGTAATATTTGTAGAAACTATGGAGCACGACCGAGACGAGGAAGCAGAACGGGTGTTGGGGGACATAATCGTAGTCGGAGCTGATGTCATGTCGTATCTCAATGAAAGCGATGGTCTGGAAGGAGAGGGTGAAGAAGCAGGCTATGGTCCTCGAACAACGGAGGAGACCGTGACCGATGACCAAATGTCGGTGTAAGAAGGAGGCCGTGATGACGGCTCCGGTGACCGAATAGAGTCCGGCGAGGTATATATATTAATTAAGCTTGTGCTGACTATAGCTAATTGATGCATTCATTGTTTTGGTATACACATATTAACTCTCGTCTTTCTTCTTATTTCTAGCCCTCCGGATCGAGCACAACTTCGGTAAAGAGACGAGGCCCAAAGAAAAAGTTGCGATCAGATGAAAGGTTCACGATCACAGGAATCGCACGCGATGGCCAACCGATTGAACCCCTCCGGACCAAGGAGGCATTTACTGCTCAGTGCGGGTTCTTGTTAGGGACATGATCCCGATCAGCATAGAGCTATGGAATCAGCCTAAGGATGAAGAGCTTCAAGTTTCTTTTGTCGAAGATAGACAGAAAGCTGATCTTTGGAAAGCGCTGGAGGTAAATTTCACCCTACCGGAAGAGGACGATCCGGAGAATCCAGTTATAGAGCCATTGATCAAGTCCTTTGCTCTCAAGAAGATGGCATATCTATTCAGGAAGTGGAAGAATGACCTGAAAGCAAAGTTTGTCGACAAAGAAAAGACACTAGAATTCATCGGCCGGCACGAGAAGCTCAGAGATCAATGGGACGCATTTGTGGCCAACAAGACATCGGAGAGGAGTAAGAAGATGTCAGCCATAAACAAGATAAATGCTGCAAAGAAGGAGCATCACCATCGCACGGGGTCAGGTGGCTACCTCAAAGCCCGACTGTTGTGGGCCAAGGATGAGAACGACCTGCTTGATAAAGGGGCCGAACCAGAGACATTGAATTGTCCATACCGTTGCCGGACTTGGTTCTTCGGGGTTGACGGAACCTTGGACCCTGTAACAGGGAAGTGCGTTTGGACGAGGGAGCAACTGCGAATACCTCTCACGAAGCTTCAACACTATATTAACGTAGCGCGGGAAGGGACGTTCGTTCCAGACAGAGAGAAGGACGAGCTCACAATGGCCCTCGGGAATCCTGATCACCCTGGACGGACACGAGGCACACCAGGCTCCGTTCCGTGGAAGGCTGGGTTTCCGGATGCAGGCGGTTACAAATGCCAAGAGAGGAGGAGGAAGGTGGAGCAGAGCGAACTGCAGGAGCTGCACTCATGGGTGCAGAAGCTAGAGGAACGAGATGCAGTTCGAAGCAAGCGACCTGCCGAAGCTACCCTTGAAGCTACCCCGCCATCTCAGCGGAGAAGCAGTGTGGCTTCCACCGAGCAGCTTCAGCTGGAGCCTGTCTTCACGGCTTCTGCTAGCTACCCCGTGGATGCTATCACGGAGTCTCAACATTGCCACCTTATGACGCAATGGGAGAAGTACAAAGTCAAGGCTGCTGTCGGCTCTGTTCGACCTCCTGAACCCGGCGCAACTTTTCGCTACCGTCCAATTCTAGAAGGATATGCTAGGGTGACGGTGGAAGAAATAACAGAGGGATTTGAGGAGCTCGTTCTTGACCACCCTACCGGTGAAGGGGAGACTCGGTTGGGTTCTGCTTTGAAGACTCCATGCCTATGGAGGAAGGAGCTCATCAACCTTCCGAACTGGATGCCTCCGCCTCCTCCTCCTCCTCCTCCTCCGGCGAGTCAGGGCACTCCGCCTCCTCCTCCTCTTGCTCCTCCGGTGAGTGATCAGGGCACTCCACCTCCTTCTCCGGTGTGTAGCGGCACTCCGCCTCCTCCCCCGCCTGCTCCTCCGACGAGTGATCAGGGCACTCCGCCTCCTTCTCCGGCGCGTGGCGGCACTCCGCCTCCTTCTCCGCCTGCGCCGGCGCGCCCGACCAGCCAGCCTCCTCCTTCTCCGCCTCGTCAGCAAGGGTGGAAGAGACCCGCCGCTGCTCCGGCTGCTCCGGCGCGTCGCAGTCCTTCTCCTCTGCCTCGTAAGCAACTAAAGAAGAAAGCCGCAGCCGCTCGGCCTGCTTCGGAGTCTAGCAGTACAGGTGGGAGGCAATACATATTCGGTCCATCTCTCAAGACTCCAGAGAAGTTACCATACGAGAGGACCGAGAAGGAAAACGAGGAGATCTGTCAAGCCCAAGTGAGGGACTACTTCGCAATGCAAAGAGCTAATAGACATCCACCTCCGGAGGAGAAGATAGATCCGGTGAAAGCGAAGCGCACTTTGGATGCCCTACAGTGACCACCACTGTCTCCGCCGCAAACCAACTATGAGCGCATTACTGAAAAGACATATAAGGAAGCGAAGCGGTCGGGAAGTACTTGCAGTGACAAAAGGTTACAAGAACGAAGAACTGGGAAAAAATTCCCCAGCTTGGCGAACAAGCGAACCAATCGCCCCCGCTCAAGGTGTCAAGTGTTATCGTCGCTAATCATCCGGGGGTCTTGCCCGTACCAATCCTGGAGATTACGACGATGCACATTTTGATATAATGGAGCCGGACGAATTCAAATACGAGTACGGGAAGCCTCTCGTCAAAGATGGAACTACTCTAACAACGATGATGCGAAGATTTCATGATTGGTATATGGAAACCTGCAGAAAGGCGCAGTCAGCTGGGAATAAAATCGATACTTTGTCGCTGAAAGTTAAAGAGGATCAACACAACCTCGTTGGAGTTGAGGAGTTGACTGTTCTATTTGAGGAGTTCTTCCAGTTTTTCAATCTAAAGGCCCTCGATAAATTAACGGTCACTTGCTACTGTCTGTAAGTACTACTTCTGTCATTAAGTCTCTATATATAGCTCAGCTCTTTCATTGCATGTATATATAATTATCTTCATTATATTATGCAGATTGAAGATCGTCGAATGCAGAAGAGCTGAAATGTATGATATTGGGTTCATTAACACAAATCTCATAGATGAATTTACGGTTAAATTTCATGCCGAAGAAACCGAGCAGAACTTGCTACGATCGTTGCTAATAAATCAAAACATAGATACAATACTCTTTCCTTACAACTTCAGGTGAGTGTTACTGTCTTGTGCATATTCGGTTTCCCTTAATTATTACTCGAGGTTATAGTAATTAATGTAACTGATGAGTTATATGCATGTGTGTGCAGTTTCCACTATATTCTCCTAGAGATTAAGCTTGAGCAGGGACTAGTAAGCGTAGACTCGAGACGAAAAGATCGCAAGGAATATGCGGACATGTCTAAAATGCTCGAGAAGTAAGTTGAATCAATCATTATCGCACCATATCGGCAACTTTGTTCATTTCATTGTTTTCTTTGTCTCGTAGTGCTTGGAAAGTATTCACCGCACAAGTTTCGGGACTGCCGCAGGATCTGCGATGGAAATTCCCGAAAGTAAGTACTACTAGCTAGCTAGTTCCGCGCATCTCTCATTGATTCTAGCTACTTTCATCAATGCCATTTATAATGCTTCATTATCAGTTTGATTAACCTCTATTTCTCATAAAGTGCTTGGGGCAGGAACCCGGGAATAATTACTGTGGATACTACGTCTGCGAGTTCATCTACAATGCGACGGTCAAGAATAGGCGGGGCTACTCTAAAAGACAATATGAAGTGCGTAAGCAAAAATATTCACAAGTTTATTTTATTACCATCATTTCTGTTGAGTTTCATTCATATATATGTATTGACCCCCTTATTCAAATTAGATGTGGGAGATGCGGAATGAACTCCTACCACAAGATCGCATGCGAGCAATTCAAGAGGAATTGGCTGGATTATTTCTTGACCACGTCATCAATAAAGCCGGAGAATACCACCATGCATGTGGAAGTTGAGTTCATATGTTATGGTATTGTAAGAGATCTTACATATTGTATATATATGTAGCCAGTACCGTCGGTAAGATATACGAAAACTTGTTGTTCGACCAATCTCTCGAAGAGAAGGAGAGGTCGATCACTTCTCTCTGTATATGTTCATGACGATCTTCTGTACTTAATAGTTTCCTTCATTTGCTTACTAGCTAGCTAGCATGTCGAGTCCTTTCTATACGTAGCGTCGACCAAGCACGGAGATAAGAGAGGACACTTCTCTCTATTAGCTAGCTAACACAATATATGAAACCCCTAAATTAACCCTACAACCCCTCCAAACCCCCAACCCCCCACCCCCCCACCCCCTTAAAAAACAAAAACTCAACCCTCGAATGTCGACACGTGGAAGCCTTTTGGTCCCGGTTGGTGGCACCAACCGGGACAAAAGGCCCCCCTGCCCGGGCAAGCGGCAGCGCCCACGTGAAGCCCCATCTGTCACAGTTCCTGGGCGAACCGGGACTAAAGGGACAGGGCTTTAGTGACGACCCTTTAGTCCCGGTTCGTGAACCGGGACAAATGGCCCTCACGAACCTGGACGAATAGGGGGTTTTCTACTAGTGGTTTATTCAACATGGTTGTCATTTATTCAACTCAACATAGAATTATTCATATTATTAATGTTTGTGATGGGAAATTTCAATCGAGAAAGTAATACTCGAGGTGCCGATGACGATTGTGATGGAATACAATAGAGGAATTAATTGGGGGGTCAACTCTACTGGAATTTTATATGTACGCACGTATTTTTTTCGGGACATCACATGGTGTAAGAGCTGGGTTTGTTTTGCAGGATCGGCTCTGCAGGCTATTGACTCACATGATTAAGATTGAAAGTTGATCTCACATATATAATCTAATCACTGCACATGCCTCACACATGTGTGCTAGGGGCCGGTATATCTAGACTCAGAAAACTGAAATGTTTAATCATGATTGGTAATATTATTCAGGAGTCATACGGATCTTTTCGAAAACATGTAGAATATTAAAACACTTAAAAGTGGAGTCTATAAATAAATCTGTGCTCTCTAATCTCAATATGCATTGTGAACGGCACCACAGAAAAGATAGAAGAATTAGAGGGTAAAGTGCATAGCCCATAATTTCTAACATAGAGCATACAAAAGGCAACGAGAATTGGCTCCTAAGTCAATTTTCTTATGGACATGGAAATGGACCGAAGAAAAAGTGGCACCACATCCGCACTTTACTAAGCCATGCAATTAGTGCGTGACAGGCATTGGCCAAGCATCAACACCAGTGTGCAGAGCAAAAAACGGACCATGGCATTTAAGAGTGTGGCATGATCACATGAATACATGATGTGTATGATATGTTTAGGGACTGTTCACTGTCGACACGATCGACAGGAACAGCTGGGACAGTGATACACATAGTTGAGGCTCGACGGGCTTAGGGCAACTCAAACGCACGATCCCATTCAGTTCGTGTTTGTCCGTTTGAGTCCAAACGGACAGACGGCACGATCCAACACGCGACTCGTTTGGTGTTCCACCCGTTCCATTTTCTTTGCAAGACGAGCACGCGCTTGCTTCTCGTCCGGCTTGGAGACGTGTGGCCGCCATTCACCTACCTCCACCACCTAAAATAATTGCGCACACACGGTGGGCCCCGGCTGTCTGTCACCCAGCTGCTAGGTCGTCGTCCTTCTTAAAGTGGAAGCCGTGGACCGGTTAGTCCACAGCTTCCACTTCTGAGCCCGGCTGCCTCCTTGACCCCCGATATGAGCGAGCAAACCTTAGCCGCCGCCGACGCATCCCTCTCATCCACCTCCTCGCCGGCGCCATGGGATGGCATTGGAACAGCAAGGGGAAGCACGACCATGAGGTCGGCTCCTCCTTCGGTCACCGCCCCTCCACCAAGGTCGTGCCGCCCGCACCACCTGCTTTGTCCGTGTTTGACATCGCGCCGCCGTAGGCCCTATAGCGCAATAGGTCGTACGTCTCCATCGACATCTGCCGGCGCTACTGGGAGACGGCGACGCCACTCCCGTGGGAAGATGCCCACCTCCCCAACAATTGGCATCTCTCCGCGGATCGTGTTCTAATCCTACCAGTGCTAGTGAGCGGACGCGCCCGCCGTGAGGAGATCGACCGACGCCGCCCCCGCTGGCCACCCGATCTGCTCTACGACCGCAAGTATGCTATTGATTTGCGGCAATCCTTTTTTGTTGATCGTCCTTCGAGCCCGTCCGGCCTGCGTCCTGCTCGTGCTGAGAGCCCGCTCCAAACGTGCGGTCTTAGGCGTATGCACGGCTTCATGTCGACGCCATCTTCGTCCCCGTCCCCGCCACCGCCACCTCCCTTGACCGAGGAGGAGGAGGCCGAGCTCATGAGGCGTGTCTTGGAGGACTCCATAAACACCCACGACGAGCGCCAATGGGAGGGCCTCGAAACCCAGTTAGCCCTCTTTGCGGTCGGGACGTCGCCGTCCTAAAGCTGGGCATGGTCGTCAAGGAGGAGGTGCAAGAGGAGGAGGTGGAGGAGCCGCCCATCGCCACGTGGAACCCGCGCCTGGTGGGCCAGCCGCGGAGCTGGTCGTCCACAGCGCCAGAGATGGCCGATGCGGTGGGTGTCGGGCCATGGTCACCCACGTCGTCGCGGTCACCAGAGCGGGAGGAGGAGGAGGTGGTGCAGGCACCTCTGGTCTGGCAGGGGCCGTCAACCCACATCTTGCAGCCACCTCCATACGTCGACCTCACCGGCTACGATGACGAGTAGGACGGCGGCTACTGAAGATGACGACGGCCTCACCGACGACGACGACGATGATGACGAGGAGTAGGACGGCGGCTACTGAAGACGACGGCGGCCACACTGACGACTACCACGAGGAGTAGGACGGCGGCTACTAAAGACAATCGCCGGCGACGGGCCTTATCTAGTTTAATTTATGTCTTTTATGTTTTAATTTAATTAAGAAATGTGTTGAACTTGGCTACTGTGGACGTTTTAATGTTTATATTAATATTTTTATATTATTTGCAACGTTTATTTATGTTTTTTGGGGGGACAAAATTTAAGTCCAAATACGTGGACAGTTTGGGATGTGCCGGATCGGTTGGACACACCGACGGCCGCAAGATCGCAAGCGAACAGACGTATCTGTTTTTCTGTACCAAACTGACGAAATCCGGATAAAACAGACGTTTGTTTGAGGTGGTGCATTGAAGTTGCCCTGAGTTGTGTTGCTGATCTACTTGATGGTCTTGCATCCCACGTACTACTACGTTGCTGTCCTTGCATTGGCCGGCTCATGGATTGACGAGTGACCCCTCATCGATTGACTAGGAACAGTGTCACGGGCAAACTTGCAAGAAATGCTGTGCTGACTCGCTCTTGGTCTCAGTTCTGCTTCTGTTGCTCTCCCCCCGCAGCTTGTGACTACTTCATGTCAAGAAGCGTCAGCTTCCCCGTGTAGCAGCACTGCGGCTACTTTATCATACTACTAGGAGCCAGTCGCCGTGTCTGCAGCAAAGCTGGCCAGCGACCACCAAGTTTCCTGAACTAGCCGATAGGGTGTCCAGCTAAACAACACCGCGGAGACACGCCAAGCAGTTTTAGCAGCAACGCAGTGCGGAAACTATCAGCTTTCTTCACGGTTGACACACAGTCACACACGTCCCATGGCATTGCCGCAGGGTAGAAAGAACGGAACAAAACGCCAAATCTACGGAGGATGTAGAGCACGTACGTGCACGTGCAGTCTCTCCATCCAGACTGCGAGCACGCGGAGTAATAACAGAGGACCAAGAAGGCATCGCGTCGGGTCCTCAATCAGCCGATGCGAATCAATCATCCCATTCAGTCGCATTCGTCTCGGTGAACAGGATCTGGTCAGAGTCGACAAGTTTTTTTGACTGTCCGGTGGGACCCACCCCCACCAAACCCGATCCGGGACGGATGGCTGGTTGGACGTGGACCCGAGCCTCGGCATGGCCCGGCCATCCCACGCCCCACGGCGATAAAGCGACCCGCCTATCGTCCTCATGCGCTGATCTGACACGCGACGCGACTTGCCATTTTTCTTTCGAGCACACGACACGTCGGAGCATTATTAGCGCGGTTTATTGTTTCTTAATCGTGTGCCGTTGCTCTCGCCCCCCTTTGGGGGGGTTCTATTTGTGGATGGTTCCTTGTTTCTCGAGGATTCCTCTCCTCCAGCTGACGGGAGACGGAATTTGGTGCAATAGCTAGCTGGTCTACTCTACTCGGGGAGCAGAATTGATCGCCTGCTTATCATATCGTAAATCGCACGTCTCGCCAGCGTCACCACCTACCCCATCCATCTTCTCACAGACTGATATTTACAGCTGTGTTCTTCTTCCGTCTTCAGCAACCAACTCGAACGGTTTCTTCTGAGATTAAACGAAATATCTTGAACGGTTTTCTGTCTAGTGTAGTAGTACTATCTTGTGCGGCAGGTATAATGTCATCTCACAAACAAAAGGTGTAGTGCTATCATGCCATGGAGGAATCGGGAAAGGGATCGAGGTGGCGCCATTGCACTCTCACTGTCCTAAACTCTAGTCCCCGAGAGAGGACTGACGAAGAAACTGATGAAAAGAAGCGGCCATAGGTGCACATCAAGTCACCTCATTCTATGAAGCAAAGCCATGACAGTGACGCCGCTAGCAGCCTAGCACAGCAGTGACCATGAACGGAGTGGGCAGTCAGTTAGAGTTAGGCGCACAAAGGTTTTCATTCACATAAACAAAGCACACACTAATACGGAGTACTCGGCATATAATCATCACTATCATCGCTAAGATAGTTCATAAGAAGTTCAGACTGAAAATCTTTTACTTCAGCTAATTTTTCATCATCATCATCGGCGGCGGCGGCGTCGCCGCCACCACGGGCACAAAACCAGCAAAACCTGGCATCCTAAAACCCCATCCACCTTCTAGTGCTTGTTCTTCGCCATCCACCCCTCTATAGCACCAGATCGACGAACCCAAACGAGAAATGAAGCAAAAGATCTTGAGCATATGTACAAGAAACCTAACTAATCGAGACCGGCCGGGCAGCACCTTCACGGATCGATCTCGCTTCGAGGCCAGTTTGGTCCGAGTCACCTGGTGAACGACGACGCTACTGGTAGTGGTAAGAAGGATCGATCTAGCCCAGCGAGCCCTCCTTGGCCGACAGCCGCTTCAGGAGCTCGTAGGTGGTGACCATGGTGGCGGCGGAGAGCGACATGGAGCCCCACCTCGGCCCCAGCCCGCGGTAGCACGCGGCCCATCCGCCCTCCTTGAGCAGCCCCCGCATGGTGCTCCCCAGCGTCGGCCGCGCCACCGCCGCGTCGGTCTCCATCACCTGGAGCCGCGTCTTCACCGTGTCCAGCGGCATGGTCACCAGGGCCGCCGCGCCCCCGGCCACGGCCGCGCTGGCGCCCTGCACGGCCATCAGGGCCGGGTAGCTCTCGGAGCGGTCGGCGCCCACGACGCGCCACGCGAAGCGCTGCGCCATGGCGTAGGACGCCCACCACACCGCGTTGGACGGCGCGTAGGTGATGATGGAGAGGCCGAAGCCGCGGTACAGGCCGCGCACGCCGTCGGCCGCGAGGATCTTCCTGAACGCGTCCGCGCCGCCGGCGTAGCGGCAGGCGGCGGAGGTCTGGACCATCAGCCGCTGGCTGATGACGTCGACGGGGGTCCACACCACCTGCGCGGCGACGGCGGCCGAGACGCCCGCGGCCGCCGAGGCGACCGCCGACGCCGCGGGCTCCGAGACGCCGAACCGGACGGCCGCGGACCCGACGGAGCTCTTGGTGGCCTCGAGCGCGGCCATGTAGAGCGCGCGCGCGGGGACGGTGCCGGCCAGCGAGGCGCCGAAGCCGCGGTAGAAGCCCCGGAGGCCGTCGCGGCCGAGGATGGCCCTGACGGTGGCGGCGGCGGCCTGCGGGGGCGGCGCCACCTGCAGGTGCGTCTTGACGACGACGGCCGGGTAGAGCGCGGCGGAGACGCCCGAGAAGAGGGCCGCGCCGAGGACGAAGAAGCGGGACTTGTCGAGCATCTCCCAGTTGACCTCCGCCGGCAGGCGCCGGATCTCCTCCACCGCCGCCGCCGCGCCGCGCTCCTTCTCCATGCCCGCAACGCTGAAGCTCATCCTCTCTGCTGCTGCTGCTGCCCGCCAACCAGAGAAAACCCAACCATCCAATCAGATCAATCCGCGGTGACAAGATCCATATCACGCCATCGCAGCGCCGGCCGTCGGCGGAAGGAAGCTTCTCCGGCGAGGAAGGAGGGGATTGCGGCACTTGGGGTCCTTGAAAGTGGGGAAAAGTGGGAGGCAGCGTGGCGAGTGCGATTATTCGGGACCCCGAGGGGGTAAGTGAATATATATACAGAGGGTTGGTGTCGTGGCCAGCCACCCGGCCTTATCCCCGAGGGAAGCCCTACCGGCCGGCGTGTAGCGGGTAGAGTAGTGGCATCGTACCAGCAGCCGTGATGCCCGGACGGCAACCGTCACGTGCCGGCGGTGGGTGCGTGTCGGGGAGCGGGGCTTATCGGTCACTGTTGGCGGAGCCACCGGAGACCGCCGGTGGTCGCCCCCCATTGGCCGCTGGACCGCGGGGAGAGGGAACACGCCGTGTGGGAGGAAGGGATTCCATATGATTCCATCCCGCTTTTGTTTTCCTTTGTTTAATGCGAGACTGGATCTGGATCGGTCGATGTGGTGTGCTGCGCACACAGAGACAGCTCCGGCAACTGCAAGTTGCTGTTGAGCTCGCCCGCCCCGCCCACAATAACGGCGCTTGATTACCACGTTCGCTCTGCATACACACGTACGCACGCACGCCACGATGTCGACGGTCGCCGGCACCTTGGCCGTGGCTTCCTTGACCGCGTGCATCTGAAAACCATCTCTCCGGCTAACAGACTCGCCGGTCGACGCCACACTCCCCACTACACACCGTCGTGTCACCAATCATGCTTGGTTGCTCTGTTCGTAAGCGTCTGGCGGATTTTCCCCGGCCGACGACGGACGCCTTCGATCGTCGGCGAGCTCTCTGACAAGACCAAGTCAACAAACACTCCACACGACACGCAGCCGGTAGCTAGCTAGAGATGGATAGATAGATCGCCTGGGCAAAGGCTCACGTGAGCTCCCTCGGCCGATCAGTACCTAGCAGAAAGAGGCTGGTGTGAATATTTGGAGGACCTCGCTCCCGTTGTCGCAAAACGGAAATAAAGTTGTCAAGATGCGTCCGCGACAAGCAACACCACGTACCACTACGATCGCTCGTGCTGCTTTCTTGTACGTGAACGATCAAAGTTTACCCCATACGTGAACGGGAATAAAGTCGTCAAGGCGCCATGTGAGCGCGTGCTCCACCGAAGTTTTCCACGCAAAGAGGAACAAGGTACTACAGTACTAGTAAGAAACTCCATCACTCACCAGAAACTTAACGAGTTTAGAATGGTCTTTGTAAACAGTATCAGACGTCGCGGCTAAGCTAGCGGGGAAGGTCCGTTGCTACTTGACGGTGCAGGCGGCGTCCGTGACACTAATTGTTAAAAGTGCCCGAGAAGATTTGAAAAAGGTGCGAGGTTTGGTGCCTAGTCACACACAAAACAATGTAGATAAGCCTTGCTTAGTCGTTTCTGACGAGCTTTGCCCAAACGTTTTTTTTTTGTGTAAAAGGAAGTTTGTCCTGCGCAAAACGCCAGGATGCTTCACGACATAATTCACGCATATATTTTTTTAGCATCGGTCTGAATACGTATTTCGTATACACGCCGCATACACTCACCCCTTTTAACGAGCACACGCACACCCTACTACTATGAGCACCTCCGAAAGACGGTAGGCATATCATCTTGAGATTTAAGAAGTCACCGTAGTAACGCGCCGTCGTCGATGGGAACGTCTCCTCCCAATCGAAAGCGATCGCCGAAATCACAAAATAAATCAGGAATAATCGAAGACCAGATTTGAACGCAGTGGAGTTAGGGATCTGCATTGCCCACCTAACCAACTCAACCACGATATATTGGGAACACAAAGACGCGTCACAAACATGTTCATGTAATCCGCCCATGCAAATCTCCGGCATGTACTCTCTTCATTCCTAAATACAAGTCTTTTTTAAAGATTTGAATATGGACTACATACGGATGAATATAGACGTATTTTAGGGTGTAGATTCATTCATTTTGCATCGTACGTACCTTATTAGAATCTCTAAAAAACTTATATTTAGAAATAGAGGGAGCTTTTCTTATCATAAGGTTTATTAAGGACCTCTTTAGTTAATTCAAATTAATTTTGTAAGAACTTGTAGGACTATATTTGTTAGGATTTTGTCTAGGGCTTGTTTGATTTGCACAACTGAAACTACTAAAAAAACTGAACTATTTTACACGCGGTCGCAAAAGAAATATTTAAATGATTCCAGTATGATAAAATCAAATCATTTCTTTGTTTATGTGATAATTATGCCTCATTATGAGCAGTTAATTATTTACGGAAATCCTTATTGTTTTCCTTTGGGGCGACCAGACGACAGATATATTCGCAAGAAAAAGAAAGACCAAACGGCAGATAGTTAAAGTGTGATTCAAAGAGGCCATAGATGGTTTATTTAGTAGTAGTACCACTACCACCTTTACGGGAGGGAATGGTTTAGTATTATTTCTTCTAAAAGTTTCTCTTATCTTCATGTTTTGTAAGGAGAGTTGTAGAACAAAATGCATTATCCAGACCGAGTGAAAGAGTGTACAAAGTCTTGGCATTCAGCCACCACTTGAAAAGTAAGTTTAGCAAACGGATCTCGCCAGAGAGACCAAAAAGATTTCTTGTATTGATAGCGTTTTCTATTAGGAGATTCACCTAAAAACCTATTGCTAGTGCAGTAGTGGATATCATTGTTTTTAAGCGTGTGCTCTGATCAGTGGATCGAACCTGAGACATCCACATCCTGGGGTCCTCTGCCGATGGTGGATATGAACATATATTGATACCTTGTGCTCTGTAAAAGACTAAAAGTGATCGGCCATGTCTCTGTTAGAACGAAATTGGGGTGGTTCGATACGCAGTACCGAATAATTCGAACGTCCCGATGGGAAGTCCATATTTTCAATCTCCACGTCCAAACAGTAGTTGGGCACATCCACATAGCGAGTCCATGTTCCATGCAGGATGTGCACATTTGCTGGATCGCGCCATACGTGTTTTCTGCTGACGGGCGGGCCCTTCCCCAGCTGTCCCGCACCCCCACCGCCGGCCTGCACGCGCTTTTCGTTGGATCGCTCGCCGGCTTTTGTCTTTTGTTTTCCAATTGTTTACTTAGCTACTAGTAAATCTGGGTTCGTGCAACCGTGCGGCACCCGGCGACCGGCGATGCAGGTTGAGAGGTTGGTGGTGGTGGGCGCCCGTGGTCTGGCTGGCGGTATCCCGGTGGGCTACGGGGAAATCTTGTGGGCTTCGTGCGGGGCGGCCGTTGCATGCTCGAGGGGTCAGTGAGCACGGCGAGAGCGCGGACGGCATGCCATGGCCGGCGCGCGCGGTAGAGCCGCCACCTGCCGGGACCTTGGCCCCAGATCGCGTACCGGAGACCTGCACGGCCACGCGCGGACCGAGATCACGTGCTCCCGGCTAGATATTACGTGAACCGTGTAGCATGCAAGGTCGCTGGATACAATCAATGAATTTGGCAGCTCTACTTCCAACGTTCAAAAAGAAAAAAAGGTCGCTGGATACAACGGACCGGGTGAGCACTTCATTTTTTTTGAAACGGAGGCAAAAGCTTTGCCTCATCCATTAAATAAGAGAAAATAGAGTTAGTTACAAACAACCCGAGTACACGGTATGCGGATTACTCGCGCAATAATAAAGACCCTAGTTTTTTAGCACCGGCGATGATCCAAAGGTTAGCCTCGGTGGCGATGGAGGAAAGCAGCACTGTCGAAGGGGCACACTTATGCCTGAAAACCCGCGCGTTTCATTCATTTCAAATTGTCCATGAAACAAGCATGGCGAGGGATGCCTTGGCTTGTCTGTGCGGATAGCCGTCGTCGCAAGTACTTGCCCACCAAGATTGGACCGAGTCGAATAGGGGCCAAGTGGAAATGATGAAGTCGGGGACGTGGTACTTGTCAATGACCAAGGACCAAAGCCTTCTAGAGAAGCGACATTTGAAGAATAGGTGACTCCCACTCTTGTTCCTCTTGCAAAGGGGCAAAGATCCTGATTTAGCCACCCACGCTTTGCCAATCTACCCATGGTCCAAATCTGCCTTGGAGAGCCAACCAAGCAAAGAACTTGACTTTTGGGGAACCCAAACTTTCCAAACCATCTTGTCCATGGGGAAGAACCAATCTCAAATTTGTGCCTTATATCGGAGGCCACGAGTAATGCCCCGAGAGCGAGTGCTTCCAAAGGATGTCATCCTCGGAGAGTTCGTCAAGATGGACCTCATGAAGGAGCATCCAAAGTGTGAAGAATTGCGTGACATGCTCGGCGGAGATAGAGGTGGATGGATTGATCTTGAGGATCCATGCGTTGTGCTTGAGGGCCTCCCGCACCTTCCAATTCTTACGCATGGAAGCTTCATGGATGAGCGGGGCAATATCCTTAGGCTTGCGCCAAGGAGCTAAGGGGAGTCCCAAAAGGGGGTCTTCGCGCCGTTACCAACGGAGATGGTGGTGGAAGCATAGAAAAAGTTAAGGTCCTCCTCGTCACAAGGGTTTCCCAATCCGACCCACATCTTGGTAGGCTCCTTCCATTCGTACCAAGGCCACCGCAGCCGGAGGGCGCGTGTAAACTTGTTGGTGTTAAGGACCCCAAGTCCCCATATTCGAGTGGCCTAAACAATCTCCCGGTTTACTTTGCATTTTGCCCTGTCGTTTTGTCTGCTCTGCACCATAGGAAGGCTCTCTCAAGTTTGTTGACCGTGTGTAGGATGGAGGCGGTATGACCAACGGAGTGGCGGGGTAGACTAGTTGGGAGGTGATCACAGACTTGATAAGAGTCGTGCCTGATGGTGGTGATATTCGACCCTCGTATGTTGTTAGCTTGCTCGCCACCTTGTCCACGAGGAATTGCAGGTCCACCAACTTCACCGCCATACGGAGAGGGGAGTCCTAGGTACCGCAGAGGAAAGAAGCTCTTCTTCTTTGGCAAGATTTGGGTCAAACAACCGGATCAAGTGGTTGCAATGGATGGGCACCATTGAGCTCTTGAGGAAGTTGGTGCAGAGGCCCGTGACCTCACCAAAGCCTCTCAAGATGCATGCAAGATTTTCCACATCTCTTTTGATCGGGGCCAAGAAAACCACCGCGTCATCCGCATAAAGAGAAGTCCTCAGCATTACCCCCCTTCCCCTGAGCTTGTGTAGGAGCCCCTTCCTCGTGGCCACATCTAGGATTCTTTGGAGCGGGTCAATGGCGATGACGAATAGGAGTGGGGAGATGGGGTCACCCTGCCGGAGGCCTTGGCCATGCTTAATTGGACCACCGGCAATACCATTGAGGATGATCCTCGAAGATGAAGAGCAAAGGAGGGCAGCGATCCAATCCCTGAATTTGGGAGGGAACCCTTGCCGTTGGAGAAGATCAAGCAAATACTCCCACTTGACGGTGTCGAAGGCCTTGCGAATATCAAGCTTGAAAAGAAGGGACGGGGTCTTGCTCTTGTGCAGGCGCCGAGCGCGATTGCGAACATACAAGAAGTTGTCATGGATGCTTCTTGTTTTAATGAAGGCGCTTTGGGCGTTGGAGATGAGGCTTGTCATGTGGGGGCCCAGCCGAGTGGAGAGCACATTCGCAATAATTTTCGCGACCGCGTGGATGAGGCTAATGGGCCTATAGTCGGTGATCCCCTCCGCCCCTTCCTTTTTAGGCAGGAGCACCACATTCGCGGAGTTGAGCCACTGTAGATTCAAGGTGTGAAGGGAGTCAAAATGGTTAATGACCCGCATGAGGTCCGGCTTAACGATATCCCAACACTTCTTGAAAAAGAGGCCCGTGAAGCCATCTGGATCCGGAGCCTTGTCACTGGGCAGGTCATTGATTGCTTCGAGGACCTCACTCTCGACTATCGGGGAGTCAAGGTTGTGCAAATCAAGAGGTTCCAGATTTAGCTCGTCCCAATTGAAATCTTTGCGGCTCAGGGGGCTTCTCTTTAGGACATTGGAGAAGTGGTCTTGAATTAGTTTCTCTTTGGCAGCGTGCTCGGTGACCCAACCATGATCGTTCTTGATCCTGTGAATATGGTTTTTTCTCCTCCTAGCGGTGACTCGGCGGTGGAAGAATTTTGTATTGGCGTCCCCTTCTTTAAGATTTGAAATTCTTGCACATTGTTTCTTGCGCGATCTTTCTAGCACAGCCAAGGCGATGACCCTTCTCTTAAGCCTGGCCCGAAGGTCGAGCTCCTCGGTGGAGAGGAGCCTGTCCTCTTGGGCGATGTCGAGGCGAAGGATCACCAAAAGAGCGGCATGGTGGTGAATTTTTGCCTTTGAGAAAAGTCTCCTACTCCATTCTGCGAGGCGGAGAGCCGTCTTCTTGAGCTTGTAGTATAGGATTTGATATGGCTCAGTGTGATCCACCCTCTCGTTCCACGCCCTTTGGACCAACTCATGGAACCCGGGCATGGATGCCCAAAAGTTTTCGAATTTAAAGACCCGAGGCTTTCTTGGTCCCTTATCATCGGCAAGTAGTAGCGGACAATGGTCGGAGAGGGAAGAGGAGAGAGCATGAAGGACGTGGGTGTTGAAGGATGCGTCCCACTCGGCGTTGCAAAAGAAAGAGTCTAACTTGCACAAAGTTGGGTTTTCCCTCTCATTACTCCAAGTGAAACGCCGGTTCTGGAGGTGTATTTCTTTGAGCTCACAGCTTTGTAGCGTTGCTCTGAAACGGTTGATCCTGCTTCGGTTGACATTTCTTTTGTTTTTGTCTCTGGCCCGGTAAATTTGGTTGAAATCACCAGTGGCGAGCCATGCCACCCCAGTCGTAGGCTTCTGGCTGAGTAGCTCGGCGAAGAAAGCGTCTTTACAGGAGGGGTCTGTGGGGCCGTAGACGGATGTGATCTTGAAGCGTCGCGGTCCCTCGCTTGCCGATCATGGCGGAAAGACGGATGTCTGTGTGTCGTGATGCAGAAACCTCAACAAGATGATCATCCCAGAGCAGCAAGATTCCTCCCCTAGTGCCATTTGCCGGTCTTTGCGCAAAACTACGTAGCCTCTGGCCACCCAGAAAAGCTGTGGTGAATCGGTCGATGTTGTCGAGTTTTGTCTCTTGTAGGCACACCACATGGCACGACGAGGAGGCGATCGTGGCGTTCGCCGTAGAGCGTCAATCCGGGCAGTTCAAGCCCCTCACATTCCAGCTCAGAAAGTTGATGGGTTGTTCAAACATTATGGAAACTGACGCACCCTAGAGCTTTGAGGAACAGCAGAAATAACAGTGCATGGAGCCGCTTGATGTTCAGATAGCAGCCACTGAGGTACACGGACATCCAACCAACTTGCAGAAGCAAAGAGGCAGAGCAAATACATGGTCTGAGGCCGATGGAAAGCATGCTCGAAACACACGGAGCAGCCTTAAGCATGAATATAATCCAAGCACCTAAAAGTTCAGTAGGTTGTGCTGACATAATTAAAAGTGAGGACCCCAGGTGGGCAGAGACGGCCAGTGCTCAGGTGGCCGCCTGCAGATTCGCAGTGCCGACCGTTCGATTCCAGGTCGAGGGAGCCGGCCCTTCCATGCGCAATGAGAGCCTCCTCGACTCCTGTTGCATTGCGATCATCTAGCTTGAATAGCCCACGCATCGCAACAATCACGTCAGGCGACAGTTGCTCTTTGAAGGGCTCCGCGAAAGCCTCCAGCGCGGCTGCCGTGACGTCTTCTCCGTCCTTGACAATGCCAAGGCTTCGGCAGACGAGAATTTCCGCAGCCCTTGCAACTGGAGCTGCCTTGGGGCGTGCTGCAGAACGCGACTTGGCGATGGAGAAGCCGCCCACCGGTCTTGGAGATAGTGATCCCGGCCATCGTCTTCCGGCGAGCAGTGGGTGAGCACTTCATTGGATACTCAGGTTTGGCGCATGTAGTTAACGGTGAAGACACATCAGCAGTCTGTCTCTACTGTGCTGCTTCATGGAAAGCACGGGCAGACAATCAGAGCCAGGGCTCTAGTTAAGGGTCGGTTAACTACTAGCAGTGGCTGTTAATTTTCTAGTACTAGTTAATCTGCCACTGCCAGCCAAGCTTAGCGCGGGGCAGGTTGCCTCAATATGGCTGTTATTCAAGTGCTGCCACTGTCACTGCCACTCCATTGGATACTACTATAAGGGTGGGGAATGGTTTCAGTTTTCCGTCGCAAAAAGTCTCTTTTTTATCATGTGGATTCTTTTAAGGAGAGCTGTAGAACAAGATGCATTATCCAGAATCGTAAAAGTTTCAGTATGTACCCAGCACTTGAAGAGTTGAGCAAACGGATCTCGGAAAGGCAGGCAAAGATTTTTGTTGAAACTGTTTTCTAGTTTGGCGATGTACCTAATACGATGGATATCATCTCGTAAGGACGTCGTGTGCTCCCAACTTTCTCCCGTCAGTGGATCGAACCTGGGTAGTTGATCTTTCTATTAGTTCTATCTAAATAAACAGGCAAGAAAATACAAAAAATTGGAGCCTGAGTTGCACTTTCCCCCGCACTTCCAGCACTGTCTCATTATTCATGGGTCCACTGATGTGTTACTTAAAAAATGGGGTTCCAAGATGATGGTGCATACAGTATATACTGCCGTCGTATAAAAGTCGTAGACATGCAGATACACACATCTCTCATTTCTTTCGGAAATGGGAGTAGTGCAACTTCCAATGCACCGAAAAATCTGAAAACGAACGTACATGCCCGCACTCCCGCTTGATTGATTGCCTTGCCCCAGTTCAACAAAGGGATGCTCTCTGACGTACAGGCATGGCGCCTGGAGATGGAGGACACACAAATCATGGAAGGAAACCGGTGTCCCGTTCGGCCTCCGGTTCAGCCACAGCCACACTTTGTAGTGCTGGGACCAGGACCGGAGGACCCTCTCGGCTGCGTGGACGCACGCTAGGGCTAGGCCCGCCCCACCTCACGCCGGGTGACAGGCGGGCCCGTCCCAGCTGCCCCCTACCACCGGCCGTCGCTTTTGTTGGGTCGCTCGCCGGCTTTGTCCTTGTTTTCGTTTGTTTTCTATCCGAGCAGCTCGTGCAACGGTGCAAAGCGTGCGGGAGCCGGCGGCTACCGGCGAGGCAGGGCTGGGAAGGCTGCTGGTGGTGGTGGGCGCCCGCAGTCTGGGGGATGTCACGGTGGGCCGCGGGGAAATCTTGTGGGCTGTGGGCGGCTTGGGTGAACGCGGCCGTTGCATTCTCCAGGGGCCGGCACGGCGAGAGCGCGAGCACGAGATGGCCGGCGCGACCGGTAGAGCACGTGCTCTGCTCTCGGCCGGATATATATGGGGCTGGCGCGCCAACATACCAGAACCGTGTACTGTAGGATGCATGCAAGGTCGCTGGGTACTGTTGACCGGATGATTACTGCTGCTACCACTATGGTCGCTATTTTTGGCACCGTTGCCTTCATTGGATGTACGCAAGTTTGGCGCGCGTAATTTTCAGGGCAGTGTACTACTGTTCATGTTGAATTGTTGATGGCCGCCTTGTCCGGTGCCAACCGATTGAAGTAATGTGCGGTTAATGGTGAGCATTCCGTCTACTCTCCGGCTGTTGATGATCGCGGTATGCGCTGCTTGTTCGCTGCTTGGCATAGCGTGATGGAGACGTATGCCTCGTCAGTTAACTAGCAGTACTTGTTAATTCTCGTCTGCTACTACTACTTACTCTAATGAAGCTGTCACTGCCAGCCAAGAAAGGCTTAGCTAGGGGGCAGTTAACTTTACCTTGTTGCACCCCAAAGGTTGCCTCCTCAAGGCCCGTAGAAATGAACACCCTGAGGAGTAGATCGGGTCGCCTCCGCACGCACTCGCCTTTCCTCGAACCCTGGAGCCGTACGTGGAAAACTGGACACGTCTTTATAAATCTTGTGCGTGAGTGCGGCAGGTAGGAGTAGGAGCGACAGCGAACCATGGCGTACGCGACGCGAGTGACGCGAAGCGAAGCGACAGGTCCGTGGTGAACTCGTCCTAAGACGTCAGTCAGAACTGTCATCTCTTGCTCTGCTAGACTTTTTTTTTGTCGTAATGTGCGTCTTAAGCTTGATATTGTGGTGGTAGCGCCAGATGGCAGTCAAAAGATGCTCCTGAGTCCTAAAAGTTTCAAATCCTTGGAATTGGCGCACCGGCAAGACCTTCTCCACTCGGCATGCCCGTCTTTCTCCTGAACCCTGAGCCATTTTCAGAACCTTGCATGGACTGAAGCAAATCCGTCTGAACATAGTGCGTAGTGGAAACATTTGTGCGCCCTTTGTATATTGGAACAATGGTTCACAGTTGGAAGTTGGAAAACTTTATTTAAGCCAATAAGTAACTAACCGTGTCTCTCTCACCTATATCCGCAGACGCTTTCATAGTTGCATTTCCAAGAGTGAACTGTGTTCAGATCTTTGAGCAAGTCACATTTCTAATATGAGCTGTGTTCGAATATTTGTTGTATGTGTGCACTTACAAGGTGTCAATTATAGCTGTTGAGAGAGAGTGCAGTACAAAGATGTTGTGATGTTGCCGACGAGTGTATTTAAAATATATAAAAGACCAGCCTAGTTTGTAAGGGCATGTACAATGGTTTTTTTTTTTTTCGAAAATATGCCCCAGCCTCTGCATCTGAATGATGCATACGGCTAATATTATTAAAAATCAAAATATCCAACAGAGGTCTCCAAGTCTGGAATAAAAAGGTAAAAAACTCCACCAAAGGAAAAGCCACAACCGGCTGGCAAAGAAGGATAAGAACACTATATGCCTATCCTATTACATGACCGTCATCCAAACCGGTTAAAAATACCCCGAGCTACCATCTCCCATCGGATAGATGCAGTAACCAAACGCTCCCTGGCCTCCGTCGGAGTGAGTAGCGACCACATACGGATCAGCGCCGTGGCTCTGAATATAACCTGCAAAAAATGAATATTTGTTGTTCTGTTAAAAACCAAATCATTTCTGCAATTCCAGATTGCCCATAATAAAGCACACACTCCCACATGAACGTGTCTTGCTATATCAAAATTTATCCCATCAAGCCACGTCCCAAATAACGTATTGATGGAATTCAGTGGTGTAATGTTAAAAGCAATGTGGTAGTCTGGTTGATTGATTCGTGTTGGTCGCAGAAACTACATCTGGTAGATCCTGTCCAATTGCGTTTTGCTAAGTTATCCTTCGTTAAAATAACTTGTTTATGCACAAACCACATAAACACTTTGATCTTTAAAGGAACTTTGACTTTCCAAACATGTTTCGATCTAGGAATCACGGTAGAGTTGATAACATCCAAATACATGGATTTAACCGAAAATTCGCCATTCTTAGACAATTTCCAGCACAGCTGATCGGGCCGTTGAGACAGCCGAACATCCATCAATCTTCGAACGAGATGGAGCCAAGATTCCCAACGGGTCCCCACTAGCGTCCTCCGAAACTGGATATTAAGCGGAACGGACTGCATCACTGTTGCAACGTTGGCATCTCTACGCTGAACAATGTTATACAAGGAAGGCTATTGGAGTGCGAGGGGCGTCTCCCCTAGCCATGTATCCTCCCAAAACCTCGTAGCAGTACCGTTCCCACTAAGAAACGAGTCCTGTTGAAAAAGAGTGATTTAACGCTCATCAATCCTTTCCAAAAAGGCGAGTCAGTCGGTCTCACTGTCACCTGGGATAAGGTTCTGGAGTGAAGGTACTTATTCCGCAAGATCTGCGCCCAAGTAGCCTCCGTCTCGACAGAAAGCTTAAACAGCCACTTGCTAAGGAGACATCTGTTTTTCACTTCCAGATTCTCAATACCAATACCCCCTTGGTCTTTCGGCCTACAGATGATGTCCCATTTAGCAAGTTTGTATTTTCGCTTAATATCATCACTCTGCCAAAAGAACCGTGAGCGATAGAAATCTAGTCTCTTCCGGACTCCCACCGGAACCTCGAAAAACGAGAGAAGAAACATGGGCATATTCGTGAGGACCGAATTAATAAAAATTAATCGTCCTCCGTATGACATCAGCTTGCCTTTCCAGCAGCTCAATTTCTTCTCGAAACGATCCTCAATGCACTTCCATTCTTTGTTGGTAAGCTTACGATGGTGAATAGGTATACCTAAATACGTAAAAGGTAAAGCCCCCAATTCACACCCAAACAATTGCCTGTACGCATCTTGTTCATCATTAGCTCTTCCGAAACAGAACAACTCGCTCTTGTGGAAGTTAATCTTTACCCCGGACAATTGTTCGAACAAGCATAACACGAGCTTCATGTTGCTGGCTTTCGCCAAGTCGTGCTCCATGAAAATGATGGTATCATCGGCATACTGTAGAATGGATACACCTCCTTCTACTAAGTGAGGGACGAGGCCACCGACCTGACCTGCATCCTTGGCCCTTCCCATGAGAATTGCCAACATATCGACCACTATGTTAAAGAGTACAGGAGACATCGGATCCCCTTGCCTCAGTCCTTTGTGTGTTTGAAAGTAGTGACCTATGTCATCATTCACTTTAATTCCAACACTCCCTTTTTGCTTGAAGGAATCTACCTGGTTTCTCCAGGCCTGATCAAAACCTTTCATACGCAAAGCTTGCTGAAGGAATGGCCATTTGACCTTGTCGTATGCCTTCTCAAAGTCCACTTTGAAAACTACTCCATCAAGTTTTTTTGAGTGGATTTCATGGAGTGTTTCATGCAGAACGACAACCCCTTCCAGGATGTTTCTATCTGGCATGAAAGCAGTTTGGGACGGCTGCACAACAGAGTGCGCAATTTGCGTAAGTCTATTAGTCCCGACCTTGGTGAAAATTTTGAAACTTACATTAAGAAGACAGATGAGCCTGAACTGCTCAACACGAACAACCTCTGTCTTCTTGGGAAGTAAGGTAATCGTTCCAAAATTAAGTTGAAACAACTGAAGTTGTCCAGAGAAAAGATCATGGAACATCGGGAGTAAGTCCCCTTTGATAATATGCCAACATCGTTTATAAAACTCCGCCGGGAAGCCATCCGGCCCGGGAGCCTTATTTTTCTTCATTTGTGAAATAGCATCAAACACCTCTTTCTCCGTGAAAGGGGCATTCAAGACTCCATTCTCGTCGGGCGCAAGTTGAGGTATATCTTCAACTCTGGTCTCATCTAAAGACACATGGTTATCTTCCGGCGGCCCAAACAGCTGCTTATAGTAATTCGTAATGTAGTTTGTCAGATTCTCTTGACCTACAATCGTCCCCTCTTCCCTCTCAAGCTAAAATATCCTCTTCTGGCGGTGCTTGCCATTGGCAATCATATGGAAGAACTGAGTGTTGTCATCCCCTTGGACGATCTTGCGAACCTTGGCTCGCAATGCCCACTTCAATTCCTCCTCCCGAAGGAGATCTTTCAGCCTTAATTCTGCCTCTACCTTAGCTTCCAGCTCCCATGTATCTAAAATAGTGGATTCGGCTTTTAAGTCAAGGGACTGAATAAGTAAAAGGAGTCTTTCCTTCTCAGCCTTATAAATCCCATGCGTATGTTTAGCCCAGCCACGCAGGAAACTTCGCAGATGCCTGATCTTATTCTGCCATCTCTCGATAGGAGACCTTCCTCCTAACTCTTTCGTCCATTCTCGAGCAACCATCTCAAAGAACCCTTCTCTATCAAACCACGAAAGCTCAAAAGAAAAGATATTCTTATTCCCCATGTGAGATGGATCTCCAGAATCAACCAACAACGGGGTGTGATCCAAAATTCCACACGATAATGCCTGGACTGTTACGAGCGGGAACTTTTGTTCCCATTCGATACTAGCAAGAACACGGTCCAACTTCTCATAAGTCGGGTTAGGCAGAGAATTAGCCCAAGTGAATTTCCTACCAGATAGCTCTATCTCTCTTAGATCCAAGCTTTCGATTATGGTGTTGAACATAAACGACCATCTGCCGTCAAAGTTATCATTATTCTTCTCCTCCCTCCTTCGAATAATGTTAAAATCACCCCCAACTAGGATTGGGAGTTGCTCACTACCACAAATACGAACTAGATCTGCCAGAAAATCCGGTTTGAGTTCTAGTTGCGCGGCCCCATAAACCGCCACTAAAGCCCAGTTGAACCCATCGACTTTAGATCTGACCCGAAATTTTACCGCAAAATCCCCCATGACCACACTCCGCACTTCCAACGATTCACACCTAACTCCAAGTAGGATCCCGCTGGATCTTCCTCTTGGAGGTAAGCAATGCCAGTCAAAGTCAACACCTCCGGAAAGAGTACTAAGGAATTGGGGTGTAAAATTGTCCCTTCCCGTCTCGGATAGGGCAACAAAATCCAAGTGGTATTCAATAGACGCTTCCGCTAGAAACCTTCTTTTAGCCAAGTCTTTAAGACCTCTGCTATTCCAAAAAATTCCTCTCATAATTCATCATGAAATTTTTTAGAGGTACGGATCCTAGCACTTCTACGCACAGCCGAAGCTGGATAAACCTTCCGTTTCCACTTCCGCTTAGGCTTATACGTGTCCACCTGCCGGTCCTCAAAACCGGGCTCTGGGGACTTATCTTCTGGAACATCTACATGGCTTGAAACCAACGGGGAATCGAGTCCCACATCCTCCTGCACCTCAGGGGCCAGATCCGCACACAAGCTATCAAGAGCCCTAACTCCCAACGCCTCTATGTCGTGATCATTCATGGGTTCAACCGCAACTATGTTACGAATCATCTCCAAAGCGCGCTCCGCTTCGAGATCGAGAATATCATTAATGGATTTGTTGATCTCAGTATCATTACTACCTAGGGAGACCCCTAATTGATTTGCATTATGAACTATCTCATCATTGGAAAAATGCAAAATCGAATTAGACAAATTGACAGACATACCGGTAGTGACCTCAATGTCACGAAGCTTGGCCGCTCGCAAAGCACACCGTAGCTGCATGTCGTCCACATCCGGATGCCCCTGGAGACGGCTGCTCATCCGCCGCCCCTCAGAGACCGGATATGAGATCCCGCCGAAAGCTATGACCTCCTCCCTCGTGGCCCTGTTGGGAGTAGGACCGCCTGCCCGACCCCCAACAGAACGCAACTGAACTGGATCAGTCGAAAGATCCCCCAGCGTCGTCGATACCTCTCGCGGCCTTGGCCGGTGTCCAGATCTCGGTGACGCCACCGGAGCCCCACCAACCACTGGTGCCGCACCAGCACGAGTGAAGGCACCTAAGACGGATGCTGCCGTAGGAGCAGGTTGGCACGGAGAAGCAGTGGGAAGCCCCTGGCCGCCCCCACCGGCCGACCCTCCCATGATGGCTGCCACCGCCTTTTATGGCGCCGCAGCAGTCGTCGGGGAACACATCGCCATGGAGGGAGAGAGTGGTGCGCAGGCCTCCTACCCGTGTGCCCCACCCAAGCCCGCCAGAGCCCCCGGGGAGGCTATAGCCCCCGTGCAGGCCATGGGACCCCTCGAAGCAGGTGCAGCAGGAGCGTATGAGGGCTGGACCTCCCACCCGCCAAAATCCGCCGAACCGTCCAGCATGGCCGTCACCTCCAGCCTGGGCAACAGAGATGAAGGAGGAGTGACGAGAACCTCCTGTCCAGTGGTTCCTCCCGATCCATCGAAGATCAAGACAGAGTCAGACCCCGTAATCACTGGAGGCAAATGTTCCGATGGATCATCCATATCCACGCGATCACTCCAAAGACGAGGAGGCGCAGAGAACGCTCCTACAGATCGAAGCTACAACATGTTAGACGGAACACTCAGCGATTTGCCCTGAGCAGACTCTCCTGCCTTAGACGAATCCGCAGGCCCGGAAGCCTTGTCACCATCATTTTGTGTGCTACCACCCTGGTTCCTAGGAGCACCTCCCCCCCTTAGAAGTGTCCAGATGATGTATCTCCTCAAATTCCTGAAACAAATTAGGGTCCTCATACTCGACATTCAACATATAAGCAATGACCTCGTGAGTCCATCTTACCACATCCGGCAAGAACTCGATGTTAGCCACACTAACCAACAAGCGCGCCACACCATGAGCACGCGTGAAGGTCATATCCACCTGCTCCGTCTTACCGAGCAAGGATCCCAGGCTCCATGTGACCAAGAAGTTATCCAAGGGCTCGATGGCCCCCGAAAACGAACCCAAATCCGAGTCGTGGCGTACCACGAGGCTCCTTCTTTTCCACTCATCGAATCGCAACACAAAACTTGTGCCAGTAACTCCACTCATGCCAAACTTGAGAATTCTCTTGATCCTCCTTAGATGGAAAGTCCACTTTGAAAGTCTGTACGATAACTTCAACAGGACCAAAGAAAGTTCCTCGGTGCCGCTCCATAATCGTTGAATAATCGAGCTTCGATGAGAGGTCCATTAACCACCTTAACCACCCACGGAAGGAAGTTTCAATGACAGGGGCCACTGTAGCCACGCTTGGTGACTCAAAGAACATCAACTCAGAACAACAGAGCCCATAAATATTAACCGTCGGTTTGGGCCCTAGCAGAAGCGGACACTCAGCCGCCACATGCTTTGTTTTCCGACAAATATCACATAACTCAGTAGAGCAATCAACCATAATGTGTCCCGTCTCACCAAACCGGAAACAGATCAATTTCTTCTTCTTAGATGCCCACTTGGACGGCTTGTCGCCCCCGGCCTTCTTCGTACCTTTGTCGGAAGCAGCATCATCAGGCTGAATGGTCACCGGTACTGTCACATCGGCGAGGGCCCGAACCGTCTCCACCGCCACCTGAGTAAGACCAGCATCATCGGGTGGACATCTCCTGAAGTGTCGTGTCCGACCCCGTGGCAACGGGCAGGTTGCGCGGAGGATAGCGCCGGTGACCTCCACGACCACCGCGGCAGCGGCCCCGGAATCGGTTATTCGGGCCAACCGCACCCTCAACAAAATTTCCCGGAGGTCCTTGAAACCCTCGACCGGCAGCACCGTGATCATCCCAACCATAGCCCCACCCACCCCCGATGGACGAAGAACCGCGATGAAGGCCTTGCCCGTAAGCGTCGTAGCCATCGTCTTCCCACTGACCACGGGGAGGGTTGCGGCTGTCACCCGCGAACGCGCCTGAACCGAGGCCACCTGCACCATTGGCATATCCACCCCGCCCGACAGCCATCTGTCGAGGCCAAGGGCGCTGAGGCTGAGGGGGCGCGGCTCCTGGCGGCAGCAGCGCCGCAGCCCTGGCAGGAGGAGCCGCAGCCCTCGCTGGCGCCGTAGCTGCCGCCGAAGCCGGCGCAGCCGTAGTCGGAGCCCCTGACGCTGCCTTCGCAAGAGGCGGAGTCTTCGCCGGTGGCGGAGCCTTGGGCGGCATCACGACCTCGCCGACCAACGTCACAAGCGCGCCACAGTTGCCCGAGGCCCGCCTCGCACGTCCACGCATGGCAGATGGAAAACCGATCCGTCCGCGGCGGTGAACCCTAGCGATAGCTACGTTTCGGCAGAGAGAGCCCGATCGTGCATGCGATGACACGCGATCCGATGCGATCTCATGCACGTAAGCCTCCACAGCCCGCTCGCCGCCAGCCGGTTTTGCCTGGGCCTTTAGCCCCGCTAATCCCGACCCACACGCTGCCATCTCTCCCTGACCCGACGGCCCGGTCGCGCGCGCAAGACAGCGCCCACTATTCCCAGCCCGTCGATCTCAAAGAGCGCATTCAAACGCAAGATCCGCTCCGCCCGAATCACGCACGAACGGTCGATCACCGGCTCCGGCGCCTGCACCGGCGGCGGCCGCCATTCCTTCTTCTAAAATAAGACAATGGTTGATAAGACAATGTTATCTTAAGCTTTACATGTAATTTAGAGATGACAATAAAATGATGCCTACAATGGGTTATCTCTTACCATTATATTTAATAATTAGCAATTCCTAAAAACATGCTGAAACATATTGTGCTAAGAGATCATCTCTTAAATAAGAGAAGACAAGTCTTTTCTTATGATTTCTCTCTTCTTCATCTTAGGATTTATCGTATATGGCACTTCTAAGATACCATCACTGTACATGTCTTAAAGTGTTTTTCTTCAAATGATATGGATGTATGGGGCCGGCAGCTAGCAAACTGCTAGAGGTACTCCCTCTGTACATTGTATTGTATAGAGACACGCATTGGGATTGTAAGAAGTAGAATTAGTGGCTAATGCAAGAAATGGATGAAGTGAGACTCATATTTGGATATATTTTTCCTTCTCTATTTTTGTTATACAAACTTCTGCTGATCTTCTTTCTGAAACGACCCTGAGTGAAATAAAAAATGGGTCTTCTTGATATTGTGCGGTGCAGTTCTTCTACTTGATAATGTGTTTCTATAGAATTTATATTTATATTATTGAAGACATGCTTTGTGCCAGCAACATTACTTTCTCAACCCAGTGCTCAACTTTTGCCGACGTATGGGATGCATGATTCACTCCCGTTCACTCCCGATAAGTTTCATCAATCCATACCAGATTCACTCCCGAAAATTCAGATCATTCTAGATCCAACTTTGAGGATATGATTATGTCGGTTACATGCATTCATACTTATACCAAGTGAAATTGTTGTCTTAATGGTTCTGTACTAGGTTTTATTTGCATATTATGTACTCCCTCTGATTCAAAATAAGTATCACAGTTTTGAATCAAGGTTAGTTTAATCTTACTTCAAAACTGCGACACTTATTATGGATCGGAGGGAGTAGTTAAAATGTTCTTTTGGATGATATGATGCATTGCCATTCAAGAGCGCAAGATAACCAATGTTTGGATTTGTTATATAGTAGTACATCTATAGAATTAACATTTGTCAGGATGCGCATTTCCGTGTGCAAGATTACTAGTCCATAACTTATATGCCGCTAACACACAACAACGAAGCAAACTACCATGCTAGATAGAACGCGAGCACAACACATCCAATCAACGACACCGCATCCAAACCACCTAAAGTAGAGAAACAAAAGCACACAAAGCACTACAAAAGTACAGCACCAAAACAGGCAAACACAATGAAACGCTAAAGATGATGGATTGATGGTGCAGCAAGGCGCACATTTGCTTCTGGTCTGATAGTAAAATATCGGGAGAAAATTATACATCTCACAGTTATGACAAATGATCTCCATGTTGACTTAACATGACCTTGTCAGGAACCTCTACAAACCCAATTACTCTTCATAGCAATATAACATCATCTATGTGAATTGGTCAAAAAAGAGTACAAAAAAAGTATTGAAAATAAAAGGTATAAAATCATGTGGGAGAGAGGAGTCTTTGTTAGAGGAAAATCATGTTTTGTAGTCTAAAGATGCTTCTAGTCAAAATCTGTGAGGAGTTGGTGAAAACCGGACGCGGAGTATGGGATCCCGAGCTTGAGTGACCCAGATGAACATTAAAATCCAAAAAGAAAGTAAAAAAAAGTTCAAAAAAATCAAGCAACATTGATGTTTTGTCTACATGCATGCGAATTTTCATGATGAAATTAC
The DNA here is from genome assembly GCA_021605205.1 of Aegilops longissima. NCBI lineage: Eukaryota > Viridiplantae > Streptophyta > Magnoliopsida > Poales > Poaceae > Aegilops > Aegilops longissima. Next base: position 609,106,795 of record CM038679.1, on the reverse strand, counting down.
ATGTGTGGAGGTGTAGGGAAAAAATTGGTGTTTCAAAAAGTATTTTTGGAAGCACTTTGGAACATCATTTTTTTCCACATATCCACAAATGTATTTTCATCATGAAGATTGTATGCTTGTAGACAAAACATCAATGTTTCTTGTAAAAAATTCAGATTTTTTTTGAAACTTTTACTATTTTTCCGGATTTTGCTGTCCATCCGGGATCACTGGAGCTCAGGATCACATGAGTATTTCAGTGAAAAATTTGCGTCAACGTGAAAATCAGAAGAAAAAAAACAAGGGGACGTGCCGGCAGGTGGGACTTGCCCCGCAGCCCAGGCACGGTCCCAGGCATGCCGCAGGCCTGGCATAGCCGCGTGCCGGACCGAGCACGCGTTGTTCTGGGACGGCCGGCGAACACTCTCCCTCGCAACCCCTAAAAAAACCGAAATCACTAATTGAGGAGCGCTCCCCGCAACAATTAGTCGGGGAGCGCTCCCCGCGCGCCAAGTCACGCGCGGAGCGTTCCTGTGACTTTTCCGATGCGCTCCGCGCGTAACACTTGGCGCGCGCACGGCTTCTCCCATGTTTTCCGGTTTCCGGTTTTCCTTTGTGGTTTTTCCTTTTTTCACTTTAGTCCTTATACTTCTAATGTTTTGTAATAACTTTTGATCTGTTTTGAGATCTGTTTCTCTCTGTTGTGGGCGAACCCTCATCGCGCATTGTTCTTTCTTTGCCGTCGTCTCCGCCGCTGCTTTTGTCGCATGGTTACGGCGGCAGTTGTTCCGGCCGCCGCGCTTGTTGCCTGCTCTTACGGTAGTCCTTCTTTAGCTCGAGCGCGCTTCCCCGTTCGCGATATCGTCGTTCCCTACTGGTTGCCTTCATGGGTTCCCTGTTTCCATTTTTCGTTTCTCTATTTGTTCCCATTATATTTCCGGGATATGGAGATTTATGGGGTAGTTACGGGTGGGGACTACCAACACTACCAGATGTCAAGTTTCAACTGGGTTTTGTGGGATTAGTTGTTGATAACCATTGTGTTCCTTGCGCTTATGGCTTGTCCTTTTTGCCGTATGCACGGTGGCCCGTGTTCTTCTGTTGATTCTTCTGTAGATGGGTTCAGTGTGGTCCTGGATCGGCGTTGTTGGAGGCGTGTTGTAAGAAAATCATATTATAGTTGTTCAATTTTTGGCACACACGCTTATTTCTTTTGGTGCTGCCCATGCTGTTTAGATTTTGATTATGATCCTTGTTTTGATTTGTTGTGCAATATGTTCCGTGCAGTGTTAGAGCTCATCTTGCTCGTTACATCGAGGAGTGTAGGGCTTTAGCCATAAGGAGGGGTGACGAAGATACTGATCTGGCTCTTCAATGCAATGAGGGTTATTTGTATGTTGTTGTCATAGCCCCAGATCAGCCCTTGTTTGACTTTGCTTGCTCATCATGCCATCATGTTTAAATTCCAAAGAAACTTAAAATGGGGATGTTGAAACCCTACCACCAAAGGAATTCACTAGGTTCACCTAAAATATCTTTAGTAAATCCAAATGGCTTTCAAAAATGTTCATCATTTATGGAAAATGCTGTAAACAGTAACCAGAGGTGATGCACATTTTTCCATGACATATTTGGGCTCTAAATTAAATCATACTCTATTTGCATTTGGGCGTTTAAATGCTATAAAATATTTTAAATGTTCAAATAATCATAAACTAAAATGTTTACTGTTGGATATATTCTAAACAGTAGCCATGATTAGTTTCATGATTTTTGGTAATGCCCTGGCATTTTTAATAAAGCCCTAACGTCTACCGAATAATAGAAAACAAGAAATAAAGAGAGAGAGAGAGAGAGAGAGAGAGAGAGAGAGAGAGAGAGACTCACTGGCGCCACCGGCAGCCCACTGGCCCAACTCCACTGGTGGCCCAGAGCCGCCTAGCCCACTGGGTTGCCGGTCGTCTCCCACCTCTGGCAGTAGGCAGAGGCAGAGACAACGCACGGGCGCGCGCGAGCGCCACGCCACCAGGCTGCCTGCCTGCGTCCGAGGACAGCTCGACGCCGCGAATCCCCTCCTCGGTGTCGTTCCAATCGCCCGACTCGCTCGCTCAATCCCCTGTTCACTCGCTCGCCTCTGCACCGCCACACCCGAGAGCGACCGTCGCCGCCGCTCGCCGTTGCCACGGCCGCAGCCACTCCCTCGCTCCCTCTCTGCGTCCGCGAGCTCCGCCACGATCCCGTGGAGCAACACACCCGACGCACGCGACCAGAAGAGGCCCCAGTCGACCGGAGGGTCGTCGTCTTCACCTCCGGTGCCCGGAGATCGACTCCGTCGATTCGCCTCGTCCAGAGCGTCCCAAGTCCGCTGATCTGCTTCGCCTGCCCATGTGAGCCACCGCATTGACTTCCCTTCTCCCTGTCCTCCGTGCCCTCTAGCTCCCTTGCCGCACGAGCCGAAGCTCGGCTCCGCCATTGCAGCGGCACGCGTGCTCCCCGTGCTCCATTCTCTGTCGTCGTGGAACGGGGGCGGCCTAGAGCACCCCTAGCGCTGCCGTGCAAGACAGTATCTCGTGCGCGAGCCCTAGCGCAGCACCCGCACACACCACCAAGTTCCGCCGCGATATGCTCGCCGCCGCCACCGCTACACGCCGTCCCCGGCGTCCCCACAACCACCACTGGATGCCCCGCACCACGGGCTCTCCAACACGCCTAACCGCGCGACCAGCCGTGGCCGGAAACGGCCGGCCGGCGATAGTCGTCGTGTCGGGTCATCGCCGGCGTAACCACGTCGACGTGGCACGGCCATTAGGGGCTAATCCTACTGATTAGCCGCCCTTGACCATCGACAAGGGCCCCACAATGGTCAAATCCCAGTCAACACGGGATCAACTCCCAGTTAGCAGTGAGTCAATGACATGTGGGACCGGTCGTCAGGTTTGACCCGGGTCAACTTGGTTGACCTGCTGACGCAATGCTGCTGTCATGCTGACGCAGTAATGGCTTTCTGGATTTATTTTTATTCAGGAAATTCCAGAAAATTGCCTAAACTTCTAAAAATCATAGAAAATCAACCGTAACTCCAAATTAAATAATTTATATATGAAAAATGATCAGAAAAATCCAATCTATCCATCTGTACCATTTTCAAGCATGTTTGAACAACCTAAATCTGCTGTATACAACAATTTGAATAAATGGCATTGAAATGCCTTGTGTGGAGTTTGAATTTGAACCTAGGGTTCAAACCAACTTCATTTAACCTGTTGCTAGTTGCATTAGCTCAAACCACAGCATATTGCAATGTCACATTCATGCATCATATTGTTGCATTGCATTGATTGTGTTCTTTCTTGTTTGCCGGTGTTATCCCCCCCGGAGAGCGGCGTTTCGACTCGTGTTCGATGACACCGATGAAGAACTATATTATCTTCGAAGTGCCAGCAAGCAAAACCCCTTGTTCATTCGATATAATCCCACTCTCTCGCTCCTGCTCTATTTTATCGCATTAGGACAGCAACGACTCATGTGTTACTTGCTGCGGTAGCTGAACCCTTTATCCTCTGCATGACTGTCATTCCACAAGAATTAGATGAAACCCACTAGCATGAGTAGGAGTTGTTTGAGCCCTATTGTGCCTACTCATTCATGCTTGTTTGTCATGCCTGCTCTCGCTTAGAGTTGAGTCAGTCCGATTAAATCGGGAATGAATTGGAATGGTGTGTGAACATGTCCCACTGTGTGTGAGCTAAGTGTGTGAACACGATTTGGTAAAGGTAGCGGTGAGAGGCCATGTAGGAGTACATGGTGGGTTGTCTCATTGCAGCCGTCTTCAGGAACTGAGTTCTGTGTTTGTGATCCATGAAACAGTTACTACCACGCATTGGGCGCGAAACCAATTGACCCTCTCGGCTTCTTAACCACCCTTGTTCTCTGTCCAGGAGTTGCAACTAGTTTCTGGTGTTTGTAGGATATGTGTTGGAGGCCGTGCGTAGCGCTGACCCTAGGGGTGGGCTATGATGCGGTAGATACACCTTGGCCCGGTGTAATCAATGCCCGTTTGGTATCTCGGGAACCCCACACATCGTTCGGGGCCGCTAGTGGAAACCTCGGCCGGACTCCCTGCGGATGGAACCCGAATAGGCGATAAACCTGGACTAGGGACTTGAGTGTTTAGGTAGGCCGTGGCCGACACCCACGTTGGGCTTCCGCTTGAAGGTTGCCGAGTACATGTCGTGTAAACGACGGTAAGTGGTGAGAGCGTGTGTGAAGAAGTACACCCCTGCAGGGTTAATATGATCTATTCGAATAGCCGTGTCCGCGGAAAAGGACTTCTGGGTTGCCTATAACAGTTCATAGACAAGTGAAAGTGGATACTCTAAAATGCGCAAGATAAGCGTGAGTGCTATGGATGGCGTTCTCGTAGGAAGACGGGATCGGATCCATAGTGGTGTATTGATTGGTGAATATGTGGACTCGTGTGCGCCACCTCAAAAGAGTTAATTGCAGGCGTAATTCAGGTTAGCCACCGAGTCAAAGCTGGCTTGCTGCAGTCAAACTCCACCACCCCCCTTTGTTGATAATGATGCATACGTAGCTAGTTCTGATGTAAGTCTTGCTGAGTACGTTTGTACTCACGTTTGCTTATTTTATGTTTTGCAGGGAGACTTCAGTCTCGCTAGTAGTTCCGCGTGGACTTCGACGTTTAGCTTGTTACCTCAGCTACGATCTTGTGCCCTCGGCAGGATGTGGTAGATAGTCAGGCTTCTCAGCCTTTTCCATTTGTAGATGTCTGTACTCAGACATGTTAAGCTTCCGCTTGTGCTTTGACTTGTATGCTCTGAGTGTTGGGTCATGAGACCCATGTTTGTAATATCTCGCTCCTCGGAGCCTAATGAATAAATATTTGAATCGTAGAGTTATGTTGTGATGCCATGTTGTATTTACACATATTGAGCATATTGTGTGTATGTTTGAAATGCTTGGTATGTGTGGGATCCGACAATCTAGTTGTCTATCCTTGGCAGCCTCTCATATGGGGAAATGTAGTCTAGTGCTTCTGAGCGATAGTAGTCCGCTACTGACTGGTTCACCGGAGTCCTGCTAGCCCAAAGACTACCGCTTTGGACACTTGATGGCGGCATGTGTTTCACTTCGTTCCTATGTCTGTCCCTTCGGGAAATGTCACGCGGTGATATCCGAGTCCTGCCTAGCTCTGCTACTGCCCGGGTTACGGAGTCCTGTTAGCCAGTGCTACAGCCCGGATTCATACGTTGATGACCGACATGTTCGATGTGATTCATGTATGCCTGTCCCCATGGGTTAGTGCCGCTTTGGGTTCACGACTAGCCATGTCGGCCGGGTTCTTTGTCATATGGATGCTAGCGACACTATCATATCGTGAGCCAAAAGGCATAAACGGTCCCGGGCGTAAGGTGGCACCTGTGGGAATACCGTGCGTGAGGCCGCAAAGTGATATGATGTGTTACATGCTAGATCGGTGTGACTTAGGATCGGGTCTGACAGCGTTGGTATCGAGCTGATCTGTGGGATTACCAAGACAAACTGGTGAAGTTGTGTCTAGAAATGCTTTAGTTATGTAAGGGAATTGATTGTGGAAGGGGACGTAAGTCTCTTTTTACTCCTTATACCTCATGGCCTTCTGATCTGAGTCATCCTCTTCTCTTCTACGGGGATTAAGAACTAGGCTTCTCATCTATCTATTAGGATGACGTGTTACTAATCCTTAGACTTTTAAGATTGTTGGTTTTAAGCCCTAGTTCAGTTTCTACTACTTCCGTATGTTAACCGTTGATCTCGGAACCTTGATATGATGTTGTTGAGTGGCTATGCCACCATTTTGCACGATGTCTCAAATCTTCTTGAGCATTTACAGCCGTTATGCTGTCCGAGTCATCCCAGGTTTCTAAATAGTCTGAAGCATTTGCAAAACCCCTTCCTCCCATTTTGATGTCCCTTTGGGCCAGATTAACCACACTAATCGGTGAGTTGAGGTACTTGTTGCCTCGAATATGTGTTGGAGCTATTACTATGAACCTAGGCGTCTTATGAAACCATCTAGTAATCTAGCCATATTTTGTGTTTCCGGTGTGATGATTCTGGCCATTATTCTCAAAAGCATCTCGTGATGCCATTTTGTAGTAGGTATTCTATTCCTGGGTTCTTGAACCCGAGATTCACCCTACTTACCTAATGTTGATAGTGTTTGCTAGTTCCTTTAGGATATTAGTAACCTTGCAATAGTCCTCGAGGTCCGTGGTATTTCCTTCTTCCAAATACTATGAACCGCTTATGGCAGAAGTGCCTCGCTGAACCGAAGGATCACAATCAGAGTGCTCTCGATGAGTTCTCCATTCATAATTGTGATTATGCCAATTCTACCTTTCTGCATGGGTTATCCAGAAGAAATATGTTGAACTCGTTCGACATGCTAGTCTATGCATCCACAACTCAGAAAATCATATGGTCTTTTGGGTTGTCCCTCTTTAGTTGTCTTCTGACCTTCATCTATCAATTGATAGTCAAGAGTATGTGTGCGATCGTGTTCATCGATGCCTATTATTCTTGTGGTCCGTCAAGCCATTCTGTTCTGGAATGACTAGGAGAAACAAACTCCAGTACCTTGTCCATTTCTAGGATTGGGTCAAAGCAGTTGTATTCCGCAGATCAAAGTGCCCATCCAGCTTTTGATTCTGTTCCACCTGGAGTGTTACCATCTTTATGTCAAGAATGTCATGAGAATTGCACCACCTCTTATGAATTATTAACGCAGTGATACTTCTCACCATCATTATTCGTTCCTCGGTCCCGTGTTGTTGTAACCGGAATGCCGACAAGTGAATTGTGGTATGTGAAATCGATAAGCCTAGCAACCCCCTTGCTTGGTAGTAAATGGACAATATTCTCATTATTAGCGTGTTGGTTATTGAATCATCATCCTAAGATTAATCGTGCTACCTAGTCCTTATTTCTGGTGCACCCTTCGATCAATGAGTTAGGATTGTGTCAATCCCTCACTCTTTTGATCATATCGTCTTGCCCTGAAAAGCAAGATTGTTCTCGAGCTTAGTAATATATCGGTGGTTCGTGACTTTCCAAATATCTTCTTGGAAGTGTTACCAGGTTGTCACCTGACCGCTATGTTGAGTTCGTGATCATATTGGTTTTCCTCTAAACCACCCATTCTCCAAGAATCTGTGTTGGATATCCCTGAGCTAGTTGGTTGAGCTAGACAACAACTTGGAGAGTTGGAAGATAAAGCTTTGCTTAACTTAGTTCATCTCTAAGGGATATCTTTTGTGTGTGTGTGTGTGTTGAAGAAAGATGATATCTTCATCGATTGATCCCCGTGATCAGTTGTTGAATCTATTGTCTTGTTCAAACCCTGATTTGAGTGTGGGCTATCGTCAAATCAAGATAGAACCAACGATATTCGTAATGTTGTCTTGCTCGTGGTTGACCCCTCGAGCATACACCATTACATCTTTTGGTCTGACCAATACTATCACCGTGTTCACATGATGGCGGAAGTCCAGTGATATGGAAATTTCGATGAGTTGTTGTTGAGCCCATCGGCAGACATTTTGTCTCCCCATGATTCATGTTGAACATCAACCTAGTGTTGAAAACTTTGTAAGCAATGCCTTCGTGTTCTGTTCATGAAGCCTATGTTTGGATGAAAGAAGTGACTTCCTCTAATTCACGTGCATTTGATGTAAGTTGTCGCCGTGGATCCGAGAAAGTTTGTTTTTGCTTCCTCTGAAATCATCCCAAGTTAGTCATGCGTGTGCGAAGTATTCTGTGGTTTGATAGACTGATCATCTTCATTCCGTATGTATCCCTAGCACACCAAGCCACTGATTGATTTGTTCAAGGAGAAGGAGTTCCTTCATAACAACTAGTCATGACTTATGTTAGGACTTCGTTATCCTCGATGATGGTTCCCAACCTGAACTCGGTAGTGTTTTATTATAAGACTACTAGGTGGTCATGCTTGTCTAGGACAGCATGTTCACAGGTGTGTAGCAAAACCTGCTCATGTTTTGGAGCTTGCTATCGTAGTTCATTTCCTGAGAATCTCGCAACGCCATCTCATCGATTCGTGTTGCAAACTTTCTTTTTTCCTTTCCAGACCTGCTGTCTGAAATATTCCATTACCAACCAGATCTGAATCTCAGGCAGATATGATGGTTGGAACACTCCCAACATTTGCATTTTTGTTCCCAGCTGCACCCCATCGTGCCAATTTTCCATGGGATGCCTTCTCAGCAGTTGCTGTCCAGGTTCATCTTCAAAGGTGGACTTACCATGGGTCCCATCCATTCCTGATGATAAGCAAAACCATCCATTGCGTTGTCTCCAACAAGGTAGTCCACGTCATTCATCCTAGTCCGAGTATGCAATTTCTTCGAGCTCCGTCAATCGATCGTTCGTAAATTGCCTCAGGCTGGTGAAAAGAGTTCCAATGATCTATGTATCAAAAGTAATTCCTTTTTGCCACTTGAGGGAATAATTCTACGAGTCACCTTCCCTAAGGTGCCCCGTTATGGAATTATGGCAACTCTTCCCTGCTATTCTGAAACCCTCGTCAAATTGCTTCTTCCGTCCCTCCTAATGCATGTTTTGCCTCTCAGCTCGAGAGATGTTGCTATGTCTCATTCCGTGAGTTGATCCTGAGTTGTTCGATCCTCGAGAAGATCGATCCTTCTAGAGTTTGTGTTTCCATATCGTTGTCATGTTGGTAGGAGTTTCTGGAGCAAGACATCGATTCAATGATGGTGATAGAATCAACAACCTTATGAGGTGCAACCTGGATCGCGAAGATGGTGTTGGTCTTGTGCCCCCTCTGTATTCTTACCTCATGTCTTGAATCTCGGGACGAGATTCTTGTTTAGTGGGGGTGAGCTGTCACAGCCCCATATCAGCCCTTGTTTGACTTTGCTTGCTCATCATGCCATCATGTTTAAATTCCAAAGAAACTTGAAATGGGGATGTTGAAACCCTACCACCAAAGGAATTCACTAGGTTCACCTAAAATATCTTCAGTAAATCCAAATGGCTTTAAAAATGTTCATCATTTATGGAAAATGTTGTAAACAAGAACGGAGGTGATGCACATTTTTCCATGACATATTTGGGCTCTAAATTAAATCATACTCTATTTGCATTTGGGCGTTTAAATGCTATAAAATATTTTAAATGTTCAAATAATCATAAACTAAAATGTTTACTGTTGGATATATTCTAAACAGTAGCCATGATTAGTTTCATGATTTTTGGTAATGCCCTGGCATTTTTAATAAAGCCCTAACGTCTACCGAATAATAGAAAACAAGAAATAAAGAGAGAGAGAGAGAGACTTACCTGGCGCTCACCTGGCAGCCCACCTGGCCCAACTCCACCTGTGTGGCCCAGGAGCCGGCCTAGCCCACCTGGCCGTTGCCAGTCGTCTCCCACCTCTGCCAGTAGGCAGAGGCAGAGACAGCGCACGGGCGCGCGCGAGCGCCACGCCACCAGGCTGCCTGCCTGCGTCCGAGGACAGCTCGACGCCGCGAATCCCCTCCTCGGTGTCGTTCCAATCGCCCGACTCGCTCGCTCGATCCCCTGTTCGCTCGCTCGCCTTTGCACCGCCACACCCGAGAGCGACCGTCGCGCCGCTCGCCGTTGCCACGGCCGCAGCCACTCCCTCGCTCCCTCTCCGCGTCCCCGAGCTCCGCCACGATCCCGTGGAGCAACACACCAGCGACGACGCGACGGAAGAGGCCCCACGGCCGGGCGTCGTCGTCTTCACCTCCGGTGCCGGAGATCGACTCCGTCGATTCGCCTCGTCAGGCGTCCCAAGTCCGCTGATCTACTCGCCTGCCCACCGTGAGCCACCGCGTTGACTTCCCTTCTCCCCTGTCCTCCGTGCCCTCTAGCTCCCTTGCCGCGAGCGAGCTCGGCTCCGCCATTGCTTGCGCGCACGCGTGCTCCCGTGCTCCATTCTCGTCGTTGTGGAACGGGCGGCCTAAACACACTGGCGCTGCCGTGCGGCACAGGCAGCTCGGTAGCGAGCCCTAGCGCAGCACCCGCACACCACCAAGTTCCGCCGCCGCATATGCTCGCCGCCGCCACCGCTACACGCCGTCCCCGGCGTCCCCACAACCACCACTGGATGCCCCGCACCACGGGCTCTCCAACGCGCCTAACCGCGCGACCAGCCGTGGCCGGAAACGGCCGGCCGGTGATCGTCGCCGTGTCGGGTCATCGCCCGTGTAACAACGCCGACGTGGCACGACCATTAGGGGCTAATCCTACTGATTAGCCGCCCTTCAGCCACTGGCAGTGGGCCCCGCAGCGGGTCAAATCCCAGTCAACACGGGATCAACTCCCAGTTAGCAGTGAGTCAATGACATGTGGGACCGGTCGTCAGGTTTGACCCGGGTCAACTTGGTTGACCTGCTGACGCAATGCTGCTGTCATCTTGACGCAAATAATGGCTTTCTGGATTTATTTTTATTCAGGAAATTCCAGAAAATTGCCTAAACTTCTAAAAATCATAGAAAATCAACCGTAACTCCAAATTAAATAATTTATATATGAAAAATGATCAGAAAAATCCAATCTATCCATCTGTACCATTTTCAAGCATATTTGAACAACCTAAATCTGCTGTATACAACAATTTGAATAAATGGCATTGAAATGCCTTGTGTGGAGTTTGAATTTGAACCTAGGGTTCAAACCAACTTCATTTAACCTGTTGCTAGTTGCATTAGCTCAAACCACAGCATATTGCAATGTCACATTCATGCATCATATTGTTGCATTGCATTGATTGTGTTCTTTCTTGTTTGCCGGTGTTATCCCCTCCCGGTAGACGACGTTCCGACGACGTGTTCGATGACACCGATGAAGAACTATATTATCTTCAGAAGTGCCAGGCAAGCAAAACCACCTTGTTCATTCTGATATAATCCCACTCTCTCGCTCCTGCTCTATTTTACTGCATTAGGACGGCAACGACTCATGTGTTACTTGCTGCGGTAGCTGAACCCCTTTATCCTCTGCATGACTGTCATTCCACAAGAATTAGATGAAACCCACTAGCATGAGTAGGAGTTGTTTGAGCCCTGTTGTGCCTACTCATTCATGCTTGTTTGTCATGCCTGCTATCGCTTAGAGTTGAGTCAGTCTGATTAAGTCGGGAATGAATTGGAATGGTGTGTGAACATGTCCTCACTGTGTGTGAGCTAAGTGTGTGAACACGATTTGGTAAAGGTAGCGGTGAGAGGCCATGTAGGAGTACATGGTGGGTTGTCTCATTGCAGCCATCCTCAGGAACTGAGTTTTGTGTTTGTGATCCATGAAACAGTTACTACCACGCATTGGTCCCGAAACCAATGGACCCTCTCGGCTTCTTAACCACCCTTGTTCTCTGTCCGGGAGTTGCAACTAGTTTCGGTGTTTGTAGGATATGTGTTGGAGGCCGTGCGTGGCGCTGACCCTAGGGGTGGGCTATGATGCGGTAGATACACCGTGGCCGATGTAATCGAATGCCCGTTTGGTATCTCGGGAACCTCACACATCGTTCGGGGCCGCTAGTGGAAACCTCGGCGGACTCCTGCGGATGGAACCCGAATAGGCGATAAACCTGGACTAGGGACTTGAGTGTTTAGGTAGGCCGTGGCCGACACCCACGTTGGGCTTCCGCTGAAGGTTGCCGAGTACATGTCGTGTAAACGGCGGTAAGTGGTGAGAGCGTGTGAAGAAGTACACCTGTAGGGTTAATATGATCTATTCAATAGCCGTGTCCGCGAAAAGGACTTCGGGTTGCCTATAACAGTTCATAGACAAGTGAAAGTGGATACTCTAAAATGCGCAAGATAAGCGTGAGTGCTATGGATGGCGTTCTCGTAGGAAGACGGGATCGGATCCATAGTGGTGTATTGATTGGTGAATATGTGGACTCGTGTCCACCATCTCAAAAGAGTTACTTGCAGGCGTAATTCAGGTTAGCCACCGAGTCAAAGCTGGCTTGCTGCAGTCAAACTCCACCACCCCCCTTTGTTGATAATGATGCATACGTAGCTAGTTCTGATGTAAGTCTTGCTGAGTACGTTTGTACTCACGTTTGCTTATTTTATGTTTTGCAGGGAGACTTCAGTCTCGCTAGTAGTTCCGCGTGGACTTCGACGTTTAGCTTGTTACCTCAGCTACGATCTTGTGCCCTCGGCAGGATGTGGTAGATAGTCGGGCTTCTCAGCCTTTTCCATTTGTAGATGTCTCGTACTCGCACAAGTTAAGCTTCCGCTTGTGCTTTGACTTGTATGCTCGAGAGTGTTGGGTCATGAGACCCATGTTTGTAATATCTCGCTCCTCGGGCCTAATGAATAAATATTTGAATCGTAGAGTTATGTTGTGATGCCATGTTGTATTTACACATATTGAGCATATTGTGTGTATGTTTGAAATGCTTGGTATGTGTGGGATCCGACAATCTAGTTGTCTATCCTTGGCAGCCTCTCATATGGGGAAATGTAGTCTAGTGCTTCCCGAGCGATAGTAGTCCGCTACAGCCCGGTTCACGAGTCCTGCTAGCCCAAAGACTACTTTGGACACTTGATCGGCGGCATGTGTTTCACTTCGTTCCTATGTCTGTCCCTTCGGGAAATGTCACGCGGTGATATCCGAGTCCTGCCTAGCCTGCTACAGCCCGGGTTACCGGAGTCCTATTAGCCCAGTGCTACAGCCCGGATTCATACGTTGATGACCGACATGTTCGATGTGATTCATGTATGCCTGTCCCCATGGGTTAGTGCCGCTTTGGGTTCACGACTAGCCATGTCGGCCCGGGTTCTTTGTCATATGGATGCTAGCGACACTATCATATACGTGAGCCAAAAGGCGCAAACGGTCCCGGGCCAGGTAAGGTGGCACCCGTGGGAATACCGTGCGTGAGGCCGCAAAGTGATATGATGTGTTACATGCTAGATCGGTGTGACTTAGGATCGGGGTCCTGAAAGCGTTCTGTTTAGTCATGGTCGTGTGAGGAGCAAATTCCATGGTCCTTCCTGGGAACGATTGGTCAGTGATTATGGTGCTCGTCCTCGTGATATAATGACCATTAGGCTTGAACATTATGGAACTTGGATTGGTATTGATTTTTATCGTGTTGGTCGTGAAGATGCGTTGTCTCCTTTATCGTCTGTTGGTAAAGTTTATTTTTAAGGAAGTTTTTATCTTGTTTTATTGTACATTTTGATTTTTCTGTTCCCTTGAGCCTGTGTAATTATATTTTGTAGCTCTACATGGTTTGAGCGACTCCAAGAAGGAACTTGTTGGGAGTTATTATTACACCCGTGGTGTTTTTCTTAATTATCAGCAGATGTATTTCATGAGGTGTCAACTATTTGATGATGACTACATACCCTGTTGTCCTTTTGTTCACAGGATTGATTCCATGAATGTTAATGGTCATCATATGGTCAGATTTTTTCTCCCATTGTTTTTTCTTTGTTTCTGTTTATTTATTTATTTTTATTACGTTTTCTATTTATATTTTTGAATTTTTATTCTATTTCTGATAGCTTGATGTTTTTTGTCAGATTATTCCTGGTATTGTTGTGAGGAGTTTGAAGGAGTTTGTGACTTTTCCTAGAACTGGCGTTTTAACTCTTGAAGTTACTCGAATCTGGTGATGATGATATATATGTGAGCACTTCTTGCTCCTACTTCATTGGTTTGGGTAATAGAATGGTGTTCAAACAGAAGGTTTGATGATTTTCTTGAGCATCGTCTATTGAAGTAAACAACTTGGTGCTGATAACTTTCAAACAGCTTGTTGGGAGGCTTGTTGTTATCTTCAATCTTCTGCCGCAGTGATGTTAGTTATAGCCTTTGAACATAATGGATTTTGATGTATAAGAGGCTTAGCTGTGCATCTCTTTTAATGATGTTTTTTTGGACGGATGTTATTTAATTGTGGTCACAGTTATAAATATAGTAGAGGCACGTGTGTTGTTTACTCTGAGGCATGGCTGTGCATCTCTTTTATGTGAGAGGCACCTGGATTCAGCAAACTGAGGCACGGAATTGAAGTCAGAACATGCATGGTTGTGTGGAGGCACGTAGAGTTACCATGGGTTTCATGTGAGGCACGTGGTTTCAGCAAACAGAGGCATGGAATTGGAGTCAGTACATGCACGGTTGTTTGGAACCCGGGTATACTGAGAGGAACGTGTGTGCAATACCAAAGTTACAAGGGCGATGACGCATGCCAAACACGCAGAGATACTGTGGGTTTCATGCGAGAGGCACGTGTGTGTGTAGCACATAGAGTTACAGTGGGTTTGATGTGAGGCACGTGGATTGAGGAAATGGAGGCACGTAATTGAAGTCAGTACAGGCACGGTTGTGCGGAGGCACGGGCGATCACTTGCGCGGAGAACGTAGAGTTACTGTGGGTTTCATGTGAGGCACGTCGATCGAGCAAACGGAGGCACCGAAGTGCAGTCAGTACAAGCATGGTTGTGTGGATGCACGGTTTTGAACCCTCTTGCTGCTGTCAAGTGTCTAGAGGCACGGATGTATGGCAGCAGAGGCATCGGTTCGAATATTTGGTTAGAGAGGCTCGGTTGTGGATACACAGGTGTGAAGTCTCTAAGGTCATGTGTGCGTGGCACCAGAGGCATGGGTTGAGTTGACACTTAGAGAGCCACGGTTGTACATGGGTCAGTTGGACACGGTAGTGTAGTTTTGTGGCATCGTGGAGGACTGGTGTGCGGAGAGGAACACGTGAATGGGCGGTGTGGTCAAAGTAACAAAGTTCTTGTCCCTTTCGTACGTGTGCGAATGTTCTTCTGCAATATTTATGAATTGTTCATGCCAATGTTGAATAAGCATTCTCTTGAAAGTTTGCAACGATACCATCACATATTCTTGTAAATGGATGATGCATCTTGTAAAGGTTGAGTATGAAAATTATAATACAATGTCGTATGCGACATATCTCTCGTTCTATAGTCATGGATACAATATATGCTTGCTCAATCTTTGGGACATAACTTACTAATTACATTTAGACACGCACACCACTTGTGTTCAAAGTTCGGGCGTAAAATAGTAATACAATACGAGACATCATCTTTGAGCAACAACAAACATATTTACAACATGGGTTCATTCAACCTAAATTATCATAATAGTTGTGCCACGCACCTGATCACTTGATCATGGCAGATCAATCAATCACGGCACGATCCATTTTCTTGCAATTTACCAACCACTGTTTCCCTTCCGGTGATTCCAGCCGCTGGAAGATCCCTCGTCTTTGTTCTTACGCGGGCGGAGTCTTTCTTTCACTGGTTGTTGGTGGAGGTGACGTAGCCTGTTCTTGATGATTAGGATTCTACGGTACAACACATAGCTAACATACCCGTCCTTTGCCGCATACTCAAGGTGTATCGGGGAAAGCGGCTTCCACTCCCAGAACTGGTGCTTCTCCTTTGGGAATGATTTCTTCATGTTCTTGTATGAGGGGTCGATGATAGCCACTGCAAGGTCAGCCATGGAGTCCCTTTCTCCACCACCCTTAATGCAGAATAGCCTCTAGATGTCGACGTGGTGCTCATCTGGAATTCTGATGCATGCACGTGCAAGCATGGTCTTGTCGTTCCTGGTGTCGACGCTGGTGAAAGTTACCGCTTTCCGTTTCAGGAAGTCAACTAACGCCTGGGAGCGCTCGGACCTGCAGTAGTGGTATACAAGGACATGCTCGCGCATGGCAAGTTGGACGACGGTGATCCCTTGTTGTACGTAACTGCTCTTACGTGTGTACTTGAGGTCGAGGCCGACGAACTTGTTCTTCTCCTCCTTTAGCCATTCCTCGTACTTTTTGATGATCCGCTCCACGGTCCTTGGGTCGTTGGTGTACACTACCTCCAGCACGGTTGGACCGTGGGTAGTGATGTGCTCGGTGAATGTTGTTAGTTTCCCATCGTCCATGGCTGGAGGTGTGCGGTGGTGAACTGTGGCCGGCGAGAAACTTTCGAGGAAGAGGATGCAAATGGAGTCGGAAAAGTGAAAGGGATCTTTTGTCGTGCAAAAAAGGAAACCGCCAAAGAGCAGTTGCTAGTCACCCGGCGGTTCCAGACGTAGATTTTTGGAAACAATCATTTGTTTTATCTGTTTTTTAAGATTTTCACTTATCTTGTTCTTTGAATTTTTTTATTCGTTGCATGCTGCGTGCGTGATCCATATGTGTGTACTCCATCTTTGGCTGTGAAAGTAGTCGTGTGAGCGGTAGAACACTCAGCAGATGCATGGTCATGCCTTTGTTGTGAAAACATTTTTTTCAATTAACAATCTTCCTTGGTCAGGGAGGCACTGTTGTTATGTTATTCGGTGCACAACTGTGTGTTGATGAAAAGTTGGTGAAGTAAACATAGTCTGCACTTGAAAATGGAGTCTTGATTGGTTTTAGATTGAGATATGTTTCAGTAGATCGTTTGAATAAGTTTGATAACATGGCATTGCTGTAGTTTTTGGATCAAAAACTGAATGTTGTTTCGTTTGATTTTTGAAACTTTTCAAAGGATTAGAACTACATTTTTTCGAATGAATCATTCTGATAGTTCAAACAGCATTTGTTGCAAAGCATCATTCTGATGGTTGAAACTGTGAGTAGAGGGTCCGTAAGAGCTACATAAGTTTCAAAAGATCATCCGGATAGTTCAAGCAAGCATATGGTCCATAATAGTTACATTACTGTACCATCCTAACTAGCAAACTTATTTTAAATAAAACCAGTGTTTTGCTCCTGGGAGGCATCATCTTGAAATGAGCGCTGAACATCCTAGGAGATACACTGTGCTTCCATTTTAGGTGCAGGTTCTGACGGAATCTACATAATGCGTTGAATGATGATGGACACAGAACGGTCATGGCGCTCTTTGAAAGTGATTATAACAATGTTCTTTTCAACAAAGGATGTAGCTGATATGAAGTCTTTGAAAGAAGACTTTTCTATTACCATCCTGCCGTCGTTTTTGTAGATGTAGTACGACGAAGGAGTGATGACATGGGTAGGTTCATCAGGAGCTTCAAGGGTCACCGTGCCATTGGTTGGCATGTCCACCCATCTCTTCAGTGTCGAGACAACGCTCCTCGGAATTTTCTAGAAGAAATCGAAATTAAGTGGAAATTAAAACCGTTGAATTGCCACTTGGACAATGAATAAAAGAATGGCTGAATACGGCGAGTGCGCAAACATTAAGAAATTCTAATTTGAAAGTAATATAATTCCTGGCATGTTCAGGTTTGTGTGTAAACAGATGAAACAACATATTAAGAGAACAACAAAAGTTTTGTTGTTTTAGGTTTGAATAAATAGGTTCTTTATAATTTTACATATAAGCAAGATTTCGTCAATATTGTTATATTATATATGAGCAAAACACATTTGGTATTTTAACAAGGACAGATGTAACCAACCATGACACATTCTTTGGTGTTAGTGGGAGTCAAGACATGTACAAATGGACGGCAACGGATGAAAGTATCTCCGAAAAGGCGTTGTAGAAAGAATCGTGTCTGGTTGTAGGTAAGCTCAATATCCTTAGAGTAGACACAGAAGTGAACATGGTCGAAATCGTCAGAAGAAAGGTCGTCGAGAGCTAGAAAAAGAACAAGATTTGAAAGTTAGATAAAGTTTTATGTAATACGGGTTAATATTATTCAGTTCGATGCATGCATATCAAAATACAGCCAAAGAAGATAAGTTTGTAATATTAAATACATACCAACGTGGGGTAATGGAAACAGCCTTTTGTCATTGCGATATGTTTGTATTTCGAGATTGAGACCCTCGTGTGGTAGTTCAATTTCTATGCGGTCTCCAGCACGAAGCTGATAATCATCCGCAAAGGTGTTCCACTCACCACCGCAGAACTTTGTGTAGTTTTCCCTATGCTTAAACAAAGCATTGTAAGACCTTCCTTCATGTGTAAGAAGGGCTGGCTCTACCTGCTCTTTACGCAATTTTCTTGCTTCTTCCTTCCTCTCGTCGATGTACTCAGCGAGAAAAGCTCTGACTTTACAAGGCACATACTGGAAAAAATAGTAAAAACAACAACCTGTAAGTATAACTTTGAACCCGCGTATTATTAATGTTAAAAGTTTTCTTAATTTGGATATGAATTTTTGATAAGAATTGCAGATAACAACATAATGGTATTATAAATTAATGGATACAGATTTTTGGCATATGTTGACTAGTTTTAATTAGAACTGAAGATGCACTATAGTAATCAAGACATAGGCAGGCAAAACTAATGGACTATATTAATTAGGGCATAGGCAGGCAAACTAATGGAAAATGAAAACACAAGGCAGGTCGAAGAAGAAGTGATGAGGGGAACCTAGTGTAGGTGCAAGGGGGTATGAGTAACAGTGATGATTTCTAGTGTGCTGTAGGCAACTAATATGTTAGTGATGCTTACTAACCATGCATCTCCAGCAATTTTCATCAAGAATAACCTCAAACTCGTGGAGAACTTCAGGGTGTGGTTCGCAAGGGCCGCCTGGTTGGCGGCAGGTAGGGCAAATCATACCTAAATAATTCAAAACAATTCTGTTAAGAAAACAAGAATATGATAACAATTTAAAAACAAGCTTCAGCGTTGAAGGTAGACAACGACTAGCTTCAACTATGTTAGCCATATTAAAATATCCGTATGAAGGCGCACAACAACTACAAATTTACGAAAATCTTCTCATCTACTCCTTCCAGAAAATCAGTATGACAGAGTTTAGAACACTTGTTTGGATTTTCTAATGGTTTTTATATTCCTTTAGAGAATGAAGTCGTTGTACCGGATCTGATGCTTCAATAACTATCAAATGAAAAACCAAAATGTAAAACATAAATACGGATCAGAGCATGCTGCTTACGCGTATGCTTTTTACCTGGGAGAGAAGAAGAATGAGGGTTGACGAATGGAGATTGGGGTAGGGGAAGCTTAGGGCAAGCACACACGGCTAGCAAATCTACGAGAGAAGTACGACTTATAAGTTAATCGAGGGACCCATTAAAAACTCTACAATAACTTGTTTGAAATGAGACTGTGTGCGGGAAAGAAGCACGAACCCTAGAAGTGGGTGGTCGGATAAGGCGGATGGGTTGTGATGGGAAGCTTAGGGCAAGCACCCACGGCCAGCAATGTAGGAGAGAAGCATGGCTTGGAAATTAATCGATTGATTGCTGGGAAGAAGCACGAACCTTAGAAGCAGGCGACGGAGAAGAAGGACGAACCCTAGAGGCAGGCGACGGAGAAGGACAATGAGTTGTGATGTGGCTGAGGGAGTTGGAGCTTATTGAAATATAAAGGAGACGGGAGAGAGCAAGAGTAGTAATGAGTGCTTCTTTATTCTCGCTAGAGTAGTAATGAGTGCTTCTTTTTCTATTTTTTATTCTGCGAAATGGAATGAATGCTGGTTGTAGATGGTGTGCGTGCATTCCGAGGTGTTATGGGGACACGAGATGTTTGACTCATCCAGCTGCCTCCCATTATAGTTGTCCAGCTGTGCTGCCTCCCAGCGGAGTCTTTTACGTGCCTATCCTGCCTTACATATTTTTTGCGAGACATGGTTATACATGCTGAAAAGCATACTCGTGCTTCTGTGTTTTAATTTTTTTAATCACATGTTTAATCAGGTATAGTTGGGTGTGTTTTTAGGAGAGGAACGGTGATGATGTTATTAGGTGCGCGGTCGTTGTAGCAGGAAAGGCATGGTCGATACGTCGGGGGAGGCAAATTGACGGGAGGCATGATGGTTCCTATTGAGAGGCACTTTTGCATCTGGAATGGAGCCACGGTTTGTGACTCTTATTGCAAAAAAAAAAAATAGTCGTTGACCCAGGGAGCCACTGTTTTTATGTACGTTGGGTTCAGGCGGGAATATGTATGATAACGCACAGTTATCTGTATGTCAGAAGCATGGACGTGCTTTTGTTTTGGCAATGTTTTCGGTGGTACGTGCAGGCATATAGATGCAGGTCCATTGATATCGCTGAGGTTTGTCTTTAAGCAAAGTGGAGGCACGCGTGTGGCTTTTGTGCTGGCAGAACCGTGCTTTTAATTTGGTTCACTCCCCGTGTAGTATTTGTACGACAGGGTCATCTAGTTTGCCTCCTCTCATTGTTCTCTCGGTCAAAAGATGTGTTGGTGACCGATGGGATGGCTATTTATTGTTAGTATTCATTGTGGCAGATACCGTGCTAGAGTTAACCTAGAGGCTCCTCGATTATAGTGTGGCAGCCGTGACTTTTGAAGTGCATGGTTTCATAAGTTGCAGAAGCAGAACCGTCCATTCACACCGTCCCCGATGCAATTTAATGGGCGCATGGTAACTGAGTTGTCTCTCCCCAAGGTTAAGTAGTGGTCTATTTCGGGAGGTTATCGCGTCTTATTCTCTCAAGAGAAGTGCAGGTAGCTCCCATCATCCTCGCCTTGTACGAGAAGCACAGTTAGACTCCATTGTCGTGTCACCGTCTTTTCCATGGATGACTTTAGGAACAATACTGAGCGTCTCTTTATAGATGCGGATGGTAATACCAGGCTCGAGGTGTTGTACACTAACGAGCCCTACAAGGTGGAGGAGATTCTTTCTCTTTATGAGGAATGGCTGCGTGAGGACAGGTACAAGTTTGTTGGTCTTGATCTGGAGTACACACGAGAGGATTATTTTGATCGTAGTAGAAAAGTCGCCGTCATGCAACTGGCGATGCACAAGCATATTCTTGTCTATCACTTGTGCAAGGCCAGGACGGAGTGCGCTCCTCTAAAGGATTTCCTTCGGAACAAAGGTATCGTTTTCGCTAGTGTCAACGTCAGGAACGATAGGGATGTTCTCGCAAACAGTTTCCTCAAAATCCCAATAGAGTGTCACATCGATCTTCAAGAGGATCTCATGATCAAAGGAGGCAATCTTAGGGATTCCATGGCAGATTTGGCAGGAGCCGTCATAAACAAATCTTACTCGAGTATGAAGTTGTCTTTTCCCAAGGGTCTGCATGACTACTGGGAATGGAAGCCGCTTTCCCTTGAACACCTGAAATATGCGGCAATTGTAAGTGAAAACTTCATTTTTTTATGATTTTCTGTCTTTATATTTTTGTTTTACTACAACAATAATACTTTTTCCTCTTTACGTATATCTTCATTCTCATCCGTTTTTTGTTTAAGGATGGGTATGTGAGCTACGAGCTCTACCGCCGAGTTTTGTCGATGAAGGACATGATGCATCCCCATTGTCTTCCCGACTGCAGATGCCGTTGATGTTTCAGAGCAGAACTCCAACTGAGTAGAATGGTCACGGTGGACGTTTGTGTGGACGTTTCTGTGAGGAATGGACTCCTGGAAGACTTTCATTTATTTTTTTGTATAATTAATGAGTACTTTTAGTTTAATCCTATGGAGTACCGTTTTGTTATTCAGTATCGTGTTTGGCTTGTCTCATGTTATTTGTAAATAATTTTTTTATGTTTTTTCATGTTACAAGTTCATTGTTGACGTTTGCGCGAGTTAATGTACATTTAGGTAACCTGTTGAAGTGGCGCATATGTATTGGTTGGGAGAAGCGCGCTTTGTGTTTGGCTTATATTCAGTGCCGTTTGTTTGTGTTTGAATTGTTGTCTTTTACACGTTCGCACAAGAGAGGCATGTCTGCTAACGTACGAGGCAACATTTCAGTACCCTGTCTTTGTGTTCTTCGGGACCGTGCCTTTAGAAGCCCGGCATCCGTGTATGCGGAGGCTTCACTCCCGTGGCTTCTTTTCCGCTATTTCTGTACCTCACTTGACACACGTGATGTCTGTTTGTGCTGCTGTCACACGGCAGTTTCTCTTGAGACTGCACAACCGTGCCTCTTCCATCACTCTTTTATGCGTCCAGCTGGTTTGTACCCATGCCTCGAGAACTCCGAGAAGCCGCAATTGCGTGATCAGATACGCTCCAGCCCGTGTCTCTGTCGTGCATTTGCTTGTCTCAGGCGTCATGTTGGCTGTGACTCTACGTGCCTCTGGTGCAGACGTCCGTCCATGACGTGACACGTATGTATTGTTTGGGAGAAGCGTGTTTTTGTTTGGATTATATTCAGCACCGTTTGTTTGTGTTTGAATTGTTGTATTTTACACGTTCACACAAGAGAGGCACGTCTGCTAACGTACGAGGCAACATTTCAGTACCCTGTCTTTCTGTTCTTCGGGACCGTGCCTTTAGAAGCCCGACATCCGTTTCTGTGGAGGCTTCACTCCCGTGGCTTCTTTTCCGCTATTTCTATACCTCACGTGACACATCTGATGTCTGTTTGTGCTGGTGTCACACGGCAGTTTCTCTTGAGACTGCACAACCGTGCCTCTTCCATCACTCTTTTGTGCGTCCAGCTGGTTTGTACCCGTGCCTCGAGAACTCTGAGAAGCCTCAATTGCGTGACTGTATACACTTCAGTTCCGTGTCTCCTGTCGTGCATTTGCTTGTCTCAGCGTCATGGTTGCCGTGACTCTCGTGCCTCAGTGCGGACGCGTCCGTCCGGGACGTGACGCATATGTATTGTTTGGGAGAAGCGTGTTTCTTGTTTGGCTTATATTCAGCGCCGTTTGTTTGTGTTTGAATTGTTGTCTTTTACACGTTCGCACAAGAGAGGCACGTCTGCTAACGTATGGGGCAACATTTCAGTACCCTGTCTTTGTGTTCTTCGGGACCGTGCCTTTAGAAGCCCGGCATCCGTTTCTGCGGAGGCTTCACACCCGTGGCTTCTTTTCCGCTATTTCTGTACCTCACGTGACACACGTGATGTCTATTTGTGCTGGTGTCACACGGCAGTTTCTCTTGAGACTGCACAACCGTGCTTCTTCCATCACTCTTTTGTGCGTCCAGCTGGTTTGTACCCGTGCCTCGAGAATTCCGAGAAGCCGCAATTGCGTGACTGTATACGCTTCTGTTCCGTGTCTCCTGTACGTGCATTTGCTTGTCTCAGGCATCATGTTGGCTGTGACTCTTCGTGCCTCTGGTGCAGACGTCCGTCCATGACGTGACACATATGTATTGTTTGGGAGAAGCATGTTTTTTGTTTGGCTTATATTCAGTGCCATTTGTTTGTGTTTGAACTGTTGTCTTTTACATGTTCGCACAAGAGAGGCATGTCTGCTAACGTACGAGGCAACATTTCACTACCCTGTCTTTGTGTTCTTCGTGACCGTGCCTTTAGAAGCCCGGCATCCGTTTCTGCGGAGGCTTCAGTCCCGTGGCTTCTTTTCCGCTATTTCTGTACCTCACTTGACACACGTGATGTCTGTTTGTGCTGGTGTCACATGGCAGTTTCTCTTGAGACTGCACAACCGTGCCTCTTCCATCACTCTTTTGTGCGTCCAGCTGGTTTGTACCCGTGCCTTGAGAACTCCGAGAAGCCGCAATTGCTCGATCAGATCGCTTCAGTTCCGTGTCTCCTGTACGTGCATTTGCTTGTCTCAGGCGTCATGTTGGCTGTGACTCTACGTGCCTCTGGTGCAAACGTCCGTCCGTGACGTGACGCATATGTATTGTTTGGGAGAAGCGTGTTTTTTGTTTGGCTTATATTCAACTCCGTTTGTTTGTGTTTGAATTGTTGTCTTTTACACATTCGCACAAGAGAGGCGCGTCTGCTAACGTACGAGGCAACATTTCAGTACCCTGTCTTTGTGTTCTTCGGGACCGTGCCTTTAGAAGCCCGACATCCGTTTCTGCGGAGGCTTCACTCCCGTGGCTTCTTTTCCGCTATTCTGTACCTCACGTGACACACGTGATGTCTGTTTGTGCTGGTGTCACACGGCAATTTCTCTTGATACTGCACAACCGTGCCTCTTCCATCACTCTTTTGTGCGTCCAGCTGGTTTGTACCCGTGCCTCGAGAACTCCGAGAAGCCGCAATTGCGTGACTGTATACGCTTCAGTTCCGTGTCTCCTGTACGTGCATTTGCTTGTCTCAGGCGTCATGTTGGCTGCGACTCTACGTGCCTCTGGTGCAGACGTCCGTCCATGACGTGACGCATATGTATTGTTTGGGAGAAGCGTGTTTTTTGTTTGGCTTATATTCAGTGCCGTTTGTTTGTGTTTCTATTGTTGTGTTTTACACATTCGCACGAGAGTGGCATGTCTGCTAACATACGATGCAACATTTCAGTACCCTGTCATTGTGTTCTTTGGGACCATGCCTTTAGATGCCCGACATCCGTGTTTGTGGAGGCTTCACTCCCGTGGCTTCTTTTTCGCTATTTCTGTACCTCGTGTGACACACGCGATATCTGTATGTGCTGGTGTCACATGGCAGTTTCTCTTGAGACTGCACAATCGTGCCTCTGCCACCACTCTATTGTGCATCCAGCTGGTTTGTACCTGTGCCTCGAGAACGCCATTTCCAGAGTCGTGCCTGTGTGCCGAGAAGCCGCAATTCCATGCCTGTATACGCTGCAGTTCTGTGCCTCCTGTGCGTGCATTTGTGTTACTCAGGGGACACACTGGCTGTGACTCTTCGTGCCCGTGGTGTCAGACGTTCATCCGTGAGGGGATGCGGTGGCTGTTACTCGTCGTGCCTGTGCTTCTACACGTCTGTGCATCCGGAGTCTTTAAAACTGTGGCTCTCTGACTTGTGTATTTGCTTCAAGTATTGATGTATCTCACGTGATACATGCCATGACTCTCGAACAGAGTGTTGTCACCGGTGCCTCTTGGAGGTCTCTTTTTTGCATTCAGATGATTTGTATCTAGAGGATTTAGGTCGAGACTGAAAAACAAGACGGAAAAGATCACGTGGCTCATGAAGCGATGCGCGTGCTGTATAAACTATGTTTACGTGCCTTTGTTTCCTGCATTGACGTGTTTCCGACGAGTTTCTGCCTGCATGTGTATGTGCCTGTTGTGATACCGACCGATATTTGCAAAATTTGTACGCTCGTGCCTGTGGAATAGACATGTATGTGCGTCTTGTGCCTGCATACCCGTGCCTCACGTGAAACCAGCCTTGACTCTCGAGGGACAGATGGTGTGAATCTAGCTAGATGAGGGACGGATGAGTTCTGGCCTTCGGATCTAAGGTGTACGGCAGGCTGTTCGTTTGCTTCATTGGATTCTTCCGTCGGTGGTCTTTGTTCAAAGGAGGAATCGATGACCGATGTGGTGTCTGTTCGATGTGACTATTCGATTATATGTCGATTATCGTAAAATAAAGTTAGAGGCTCCTCGGTTTCTCCGTGGTATCAATTATTTGTGCACAGACGTGACTTTAGGAAGTGCATGGTTCCATGAGCTTCGGAAGCACAACCGTCTATACACTGCTCCTAGTTCACACATTAATCCAAACGTCCCTCGCCAAGGTTAAATACTGGCCGTGTTTGTGAGGTCTCCACGTCGTATTGTAGCCGCATAACATCAGGCAGTTCCCACCCTCCTTACCACTCCCTAACCTTGTCGCAGGGTCTCAGGAGTCTCCATTGGCACCTTGGTGCTCGCTGCCATGGACAACTTTTTGAACACCATCGAGCACCATCCAATAGTTGCCGACGGTAACACGAAGCTCGACGTGTGGTACACCAACGAGCCTGGCAAGGTGGAGGAGATCATTGCCTTGTACGAGGACTGGTTGCGCGAGGAGAAGTACAAGTTTGTTGGTCCCGGCATGGAGTTCACACGAAAGGATTGGTATGGGCGTAGAAAAGTCGCCGCCATGCAACTGGCTATGCGGAATCATGTTTTGGTTTATCACTTCTGCAAGGCCAGGACGGTGTGCCCTGTCCAGAAGGATTTCCTTGAGAATAGTGGTATAACTTTCTCTAGTGTGGGCGTCAGAAATATTAGAGATGCTCTTTTTCAAGATTTCATCAGAATTCGAGAAGGGTACCACGTCGACATCAAGAAAGTTCATGATAAAAGGCGGTCGAGAAAGGGATTCCATGGAGGACTTAGCAGGAGCCATCATTGCGAATCTTACTCCAAGCTGAGTCCTCTTTTCCGAACTTCTTCGTCACTACTGGGATTGGAAGCCACTTACCTTTGATCACCTGAAATATGGAGCTACTGTAAGTGAAGATTTCATTTTCGTTAGTTTCTGCCTTTGTTGCAAGAACAGTACGTTTTTTTATTTTTTTGTACATTGATGTTTTCATTTGGTTTTCCTTTAGGAAGGGTATGTGAGCTATGAGCTGTACCGCCGGTTTATGTCGATGAGGGACATCCTGCATCGTCTCTATCTTCCTGATGTCAGATGGCAAGGAAGTTTCTGAGGATTGTGTGATGAATTGGTTATTTGATAGTTATTGTATTGGGTAATATTACATCGACTGATGAATTTGTAATTGTGGTGGTTTTATTTTGAACCAGATGGAGTTGACTGGTTTGGAAATTTAAGTTTATTTTCGTTCCATCATGTTTTTCTTGACTGGGTGCCTTCAAGAATATTTTCCTCTATGATTTCTTGCTATTCGTTGGTATAAGATGAGATGTATTAAGAGGACCACTCAGTTGTGCACTTTCGTGAATCTAGGCAGCGCACAGCCGTCTGCTCAGGAATGCATTGTTTTTGTTTTAGGCAAGGCACGCTCTGGTGTTATTAGTTTGCTAGTTGCTTCAATTTTTGTCTCAATATGGTCACGCTGACAGGTAGGGGCGTCACTTTCACTTTGTGTTCGTAGTTTGTTTGGCACGGTTGTTTTTATAACGAATATACGGTTGTGGTTGTGTGTTTGAAATGTTTTTATGCAGAGCTTGGGTGTGTTTAAGATTCTTCAGATTTTCTCACTGTGCTGTCTTTTTCAATATATGTGTCTGTTTTGGGGACGATAATCCAAAGTGAGAGTTCTTTGTGGGAGTATTGTGTTAGTGATGGTTGCGTTTACGTGTTCCAATTATTGTGGTGGTGCTTTGATTTTGAAAGGCATTGTCGTGAAGGTATTGGATGCATTGTCGTATGTTTGGCAGAGGCGTTATCCTTCGTTTGGGTACTAAATTCGGAGAGGCAGTGCGTTATGTTAGTATGAGTCACTGTCATGGTTGTATGTTCTGTAATATTTCTATTTAGTCTGGCTAGTGAATTCAAGTCTGTCTAGTTAGTGGAGGCAGGTCCTATGTTATGTTGAGGTAGAGTTGTGTGTGTCGTTCGGAAATGCTTTCTCAACACGTTTGTTCGGAGAAACGCGTATCGCTGTTATTCAAAACGCGGTCGTGTCTTTCTTTCAAAACGTTTGCTTTCACTTACTTGCTGAGAGAGATTCGTCGGTGAAACTTGTGAGGTCACAGACCTTTTTCGGTTGAAGTCACGATCGTGCTTCCATGACTCGTTGGCTTGGTAGAGGGACCGGTGTTAAGCTATCGAGGGGACGGTCCTGTGTTAACTGGTGGCGCACTTGTGTGTGTCAGGTTAGTTGTCCGTGTTAAGAGTGGCACATTCTACGTGGATAAGAGGCACGACAGTGCCTCTGTGACCAGCATTACTGTAAGGAGTCATTTAGCTCCTTCGTCAGATGCTTACGAATCGATAGTGTTTTTCCTCTGTGTTCCAATTGTTTCTTTTTTTATGTCTAGTCGGAGTGAGTGGTGTTCTAGTGCAAGGAATTGATGTCTTGAATATGATCTTTACAACTTTTCGAAAAAATACGATTCTTATTTTCAAAAAAATACGATGTCAGGAATTTAAGACTTGACCATTTGAATGCACATCTGTGGTTAATGGGATCCATAGCAGATATCTTGGACCGACACAAAAATAGCTGAAACATTGTTGTGATTACATGATTCGATATGGCTGAAACAATGTTTGGATGTCTCCATCTAAATTAAGGCACATCTAAGCAGTAGTCATCTTCTTCCAAATCTTCTTCTTTTGCGCCGGATGTTGTGTTTGTTGAGTACGATGCTCAATGCCTCAAATACATGGCATGTGTTGTAGTTCGATGTCATCATTTTGTAAGTTAGTTGTTCTCTCATCGGTTTCACATGGATCTGCAAAACAAATAAGCGCACAAACTAATAAAATTTATTGTAAAACTGAATGTTTAGCTGGCTTGGATGAGCATATGTTTATGTGTTGTCGATGAGAGTGAACTTACATTATTGATAAAAAATGAATTATTATTGAAATTAATGAGGGGCATCAAATGCATGGTGTAAATAGCACTGTCATCCCTGAAATTTGAGAGCATTATGTTATTGGTTAGTAGGTGGACAATAGATATGGGATATGTAGTGGAACAAAAAAAATGCATGGTGTAAATGAGGTAGAGCTACAGTTAGAAGAAACTCACTCTCTGTCTGAGTTACATACACTCTGCACAGGTTTGACATGAAAGGAGGCCATTGTGTGAGGATAGTTGTTGTAAGCAGAATGATAAGCTCTCTTGAAGTTTTTGATGACAATGTCCGAGTGTTCCTTTGTACCGTCGCAATTGATATAAGGACACAGAATTTCGAAGCGACGCATTGCAGGATTCACGATTATGAGGTAGATAAAATGTGGTTTCTTTCTCGCAGGTATTAAGACCTAAAACAATTAACGGGAAGTTATATCATTGTAACAAGAAAATCTGGTAGAATTGAAGACGAACACTGGACAGATAGAGTGAGTAGGGTGAACTCACGATGTTGCATTTGTTTGGCAGCCTGAACCCAATAGTTTTTTCTGCAATTTGTTCCTTCAGTAGTTCAGTGCTTGCTCCTAGAACTTGAAATTTATCCTGCATTAAATTGAAGCTGCATCACTCAGCGTGCTAGTAGTAGTAAATGTGGTTTGTTATTATTATTTATGAGAAGCAAGAACTTACAGAGGCGTCAATGTACATTATATGCTTGTGCCCAGATGTTGGCGTTGGCGTTGCGTAGAATTGTTCTTTCATCAGCAACTTTGAGAAAGCATCGACCACGAATGAGTTGATATATCCATATACCTTCATTAACAAACCTAAAGTTCGATGATCGGCCCAACGTCGGTCGACGTAGAATATCCTCTTGCTGCCAAAAAAGATAAATGCATTTTAAATCGTATGATTTTATTATTTAACTTTAGAGTTGATGAGTATTCAATTGCAATAGTAAAATAATCAAGCTGAAACTCTTTAATTTGAAAGCTTCAGGCAGAATGGATTGCAGTAGTAAAAGAAAGGATCAAAACATTACTATAAGAGGAATAACTAATTCATTACCTATCATTTTGACTGATGCCTGGTGTACTGTCGACGTGTTTCATACACTTCTTTCTCCTGCGTTGTAGAATCTCTTATTTCCAAAAGTTGGCAGTGATCTTGATGGTCATTCCCTTGGTGAGTGAATCGAGTCTGTTCTAGCTGAGGATGATGTTGATGAGGTTGGAAGACATGACCACCGGAGTTCATTTGACCATTACTAAGTTGTAGATGACCCTCATTACAATTGTTGTTTCTCTGGACTATTAGGCCTTGTGGTTGGTGCTGCATGCGCAGTTGTAATGTTCTGACAGTTGGATCACCGGTTGAGCTCAAAGGAATATCTGTTGGAAAATGTTGCAGAGGATGGCCGGAATACTGCATGCTGTTGAACTGTTGTTGCAAGGCACTATAACTTTGGCCACGAGACTCGCTTGTCCGTGGTTGCTGATGGTTCTGCTCTTGAGGTTGGCGTTGCTGGCACCGTGCAGTGCTGTTATTCTGAGCATCATTGTGTTGGGGGTAGTGGGCATTGTGGACAAGGGTTTGTTGGTGGTATTGTTTCTGACTTTGGTTATTCATTGCATAAGGTGAGTGCTGGCTGCTATTTGAGCTGCCGTTATTCTGAGCACCAGGACGTCGGTAGTAGTTGTTTTTGAGAGTAGGAACTTGTTGGTAGTGTTGGGACAAAGCAGTTGCTGGCAAACTGTCGGACAAGACAGTTTGAGTTAAACCTGTGGAGTATGACGTATCAAAAGTCTGTGAGAGGTGGCTACCGCCTAGCATTGAGCCTGATCTGCTGGTCATATGTGGCTCTTCATAGTTAGAAATGCAAGATCTGGATGACGAGGTTGAATTCTTTGTCAAGTGTGAGATAGTATCAGGTTGGCATTGTTGGGATGCTACTTGGTTATGAAAGGGCTGCTTCTTCTTTTCTTCAACGACTCTGTCAATTTGTTCATAGATAGATGGGTCAGACCATATTTCATCATCATCAATGAATCCAGCATCAAGGAGGCCTCTGTGGTTGTCGACTGTAGAGACCGATTGGTTGCGATTTACATTGAATTATGTGGAGGCTCGATATTCTAACTTTTTCTTAGGAGGTGCCGTATTATTGTTTCTGGATCTTCCGACTGCTGTAAGGACCTCTTGTGAGCTGCCATTTGTGTTTCCAGATTACGGCGGATGTGCGGTTGTGGTAAGAGGGACGTTATGCGTGGGATCAATACGTGGTTGTTTGGTACATTGTTCATGTTCTTATGCAATGTTATTGTCTTCCGCATCGATAGATGTGGTAGTAATGATTGGAGCATCACTAGTGGATGGAAGTGCTTTTCTCATATCCAGTACTGTGGCAGAACCGCTGTCAGAATCAGTGGTGACGGCTACTCTAGGAGCAAGGGAGGAAGTGGCTCTGGTGCGTTCAGTTTCAGCAATCGTCTTCTCATCTCTCAAAATTGAAACAAGATGGACCTTAGCTTCTGGCAGTGAAGAAGAACGTTGTTCAGTGACAATGTTTAACTTTTGTGCAGGTTGGGATACAGTGAGGCTCTTTGTGTTGGTTGAAGAATTTTTGTGAGCGCTATCAGAACCGCTGGACCGTGCAGTAGTTGGTGACGTTTTCCCAATGTGATGAACAGGTGCTCCAAGTGTATCCGTTGAGATTGGTGTTGGGGAACGTAGCAGAAATTCAAAATTTTCTATGCATCACCAAGATCAATCTATGGAGTAACTAGCAACGAGAGAGAGGGGAGTGCATATTCATACCCTTGAAGATCGCGATGCGGAAGCGTTGCAAGAACGCGGTCGGTGGAGTCGTACACGAAGCGATTCAGATCGCGGCCGAATCCGATCTAAGCACCGAACAACGGTGCCTCCGCGTTCAACACACGTGCAGCCCGGTGACGTCTCCCATGCCTTGATCCAGCAAGGAGGGAGGGAGAGGTTGGGGAAGACTCCGTCCAGCAGCAGCACAACGACATGGTGGTGATGGAGGAGCGTGGCACTCCAGCAGGGCTTTGCCAAGCACTGCGAGAGACGAGGAGGGAGAGGGGTAGGGCTGCGCCAAGAGAGAGGGAGACCCATATTCTTGGCAGCCCCAAAACCCCCACTATATATAAGAGGAGGGTGCACCCCCTCTAGGGTTCCCACCCCTAGGGGGGCGGCAGCCCTAGATGGGATGGAGGGAGGCGGCCAAGAGGGGGAGAGAGGGGGGCGCGCCCTAGGGTGGGCCTTAGGCCCATCTGCGCCTAGGGTTCCCCTCTCTCCTCTTTGCTGCGCCTTGGGCCTTGGTGGGAGGCGCACCAGCCCACTCAGGGGCTGGTCCCTTCCCACTCTTGGCCCATGCAAGCCTCCGGGGCTTGTGGCCCCTCCCGGTGGACCCCGGAACCCTTCCGGTGGTCCTGGTACATTACCGGTGACCCCCGTAATACTTCCGGTGACCAAAACCTCACTTCCTATATATTATTCTTTACCTCGGGACCATTCTGGAACTCCTCGTGACGTCCGGGATCTCATCCGGGACTCCGAACAACATTCGGTAACCACATACAAAACTTCCCTATAACCCTAGCGTCATCGAACCTTAAGTGTGTAGACCCTACGGGTTCGGGAACCATGCAGACATGACCGAGACAACTCTCCGGCCAATAACCAACAGCGGGATCTGGATACCCATGTTGGCTCCCACATGTTCCATGATGATATCATCGGATGAACCACGATGTCGAGGATTCAAGCAATCCCGTATACAATTCCCTTTGTCAATCGGTACGTTTCTTGCCCGAGATTCGATCATCGGTATCCCAATACCTCGTTCAATCTCGTTCCGGCAAGTCACTTTACTCGTTCCGTAATACATGATCCCGTGACCAACTACTTAGTCACATTGAGCTCATTATGATGATGTATTACCGAGTGGGCCCAGAGATACCTCTCCGTCATACGGAGTGACAAATCGATCTCGATTAGTACCAACCCAATGACACTTTCGGAGATACCTGTAGTGCACCTTTATAGCCACCCGATTCGTTGTGACGTTTGGTACAGCCAAAGCATTCCCACGGTATCCGGAGTTGCACAATCTCATGGTCCAAGGAAATGATACTTGACATTAGAAAAGCTCTAGCAAACGAACTACGATCTTGTGCTATGCTTAGGATTGGGTCTTGTCCATCACATCATTCTCCTAATGATGTGATCCCGTTATCAATGACATCCAATGTCCACGGTCAGGAAACCATAACCATCTATTGATCAACGAGCTAGTTAACTAGAGGCTCACTAGGGACATGTTGTGGTCTATGTATTCACACATGTATTACGGTTTCCAGTTAATACAATTATAGCATGAACAATAGACAATTATCATGAACAAGGAAAAATAATAATAACCATTTTATATTGCCTCTAGGGCATATTTCCAACAATTGGACCAGTCGATGAATCGTTTGTCAACCGCAGTCACGAGGTTGATGTTTACATTGCGATGGGTTTTGCTGTTTCCTCCAAGAGTTTTTCCAATGGGCTTGTCAGAGAGTTGTGGTCTGCAGATCCTCCAGCAAAATTTTTGGTTTCAATCCGTACAAAACACTCAGACAAATTTTCACCTGTCATTATAATTGCCCCACTCTCCAGCATCTCAGACGTTGGCACGAAGGGCTCATGAACCGGCAAGCCATCAAGGCAGTTCTGCAGATGGTTATGCACTTTGTCCAGATGAATCTTGGCTTGTTCATCAATGTCCTCTCTGTTGTGGTCGATCCTGTTCACCTCCAGTAGCAACTTAATCTGAGTTGATGATTTTAGCTGTGAAGATAGACGAATTTGGGACTGCTCTTTGTCGTATGGATTCTGGGAGTCTGGGTCAGGGGTATCGCAGCAACCCTTTAAATTTTCCAGGGAGTATGACGTGGCGTGAAGGACACTGGTTGAGCCACTGCTGGAAGAACTTTGACTGCTTGTCGTGCTAGAACTTGGAAGCGTAGAGTATGTTGAAGGGGCTGATGAAAAAGTTTCTTTTTCATTTCAGTTGTGCTGTTGCAAGTTACAATAAACGCCTCGGTCTCTGGTCTTGGTTTATTTTGCACTAAGATCCCTACCAAGTGAAAGGAGCTTCTCCAATTTCTTCTCGAGAACTGGTTGAAACCGCGAGAAAAGTTCTGTGTATATTTCATTGATAACTTTTGCAATTTTCACCTTGGCCTGTAATTGAAAAAAAAACATCAGAAATTTCTAATACCGGAAATGAAAATTAGTTATTAATACTGAAAATGAAAATATCTTGTGAGCTATTGTATGTTCTGTCAAGAATTGCAGAATCACACATGATATTCTGCAGGGAAGCGCGGGTAACAAGGTCCATGAATCATGGTCAACACATTCCTTGAAAGAGCACACCCGACGTATTGTACGAAGCATGGTTGACCTACCGCTGCAGGGAAGCAGTGCTATATTGAACACAAAATCACAGCTAAGGTAGTATAGGAAGGACTTCTATATTAAACACAAAGGCATGGCTAACGTCCTATAGGAAGCACTCCTATGTTTAACACAAAAGCAGAGCTAACGTACTATATAGGAATCATTTTTATATTTAACACAAAAGCACAGCTAACGTACTATAGGAAGCACTTCTAGTTTTAGCACAAAAGCACAGCTAAGGTACTATAGGAAGCACTTTTGTATTTAACACAAAATCACAGCTAAGGTAGTATAGGAAGCACTTCTATATTAAACACAAAGGCACGGCTAATGTCCTGTAGGAAGCACTGCTATGTCTAACACAAAAGCACAACTAACGTACTATATAGGAAGCATTTTTATATTTAACACAAAAGCACAGCTAACGTACTATAGGAAGCACTTCTAGTTTTTGCACAAAAGCACAGCTAAGGTATTATAGGAAGCACTTTTGTATTTAACAGAAAAGCACAGCTAAGGTAGTACAGGAAGCACTTCTATATTAAACACAAAGGCACGGCTAACATCCTGTAGAAAGCACTCCTATGTTTAACACAAAAGCTCAGCTAACGTACTATATAGGAAGCACTTTTATATTTAACACAAAAGCATAGCTAATGTGTTATAGGAAGAACTTCTAGTTTTAGCACAAAAAGCATAGCTAAGGTAGTATAGGAAGCACTTTTATATTTAACACAAAAGCACAGCTAACGTACTATAGGAAGCACTTCTAGTTTTAGCACAAAAAGCACAGCTAAGGTAGTATAGGAAGCACTTTTATATTTAACAAAAAAGCACAGCTAAGGTAGTATAGGAAGCACTTCTATATTAAATACAAAAGCACGGCTAACGTCTTGTAGGAAGCACTTCTGGTTTTAATAGAAAAGCACAGCTAACGTACTATAGGAAACTGTATGGATGAGCACTCGTCCTATATGAAGCACTTCTAGTTTAACACAAAAGCACAGCTAACGTACTATAAGAAACTGTCTGGATGAACACAGTAGGACATGTATCTTTTTTGTAAAAACTTAGGGAGCATCATTTCAAACATAAAATCAGGTGCAGTAGCTGGAAATCACTTATGGAACAAAGTTTTTCTTGAGGCACAAATTCTTCTATGTAGGATTCTAGTCTGGGACTCATTTGGAAAAATGGCGCCTGAAAGCCAGGCGGTGATTGGAAAGGCGTGCACCTAATGTCTTTCAGCTGCCATGCGGAAAAGGAAAGAATTACAGTCAAGTCAAGTTAATACATTCCAGCTAAGTCCTTATGTTGAGTTGAAAACTTCGCCAAAGGAAAATGATGAAAAGTTGACTCACCGTGTGTTTCCCAAAAATTCCGTCCTCTGTTGACAGGCTGTCTGTGTTAGCATAATTCTTAATGGCCTCTGTGTCCCACATGACAAGTCTTGCAGGAGTGTCGGGTTCAGGTCCATAATCTTCGTATCCGGTACTCAAAATCGTTATCTTCAAGTGGGGAAGAGGTAAAATGAATCATGTTCTTGTAGCTGCTTGTGGGTATAAAGAAATGTACAAGTTAGTGAGCGAACCACTTTGGAATCGGGAGGTAGCCACAGGGCACTGCGAATCCTTTGTCCTTGAAGGTGCAGGTGATGCCACCAGTTTCTCGTGACAGCATTGGACCAATCATATGATGGTATGTTACTTGCTGGTCCTTCTAGAGTGGCTAAATAGTCGGGGCTAACGCAGTCATATGTCGTTGGGCATAGAAATACCGCTGTTGCAAACATCACGAAAACCCATTGAAACACTTCTCACATGCGCTCTGGGGTTATGCGATCAGCTAACTCTCGATGTTTGGGCGTGCCCAAGACACCGAAGTTTCAGACTTAACGACATCTGAAAGCTTGAGCATTTTCTTGGGATAATCTGCCCGCCAAGTGGAAGTCCTAAGATCCGGTGCAATCGTATAATGAGTTGATGAGGAATCAGTATCCACTAGGCAAGATGAAACACCTAGAAGGGCAATCAAAATAGCGGACAAGCCAGTGAGCGAAACACCTTGGAAGCTCGCGACAAAGACAGATCTAGAAGGTATCCAAATCAATATCTCGACAAGCTGCTTTTGTGGTTACATTAGATTTTCACAGAGCGATAATGAATTTACGGAAGCTAAGTTTTGTGCTGAACTCTTCTTCATATTCACCCATTGTAACAGCTCTGTGGACAAAGATAAGAAATGACCTTTAGCAACTGTATTGTTGAACCACATGCTTTTCGGGCAGAAGCTTACATACAAACGCTGAGTCAGCAAAACAGAGACAAATATTTAAGCCGTGATTAAAAATGCAGCTAGAATGAGAGGCATTGATTTCGAAAGAAATTTCAACGACACACACAAGATGCATGATAAAAACACCTACTTCGAGGCAGCAAGCTGCTTCTTTGCCCTGCACTCCTCAACAAGCTTTTTGTGCGCTGCACGTTTTAACTCGATCCTTAGTCTCTCTGTTTCTAGCTGGTCATGAACCATGAAATCTTGGGTGACGATCTCTGTGCCATCGACAGACTGGGACCGAGTCTCCGACAGCTGTGGGGTGGAGTCCATCTCATTGAACTCTACATAAGAGGTCACGAGACATCATCGTTACCAGGTCAACTATGTAAGGCAGTTGTTAGCAGCCCATGTGAGACTATCATCAACAGCTAGGTCCATGTAAGACGGTTTCTAAACCTGAGTTAGTAACTGCTTTGCAAAAAGGGATGTAAGTCCTTTGGATCTCTGCTATAGATTGCGGATCTATACAATCATTTGACCTGTGACCTCATGTTCAGGATCAGGATAGTGAATTTTGACTGCAGTTTAATTGAGCTCTGCAAGTAATATAATATATGGTCACGAGAGTGCTTAAGTTTTGCATGGCTGGAGATATAACTCAACTTAGCAAAACCACAGCGCAAGCATGCAGTTGGCATGATCAAAGTGAGGTCAGTTGAGTCCTAATTTTAAATCCATAACCCTTCTGCTGTTAAGACGGCGCAACAGTTTGAGCACGGACCAGCTGAAGATAATTGGATCCGGAACCGATATTCAAATCGCGCCCCACATGCTGTGTTGTGCAGATGCGGTGTGTACGCAACCCGCGGAATTGCTAGTACCGGTAATTTTTTTGTTCAAACGTTGAATCGGTGGCATAATCATGGTGATGATGCAATGGATTACCTGAACAGGAGATCCACGACGAGTGAGATGAAGGAGACCGATAAATTTTCAGTGACGAGCAAACTCTGCAGAGGGATCGGGATTGGCTTTCCTTTGGAGAGCTAGAATATGCCTCGCCTGTCGCCACCGATGCTAGATGGAGAAAGATCTGGAACTCATCTTGCGAACGACCCCACAAGTTAGTCAAATACTTGGAGGAACTATTTGAGAGCCCACATGTCAGTATGACTTCGAAGTCCACCTACCACATTTTCTCACCCCAGACGGAGGTTCTCCTCGTAGGACTCATATAAGGCCGACCACACAAGTTAGTGAGAGACTTAGAGGAATTAGTAACTGAGAGACCACTTGTCAGTCTCGTCGACGGTCAAGTGAAGTCGACCAACCACATCTCGTCACGCTGAAAAAACATGTGCATCTCTCATGCGTCGCAAAACTCACCCCACCTATCAGGTTATTCTTCTCCTGCACGCAAAAAATCGAAGTAGCCTCTCTCTTTCCTTCTCTCTTTCTCTCTTTGTCTCTCTTTCTCTTTTCTATCTCTCCCAGATTCAAAATCATTGAAGGAGATCGCTGACAAACTGCAGGGAAGCTGATCCCCCCACAATTTAGAAAGGTGTGAGTTCTGAACAATCAGCGCATAAGATTCGGCAATCAAAGGTTAGTAGAAAATTTATCAGCGCACCTTTGCGTGGCGATTCCTGATACACGAGATTCAATTCGTGGATGAATTTCTCGTGGTCGCGATTCATAGAATAAAACTGTTTAGTTTTACATTGTAGCTCTGATTTGAGTTTGTTTTTTTGTTTTGTGTACTCTCGTCCTTGTAATACGAGCTTGTTACTTTTGTTACGTTTGAATGGTTATCTTTGTGTTAAGTGTTGCACAAGCAAACTAGCATCAGAGGATCTCACTTTGGGCTAAGGTTGTAGTTTTATTAAAAATTAATATATGTATATATTTATATATGTCAATTATATAGAAGTATAAATATATCTCTGTTGCGTGGTAAGTGTAGTACGTTAGTAAGAAAGATTGAGATCAACTTTGAAAATTTTCAACACTGATACTGCGGGTTTATAACTTTTTCGGGCAGATGTTCAGGAGTGCGACATCTGGTCAGGACAACAGGGACGGTCGGTCTTTGAACGACATCGACAAGGATTATGGGAGGTAGGTAATAGCAAGGCAGTTGAACATTAGGGTTTGGTCTTTTATTTCTGTGACGTTTGCTGTCAAGGTGCTACCACCGAGAACACCAATTAGTAGATCATTAAGAACAACAAAAATGATTAATATATCCTGGATGAATGCTGTAATATCTGTTTATCCTGTGCATCTACTCTGCAGTTGAGTATCGAGAGTTGGAAGAAAAAAAATCACTACAAAATGAGAAGAGGATCAAGGATGCAGATGTTGTCAAACACGCACATGCCATGCGGGCTGGAGTAATTGGAGTCAAGAGTGAGATACAAGTTCTTGGCAAACGTCCCAACCAGGAGCAGGTTGTGCAGTAGACACCTGCGAAGAGGAGCATTCTAAGCAGCAGAGATTCCACTAAGCAGATTGTGCAGGTAACGACGAAAACTTCAAACACTGGTTTTGAACGTACGTGGAAGTTTTACGTGCTAATTCTTCGTAATACTCACACGCGCCTCTAATATTTTTTTGCTTTGAAGACACAGTTGTCCACAAAGGTGCAGAGCGGGCGTTGTGACACCCCAGCGTTTGATGGCGGTCATAATGAAGAGGTACAGGGTAACAGAATTTGCCTTGATGAAAGCAGAAGGATCATTGGCAACAAAAGCATTAGTGTTCAAGGATTCGGTATGGTCTGCGCAGGCAAGAAGAGTCCAACGACAAAATCAAACATAGGAGGAATAAACTTTACTGTTCAGCTGCACCAGAAAGCAATACATGTGACAGCAAATACGAACGTGCAACAACATTTAAAGCAAATGTATATTTTTCCGTGAGCAATTTTTTCTTTGTTTTAAATGCGGTATATTTAAATTGTAGTATCTTGCACACGCAGTGTACGAGCAAGGAAGCAAGTATCGCGTAGTCCACGGATCGATGAAAACATAAGGCAAGGTCCTTTGAAAGGATCACCTGCGGCGTCCAACATGAGGGGTCCTTCCAAAGGATCTCCGATGGCATTCAGAATAGTCAGCGAAATCACAAATGCACGGAGGTTGTCGCCAAGATTTGCTGGACAAGAGAGGCATGGGAAAACAAAGGTGACGTCGGAACTATGCTTTTTCAATTCAACGCACAAACAGTTTTTCTATCCTTTCTCATCAACAACCACTCGCACTGAGAGCATGAATTCGATGTGGAAGAATTACTTCGACCACAAGGACACTATAAAGAGGTTTGTTAATGCGTATCACACGATTCAACAAAATTGCCTCGCCACGCTTGACAAGAAAAGATACCGAACAGAAGAGAAGGCACCATCACTAGAGACGGGTTTTCCGATTGAAAGACAAGCAAGTCAAGTATACACGAATGAAATTTTCAGGAAATTCCAACTGGAGCTACGGAAGCGGACTTACTTCAAGTGCTCTGGTCTGGCAAAGGGGAGGCAGTATTTTAAAAAAAGATTATTGATCCTGGAGGTAAAGTGTGGAGACCATATCCCGGCGAGGAATTTGACAGTCTGAGTTCGTGGTAGATGTGGATGAGAAAAAGAAATATCTGATTGCAGCTGCAAGAAAATGAGTAGGGATGGCATTCAGTGCTGCCATGTGTTAAGGTGATGGACCAAACAAGCATGATCGATCAACTTCCAAAATCCTTTGTCATCCCCAGATGGACCAGGAATCTATCAGAGAGTCTGAAAGTTCTGTCTACAAGTCAAGGTGATAGCATGACCATACAAGATGATGAAACTATGAGATTCGGCCTCACTTACGCTGAGTTGTCGGATATCTGTTCAAATGCATGCAGAAAAGAGAGGGCATACCGTGTGCTGCGTGAGTGTACGGTAGATATGAAAAATAAAAGTCATGGCGGCACTTGCCGAGGAACCAGGCACATGCATTCTTGTCGAAACTCTCAAGAACCCTCCCATGAGTGGCTCAAAGGGTACGAAAAAAGGAGATCGAATAAAAGCTGGTTCTGAGAAGAAAGGAAAAGGCTACAAAGCCGCAACCAAGTGCGACCGTTGTGGAGAAAAGGGTCACATGAAAACAAACTGCCCGGATAACCCAGAAGTGCAGGAGAGTATGAGGATTGAAGAGGAAAAGAGGAAATCGCAACAGGAGAAGATGGCAAGGTCAATGAAATGGCCGACAATACCGACAACACCATCGAGGACATCAAGCGGCTCAGACAATGCACTCCAAGCCACGGAGGAAGGCGTCGACGCCAACAATTCAATGACCCCAGCGACGGGAGCATTAACCAAAGTCTTGCATCTCGCCTAATCAAACATCACACAAGCCGGGCACACAGAATGCATGCAGGAAGCCCGGACAAGGCATCGAATCATGCAGTCCATTTCGAAAAGAAAGGTCTGAGTGGAGACATTTTGGTACCGGAGAACAGTACGAATAGAAAAATTAAAAGGTAATAATGCAGCTTAAACAAGACATAAGCAAAAAATAGTGATGACCACAA
This sequence comes from Aegilops longissima, assembly GCA_021605205.1. Taxonomy (NCBI): domain Eukaryota; kingdom Viridiplantae; phylum Streptophyta; class Magnoliopsida; order Poales; family Poaceae; genus Aegilops; species Aegilops longissima. Next base: position 609,066,342 of record CM038679.1, on the reverse strand, counting down.
TCTTTCCTTTTTTTATGTATGAATATTGATTTTACAGGTAAATAGGTTGAATAGCTACGTAGAGGGGTGGGGTTGCACAAGGGTCGAGAAGGAAGAATGGATCACTGAACATCCAAAAACAAGGCCACACGTGGAGCAATGAAATAGCAAGCAATTGGTGAGGATTGTTTATTTTCTTGTGCTGTGGTTATAAGAACGACTTGTAAGTTAATTTGCTGCAGTCATAGAAAGAAAACAAATTTAAATAAGAACCCCTTCTGCTTCTTTATGTATTTTTTACTCGGCGGACGAAAATATCAGAGGCACAAGTTTCCTTGTTATTTTCCGCAGCCGCGTCGGTTTCTGAACTTGGATGTTGTAAGCATACAAGCATGCTTCTCTGCTGCGTGACAGAGAGATAAAAATAACCTAAGGGCACAGGCAGCCACGGCCATGCCACCGGTGAGTGTTCAACCGTGACTCTCACGGTTGCGTGGTAAACGCACGGACGTGATCTGTATGTAATACCACACCATGCCTCCCGTGTTTCGTCCGTGTCTCTCCGTTTGAGCGAGTCGACGGGATCGTCCGGAAGAACGAATACTAGTTTACATGACTCTATATAATACCGCACGATGCCTTTGTGTGCTGCCCACCCGTGCTTCCGGTGCGGAATAGATTCTTTTAATGTATGTATGTGTCGTAAAAAATTAAAACTCGGAGGGGCACACCCGTTCCTGGTCTGCGTGTTCAACAGAGCATATTGTATAATCAAAGCCGTGACTGTTCAACAATGCATCTGTACAACCATGATTTCACCTTGTTGTGGCATCGTGGCGTTCATTCTCTGCTGGCGTGCCTTCCACAACCGTCCCTTGTCGCGCCGACAATGGAGCAACGCCACCGATAGAGTGCTTCTTCTATTACTAAAAGCGTGGCCCTCTTTGCTTCACTTCCGTGCGTTTGACAGTTGCTCCTTGGTACAGAACCGTGGTTGTACAAAGTTCTTGCCCGTGCTTTTAAGGACAATGTCTCTCGAATCGTCCATTCATTGTCTCAGGAAGTAAACAGTGAGGGTTCACATCTGAATCCAATTCCGTTGTGTTTCTGCGATGGCGCCGACGTGACTCTATGTAATACCACAACATGCCTCCACTGGTTCACGTCCATGCCTCTCCGTCTGAACGAGTCGACGGAATCGTTCGGAACACAGACACGAGCTAACATGACTCTATATAACATCACACGATGTCTTTGTGTGCTGCCCACCCGTGCTTCCAGCGTGGAACAGATTCTTTTAATGTATGTACGTGCCGTAAAAAATTAAAACACGGAGGGGCACGCCCGTGCCTGGCCTGCGTGTTCAACAGTGCATCTCGCATAATCAAAGCCGTGACTGTATTTATTGTTTCAAGAAGGCATCTACAATTTACGGGAAAAATAAAGGAGAGGTAATTAATCTGCACCTTTCCCGTCCCTCTCAGTATTTAAGTTGTTTCGTGGGTGGACAGGTTATAATCCATTTTTCCAGATCCACCTCATTTGAGCCTTGTCGGTGTGCGGTGCGACCCCTACAATGGAGATGGAGATGGAGATGGAATGTGCTACTCCTAGCTCCAAGAGGGCGAGAGTGGCGCCATTGGCGACGCTGCCTTCTGGTGGTGTGTTTGTCACCGTAGGGGAGGGAAGCGGCAAGTGTGCTCTTCCTCGATCCAAGGATGAAGAAGAGGGGTCTCGTCTGGACCTCATCAGTGTCCTCCCGGACGCCGTCCTAGGTGAGATCATCTCTCGTCTCCCCATCAAGGAGGGCATCCGTACTCGAATCCTCGCTCATAGGTGCACTACAAAAAAAGACACATCCGTGACATTTTGGGAAAAACGAAATTTTTTTCTGTCATACATATGACACTTCTATGACGATAATTGTGACAAAACCCGGTATCATCATAGATGTGTTGGGCTCCTACTTCTATGACAAAAAATCATGACAGAAAATGGGCTTTCCGTCCTGGGCGGGCCGGAGACGCAGCTGCATGACATTCTTTGGGCCATCTATGACGGAAAAAACAGTGGTAGAAGCGAGGGGGAGGAAAATTTCGGGGAGTTCCCGGTTACGGTGGGAGGCCGGGGGCCGAGCGATGCGCGTTTCTCTCGTACACGTACACGCGTGTGTGCGAGGAGTTGGCTCTAACTAAACCCGAGCGAGCCGTTGGGCTCTAATCGAACCCGGCGATTGCCTTTGCGAACTCTACGCGTTATCGAACTGAAGCGATCGATCGATGGTCGTTAATCAACCCGATGGGCGATTCGCCGCTCTCGCTGCTAATCAAGCCGACCGATTGGATGAACAAAGTGAGTGTTGCGGGGGGGGGTTGGATGAGCAGTGGCGGTGGCGTTGCCTCTGGATGAACAGGACCCCTTGGTGTGGAGGGCTGGATGAGCAGAGATGGTGGAGGGGTAGCCGTGGAGGGTGGTTGAACAGGACCCGTGGTGTGGAGGGCTGGATGAATAGTAGACGGTGGAGGGTGCCCGTGGAGGGTGGTTGAGCAAGGCGGTGGAGTAGCGCGCGGTGGAGGCTGGATGAACAGGAGCCCGTGGAGGCTGGAGGAGGTCGATCGTAGCCTGTGGAGGCTGGAAGAGGTCGACGGTGGAGATGAACAATATCCCGTGGAGTCCCATTTTGTGGTACGCCACACCCCTCCCGATGAACAGGACCCCTGTTTCGACCGTAGCGCTCCAACACAAGTCCGTTTCGTCTGTTTTGTAGTACGCCACACCCCTCCCGATCAATAGGACCCCCGTTTCGACCGTAGGAGGCCGTTTAGTCCGTTTTGCGGTACGCCACACCCCTCCCGATCAACAGGACCCCCGTTTCGACCGTAGGAGGTCCGTTTCCTCCGTTTTGCGGTACGCCACACCCCTCCCGATCAACAGGACCCCGTTCCGAATGTAGAAGGTCTGTTTCCTCCGTTGTGCGGTACGCCAAGCCTCGTTTCCATCGCCTGTTCCGTCCAAGCCGGTTGGCTCCCACGCGTTCCGTTGCCTCCCGATGAACACGACGCATTCCGTTGCCTCCCCATGAACACGACGCAGTCTGTTGCCTCCCCATGAACACGACGACGACGCTGTTTCTCCGTTCCGACCCAGCCATGTACACGAGCCCTGGCCGTACGTATGTGCGAGTAGGCGTTCGAGACCCTGCCCGTATGTACACATACGTGGCCAGATTTTCTTTCTTGCACCGGCGGCTGTGCGTGCGTGTACATGCTATGCTACGGCGCGCTCTACTACGACACGTCGCGCCTCTACAACGACTAGTATGTACGTACACGTTCGCAACCAGAATGACAACGCTACGTATGCTTCGACCAGGTGGGTCCCGACTGTCAGGCACTTCCTTGCGTGCGAAGATGTAGCTGATGGGTCCCAGCAGTCAGGGGGCGAATCATTTTTTTTGCCCGGACGCACTTCCTTGCGTGCGAAGATGTAGCTGGTGGGTCCCAGCAGTCAGGGGGGCGAATCATTTTGTTTTTTTGCCCGGACGCACTTCCTTGCATGCGAAGGTGTAGCTGGTGGGTCCCAGCAGTCAGCGGGGAAACATTTTTTCACGAAATACGGTGGCCCGTCCGGTGGGTCCTCGCTGTCAGGTGGAGGAATAATTATTTTGCGCGTAATAAGGAGGCACTTCCTTGCTGCGGCCGTGGACCCAGCTGTCAGCGTCTCCACGCACAGTACTATTCCGATGGAAGTCGGTCGTTTACCACATTGACCACGCCGCGCCGAGAGCACCACGGCGGCGGACGACGCCAAGGCCTAGGAAGGGGACGACACGGAGGCAGGGAAGACTCGGCAGTTGTTTCCCACGCGGAAGGGAGTACGACTGTACGAGGGTTTACTGGTTCGTCTGCCGTCGCCGGAGAATAATAGCAGGTGTGGGTGAGTAGAGGGATGACACGTCTCCGTCGTATCTACTTCTCCAAACACTTTTGCCCTTGTTTTGAGACTCTAACTTGTATGATTTGAATGGAACTAACCTGGACTGACGCTGTTTTCAGCAGAATTGCCATGATGTTGTTTTATGTGCGAGAAAACAAAAGTTCTCGGAATGACCTGAAACTCCACGGATGTCTCATAAAAATAATAAAAATCCTCGCCAAAGATGAAGACCAGGGGCCCACACCTGTCCACGAGGTGGGGGCGCGCCCCTAGGCGCGCCCCTACCTCGTGGGCCCTTGAGCCCTCCGACGCCAACTCCAACTCCATATATTGGCTTTCGGGAGAAAAAAATCAGAGAGAAAGTTTCATCGCATTTTACGATCACGGAGCCGCCAAGCCCTAATCTCTCTTGGGAGGCTGATCTCGAGTCCGTTCGGGGCTCCGGAGAGGGGGATTCGTCGCCGTTGTCATCATCAACCATCCTCCGTCACCAATTTCATGATGCTCACCGCCGCGCGTGAGTAATTCCATTGTAGGCTTGCTGGACGTTGATGGGTTGGACGAGATTTATCATGTAATCGAGTTAGTTTTGTTAGGGTTTGATCCCTAGTATCCACTATGTTCTGAGATTGACGTTGCTATGACTTTGCTATGCTTAATGCTTGTCACTAGGGCCCGAGTGCCATGATTTCAGATCTGAACCTATTATGTTTTCATGAATATATGTGTGTTCTTGATCCTATCTTGCAAGTCTATAGTCACCTATTATGTGTTATGACCCGACAACCCCGAAGTGACAATAATCGGGATACTTCTCGGTGATGACCATAGTTTGAGGAGTTCATGTATTCATTATGTGCTAATGCTTTGTTCCGGTTCTCTATTAAAAGGAGGCCTTAATATCCCTTAGTTTCCAAGAGGACCCCGCTGCCACGGGAGGGTAGGACAAAAGATGTCATGCAAGTTCTTTTCCATAAGCACGTATGACTATATTCAGAATACATGCCTACATTACATTAATGAACCGGAGCTAGTTCTGTGTCACCCTATGTTATGACTGTTACATGATGAACCGCATCCGGCATAATTATCCATCACTGATCCGGTGCCTACGAGTTTCCATACACTGGTTTACGCTTATTTACTTTTCCGTTGCTACTGTTACAATCACTACAAAATACCAAAAACATTACTTTTGTTGTCTTTACTTTTGTTACCGTTACCGCCACTATCATATTACTTTGCTACTAAACACTTTGCTGCAGATACTAAGTTTCCAGGTGTGGTTGAATTGACAACTCAGCTGCTAATACTTGAGAATATTCTTTGGCTCCCCTTGTGTCGAATCAATAAATTTGGGTTGAATACTCTACCCTCGAAAACTTTTGCGATCCCCTATACTTGTGGGTTATCAAGACCCTTTTCTGGCGCCGTTGCCGGGGAGAATAGCTCTATTCTTTGAGTCACTTGGGATTTATATCTGCTGGACACTATGAAGAACTTGAAAGACGCTAAGACAACAATTTATCCCTCAACTACGAGGGGAGGTAAGGAACTGCCATCTAGCTCTGCACTTGATTCACCTTCATTATGAGTAAGCTAGCGACACCTAAACCTGCTTCTGCTAATCGTTTCGATATGTCGCATGTTATTGATGATGCCACTTCTGCTATGCATGATACTTATGATGAAACTACTTCTATGCTTGATACTACTGTGCCCCTTGGTGAATTTCTAGATGAACAAATTTCTAGGTCTAGAGAAAGAGAAATTATTGAAACTGAATACAATGATGAAAGTGATGATGAAAATATGCCTGCTATTCTTGAGGGTTATCTTTTTGATGCGGAATCTTCTGCAGCTATTTTTGCTTGCCAGGATAGATATGAACTTAAGAGGCTGCTAGTTAAATGGAGTAAAGAATCTCTTAGAGATAGGATGAGACCTGGCCCTGCTTTTGCTACTTCACCTATCTGTGTTCCTGATAAGGATTATGAATTCTCTGTTGATCCTGATATAATTACTTTGGTTGAATCTGATCCTTTTTATGGCTATGAATCTGAAACTGTTGTGGCACATCTTACTAAGTTAAATGATATAGCTGCCTGTTTACTAATGATGAGAGATCGCGCTACTTTTATATACTCAAAATATTTCCGTTCTCATTAAAGGGTGATGCTAAGATATGGTTTAATTCTCTTGATCCTGGTTGTGTGCGTAGTCCCCATGATATGATTTATTACTTCTCTGCTAAATATTTCCCTGCTCATAAGAAACAAGCTGCTTTGAGGGATATATATAATTTTGTGCAAATTGAAGAAGAGAGTCTCCCACAAGCTTGGGGGAGGCTTCTCAAGTTACTTAATGCTTTGCCTGATCATCCTCTTAAGAAACCTGAAATACTTGATATCTTTTATAATGAACTAACCGATGCTTCCAGAGATTACCTGGGTAGTTGTGCTGGTTCTCTTTTCAGGGAAAGAACACCGGATGAAGCTGAAATTTTATTGAATAATATGTTGACAAATGAAAATAATTGGGCACCTCCCGAGCCAGCTCCTGAGCCAATTACTGAGCCTATTCCTAAACCAACTCCGAAGAAGAGAGGTGTTCTATTCCTTAGTCCCGAAGATATGCAAGAGGCAAAGAAATCTATGAAAGAAAAAGGTATTAAAGCTGAAGATGTTAAGAATTTACCTCCTATTGAAGAAATACATGGTCTTAATTTACCGCATGTTGAAGAAGTGTATGATCTCAATTCTTTATTCGCTGAAGAACCTCCTGATCCCGATATACTGACACATGTAGTAAAGGTAAATTCTCTCTATAGATATGATAAAGCTGAAGTCCCTCCTACTAAAATTCCTAGTCAGTGCTTGGACGAGTTTGATAACTTTATGTTTAAGCAAGATGACTTTAATGCTTATTTTGGTAGACAATTAAAACAGAATACCTTTATGATTAAACACTTGGGTGACTTTATGGCTAATATTAGCGGTGAACTTAAACTTGTTAGCAAACATGCTTCTATGGTTACCACTCAAGTAGAACAAGTACTTAAAGCTCAGAAAGAAGTGCTTGATGAAATGAATAGTAAGAAGAATGATTATGCTGTTAGAGTGGCTACTAGAACTGGTAGAATGACTCAGGAACCTTTGTATCTTGAAGGCCACCCTAAGAGAATCGAGGAAGATTCTCAGAGAAATAATATTGATATGCCTAGTTCTTCTAAAAGGAAGAAAAAGAAAAATGATAGAACTGTGCAAACTTCTAGTGAACCTATTGTTGAACCACCGAGAATCCAAATGATATCTCTATGTCTGATGTTGAAACACAATCTGGTAATGAACATGAACCTAGTGAAAATGTTAATGATAATGTTCATGATGATGCTCAACCTAGTAATGATAATGATGTAGAAGTTGAACCTGCTGTTGATCTTGATAACCCACAATCAAAGAATCAATGTTATGATAAAAGAGACTTCGTTGCTAGGAAACATGGTAAAGAAAGGGAACCATGGGTTCAAAAACCCATGCCTTTTCCTCCCAAACCATCCAAGAAAAAGGATGATGAGGATTTTGAGCGCTTTGTTGAAATGATTAGACCCATCTTTTTGCGTATGCGATTGACTGATATGCTCAAAATGAATCCTTATGCTAAATATATGAAAGATATTGTTACAAATAAAAGAAAGATACCGGAAGCTGAAATTTCCACCATGCTTGCTAATTATACTTTTAAGGGTGGAATACCAAAGAAACTTGGAGATCCAGGAGTACCTACTATACCATGCTCCATTAAGAGAAATTATTTTAAAACTGCTTTATGTAATCTTGGGGCCGGTGTTAGTGTTATGCCTCTATCTTTATATCATAGACTTGACTTGAATAAGTTGACACGTACTGAAATATCTTTGCAAATGGCTGATAAATCAACTGCTATACCTGTCGGTATTTGTGAGGATGTGCCTGTTGTGGTTGCAACGTTACTATTTTAACGGACTTTGTTATTCTTGATATTCCCGAGGATGATAGTATGTCTATTATTCTTGGAAGACCTTTCCTTAATACTGCAGGGGCTGTTATTGATTGCAACAAAGGCAATGTCACTTTTCATGTTAATGGTAATGAGCATATGGTACACTTGCCAAGGAAACAACCCCAAGTTCATAGTATCAACTCTATTGGAAAAATTCCATCGATTATATTTGGAGATTTTGAATTTCCTCTCCCTACTGTCAAGAAGAAATATGATATACTTATTATTGGGGATGTCCATATCCCCGTTGAGGTAACATAGTGTTATTGGAAATTTGTCAGGTTCCATGATTATCGGAATGAGTTTGTTAGCAAGACTTGATCAACCTTGTTAGTGGATTCTTTTTGATGAGCATGAGATGGATGAAACTAGAAGCACAACCTTCTGTACCCTCTTTATATTTTCTGTTACTTAGTAGAAATAAAGTAAAATAGTATTTTTCTGTCTGTTTCCTGATTTATCCGTGCAATATAAAAATATCCCGAAAATAAAAGTCCTCAGAATGCCATGCCAATTTAATATGATTTTTTCGGGAATATTTGAGGATTTTTAGTGCAAAAATTACCGTGGGGGGAGCTGCCACATGGCCACGAGGGTGGAGGGCGCGCCCCCCTGCCTCGTGGGCCCACGGTGGCCCTCCTCCACTTATCCCTACACCCATCTTCTTCCTTTGCCTCACACAAACCCGAAAAACCAACACAAGCTCGTGTTCCAGCCACTTTTGCTGTGATTTTCGAATCTCCTTGCTCAAAGCACCTCTCGCAAAACTGCTTGGGGAGATTATTCCTGTTGGGGAACATTGCGGAAAATTAAAATTTTCCTACGTTTTCACCAAGATCTATCTATGAGTTCATCTAGCAACGGGTCAAGGGGGTGAGTTTGCATCTACATACCACTTTGTAGATCGCGAGCGGAAGCGTTCACTAGAACGGGGATGAAGTAGTCGTTCTCGCCGTGATCCTATCACCGGAGATCCTAGCGCCGAACGGACGGCACCTCCGCGTTCAACACACGTACGGGACGGGAGACGTCTCCTCCTTCTTGATCCAGCAAGGGAAAGGAGAGGTTGATGATGATCCAAAGAAGACGACGGCGTGGTGGTGGAAGCAGCAGAACTCCCAGGGCTTCGCCAAGCTGCTGCGGGAGGAGGACGAGGTGTAGCAGGGGGAGGGAGGCGCCAGAACTTCAGGGTGCGGCTGCCCCCTCCCCCCTCCCTTTATATAGGCCCCAAGGGGGGGCGCCGGCCCTTGGGGATCCCATCTCCCAAGGGGGGCGGCGGCCAAGGGGGAGGAGTGCCCCAAGGCAGTGGGCGCCCACCCTAGGGTTTTAACCCTAGGCGCGGGGGTGGGCCAGGGGCGCACCAGCCCACTATGGGCTGGTTCCTCCCCACTTCAGCCCATGGGGCCCTCCGGGATGGTGGCCCCACCGGTGGACCCCGGGACCCTTCCGGTGGTCCCAGACAATCTGGTGAACCCAAACTTTCCCGATGGCCGAAATACCACTTCCTATATATAATTCTTTACCTCCGGACCATTCCGAAACTCCTCGTGACGTCCGGGATCTCATCTGGGACTCCGAACAACATTCGGTATACTGCATACTCATATTCATACAACCCTAGCGTCACCGAACCTTAAGTGTGTAGACCCTATGGGTTCGGGAGACACGTAGACATGACCGAGACGGCTCTCGGGCAATAACCAACAGCGGGATCTGGATACCCATGTTGGCTCCCACATGCTCCTCGACGATCTCATCGGATGAACCACGATGTTGAGGATTCAAACAATCCCGTATACAATTCCCTTTGTCAATTGTATGTTACTTGCCCGAGATTCGATCGTCGGTATCCCAATACCTCGTTCAATCTCATTACCGGCAAGTCACTTTACTCGTACCGTAATGCATGATCCCGTGACCAGACACTTGGTCACTTTGAGCTCATTATGATGATGCACTACCGAGTGGGCCCAAGGATACCTCTCCGTAACACGGAGTGACAAATCCGATCTCGATCCGTGTCAACCCAATGACACTTTCGGAGATACCTGTAGTGCACCTTTATAGTCACCCGATTCGTTGTGACGTTTGGTACACCCAAAGCACTCAGACGGTATCCGGGAGTTACACGATCTCATGGTCTAAGGAATAGATACTTGACATTGGAAAAGCTCTAGCAAAACGAACTACACAATCTTGTGCTATGCTTAGGATTGGGTCTTGTCCATCACATCATTCTCCTAATGATGTGATCCGTTATCAATGACATCCAATGTCCATAGTCGAAACCGTGACTATCTGTTGACCAACGAGCTAGTCAACTAGAGGCTCACTAGGGACATTTTGTGGTCTATTTATTCACACGTGTATTACGATTTCCGGATAATACAATTATAGCATGAATAAAAGACAATTATCATGAACAAGGAAATATAATAATAATCCTTTTATTATTTCCTCTAGGGCATATTTCCAACAGTCTCCCACTTGCACTAGAGTCAATAATCTAGTTACATTGTGATGAATCGAACACCCATAGAGTTCGGTGTTGATCATGTTTTGCCCATGAATAGGTTTAGTCAGCGGATCTGCGACATTCAGATCCGTATGCACTTTGCAAATTTCTATGTCTCCATCTTGAACATTTTCATGGATGGAATTGAGCGGCGCTTGATGTGCTCTGGTCTTCTTGTGAAACCTGGCTCCTTGGCAAGTGCAATAGCTCCAGTGTTGTCACAGAAGAGTTTGATCGGCCCCGACGCATTGGGTATGACTCCTAGGTCGGTGATGAACTTTGCTTCATGCGCTGCCTCCGAGGCTGCCATGTACTCCGCTTCAGATGTAGATCCCGCCACGACGCTCTGCTTGCAGCTGCACCAGCTTACTGCTCCACCATTCAACATATACACGTATCCGGTTTGTGACTTAGAGTCATCGGATCCGTGTCGAAGCTAAGCGTCGGCGTAACCCTTCGACGAGCTCTTCGTCACCTCCATAAACGAAAACATGTCCTTTGTCCTTTTCGTGTACTTCAGGATATTCTTGACCGCTGTCCGGTGTTCCTTGCGGGATTACTTTGGTACCTTCCTACCAAACTTACGGCAAGGTGTACATCATGTCCGTACACAACATGACATACATAATAGATCCTATGGCGAGGCATAGGGATGACGCTCATCTCTTCTTTATCTTTTGCCGTGGTCGGGCATTGAGCCGAGCTCAATCTTACACCTTGCAATGACAGGCAAGAACCCTTTCTTGGACTGATCCATTTTGAACTTTTTCAAAATCTTATCAAGGTATGTGCTTTGTGAAAGACCTATGAGGCGCCTCGATCTATCTCTATAGATCTTGATGCCTAATATATAAGCAGCTTCTCCAAGGTCCTTCATTGAAAAACTTTTATTCAAGTAGGCCTTAATGCTGTCCAAGAGTTCTATATCATTTCCCATCAAAAGTATGTCATCTACATATAATATGAGAAATGCTCTGAGCTCCCACTCACTTTCTTGTAAACGCAGGCTTCTCCATAAGTCTCAAGATAAACCCAAACGCTTTGATCATCTCATCAAAGCGAATGTTCCAACTCCGAGATGCTTGCACCAACCCATAAATGGATCGCTGGAGCTTGCATACTTTGTTAGCATTCTTAGGATCGACAAAACCTTCCGGCTGCATCATATACAGCTCTTCCTTAAGATAACCATTAAGGAACGTTGTTTTGACGTCCATCTGCCATATCTCATAATCATAGTATGCGGCAATTGCTAACATGATTCGGACGGACTTAAGCTTTGCTACGGGAGAGAAAGTCTCATCGTAGTCAATCCCTTGAACTTGCCGATAACCCTTAGCGACAAGTCGAGCTTTATAGATGGTGACATTACCATCCGCGTCCGTCTTATTCTTAAAGATCCATTTATTTTCTATCGTCACGCCGATCATCGGCAAGTCTGTCAAAGTCCATACTTTGTTTTCATACATGGATCCTATCTCGGATTGCATGGCTTCGAGCCATTTGTTGGAATCTGGGCCCGCCATCGCTTCTTCATAGTTCAAGGTTCACCGTTGTCTAACAACATGATTTCCGGGACAGGGTTGCCGTACCACTGCAGTGCGGAACGTGTCCTAGTGGACCTCTGAAGTTCAAGAGAAACTTGATCCGAAGTACCTTGATCATCATTAATTTCCTCTTGGTTGGTGTAGGCATCACAGAACATTTTCTGAGCTGCACTACTATCCCGTTCAAGAGGTAGTACTTCATCGAGTTCTACTTTCCTCCCACTTACTTCTTTCGAGAGAAACTCTTTTCGAAAGGATCTGTTCTTGGCAACAAAGATCTTGCCCTCGGATCTTAAGTAGAAGGTATACCCAATGGTTTCCTTAGGGTATCCTATGAAGACGCATTTTCGATTTGGGTTCGAGCTTTTCAGTTGAAGTTTCTTGACATAAGCATCGCATCCCCAAACTTTTAGAAACGATAGCTTAGGTTTCTTCCCAAACCATAATTCATACGATGTCGTCTCAACGGATTTAGACGGTGCCCTATTTAAAGTGAATGTAGCTGTCTCTAGAGCGTATCCCCAAAATGATAGCGGTAAATCGGTAAGAGACATCATAGATCGCACCATATCCAATACGAGTGCGATTCGACGTTCGGACACACCGTTCTACCGAGGTGTTCCAGTAGGCGTGAGTTGTGAAACGATTCCACATTTCCTTAAGTGTGTACCAAATTCGTGACTTACATATTGTCCTCCACGATCTGATCGTAAGAATTTTATCTTTCGGTCACGTTGATTCTCTACTTCATTCTGAAATTCCTTGAACTTTTCAAAGGTCTCAGACTTGTGTTTCATCAAGTAGACATACCCATATCTACTCAAGTCATCAGTGAGAGTGATAACATAACGATATCCTCCGCGAGCCTCAACACTCATTGGACCGCACACATCGGTATGTATGATTTCCAACAAGTTGGTTGCTCGCTCCATTGTTCCGGAGAACGGAGTCTTGGTCATCTTTCCCATGAGGCATGGTTCGCATGTGTCAAATGATTCATAATCGAGAGACTCCAAAAGTCCATCAGCATGGAGCTTCTTCATGCGCTTGACACCAATGTGACCAAGGCGGCAGTGCCACAAGTATGTGGGACTATCGTTATCAACTTTACATCTTTTGGTATTCACGCTATGAATATGTGTAACATTACGCTCGAGATTCATTAAGAATAAACCATTGACCATAGGGGCATGACCATAAAACATATCTCTCATATAAATAGAACAACCATTATTCTCGGATTTAAATGATTGCCATCTCGTATCAAAAGAGATCCAGATACAATGTTCATGCTCAAACTTGGCACCAAATAACAATTATTAAGGTTTATAACTAATCCCGTAGGTAAATGTAGAGGTAGCGTGCCGACGGCGATCACATCGACCTTGGAACCATTCCCGACGCGCATCGTCACCTAGTCCTTCGCCAGTCTTTGTTTATTCCGCAGCTCCTGCTGTGAGTTACAAATATGAGCAACGGCACCGGTATCAAATACCCAGGAGTTACTACGAGTACTGGTAAGGTACACATCAATTACATGTATATCAAATATACCTTTAGTGTTGCCGGCCTTCTTGTCCGCTAAGTATTTGGGGCAGTTCCGCTTCCAGTGACCCTTCCCCTTGCAATAAAAGCACTCTGTCTCAGGTTTGGGTCCATTCTTTGACTTCTTCCCGGCAACTTGCTTACCGGGCGCGGCAACCTCCTTGCCGTCCTTCTTGACGTTCTTCTTGCCCTTGCCCTTCTTGAACTTAGTGGTTTTATTGACCATCAACACTTGATGTTCTTTCTTGATTTCAACCTCTGCGACTTCAGCATTGAGAATACTTCGGAATGGTCTTCACCATCCCCATATTGTAGTTCATCACAAAGCTCTTGTAGCTTGGTGGGAGCGATCAAGGATTCTGTCAATGACCGCCTCGTCCGGGAGGTTTATGTCCAGTTGGACAGGCGGTTGTGCAACCTGACATTTTGAGTATGTGCTCACCGATGAACTGTTTTCCTCCATCTTACAACTATAGAACTTGTCGGAGACTTCATATATCTCGACCGGGCATGAGCTTGGAAAACTAGTTTCAGCTCCTCGAACATCTCATATGCTCCGTGTTGCTCAAAACGGTTTTGGAGCCCGGTTCTAAGTCTGTAAAGCATGCCGCATCGAACGAGGGAGTAATCATCGAGACGAGACTGCCAAGCATTCATAATGTCTTGGTTCTCTAGGACGGTGCATCACCTAGCGGTCCTTCTAGGACATATTGTTTCTGGCAGCTATGAGGATGATCCTCGGGTTCGGACCCAGTCCGTATAGTTGCTGCCATCATCTTTCAGCTTTGTTTTCTCTAGGAAACGCTGAAGTTCATGTTGACATGAGCGTTGGCCATTTGATCTACAAGACATATTTGCAAAGGTTTTAGACTAAGTTCATGATAATTAAGTTCATCTAATCAAAATTATTTTAATGAACTCCCACTCAGATTAGACATCCCTCTAGTCATCTAAGTGTTACACGATCCGAGTCGACTAGGCCGTGTCTGATCATCACGTGAGACGGACTAGTTATCGTCGGTGAACATTCTCATGTTGATCGTATCTTCCATACGACTCGTGTTCGACCTCTCGGTCTCCGTGTTCCGAGGCCATGTATGTACATATTAGGCTCGTCAAGTTAACCCTAAGTGTTTTGCATGTGTAAAACTGTCTTACACCCGTTGTATGTGAACGTAAGGATCTATCACACCCGATCATCACGTGGTGCTTCGAAACGACGAACTTAGCAACGGTGCACAGTTAGGGGAGAACACTTCTTGAAATTGTTGTAAGGGATCATCTTATTTACTATCGTCGTTCTAAGTAAACAAGATGCATAAACATAATAAACATCACATGCAATTATATAGTAGTGACATGATATGGCCAATATCATATAGCTCCATTGATCTCCATCTTCGGGGCTCCATGATCATCTTGTCACCGGCATGACACCATGATCTCCATCATCGTGTCTTCATGAAGTTGTCACGCCAACGACTACTTCTACTTCTATGGCTAACGCGTTTAGCAATAAAGTAAAGTAATTTACATGGCGTTCTTCAATGACACGCATGTCATACAAAAATAAAGACAACTCCTATGGCTCCTGCCGGTTGTCATACTCATCGACATGCAAGTCATGATTCCTATTACAAGAACATGATCTCATACATCACAATATGTCATTCATCATTCATCACAACTTCTGGCCATATCACATCACATGACAATTGCTGCAAAAACAAGTTAGGCGTCCTCTAATTGTTGTTGCATCTTTTACGTGGCTGCAATTGGGTTCTAGCAAGAACGTTTTCTTACCTACGAATAACCACAACGTGATTTTGTCAACTTCTATTTACCCTTCATAAGGACCCTTTTCATCGAATCCGCTCCAACTAAAGTGGGAGAGACAGACACCCACCAGCCACCTTATGCAACTAGTGCATGTCAGTCGGTGGAACCGGTCTCACGTAAGCGTACGTGTAAGGTTGGTTCGGGCCGCTTCATCCCACAATACCA
Source organism: Aegilops longissima (assembly GCA_021605205.1). Classification (NCBI taxonomy): domain Eukaryota; kingdom Viridiplantae; phylum Streptophyta; class Magnoliopsida; order Poales; family Poaceae; genus Aegilops; species Aegilops longissima. Next base: position 609,050,775 of record CM038679.1, on the reverse strand, counting down.
CTGAAGCAAGATAAGACTAGTAGCGGCAAGCAAGTTGACAAGATCTACGCCCACAACAAAATTGTGTTCTACTCGTGCAATAGAGAACTACGTATAGACCTAGCTCATGATGCCACTGTTGGGGAACGTTGCAGAAAATTAAAATTTTCCTACGTTTTCACCAAGATCTATCTATGATTTCATCTAGCAACGAGTCAAGGGAGTGAGTTTGCATCTACATACCACTTTGTAGATCGCGAGCGGAAGCGTTCACTAGAACGGTGATGAAGTAGTCGTTCTCGCCGTGATCCTATCACCAGAAATCCTAGCGCCGAACGGACGGCACCTCCGCGTTCAACACACGTACAGGACGGGATACGTCTCCTCCTTCTTGATCCAGCAAGGGGAAAGGAGAGGTCGATGATGATCCAGCAGCACGACGGCGTGGTGGTGGAAGCAGCAGAACTTCGGCAGGGCTTCGCCAAGCTGCTGCGGGAGGAGGACGAGGTGTAGCAGGGGGAGGGAGGCGCCAGAACTTCAGGGTGCGGCTGCCCCCTCCACCCCTCCCTTTATATAGGCCCCCAGGGGGGGCGCCGGCCCTTGGGGATCCCATCTTCCGATTTTATATTATTTTCTATTTGTCTATTTTTATTTATTTTTCGTTTTATTTCGATTATTCTTCTCCCAATTTTAAATCTTTTCGGAGCCTCCTTCCTTATTACTCTTCCTCCAGAGATTCAGGATCCCCAAGCTCTAGCTCATTTAGCAGGGCTAAACTTCTATCTAAGCCTTTACGAGCAGGATCCTGGATGGGGGGGCGGCGGCCAAGGGGGGAGGAGTGCCCCCCAAGGCAAGTGGGCGCCCCCCACCCTAGGGTTTTAACCCTAGGGCAGGGGTGGCCAAGGGGGCGCACCAGCCCACTATGGGCTGGTTCCTCCCACTTCAGCCCATGGGGCCCTCCGGATGGGTGGCCCCACGCGGTGGACCCGGGACCCTTCCGTGGTCCCGTACAATACCGGTGACCCAAACTTTCCCGATGGCGAAATACCACTTCCTATATATAATTCTTTACCTCCGGACCATTCCGAAACTCCTCGTGACGTCCGGGATCTCATCCGGACTCAACAACATTCGTATACTGCATACTCATATTCATACAACCCTAAGCGCCACCGAACCTTAAGTGTAGACCCTACGGGTTGGGAGACACGTAGACATGACCGAGACGGCTCTCGGGCAATAACCAACAGCGGATCTGGATACCCATGTTGGCTCCCACATGCTCCTCGATGATCTCATCGGATGAACCACGATGTCGAGGATTCAAACAATCCCGTATACAATTCCCTTTGTCAATCGGTATGTTACTTGCCCGAGATTCGATCGTCGGTATCCCAATACCTCGCTCAATCTCGTTACGGCAAGTCACTTTACTCGCATCGTAATGCATGATCCCGTGACTGCACACTTGGTCACTTTGAGCTCCTTATGATGATGCACTACCGAGTGGGCCCAAGGATACCTCTCCGTAACACGGAGTGACAAATCCAGCCTCGATCCGTGTCAACCCAATGACACTTTCGGAGATACCTGTAGTGCACCTTTATAGTCACCCGATTACGCCAGTGACGCTTTGGTACACCCAAAGCACTCGTGACGGTATCCGGGAGTTACACGATCTCATGGTCTAAGGAATAGATACTTGACATTGGAAAAGCTCTAGCAAAACGAACTACACGATCTTGTGCTATGCTTAGGATAGGGTCTTGTCCATCACATCATTCTCCTAATGATGTGATCCCGTTGTCAATGACATCCAATGTCCATAGTCAGGAAACCGTGACTATCTGTTGACCAACGAGCTAGTCAACTAGAGGCTCACTAGGGACATTTTGTGGTCTATTTATTCACACGTGTATTACGATTTCCGGATAATATAATTATAGCATGAATAAAAGACAATTATCGTGAACAAGGACATATAATAATAATCCTTTTATTATTGCCTCTAGGGCATATTTCGAACAATTCCTTGGTATGTGACTCCTCCATTGGTTCAATTAGTTTTTGTTCTAGTGCTTTATCCATTGCAAATTTGTGCTGCATAGGTGACCATGTTCTTTAGCTTGCATTCAAATTTATATGGTTCCAAGTAGTTCTAATGCTTGATATATGATCTAGGCACTTGTATGAGTAGTTGCTATCATTTTTATTGAAGTTGGTTCACTTTTGTTTGAAGTTACTAAAAATTTCAGATTATTTCAGAAATAATGAAGAGACTTTTAAGGGGCTCATCGAGCCGAAGCTCGAGGGAAAAACAAAAGGAAGAAAAGCAGAAGCCCAAATTTAATTTGCCTCGCACCACGGAGGTCCGGCCGTGTGAATGGCCTTCCAATGACTTCTTGAGGAGGGCCGGGATTTATGAGGATTTCTATCTATTAATTGAGAACGCCGGCCTCACCGACTTCCTCCGCGACCAACGCTATCAAGATTCTTACTCACAAATACTTTTGTGCAGAACTTCTACTTTTTCCCTAAGAAATCACCTCCAACAGTAGAGTTCCATTTATATGACGTTGTTAAGGAGATGACATTAGCTGAATTTTGTGAGGTTTGCAAAATACCTTTTGAGGGCACCTTAGATGAACCACACCGTAATGAAGTGGAAGCTTTTATTAACACTATCACTGTGGGAGAAACCAGGAAGGTTTCTGATGCAAGAATTACTAGCATACATTTTCATGTTTTACGCTACTTTGCCTTATTTGCTAGTCGTTGCTTGATTGGTCGCGGGAACTGTGGAAACCTTAGTATTCCTGATATTATCATTTTGTTCCATACGCAATAACTCTGTTAGTATGGGTGGAATTGTTGCTAGACGGTTAGTCTGAACCGTACTAAGGGCCCCATCTTTGGAGGCATTTATGCTTCACGCCTAGCTGAATATTTTGACATACCTATTAGGCATGAGGAGAAGGAAGAAACAACGTTGCCCCGTGTTTATTTAGATTATAAGAGCATGCTAGCGCATGCTTTTCTTGTTAAGAGTCGCGAAGGGGAGCTCAAATATAAATTGTACTTTGATAAACATCACCCTGAGACTATTACTTTGCCTGCTCCCTCTTTGTTTAACTTGTCTATAGGTCCTTACATTGTTCCGTGGGCGGCTGTTCAAGCCTATCGGAATCCTGCACCAGCCCCGAAACCGGAGCCACAAGATGAGCCTCCACGACAGTCTGTTTATTCTTGGGATCTGAGGCGGCTTGCCCGACCGAAGGCGCCGAGTCCTCTTCATCACATTATGATCCCAACTATTCTGCATCGCAATACGACCCCGGCTATACCTACGGGTATCAGCCAGGCTATCCCTGGTAATAGAGCAACTTAGGCCAAAAGCCTAAGCTTGGGGGAGTACGTATTTCTCACCGACATTACATTCATGTTCACACACACTCATTGCTAGATGTCGGTGCTCATACTCTTTCACTGTAATATCCATGCTAGTTTATTTTTCCTTTTCTCTGCTTTCTTCTTGTGTGTTTAATAAACCTTAGAAAAACAAAAAAAAAATTAGTAGTAGTTTATTTTTCCTGCAGTAGTAGTAATAATTAAAAAGAAAACCCAAAAATATTTCCCGTTCTTCTTTTGCTTGTTGGGAGCTTTCCCGTGTAAATAGTTTTTATTTCCTTTCTTTTCTTTGGGGGTCAGTAGGAGAAGACCATGATTAAATTGTTGAGATGGCTCTTATATGCATTATTGTTGATTTAACCAAGAGCCCATATTGCCTTGCCTTCTCCTGTTTATTGAATGCTCGCAGATTCCAGCTTAGTCCAATGCACGTGCACTCTTATTATTATTCACACCGTTCAGTCGTGCAAGTGAAAGGCAATTATGATTATATATGATGGACTGACTGAGATGGGAAAAGCTGGTATGAACTCGACCTCTTTTGTTTTTTGTAAATATGATGAGTCCATCGTTCCTAATTCAGCTTATTATGAATAAGCATGCTTGCAATGACAATTAGAGATCATAGTTGCTTGTGCCATGCTTGATTAGCTATGAGTTATAATGGTTTACCTTATGCCAACATGCTATTAAAATGGTTGTGATGTGGTATGATGGGTTGGTATCCTCCTTTGAATGATTTAAGTGACTTGACTTGGCACATGTTCACGCATGTAGTTGAAACAAATCAACATAGCCTTCATGATATTTATGTTCATGGTGGATTATATCCTACTCATGCTTGTATTCAATGTTTATTAATTTTAATGCATGTTCATGACTGTTGTCGCTCTCTAGTTGGTCGCTTCCCAGTCTTTTGCTAGCCTTCACTTGTACTAAGCAGGAATACTGCTTGTGCATCCAATCCCTTGAACCCCAAAGTTATTCCATATGAGTCCACTATACCTTCCTATATGCGGTATCTACCTGCTGTTCCAAGTAAATTTGTATGTGCCAAACTCAAAACCTTCAAATAATCATTCTGTTTTGCATGCTCGAATAGCTCATGTATCAACTACTGCTGCCCTTATCTTCCGTGTTAGGCGGGTTATTCTCAAGAGGAGTGGACTCCGCTCCTCACTCACGAGAAAATGGCTGGTCACGGGGATGCCCAGTCCCATGCTTTATGCAAACTAAATCAAAATAATTGCAAACAAAACTCCCCCTAGGACCCGTTGAATGTTGGAGGCACTCGTTGTTTCGAGCGAGCCATGGATTGATGCTTGTGGAGGAGCGGGAGTATAAACTTTACCATTCTGTTTGGGAACCGCCTATAATTTGTTTAGCATGGAAGATATCGTCATCTCTTAGTTGTTATGTTGACAATGAAAGTATGCTGCTTAAAATATAATTTATCTCTATTTCAAAATCGAGCTCTGGCACCTCTACAAATCCCTGCTTCCCTCTGCGAAGGGCCTATCTATTTACTTTTATGTTGAGTCATCACCCTCTTATTAAAAAGCACTAGCTGGATAGCACAGCTGTCATTTGCATTCATTATTGTTAATTTATATCTTGTATGACTATGATTGGATCTCTTTTACCATGAATTACAATGTCTAGTCAGTCCTTGATCTTTGAAGGTGCTCTGCATTTATGTTTTGCGGTCTCAGAAAGGGCTAGCGAGATACCATCTTGTTATATCATATTATGATTGTTTTGAGAAAGTGGTGTCATCCGAGATTTATTATTATGACTTGCTAGCTGATTATGCCATTGATATGAGTAAACATGAGACCTGAGAATTATTGCAAATATGGTTAGTTATAATATTTGCTGAAAACTTGAATGCTGGCTTGACATATTTACAACAACAAGAGCAAACAGAGTTTGTAAAAGTTTTTCTTTTTCTCTTTCAGTTTGTCAACTGAATTGCTTGAGAAAGCAAGGGTTTAAGCTTGGGGGAGTTGATACGTCTCCGTCGTATCTACTTTTCCAAACACTTTTGCCCTTGTTTTGGGACTCTAACTTGTATGATTTGAATGGAACTAACCCGGATGACGCTATTTTCAAAGAAATTGCCATGATGTTGTTTTATGTGCGTAAAACAAAAGTTCTCGGAATGACCTGAAACTCCAGGATGTCTTATAAAAATAATAAAAATCCTCGCTAAAGATGAAGACCAGGGGCCCACACCTGTCCACGAGGTGGGGGCGCCCCAGGCGCGCCCCTCACCTCGTGGGCCCCTCGAGCCCCTCCGACGCCAACTCCAACTCCATATATTGGCTTTCGGGAGAAAAAATCAGAGAGAAAGTTTCATCATGTTTTACGATCGGAGCCGCCGCCAAGCCCTAATCTCTCGGGAGGGCTGATCTGAGTCCATTCGGGGCTCGGAGAGGGGATTTGTCGCCGTCATCATCATCAACTATCCTCCATCACCAATTTCATGATGCTCACTGCCGTGCGTGAGTAATTCCATCGTAGGCTTGCTGGACGGTGATGGGTTGGATGAGATTTATCATGTAATCGAGTTATTTTTGTTAGGGCTTGATCCCTAGTATCCACTATGTTCTGAGATTGATGTTGCTATGACTTTGCTATGCTTAATGCTTGTCACTAGGGCCCGAGTGCCATGATTTCAGATCTGAACCTATTATGTTTTCATGAATATATGTGTGTTCTTGATCCTATCTTGCAAGTCTATAGTGACCTATTATGTGTTATGATCCGACAACCCCGAAGTGACAATAATCGGGATACTTCTCGGTGATGACTATAGTTTGAGGAGTTCATGTATTCACTATGTGCTAATGCTTTGTTCCGGTTCTCTATTAAAAGGAGGCCTTAATATCCCTTAGTTTCCAATAGGACCCCGCTGCCACGGGAGGGTAGGACAAAAGATGTCATGCAAGTTCTTTTCCATAAGCACGTATGACTATATTCGGAATACATGCCTACATTACATTGATGAACTGGAGCTAGTTCTGTGTCACCCTATGTTATGACTGTTACATGATGAACCGCATCCGGCATAATTATCCATCATTGATCCGGTGCCTACGAGTTTTCCATACACTGGTTTACGCTTATTTACTTTTCCGTTGCTACTATTACAATCACTACAAAATACCAAAAACATTACTTTGCTGTCTTTACTTTTGTTACCGTTACCACCACTATCATATTACTTTGCTACTAAACACTTTGCTGCAGATACTAAGTTTCCAGGTGTGGTTGAATCGACAACTCAGCTGCTAATACTTGAGAATATTCTTTGGCTCCCCTTGTGTCGAATCAATAAATTTGGGTTGAATACTCTACCCTCGAAAACTGTTGCGATCCCCTATACTTGTGGGTTATCAAGGGATGGCTAGGCCAGCGATGGGAGTACGGTGGGGCGGTGAGGCCTCTTGCGCGTAAGAGCCGCCACGGGAGGAGGGAGCAGCAGTCCCGCCGGCGCTTGTTTGAGCGGCCTGGAGCAGAAGAGCAGAGATTGAACAAGACGACGGCCGTTGGATGGACATCCAACATCACTGCTGTCGGCCAACCTTTTTTAGGAAAGCCTCAAATCTGTGGAAAACAACATACAACCCATCTGCCATTATTTCTAATAATTTACAACCCATTTGCTAATTCTTAAGGTTTTTTGGAGCCCACATTCTTTTGTTAGCATTACAGCCCATATTGTGGCCACGATTAAAAATTATACGAAATTTTGCATATTTCAAAAGGGTCTCGAACTGTTTTTAATCCCAAATTTCGACTCACATTCAAACTGATTTTAAAAATAAATGTATATCAATATAAAATCCAACAAATTCTCCACGCATAAGAATTAATGTAATTTAAAATCTTGAAATGAAAAAAAAGATATTTGAAACTAATTGCCGGTTTGATGTGTTTTAAAAATGTACAACCAATTTCTCATTACTGATGGGCCATTTTCTCGGCCAGCCGAATGAAAGCTCTCCTCGTCTTGAAAGATTTGCAGCCCAACAGGCCTGACAAAGCGACTTACTTGGCAAATCACAAAAAAACTGGGTTGTGGCCGTGGACCCAGCTGTCAGCCTCTCCACATATAGTACTCTTCCGATGCAAGTCGTTCTTGACCACAGTGACCACGCCGCGCGGAGAGCACCACGGCGGTGGACGATGGCGAGGCCTAGGAAGGGGACGACGCGGAGCCTGGGAAGACGCGGCAGTGGAAGCCCGCGCGGAGAGGAGTACGAGGGTTCACTGGTTCGGCTGCGGTGTGAGGCTGCCGTCGCCGCAGGGCCTGGCCAGTGGTGGGAATAGTAGGGGGCGGTGAGGCCTCTGCGGCAGCAGAGCCGGCCACGGGAGGCAGGAGCATGCGACACGACCGGCGCTGCTTTGGGCGGCTGGAGCAAGAAGACCAGAGGTTGAAGAAGCACTACGGCCGTTGGATGGACATCATACGGTCACTGGATCTAGAATCGTTCATATTGACTAAGTTGACAAAGCCCTTCATCCCCGTCAACTTAGTAGGCCCACAAGTCATCCTCCCACCAAGGTGGGTCCCAGCTAGCCGGGGGAGTATTCATTTTTTTGTGCGTAATAAGGAGGCACTTCCGGTGGGTCCGAGCTGACAGTGGGGGGAACATTTTTTTCACGAAATACGGTGGCCCGTCCGATGGGTCCCAGCAGTCAGGGCGAAATGATTTTTTTCACAAAATACTGGTGGCCCGTCCGGTGGGTCTCCGCTGTCAGGTGGAGGAATAATTATTTTCTGCGTAATAAGGAGGCACTTCCTTGCGGTTGCCGTGGACCCAGCTGTCAGCCTCTCTACGTACAGTACTCTTCCGATGGAAGTCGGTCGTTTACCACATTGACCACGCCGCGCCGAGAGCACCACGGCGGTGGACGACGGCGAGGCCTAGGAAGGGGACGACATGGAGCCGGGGAAGACGCGGCAGTGGATGCTCACGCGGAGAGGAGTACGAGCGTTCACTGGTTCGGCTGCGGTGTGAGGCTGCCGTCGTCGCAGAATAACATGGGGTGTGGGTGAGTGGAGGGATGGCCTGGCCAGTGGTGGGAGTAGTATGGGGGCGGTGAGGCCTCCACGGTAGCACGGCCGACCACGGGAGGAAGGAGCAGGCGGCACGACCGACGCTGCTTCGGGCGGCTGGAGCAAGAAGACCAGAGGTTGAAGAAGCACTATGGCAGTTGGATGGACATCATACGGTCACTGGAGTATCGACTAAGTTGACAAAGCCCTCCGGCCCCATCAAACTTAGTAGGCCCACAAGTCAGCGCAGCAATATGGTGGGTCCCAGCTAGCAGGGGGTATTCATTTTTTGGGCGTAATAAGGAGGCACTTCCTTGCGTGCGAAGATATAGCTGGCGGGTCCAACCTGTCAGCGGGGGGAATGTTTTTTTCACGAAATATAGAGGCCCTTCCTGTGGGTCCTAGCTGTCAGGTGGAGGAATCATTATTTTGCGCCTAATAAGGAGGCATTTCCCTTGGTGCGGCCGTGGACCCAGCTGTCAGCCTCTCCACGTACAGTCCAGTTCCGATGGATGTCGGTTGACCACGTTGACGAGGCCGCGCCGAGAGCACCAGGGCGGTGGACGACAGCGAGGCCTAGGAAGGGAATGACACGGAGCCAGGGAATACTCGGCAGTTGTTTCCCACGCGGAGGAGTACGAGGGTTTACTGGTTCGTCTGCCGTCGCCGGAGAATAACAACATGTGTGGGTGAGTAGAGGGATGGCTAAGCCAGCAATGGGAGTAAGGTGGGGCCGTGAGGCCTGCGCGGCAGCATAGCCGGCCGCGGGAGGAGGGAGCAGGCAATGCCGCCGTCGCTTGTTTGAGCGGCTGGAGCATGAAGAGCAGAGATTGAAGAAGCACGACAGCCGTTGGATGGACATCCAACAGTCACTGCTCTCGTGTGTTCACTAAGTTGACAGTAGGCTATGCGTGGCCAACCTTTTTTATGAAAGCATACGCGTCAACCTGTAGTAGGCGCACAAGTCAGCCTCAAATCTATGGAAAACAACATACAACCCATCTGCCATTATTTCTAATAATGTACATCCCATTTGCTAATTCTTAAGAATTTTTTTGGAGCCCATCTTCCTTTTGTTAGCATTACACCCCATATTGTGGCCACGGTTAAAAAGTATACGAGATTTTGCATATTCGGTGCGGTCAACTGTTTTTAATCCAGAAATATCGATTCACATTCAAACTATTTTGAAAAATAATTTATATAAATATAAAATCCAAATAATTGTCCACGCATAAAATCAATGGAATTTAAGATCTTGTAATGAAAAAAAATTGAAACTAATTCCCGGTTTGATGTGTTTTAAAAATGTACAGCCCATTTCTGGGCAAACCGAATGAAACTCTCCTTGTCTTGAAAGATTTGCAGCCCAGCAGGGCCGATAAAGCAAGTAGGCCTTGTTTGGGTATTTCCTTAAAAAAATAGAACTGAGCTAGCCATTTTCAGCAAGAAAAAAACACAACTGGGCTCATGATGTGGTAAACATAAATAAAACCCTGGCTAGACGGGCCACAACCCCCGCACAGGCCCGTTGTTACCCTGATCCGTCGCTAAAACTAGTATAAATAACAACTGCTTGTTCCTCAAAAAAAACTGCACGACTTGCTAGGTCCCTGGTATCAGCCGCTCATAGTGTAATTCTCTCATTTATCGACTACGTTGACAATGGCGTGAGCCCCAGATGTCCAACCATTAGGAGGAACCATATTTTTGGGCTTGTACTATAGAGGCACTTGCTTGCGTACTGCCATGACGCTGGTGGGTCCCTACTGTCATCCTCTCCACGTACAGTCATCTCCTTGTTCCTCTTGGTTGTTGACGACGTTGACAACGCAAGAGGTCGGCACCACGCACGGCGAGCGAACCAAGGCCGCAAGGCGGAGGACGACGGCGAGGCCTCGGACGGAACGAACAGGAGCCGTTGAAATGCGCCTGTCCAGTCACAGGAGGAGGGGAGTACGAGGGTTGACTGGTTCGGGCGCGGGTGCGTGTTGGGGCTGACGTCGCCGGAGAATAACAGGACGTGTGGGGGAATAGAGGGAGGGACTGGCCAACATTGGAGGGTACGTACGGTAGGGCGGCGGAGGCGTAGCTAGTCATGGGAGGCGGGAGCAGGCGGAGCTGACGGGGTGGTTTGGTTTGGGCGGCTGGAGGAAGAAGAAGACAAGAGATAGAAGATACACGACAGATGTTGGATGTCAATCCAACGGCTGGTAGGCAGAATCGTTTGTTGACTAGCCACCTTGGATAGGCTATTCCCTCACGGGTCCCAACTGTCAGAATCCAAATCTGTCACGGTCATGCAGCCTTTCCTATGAAAATTTACAGCCCATTTGATTTGCTAGTTCAAATAAGTTTGTGGGTGCTGGTGGGGCTAATCACTTGGCTTCAGAATGCACAAGGAGCTCAAGCAGCCAAGCAGAGTGATGTTATTTCCCTTGGTTGGGATTTGTTACAACATTTCACTATATATTAAACGAATGGCAAGCCATTTGCCTTGTTTCAAAGAAAATATGACATCCATAGGCGAGTTGAAAAGGGCAGGAACATCTAACTCCAGCTTACAAACTGTACAAAAGCACGAGGGTTAATTGTTGATCAGGTTTACAAAAAAGACCAGATTGAAAAGGGCAACAACATCTAACTCCAAAGACTGTTTTTGGCAGTCACGGTCAAATGGATCGGTCAGTCCATAGAATGAACATCCTGGGTCGTAAAATTTACTGGATTATGACCACAATATGTTGTAAATAGAAGCCCGACACTTCAGAAGCTCTTTTACCCACCTGAAACTCCTTTTTTTGCTCTTCGACATACCCATCCGTCAAAACCATGCTGCTGATAAACTTAAGCCTGATGGACAATAGTAACCTCGCATTCAGCAGAAAGAATGTTACAAATCTTGTGTTTGCAAGGTTGGCTACATATCGTTCTAGCGTTATTGTCTTCAATCGAATCTCATGAGAAGTGAGAAAATCCGGATGCTTACGAATCCACCGATTGGTTATAACTTTCTTACCCCGTCCTGTTGCCTAAATATACGTGAAGATTGAAAACAGTTAAGGTCTAAAAGAAGAGTGTCGAAAGAGCAACAGCTGAACGGTTAATTCTAGTACACAATATGCGGGCTTCCAATGTGCGTGAAATTATCACCTTTATATACAACTACTCTAGACATGGAAAGCATTGCAGCAAGCCAATAATCTTGTTCAGATCAAAACTATTCATTTGGATATATAAGATCTTGACAGAATCCAGCACCATTGATAGGCCATCCATGGAGAAACTCTTCATTGAGCATAGAACATAATATTAGTACAAAATGTGTACTCCAAGATGATATATAAATTATGCGCAGAAATTTAAAATGCAGCTTATGGTTACAAGTGTAGATGATAATATAAAGTACCAAGAACTGTGGAGCCAAACACCATATTGAAATGAGCACGAGATCATGTATTACACCCAAGGTCTCCAGTTTAGGCGAGAGGACGGTTATTTGCAACGGTGAATAACTAGAATCAAGGATCAACCTTTGAAGTGAAGGGGCATCTTGATGATGAGCTGCCTTCCGTCAAAAGAAATTCCAATTCTTACAAGGTTAGGCGACTTTATTTGGAGACAACCGATTCTAAATGTGAAAAAAAGCACCAAGCACTCCAAATACAGGGGCAACCTGGAGTGGATGATGATGTGCAATGAGGCCTCCGATATACGAACCCGCACAAGTGAAAGTTTCTTGAGAAATGGGAGTCGAAGGTTTAGTACCGATTGTGCAGTAGGTAGCACAAGCAAAAGGTGGCGGTGTGGAGAGAGGAGGAAAACCGCGAGATGGACATCGGTGCTGAGGGCACAAGTTCATGGCGTTCGTATGTGGTATGTGATTTCCAGGGGAATAGTAGAACTCAAGCAGCTGTAGTTCTGTGAATTGTGGGATTTCAGCCAAAGGCCCACCATGCAGGGCATGGTATGCTTGCTCAGGTAGCATGACGGGATGCAGAGGCTTTGAACGGAGCCCTGGTGGGAGGAGATGATGGCTCTGGGGATTTCAAAATCATTGAAGAGAGATAGCTGACGACAGTCGAGATTAAGGGGCACGGCGCGCCATAGAGGGCACCACCGAATTGAGAGGACTTGGGTGCGGCAGCAATCCTTGGTGGGGAGAAGCGAGATGATCTCCCCAAGGACGGCGTCCGGGAGATTGCTGATGCGGTCCACCCGAGATTCTACGGGTTCCTGGGATCCGGTGTGGGCGGGGTCGCCGCTTCTCCCCGCGCTGCCGGGTGCGGGATCTATAACAGGCGTCGCCGCTAGCGGGAGCCTCATCTTCTTGGCGCTGGGGTCATCCGACTCCATTTTCCTAGAGGGCGTCATGTCACGCTCACGGATTTGAGCAGAGTAACGAATGACGAGCCTAGTTCTAGTGCGAGCGAAGAAGAAGGGGAGCTGGGGGTTTTTTGTAGGCATGAGGAAGAAGGGGAGCTGGGGTTTTATGTAGGAGTGAGGTGAGGAATTTGGGGGTACGAGTGGAGCGAGCTGACGTGAGGTGGGTGGCAGCGAGGAGGTAGAAGAGCACCTGTGTTTTTTGGGGGGGTTTCTTTGGGACTGGGTGTGGGTAGCGCCTCTCATTCAATAAATATATGGGCTTTTGAATTGATTTTACTATTTACTAGTGTGGATGGGCTGTTTTGTCTTGGGCCCAGAGAAACAATTACTACTAGTACAGTGGAGACACTCTACAACTACCCAGAAAAACAATTACTACTACTTCCTCCGTCTAGGTGAGTAAGTCATCTTATATTGTGCATCGTGACCAAGGAGGAGGGGAAAACGAGAGAACTTAATGTTTATTTCCTAATTAATAGCATTCCATGCAATGAACTAACCACTGCATTTCGTGTTTGGTAGTCTCAAGTCATTAAAAGCATGCACACCCACATCTCTTATTGGTTGATATGTCAAGAAACAAGAAACGAGATAGAAGTTAATGTATCGCGCCTAAGTGTTTTGGGATTATTTGGTTTTCGTAAGATGACTTACACACCTAGACAGAGGGAGTAGTACAGTGGAGACACTCTACCGCTTCTGGCTCCTCCTAGGTCATTGAAACGTCTCCCTCTACTGAATGCCGTTATACTTTTGTTCACTGACATGCGGGCCATGCAGCGCTCGGGCCCAAATGCCATCCACCAAATTAGAAGGCAGTATGCAGACGGAGAGTCACCCCGGTCGTAGCACAGTAGTAACGAGCCGTCGTATCACAAAACCCCACCTCCCCGCAGTCTAAGTTTGACGGACGAAGCAACCATCATTTCACTCTTGGCTGAATCCCCTTCTCTCTCACCATCTTCAAGAAAGGCAACACTCGCATCTGCCACTGTTCTTCTCTCCGAACGAAGGGAAGGTAAGCGGATCCGTGATGTTGGTATATTTTCGTTCATAGAAAAAAAAAGAACTTTTGCAAAGCAGTAACCGATCCTCACTCTCTTTTTGTTTCATTGTCATTGCGATTGTGTTTTCCTTTCAGGGTCTCCTAGTATTCGCTGGCATGATGGACCAAGGAGAACCAGGCAAAGATCTGTCGATATTGGAGCAGACGCGGGAGGCTGATCCCCACGAGACAGAGAGCTCCAGGAAAATGGAGGCAACCACCGAGCTGACCCCAGATACGCTCACGGCCACTACTGAGATGGTCAACGCCCCGTTTGAGGTTACAGCCCCCGTGGCACTGCAGGAGCAGTTTTCCCCTTCGAGGATGTGTCCCCCCGCACTGAGCTGCCCAAGGTGATTTCCTTCTTTGCCGATCTCGCTTGTGGTTTTTCATCTAAGTATGTGGTGATTTTTTTAGAAAAGGAAGTATGTGGTGATTACTAATGCAAAATTTTATTAGCTTCGATGCCATGCTATACATAGTGGTTTAAATAACTTGTGTTTCTTATACTGAAAAGTAATTCAGAATTTGTTTCTGTTTCAATTAGAGCCCTGATGCAGATAAGGATTGTGTGATTGTACATGTCAATTTCTATGAGGCGGACGACCTGAATATACGCACTGTGAAAACAGAGTTCTTAGGCTGTTGGATCCTGGAAGCCATTTGCGGTTATACCAATGAAGAGTTGTATTCCAGCCTCACTGTTGTCAGGCGTGTTGTCCAGGGTGTACTAAAGCACAAGAAGTTCAAAGCTACTCCTTCGTTTGTTAGGCATACTGTTCTTGTCAAGCTTACACAGGAAGATGACGTGGCATGCCTCCACAAACAAGTTTATCAGTGGCAAGGCCACAAGGTTGTCTTAATGAAGGTTCACAGGATTGAGCTGCTGTGAGACGTCCTCGATGATGTTCAAGGGAAGGTCCGTCTTGTGTCCAGCCCAAATTAGATCGAGGCATGAAATAGTTGCCGAAGCTAGTGTTTAATAGTAGTTTGGATTGTGTCTAATTATCCTAACCTTGCCTATTATCGACCCCTCCGGGCTAGTACTATGTTTGAATCTGCCTATGGAACTGCTGCTACTTTTGTGTGCTCAGGAATCATGTGAGAACCATCGTAATTGTTGCCAAAACAGATGCGCCCTCACTAGTTTTTTCATGAATATGGCATGGTAAGACATAAGTTGTCATGGTTTATCATACGAGCAAAGTGTGTTTTAATGAAATAGAGCACTGCTCAAGAACCGTATACCGACGTATACATAAGTACTTGTAAACACTATTGGCGCTACTCCACTTGTAAGCAGCCAGCAAAACACGACACATTGGCTCAGCTCGCTTCAACACTAGGCCATCGACCAGCTAACAATCAACAATCTGCTGTCTGACATATAAGCAACTATGTATCTTGTTACAGTGGGTTCATACAGCTTAATTGAGGCCACAATGTAATAAATTCCAAATGTTCACACGCTAGTCCAGCGCTCATGTGGAACACTCACATTAAACTCGTCTTCATAAAAAACTTGAAAAACATAAGTTAAGCAATTTTATAAATCTCAATGATTCATAGAACATAACAAACATATACTAGTTCACAACAAAAGGTAAAGTTGTGAGAAGGTTTACAAATCAGAAAAAACAAGCAAAAGGCTTCTATGAGCAAAGATTCTCCGGCAGCTTAAATATCCCGGAGTTCACTCTGGTTTTTCTTGTTGCCACCATTCAGGCTTAGGTTCTCTCATTCCGTATAACCAGTTATAATTGTGGTCTCAGCTAGAATGCTGAACTGAACCATGCAAGGTATTGACCAGGTGAAATTCTTGTGCATTCCACTAAATTTAAGCACCGCTATTTGCAGAAATAAGCAGACCACAATGCCTCTTGTCCGCAAGACCTGTCCAAAAACCGACGGCAGCCGTGCCACTAGTCCTCGGTCCATGGATGAACTGGTAGAAAGTGCATTCCGGACTAGGATGCAGTTGTTTTCGCTCGTCCTTGCAATCGTAATCGTGAAGTAAAACGTATTTAATCAGCTTCTTTTAGATTGTGTTGGTCATTCTACCTTAGTTACTACCAATGTAGGGATACCTTGAAGACGGAGGTTAGACGACGGCAATGAGGGATAGCCATCTCATTTTATGCGCAGTTGTACTAAAATTGAGGTGTGTGCTTTTGATTGCCGGATAGAAATGATACGGAGATGACATCCCTAAACGATATGGAGATGACATCCCTGTTTGCAAATACGAAATACGGTTATTTAAACAAAGGATGATATTACTACTTTCCCCGCTTCCTCTTAGAACCAAGTCCTAGATTCATGCTACAGCTTTCCCACTTTCTTCCCTGTTTGAACCAACGCTTTGAGTCGACTGTATGAACTAGCTTTACTTCTAATAATAGTAAAAGTCTAGGTGGCTTTGGAACAACGGACGGAAGTAGAAAAGGATCCACACGGAGGGAGCTAGGGGAGTAGAGCAAGGCAGGTTTCGAAGGAATATATACCTGAGGGTCGTCGGCATGTGGAAAAGACGGCGTCAGGAGGCCGCATCTTGGCCACAATACCACAGGGAGGAAGAAGGAGTCGGAGGCCCTCCCGAGCCGGCGCTCTCTCGGAGAGAACGGCACGGCCGCCGATCGGGACGCGCGGGCAGCCGTTGGTCTCCTCCCGCGCCGCCGACGACAGCATTAACGATGCACCTACACCCCTGCACCGGTCGAGGTTGTCCAGCCGGATTTGTGACCAGCCGTGAGCTGAGAGAGAGTGTGGCCACCTATGTCCAACCGTTAGATTGACATCCGACAGTGTCAGTTTTTCCATGTCATTTAACAGAATAGCCACTCCTCCTACACACAAATCTTCCACGTGAGTGTTAGCAACTGCCGTATGCTCCCTCCGTTCCGAAATGCAGTGCATATCGGATATAGCTTTACTGAAAATTCGAAGCTCACAAACTTTTAACGAGTTTTCGTGTACCAAATTGCACATGTAGAATACCCTGTATATATCATTTCATTCATCTTCGAGAGGTAACTATGAAGATGGGTGAGGAGTCTACAAAGAAAGACCATCGTATCACCCGCAGCAATTTCAAGCATCCTTTAGTGTTGAGGAATATCATAGGAACTCTATATGATATGATTTTTATAGGATTTTTTTCCTTTAGAGCCAATTGGTTCATAGGAATAGATTCATATACTCCACATTTCAAAGGAAATAAACATGATATCATTTCTATAGCTTTAGAGCCACTTGGTTCATATGAATGGATTCCTATTCTCCTTAATTTTAAATCCTCCTCATAGGAATTGAGATACATGTCATCTCTAGATTCAATAGAAAAGTTCCTATGATGTGAACCAAATGACATCTCTTTTCCAATCTCTACTATAGGAATTGAGATGCTCCATGTCATCTCTTTCCTACAACTTCCATGTATACATCTTCTATTCCTAAATAGATAGTACAACCCACTAGTAGTTTTTTTTCCAAAACATGCAACTATGGCACAAGAACTGTATAGTGTGCCAATAACTTTGAAAGATGGTCGCTGGATGAAGCTAATCCGACAGTGCAGAGATAGGCAAATCCGAGCACTACTGGCCATTGGATATCATCAACATTCCACCAGATCTGCCACATGTACAATTTAGAAGACTCCATGGTTGAACTTAAGCATAATGCACAAACCTCAAAACACAAGCACTTCTCCTTTGATCTAGAATCTTCTGTATCATAATTGATTATTTTTTTAAATGAATTACCATTATTTGTTTTTACTTTATGATATACAATGCACAACCCCATGAATCTTAACATTTTATAAAACTAATTGATTTTGAATGAGATGAACTATAAGAACTAAAAGAACATCTACATCATGCATATATGACTCAAAGCTTTACATGCTATAGTGTGTATTTATTCATAATTTGGTTTCAAATCTCATGCTCAATACATGTGTACCTTACTAGTTTTGAGTAGAGTAGCAAATTTCATGCGCCCCGGTATATCAAAATGCAAGGCCCATGCATCATTGCCTTCGGTCGAACCCACGCCCACGCTTTTTTATAATGCATTATATCTCCACCGGTCCCCGAACCCAAAATGCTGCATCGCTCCCGTAAAACCAAGCGCCCACACATATTTAAGGCGCCGACTCGAACCCGCTTACTACGACGTGGCCCCGCACGCCGTAGTACTCCTATTAAACCCAACCGCCGCACTCATCATCGGTTTTCTTCAAGAGGACGAGGGAGAAGCCGATTTGTAGTGGAGGCGCTTTAAAAAAGGATCTGTAGTGGAGACCCTACCCTAGGGTGCCCTAGGTAGCTGCCGCACGCATCATTGTTTTCTTTTCTTTATGCTCTTGCGCACCGAGTGAAATGATGGTCGCTTCGTCCGTCCAAAGACTCCAATTTTAATGCGGAAAGGTGGGGCTTTGTGATTTGACCCTCATCGCCCATCTTCTACTATCGCGCGCTACGACCGGGTGCCTCCAATTCCAACCGCTGTTCAACTGTAATTTGGTGCATCGCACGTGGAACAAGACGGTGGATGAGCCACATGTCGGCCAAAGGGGTCCTGTTAAGTGTGTCGCCATTTCCTGTGTGGACTGACCCTGCTTGAGTTGCTACGCCAACACGACAGGAGTAGCCTACCACTTGGTTTTTCTCCTTGGTGAATCCCGACTATATTGATCTAAAAATATACCTGCTGAACTACCCTCTCCGTCTCGGTTTTTTTATTTTTAGGCGTCTCGGTTTATAGGGCCTGCACGTAGTTCTATGTCACAAAAAGTATATCATTGGATTCTTAAGCGGATGTAGTTGTATTTAAAAGTCGAGGGCGGGGCTTTTCCTGCACGGTAGGCGGCAGGGCAGTTCCGCCTAGTCGGTTCGACAGAGACGCGAGAAGACGAGGGAGTAGGCTGCTGCAAACGAAGGGCTGTGTGATTTGACAATGAAGTTACACGCTGGACAGTGAGGCCCCATGCTTTGACTTGCCATTATCATTTTAATCATGGGCGCTACAACCGCGTGAGTCTCCGATTCCTGACCACCTCCATGTGCCTCTCCCAAAGCTCCACCATGTAGTAGAGGCTGGCTCTTGCATGAGAGCCCACTTCTCCACTTTTTCCTTGCCTCTCT
Source organism: Aegilops longissima (assembly GCA_021605205.1). Lineage (NCBI taxonomy): Eukaryota > Viridiplantae > Streptophyta > Magnoliopsida > Poales > Poaceae > Aegilops > Aegilops longissima. Next base: position 609,031,742 of record CM038679.1, on the reverse strand, counting down.
TCCTCCACATATGCAAAATGCCATGTAGTAAAGCGCACTATTGTACTTACCGATGCATGTACAAGTTCATGGAAATTTAGTGGTCATTCATGCATTCGTTCTAACTAATTCCTCGGTAAACATAACTTCTTGAGAAAATGAGCGCACTTAATTACTTGTGCAAACTACTTAAATTAATTTGACCACTCACCGCCTACCTTGGTTGGAGAGATTTTGAAATTGAGCCATAAACTGGAAAGGAGGGAGTAGTAACTTTTGTCTCGATTACTATTTGTGGCCTTGTATAGATGCAAAATATATTTTTTTATAGTGGCCTTGTATAAGTAAATGGAGGGATTACTAACCAAAGTATACGTAGTAGGGACGAGGAGTAAACGGAGGGAGTAGTAAAATTTTCTCCTCGTGTCATGAGCCACCACCATGCTGCATGTAGGGAGCGGGCGAAGGCGATAGTAGTAGTAGTAGTAGTAGTAGTAGTAGTACTACTACTACTACTTGTAAGCAAAGCTTCACCTCATCCTGCGAGCCACCGCGCCTGTATGGGAGACGGCGATAAGCAAGCTTCTCCTCATTCTCATGAGTTGACGGGACACATCAAAAGTACTCCAGGTATAGAGCCTTGCCTCTAAGGTAGGCCCCACATGGTTTGCCTCTTTTTAATTTAACATAACGCCAAGTCGCAATTTGTTTGGTCACCCGTGGTAGACGATCCTCCCTCCACCAAGTGGACAACCAAGACACATGCCAAATTACCACGGGCTGCCTTTTTCAGATGTAAATGAGCTCCACCGTACCCGCGCTGGTGTGGTTGGGAAAGAGACGGAGTACGTGCGCTGCATGTGCACCTCTTCTCTTCGTGCACGCCCCCAAGAACGTGGTGTGTGTGAGAGAGATACGTACTAACCTAGACATAATGCGCCTGCTCATCCCCATGCCTCCGCCTCAGTCCGACCACCACCACCACCTCGCCCCTCCTCCTCACCTTATCTCTCATCTTTCTCCCTCCATTTTTATATACAAGGGCCACTATCAAAATTACAATTTGTCGATATACAAGGCCACTAACACTAATCGATGCAATATTAATGGTGTTTGCCTCGTGGTACTAGCAAAGGAGGACATTAATTATCCCTTGCATGCATGCGGAGTTTGTAAAAAATGCATCTAGATGTTCCGCAATGCACGGGCATCTTGCTAGTCCATGAAAACAACACATGGCAAAATTCCACGACGAACGAGGGATTTGAATCTGTTGGGAGGGGTTGTTTGATCTTGCCCGGTAGCCAAAATATTGGCGACTTTTTTGTCCACCGGTGCCTTTGCCACCGATGAACGAGGAATGGCTCGGTGCTCATGCTGTCATGCATCCTCCAGCTTGGCCATTAACGCCGCCTCGAGCCGCCTTGAGACCGAATCGGCGACCAAGAAATTATGCCATCCAACCGTAGTCGCACACATTATGACAAAGAACTCAACCAACCGGACAAAATTCACGCAAACACGTAGAAAAACTGATATTTCATATAAACAACGACGGAAATCATATAAAATACCGGATTTTCATACAAACATGACGGATTTCGTTACATTCAAATGACCTACGCTGTGCTAGTTCGGGACAGCACAGTATATAATACCTGGCCTAAATGGTCGCCTCACGATCGATTTAGGTTCCTCATGTCCGCATCACGATCACCGGACTGCCGGGAGCCCCGGAGGTATATTCTTCAAAGCAAGCGACAGCTCGCTTCCCCACCGCCTAACCGATATCATTGGTGGTGCCGAAGATGATGGTGGCCGACACCGTTTGAGTTCATCACCGCCACTACTTCTCCATGGCCGCACCGCTCGAAGTTCATCCTAACATTGACCTCTTCCGTGGAGCCCATGCGGGTCGACGAAGGTCCTCACAACAAAAGCATCCGCAAGATACCTGTTGTGTATGCGGCGCCGCCTCCACGGTGGCCTTCATGGGACCCAAGCGGCGGCGGCCTCCCGTGTTCTACTTCTCCTTGATGATGGCGGCGACACGGAGGTGCTGGCCACCGACTCGCCGCCTCTCCGCGCACCCGCTTCGCCGCTGCTTGCATGGCGTGGCCGCCGGCATGGGAGTCTTGGCCACGAAAACGGGAGACGCGGTACGAGGCGGCAGCATGGACGGCAGCAACGACGCCCGTGCGCCGCTCCTTGTCAAGCTGGCCTCGAGCGGCGAAGTTGTTGAACCTCGTGCCGCTTGGGGCGGCAACCGCTCCGCGGCGAGGGAGGAGGTGGATCAGCGAGCTGTATAGCTCAGATCCGGCGGGCTACCCAGCCGGCTTGGATGCGTAATAACTACTCTTCGAAGCCATTGTAAGAGTGGACAAAATGGTGGAGGAGATAGGAGAGCGGCGGAGGTGTGCGATTCTTGGCGGCGTTGGCCTCGCTTAAATAGGAGATTAAATAGACGGCGGATGGGAGGAGCTCGCCGGCTATGCTTAACGCCGCCCGGTCATGAACGGACGTGTGTCCAGTGGGTTTCTCGCCCACACGGCGGGTTTCATGGAGGCGCTTGAATGCGGCACGGAGGCGTGTTCAGCCGGGCGTGCCGTGAGTGGCGCCCTCGACTCTGACCTAGGACACCGCGCCATTCTTCCACTGACATGTAGGCTCTTTGGGTGCATGGCCTGCATGTCAGTGACCCAACGCAGGCAGCGCACAGCAGAGGAACCTTTGGTGGGCCAGGGCGGTCAGAAGCGGGCATTTCATAAACCGATGATTGTTCATTGAGTGTGACGTCATCCTTTTCATGTAGATAAGCCTACTATGTTGATAGCCCGCTCGACACGCCAGATTTATAAAGACCGCTGCAAACATCAATGTTCTACTTATCACGTAAAAGATTGATTAATACCGTGAATAATCCATGTCCTTAGCAAAGGGTGCATGCATGTATAGGTTGAGCGTGTGTCTTACGTCGTGCTGTGTGTGCATGCAGGCGCGCGAAAAGTTGCGTGTGTGCAAGGGTACGCTTCAGTGTTGCATGCATGGGTGCGTGACGCGCGTGTGTTCGTGAGTGCATGTGTACGTGTCGTTGTTGCACGCCAAAGATGTGTGCATGTGTACGCTATGTGTATCGCAGTCGTTGTTGCACGCCTACATGCGTGCGTGCATGTGTACGCAAGGGTGAGGCTACACGCCACCGATTGACTTTTGATCTCTGGTCATTAGATTTTCCAGCCGTTGGACGAAATCAAGGGCCTCCAGCTTTATCATCAAACTCCCCGAGCCGCCACCACCACCGGCAGAACCGCCAGCCCGCCGCCGCGGCTGGCCCGCCTCCCGAAACCACTCCCCACCGCCGGGTCCGCCAAGATCGGCTATCCTCTACCCCTCGCCGAAGCTTTTTCTCCGGGATCCCCACCCCACCGCCCAATGAACGCCCCAACCGCGGTGATCGCCAACCGAGGTCTCACGACTTTGAATACCCACCACCACTAATTTATTACCATTTCTATCCTTCATATACGCTACCGACGGGTGGGCCCTATGGTAATGTGCGCGCTAAATGTGGACCGCTTGACTAGTCAATTGATCGTGTTATCAACAAATTGCGGAGCTGTATGGTGAGCCAAGACCGTATGATCACCCTAAAATGTACTCCTATTTTATTAACACAAGATGCACTCAAACTACCATTTCTTTCTTTCATATACGGGCTGACAGGTGGGCCCCACGGTTGCGCGCCCCGATGGTGCAACACTAGTTGCGCCGCGTGGAACGTTTGGCTGGTCAATTGATTGTGTCATCAACATAATACGGAGTTGTACGGGTGAGCCAGTGACCGTATAATCATGACATGTATTTGTTTAACACGGTACAGACGCAAGGGCTCATATATACGCGCAAGCACTCACCGCTATAAGCGCACACTCGCGAACCCTACCCCTATGAGCACCTTCGAGAGAGTGGGCCAGCATATATGATCTTGATATTTTACGAAGTCACCATAGGTGCCTCATAGTCGAGTGGAACGTCTCCTCCCACTGAATGTACATCGCCGGAAAATACTAAAATTAACACAAGATAAATGCGAGCACCGGGACTTTAACCTTGGTGGGCTCGAGAAACCACTGTCCTCTAACCATCTAACCACATGTTGGTTAGCACGACAAAATGTATGTGGTGACCGTGATGAGCTTATTCTCAAGTCCAAGGACTATATCGTGCTTTCGCTTCAAATACAATGACCGTAAGTGTCGCCAACAAAATACGGAGCACGATCAAATGCAAAGTCCGCCGTTGTCATCAACAAAATATGGACACGATCATGAGCTATATACCGCTGTACTATTGTATATGCTTATTTTCTTAGTGGCCCATTGCGTGTGTGTGTGGTGGGCACATCATTTCTAGTTGTGGTGGGTCAACATCAAGACTCATGGGTCGGTTCCATCCTCGCGCCACATATAGGTTGGACCGAGACGTGTTATAATGAAGACCCATGTGGAGGACTCGCGCACAACACAAAGCTACCAGAGTCGCGGAGGACTCTATCCCCACCGGTGATAAGCCGACTATATATGATTTGTAACACTAGGCCCTTAGTATGTTATACAAGCTTGGGGCTAGTTCGTCGATAGTATACACACACGCACAATGCCTGGTATTCACGTACTTTGTACACACCCCTATCACTAATATACAGCACTCAGAGTAGGCTCTTTCTTCAACTGCAAGGGTTCGATCCGAACTAGGGTAAAATTTTGCCTTGTATTACCATCCAGCCTAACAACCAGGGATATCTCATCAATGACGATACGATGAAATCATATCTGCCAACTACTAAGAGAGAGGTGTGTCGGGGGGGGCAAAAGTAGAGAGGCCTAAAGATAATGTGCGTAAGGGAGACACGTACACATATATGTGCGATAGAGGGCCAGTAGAGACCGTGCATGTGTATATATGCATGTGAGAGAAATAGTGTTTTCCAACTGAGATTAGTGAAAACAATGGTACATAGTAGTCAGAAAGAGAGAGAGAGAGAGAGAGAGAGAGAGAGAGAGAGAGAGAGAGAAACAGAGAGAGCATGTGCATGAGACACCCCGACACCCTTAGAGAGATTGTGAGCATGTGTGAAAGAGAAATGCCGATGCATATAAAGTGTGTGCACTTATGCGTTAGATAGAGAGATATATAACGATCTGTGAGAACGGGCGAGGCATAGTGCATCTACGTAAAAGGCGGTTCTACGATTAAATTAAAATATAAATGGCATTATTATTTTGTATGAGATCATGAATTTTGCAAATTGCGTATGGACGAAAATCAGTCTATCGACACCCATACTCTATTGAATTCTAGCATGTGCATGTGTTTATTTCATATTATCGATCCATAGAGTGAGAGCGGTTTGAAATACAAGCAATGGATTCTTTTGCAATTCATATATAAACATTAATTAGTGCACTCCATGTTGTTAGTGTGAAGCACTTTATACATTTGTCACTTGCATGGATACATTCCAAATTGCTAGCTACTAAATAGAATACATGTCTAATTCAACATAAAGGGGTTTCGAAGATTCGAATTCATAGGAAGTGCATTCATCTATTTGAACCCGAGATAATGGCATTTGTAAATCAGATGTAAAAGGGGGCATCAATCTTTGTTGTGAGTTTGAACATGCTATATATATTCATACGCATATCTAACTTTTTTTTTTGCAACCAAGGAGATTATATTTGGAACCATGCATGAACTGAGGTAAGTTGCATATTTTTTAATATATACTGTGTACAATGTATATTCAAATGTACCCTCCATTCCAAAATAATCGTAGCTTTAGGATTTTCAAGAGTAAAGATTTGTGAAGTTTGACAAATCCTGAAAGTTCAATTCAAGAGAACCGAAACGTTAATGCTTCGCTCCCAAATATTGAACGGCGCCAAATAGGCCTCTCGTCACCCAAACTCGCGAGACTAATCTTTTGGTGGTAGGAAATTACTGTCCCGACTCGCCCGTAGCCTATCGGCCGATGTCCAAAGGTCTAAATCGGGTAGGTTTGTAACTTCACCAAGACGCCAGCCTCAACCGCCCGAGAAGCATTCATACGCTGTGGGCGCTTAAACACCCATGCGCCAGCCAAATCTATCCCGCCCACATTTGGGACACCGACATGACTGTCCTACCCCAACCCGCAATATGTCCGAATTTTAGATCGGGGCAAAGTTTGTAACTTTCCCAAATTTCAAACAAGCGTGTCTCAAACCGAACATTGTTCCCCTTAGTTCCCCGCCACCTCCGCTTCCCCATTCATACTCCGTGGGCGCCAAACACCTCTCCAAAGAGCCACAAACCCCAGCCTCCTCCGTCGGTCCGCCCTCCACCCCATAGCAGCCAATCCACCGCCGCCTCCTCCATCACGCCGAGCCGTACACCGACGCTGCCGTCCAACGCAACCGCAATCGCAACGCCTCAAGGACTTAGCAGCTGAAACCGAGGCGTAGCTGCCTTCATGACGCCGACGCCAACGCGGCGCCGTATCGTAACCACTCCGACCATGCCGCCCTGCGCGTCTCCACTGCCGCAACTGCCACCGCACCGGAGCTGTTCCTCTACGCCGCTGCTCGCCGCCGGATCTGCTTCCCGCCGCCGACACACGGCCACCGCACCACACTCAACAACTTGGCCATGGGTTCGCCCAAGGCTGCATCGTTCTCCACAACTTCTGGTTTCCGCGAACAACAAGAAGATCGCCGGAAAAATGTAGGAGGACACAAGACTTCCAGCAAAAAGAGGTACTCCTCTTCCCTTATTCATGCAAATCTTACGCCTCCGCCACACCGTATTCATCCCACGAAAGAAACTAGTTGAGCGCTTCATCGCATCTTCTTTGTGATACTAAATGCACAAGGTTTCCTCCCTTTACTATTTCACCTTTGCTAGAGGTCAAGAGTCTACCGGATTTCAATTCAGGGTCACGAACCGCAATTAAAAGAAGCAGACCCGCTTAGGCGCTTAGAGCACCTAGTCCGCCTGTTCTCGGGAAGCGGCGATCGGTGTATATCATAGGGGTGTGGGCGCAGGAGCTGCTAGCGCCTCGATTTGGAGGTCAGCATGGCTTGAATGGATGGCCGGGAGGGGGGGGGGGAGGGGGGCGGTGCGGTGAGGTCGAGGGGAGGGCGCAGGTGGGAGGAATATCGGGCCGGTGGTCGCCGGCATTTCGAGGAAGATCGCCAACACCGACCGGCTGGAGGTAGATGAAGGCGATCTGCCCGTTCTTTGTACATCGGACGGTGCAGAAAAAATGGACTGACCTATTTGCTTTCAGTCGACTTTTATTTTCATGGAATCCTGTAGTAATTTAGTGTGCCATGCATGTTGTAGAGCTATGATATGTCTCCCGTCATTTATTTCTCACCGACCTGCTATCTGCTACCTTTACACTGTACTAATTGTGCACACACTTTACCCATACTCACACTATTGTTTTTATGCATGGGTATTTCAGACTGACGCAGTGTTGATGAATGCGTAAAAGAAAAGATAGAAGTCGCCCATTGTAATTCAAGACAAGCACTAAGTGTTTCAAAGCCTAATGGGTGCAAAGGTCAACAGCTGGAGACAAGAAACATAGCTCTGCAGTTGATGATCTCAATTTCCACACACAACCATCCTGTGTGCTTGCTTTAACTTCACAACACAAATGTGGTTGCATGTTGCATATGGTGTCTAGCTTGTATTGCTTCCAATTTGGTTAAATTGCATCTGCTTACTTTTACACATTATACCTTTGATAATGACATGCCTTCCTGTTTTTGATACATACTACATATGTTTATTAACCATGTTCATACATCAAACTAATGCTCTTTTGTATCCCTTGTCAATCACTTATGATGAGACAACATCCGGGTGGGTTATTGTGAGACGCCCTACTGCTTAAAGAGTGCAAGGTCATCCTCCCCACATGATTCTCAAGAAACAGCAAGGCTAAATGAAGATAGTCAACGAGCTCTCTAGTTGATCACCGCAATTCCCCACACCACCATCGCAGGTGCTTGCTCTTACTTGGCAAAGGCGATATGTGGTTGCATGTTGCATATGGTGTCTACCTTGTAATGCTTCTAATTAGGTAAATTGCATCCGCTTAGTTAACACATTATACCTGTGAATATGACATGCCTTCCTGCTTTTTGGTACATACTACGCCTTTCTATTAACCATGTTCTTACATCAAACTACTTTTCTTGTGTATCCCTCATCAATGCTCATAATTTATTAAATTGCATCTCCTTAGCTTACACATTATACATGTGAATATGATACACCTTCTGTTTTTGGTACATACTACATCCGCCTATCACACCATGTTCTTACATCAAACCATCGTTTTGTGTATCCTCAAGGCTCTATCGCTTATGATGAGACAACACGCTGGGTTAATATGAGACGCAATACTCTTATAAAGAATGCAATTTCATCCTCTCCACATGATTCTCAAGAAACAAGAAGCCTAAATGAAGACATTGAACGTAGCTCAGACTGAAGACCGACTTCCCCTACACCACCATCACAGTGCTTGCTCTAACTTCGCAGGTGATATGTGGTTGCATGTTGCATACGGTGTCTAGCTTGTAATGCTTCTAATTAGGTAAATTGCATCTGCTTAGTTTACACACTATACCGTGAATATGACATGCCTTCCTATTTTTGGTACACACTACATCTATGTGTTAACCTTGTTCTTACATGAAACTACCTCTTCTTCAGATCCTGCATCAATCACTTACGATGAGTCACCTTTATTCGCTGTATATTACATATTATTTCTAGCCTGCTGCCATGTATTGCTTCTAATTTGGTCAAATACATTTGTTAGAGCACCCTTTTAATTTGGCAGAGTGATATTGGTACCATCTTTCATATGGTTTCTAGCTTGCATCGATTCTAACAAGTTCAAGCACCTTGTGCTTAGTTTACATTTTATACATCATACATGTCAATATGTCACGCCGTCCTATTTTTCATACATATTCCATCCTATCATGCAGCTGCCTTACATGAAAGTAGTGTTCGTCAGTATCATGCATCAATGAGTTCTGAAGAGCAAATTTTATTCCTTTTTCTTGTGGGTTTGACTTGACAAGGCAAAATCAAGAAAGAGGAAGGAAAAGAGTAAGGAAGGCGATGATGGTGGTCCTCTCAAAGACCGTAAACGGAGCATCTGACTCGATTCTCCTTGTACCGATAGTGCATTACAAGGTCCAAGTCTCCGCTCCCTACTCCACCATCCAAGGTGCTTGCTCTAACTTGGCAAAGTGATATCTGGTTGCATGTTGCATATGGTGTCTAGCTCAGTATTGCTCCTAATTAGTGTAAAATGCATCTGCTTAGCTTACACATGATACATGTGAATATGACACGCTTTCCTGTTTTTGGTACATACTATATCTGTCTATCACACCATGTTCTTACATGAAACTACTCTTCTTGTGTATCCTGCATCAATCACTTATGATGGGACACCTTTAAGTTGGCAGTGTGATATTGGTTTGCGTCTTGAATATGATTTCTAGCATGTATAGCTTCTAGTTTGATGAACGCCACCTATGACGAGACAGTTTTAACTTGGCAGAGTGATATTGATTGCACCTTCCATATGGTGTCTTGCAGTGTTTCTAATTTGTTGAAGTGCCTTCTGCTTAGTTACCACATCATAGGTGTGAATATGTCAAGCCGTCCATTTTTTCGTACATACTCCATCCTCGTATCATGACTTTGCCTTTCATCCGAGTAGTGTTCGTTAGTATCATGCATGAATGAGTTCTGAAGAGTGAATGATATTCCTTTTTCTTGTCGGTATGACCTCACAATGCAAAATCAATAAAGCTGAAGGAAATTGGCAAGGCATTGGATGATGGTGGTCCTTCCGAGCAACTGAAACGGAGGTTCTCTACAGATTCTACTCCGCCATCCTCCCAACAAGATTCGCAAGACAATGCAAGGCTAGATACCAACGAGCTGTGTAGATGATGAGCACATCTCCCTACTCCACCATCACAGTGTGCTTGCTCTAACTTGGCACTATTATATGTGGTTGCATGTTGCATGATGATGTCTAGCTTGTATTGCTTCTAACTTTGTTGAATTGCATCCGCTTAATTTACACATAATGCCCGTGAATATGACATGTGTTCCTGTTTCTACATCGACTACTATTCTTGCATATCCCGCATCACCACTTATGATAAGGCACCTTTAAGTCGCCAATGTGATATTGGTAGTGTCTTGCATATGATTTCTAGCATGTAATCGCTTCTAATTTGTTGCAACGCCATACAGCTTTGAACTTGGCGAGTGATATTGGTTGCATCTTTCATATGGTGTCTAGATTGCAAAGCTTCTAATTTGTTGAAATGCCTTCGCTTAGTTGTTACATCATAGGTGTGAATATGTCACACCATCCTGTTTTTCATACATATTCCATCCTCGCATCATGTGTTTGCCTTTCATCCGAGTAGTGTTCGCAAGCTTTCATGCATGAATGAGTTCTCAAGAGCTAATTTTATTCCTTTTTCTTATCGGTTTGACTTCACAATGCAAAATCATTACAGCTAAAGGAAATTAGTCCAGCAGTGGATGATGGTGGTCCTTCGGAGCAACTCAAACAGGGGGTCTCTACAGATTCTACTCCGCCATCCTCCCAACAAGATTCACAAGACAACACAAGGATGGATAAATAACGACTGTGTAGATGATGAGCACATCTCCCTACTCCACCATCACAGTGCTTGCTCTAACTTGACACTATTATATGTGGTTGCATGTTGCTTATGATGTCTAGCTTGTATTCCTTCTAACTTGAATTGCATCTGCTTACTTTACACATAATGCCTGTGAATATGACATGTGTTCCTGTTTCTAGAACATACGTGTACATGATGAGCACATCTCCCTACTCCACCATCACAGTGCTTGCTCTTACTTGGAACTGTTATACGTGATTGCGCTTTTCCGTATGATGTCTAGTTTGTATTGCTTCGATTATGTTGAATTGCATCTGCGTAGCTTACAACTTATACCTGCAACGATCACTTACCCATAAGACACATTTAACTTGGGACTGTGATGTAGGTTGCATCTTGCATTGTCTTCTAGCTTGTACTGCTTCTAATTTCTTGAAATGAAACTTACGACGAGACACTTTTTACCTGATAGAGTGATATTGGTTGCATGTTCATATGGTGCCTAGCTTTCATTTCTTCTAATTTTGTTGAAATGCCTTCCGCCATCGTTTTTTCATACATATTCCATCCTCCTATCGTGACGTGTGAATATGAAACGCTGTCTTTTTTGTATATATTCCATCCTCCTATCCTGCTCTTGCCTTACATCAAAGTAGTGTTCGTCAGATCATGCATCAACCAGTTATGCAGAGCTAATTTTATTCATCTTCTTGTGGTTTTGACTTCATAAGGCAATATCGTAAAATAGGAAGGAAAAGAGTGTTAGGGATGTTGGTGGTCCTCCGCACCGACGCAAACAGAGACTCTCTAGATTTGCCCTGCCATCGCTAATGAAGTTGAAGTCCCAAGTCTACATGATGAGTTCATCTCCGACTCCACCATCGCAGGTGCTTGCTCTAAGTTGACAAGCAGGATAATTGGTTTCATGTTGCATATGTTGTCTATCCTGTATTTCTTCTATTTTGATTAAATTGCACCTCCTGAGTTTATACGTTATACATGTGCATATGACATGGCTTTCTGTGTCTAGAATACACTCATCTATCTATCATACCATGTTCTTACATCAAAGTATCGCTGTTGTGTATCCCGCATCACCACTCATGATTGGACGCTTAACATGGCGGTTTGATAGTGGTTGCATCTTGCATTGATTTCTACATTGTATCGCTTCTAATTTTTCGAATTGCCACTTATGACAAGACACTTTTAACTTGGCGAGTAATATTGGTTGCATCTTTCATATGGTGTCTAGCTTGCATTACTTCTATTTTCTTGAAAATCCTTCGCTTAGTTTGCACATCGTAGCTGTGAATATGTCATGTCGTCTGTTTTTCTTACATATTCCATCCTCATACGGTTGTCTTACATCAAAGTATAGCTTGTCTCAGATCATGCATCAATGAGTTCTCAAGAGTGATTTTATTCTTTTGTGTTGTGGGTACAACTTGACATGGCAAAGTCAAAAAAGAGCAAGGAAAATAATATAGTAGGGAGTGCTGTTACTCATCGGGTGAAACGGAAAAGGTTCTCGCCGAGATTCTCATGGTACTTATAGTGCAGAGAAGGTCCAAGTCCACCGCTAAATCTACAAACACAAGATCACCTGCTCCACCAGCTGCAGATCCGCTTCAACTATACCAGATCTCAACCAGTTACTCGCTCGCTTGCTCGAACCGCCAGCCCCAAGCTGCCTTCACACCTAACACTACTATCAAGCAATCGCTAACACAACAGACTTGGCAAGATCAGATGAACCTCATGAGCATCAACACCAAGATGGTACCGACCGAGTCAAGTTGCGCTTGCATGCTCCTTTATATGTACTCTCACGCTTGATGTACACTAACACTTTCCATATTCGTTGTTGAACTAGCACCACAGCGCAAGCGAAACAGACATCGTGGATAATGCTTGGCAGATTAACAAAATCTAAAGGAGGAAGAATGGAGATCCATTTTGAGGCAGGTTTAAAAGGCCACGGATGCTGCTACAAAGTTAGCCAAGTTAGTATCGAGGCAGCCGCTGCCGTTAGGTGTCATGCACGTATCCTCCCAACGTGGATCCAAAGACAGAATGAGAAAGACAATACCCGCTTTAACACCTTCCTTGACCATTTATCCGTAAGTAATGTTATTCATCGCAATTAGTAATATTGTCTTGCTTTGTCCCATACTTTCTAGCTTCCTCCTAATAAGACTCACATTCTTTTTCAATGATGAGGTTCAAGTTGGATCCGAAAGATGATGCAACTAAACAAGCATGCACTCATGTTTTTCACCGCTCATGACAAGATCGGTACCACCTTAGAAAATCTCACTTTGAAGGCAAGGCTAACAATGAAATCGCCCAAACATCTCCAAAGGGAATATATTACGATGAAGACCGGACAGCCCTCCTTAAACACCGGTCCGATCCAAAGTATCGTAGGCTATATGTATTTGATCGCACCACATATTGAACTTGTATTTATGTATGTGCCTTACAAGTGTATCTTCTTCTAGGCTAACTATTTGAAGAACAAAACCAACCGCTCTAAAGTGAAATTCCAATGCACAACGGGATCTTGTAGCTATATTGCACAATCGCGAGGCTTTTGTAAATAGCTGCTACTTCCTTCTTCTTTTTTGTGACATATTATCGTATCTATATTGACTTGTTCCAAATACATAGGAAAGCCCGTGCGGACCAAAAAGAACCTGAACCGAATGCAGGGCAAATCTTCAAGGATTGCCACACCAGCAAGATGAAGGGCATGAGCGCACCAATTCAAGCCGCTGTTGTAAGTCCTTACTCCTCCTGCCTTGAACTGATTGGTACTGTGATGTGTTCATTTAACTACTTGGTTTGCAGCCAATGTCGCTTACTCTGCTCACTTTTATACACAGCTTGTCTTAACGTATCATTTCACCTTACATGGTTTAAAAGAGATGAAGGATATTCTTTGGTCTTGATCTGTAATCTAGTTGTTATGTTCACGCATTACAATGATAAAATAGGTTGTTTGTTTTATATCTGTTTTCCCATGATATGAATGATGTCATACTATGTTCATCCTACTTTAAACCATGTCTCTTTATCCTTAGATATCAACAAATGTGGGGAAATAAACAATATGGTAGGCATGCTACATGGACATATGTTTCGAAAGTGATTTTATTATGTAGTTGGCACTACAATACATGCTAATGTATTACAGTAGTTCACCAAAATAAGTTATGTATAAATGTTTAACCTACTTTGTTTGTTTTTGTCTCATTAGTAACTTATCCGGTACACTAATCTACAAGTTCAAACTTTCGAAGCTATGGAACAAATGATTGAACAACCACAACCACCAAGGTGACGAGGCTACTACAGCACAATGTCACCTCTTGCCGCAGAAGGCCAAGATCTCTCCACTAACAAAGGCAAAAAGCACCTTCCCGTAATTCGGGTTGGTTGTCAAGGTAACCTCGCCCAAATCGCCATCGAACAAAATCTTCCTGCTAGATGTAGTGATATATCTGTGCTCCACACACAAGTCCAATCCCTAATGGATGTTCTTTCGAAACAAGAATAGTGGTTGAGAAATGTCACAAGATATGAATGGTTTTGAAACCAGACTATCGACATTCGCTTCATTGTTCAAGAGCAATGGCGGAAAAAGATGGAGATCGTCTGCTCCATCGATTCTACAGCTCAAACATTAGCACTCAAGTCAAATGATCTGTGCTTCTATACATCCGATGGTGCTTTTATCTCGAAGGATCAGAAACTTTATGCCAACAGCCTTTTGTTGTATGGTTGGAATTTATTTTGTTGTGATACAACATTTATGATGCTGCCCTGTGCCGCGTAATTACGACGCTATTTTTGTATAGTGTAGGTTTATCTTAGTAATGTATTCGGCCGAAAGCTTGGCAGGAGCCCAACATGCCAACATTCGTCGGGCCCATTCCAATTGGGCTAAAAACGATTACGGGCCGAAATTGACATGTAGCCCACTAAAAATATTGCATAAGATTTCATATTTTTCTGGTAGGCATGTGCCCATAGTGGGCCTTTAACAGGCCTAAACATATTTTGGGCCCTCAGTAAAAAGGCCGTTTATGGGTGTAAATATCTTGAGCCCATAAAAAACATGGGCCTTTAATAGACCGAAAGTGAGATTGGGCCCTGATTGTGCCAAATATCCCACTGGACTTAGCAGGCCAAAATGGTGGCCCATTTACGATGCAAATCTTTGACAGGCCGAAATTCGGACGGGCCGTAAATGCGCCGACCTAATACACGGGCCTTTAACAGGCCGAAACTTCGGTCGGGATAGATTATCGTCATTTTTATATGGGCCGTTAATGGGCCCGATATGACGTTGGGCCACATATGGGCCATGGTTTACGTCCGGCGTTAACAGGCCAAAAATGACAACAGGAAGAAAGTGTCCCAAATCTATAGTGGGCCTCTAACATGCCAAAAGTTTTGATGGCATGTAAATGGGCCCAAATGAAGCCGGACCTTTAATAGGCCGGAAATACAACGGGCCGTGAATCGGCCCAATTACTTAGCGGACTGTTAACGGGCCAGAAGTGACCATGGGCCGCGTTGATGGCAAGTTTAGGACAGGCCATTGACGGGCCGATTTGACAGAGAATGTTGGGCCTTTTAGCCGGGCCGCCCATTATGGTCTCTGCAGAATCTTGTGGGTTTTAGCTGGCTGGCCCATTGTGGTCCGTAAAATCTTGTGGGCCTTTAGCTGGGCCAGCCAATTATGGTCTGCAAAATCTTTTGGGCCTTTAGGTGGGCCGGCCCATTGTGGTCCGTTAAATTTTGTGGGCCTTTATGTTGGCCGGCCCATTATGGTCCGCTAAATCTTATGGGCCTTCTTGGGCCGCCCATTTAAACTTTAGGGCCTCTGTTGGGCGGTCCACGTGTCAACATATCATAGGCCCATCTCGACCGTTGGATGAGTCAATCGGTTAACGCGAGTCGACGCTGGATCCGCCACCAATGAGAATTTTACACGGAAAATCGGCATTGGTCGTGGTCGTTAACGGGTTATCGGATCCAAAATCCGACCCGATAGCTTAAGGCGTTCCATTACGGTGGATGCCACGTGTCGGTCACCCTTGACGAAAGCACTTCGTGACGCGATTTATCGTCATGGAAGTGGACACTTCCGTGGTGATAATTTTGGTAATGTCATGGAACACTTCACGACAAAGACGTGTATGACTATCTTGATTCATCATAAATTTGTCATGGATGTACATTGATGACAAAAAACGCGACCTACTGTGACAAACACATATCATCACGGAAGCATATTTTTTTGTATGGTGGCGTCCTTTATGGCTCACCGCTCCTTTGAATCTCAGCTGTCGCGAGATCTCTCTTGCCCGTCTTTTTAACGATGGAGAAACAGTTCATATTGTCATCATCTTGAAGCTGTCCGCCACCGAGGCCGCCTTCAGATGTTATACCGAACCTCGACGCCTCAAGTTCTGTCGTTAATGTTGTCAGTCTTCCGGAATTCATCCTATCCACTCATGCTGGCTCGAAGCCGCCTCTATTCCGTGCCTCACAGAGTAAACGCCCGTGGCTGTGCGTAAGACAAAGGTTAGCGTGACTCTATCTAATACCACCGACCATGCCTTTGAGAGCTTCATGCCCGTGCCTGTGACAATTGTGACCCCGCGTAAAACGCAATCATGCCTCTCTGGTCCGACATACCGTGTCTCCTCTGGTGATAGAGTCAAAGGAATCATTTGGAACACAAAGAGACACGAACGAGACTGAACTGTTCTATATGCCTGTGGCATGTAGGACAGT
Source organism: Aegilops longissima (assembly GCA_021605205.1). Classification (NCBI taxonomy): domain Eukaryota; kingdom Viridiplantae; phylum Streptophyta; class Magnoliopsida; order Poales; family Poaceae; genus Aegilops; species Aegilops longissima. The sequence continues at coordinate 609,015,204 of CM038679.1, read as the reverse complement.
GTGTTACAATGCCGAAGGGAGGACCGTGTGTCTGTACGTGATAAGCCGTGCTCTCTGCCACACTTCATTGGTTTTGTCCGTGAGTGTTTCAGCAGAATCATCTCGCAGCGTAGGCACGACCTTGAATCTTGTAGTGTCTTGATTTGTCAACGTGCCCATGGAAAATTTTGCTGCTCGAGAGGGAAGATGATCAGAGACCGCGCTTGCGCGCCAAAAAATTCTCCTATTGGAACCTCAACTATCCCGGTGTTGAATCCTGATGTTGCCTAATCTTTCTTGGATTGTGTCTCCGCCACGCCTTATGAGTCATGCCCGGTAAGTTATCTTTATTCCACAACGCCAACCACACGTATTCGCTCGAGCAAACTATATTAAGATGATTGTTTTTATTTTATAGGCATTGATGTAATGTAATTAGAAGTTCAATTGTTTTGTATAGCTTTAATTAAATGTCATAGATGGTGGTTGTGCCTCGTTCTAAAAGCTGGAAATTTTAAGAAAAAAACACTTTCATGCATTTTTTTCTAAAAATCAGTAAAACATTTATTTACCTTTTGTCTTAATTTACTTTTACTTTTATGATGTCCCATGCTACTACCGGAACCGTGTCCTTTCTTTGATATCTTTATGGAAAGATGAAGCTGAGGATGCTTTTGAAGATCTAAGATTTTGACTTGTGTTCGCACTACTGAGGAATTTTCTTACAAGATTAAGTTTACAGATTGCAAACCATGTGTCAAAGTTTCATGGACCGATGGGAAAAGTTGATACGTGACTTATGATCTCGCTTATGGTGATATTATAAAATTGGATTTGCGCGTAAGATTTCTTCTTCCGATTGACTTGATGTTGAGTGAATCTCGAGGAGGTCACAAAGCTTTCCAAACCTTATGTTGCTACGCCTGATTGCTTATCAATATTTGTTCTGCTTAACATTTATCTATTATAATTTTACCGTATGCGCTATTGATATCTATGCTTAATATATGTGATATAATGTATTAAAACTTTCTTTTGTACTCACAATGTAGTTTATAACTGTAATTTCCTTTAAAAGCCAATATTCGCTTATTTTAGTTTTAACTGCTTTATTCATCGCTTTCACATGGTGGCTAATACATGGTTGTATTTACTTAGCCCTCAAAGGCCTCAGCTTATCGAAAAGGAGCTACATAGACGTAGACACCACACACCGGGACATAAAACTTTCCTTGTCGTCCATATGGCCTGCATGATTAAACTAGTCCTAAATGCTAACACATCCCCCGCCATTTTTTTTTGTGCACCGCTCATGTTTCACCAATGTTCACATAGACCGCTTGGTACGCGTTGTTTCTTTCTAAACCACAAATGCCAACATGCGGTCTTCGTAATCTAATGCCGTATCAATTTGTTATTGTACAGAAAATCCCAGCTATTGTTACAAATGATCTTAGGATGAAGCTTGAATATTTGCCTCAAGGGCAGCATCAGTTTGTTCAAATTTTCAGCAGCATTGATTTGCCTCGCACCCACTGTAATAATAAAGATGGAAGGATGGCGATCACCGATTTCTGTAAATGCAATCCAGTACAGCTTGATTGCGCTTGTACTCTATCAAGATCGAGTGGCGCATCAGGCGCTGGGAGGACTCGCTCACTTGTGATCACCGGGCTTTGGACCACATAAATTTGAACTATTATGGTATTGTAAGTACATCGTGACGTGCGGTGTTATTTCAAACTATGAGTGCAGTTGAAACTCCTCGTAGTACATACCTAATAGAACTTATCAACAAATTTTATTCAGCACTATGGTACCGAAGCGATGCGATCCTAAACGTGGTTGTTGTCACGTTGTTGTTGTTCGGTTGTTGTTGTTGTTGTGGGTGTGTCTCTTGGTCTGACAAGTTTGCTCAGAGAGGCACTTTGAACCTGGCAGGTTCAGTCCCGTGTTAAAAAAGACTCATGGTCATACCTCTTGCTTTGATTAACTTAGCTGACTTTGTGCAAGAAGAGAGGCACAAACTGTGAAGTTAGTGAAGGAACGGTCATGTAGTATAAGAGGGCACGGCCGTCTTCCCAGCTTGTCATTATTTCAGCCGAGTCGTGTCCTCGATAGTCACGCTGGTCGAGCAAGCGAGGTACGGTGCCATATTAGGAAGAAGACTATGCGGTCGCATGCTCATGTCAAAAGAAGAGCTGCGATCGTGCATCCGTGTTCAAGATGTTTTTAGTGACATGCTGCTCGAGAGGCATGTGCATGAATCAATTGGAGGCATGGAGTCCGACTTGTTGTGCCATCGTTCGATGTCATCGCTCGCAGTGACATCACTTAAAAAAATACTACTACTTTTTTCTCGATAAATGGTGTTTTGCAATCTTCGCCCTCCAAACCGCTCTTTCCAGATCCACCGCATCTGCCGCTTCCTAGATGGAGTCTCGATGCTTTCGAACCAAGAGGGCAAGGCTCAGGCCACCGCGACGATTCCGGGTGTTTGGCGGTTCCGCGGGACCGTGAGGTCCGCCCACCGATCTCTGGAGGAGCACGGAAAAACTCGTCTCGACCGCATCAGCGATCTCTCCTGACGTCATCCTAGGTGAGATCATCTCTTGTCTCCCCATCGTGATAGCATCCGTAGTCGGATCTCGCCGCCGATGGCGCCCTTATATCCACGCCTCAATCTCGACCGCCGTGAGATCCCCGCCGCCATCTTTTAAGCCTCTAGAAACAGTTCATATCGAGAAAATTCTGTGGTGCTCTCCACCGGAGCTCGCCCACTAAAGGCATTTCGAACTCGCGGTGCCCTCGCAACTGCAATCGACGACACGACCTTCCGAAGCTATCCTTCCGCCCATGGGGGCGCAGTTCACCTGCCTCAGATACCAAGCGCATACCTCCAATCCAGACTTCACGGGCGACGCCTCGCTGAAATCATACAAACCGAACAATCTCCGTGTGCTCGAAGTTCTATTACACGCCTCAGATTTCATGAGAGAGTGTGTCGTACGACCACTCACACACAACCATCATCCGGCGCTTTTGCATCGGGCGCTCCTCTTTGCATCCTCCCTACACACCGCCACCTTTTGCTCTTTTGCCAAATACCGCACAGCTATTTTCAGTCTTAAACTACTAACGCTCAAGAGAATTTCACTTCAGGACGCCGGTATATCGACATCTGCTGAAAGCATAATCCACTCTAGTTGCACATCATTCTAGTGCCTTCGCTACTTGGAATATGGAGCCGCTGTACAACTTAATAAACTCACGAACCTTGTAAGCATTGAATTCGCTAGGACATGTGTCGTGTAGTAGAGTAGGGTACCCTAGTATCCCGAACTGCAGATCGGGCAGTTGCACTCAGCAGTGGCTTGCCTAGTGACCGCTAAGATCCTCCGTGGTTCCTTGGAGCCATTCAAGAACAAAGTATTTAAGAAGATAAGGACCCGCAAGAGGAGCTTGCCGGAAAGCCACTCAAGGCACGCAGAAGACAAGACCCCGCAAGAGGAGCTTGCCGAAGGCTTGGTGAGCGCATAAGCCCCGAGGCCGATAGATTCATTAAAGGGTAAGGTGCTTGCTGCAGTAACCTCTTCATCTCCGCCCAAATTATCCACCAACGTGTCGCCGGGGCCATTCCAGCGTATGCGTGTCAAGAGGCTGTAGCCGCGGAGAGCAGCGCAGCTGGGCACCGACAGAGGTGCCATCGTGAGCGCGGCGCCTTAACGGTCCCTTTCTCGCGATTTAGCGGCCATGGTCGTGCCTGCAGGACAAGCATGATCGCCTCGTGTTTGCCGATGCACTGCGGTTCATCAATCATTCGTAACACAAACACAAGCACAAGTGAACATGACTTCATATAATACCACACAATGCCTTTGTGGACTTGACGCCTGTGTCGCGGACCCTTATCGCTGAAACACGTAAAGTCACAAACGCATATAGACATGTCTCAGAGAGAGTTGAAGTCCGCTTAGCTAAGGAAATGTGTGGCTTGCGCAATAAACGCATGAAAGTGACTCTGCCTAATACCAAAGTATACCTCTATGGGTTTCTCATCCATGCCTCTCCGTCTAAATGAGTCGACGGAATCATTCGGGAAATGCATACGCTTAACATGACTCTATATACTACCACACGATGCCTTTGTTGATTTGACGCTGCGTGTCGTGGACCCTTATCATCAAACACGTATGCATTACCAAACGATATAGCCATGGCTGCAAGAGACTTGAAGCCCGTTCAGCTAATGAAATGTACGGCATGAGCAAAAGAACATTTAGCCATAGACCAAAATGTCGTGTTCACTGTTGGCAAGGTTACATATTGAGCAAAAAGGTATGGGTATTGTTTCACCACACCTACGTAAATTCCAAACCGGAAAGTGGCGGCAACATGTCACTCCAAGACTGTTTTCAGCACTTACAAGTGAATGGATCCTTTAAATCTAGGTGCTCAACGCATGCGTTTTAGATCCAAGTTCCCGTGTTTGCAATTTCCACACAACGTAAGGCAAGCATGTTTAGAAGCCTTTTTGTCCCACTGAAGCACGTCTTGTTGCTGTTTGTAGAATTCTTCCGTGAAGTCTTCCTGACAAAGAAACTTTATCCTCATAGTCTGCATCTGTGCTGCGTTGAGAATAAAGAATGTCGCAAATCGAATGCTTTTCTCGCATTGAACATAGCTCTCTAGCGTCAGTGACTTCGAACATAGCTCTCTAGCGTCAGTGACTTCGAACATAGCTCTCTAGCGTCAGTGACTTCAAAGGAATGTCATGATGGTGCTTGCAAGAACAGTCGTTCGCAAGACTTTCTTCATTAGAGGCTATTTCCTGAATAAACATGAAGATTTGAAATGGTTAAGCACCATAAAGAGTGATTCTGCTGGGAGAGCAAGTGAAGGAATAATTCTATAACCTCTATTGTGATAAAAGCTTTTATTTAGTTTTGTCCTGATACTTGTCCATGACTATATAGAGCTTTGTCCATTGCATACAAATGTAAGTGACCTTTTTTTGTTGTTGATTGGAGTTCTACACCATGCATGGTATGTGTTTAAAATTTGTGTGAGAAGCATCACCTCGATATACAAGTTCTCCAAGCTTCGGAAGTGTTGCACCAAGGAAAAGACTGCATGCAGTCGTCAATCCATGATGATAGACAACGCCTTGACAGTAATGAACCGCTGTGGATGTGCCTTCACCTGCCGGCAAAAACTTCAAGTGGAATAAAATATAATATCAGTAGAGTAAAGGTTGAATTGCATGGAACTTGTTTGTACCAATGAATGGAGGTGAAATTATTGTTGAAAGTCATTACCTGAATAATTATACGGTCATTTGTGATGCCGGATTCGTAGAAAATATTAGATAATTTTCCCATGACCTGCAGTTTAGGTGCAGAGGTGATAAGTATCTCAACTTCTTGCAATCACCATCACAAAGCAACCGCTGAAGTGACGAGGCATCTTGTATAACAATTTTCCCATAGATACCGTAAATGCCGACGCTCATAAGGTTAGGTGAGTTTATTCGATGCAATGGTGCCTCGATCGTGTCCAAACAAGCAGCAGAGACTCAAGTGTAGGAGAAGTAGAGCTGATGATGCTTTGTAATGAGACTTCTCATACATCAACATCTACTAGCGAGAGTCTCCCCGAGCAAGGGTAGTTTAAGCTACCTGACATAATTGTTCCGTAACTTGCAAAGAGCAAAGGCGATGGTTTGAGAGAGGAGGAAATCTGAGGGTTTAATGTCAGTGGTGATGGTATGAGCGAAGGGCATGAGAATGGCCCTATGTCCTGTTCTCTCAAGCATGGTGGGAACAAGTAGTAAAACTCGAGCACCTGGAGATTGTGCAGTCTTGGGGATCGAAGCCAGTCGTCGACTGTGGAGTGCCTGCAGTGGAGGTAGGACGCAGGAATGCAGAGGCGGTGAACTGCGCTCTAACGGCTGGAGAGGATGGTCTCTGGAAGGTACGAATCATCATACGAATTATCTTCACCGACATGTTCTCCTCTAAAAAACATTCCAGTGTATGTTACGCGGACGAGTTCCTCCGGTGCGGCGGAGTACGCGGTGACCAACTCGAAATGTACTTGATCTAGAGGGTTAAAAAGACGTTGGACAGGGATCTCACGGCAGTCCAGATTCAGAGGAATGGTGGGCCAAACAGGCACCAACGACGTATGATGATTTGAGTACGTAACTCCTTCCTTAGTGGATGACGGGGATGATCTCACCAAGGACACCGTCCCGAGGTCGCTGATGCGGTCCGGACGAGATCGCTTTTCTTGATTCTCGGATCCAGAGAGGCGGACCTCGCCGCTTCATCCGCTACCGCCAAACCATCGGAAGAAGGCGCTCGTTATGCCGAGCTCGCCTTTGGTGCTCGGGGCACCGGAGTGAACCTCCATCTCCGTCTCCATTGCTGGGATCGCACGGCCTGCGAGTGCCGCTTTATGTGGCGTGGATTTGGACAGTCCAAGAAAGAGGGTGTGGCTAGGGTTTTGAGACCCTCGTCCGCTTTAAATAGCCGGGCTCGCCTCGGGCGACGAGCAGCACCGGCCGGCCGGAGGAGACGTCTGACGGACCTTGGGTCTCAGAAGGGCGGCACTTCTGGCGCTCACACCCGAATAGCGGCGGCACTAACGTGACTCGGTAAGAAAAACCATGCCTCCATGGATCGGACGCCTGCGTTTCTGCTCAGACCGAGTCCACCGACTCATTCGGAATACCATGCCTTTGAGGGTTGTATGCCTGTGCTTGCTTGTGACCATTGACAGTGAAATAAAGATAGCCTCGAACGTCGACGCCTTTATCAAGAAATAAGCGTGACGCAACTCGGTACTGACCCATGTATGTATGTTATTCACGTCCGTGCTTTTAAATACAAGGAAACACGCTTTAAAAAAAACAGTATCTCTCAGATAGGCAATTCCGCGTCTCACAGAGTAAACGCCCATGCATCTCCGCCGGGTCAGTCTCACAGCCAGCATGACTCTATGTAATACAATCACCATGCGAATAAACGCATGATTTTGACCCCGCCTAATACTAAAGTATGTCTCCATGGGCTTCTCGTCTGCGTTTCTCCGCCTCAATGAGTCGATCAATCATTCGAACACAAACACAACCGAACATGACTCTATATAATACCAAACGACGCTTTGTGGATTTGACGCCTGTGCTCGTGGAACCTAATGACTAAAACACGAGAGTCACAAACGACATAGCCGTGGCTGCAGAGAGTGCTAGCCCATGCTTTTAAAAACGCTACCAGCTGGTGACATGTGGAATTATTTCTTGCATCGCGGCCTCATCCTTGTTTTCTTTTCGAGATCTTCTCCTCCTCCTCGCTAAGCTCTTGTGTTTTTGTACATGTGCGGTGAAGACCTAACCTAAGTATCTATCTCGTGTCCGACGTGCAGTAAACTCGAACGTGATCGTGTTTAATACTGAAGTATGCCTCCATGGGCTTCGTCTGCGTCTCTTCGCCTAAACGAAGTCGACGGAATCATCCGGAGAATGTATACAAAGTAACATGACTCTATATAATACCACACGGTGCCTTTTGTGGATTTGACGCCGTTGTTCACGACTTTATCACTGAAATACAGAAGTCACAAACGCACATAACCGCGGCTGCGCAGACTTCAAGCCCGCAGCTAATGAAATGTACGGTTTATGCAATAAACGCATGAACGTGATTCTGCCTAATATTAAAGTATGGCTCCATTGGATTCTTGCCGTGCCTCTTCCAGATCCACCTCACCGAACAATGGTCATAGGCGGCGCCACGGTAGCAATGGAGGTGGAGATGGAAAGCGATGCTCGAGTACCAAGAGGTCCAGAGTGGTTCCGGCCGACGCCGCCTTCTCGCTGTGTACTTGTCGTGGAAGGTATGAAGAGGCGACTGCGTTCTCTCGATCTGTGAGCATGACTCCGCAGTAGTACCACCGACCACGCCTTTGAGCATTTTATGCCCATGCTCGTGACTCTAACAAAGGAAACATGCACCGCCACGATGTCCACGCCTTTATCGAACAATATACGTGAACATCAAGAAAGAAGGGTGACACAGCTCAATATGGAACCGTGTCCGTAGGGAGTTCACGCCCTGCTTTTTAAATACAAGGAAATAAGATTTTAAAACAGTGTCCTCACATAGGCCATTCCGTGTCTCACAAAGTAAACGCCTGTGGCTGTGCGTGAAGACAAAGGTTCATCTCCGTGGCTAAACGCCTGCGGGTCTCTCATTCGATAGAGTCACAAAGTAGCGTGACTCTATGTAGTACCACCGACCATGCCTTTGAGCTCTTTATGCCCATGCCTGTGACCCGACACATTGAAACAACGATAGGCAGGAATGTCCACGCATTCATGTGTGCACAAGACATGACTCGGTTCGTGCTTTTAAAAACAGCGCCTCTAGAATCGCTATTACGCTAATGTTCATCTGCATCTATAAACTTGAATGAACATGACCCAGAAAGCAAAACACATTTGTTATCAAAGTTATCGACGACACGAGGTAACGCAAGACAAAATAAGAAACATTTAGGGCACTGCTTAATAGCTTCAGATACGAGGATCAGGGTCGTTGCTGTCTACTTAGTCCGGCGAGACTTCTTTTTTGGTTGCTTGGCTCGAAATTCCTCGATCTGTTTCTTCATAATGTATGATTCCAGCTTCAGCTTATCGCTCTCAAGTTTGAGCCGCGCCTTCTCATTCATAAGACATGCAATCATGGCTCTGTTCTCGTCATCCAACTTCGCGGATGTCTTGATGAAGTCGTCCACAGTATTGAACAGGTTATTCAGCTGGTCAAAGGAGAAGGTGTCAGGTTGATGCACCCTCATCAACATTAGGATGAAGTTCACCACAATGATCCATGTTTCACAACTTAATCAAGTAGCCGACAGAAAGAAAAAAATGAATGAAGCCGAAGCAAGCAAACTTACAGATGAGGAACCCTCGCCAGCCGAGATCTCCTGCTGCGACTGGACACGACGCCTGAGTAGTCTCTGCTCGCACAAAGAAGGGCCGAGAGTCTCAGGATAGAGAACAACAAGATGACTGGATGGCCTGGAGGCGGACAAAAGGACGAAGGGGATGTGGCTAGGGTTTCTAGACTCCGTCTGGCTTATTCATGTTTCACTACTAAATCAAGTAGCCGAAGGAAAGGAAAAACTAATGAAGCGGAAGCAGAGTGAACTCACAAATGAGGAGCCCTCGTCAGCCTGGATCTCCTGCAGTGTCTGGACACTGGGTTCCGCAGTAGTCTCCTCCTGACCAGCCATGGCGGAGAAGGTCAAGATAGAGATCAGCAAGAGGAATGGATGGGCTGGCGGTGGGCAGAGGGGGGAAGAGTGTGTGGCTAGGGTTTTGAGACTCTGTTCGTCCGCCTTAAATAGCCGGAGCCTCGCCTCAGCGACGAACAAGACCGCGCCACCGAGGAGACGTCCGCCGACTTTGGTTTCGTGGCGGCGCCACATGGCGCTCACACCCAGTAGGTGGAAACGCCCGTCAAACGTTGTTTCGCAATCAACGCACTAACGTGGTTCGATTAAACACAAGCATGCCTCCTCGCGCCCCGACTATGCCTGCCCCGGTAATATAGTCAACGGATGCATTTGGAACACAAAGAGACACGAAGGTGACTTCTAGATAAATACAGGTCATGCGCTTCGGGCTTGACAACCGTGGCGTGACTCAAACACCGACATACGTAAAGTTGTCTTCATGCATAAAGGGCGTGATGCTGCTAAACATATAAAGTCGCCGTGGCATTTGTGGGCTTGACAACCGTGCCGTGCCTGTGACCTGAAACACTGACACACAGGAAGTCCTCTTCATGCTTATAGGACCGTGATGCTACTAAACATATAAAGTTGTTGTCGGTGTCAAAACCGGCGGATCTCGGGTAGGGGGTCCTGAACTGTGCGTCTAGGCGGATGGTAACAGGAGACAAGGGACATGATGTTTTACCCAGGTTCGCCCTCTTGATGGCGGTAAAACCTCACGCCCCGCTAGATTAATATTGATGATGTGTGTTACAAGAGTGGATCTACCACGAGAACAAAGAGGCCAAACCCTAGAAGCTAGCCTATGGTATGATTGTTGTTCGCCCCACGGACTAAAACCCTCCGTTTATATAGACACCGGATAGGGTTAGGGTTACACAGAGTCGCCATAATGGTAGGAGATCTACATATCCAGACGCCAAGCTTGCCTTCCACGCCAAGGAAAGTCCCATCCGACACGGACTAAGTCTTCAATCTTGTATCTTCATAGTCTTGGAGTCCGCCGATGATGATAGTTCGCTATCCCGACACCCCTAGTCCGAACTCCCCGCTTGCTTTCGGCATTTGAGGTAAAATCTACAAATGAAACAATTATAACAAGGACACGCCCGATTCTATTAGGGTTTCGTAATAAACGCACAAACGTGACTCCGAGTAAGAACAAACTATGCCTCCGCGGGCTTGACGCCCATGCTCTCCTTTTGACCGAGCCCACTGACTCATTCGGAATACAATCAGAAAACCTTTGTGCGTGAGTCTATGTAATAGCACGCCATGCCTTTGAGGGATGTATGCCCGTGCTTGCTTGTGACCCTTGACACTGAAACAGAGATAGCCTCGAATGTCAACGCGAAGCGTGACGCAGCTCGGTACTGAACCGTGTCTGTATGGACTTGACGTCTGTGCTTTTGAATACAAGGAAACACGCTTTAAAAAACAGTGTCTCTCGAATAGGCCAATCCGTGCCTCGTGCCTTGCAGAGTAAACGTCTGTGGTTGTGCTAAGACAAAGGTTCATCCATGTGGGCTAAACACCTGTGCATCTCCGTCTGATAGAGTCACAGGCTAGCGTGACTCTATGTAATACCACCGACCATGCCTTTGAGCGCTTCATGCCCGTGCATGTAACCTGAAACACTGAATCAAGGATGAGGCAGCTTTTCCTTGGGCGCTTTGAGCGCTTCACAGGCTGGTCAACCGTGCCTGTGACCTGAAACACTAACACACAGAAAGTCGCCTTCATGCGTAAAGGACCATGACGCTACTAAACATCGAAAATCGCCCTTGTGCATTGGAGGTAAAATCTTACAACGAAAACAATTGTAACACGGACAATGGGTCATCACTCTGCAGCACTTAATGACAAGAATATTGCAATCGCAGAGAAGCATGGTGTATGTAGAACCTGCTTCTTGCTACTCGACGCTTAACATGCCTCTATGGCATGCAGGCAGTGCTCCCTATTCTAAAAGGTTGTGCCTCGCTTCCTTCCTCAATCAGGAAAGAAATCATTTCAATATGTATTATTTTGCGGTGGAAATAATATCAATATTAATAGTGATATTTGCGGCGGTTGCTTTCTGCAGTCGCCTCGGTTCCGTCCTAACCGACGCCCCCTGAAACAGCCTGTTCCAGTGCTATCTATAGCACTTCATCTAATGCAAAGAGAGGAGTTCGATCATTTGTTTTTGTTGATCTTGAACAGATTCCTCCACTCCTCTCCCCTTCCTTCCCGGCCCCAGTTACGCTTAGCCGTCTTTCCAGATCCACGCCACAAATAGCGGCGCTCGCAGGCCGCGTGATCCCAGCAACGGAGGCGGAGATGGAGGTTCACTCCGGTGCCCCGAGAACCAAGAGGGCGAGGCTCGCGCCACCGGCAACGGCCTCTTCCGGTGGTTTGGAGGTAGCGGTTGGAAGCGGCGAGGGTGCGCCTACTGGATCCGAGGATCAAGAAGAGCAGTCTGGTCCGGACCGCATCAGCGACCTCGGACGGTGTCCTCGGTGAGATCATCTCCGCCTGTCCACTAAGGAAGGCGCTCAGACTCAAATCCTTGCACGCCGCTGGCGCCCTGTTTGGCCCACCGCTCTCCTGATCTGACTGCCGAGATCCCCGTCCCCACGCCTTTTTAACCCTCTAGAAACAGTTCATATCAAAATCATCAAGAGGGCCTCCGCCACAGCGAGGAGCTTGCTCGCATACGATACATCGGAACTTGGCATCAGGGAAAAACAGTTCCCGATGATGGTTCGTCCCTTCCAGAGTCCATCTTCTCCAGCCATGTGGGCGCAGTTCTCGCCATTGTATACCGACGTGCTACCTCCAATGCAGACCCTCTACTGTCCACACCTGGATTGAGTCCCCCAGATTGAACAATCTCCAGGTGCTTGAGTTTTACTACCTGTTTCCACGATTCGTGAAAAAAACTATCAAACTATCACACACATGCTCTTCATCTACGCCCTCACTACCGAAGTCCGTCTTTCGGTTTTCCTGTTCTCTGCACACTATCAGCTTCGCGTGTTGCCAAATACTAGACCATTATGTAGAGGTACTTGAACTACCACTGGTCAAGAGACTTTCGCTTGTTGAGGTTGATATATCAGACTTCTCGTTGCAAAGCATGATCAACTCTAGTTGCCCTGCACTCGAGTGCCTGCTGCTTGTTTGCAATGGAGAAAGGCATCGGATCACTATAAATTCGCCTAACCTTGTAATCATCGGCATCCGTGGTGAGAAAGGAGAATTCATCATTGAGGATGCCCCCTCTCTTCAAAGGTCGATCCATGATCTCCAGAGCAATAACATGCAGGTATTCATCATCTCTGCACCTAAACTGAAGACATTGGGCAAATTCAGGATCTCGCTTGGCTCCACAGGTCTTAAGGTACTGAAATTTCACAACAATTCCAGCTTCATTTCCTTGAGAAAGTAGTTTCATGTCATCCAACCTTTTGTTGTAATAATTTTATGTTTTATTTTCTATATTATGTGAAGTGTTTGGCGACGGTCAGCCTATCTACAATGCGGCAATCTGTCAAAACCTTGTTTTTGGCCATGTCTTATGTAGTGGACATGGTCGTTCACTTGCTTAAGTGCCTTCCAAATCTGGAGAAATTGTTTGTTCAGGTGATGATTCTCACGCCCAATGAAAAGCTCATACCGTGCATAGTGCAGCACTCCTTGCATCTCAAAAAGCTTGTCTTGCATTTTGTTTGCAATGGATACACCTTATGCTTAGGCATGTTTTTTTATTATTATACATACATCAGTATCTAGTTAAGTGTTCGACGAACTGATTGGTACAGGGGTCATGGAATTTATCATTCATTTTGTCCTTCAATAGACCTTGAGTATCTTTCAACCTTTATGTGTTTTCAGGGAGGAAACGTTCCTGATGGTGCAAGAAATATTTGGTGTCGCAAGCACCGCGAGTTTCTCAAAGAACACATCATTCATTTAAAGACAGTAACGCTGGAGGATTATGAAAAGAGCGGGAAGAACACTGAGTTTGTGAGGTTCTTTATTCTGAATGCAACGGAGCTAGACACCATGAGGATTAAGTTTCGCTTCCCTCGTAATTCACGCAGGAATTTTACTTAACAGCAATGTAAGTTGTTCCTGTGGAGAATAAAGCTTCCAAACACATCCATCTAAAGTTATCAGCATGCTGCAATCATCTGTGCTTGATTTGAAACACATGCGTGTTGAATGCCCGGATTTGTCGATCCGCTTATTTGTGCCTCGCTGGACACGTGGCTGAAGTTACTTCTCAAGCTAGTACAGCTTAGATGATGTTGCGCCAACTGATACCGTGTTATGTCTAAACATGACCAAACAATCCATTCGCCTTTTGCGCCGTTTTGTAAGCTTGTAATAACAATGCTCTTGTGGTATGCACCCGCTGTTCTGAAAATTTGATAGTTTATGTCACTATCGCGATGCTAGAAAAACATTCGTGTGCTGTAGCCGACCAGGGAACAAACACATTTGAAGAGAGGAGGCACCGCTTTGCTCGCTCGCAAGGCACGTATGCCTAGTGCATGAGAGCTGCAGCATCCGCAGTGATCGACGGCACCGCCTCCTTTGGTGGCAGATCACATGCACATGGCCGTGGCTCGCTTAATCTCAAACAAGGTTCTCAAATGACCTCAGTTGTACGTGCCTTCGTAAACGCATGTCCGTGAACGAAGTTTATGTCTGAGTACAAACTATCAAGTCACGGAGGCACATATGTGCGCCTACATCAGAGTAAGCATGACTCAGATTGTAGATTTTATGTGTGTCGCTTAGTGCGGTGCTTCGTCTCACATAGGACTGTGGCTTTGACAAGTCACAGGTAGGTTATCGAGGCATGGTTCAAGATGCTCGCCAAAGCGGACACATGTGCCTTGCTAAATTACAGAATACATGCCTCATTGAACGATGCAAGATGAAATATTGTTGATGCGCCACTGGCAGCACGCTTTTTGAAATATAAAATATTCAGAGATCAATATTTGATGTGCGTAGACCGTCACACACCCTCTGAGAGATTGCAAAAAAAGAGATGCATGCCTTTAGTCAAGTAACCATGTCCAAGCATAAACTTATACTAGACGAGTATCCCTTGCAACGTTTCGAAAGAAGGCAACTGTTAATGATCATTCTTCGAGGATTGCCTTGATCATCAGGAGGTCATCATTGTTCGCAAACCCTTGCCCCAAAAGATCACATATGGCGCTTTGCATCTTGCTTCTATTCTCCTTCATCTTATGCACCTCCTCCTTCAGAAAATCCCTGTCCAGCTTAATATCACCCTTGTCGTCTTTAAGATTATGAATGGCACTTGTGAGAGACCTCTGAATGCGCTTGACGTCTTTATCAACGATACCCATCTGCTTATTTTGCCTATCAATCTTCACGGTAGTTACATTACTTCTTTCCATAGCTGCAACAAGGTTCTCGAGCTTAAGGTTCACTTGTTCAATATCCATTTTAAGCCTGCTTATCTCTTCATCCTTTTCTTGCAACATCCCCCAGAGCTTGAGTAGGCACCTCTGCATAATGACAGGCCATGGGCGGTCAACCCATTCGACGACTCCACAGTTCACGCCTCTCTGCAAACAAAAAGGAACAAAATAAACAGAGACTATTAATACAGTGCTGCACGAGCTCTGGAATATAACAAAGTTCACATATACTTGCTTCATAACCTCATTCAACTAACTATGAACCGTGTTTGTGCAATGTGGTGCGTCAATGGTTAGGTACCCACAACACTAATTATGGTACTTCACCCACCCTGTCCGCGGAGTTATTTCATAATTGTACGTAGTTTCTTTTAATCCAGCTTGAATTAATCTGGAGCTACCTCTGCAGTCAAGTTATTTAGAGATCTTTTTTGAAGAACATACTGACCATTAAACAGAAGTCCCATTTGTAAACAAACATGAGAGTGTCTAGATCACTTCTATTGTTTTCAGTGATGTAAAATAAGTAGTGACCTTTAGCCTTTTATGTAAAGTAAAAGGAGTACACAATGTTTTCTACAATCAACCGGAAAACACAAGAAGAAATAAGTCTTCTTTGGAAGACTATAAGTCCTATATCCAAACAGTTTGATTCAATAAGAAAGTAGCTCGGATTTTCAAAAGTGACTAACTTTCACAGCACAGCCGTAGAACGTCCTCCCCGTGTCACTTCCTTCAAAAGCCACACACCTGAGAAGCTTGGTATCATGGAGAACGCAGTAGAGAGGACGGTCGAGCTCTTTGCCACAGAAATCATGGTCCTGGATGGTATCAGGGTTCTCCCACAAGGACACATGAATGTTTATAGCTCAGATCTTTTGTTTGGAAAACAAACCCCATTTTAACGCTCCGCATGTAGCAGGAAATCACCTACATAGAAATCAA
Organism: Aegilops longissima; assembly: GCA_021605205.1. Classification (NCBI taxonomy): domain Eukaryota; kingdom Viridiplantae; phylum Streptophyta; class Magnoliopsida; order Poales; family Poaceae; genus Aegilops; species Aegilops longissima. Next base: position 608,999,527 of record CM038679.1, on the reverse strand, counting down.
AATCCAGCTCAAGGAAGTTCAAGTCTTCCTTCCTCCCCTCTTGTCCGAACTTTTGTGTCGACATGGCCTGGAGGATGTGAGCAGATGCGATGCCGTAGGCGGCGTCGAATTCGAGAGGAGAGAGAGAGAGGTAGAGAGAGAGATAGAGAGAGAGAGGGGGGGGAAGAGATACTGTGAGAGAGCGAGAGGACTTCGACATGGTCCGGCTCGACCAAATACTCCGCCTACTCGCCAGACCCACCAACCACCACCCACCTCCCCCGTCCCTTTTTTTGCACTGGGATGGCAAGGAGCCATTTACTATTGTCAGTACTAGTTTCAGCTTTGGCGAGCGAGTACAAAAAATTACTTCCCTGTCCATAATTACTCCATAAATACTTTGTTTTGTACGTCTTCACTCCCGAGTCACTTGCTCTTCCGCTCCCCTTCTTCTCTGGTTCCTTCTGTCTTTCTTGCTTCGTCTTCCTCACTCTATAGTCCACATAGATGGATCTACGATTCGCCCACTTGCTCTGAAATACAGTAAGTTTTCTCCCCTCTGCTTAATACTTACGCCTTCCGCGCTGTGTTTTTTTAGATGGATTCTTGTCTTATGTTACCATTTTAATATTAGTTTTTGTGTTAATATCTTACCTCTTTTAAGAGGTTCTATAGGGGAATAATCTTGGAGGGCAACAGTTGATTTTTTTCCAGTTAGTTTGCTGCAAGCTTGTAGATTTGAGGAGCTCTGTGCGTGTTTTTTCATTTTTTTACAGAGACACTAAGATCGAGGGATATCACCATAGCAGCATTGGTTCCGCTCTATCTTACTCGTTGAAACAAGCGTGTATCAGTGATATACAGTCCTTTAATTCTTTGTGCCATTAGTGGAGTGTTGAAACAATTTTTTTAATAATTAATGAACCTGAGTCTTACATATTGTTACATCTCGCAGACAAAGATGCCGTGTGATGTTTGCAGGAACCTCAACTATCCCGGTGTTGAATCTGATGTTGCCCAATCTTTCTTGATTGTGTCTCTGCCACGTTCTTATGAGTCATGCCCGTAAGTTATCTTTATTCCACAACAAGAACCACACGTATTCGCTCGAGCAAACTATATTGCGATGATTGTTTTTATTTTATAGGCATTGATGTAATGTAATTAGAAGTTCAATTGTTTTGTATAGCTTTAATTAAATGTCATAGATGGTGGTTGTGCCCGTGTCGAAAGCTCAGGAAATTTTAAGAAAAAAACACTTTCATGCATTTTTTTCTAAAAATCAGTAAAACATTTATTTACCTTTTGTCTTAATTTTACTTTTATGCAAGATGTCCCATGCTACTACCGGAACCAGGTCCTTTCTTTGATATCTTTATGGAAAGATGAAGCTTTCGAGGATGCTTTTGAAGACGAAGATTTTGACCTTGTGTTCGGCACTACTGAGGAATTTTCTTACAAGATTAAGTTTACAGATTGCAACCACAGGTCAAAGTTTCATGGACCTGGATGGGAAAAGTTGATACGTGACTATGATCTGTTTTATGGTGATATTATAAAATTGGATTTGCAAGCAGAAGATTTCTTCTTTCCGATTGACTTGATGTTGAGTGAATCTCGAGGAGGTCACAAAGCGTTTCCAAAACCTTATGTTGCTACGTTCTGATTGCTTATCAATATTTGTTCTGGTTTAACATTTATCTATTATAATTTTACTGTGGCGTGCCATTGATATCTATGTGCTTAATATATGTGATATAATGTATTAAAACTTTCTTTGTACTCACAATGTAGTTTATAACTGTAATTTCCCTTTTAAAAGCCAATATTCGTTTATTTTAGTTTTAACTGCTTTATTCACTGCTTCACACATGGTGGCTAATACATGGTTGTATTTACTTAGCCCTCAAAGGCCTCAGTTTATCGAAAAGGAGCTACATAGACGAGACAGTCCACACCCGGACATAAAACTTTCCTATGTCCATATGGCCTGCATGATTAAACTAGTCCTAAATGCTAAACACATCCCTGCTATTACCTTTTGTGCACCGCCTATGTTTCACCAATGTTCACATAGACCGCTTGGTACGTCGTTGTTTCTTTCTCTAAACCACACCAACATGCGTGTCTTCGTAATCTAATGCCGTAATAATTTGTTATTGTACAGAAAATCCCAGCTATTGTTACAAATGATCTTAGGATGAAGCTTGAATATTTGCCTCTCAAGGGCAGCATCAGTTTGTTCAAATTTTCAGCAGCATTGATTTGTTCGGCACCCATCAGATACACAAAGATGGAAGGATGGCGATCACCGATTTTCTGCTAAATGCAGCCAGTCGACAGCTTGATTGCGTTGTACTCATCAAGATCGAGTGGCACACTCGTATGCTGGGAGGACTCGCTCACTTGTGATCACCGGTCTTTGGACCACATAAATTTGAACTATTATGGTATTGTTAAGTATCGTGACGTGTGTTATTTCAAACTATGAGTGCAGTTGAAATCCTCGTAGTACATACCTAATAGAACTTATCAACAAATTTTATTCAGACTATGGTATCAAAGCGATGCGATCCTAAACGTGGTTGTTGTCGCGTTGTTGTTGTTCTGGTTGTTGTTGTTGTTGTGGGTGTGTCTCTTGGTTCGACAAGTTTGCTCAGAGAGGCACTTGAACCTATTGCAGGTTCAGTCCTGTGTTAAAAAGACTCATGGTCATACCTCTGTGCTTTGATTAACTTAGCTGACTTTGTGCAGTAAGAGAGGCACAACCGTGAAGTTAGTGAAGGAACGGTCATGTAGTATAAGAGGGTACGGCCGTCCCTCCCAGTTGTCATTATTTCAGCTGAGTCGTGTCCTCAGATAGTCACGTTGGTCGAGCAAGCGGAGGCACGGTGCCATATTAGGAAGAAGACTTGCGGTCGCGCGTCCCATGTCAAAAAGAAGAGCTGCGATCGTGCATCCGTGTTCAGTATGTTTTTAGTGACATGCTGCTCGGAGAGGCATGTGCATGAATCAATTGGAGGCATGGAGTCCGACTTGTTGCCACTGTCTGATGTCACTGTTCTCGCAGTGACATCACTTAAAAAATACTACTACTTTTTTCTGATAAATGGTGTTTTGCAACGACTTCGTCCTCCAAACCGTCTTTCCAGATCCACCGCACCCGTCGCTCCTAGATGGAGTCTGATGCTTCTCGAACCAAGAGGGCAAGGCTCAGTACACCGGCGACGATTCCGGCTGGGTGTTTGGCGGTTCCGCGGGACCGTGAGGGTCCGCCCACCGGATCTCGGAGGAGCACGGAAAAACTCGTCTCGACCGCAGATCAGCGATCTCCGGACGCCATCCTAGGTGAGATCATCTCTTGTCTCCCCATCGTGATAGCATCCGTAGTCGCATCCTCGCCGCCGATGGCGCCCTTATGGCCCATACCTCCTCACGAATCTCGACCGCCGTGAGATCCCTGCCGCCATCTTTTAAGCCTCTAGAAACAGTTCATATCGAGAAAATCTCCGTGGTGCCTCCCACCGGAGCTCGCCCACTAAAGGCACTTCGAACTCGGTGCCCTCGCAACTGCAATCGACGACACGACCTTCCGAAGCCATCCTCTCCGCCCATGGGGGCGCAGTTCACTGCCTCGTGATACCGGCATACCTCCAATCCAGACCTCCACGGGCGACGCTCGCTGAAATCATACAAACCGAACAATCTCCGTGTGCTCGAAGTTCTATTACATCGCCTCAGATTTCATGAGAGAGTGTGTCGACGACCACTCACACAACCATCATCCGCGCTTTTGCATCGGGCGCCTTCTTCTCGCTTTGCATCCTCCCTACACACCGCCACCTTTGCTCTTTTGCCAAATACCGCATAGCTTACTTCAGGTCTTAAACTACTAACGCTCAAGAGAATTTCACTTGTGGACGCCGGTATATCGACATCTCGCTGAAAGCATAATCCACTCTAGTTGCACATCATTCTAGTGCCTTCGCTACTTGGAATATGGAAAGCCGCTGTATACTTAATAAACTCACGAACCTTGTAAGCATTGAATTCGCTAGGACATGTGTCGGTGTAGTAGAGTAGGGTACCCTAGTATCCCGAACTCGCAGCACGGGCAGTTGCAGCACTCATGCAGGTGGCTTGCCTAGTGACCGCCAAGATCCTCCGTGGTTCCTTTGGAGCCATTCAAGAACAAAGTATTTAAGCCAAGAAGATAAGGACCCGCAAGAGGAGCTTGCCGGAAAGCCACTCAAGGCACGCAGAAGACAAGACCCCGCAAGAGGAGCTTGCCGAAGGCTTGGTGAGCGCACAAGCCCCGAGCGCGACAGGATTCAGCCGCTGCAAGGTGCTTGCTGCAGTAACCTCTTCATCTCCGCCCAGCTCATCCACCAACGTGTCGCCATGGGGCCATTCCAGCGTATGCGTGTCAAGAGGCTGTAGCCGCGGAGAGCAGCGGTAAGCGGCCACCGACAGAGGTGCCATCGTGGAGCGCTATGCCTTAACGGTCCCTTTCTCGCACTGCTTTAGCGACATGGACGGGCATTTATTGCTCTTGTCCCTTGTCACGAGTTAGGTAGAATACACTGTACAAAGTAGCTGTACCAACCGCAACTCATTTTCCCATTTTGCCCTTGTTTACGCTAAGCACCTGTGGTGACCCCTTGAGCCTATAAAAGGAGGCCCATGCGCAACGAGAGGGGGTTCTGCTGGTTCGACTCATTCGAGACTAGAGACACTCAAGCTAGGTTTTGTAGCTCTCATTGCTCCCTAGCAAGAACACAATATAATCGACAAGCAAAGCAGGAGTATTATCTCTCCGAGAGCTCCGGCTGGGTAAACTGCTCGCGTGCATCGCCGATCTGCTCTTCGGCAATCTCCGCCTTCTGAACCAAAAGGGACTCGGTCCGCTGTCCCATAGGTGTTCGTGGGTCACGATCAGCTTCCCGACATCTTGGCGCGCTGTGTGGCCGAGGCTGTGTGAACCTGATTCATGCTCACACGAGCAACATCTTCATCATCATTCATCAACATGCCACCAAGAAGAAGGCTTCGGCAGCAGAGCCGTCTGCTGTTAAACCCACCACCACCAGAGCTGACGAGTGGTGGGGAAGAAGTCGGGCGAGGAACGGGCGCCATCGAGGAGCCCACGACGCTGCCAAGTCCAAGGACAAGGCGGCGCAGACTCAAGGCGCTCGGATACGCATCAAGGCCCATCTCAGAGGCGCGAGATCGACAGCAGCCATGGTGCTTTCAAAGACCATGCGTCATGGGCCAAGATCGAGCTGGTGGATCTGTGGACGCCAAGAATAGCTCGCGCCAACAGCTTGGTGCGAGGGGCACGGTCGCTCGGACGGATACTGCTCTTCTAACATATTTAGAAGTCCGAGCACATCCCGCCTCGCACCGCTTCGCCATTGCCGCCACCACTAAGCGAAGCTTTGGCGCTGGCTCAATCGCTCTCGGATTACCCTCCAACGGCCGACAAGGTCGACGAGTGGAGGGCCACCATCCGTAGTCTCATTGGCTTTCGCTTAACGGCGACACTGCTGCAACCAATCGCATCCTTGCCGCGCAAGACGACAAGGCACGAGCCGGGGCGATTTAAACCTATGGGGGGTGCAACCACCATGCACTCTCCATCCCGGCCAAGATCGCCACTCGCCGGACTCCACTCGACAATGACTCCACCGCTTCATCGGATCCACGAGCTCGCCATCATCAGCCAAGTTCTTCAAGAACGACAACAAGAAGACGCCGAACTCGTGACGAGCACCAAGAGAAGCGTGGCGCTAATCCGACCAGCGACTGGCCCTCTCGCCGACGCGGCATGCGCCTGGGGGAACCAGGTGACTTGTCAGACGCAGAGGTTGCCCCTGCTCACTCGTGAGCTGCGGCAAGTCCAAAGGGGTCTGACAAGAAAATTTTCAAGCCGAGATGTGCCAGAGAAGTATGATGGCAGGACACACCTGGCCGGAGTTCTCAAAGCATCTACACCATCGCTGTGCAAGCTGCAGGGGGACGAGACGACAAGATCCTCGCCAACTACTTCCCTACCGGTACTCAAGCCAAATGTCGATCTTGGCTCATGCACTTGCCGGACAGCTCCATATCCTCTTGGCAGATCTATGCCATCATTGTTTGGCGCTTTTCACAGTGCCACAAACCTCATGGCCAAGAGAGTGACCTTCACCTGCTCACCCTGTAGGAAGGAGAGTCCTTGCTAAGTTCATCCAGAGATTCAGCCATGTGCACTACAACATCCCAGATGTCCATCCCGCCATGTGATCAGCGTGTTTCATTAGAACGCATGGAACCGCAGGATGAGGGAGGAGATGGCGATGTGCAAAGTCAAGGACGCTGCTGAGCTGTATGCCTTGGCCGACAAGTGTGCACGTACGAGGAAGGAAGAAGACTCAGTGAGAGAATGCGTAAGCAGGATCTGATAGGAGGAAACCGCCCGGCGAAGAAGAGCCCGCGCGGAACAATGTAAAGAAGAAAGGCAAAGAGGTACTAGTTGTCGAAAGCAGTCCGCAACGGAGGTGGCGCCAAGAAGGCCAAGGTTGGCGGCTCCGCAAGGAGGTTGCCGCCACCACCGACCGCTAAGCCGGGCGGCCGCCGACAAGCAGTGACAGCTCCAACAAACAAGATCGCAAGATCCACCGCACTAAGGGTCATGACCTCCAGAGCTGCAAGAAGGTCGAAAGCAGCTTGTTGAACAGCGTAAAGCTGAGTACGAAAGCGGCGCGACAAGGAGAAGGCCCAGAAGGTGTCAGCGGAGCTAGCAAGAAGCGCACCTGGCGGGGAGGACGCCACGGAAGGCCAAACAGCGGCAAGGAGACAGACCTCCTCGCGGCCAGCGATAAGGATGAAGACGACGATGATGATGAAGATATAGAAGACGATGAGGCTGATGAGCAGGAGTTTCGAAAGCCACGGAGGTCCTTCATCGCGACGGCGGTAGCTTCTCCGCATACCTCACACCGCCAGCTCAAGCAATGGATGCGTGAGGTTAATGCAGATAACCATCCGTAGAGTCACGCAGCCTTTGAAATGGTCCAAGACGCCTATCATCTTTTGATATTGAGGACCACCCTGATCGCATAATCGCGGTCGGGTGCTTGCCGATGTTGGTCTCACCAACTAACCGCAACCTCAAGGTCACCAAGATGCTAGTTGACGGCGGGCCGGCTTAAATCTGATCTCCTCCGCAGTGCTCCAGAAGCTTCAAATCCTCGACAATGAGCTCAAGAGATCGAACATTTCAAGGAATCAACCCAGAAGGAGCAAGCCGAAGGGAAGATCACGCTGTCGGTAACATTTGGTAGCGAAGCTAAATTTCAGAACCGAGAGGGTCACGCTCGACGTTGTTGATTTTCCATTGCCTTATAATGGGATACTTGGCGCCCAAAGACTCGCCAAGTTCATGGCAGCCTCTCATTATGCATACAACTTGCTCAAGATGCCAGTGCCGATAAGCGCTATCTTCTCGCCCCTGGCGACAAGAAAGATGCTCTTATCTGCGCTACGACAAGATTTACCGGAAGCAGAGCTATGCACAGATAGCAAATCACTTGTCATTGAAGCTCCCGGGGAGAAGAAGACCACTTTGTCCGCAAGAGCTCGATGCCCACTCCAGCAAGCGCACTCTTTGAGTGCTGCGCCACCGCCGAGGACGCACCATCGAGCTCCACCGCAAGTGCAAGAAGATGATGGCAGCTCCACCGAAGACCAAGAAGGTGCCCGCCAAGGAGGGCGGCACTGGTGGTACCTTCACCATCGCTGCCACTCTCGACCCTAAATAGGAAGGCGCTCGCTGCTTTCCATGCGGGCGTAATGTCGATGTGTTTTCATGGCAACCGGCCGACATCCCCGTGTTCCTGTGAAAGTAATTGAGCACCACTTAGCTGTCTGTCCTCATGCGCGCCCGCCGCGTAAAGTCGTGAAGGTGCAAAGGAACGCCAAGAATTTATTGCGTAAGAGATTAAGAAGTTGGAAGCAAGAGGCCTGGTCGAGGAGTGCTCCATCCTATATGGTTGGCCAATCCTCAGAAGTTGTTCGCAAGGCAAATGGGAAATGGAGACTTTGTATTGACTTCACAGATGTTAATAAAGCTTGTCCCAAGGACCCATTTCCCTTGCCACGATCGACTGATTGTTGACTCCACGGCTGGATGTGATTTGCTTTCATTTCTTGATGCATATTCAGGATATCATCGATCTTCATGGCGTAAGAGGATGAAGAGAAACCGCATTCATCACCCCATGTGGCACCTACTGTTTTGTAATGGATGCCTTTTGGGCTAAAGAATGCTGGTTCAACGCTTGCAAGAGTAGTCCATGACGCTTTTGAGCCGCAATGCACGTAAATGTAGAAGCTTACATGGATGACATAGTGGTCAAGAGCAAGGACAAAGCAACTCGTTCAAGATTTAGATGAGACCTTCCAAATCTGCGCAAGATCAACCTCAAGCTCAACCCCGAGAAGTGCGTGTTTGAGTTCCTTCCGCAAGCTTCGGTTCTTCGTCTCTCATGGGAATTGAAGCCAATCCCGACAAGATCAAGGCCATTGAGCAGATTGAAGCACCAAAGCGCCCAAGGATGTACGAAGACTTGCCGGTTGCATTGCTGCTCTCAAAGAGGTTTATCTCTAGGTTCTGCTGAGCGCTCTCGCCATTTTTCAAGATTTTGAAAAAGGCGGTCCAATGAAATGGACTCGGCGGAGGCTGCGCCGCAGACTTAAAGAGGTACCTGTCCCTCCACTCCATACTTGTCGCACCTAAGCCACAAGAGAAGTTGTCGCTATATATAGCGCAACCAATCAAGTGGTTAGTGCTGCGTTAGTAGCGAGAGAGGGAGGCGGACGATGAGCCGACAACCATGGAAGATACATCCAATGACAAGTGGGGCTTCACCACAAGCTCGTCCCGATAAGGACGGATCTGCGCAGGAGTATGAAAAGATGCGTAAAGGATGGTGCAGCGCCCCAGCTTATTTTGTCGGCCTCTTCGCAGGGGGCTAGGTCGAGGTACTGTGTGCAGAAATTGCTTTTCCTCCTCATGGCCTCGAAAGCTGCGCACATTACTTCCAAGCACATGAGATCACAGCTGTCACTCGCTCACCAAGAGGATATGCAAAATCCGTAAGCAACAGGCAGGATTGTCGAGTGGCACTAGAACTCGCAAGCTTTGGCCTCAAGTTTGAAAGCACTTCAACTATCCAAAGTAGAGCATTGGCAGAGTTTATAGCAGAATGGACGCCACGCAAGATGAAGAAATTCCGAGACGCAGTATTCCGTGCCAAGCAAGTAAAGAGTGGCTGATGTACTTTGATGGTGCCTTCGCTGCAGCGCCGCCGCAGTCATGCTGCTTATCGCACTCCACCGGAGAGCACCTCAAGTACATAGTCCGGATGCACTTTCCCAAGGACCAAGCAACAAACAATACTGCAGAATATGAAGGTTTGCTTGCCGGACTCAGGATAGCAGTTGACCTTGGGATCAGGAAGCTCATTGTCAGGGGTGACTCGCAGCTTGTCGTCCGCCAAGTGAACAAAGATTATCAAAGTCCGCTGATGGAAGGGGAACTTCAACCTTTAGCGCGTTCTGGAAAGCCGATGGTTCCCAAGAAAATGTGCCCAGCCCTGTTTCAAGACAACTTCCAAAGACCAAGAGGATTTGACAGAGAACCCCAAGGAAGGACGGAAAGAGAGCCAAAGAAAGATGTAAGTTTGTTCCCACTGATGTAAGAAGTAACTTAAAGAAGTTGTTCCGGAAGAAAAGTTTTCAATCCATAGGCAATGTGGCACACATTGGCATTAAACACGCCGAAATTTCCCGGAATTTTCCGCCACACCTCCGTGATCAAGCACAAGTTACCCAAGGTTGAAGGTAGTGCCCATTAAACCGTTAACCAAACACAAACCTTCCAATTCCCTTTTCCCGCCTTTTGGCCTGTTTACATTCCCCTTTGAATGTCGGGCTTTGAAAATTTGTAGTTTAATGCAATTCCAAAGTCAAAACAGGGGAAGGTGACACAAACAAAAATTTTAAGAAGGCCCGCTTTGGTTCCTCGGATACCGGCAACGGACAATCAGAAGCGCATTCATGCAAGACGCCCAAGCTTCCCGGTTTGCTTTGTTGCCATCCGGGGCAACTCAAACAAGGGCCCCGCGAGTCGCGAGGCTCAAACCAATTTCCGGAAGGTTTAAGGCGAAAAACTGATTGAGGAGCGCGTGGTCCTGTCATCGGAGAATCAGACCCGTAATTTTGTTAGTCTTGGCGAGGCGTTCTCCCACTTAACCTTTGAAACGGGTTACCGAGGCCGGTTTGATGGGGACAAGGCCGCTAAATGACGCCTGCCTCTTAGGAGGAAGTTTTGTTGGAGCGTCGTTACAGAGTTTGGGTTAAAATACCGAGTTAATATTTGAGAGGCGAAGTCTCCCCAGTCCGCAGAATTCAACAAGTTGCCTAGGGAAGGTTATCGGTAAACAAATACTAGGGTTCCCTGCCTTTGAGACAAGATGGCATTCCTTGAGGAATTGCCTTGACATCTGGAGGTTTTAATGCGCCCTTGCCCCAA